>OY288109.1:19792129-21060849 GCA_958431115.1 Syrphus vitripennis
TATTGGCGTTTTTCTAATCGCGAGATTATGAGAAGTGTGATTTTGTAATGCGTGATCTCAAACGTAATAAATTTTTTTGGAGGATCATAGAGCAAAGCAACTGAAGTTTAGTAAATTTTACTTTTGATTCCGATATAGGAACGAATGTCTAGAGCCATTTTTAATTTAAAAGTGGAATTGCATTTTTCGTATTTAATTTAAATTGACACTTTAAAAATTCGACTTGAAATTGAAAATATTCGGCGTTAGCACTAATTCGCTTGAAATATTTTTTGCAAGTAAAAGCTATCCATGATGATTTGTTCCAAATAGTTATAAGCTCAGGGCCAAATTGGGATTGACTACACCCCTTGATTTGCCGCTCACAGACCCCCATATGATCGTTGATCGTAGATCGTAGATCTGATGAAATCCCGAGTTCGATTTTTGAATGCATCGAAATTTAAAGTGTAAATGGGACATAATATAAGTAACTGTTCCGCCCTCCCCTCCCCTCCTTCTTTAACTTTCTCATCTGCCTTATGATTAACTACATTTTTTTATTCCGGAATTCCTTCAATTTTTCTTTAACACCCAATTACCCTTTTAGCTTCCCCCAAATCTGTATAATAAAAGCTTTATTTTATAATCTACTACACGACTGAGCCTTTTTTCTTTTATAATAGTTTTAAGTATAATGGCTTTTCTATGTTTATTGCTCGCCAAAAATTCGACCTCTGCTTTAGCACCTAACCTAGGTGGGAATAATACCCAACCTTTTTATTATTATCTTTCCCACAACAACAACAAAAAAGAGATGAAGAAGAAAAAAATCCATTTATGGTTCAAGTTCGAAACATGTTATTTATCAGCATAAAACTGTAAAAACGAAATGAACTTGATTTATTACTGCATGAGCATAGAACCCGTAATCACCTATAAAGTTAAGGTACCAGCTAGGCCATAAATAACTATATTTTAGATCTTTAAGTACAAATGCACAAAAAACCTGGCTATATAAAGCCAGTTCAAGTATAGTAGCCTTAGTTTGCAAAAAAAAAAAAAAAAACTTTATAAATGGACAAATACTAGGTATGTATATTAAACAAAAAAAAAAAACTCAAAACTACTCCTACAATTCTGTGACTGCTACTCCTGGTGCTGGTGCTGTTTCCACTTGGACAGAACTGGTATTTCCTTTTAACCGACACGACAACGACAACGACAAACATCATCATGGCCTCATAGAGAACCGGACCAATATCCGATGTCCACTTTTTCGTCGTCCGTTCGTTTTTCCACATCTTCTGCTCTCCATCTCTTTCTCAATGAGCGCTAAACGACGGCAACGCTAAGCAAACCCACAAGAACCAATATATTCACATTTTTGTTTGTTTGCTTGCTCCAGAGCTAACTTCGATCCATAAATATCCCGCTGCAAACTTTAACCGAACTAAATTTATTTAGTTTCTTACCTCCAAGGAAGCAAGGAAGAGCCCTTGCTCTGAATGCCCCTTGGACCATATTCAAATTCTAACATAATGAAAACCCAGAGGGAAAATTATAGTCCTTTACTAGGTAGCTAGGTATAGCGGGGTAAACTCGTCTCGTAACACTGCTGCAGAATTGTGTGAGGGGTAGAGGAAGAGAAAAAAAAACCTCTTAAACGTTGGCCAATATGTAAATCGGCCGAGGGAAATGAACTTGGTTGACTCTAGAGGAGTAGCGTCTTCTTCTATACGAAACTAAAGTCTCACAGAGTAAAAGAACATAAGCAAATGATTGGGGAGGGAAAAGTGATCCAGGAACGAAGATGACGGCATCGTCGTCGGTCGCCGAAGTCGTCGTCGTCCTCGTCGTCGCGTCACCAATAAAAATAATAATACCAGGCAGTGAGCATCTTTGACGAGAACAAACAGACGGAAAAAAGAGGCACAGGATATCTGCACCAAAGCATTTCTGATTGGAAAACAGGAAAAATAACAAAGAGGAAAAATCTTGCAACAACGGGCCATAGATGTTATAAACAAAAAAAAAAAAAATATATAAAAACAACATCGGAGAAAATTATCAGTTTTATAAGTTACCAGTAGGTATACCTATCCTAGAACGAGTACCTTGCTGGCCTAGAGTCTATGGATGGAAATGGAATATCTTCTCTCAATATTTTATAGTTAAAAGGTGCAGTACACTTGAAAAAAATATACGAAAAATTGTGAAAATATGTTTGGTCTACAAAAAAATTGTCAACAAAAATTTGTTGCTTAAACATTTTATTATAGTCTTAGAATTTTGAGCCCTCTGGTCAGATCTTTACCCTTAGGCATGTGATGAAAAAATGTCTTGAATTTAATATTCCAACATACCATCTGTTTATAAACTTTAAGGCCGCCTATGATAGCATAGCCATGAGAGAATTCGGCATCCCAAATAAATTGACAGGACTTTGTACGTTGACCATGACCAACGTAACAAGCCAAGTAAAAATATCCGGATTGCTATCCAGACCAATTAACATCTTTAATGGACTCTGACAACGGGATGGTTTGGCCTGCCTCCTCTTCAACCTCACGTTAGAGAAAGCAATCCGTGACTCTGGCACGGCAACAAGAGGGACCATCGTCAACAGGTCCAGCAAGATATTGGCTTAGGCAGACGACATTGACATCATCATCAGAAGGACCGAACAAGCTGTACACAGTTCCTCCATCCAGATCGAGCAGGCGGCGCAAAATCTGGGGCTGCACATTAGTGAAGGTAAAATAAAGTACATGGTGGCGTCTAATGCGAGAAGAACAGTTGGTCAAACAATCAAGGTAGTGCAGCACAATCCTTTAAATACTGGGTCAATAGTAGTAGCCGATAACAATATAGATGAATAAATACGCGGGCGGCTGCTCAATTCCAACAGAGCCTACTACAGTCTGTCAAAGCTCTTCAAATCCAGAAATCTCAGCATAACTTCAAAACTGCTGCTGTACAGGACCATGGTCCTGCCAGTACTCACTTATGGATTCGAGACTTGGGTGCTTAGCAAAAGACACTCCGACCTCATAGCAGCGTTCGAGAGAAAAGTCTTAAGGAGAATTGTTGGCTCCATATGTGAGGAAGGACGATTCCGGAGACGGTACAATCATGAATTGTACGCAATCTATCTTGAAGCAGACATAGTGACAAAAATTAAGCTCGGTAGACTCCGGTGGGCAGGGCACCTAGCTCGAATGATTCAAGAGGAACCGGCTCGGAAAGTCCATTGTGGTACATTCTATGGTAGACGGCAGCTTCGTAGACCATGCTTGCGCTGGAGAGATGGCGTAGACCAGGACGCCTGAAGCGTTGGGGTGCGCAACTGGATGGCGTCAGCTCGAGGCCGGGATAGGTGGAGAAAATTGTTGAAGGAGGTCAGGACCGGACTCCGGTTGTAGCCGACGATGATAATGATCGGGGGCTAACATCTGTCAATTTTTCTTGAATTGACATTAATTCGAAAACCCTGAGTGTACAAATAATTCCAAAATCTATACAAACGTACACAAACTTGCGATTATCAATTATCAAAACAAAACTTATCATAAAGTTACGTTGACAAATTTTTCACTATGCGACGCTTACCAACAAATCCGTGGATATGTGTCTTCCCTTTATTGAGATGCATCTTTGGATTATCTAGGTAAACTTTACCCGAACAATAGATTTATTCAATGTTAGGTTTTAAAGAAAATACACACCTATCCTAATTTAAGTGGTAAATAAACAATTAACAAAATAAACATTGGTGTCCCACAAGGCTCCGTTAAGTTCCCCACACTTTTTTCATATTTATTCATACTCTTTTGTTGCTTCGCAGGTGGAGTGTTTTTTATGATTTTTTGTGATACGTTACTTTATTTCTACATAGAGCCAAATCCCTTAATTTTTTTCAATTGTAGAACTACCACTTTTTCCGCTGCTTCATTGTTAAAATTTCTTAAAGTGTAACTTGGAGCTCTATCCTGCAGCTGCTTTTAAAGCTGTTAGCTAATACTTTATATCCCCAAAGGTAGATTGACCATAAGGAAGACTTTTGCTCCTCTTCTTTGTTCTTCCGTCTTCGCGCATATGTATTTACAAAAGAGTATAGATTGGGATTGGATACATCAGTGCGCCTCACAAATCGAATCATAAAGTATACATAGACAAGTAGAGCTAGAACTGAAATGTGCACAACTGCACAAGAAGCTCCAAAGAAGCAATCTTCAGAACGAACAAAATGGCAAGAATGGCCAAGAATAAAATAAATTAACGTGAAATGGAAGACGATGATGATATGAAGCCAGAGAGTTGTATTCTAGTAGTAAGCTCATGTCTTAGGTTGATTTTAGCCAAAGTAGAAGAGAATCAAGCAGATGAACAAGTTCAAAAAAAAAATAATTTAAAAAAAAAGAAGAAGAAGAAAACCAACTATAACTACGACACCATTGAAAATCATCGAGAAGAGAAGACAAGAAAACCAAGCAAAAAGCTATGCACCATGAAGTGGTCATAACCACAGTTTGTATAGAAATTGTATCCATTACTTCAAGGAGGCGAGAAAGACGAACGAACGACCGACCGACCGACCAACGCATATCGTGCATTGGAATCAATGAGGATACAATGATGTAGACGACTATACGACCAAACGACAACGACAACGATGACGATGAACGACCTCAACAATGTTGATACTCTGGGTAAAACGATAGTGGAGAACTGATGGAACTGGACAAACAACAGAATATAGAACCAGGCATGCAGAGAGCCTCAAGTAGAAGAAGCAGCAAGCTGAGCAACTCTCTATAGCACCTGCCATACCAAAAGATGTGAATGTACTAGTTTAAGTTCGTTTCCATTTTCGAGAAGAATAAAAAGGAAACGTTTGTGTAAAGTAAAAGCCATTAATTCGGTGTCAAATAGATGTCCTGCAGGAGAGGATGTTTTTTTTTTTTTTCGTTTGGTTTGTTTTTGTTTCTAGTTTTACTTTACCTAGTTCAGTTAACTTCCTTGAAAAGATAGGTTACGATTTGTGGTGGTCGGTTGGGAATGCCATAAAAGCAGATGGAACTTGTAGAATTATTGTTGGATGAGATGCAAATGAAGGCTATAAGAATGTCAAATAACGTATTGAGAGAAATGTTGTAAGGACTTTAAATTTTGTGTGTTTTTTTTTTGAGGAAGAAGAAGAAAAGAAGAAAGAGACTAACAATGTTGATTTATTTAAATAAATTGGACTGTTATTTTGAAGTGTTGAATGTTGATTTCCTTTTTTTTCCTCTGCTCTGTGGGAGCTTAATTGGAGATCTTATGGTTTTTTTTTTTTATTTTTAATTTTTGATTTAAGTTTTGAAGTTTTACACTTTGGTTCAATACTAATAATGTGGTTACGTAATAATAAATTACTCTCTGACTCACTGACTTATGATGCTTTATTCTCAATTTGGAAAAAAATAGTAGAAATTGTTGAGAATAAATTGAGTAAAAAAATCATAAAAAGAGGAACAACTTTTTTTACTTAATCGTTCCAGTATTAGACTGTAGTGAATGACAATATGAAACATTATGCTACTACGAAGGTAGTAAGTAATATTGCAAAATAAATAGCTTGTGACATAAGCTTTTCCAGAAGTCTCCCACAAAATCACTGACAAATTTTATTTGAATAGAAATTTTTTCATAAATTTTATTTTAATGGGAATTTTAGAAATGACTTGAACTCCGAGAATGTTATGCTTTGGATTTACTTAAAGCCAAAATGTAATTCTTAACTTGCTTAGTAACTCAAATATTTTTAGTAAATAGTTTTTAGAAGATTAATTTTCAAAATCATAATTTCAATTTTTTTTATTCAAACTTATTTTTTTATAAGCTTTTGCGTATTGGTTTTTTTATTTGAAAAAAAGTTCAGTGCTATTATCAATTAAAATTTCAAGACAAGTCGTTATAAAAATCGATTAAATTTGTCTGATTTTATATCAGATTTGTTTTAGATATGTGCTTATATTATCTTCAAAAGTATACGTTTTAAGACTATTCGGTTTTTTGTGATTGACTTAGAATTTTGAGGATAACTTACTTAAAAACGAAGCATTTTCCAAAGACTTAGTTTTAACAAAAAAACTTTTCAATCTTGTCTTTGGGAACAACTTTTTCAAAAACAGTTAACTAAAATAGCTTGATTTAAAAATAACTCTAGTACAATATTGTAAGAAGTGTTTCCGTTGTGAAAAAATAATTCCAATAGAAAATTTGTCATTTAAAAAAAAATTATTTTCGTTTGTATACGCCCCAATTTTTTTATGACATTTTGTTTTTTCACTTCTCCGAAAATTTGGAAAAAAAACTCAACCATTTAAATATGTAGAATTTCGTATAATTTAATACGTATAATTTATAAAACGTACATTTTTCATAATATTTTTTCATGGTATCAGATATTGAGATTTTCATTTTTTTCTATTTTATTATTATTATCATTTGGGACATGGTACCTAGCATCAATTTTGGTGACGGTGATGAAAATGCAATCCGATAGAAACTCGTAATTTTATGTTGTAGAAAATGTTTTTTCTTTCTCATTTTTTTGGAACAAAAAAATTTTCAAAACATTTTTCCAAAATTTTCGAAAAATATACAAATACAATTAAAACACACTATACATTTTCTTAATCAGTTATTCATGCTGTTGATTTTTCCAATTTTTAGTTATTTCTATTTACATGACAAATAATTCAAAATGAAAAGTAAATTAAATTATTAGAAGCAATTGGTTTTTTTTTTTAAATTTCCTGTTAGGTATAAAGTTAGAAAGCTTTAAGCAATAAATGTAACTTACAATTTAAAAATTTGTTAAGCTAAACCTACCACCTCAAAAAATGTATGTTCCAAAATTAAAAATTGCTTATAAAAAAGAAAACTGAGATTGTTAGTTCTTTCTATTTGAAAATTTTGAATAGGTAGTTAATTAAAATTAGAAAAAAATTAAAAATTAATAATTATTTAAAATTGTTAAACGATAGCATTTTTTTCGAAATGTTTAGACAAATTTTGAAATAAAAGTTTTGTCCCAAAGAAATTGGGACGTGTGCAAAAAAAAGTCTTTCTACAACTTAGACATGCGATTTTGCGATTTTCAATCGAATTACATTTTTTGAATTTTTGAGCGATATAGTTGGTGGGCTTACTACTTTTTAAAAGCTAAAAGAAATGATTACTTATTACATATGCATATTACTTTATAAATATTCTAAGCTAGAAGTGGAAAACTGATGGGAAACTTGTGAAAAGTGGTTAAATTTACAAAATCATTTTTTAACCTGCATAGTGTCAAGTAATAGTTATCAAATCTTTTGGTTCCCTAAAATATCTGGAACGATTGTCAAAAAAGGTTTTATTTAATTTTAAAAATAGGTAAAAAATATTCCAGAATACATATAACTAGAATTTAGCTCATGCTTATTATTTACATTTTTTTCATTTTACTGACAAAATAAATAATTTATAAAAATGTCTAAAATTTTGTTTAATGTTAAACTTGAACCCATGCAACTGCACCTTCAATTTTGTTACTGACAGAAAATGTTTATTTTGAAGTGAGAGCTACTCAAAACGTGTCACTGCTGGATTAAATTAGATACCAGGGGCCTATATCACAGAACAATAAGTCAACTAGTCAACAACTATTTGTTTAACTATGCTTGTTTAACAAGTGAAAGTTACTCCTGTAACATAATAAAAACATTAACTTTTGTCAAAAAAAAAAAAAAATTCGCTTCACTTGTTAAATCAGTTTAACAAGTCAAGCTACCAAAATGAGTCGCAAGATTTCCGACGAAAAAAATAAGCAATTTGTCCAAAATCAGAGAAAACAACCAGATTTTGTCTGGCTTTCTCTGATTCATTGACTAAAAAAGTGATAAGTGGGAGGAGATATTTTCATAGTCCATGAGTTTGAACATCCAGGATTGGACTTATGTATATTAGAGATGTTTTCTGGCAAAATTGTAAGAAATAGCCGTGGTAAGTACAGGATGCAAAAATATTTTTTCCAAAAACATTATAACCAAAAAAATTGATGTTGACAGGATAAAGTAGATAACGCCAAGAAAAGCGGTTCTGCAGGGAGGAAGGATTGCTAGCTCAATTCATGTGATAATATCGTCCTTGGACAAGAGCCTGAAGTAAATATTGTCTTCGGCGTTGAAGAGTCTTTGAACTTGTTGACTTCTAAAAAGGCTTTAACCGTCGCGGTCGGTCGTTTGAAATTTATCAACAATTCGACAAGTTTATCTCTTTCTTTTCTTAACACTTGTTATTTCCAGTTACAAAAACTGTAAAATTGTAAAATTTTCTACTTGTTGAAAGAATCCAAAATAATTGTCATAGCTCTCCTAGACTTGTTATTCCGTGTTACACAAATTTTAAAAATTTGTTGAGTTTTACTTGTTCAACAAGCACTTTATGTATTTTGTTACATGTAAGCTCCAGAAGGTACATTTTGCAGAAGGTTCTTCGGATAAGCTGGTTACTATACCTGGAAATAGCAGTTAAAATAGAAAAGTTAACCTGAAGATATTTTTTTAGAGAACTTCTAAAAAGCTTTAACAAAAAAAAAAAACAACCTAAGATCAAACAATTTTTGGAACAATTTGGTAAAAATTGACGTTGCTGGCACCGTATCGTTTCGAAACTTTTTTGATTTTTTTTTTTCAGAGAAGAGAGGAAATTTTTCCATCAACTTTCATTTTTCAATCTCTTTAATATATTTTTAATTATACTCAAGAGACTTAAAAATGTTATATACTTGTTAGCAAAGTACATGCAACAAGATTGCTTTTGCCGATGGACTTCCTATTATGTCAAGAAGCTGAGTGCAGAAAAGTGCAAATTAATACTTGTTAACCACAAGAATTTAATATCTATGCAAAAATAATAAATTCATATTTTTATTACACAATTTAAATAAAATTTTATGATTCTGCATCAACAGCTATTTTCCATAGGGAAAAATATAAATATCATAATGACTTCTTTAAAAAAAACTGTTCAGCAACAATCATTTAATGTACGATTCCTATATGTGTAACCCTCTTTCTGACAGCTGTAAATCAATCTTTATAGTTTAGAAAAAAAAAAAAAACCTCAACTCAACTTGATCTACAGAAGCTCCTCCATATAGCCATCAATATAATATTAGATAGGTACAGCGAGCAAAAGCGAAACACCCTGAAGTCAAAAGAAGTTAAACCAAGGTAATTCATCTATTTTATATTACCGTTATTATAAAATTAATTATACCACTGACAGACGGACATAATGGGGTGCGCTAAACACAGGTATATATGTATGTATATATAAATTTGTCTAAACCTGTTAATGGAACAAAAGTAGTTCCATTCAAAATAAAAGAAGAAGAAGACAAAAAAAAAGTTATAATAAACTTCTTAGAGAGCCCCCTAGACTGAATGACGGACGTTAAGTCATTAAATTCGTCAGTCTCTTAAGGCATTTCCATCAGTCAGAGTCAGATTCAGATTCAGAGTCAGTGGTAAAAGGAGCTTCTATAATACTCTCTCATCTTTAGTAATTGAATAGAATTATTGCTTGATGAAAGAATGCGCAAGCGGCTGGCGCGGTGGCGCGCGCACACCGCACACCGCACACCGCATCATCAAGAGAAAATCTATAACATAATGATTGATTGGTGAAAGATGTTGTCTAATTAATGTGGCTACTGTGTTGTGTTTAAAACTGGCATTCTTCTTCGTCTATATAAGAGACTTCAATGGAAAATAAATTCTTCGTAATAATACTAAAATAATTTTCTATTCTATAAGGTATGGGATAAGTTGGTTTTGTACATTTTTTCCATTAACTTGAGAAAGATCGAATGAACATTAATTCTGGTGATTAACAAAATATTTGCATATTTTGACTGTAACGGTCAATGTCCTGTCAATGTTTTGGCAAAGTAATTTATCAAAATTTTATAGAATATTTTATTTAATAGATTTTCAGCAAAGCTTAAGAAAAATTGGTCATGGTGAATTAGAAGCAATTAAATTCAAAATTTGTTCAATTATTCTCGTAAAAGATAAGGGCAAATGAAAAAAAAATCCTTCAAAAAAGTTTGTTTCTCCTAATATTTTATTGTTATAAGTACAATCAACTGTATCTCAATCAATTTGTACAGTTTTTAAGATGTAATAAATTATTCAGAGGTTCTTCTTTCAATTTTTGACTTTCTATAGGTTAGAAAGTAGTAGGTTTTCATTTATTTTAAATAAGTTTCAATACTATTAGTGTCTATGTTTTCAAAAATGCGAAACAATAGTTTTAAAATAAATAAAATCTAAGGAATTCGAAATTCTGATAAAATACTATAATATATTTGAGTTATATTATTAATTATATTTATTAACAAATGTTTTCTTTCCATTTGCAAAACAGTTAAAATTAATAAAGCATTTAATGGTTGATGATATTCTTAAAACGAAAGAGCTGACCACCGAACTTGAATTCATTTATTGGTGGAATATGTTAGATTTTGAACGGTTACTTGTCTTGATCAACACTATTTGCATTAATTATGTCATTTACATACACATGTATCATCTTCAGCTTAGTGTATAAAAGATTTTAAATGTCGCGTGACGATTTGTAACTGACGATTTAAATAAAATTGCTTAGAAAAATAAAAGCCCTTAAACTTTCTTTGTATTTTATTTTATAATTATTTATTAATTTTTATTTAGTTATTAAATTAGGTCCTCTGGCCTAATTATGCAAGTAAGTTTCCTATAGGTAGGTAGGTAGGTAGAAATGGCGATCTCAAAGCAACCTAACCTGAGATCTAATTAGCGCTGTAGTGCGCCGTTTTGATACCAAAACTCGTTTGACCTATGATAGAAAGGGGAAGATTTATAGAGAAGCTTCACAGCCAATTATGTTAGAGCCATTTTGTCGCATTGAGAAAAAAGATTAGATCTCTGATCTTCATCTCAGATAGCTCGTCGAGTTCGTGAAAGAATGCTTTTCCAAAGGATTGCATTCTAATGTTTGCCAAAGCAGGACATTTGTGACAATGGTCACTACAACTACGGCAAAAAGTATTGTAGGAAATGCCCAACTTCTCTGCATAAACTTTTATAGGCCAATGTCCGGTACAAACCACAATAACTCTGGCTATATCTTGCCTGGGCCTGCATAGAAGATCTTTTGTTCGGGTTTTATTATAGGTTGGCCATATCTTCCTAGATATAATGCAGTTGGGTAAAATGCTACACCTTCGATTTGATTCAGTTTGATAGATAGAAAAGATTTTCCCCTTCATAGCACCAAGAGTAATGTTAAACATTTCCGCAAGTGAGCTATGAAGGGCCGATGCTTGCCTGGCTAGCTCGTCAGCCAGTTCATTTCCCTTGATACCACTATGGCCCGGAAAGTTTCCCTATACCGGGCAGGAACACCTTTTCTACAATTCTTTCCCAAGTGCTTCTAGCTCATGTACTCGTACTAGCCTGCTAGTCTTTAAAAAGCGCGGAATAAACAATGGAGCGGAGCAGTCGTAGCATGGTCCTTAAGCTTACAGAGTTGTTTTTCCATTCATACATGCATACCGAATGCCGCCTTTGCTTATCTGATTCTATTTCTTCCAGGAATAATTGCTTGAGAGAAAACTCCAAGACAAATCCTTTTTATTTTTGCCGAATTGATCTTTAGCCAGACGATTTCAGCTTCTCTCTATCCACTTTTATTGTTATTTGATAGAGATCCAAAGATCACTAAATTAATAATTTTGCAAATAATCTAAAAATTTTATGCTTTTTCATTTTGAGGTCTAAAATGACAATATCTCAATTTTCTATTTCAATTTTCTTCAACCTAAATAAATTTAAAATTTATTTTCATTAGACATCCAAAATATCTGTCATGTTTTGGAATAACATTAAAAATACAGTTCAAAGCAAAGCCATTATCTAACCAAAAAAAAAATACCATCAATCTAAAAGTACAACAACAGATGTCATTGCTTCTGATGAAGCTCTTCTTGTTAAACCCTTTTTCACTTCGTTCTCAGAATTGTCTTACCCATAACCTGACGATGAAAAGGCAAAATTGATTTATAATAACCGACAATTCTTTAAATTGTCCTCACCAGATGCTTGAGTATCCCGCATTGTTACATCATTGTTGAAACCCAACTATTGCCATTAGTGTTACGAAGATGAACATGGAACGTAAAAGTATCTAACAATGTTTTTGTGGTTAAGTTAGAAAAAAAAAATAAAGATACTGCAGTTGAAGAGGTAATGTTGTTCAACAAAAAATAAAAAAAAAAAAATTGCGTTGAGATGTTTTCTTTAAAAAATAAAAAAAAAAATAAAGTGATTTGCAATAATATCTTATATTAAATCTAAATCAGTTGGATACTTTTTTTCAAGGGAAATAATCTAGGTAGGTACTTTCGCTCTGAGGGAAATTTTTGTCTAAAAAAAAAATAGAGGTATATATCAAAAGATATATTGTTATGGAATTTGCGAAAGCGAAATTTTATTTATTATGAACAATGTGAGTAATGATGTAAGCCATAAGCTCAATGGTGCGAATTCGACCACCTAAGTTGGTTTGCATGTTTCACCTTAATGCTTAATACATGCGGCAATATTGGTAGCAGTGGCGGCGTTGCTGCTGTGGCGCGCGATGTGCGCATAATGGCCAATGGCCGACTGATTGATAGAATCACGCAAACAAACGAGTGTGCAACAATGAACTCCTTTTACTAATGAACTGAAATGAGGATGGATCTTGTGGTTTTCGAAATCAATTATGGCTGTTTTTTTTTTAATTTTTAATTTATTTGTTTTTCTTACAAAACCTATTTATTTTAATATTTTTGTAAATTAATTTTCAATTTTATATCTTATTTTTTTTTATTTGCAGGTATGTTGTGTATACGTTAATGATGATACTTAAAGTTTTTGATTTATGGTGGTGAGTTTTTTTTTGCTGTTTTTGTTTGTTTGCTAGCTCACCCGTATGAAACATTTTAAAACAATAATTTACTGTTACTTTTCGCTAATGACAGTACATTTTTTAACATAAAAGAAATTAGGTTGCTTAAAATAATAATGAATTTTGATTTGAGTAAGAAAAAAAAAATATAAAAGTAAATTTGTTTGTTTAGTTAAAAAATTGGGAGTTATTTATCTGATAATCTTTAATGGGGATACAAATGGCTTTAACTTCCAATATCTAACGGAACTATAATGTTACATACTTGTTTATATAATAATAAGATGTTCTGGTTTTATAATAGGGCGTTTTAAAATTATAAGTAAAGGGTGTCCCAACAAGAACGCAAGATTTAAATTTGGCGCCATTCGAAGTGTCATTGTTTGACATTTGAACAATTATTATTGTTTGTTAGTATAAAAGGTATAAGGTTAATAGAAATGGAGCGCTACACGAATGAACAACGCATTCTCATTGTGAAATTGTTTTACCAAAATGGTGAAAGTTTTGCGGCTACAGTTCGCAAATTGCGATTAATTTGGGTTTACAATAATGCTCCAAAAGAGTCAACTGTAAAGCGATTAATGGAAAAATTTGCTGAGACTGGGTCTGTCACTGATGTAAAGGCAACAACGTGCCTTCGATCAGGTCGATCGACCGAAAATATCGAAGCAGTAGGTGATGATGTCGCTCAAACTCCATCCACCTCAATTCGACACCGAGCTCAGCAAATTGGTGTTTCCAAATACACTATGTGAAATGATAACCAATTTTTCGTGCCTAGAATTGAAGAAATGAATGTGGAGGGGATGTGGTTTCAACAATACGGCGCCATACCTCATACAGCCAGAGAAACAATTCAATTGCTGCATCAATCATTTTCCGGTGGTGTTATTTCGCGTTTTGGAGACCAGAATTGGCCGCCTAGATCGTGCGATTTAACACCATTGGACTTTTATTTTTGGAGTTTTTTGAAGTCGGTGGTTTGTGCGAATAAGCCGACAAAGACTCAAGCCTTAAAAGATTAAATTGGACGCTGCATTAATGAAATACCGCATGAAATACCGGTCATTGAAAATTTCATTAAAAGATCGCGTATGTGCCAGCAAAGCCGCGGCGGCCATCTGCCCGATGTGTTGTTCCATACATAACCTCATCTTGTCTACTTTACGATATAATAAAGTATTTGCGATTTTTTTTTTTAATTTTTAAATCTTGCGTTCTTGTTGGGACACCCTTTATAAGCTTAAACATCCTTCCCGGTATCATATAGAGTATTGATGAATATCATGGTGAGAAATTTGATTGGGTAACATTTCTTCAGATTTTTGATCCACAGGAGGCGTTAGTGTAGTCAAAGAGGTTGATTGATGACAGTATACTCTCATAAAAGTATTTTTCACTAAAATTTGAGCGTAACGAAACAAACGGTTTTTGATGGGCAGGAATTTCCACAACACACAGCGTCGCTGGACTCCGAATTGACACCACCAACCCAGTTTTAGGTACCCTCAATTCCTCCAAATCGCCTATATCTTAATGTGTACTGCAAATTAGGTGTCGCTGCTTGCATATGTAGGTACTTTAACGCGAAGTGTTGATCTCTGAAAGGAGTGATGGCTAAGAATGCTGTAGATGGTTGCATAAAGATGAAGGATGTGTTGTGTTGTGTTGTGTTGTGTTGTGTTGTGTTGAACTGGTAATGGTATTATTTTGAACAACTGGAACATTTGTGTATTTAGTAATCGCAATTTTACAATGAGCGAGATTGCTGATGATGCTCGTGCTTTGACCCGAAGAAGTTCTATAACTTTGGAAGATTATGTTCATCATTTTACGTATTTTATCTAGTTCGGGCAAAAGTTGTCTGGGGGAAAAAACTAATGCATTTATTCTTCCATGATGAGTGTCTGAAAAAGTACATATCTAGAATAACGATTTGGATTCGTTGAAAATTATCCATTATTTGATTGGCATAAATCGTGACAAAGTTGAGGATTTCGGTTCTTCTATTGAATCGAATCATAAGTCATAATTGTTTTTTCACTTCTAAACTAAACTTTTCTTTTATTGAAGACAATAATTTGTTTAGAATATTAGTTGTTGATTCTAAGATGGAAGTCTAATTTTTGCTAAATTCAAGGAGATGATAACATCCAGATGGTTTATAACAATGAATATAAACCATCTGGATGTTATCTTCAATTTATAGTGCGTATTTTTGGTCAAGGACGCCGAACAACGTATTTGCAACAGTACCAACGAAATCAAATGGAGATCTCTTCTTCCTAATTGCGATTCCGTTTATGTATTTCAGAATTTCATTAAAATTTTCTGATTCCATTGAACGTATTTCCAGCTGATTTATGATGATGATGATGATTTATGTTGATGAAACTGATAAGCCTTAAATTATGTCCCAGAGAAAACAGTAACAACACATAGCTACATATAATGGACAAAAACACTTTGTTTTATTTCGTCATCTTCAATGTTCCGCACTGGTTTGGGAGATCCTTAATTTTCCAATTTTTCACTTTTCTGTTTAGCTATAAAGTTTTGGATGAAAAGATTGTTGATCACCTTCATATCTCAGCAAATAGTGATGGTACATAAAATTTAAGGTTGTTTTTAAAACATGAGTAAAATTCTTTTACGAAAGCTATTATTATTTTGACATTTTTTAATCATTTTTAAAGGAACATTATTTTTTTTTTGCGAAAAATCAAATTCTTTAAATTCATTTAAATATAGTCAAAATGATAATTTTGTTGTTCTTATTAAAATTAAATCTAACAGACTTGAATTAAAAAAAAATCTTTTTATTTTTTCCAAGTTTGAAAACATTAAATAAATTTATTTTTCAAAAAATTTTGTTTACTAAACCTTTTGAGTTAAGGTACTCTTAAAGCTAAGAGCGCTTGTTGAATACCAGATATGTCTTTTATTATGTGCAAGTTGGTATACCTACCCAGAAACCCTATTTGATGGGGAATTTCTATAAATGTAGCTTTTCTGAAAACTGTGTTCCAAACATATTTTTCGTGTTGTTACTCAAATAGGTATACCCTCAAAATTATTAAAAATCGTTTTTTTATACTGAAACGAAAATGTATCGAAAAATTTGTGTGATTTTTGAACAGAATCAGGATTTTGAAAAAAAAAATCAGTAGGCGGTTTTATTTTGATTTCCAAACTATAAATGAAAATTTTTTTCTTAGCGTTTGATTTCCAGTTGATTTTGAACAAAATAACAAAATTACTGACGAAGCATTATTGAGATCTTTAAAATTCTATTTTTATAAAAAAATTTCAATTTGTTGTTCAAATTATATTCTAAAATATTGTTGAAGCAATTTATGTGAATTGCCAGCCTACATCACTACTTTGCAGTTTTGCAAAGTTCTTCCAGTGTAGAGTGTAGTATCGTTCAAGCTTAAAAAATATTTCCGTTGGTTTTTTTACTGAGAAAATTCAAAATGACTAAATTTTGGTACCATTTTAATGAAAGAAGAATAGACTAAGGCCCAGATTCAACAGAAACTACATATTTTTACAGCAAATAGGTAATTCTAGCATTTTCTAAAAAAAAAAAATTATTTCCTTGATCAATTTTTAATTTTTAAGATTTTATTAATGCTCTAAAATCTTTTCACTATCCACTGTTTTTATGGACTTAATATTCATATAAAATTTCAAATTTCTAAGATAACTGAATGTGGTTGTCGCCGGAAATGGAATAACCTAGTGAATCAGCTTTTTTTCTACGTTGGATATTTTTTTTTAACTTCTATCCGGTAGTTCCTTTCTGCTTCAGCATTTTTGTGTGAGAGTTGTTGAATTATGTTTTCGTGCACGATAAATTCCATTTATTTTGAAACTCAATTTGTTCTTTACAAAAAGGATATCATCTATTAACGAAGTTATTTATTTGATGATAAATCCAATGATAACAAAACAACCCTCTATAAAAACTAACCAACAAAAACGTCTAATCCTTTAGAAATATCTCACATAGTTTCTTCTACAATAAATTTTTATTTTTTTTTCCTGCGAACTGATAGCTTCTCAAGTACAAAAAAAAAAAAACAACATCCTTGCAGCAGATAATGTAATATAAAATTTCGTTAAGTCACCCATTTCAACTGTCATCCGATTAAACTAAATGACCACCTAGACAACAATTACCCACTCTCTCCCCTCAAGAAATAAAAAAAAGACCACTATACTATCTAAAAAGCACCATCATCGAAAGCACGACCTTCTAAAGTACCCCACGACTTCAGTAAAGAAAAAAATTCTTCAACAAAAAAAAAGCAGGAAAGAAAAACACAGAATTCAAGAAATTATCGGTGCGCAGAAGAAGATTTCAGCATTTTCAACGGCCAATTTATTTTTTTACGATTATGAGTTTCATAAGGTTTTTCGTGTACCTAATTTTTTTTGTTCTACCCATCTTTCCCAATAGCAACTACAACAACAACTGTGAAGTACACTAATGCACTAAAATAAATTGCGATTCATAACAAAAAAAAAAAAAAAAAACCATAACAATTTTGGCCCAGATTTTCCTTTTTATATTTTTCCCTCCTGCAGAGCCCCTCCGAATCGGTGCTTTTATTTCTGCAGCTCTTCAATATCGCATCTCACTTCATTTCGCCATCGACCAACCTCATCATCCACATGATGGTCGCTCATATTAAAGCCTTTATGGACTGACCTATATAGCTCTTTGGTGATCGTTTTTAAGGTTCTTATTATTTTTGGAGCAGTTTTTTTTTCTGTGGCGACGACCGACGACTGTCCACACAGCCGTCACCATTTCGAGCCAGAGTTGAGTAGGTACCTATAACAACGCGTGTTGGTTGGCTAGGAGAAAGGTATAAGGAATCTTGGTCGCGCCGTCAGTAGTTGTTGTGTGTGCAAAATGAAAAGTGTAGCAGGGAAGTCTTGATGTTCTTGAGTTGAGCGAGAGATGATTAAAATTGGCCAAGTACCATGAGTGGAGAACGACGACGAGTGGGCCACATTCATTTAAGTCTTGCTTTCGGTTTTCCTGCTGATTTTTTTTTATTGGGAAACGGAAAAATGGGCCATGATGTCCTCCGCCACCGCATGGAGCACCGAGCACCATGTGGTCTTTTCCAACAAGCCGTGTTAATGGAAAAGCACGATGCTCGGTGATGGTGGACTATTTTTTTTTTTTGGTTTTAGAAAATTTTTCGTGCAATGTCGCACACGCTGTGACCTTTGTGAAAGTTGAATGACCATTTGAGGCTTTTGGAAGCAGCAACCATCATCACGAACAAAAAAAAAAAAAGGTGGAAGCAAAAGTATTTTATATTGTGTCTTGAAAGAAAACAGCATTCTAGTAGGTATATGGAAAGAAGCACAACGTCATGAAGGAAGAAGTTCTCTGACAACCACACGACCGAATTGGAGCAGATGGTTATCGGATTTGAAATTGGTGGTAGTGGTTTTTTTTTGTTTTGTTGTGGCAAAAGCAGAAGGAGCTCAGAGAGCAACGTTCGATTTAGAACGTGATTCGGAGCGTGAATTTATTGTGGTTGTTGGTCATGACATTTAAATGGTCTAATAACTATGTTTAGTCCACTGGAGGCGGTGGATATAATTCGATGGAGACTTATGTGAGAGGTGAGTGTAGCCGCTCCCGCGGCGCAAATATAGCAGCAATGATTGCGGATTAACACCTTAAGGAAGTCAATGAGAGAGGTCTTTATATTGTTTGACAAATTGGATGATCGTATCAAAAGGCTATAATTTTTATATTAAATTAAAGTAGGTAATTGCAGCTACTTTATTAATGTCAAGTTAGAAGAGAGTATGGTTGAAAAGGAAGAGAAATCTTCTGTGTTAGTATTTCGAGAAAGAAGTTCTGATGTGTTTTGATGCGCGTCCAAACCTAGGAAGAATTTTTCGAAGTTGCATTCAGTTATGTAAACTGTATAAGTTTTTTTTTAAGGCATCAATTTCAGATAAATTTTTAAAACGTAAGCAAAACTATTTATTTAAAAAAAGTTCTTAAATATTATTTTTTAAGAGTGTACCAATAATGAAAATGTTTGGGGAAATTAATGATTCATAAATTGTTGATTATGTTAGAAGACATAGTATTAGATCAGTTTCTGGTAAAAAATAATAAAATGAGCAATAACAAACTAGTGTTACTTACTTGGTCCACGAAAAACCAAAGCCTCAACCAACATGCGTCTCCAGCCTTCCAGATTCGAAGACTTTCCGGTGCGTAGCGTTGAGATCCATTAATAACTCAGCAATCTGAGTGGCTAGACCTTCACTTGTTTGACCAGTTCTGTGTCACTTAGCTGCGCGTATTGTTTGTGGTTGTATCTTTTCCTTCACTCTTCATCTATGCAGATAGGACCCGAAGAATTTTTCGTCGCATCCGTCCATGGCTCTGCGCCATATATGAGAACCAGAATGACGCTTTAGTTGCTTGAGAGAGGACTTTGCTATTTAATTGCCTTCTTAGTCCAATAAAACAGCGCTATTCTAACTTCAGCTAGTCCATTTGAACTCGAGGTTTGTTGGTGCTTCGCAACTAAATAACTTTACATGGCCGTGAAGTTACCCCGATAACACCACCTCCAAAGATGCGCACTTGACAATCATTCCCTTTTTCCACTTTTCAGGAAAGCTATCTTTTTCCCACGCTTTAATGAGTAGGTGCAGTAGCTCGTTTGATGTTGTTGGCGCTGTTGAAAATACCGTCAAGTCAAACCGCTTTGTTGTTCGTCAGTGTATTGATTGCGGTAAAGATTTCTTCCCCCAGCAAGGGGGTCCAGTTATTAAAGTAGTCCTCTCCTGGCTCAAAAAAAAAACGTTATATCAACAACCGATGTACGTATTTTCTCAGACAGCCAGGCCGCGTTAAAATCGCTAAACTCTGTCTCTACGAATTCACTAACAGCCCTAAACTGTCGATCATCTCTTACGGAGATGGCCACAAAGTTCAATATTCACTTCTGCTGGGTGCTGGGCCGTAGATACATTCCAGGAAATTTCAAAGCCGATGAACTTGCAAAAGAAGGAACAACTTTACTTTTGCTGGATAACAAAGCTAGTGTGGATATGCCTCTGGCTACATGCAAACTCATGCTAAAGCAAGATACTATATAGAGAAGAAACTTCAGGTGGAACAACATCACCACCTGTCTAGCGAGAAAACTAATTTTGACTAAACTTAGTGGCAGACGCTCTCACTAGCTGATCTCCTTGAGTACATTGCATATTAGCTACGTTATAGGTGTCCTGGCTGGAGACTGCTTAATAGGTAGACATGCATTTCGACTTGGAGCTACTGCAAATGATTTCTGCAGGAGTTGCAGGGACGAACATGAAGAGGAGACAGTCTCTCATCTTCTTTGCACCTGTCCCGCCCTATCACAAAGACGAAAACTCCATCTTGGAGAATTCTTCTTCGATGATCCCAGTGATCTAGTAAACTACGACATCACTTGTCTCCTGCGCTTCATTCGAAGCGTGCGAGCTCTTTCGTAATGCGACATTTTCGATGAAGTGGATTCCGTGCTACTTATTATTCTTAATCCTTGTGAAAAGTCCCCTAGTTCTTGTTTGACTGCGGGGTCCTTAATTGAACTAAGGCCTTCAGGTTTTTCCCAAACTGCAGAAACTTGAGATCTCCAAAATGCAGCTGTACGTAATTACTGTAGCAACCATCACCTGACGTTCTGAACACTTAGTTTTAAATTGCTAACTGATAGCGATAGTGTTTCAAGCCTGATGGTTTTATAATTACCTATTTGTAAAAGTAAAGTTTAAGTTTATAATTATTTTACTCATATGGCGGTATTGTTAGCATCAAAACAAACTTAGTTCCTAGATGCAAATCGAACAAAAGCTTACTCCAACTACGTATGTACGAGTATGTTCTGTTGTAAAGTACGAGTATATTTAATACACTGTAGCAATTTGTCCTATTTCAAACGTAGAAACAAATTTAAGTAATCCGTTGAAACCATCCAACCCACTCTCAACAAGACAGTATAATTTCCCTCCCAAGGGGATTACCTACATCCTTACACCCATGCGATGCACCTTCCTTAATAATAATTTTAAATCACCACAAACGTAATGTTATTTCCCAACATTTATAACCAGTAGGCAACTCAGCTTAATATGTTACTCCTTTAAACACAACATTTTATGGTCAATAGACAATCTAGCGTAGGTAAAAGTCAGGCGCCTACTGTGCCTGCAGCTTCCAAAAAATAAAAAAAAAAATAAGTTCCACCATCAATCCGACACAGTTCTCTAATTGTTTAAAATTTATTGCATGTTTTTTTTTTTCTTCTTCTCCTATTTTGCCATAATATCCAACAACCTACCGACAGATTATAAAAATAAGTTTTTTGCTTTATTAAAACCGCTTACTTGTTTAAGACCCACACATCATAAAAAAAAAATAAACTTCATTCATGATCTGTCGGTAATGGAGTTCTCACACCATATGGCTCTCTGGATGCTGATGGCTGGGAATGGCCAACCACGATTTTTCCCACTTTCGGGGGCTTTGAGGAATTCCAAATACAAAAAGGTGTGCAATCACATAATGCTGCTTGCTCGCGAGATAACCAACCGCAATACACTTTTTTGGCTCCGAGGGATTTTGCATTCCCAATTTCTCGCATATCATATTGGTACCCCTACAGCACAGTGAAGTTCCACTTTGAATGTCATTAAAATCATCCACGCTGGAGATCTTTCATCTGAAATGAGGAAATATTAAAAAAAAATCAATTTTGAAAGCATATTATGTCATGAATATTGAGTTCGAACTGTGAAGACAAATTAAACGCAAACATTCAATAATAAATAATAATTATTATTATTATCGAACAAAGCCCCCCATTGTTGGAAATATTATAAACTTATGCATGTTTTGTTTATAGGGGTCTCTCGCACAACGTTTTGGGGTCTAATTCAACTCTCGCGGTATGAGGTTGTTATTTTGTTTAGTTAATTTTTAAGTCAAGCTTGTCATGGTGTATAAATTGTTAAAACTATCTTTCATCAAATCTCTGTTATGATGATGATGATGATGATGAAGATGATGATGATGCACGTCAATTGATTTTCTACGCTTGAAGGCGAGAAATTTCCAACACATCACTGGCACGCCGCGCCGGCGACTGATGTGGTGGACCCCTTTGCACCGCATGTTTTATGTGCAGCATCATTGTATCAACATCATAGACCACCATCAACTTGATCTTGACTCTGAAATTAAATCAAGGAAATTCGAAAAGCGATAAGGCTTTTGTTTCTTTAGTTTTTTTTTTACATATTGAAAGCAGGGGCGTACTTTAAACAAATCTTACGTAAAGTTAGAGCCCCCAAAAAAATGGGCATATTTTAAATCCTTTGGTGTTTTATATTTGCAAAAATATTTAAAAATAGGAAGACAACTTCCATACTCTTAAAATGGTTGTGAAAGTTCATAAGGAAATCAAATGTCATCCACAGCACTTTGATTCGTGAAAAAAGTAATTATAAAAACAAATTTTATTTTAAGGTCTGGAAATTTTAAAATAAATTAAAAAAATTAAATTATTAAAATAAATTAAATAAATTAAAAATTAAATTAAATAAAAAACTAAAACATATTCAGTTTTAAAACTTCAAACATTAAACTCTTCTTGTTTTTCTATCGTAATCTGTCATAAAGACGTCGAAATTCATTGTGGAACCCATTCCTTTTTCATTTATTTCACTTAGGCTTTGCATTTTTGCACGTTCACACAGCTGTGATGTGTGGTCGTTTGAGGGCGCACTTGTAAATAAACAGAAACACTAACCAGAAAATTAGTTAGGTGTGTGATCGCTGGGGGCCGACGCGACGTGTGGAACGTGTTCATGAGAGCACTATGCAAATTTATGTACATACAATGACCTAGGATGAAAATACCCATTAGTCCACCATTTTTCTTTTTATGATAAACGTTTTTCAAGATGTGGAATTTGAATATACCTTGGTGTCACAATGTGTATCATCTTTCATGGGAATTCAATTTTTTATGGTTTTTCATCAAGAAATATGTCGCGAAATTTACTGTGGAACGCATTAATGTTTCAATTCAGGAGATAAAAATCGGTATCACCGTCTAGTTTTGCAAACGTATATAAGTTCGAGAACTCTAACTAAACAGTACTAGAGCTATTTTTGACGAAAAAAACATGAGAGAAGAAAAATGGAGCTTTCGTACAAACTATCGATAACATGTATGAAAAAAAAACTAATTATTTGATTTTGATAAAAATTCCAATAACAACATTTTATTTCTGAGAATTTGGAAAAGAAAAATTCATATTTTTTTGCAAAATTAAATGCATGTGTATTTCGAGAACGGGTTTATGAAAAAAACAGTTAAGAAATATTAAATTTTTCCTAGGTCACGAAAGGAGGTTATGGACATGCTGTTTATTAAGTATTGTCTTTTGAGTAAAGGAAAACGTTGGATAAATTAATGGCTTGGCTTTTCATAATGTTAACCTCAAGAAAGATTTTTTGGCTTCGTGTGGAAAACCTATGGGTGTTTGCAGCACATTTGAAATTTCAAAATCCTGATCAAACACCGATAGTCAAAGCAAAGATAAGAGGTCCCAAATGGTTTCCCTGAGGTACTCTAGACAAATTTCAATAACCTTCGATCCAGATACCCTAGCTCCAGTCTTCATCACTTCCTACGAAGATTCCATCAATTCGCTACGAAATTATCGAATCCAACCCTGTTTCCTATCTTAGCATCATCGCAAATAAAAAGGAAGTTTCTCGGGTATGTAATTTTTTTTTTCGCGCGCCCGAACAATATGGAGGTTTGGCATTGTATAGTTGAAATTTTAGCCTTCGGCAGAATTCTTCGTTCAACACCCAGAATGCTCTTATACAGCCCGATTGATGAAGAAAAGAAAAAAAAAATCTACACATGAACCGTTAATTCCAATAAAAGACATGAAAAAAAAAACATACGCCGGGGAAGAAAAATAAGTAAAATAGCAGTGGGAATACTATGTGTACGTACAGCTACAGCTGTTGCATTTTACCAGCAATCAAATCAGGAAAAGGAAATTCTTAAAATGGCTTTGAGGGTTCCCTTCACATATCATCATATAAGAGCTTTGATGGTGATGTTCGATGTTGCTTCTGCCGTTTAATAGTGGTTCCCCGTAAGCTGTTGCTGTATATTATAGCTAAGGTGTGTTCCGCTAGATCTTCTTCTTCCCGATTGAATTGGGTGCAGGCAGATGTTTTATGCGCATGTTCAGTACTTAAAAGAAGGTCTTCCCTCTGGATGTACAGTATACGTTTTATACCGCCATCACACATCTAACTATATATGAGTTCATTTGTGTCTTTTGGTTTGGCCAAGACTAAGAGTCTTAGAGACACGACCATGATGATGATGATGATGATGATGATGGGTAACTGCGCGCTGCTGTGCACTGGGGTGAATTTGCCTGTTTTTTTATTTTTTAAAGCTTCTCATCATCCTCGACGAACATCTTTCGATAGCTGATGGCGATCACCATCATCATCATCGTTGTGGACCATCATCGGCATATTGATCATGGAAGCCGATTCTGGGATGTGATGATGATGAAGAGCGAGAGATGATGATGCAGTTAGGAGTGCTGGCTGTCGACAAGTCTTGGGCTCCTTTTCGAGGCGATTTAATTAATAACTGTTTATGGAGAGATCGTTTTTTTTTTGACAGATACCGTTCTTGCTCTCTCGCTCTTTCTAAGTCAATTGGTGTATAGTTTGGGTGATAGCTGATAGCCCGCTCAACTTGCCTCCTTAACAGGCTACTTTAAACCCATCATATACATTGTCTTATCTACCCCAGAGTTTGTCGATTGAACGGATGATGATGATGATAATGATGATGACGAGGACTAAGAGAACGTCTCACGGTGATGACGACAACAACGTCGATGATGATTTGGTAAAACGGTAGGTGTGTTTTGGAAGTAGATTAACTGCCACTTTATGTTTGGGTCTTTGGCTCTGGGTCTGGACTCTGAACGGACATACGAGATGAGATTCGAAAGAATCGTGTATAGAACACACAAACAAAAAAACCGAAGAAGCATCATTTTTCTTTCGTTTTGGTTCAAAGGAATCTTCTTATAACACGGGTAAATGGCTGGGTAAGTCTGCTGAATGATTTCTTCATCGATCTTTTTAGGGTTCTGTTCGGAGAGAATATAAAAATGGCCTGTTTATGGGCGTAACTGTTTAAATAACTGTTTGGTTTTGTTATTAAGTTTCATAAAATTAATACCTGCTTGTATTTTGGAGATACACTTATTTTATCGATCGGTTCAATGGATTGATTTGATAATTATGGAAATTTTATGGTGTTAACACTTTAATGACCATAAGTGAAGCTTAAATTTCTACACTTAACAATTTGAGTCTCGCTTTTTGACGTTCACGTTAAAGTGATTGCAATTTATTTAATTTTAAGATGAAGACTCTTGAGGGAGTAGTATATGTGAAAAATTATTTTACTAAAAGTTAAATGTTGATAAGAATCTTTAAAATTTAAAAAAAAGTGCAGAATGTCCTTCTAAATGAAAAATATTTATTAGGTTTTATTATTACGATCATGAAACTTGGGAACGTTTAATTCACCAAGAAATTGAAATATCGAAAGAGTATATAAAAAATAGTTTGGGTTTTTAAAAAGGAGTAAAGTGCTGCATTAAAAAACTTTTTTTTTTAGGTTTTAGTAAACTGATTTTTTTGTTTCATAGATCAGAACTTCTCTCCGTCAAATGAATGCCCTTTCGTCCAGAATTTTTTTGTGGGTTCTTTTGATTCTTCAATTTCTAGCCTCTTAAAAAGTTTTACTATTTTTTTTGGCGCTGCATATTTGGGAATTGTAATAGTTTTGTAGATTTTTGTAGGAAATTAGTTGTGAAAAAAATTCCAAAAAATTATTTTCCTAACGTTTTTGTACAAAAACATAATATTTAGTGCTAACTTGAGATTCTAAAATCAGCTATTAAACAGTACAATACAGATACAATACTTCGTTTGCATAATTTTTAATTTCGACTTAAGGTACCTGCTATACTTCTTCTTCACCCTCAAATTACCGACCAATTGCACTTACGTCCCATCTTTCAAAGGTCATGAAAATGCTGATAAACTATCAGCTCAAGAAATATCTCGAAGTTCAAAAGCTTCTTAATGACCATCAGTACGGCTTTCGCAGCAATAGGTCCACTGGTGAGTTGATGCTTTACCTCACCGAACAGTGGAACGAAAATCGTTACATCGTTTTGGAGAAAGTAAGATTATTGCACTTGATATTTCTAAAGCATTTGATAAAGTTTGGCGTTTGGTATCGATGAAACCCTTCTTCGTTAGATGAATAACTTTCTTTCGAATCGCTCTATACGAGTAGTATTAGACGGATTCAAAAGTCTGAAACCCACAACATAAATGCTGGTGTGCCACAGGGTTCCGTTTTGTCTCCGACCCTCTTTCTCATTTTCATCAATGATCTCCTGTCTGCAACTACTAATCCCTTGATTTGTTTTGCTGATGATAGCACCCTTAGCTTTTCATATTCGTTTCTAGATTCACATACCTCCTCTTCGGACGTGGAACTGAAACGGCTAAATATATGATAAGTTCATTAAATTCTGACTTAGACAGCATTGTACAATGCTTCGAAAACTCAATCGAGGAGTACTCTCCTGCCATTATCTATGAGTGGCACTTGCATCGAAGAACTAATCAGCTTGCAATTTTAGGTATGTGTATCACAAACCATCTTTTGTGGAATGATCACATATTTAACATCGCCAAAAATGCCGCAAGATGTTTAGGTTTCCTTTGGAGATGCAAGAAATTCTTTCCCCCTTCTGATCTAGCTATTATCTATGAATGTTATATACGTCCAAAGCTTGAGTATAACTCCCATCTCTGGGCTGGTGCCCCAGCAACTTACTTAAGCCTCTTGGACAGAATACAAAGACAAGCCTTCAGAATGATCGGAGACAAGAACATCATCGAACCATTTTCTTAGCTTTAAAAATATGGAGTTAGATTGAATTTTTAACTTCCCATAGGGAGTTATTGTAATCGGTCCGATTTGTCAAATTGAAATTTTTGACATTTCTCGACGTTTCAAGGTCCCTAGAGCCTATATCAATCATTTTTAGAGAGATGTCTGTGTGTGCGTGTGTACGTACGTTCGTACGTCTGTACGTCCGTACGTCCGTACGTTCTGGTACCATTTTTCGTCGACGATATCTCAATAACGAGTAGAGATATCGACTTGAAATAAATTTTGTTTTACAGATAATAACTTCGAAAGAAGCTGAAAGGGCGTTTATTAATATTCAATCAGTTGTTTTTTTTACTATAGCAGTTTAAAAAAGAAGTGAAAATTTTGGTTGGGCTCAAATATCTCACGAATAAATAATGATATTGACTTGAAATAAATTTTATTCGACACATTATGACGTCATACAAATTCGATATGAATTTGGAAAAAAATCAATATACCGTTATTTTTTAAAATCAAAAAAACTAAAAAAAAAATTTTTATAACTCAAATATTCTTAGATGGAAAAACGATATTAACTTTAAAATAATTTTATTTTACGAAAAATGTTGTTTTTGACTACTGATGAAAATTTCCAAAAAATTCAATTGACAGTTTTTTTATAAAAAATTAAAAACTACAAAAAATTCTACCAAAAATTGGTATAAATTGTCTTTCGACTCAAATTTCTCAAAAAACGGGTAAGGATATTGACTTCTTGTTTGTTTTATTTTCTACATAACATAATTGTTAGCAACTGATAAAATTTTGACAAATATTGAATGGGCAGTTTCTTAACAAAAAATCTAAAACTATTAAAAATTCTAAAGAAAAGTAGTTACAATTGTATTTCAGCTCGAATATCCTGAGAACGAACAACGATTGTGCCTTCTAAAATATTTTATTTTATACATAGTACAATTGATAGTTTTTGACAAAAAATATAAAAAAAATAAACTAAAAAGTGTTAAAGTTTTCAAGATCACAAATGGGAAGTTTTCAGTGTGGGTCGCACCCAGCCTCTTTTTTGTTATTTTTTTTTATTTATGTGACAAATTTTAACTTTTTTCATCCTCTTTATCCTTATCCTCTATATTATGAACTCCATAGAGTCGAACATATGACTTAAAATGTTGAAAAATTCAAAATTTGTAAGAGATTTTACAAAACCAGATTTCCTCATTAAATCATTTAGTTTTATTTCCAGAGCACGGTTTGCTTCATCATTAAAAGAGTTCCCTAATCGCATTTGTCATAAGTCATCATATAACTCAAACAGAACAAACATTTCAAAGTTGAAAGTAATTACTTCTACGTGACTCTGGTGGTAAACAAAAAAAAAATTAATGAAGCAGTCCCGTTTTTACGAGCATCGGACAACAAAAGAATTAATAGGACTACCACTCACAAATTCACCAACGCTTCCTGGTCTGCATTTCTCACATCTCGCGAGGAATATAACAACAACAAAAAAAAAAAAAAAAAAAACGAATATCCCATAGTTGCATTGTTCCCGAATTGCTGCATCCTTGTGACATTTTATAGGTTCAGTGTCGCAGTAAGAGCCAGAGCCACAGCCACAGCCATACAATACCACATTCACATATTCCATATAATAGCGGAGGACCTGCACCTGAAAACAATGGACAAGAGGTTTGCTAACTTCTCTATAGCTATAGCTGAACATTGCACACATAACATACCTTTGTACTGACTCCTCTCGGTTCCATGGTTCCATCATCTATTTTATGGCCACTTCGAGGTTTTTTGTTGTTGCTGGTTTTATATATACGTTCGTTCAGCTGGGCCTGGGTGTTTTTTTTTTGTTTCTTCTTCATGTTGCTTTGTTTTCATTTTTCTTCTGGATAGTTGCTATACAGCTCTTCTATTTTACAGTTAAAAGTCACGTTCGAACATTTTACGAGCAGGTAATTACCTGTTATCACAACTCTAACAAGGTAACTCACTCCCTCACAATATACGGATTCAAATGAAAGAAGAAAAAAAAATGGTGCTCCCGATGTGTCCCGATGTGCAACATGTGTGTTCGGTTTTTTTGTTGCTGTTGTTTAACAAAAAAAAAAAACGGAGAAGTAGTTTGAATGTTAAATCGGGAATCAAAAGAATTGAACATGCATCGTGATATCCGGATGATTTGGGAAAATTTGTTTTTGAATTGCTCACAACTACTGCAACAGCATTCCTTCTCTGACTCTCTGTGATGGCTTTGTGGCACATCATGTAACCATTTCATGGTTGACTAAGTTTATGGCACTTTCCAGATATTTTTCGGTTTGCATTTTTTTTTGTTGCGCGGACATTTTGATGAAGTTGAACAGATTTTTGGAAGATAGTGCCTCTGGTGTTGACGGTGGAGTTTTGTACTATCTTCTCAAGAACGATGTTAAAGAAATCGCATGACAGCGCATCGCCTTGTCTGAATCCTTTTTTGACGTCGAAAGATTCCGTAAGCTCATTGCCAACCTTTATGGAGCAGCGTGAGTTCTCCAACGTCATTTTGCACAAGCGAATGAGTTTGGCAGGGATGCCAAAACTAGACATAGCTTTATACAGTTCGTCTCTGTAGATGCTGTCATACGCGGCCTTAAAATCGATGAATAGGTGGTGGGTATCGATTTGGAGTTCATAGGTTTTTTCCAGGATCTGCCGCAACGTGAAAATTTGGTCGATGGTTGACTTTCCTGGCCTGAAGCCACATTGATAAGAACCAATCAGATTGTTGACGAAAGGCTTCAGACGTCCACATATTACGGCAGAGAGGATCTTGTAGGCGATGTTAAGTAGACTGATTCCTCTGTAATTGGCGCAGTTTAGAGGATCTCCCTTTTTTAGGATCGGGCAAACAATGCTGAGGTTCCATTCATCGGGCATGCATTCCTCCGACCATATCTTACAGATGATTTGGTGCATGCTCCTATCTAGATCGTCGCCTGCTGCTTTGAACAGCTCGGCAGCTAGACCATCTGCTCCAGAGGCTTTGCTGGATTTCAGCCGTGATATTGCTGTTTTCACTTCTTCTAGGTCGGGTTCACGGAATTGTTGGCTATCATCGTGTACGATGAAAGGCTCCTGTCTGACGGCGGGGTTTTGTTCGTCATCGCCGTTATACAATCTACAGAAGTGGTCTTTCCAAATCCCCAGCATTGACTGCGATTCTACTATGATGTTCCCTTGTTTATCTCTGCAGGCATCGGTTCTTGCTCGATGACCCTGAGCCAGCTGTTTTACCTTCCGATAAAACCTCCGAACTTCATTCCTGCTGTTGGCTCTCTCAACATCTTCGATCTGGTGCTTCTCATGCTCTCTCTTTTTTCTCCTGAGAAGCCGGCGTTCCTCTCTCCTCTTTTGCTCGTAGAGCTCACGAGCAGCTCTTGTCCTTCTATGCAGCGCCGCTTTGTATGCCTCCTGCTTGGCTGCATGGGCCTGCCTGCATTCTTCGTCAAACCAGGGGTTTCGTTTTGGTGGCTGTGTGAAACCCAGCACATTAGAGGCGGCATCTCTAACTGCTTTCTGGCAATGTTGCCACTGGTCTTCGATACTTGATGTTGGCGGCATAGGACTTCTTAAGAGGTTACTTGACACTCGATCAGAGAAGGATCTGGCGATCTCTTGCGATTGTAGCCGTCCGACGTCGAATTTTCTTTCAGCATTTCCTTGTTTTGGCCGTTGTCGGGATATTCGTAGCACTACCTTGGCTACGACGAGGTAGTGGTCCGAGTCGATGTTGGCTCCTCGGAAAGTTCGAACATCTAAAACGTTGGACAAGTGCCTTCCGTCGATCGCAATGTGATCAATCTGGTTGACGGTTGATTGATCAGGAGATCTCCATGTACCTTTATGGATGTTGAGATGTGAGAAACAGGTGCTTGCTACCACAACATTTCGCCCCGCAGCGAAATCGATCAGCCTGAATCCGTTATCGGAAGTGGTGTCGTGCAGGCTGTCCTTTCCGACTGTTCCGCCAAAGATGTCTTCTTTTCCCAGCTTTGCATTAAAATCGCCGAGAACAATTTTCATGTCATAGCTAGGGCATTGCTCATATGTTTTGTCGAGGAGCTCGTAGAATTCGTCTTTGGTGTCGTCCTTTTTCTCTTCTGTGGGTGCATGCGCGCATATTAGGCTAATGTTGCCGAATTTAGCCTTGATTCGGATCGTCGTGATGCGTTCGCTTACACATTTGAAGTTCAAGACTTTTTGCCTGAGTCTGCTTCCCACGACGAATCCGCATCCAAAGAGTCGCTGTTGTTGCTCCCGGTAACAATCTCCATAGTAGATATCGCAGTTTTTCATCCTCCTTTTGCCCGGTCCATCCCATCACATTTCCTCGCGTACGCCGACGATATTGATATAATGGGAAGAACACAGCGTGATGTCAATGGCGCCTTTGTGAGGATTGAGACAGAAGCGGCAAAAATGGGTTTAGCGGTAAATGAGGGAAAAACGAAGTATTTGCTGTCTTCGAATAAGGACACCCAACACCGACGGCTCGGCCAGAACGTCACAATAGACGCATACAACTTCGAGGTAGTAGAGGAGTTTGTCTACCTAGGTTCCGCTATTAACACGGGCAATAACACCAGCGCCGAGATAAGACGAAGAATAACTCTTGCTAATCGCTGTTTCTTTGGGCTAAGAAAGCAATTGAGTGGAAAAGCCCTCTCTCGAGCAACAAAGGTAAAATTGTACAACACCCTCATCATCCCTGTCCTGCTGTATGGTGCAGAAGCATGGACCTTGACAAAATCGGATGAATGTGCCTTAGGATGTTTCGAGAGGAAAGTTCTTCGGGTCATCTTTGGCCCCGTGTGCATTGATGGGGAATGGAGACGAAGATATAACAGCGAACTTTACGGGCTGTACAACGACATGGACCTAGCCAGAAGGGTCAAGGTCCAGAGACTCCGATGGCTCGGTCATTTAGAGCGCATGGACACCAATGCTCCGGCCCGGAAAGCCTTCGACACTATTCCCGAGGGACGCAGAAGAAGAGGAAGACCGCGACTCAGGTGGCGCACACAAGTGGAAGAGGACCTCAATCAACTTGGAGTGCAAAACTGGAGACAGCTAGCTAGGGACCGAGCTGGCTGGCGGAGACTGTTGATTGAGGCCCAAGTCCACACCGGACTGTAGCGCCACCTTAAGTAAGTAAGGACATTTTGATGATGGAAACTTGGTTAAAATTTTGCTCTTTTCATGTTTGGAATTATTGCTTTATGATCTTTCAATACGAATCGGAAACTTTTCCAATCAAAAAATGCTAATCTAATAGTTCAGTGGTTGTTGGGAAAATATTAAAAGACTTGTTGTTGTTGTCCGCTTCAGCGAATAGCGGGTTCCGTTATGAATTATTTTGGTTTTCTGTGGTTATAACCACAAATTTATTCATTCACTTATTAAAGAATATTTCAGGGGGTTTTCAAATGAAGAAATAAAAATATTGACCAAAAATTTTGTTTGATGTGCCTCCTGTGAGGATTGAACTCACGACCCCTGGTTTACAAGACCAGTGCTCTGCCACTGAGCTAAAGAGGCTTATACTAAATATTTTTGGTGGCATAAGAAATCTTTTTGGCTGTACAATAGTTTGTTACCAATATATTTTTCTTGAAGGAATTTTAACGTCTTATCTCCAAATAACCTGTAATAAAATAAGACCCAAGGTTTTTTCATATATTGGACTCTTCTTTTGGCCATAGACTTCTTTGGTTGGATTTAAATCAGAAGACAAATATCTTATTTCACAGAAACAACGTCTTCATTTCGTTTTAAGTTTGTTTTTAGGATAGGTGTTAAAAGGAGATACCGATGCACATTGGTTTTGAATGTTTGAGCATCGAAATGGGTAGGAAAAATCGAGCCGAATAAAGCATTCCACATTCGTGTGGTGCGGCTAAAGAAAGATTCTTTGTACTGAGTGTCCGAAGTTGGACTCAAAAATGAACTGATGAGTTCCTCCTAGCGGTGTGAGTATTATGGTGGAATTGTTTAAGAGGACAAATGCAACTGGCTATTTCACTAGAACAATGATTATGGAAGTAGCGATAAAAAAGTGAGAGATAAGAAACATTGCGTCGATGTTCCAAGGAAGGGAATGTTTCTATTATAGTTCTTTCACCTATCATTTTCAACGTTCTGTTTTGGATTCTATCCAAAAGATTTATAAGTGCACCCACCTAGATATGGGAATTGTACTCAAGCTTTGGGTCAATATAAGGTTATCTATAATGCACATACCCATAACTAAGAGGTGTTCAGTTTCCTCGATGCAAGTGCCACTCATGGATAGCGGCATAGGAGGTGGGGAACTAAATTTTTGATATCCCAATGGACAATACTTTCAAGATCAGAATTTAAAAAGTTTATCGACATCCAATACAACTTGTATTGAGCGGTCCGAAAGGTAATTTCAAAGCCAACGAAGAAGAGATTCATCTATTCCCAAAGCACCCATTTTCGACAAGAGAGCTTGATGCCAAACTCTTTCAAACTAAGATTTTAGTATTTGGTTATACGAGTATGTACATGTTACTTTGAATTAAATGGACAGACCTAGAGTTTTTAGTTACATTGGTAAGGGAATGGTTTGGCCTGCCTCCTCTTCAACCTGGCGTTTGAGAAAGCAATCCATGACTCTGACACGGCAACAAGAGGGACCATCATCAATAGGTCCAGCAAGATATTGGCTTACGCAGACGACATTGACATCATCGGAAGGACCGAACAAGCTGTACACGATTCCTTCATCCAGATCGAGGAGGCGCACATTAGTGAAGGTAAAACGAAGTATACGGTGGCGTCGAATGCGAGAAGAACAGTTGGTCAAACAATCAAGGTAGCGGAGCACAATCCTTTAAATACCTTGGGTCAATAGTAGTAGCCGATAACAATATAGATGAATAAATACGCGGGCGGCTGCTCAATTCCGGCAGAGCCTACCATAGTCTGTCAAAGCTCTTCAAATCCAGAAATCTCACCATAACTTCAAAACTGCTGCTGTACAGGACCATGGTCTTGCAAGTACTCACGTATGGATCCGAGACTTGGGTGCTTAGCAAAAGACACTCCGACCTCTTAGCCGTTTTCGAGAGAAAAGTCTTAAAGAGAATTGTTGGCCCCATATGTGAGGAAGGACGATTCCGGAGACGGTACAATCATGAATTGTACGCAATCTACCTTGAAGCAGACATAGTGACAAAAATTAAGCTCGGTAGACTCCGGTGGGCAGGGCACCTAGCTCGCATGAGTGAAGAGGAACCTGCTCGGAAAGTCTTTTGTGGTACATTCTATGGTAGACGGCAGCGTGGTAGACCATGCTTGCGCTGGAGAGATGGCGTAGACCCAGGACGCCCGAAGCCTTGAGGTGCGCTACTAGATGGCGTCGGCTCGAGACCGGGATAGGTCTCGAGCCTATCTATTTGAGTACTATTTTCATGATCTCGACTGGCAAAACAACCTTGTCGCTTCACTGCTTGACTCTAGGACTCCACTAGGAGTTCGCAGGGTTGACCTCAGAAAACGTCGAATAGCCTCCCTGAATGAGGATGTAATTGAGTTTTTTTGATTCAGCAGTTTTTAATGTATAATGTTGAAAAAACGAAATTATGCATACTTTGGAACCTTCATAATATTTGGTTGGAAATTTCTAATCGGTGTATTGTTTTTTATGAAAGACTTAAATTTCCCTACAAAATTTTTCAACAAAGGCAAGTACATATACTCAAATATAGTAAAAGGCTTTTAATTTCGTCCTGACAAAATATTATATTGAACGATTGATAAATTTGTAGTCCAACACAGAATTGTTAAAAGCGATAATAAAACTATACTTATAACCCTTTTATTTAAATTTGTGTTAAAATCAACTCAAAAAAAAATTAAGTGATCCAATTTTTCGTCCATTTTTAACTATAAAATTCCATAATGAATTTATACGATATTGAGCTATTTATAGCCCGTATTGAAGACCCGAAAAAAAAACACAACGATCAACAGAAGAAATTTCTCCATCTGAAAAATAGGTTCCAACAACTATACAACTGCTGTGCTGATTTCCTCAGAAATAATATCATTATTCACGTGCTCAGTCACAACACGAGCTTTTATGGCCAAGGCAAGGAGTTTGCAATAAATAAATTAAAATCCCATCCATATATATTATATATTGATAAACTAAATCATCTCTTTTGCACGTCATTCCTTTCTGTTTTTTTTTTTGTTTATGCCTGAGCCAGGCCATAACCATAAATTCAAGTTCCGCATTTCATATTAAACGGACCCATATATCGATGGGTATCCAATATCACAACAAAACACCATCATCAGGGGAACAGAAAAGAACCCAAAAAAAAAAAAAACCTTCAAAATGAGAGCCCAAGAAGAAAGCATTGAAACCGAAATCGAAATTTATCAGCGTATCTGAAGGATGTGGTCGTATCTCCTCCTCCGTTCTACCTTCAATACCCGCACTACACTTTTGTCACGCTTCTGTTGGTCTAAATTGATCACTCTGCGACCATCGTCATCATCATCGTCATCATTTCGTGGTCCATGAAACTGCAGAGCATCCATATTGCCATCGGTCGAATTCGTCTTTTAATTTTTTTTTTTTTTTGCCTTTGTCGAGATTGTGTCCCTCCGCATAAAGTTGGAAATCGGTCAGAGCGCCCAACAACAAAAGGAGGTCACTCGATCAAATACTATACGTACGACTTTTTTTTCTTTCTTTTCAGCTCTCAGCATGTTGGCCATTTAACAAAAAAAAAAAAACAATCCAAAGGCAAAAAGATACAATTTTTGTTGCCAAAAGTGAAAAGATATTTTTTTTTTATTTCCAAAGCCTTAAGGATGACGACGGGGCCTAAAACACTAAGAAAAAAAAAATTAAAGAAAAATGAAAACGCGACACACGAAACCAACAAACGACCTTAAAAGTTGTGTTCGTATCTTTCTTGTTGTTGTTTTTTTTTTTGGTTTTTTTTAATTCGACAGATCTATACAACAACAACAACAATTCAATTGAATTCATTCAACATTTTTTTTGTGAGATTTGCATTTAACCTGCTTTCACCGGCTACGACGACCGCGCTGCTCTGCGCGGTGCGGCACGGCGCAATGCGACAGCGCAGCGTGCCGGACCGGACCGTGTATTGTGTAGGTGGATTTGGCTGATATCATGGCGGCAAGGTTTTTTGCTAAACAGGATCTTGGCCTTTTCATTTCGCCATTTTTTTTGTAGTTGTTGTTGTTGCTGTTTTATTTCTGTTTGTTTGGGGAGCGTTTCACTCTTATCCGTAAACAAAGATAAGACAAAATAAAAAAAAAAATAGCTTATGGCCTCGAATGACATGGTCACCGGATGAATTCAATTTGCTTTAGCTCGCGGAGATTAAAAACATTCCGCAGCGGAATCTAAGGTGGACTTAATTTTTTATCTTTCATTTTTTTGTTGTTATTTTCTTCCTGTGTTAAGCTCTCCTCTCGAAACCGTTGGATGCTGCCGCCTGCTACTTTGAGACCGTTAAAGAAATCCAAGTCAAGATAAATTGCTTGTTCGCACGGCGGACTTATCGGATGTTGTGCTTATAGGTGGAAGCATGATGGCAAATCCGCCAAAGCTATACTCCAAGCGTTCCACACCGACCGACCGACCGTTGCTCGTATTAATCCCAGAGCTGCTGTGTCATTTCTTTAAGGAAATTAAGACAATAAATTTGTTCTGCGAATAATTTAGGATGCACCTTGGGAATTGTGTGTTAAAGAAGAAGAAGAGGAGTCAGCGGTGATAAAGCGGGCAGAGCCCACCACAAGAATCGAGCCAAAGGAGTATAATTTTAAGTAAACGTAAACGCGCTTTGGAAATTCGTGATAATGAATGGAGGAGCAATGAAAATAGAGCTCTAATGGGTCCAACGGGAGTACAAAAGGTCAGGAGTTTCCAATGAATTTTCATGTAATTGCTGGCTGGTGGTTTTATGGGCTTTTAAAAGTGATGGTGTTTTCTAGAGCAGAATTGTTGTTTAATGTTTAATGTGGGTGAATATGTTCGCTATAAATTTTGCTAGGTATTTTTTTTTGTTGTTGTTGTTTTGTCGTGAGGTAGGTTTTTGTGGTGTGTTTGTTTTTTTTTGGCTTAAATTGACCTAGATTTTGCAATGTCATTAAATTTGGTTGTAATGTAACTAGTTATCTGTGTAGGTAGATCAGTTAAGTGAGCTTATCTGGAGAAAAACAATAGACAAGGTGGATCGCCTTGGATGAAACAGGTGACTGGAATTTGTAATTTGTAAGTTGTAATAAAAACGAGGAGGAAATAAATTCCTTGCACACTTTCAAAGCTTAGTTTAAACTGAATTGCGAAATAAAATTGAATTTGAAATGGAAAATCCGTTATTTAAGCTTCAAAAGATGTTTAAAAAATAGTTTTCATTATAATACTCGAAAAGCTCTTCGATTTGCATTTGTTCTGACACAACAATTTGTTCTTCCTTATTTATTCTGACAAGACCTAGGGGTTTCTAACGGACCTGGGCAATTTCCGAAGGACCTGAACATTTTCCGACAGAGCATTCCACGTCAAACCATTGCAGACCTGGACGTTTTTCGATAGATGCGAACTTTTTTCTGACAGACCTGGGGGTATTTCAACAGACCGGGTTGATTTCTGAAAACTTCATTGCTCATGGAAGGAAAGAAATTCAAACGTTTGAATTTTTTTCATTCAATTTAATTTCTAACAGGCTATTTTAAGAAACGTTGATTAATGAACATTTTTTTGGAGGTAAAATAACGTCTTTTTTATTTTTGGACTTACAAAGTTAAAAAAAAAATGAAAAAGTCGAAAAAAATTTTCTATTTATTTTTCTAATCTTTTTCAAAAAAAAAAACACAATATTTGCCAGTTAAAAAAAATGGTAACTGTCAACCTTTTTTTGACCTGAATTTATAGCTCGAATGGATTCAATATTTATGTTTCCAATGAAAAAATTGTTACATATGCTGCAGTTCACTCAAAACTAGTTCGAACTTACACAAATTTTAAGATGAAATAGTTTTCCAAAATGCAATGAAAAAAAGAATTCCCCAAAAATGAATGAAGTCTCCAAATATGGGAAGCTGTTATGGCTTTTTTAAAGGTCTGGAAAAAATGTAATAGTAAAAATATTATGCTTTTAAAATGTATACAAATAAATTAAATCTTAAAGAAGAATGTTAAAATTTAATAAATTTTGAAAATTTTCTTACTGTTTATTTTGAGGACTTTGTTCACGATAAAAAAAACTCCCAATTTATAATGAAATAAATCCTCAAAAATCAATGAAATAACTCCCCAAAGCAAGTACAATTTCGATACGATCAAATTCCTGCCTAAGTAATAACGAGAAGATCAATATCGAAACTTGTATCGATAATGATAAATATTATGTATTTACCCACTCACAACACTGATGGACTGATGACATGATTTAATCTGAAATTATTGAAACAAATTTAAAATTTGTTGTTCCCTGAAAAAAAATCTTGGCAATTTTTTTTTAAGGATTATCATTTTTTGACAATTTTTTTTTGGCAAATTTTTATTTTAACAGTCTTTTAACCTAGTGTCGACCATTTTTTATAAATCCTTTAATTTATAAATTTTTGTTAAAAAAACTATATTTAAAACAATTTTTTCCCAATTTTCTTTTGACATTTTTTAAAAAAAAATTTGGCGACTTAACGGAACAATGGGGTTGCTCCAGCAATGCAGCTCTTAAAAAAAAGAATTAACGGTAAAAAAGGGGTATTAGTATGAATATATAGTTGTTTGTCATAAATATTTTTTTTAAATGTTCCAAATTAACCCCCACTGTTAAAATCACAGAATTGTAACAGAATTGAAAAAAAAAAATGATTAAAAATTCGTCTAACTTTTACTATCAATTGATAAGTGCAAAATTAAAAAAAAAAAATGGAAATCTTCAGAAGATATCTATCTATCGCAAAATGTTAATCCGACAAGTATAATTTGTTTCCATGAAAAAAACTATCTACATATATACTCGTAGAAGAAATCATTATTATAAAATAATTTCTGTGCTAAAAACTTCGACTTGCTTATATGTAGGCACAGCCTAAGTATTTGTATCAATCAAAGACTTTAAATCTGTTATCACAACAAAATAAAATTAAATATTAAGGCCAACTTCTTCCAAGTATTGACTACAATTTGTTTTAAATAAATAAAAATAATATTACTCCATTCACCTACTCCAATTCCTTAAACTTCTTTATCTATTCTCTTCAAAAAAAAAAATAAATAATACCTAATAATATGTTTTCTTTTACTTTCAGGTAAATAACGTTAATTTGACTTACAACAACCTAAAAAAAAAGAAAAACAAGTATTAACGTAAGTACATTCCTAAGTATCATTCCATACAAAACAAAAAATGTTAATTTTCATTTTAAGTTCTTCAAAAAACAACAAATAACCCAGTGTCTAGATGTCCCAAAAAGATATTATATTGACACTGATGAACGTCAATGACAGTTCTTAAGCATCAAATTACGTGTTCTACATATTCTTTTCATATAATATTTTGCTTTATACTGTTAACAAAAAAGAATTCTTTTTTATTTTTAAATTTGGGTTTACCACAAAAATGAAAAAAAAAAAAAAAAAATACGTAGTAAGTAGCTGTAGGTATAGAAGGTAATTGTAAGAAAAAAAAAACACAAAATTAAAGAAAGATCATGTTTTTGCTGCCAACTGAATACTAATTTGATTCTTTATCTTTTCACCAAAATACAAAAAATGAACATGCAATAAAAATAAAGACTGCTATCGCAATACTTTATCAACAAAAATAACATTAAAAACGGTTACTTGTTCTTGTAAAAACATTTAAAGGGTTGTGTAATTTGAAGTTAAATAAATAATTTGCATTATCTTTGATTTGAGTTCCTGGATCTCCAAACATGCATTGAGTATGAATTTATATATTTTGGAAGGAAAAAAAATTGTAAAAGGTTAAGCAGAAAATGCAAAAAAAAAAAAATCATAACTGAAAAAATATTTCAAATTTATATTTTAAGTTCATATTTCTAAAATTAAAAGTTGTGACTTATTTGTTACTTTTTCTTGTCCCACTTTAGGACTAACCATAGCGAAAGAAAAATTTTCATCCAACTACTGATAGAATCATAACCACAGAATAAATAAATAATAACATGACAGTACCTACTTTTAACAACAAAAGTTTTGTGAGCAACTTGGCAGAATTGTTCATTTTCGCATCTTGCGAGGATATTTTTGACGTAAACGTATCCACTAAGCATAAGTTCTCAGAATTGCCAAAAAATTATTTTTCATAATTTCGCAAGAACCAAGTCTTGCATTTTATGATTTCGCAAATGCAAGAGCCTGCAAATAACGAATAACATTATTATACTTTAAATGCCACATTTTGAACCTATAACATATGGAAGCGCCATATTTTATGACGGAAACCAAAATATCAAATAAATAAATCTCGCATTTTTTTAATCTTGAAAAAAGAAATCTCGCATATTAATTACCTTGCACACTAAAATCTTGCAAACTAAATTCTCACAAAAAAAGTCATCAATTTTTATCACTCTTACTTATTCGCGCCCTGAAATGTTGCGAGATTTTAAAATGAAAATCAAGATTTGCGAGGCATCGTTATTCGATATTTCAATGTGCGACATTGCTTAAACCGAACTTTAGGAATTTGTGAGCAAATAAAAATCAGAATTTTTAGTTTGCGAAAACACTCTTTCCGTTTGCGAGAAACTGCTGAAATATTGAGCTATTTCCAAAAGTTGACAGTTTGACAACAAATTTTCTTTTGGCAACGCGATTATTTCGCAGAAGCTGGAAATTTTTTGTGTTGCAAAATTTTATTTAATAATGTCCTTTTGTTTTTGGATTATTTTGCCGTATCGTTCAAACGTGGATCAAAGGAGTGGTGTTGATCAGTTTAGTAGTCATGAGACAAAACAATAATAATGCGAAATGAAAATCAACGAATTTGAAATTGACAATTTAATAAATGCAAAATGGATTAATTGCGAAATACGAAACTTCAATAGCAATTATAACACGAAAAACAGCAAAAAAACAATGCCACAAAATGACCAGTACTGACACATAATTAAAAAATTAAGTTTCTTTTTAATAATCTACTTGGATGTGAAGAAGGGTTTAATCCCAGTGTTACTGGGCCCTTTATTTGCCCCTCCTTGCAGACGCCTTTGCAGAAATAAAAAAAAGATCTAAGTGAAACAAAAATTGATTTCCTAAAACAAGAATTGCTCAAAACACAAAGTGATAAATAACAAAATGACATGAATAGATATTACCTTCCAGTAATACGGCTTCCAAAGAAATAATAGTGTCACTAACATTTGTGTCGATTCCAGATTTGATAAGGACATTTTTCTTTTCATTTTCTGCTTCCATTTGCGATTCAAAAAGACGAACAAAGTTGTTCTTGCAATTCTATGTCCCCACACATTGCGCAATCGCATAGATATTCTAGGAATCCGCATAGCTTTACTATTTATATTAATTTGTCTAGAATTCTGACAGCTGTCTGCTCTCTACGCCATTTGCACTGTCCACGGAATGTCATAATCATTCGTCACTGTAGCTGTATGTCATAGGTATACAGTGTTTTTTTTTTTATATTTTATTTCATTGCTTTAATCCGTGGGCTATGTGCGATGGTGTTGCACATTTTTGAAACAAGAAAAAAAAAAATCACCCGTCACACATATTAATACTGACGCCCCCATTGTGCAACGGCCTAGCCACTGCCACGATAGCAACGCCATCTGAAACTAGTGGCAGTGGCATGGTGTGGTAGTTGTTGTCTTCGTTTTTATAAACAATAAATAAATAAACATTTATTTTAATTCCATAAACACATTTTGACGTGGTCGTCTAACTGACACACAGAATATTGCAGTCATTTTTTTTGTTGTTTTCAAAATGAAGTCTATCTACATATCTATAGCTATCTCTATCTCTATTGTTTTAGACTAATTCGTGTCATTGTTTCTGACATTTCGACTGGTGGTGCGAGTGCGCCTTAGTGCGCCAGAGAGTTACGTCAAAACGTCATCGTCAGTCGTTGTCGTGTCCAACAAATAATATTAAGTTTTGTTTTTTTATTTATTTGAAATTTTTTGTATTGCATACGTGCATGCGTTATTAATCACAATTAGTGAAACATATATAAATATAATGCGCATGTGTGGCTGCCTGTGCCTATGTCACGGTTGATTTGACAACGTTCAGGTAAAATGTGCATTGCAAGAAGTTTTTGAAGAGGGTGGGTTGGGAGGAAAATGTGTTATACTTGGAAAACTCTGTGCGCTGATTCTATTGCCTTATTTAAATTTTAGAAGATTGTCTGTTCAGTATGTGTAGATTAGTGCGAAGTACAGTTAGAATTGTTTTTCTTTATTTTTTTTTTTGCTACATGCTACTGATTTTTGTTTGTACTTATTGACATAGAGTGTGTGATCGATTGCTATCAATTAAGTCTTTTGTGAGAAATAGGAGGGCTATGCGGATGCATTTCGAAAAGAAGCGGTAAAACATTTTTTTTGCTGAATGAAATTACATTATTGAATTTATAAGTCGATTCAAATAGTTTTTTGTTTTATGTATATGGGGTCTCCCATATTCTACCAGATTCAGTCCAAAGTCTTTCAAGGTGGGAAAATAAAAGTGGGTACGCCCAAGTGCATACATTTTCCTTAAAGCAGGTCAATTATTGTATACTAGTTGGTAGCAAGGCCCTTAAGTTGATTGTGCCTTTTTCCCCGTTTCCTCACTTGTTGGAGCACTGCCTCCCTCACGCTAGTCAATTGCTTGTTTTCCATTGCATGTTCATGTCGCTATTCAGAGCCACCATTATAGAAATTATTTTTACGAATTTGCTGGTTCCTAGAGATTTTGTATAGAAATGTATTTATTTTCTTTAAAAACGCATGGTCCTAAATTGTTCGTAGTAAAAAAGAAGAAATGCTCGTAAAATGCGGACAACCAAAATTTTTGAGCTTCTTTGATATGGATCTTTTAATGTTTTAAATAGAATGTGACCAGCAGATATATCTTGGATGGCATATTTTCAGATTAACTTGGAATTGTATTTTTCTAAAAACAAAATTGGAGTAGGCCTAGCTACGTTTATAAAATTTGAAAGAACTGTGGAAACATTTAGGTGATCCTTAAAAACAAAATTCTCCAAATTTTCAAAATTCTCCAAATTTTCAAAATTCCCCGAAATAAATCCAAAAATGTTTTTAGATATTTTTCAAATTATTATATGTAGGTACATATGTACCTATATTATTGAATTCAAAAAATTCGATCCCTAAATTTCATATTTTTGAATGTGGAAGAAAAATCGTGGGCAGAAATAGAACCCCAAACAATGGCACCACTTTTAATGTAATAAAAGTGCTTTTTTTTAAGTTGTAATAGCGCACTGTTTTTGAAAAATTAATTTTCAACTGAAACCATTGAAAACAAAAATATTTTTTTTTTTTTCAAAATTGCTTGACAAAGCATTTTTTGTTAAATGTATTTAATGTTCTTATTAATTTAAAATCAAAAATTAAACATAATTAGGTAGTTAAAAAATATTCATGACCCAAATAATTTTCATTTAACTTTATTTTTCATAAAGCTATTAACGATCAATTCAATAAATCATTTTTCATGATACCTTATTAAAGAAGAAAGATCAATTTAACTGTAAGACAAACCTTCCTTTATTGGAAAATTAAAAACAAATCTATTCCACATTAATTAACGAATTTTCTAGTTCTCTTTCATATCCAAAAAGAAATTTAAAAAAAAAGAACATTTCTCATTTCTAATTTTATAATTAAGAAATTTACTAACCTAAAAAAACCACAATTTTTAACCTTTCTTATTTTTATCTTACCAAATATTATTAAATAAAAAATTTCACTTATAGCAACTCCCACATGAATTTACCTCTAAAATTGTGTCTTTTTTCTAACCATATCTCCATATTGCTGAGTTAAAAAAAAATACCCATATCAGATGGTATCTTCATCACTTTTCTTTTTTTTTTTGTTAATTTTTTATTGTAAATAATGTTGAACAAATTTTTTTCCCATTAACCATTAAACACACTAATTTCTCTTACTGTTGTTTCTGTCTGTTGTATATGCACAACAACTGGACTTATCATAAATCAAAACACATCAAAATCTCAATTAACATTCAAAAATAATAAAGAAATGAAAGAAGAAAAAAAATAAGTAATCCAAAAAAATCAAAAGTGAAAGAAATTCCATAACAAAACATAAGATTCATTAGTCATTTTAATTTTTAATGTTGCATTCAGTTTGGAGAATGTTTATAAATAATGCTGCACGCAACATGATGCATTTTTCATACAACTTCTTTTCTTAGTAAGAAAAACTGATGATTTTTTTTTTATTTATGGAAAACTCCCAATTTTCCAATGGACATTTATATTTTTCTCAGTCATAACGAAACTGTCACACAGTTGTGTCGTTGTTGTCGGCCTCGTTGTTGTCGAGCTGTGTCGTCATCAAAAGTAAACTATCTTCAGCGGAGTAAGGTACAGATACCGAGTGTATCTGAAGTGGTAGAATTGTATTTGCCGAAGAGTATCTTTTAGGTTGATTTATAATTTTCACAAAGTCAAGTCACCAGAACAAGATCATTTTGTATGTTGCTAACTACGACGACGATCGATGGAAGAATAAATCAAAACCATTGATACAAAACGTCGATCACGCGGATTGGAAATAAATACAAAAAAGTGCTTATACACTATTGTGTGTGTGTGTGTAGAATCATTTATTTCATTTATTATTCTTTGCACTGCTTTTCGGCATCTAGATTCAATTTTTTTTTGTTTGTCAGAGGCTTACTTTACTATCTCTGTGTGCTGGTGCTACTTCTGCTACTGGTAGATCGGTGGTAAATAATTTTCCATCGATCGTTTAGTTCTGTTCGGTTTCAATGTTCGATCGCGATCGTTGCTGCAAGGTCTTGCAATATTGAGTGAGCATTATTATATTTTTTTTGTCGGTTCCATGGACTCGAAATAATTTCTCCCAAACTCAAGTGTTTTGTATCTGATGAATTGAAGTGTTAAAGTGCACTAACTTAACCGTGACGACGACGAAAAATAATAATTTCAAGTGATCTGGTGAAAAATTTGTTGGTGTTTTGTTTATCTATCTATTGATCAATCGGTCTGGAATGATCATACCTTTTTTGAATGGATAAAGCCGGTGTTTTTACAAACAAATTGTAAGTCCTCTTAAAATCTTTATTTTTCAAACACACACACACATTTTTCTTCTCTTTTTTTTTGGTTTTTTGTTTATTCGGGAAAAAAGGGAAATTGAAAAATAAATAAAAAACGACTGCCCTTCAGATTTTATTTGCCTCGATCGTTTCTAGGACACTTCAAAGAGTATCAAAATTTGAAAGGTGAAAGAAGGTGATCATTCTGGTCGTGGTGTATCTTTTGAATATTTTGAAAGGTCTTTGTGGATTTTTCACTTGAGATCTTGTCAATATTGTCACTCGAATAAATGTTTAAATAAATAGATACATTTTTTTTTTAACCTTTCCCACAGTAAAGACTGTTTGTTAACCTCATTATTAACAATTCTATCTTACAATCGCTTAGATATGTTTGGATTAAGAAGATCTTTAAAAAATTCAAGGATTTCAACATTCGATTTGAATCTTTTGGATTCAGATATGAACATAAATGTTGAGCAGTAAAAAAAAACTTAAACACCTGTCGGGGATATTCCGTCAAATAAAGGAATTTTTTTTTTGTTGAAATTCCATCCACTAATTTATGTAGGCGAACGATCGTCTTATTATCTATTTTTTGTTATCAAATATTATGTTGGATTTTTGTTTATATTTTTTACCTGTAGATAAATGTTTATGTTTACTCTTAAATGTTGCATAAATTGTATAGCAGTGAGTGTTGAAATTGAAATAAATTAACAAATGCCAAAAAAATGTCTACTATATGTTGTAACATATTTTTTTTTGAAAATGTACATCTAGTAGGTTTATTATTTCTACACGGTATTTTATTAATGTGTTAGATTTAGCAGTTTACGAGTGGGATTATTTTCAATTTCATGTTTTTATTTTTTTTTATTTAGGTATGTTGTTAAATATTGACATTTTTGTGTAGGTGCGTGTTTGTTATTGAGTTGTTAAATATACAAACACGAGATAGTTATCGGGATTTTTTTTTGATGAATAGGTTCCGGACAAATAAATGGACAAAATATTGAGATATGTTTGTTATACAATGTGGGTACTTGAATATTTTTCAGAGTTCAAGGTTGGATTATGAGATAATAAAGGTTTTATTTATGGGATTTTTTTTTATTATTATACTGAAAGCAGTTGAAATATTTTTTATTTATGAAGGGAAAAATTAGAAAAAAAAATTAAATTATTTATATTTACATGAGTTTTCAAACGATAACACTGTGCTACATGACTTTTTTGTAGGTATTTCTGTGTACATCATTCCACCATTATTTACATTTTCCCCACTTGAAAAAGTTCACATATTGCATTTCTGCATTTCTGCATTTCTTTCGACTTTGACTGTTTTAATATGTATTTTGAATTTTGAAAATACTTCTTGTTTTTTATACTTGAAGGCTCTTTTAATGTTGAATTGAATGAGTTTGCAACTGTAGAAGTTATGATTTTTGGTCTACGATGATCTCAAGTACATATTTCTGTTGGAATTTAAAAAACTCAAATTCTGTATTGTTTTAATTGTATTGAATTCAAATCTGCGCTAAGAATTATTTTATCACGCTAGAAAATTGAAAAATTCTCCAAAACAAATTCATTAGAATTCTAGATTCCTAAGTTTTTGGCCGATTTTGATCAATTCGTCAAAATTGAATATACATTTTTTTTTTCAAAATATAGTTTCAAACGTTCTTAAAAATCGAAAAAATTTGGGAGCATGGGCATTTTTTTTTTTAATTATTTCAAAAACTATTAAAAATAATGAAATAGTTTTCAATGAATGACTACAACTCATATTCGATTGCATTTTGACTAAGCAACTATATTTTCTTATAATTCAACTCAAAATATTTTATTAGCTGTACCTATATATTAAAATAAAAAAACACTTATTAGGTGGCTAAATCATGTTTAAGAGAAATATTCACCAAAGGCAGGCGTACCGAATCGAACCATTTTTTAGAAATACTAAAACCTACTAATCACACAATCTCTACCTGTAGTCATGCATCATTATACCTAAAAAGTATAAAAATATAAGCTTATCAAATATTCAAAACAGCAAAAGCAAAAGGTCGTTAAAATATGTTTTTTTTTTTAATTTTATATTTCAAAAACAACTGCAAACAATTCATTTATTTTGATTTAATCTTTTCATAACCTATGTCAACAAAATCCATCTACAATAATCTCTCCTCTATCTGTCATTCTTTCCAGTCTCTATATAAGATCTCTAGTCTATCATTTCTTCTTTATGGTCTCTATAAGATGATATATTTATAAACCATGTGATAACAATAATGCTCATGAACAACATCTCACATCGAATTAACCTATAACCCTAACGGATACGCACGCTTTAATGTCTAACAATCAGTCAGTACCGCAATGACAGCAAAAAAAAAAAAATCATTCTGATTCATTCATAGTCTACTCGTATAGCGGAAAAGGGGATCTTTGAACAATAAACTTTATTGTAGAGGCCATATGGAGCATGGCTGTATAAGCTGTTGATGTATAAATAGAGGAACATAGCATGTTTGTGGCTTATTTCCCTTCTTTTTAGAATGTGTATTGCACATATTCAAGAGTGTTTAATTTTTAAATCAATTTTTTTTATTGTACATTTGGCGCCCAAGATAACATTATGTTTCTTTTAAAAAGTTATATAGGTATATCGACTTGTTTGTAGAAATGTTGAAATACTTAGCTTGGTTTTGATTGCATACATAAATAGTTCGCAGAGTCTAAATAAATGATTCTAAGAAGAACAGGCACGAAATACAGAAAATGGAGCGATCATGAAATTAAAACCAAACAGATATCAAACTAACAAATCAATGCACACCAGTTTTCAGATCGAAGTGAACCCATCTAAAATTTAATGCATAGAAATTCAGCTCATCTAAAACTCCACTAAATGTCAAAAGAAAACATTTAAAGGTAGAACTATAATCGTCGAACTTCGGCGCTCCTTTGTATATGAAAACTATAGTACTATCATGGCGAGTTTTTTTAGGGTTGCAGAGGTCCTGGTGGTGGCGCTGCAAAATGTGAGGTGTAAAATTCGATTTGGGGAGTCTTTAAGCGTCGAAAATTGGTGGTAGGGGCAAGAGTAGACTATTTTTTGGATTATTGCATCCAAAAAATATCAATAAATATCATTTAAAACCTCCATAAGCTCTCCGCAAAAAAAAGAGTAAGGGTTGCATAGGTAAATTAGATGTCGCCCCATTCGACTTCCACCATGATAGTACTATAGTTTTCATATATAAAGGGCGCTCATACTCGTAGACCGCTCCTGCGAAAGTGAATTGACAGATAGATACCAAAAATCAAAATGGTGGGACCACATGCAGCTGACTTCTCCATTTGAGTGTTCGGAAAGCTTATTTTCGTTTGGTTTTGACATTAGCTTCCTACCACGTCCAACTATTATTGTTCTTCCTTAATTCATTGTAATAGAAGTCTTTCTTTGAATCTCATGCAAAACTTTCTTAAAGCATTGTAACTACCTACGCACCTGATTCAAAACGAAAAAATTGCAAGAAAAAAACATATGCAGAATCATAGAAAGTAACCTTCCGATGAAAAAAAGAACAACAATGAACATGGCTTGAGCACAACTGTCGTTTTTCGGCGAAATAAATTGTGTGCGAAAAGTGAGTAGAGACTTTTTTAATTTCGCATAGTGACTGTAGAACAAAAATCAAAACGAGATTTTTCGCTTATGATTTCGTGGAATCATTTTTGGATGAGATATTTTTCGCATTAGAAGCGTACAATAGACTACACTGCTCAGTAGCTCTGTTCGTTGACTTTAATTGTTCGACAAGATTTAAATTCGCTTTGTTTTGGTTTCTCAAAAATATGATTTTCTAACATAAACTCAATTTACATCGCAATTTTTTTCACGCATTTTATTCGCATTTCTTTATTTCGCAATTTATTATTTGCATTTCATTATTTCGCATAATGTCATATTAGAAATTTGACATTTCGCAAATTTGACATTTGGATTAAATGTATGAGCCTATCACTATCACTATCACTTTAATTAACATAAACTAAATCTATCTAAGTATTTTTAGAACCAAGTTTATTTTAATCCTAGCGACATGGCGGCTAGACTTGAAGAACATACTGTGTCATAAGAAAGTACATTCGTAAATGCATATGCATATGAATTCCATACCAAAACGATGCACAATAATTGCAATTACCACTATCATCCATAAGGGCGATTGTTATTATGAATCCAAGCAGCAAGCCGACGATCACATCAAATGATGTTCTCTTACCGCGTTATGGGACGTTGCCGCGTTTATATTATAGTCGTGACTTAAAATGCGTAATACGCATTGCCATAAGAAAATGCTTTGATAGTGGCGGTGCATAAAAACGTGCTTACCAGAAGCGGATCTATTATTTATTAAGGCTTTCCATTGGAAAAATAAAGCAGTTTATTTTTAATGTAGATCTGTCAAAATGCTTTTTTTTAAAGATTCCATTGAGCAAAATAAATTGATTGATTTACAACGACAATAATAAATCAATTTGAAAATCGTTTTCCATTTGCAGCACGAAAAAAATCAATTTAAAAATAGAGATCATAGTTTAACAAACCCCTTGAGATATTTTGGGTACTTTAAATTCTAGGTTGCCTTTTTTGAGAGTTAAACAGTTTAAATCCACCCCTGTGTGATCTAGAATACAATGTTCTTTACAATCCTAGCAGAAAACAGCAAAAGCAACAACTTGAAAAGTTAACGACCACCAGTAGCTGCTGTGCTGCCAGCGTTTAAATTTTTTTTTTGTTTTCATAAAAATATTTTCGTGGCGCAAATAGATACACCTATAGATAGATAGATAGAGATACAAAACACCATCAACAAAGTTCATTCTAAAAATAGCTCAAAACTGTTGCACCAGAATAATATGTCTCTCTTCTAAACCGTGTGTTCTGTCTTCTGTGTGATGATATGAATTTGATTTAATAGCTATGAGCTGAGTTCTCCTTCTCTTCTTCGTATACCTAATCGCAGTTTAATATGAGAGTTAAGAAGTTTTTGTTGTTGTTGTTGTATTATCTGTGGTTATGGTTCGTTTACTATATACTTCTGTGTGCCATCTAGTGGTGTTGGCCTATTACATTCTTTTAGATACTTTTGCGATCATCATTTGCGAGGGTTTTGAGGAATTCCATATTTAGAAACAGAACATTGCAAAAATAATTCTACTTGAACCTTGAGAATGACGGTATTGTGCTGTACAGCACATGTATCACACAGACGAGATCAGTGTCAGTCGTTCAGATAGTTTCAGTTTTCTTCGAGTGTTGTGCTATGAAATGACAATATTCTTGCTAAGCAACATGTTTAAGTTGATGATGTAGAATGTATAGACTTGCAACAACAATAATTATGAATACCAAGTAGCCAAGTACACATACCTATAAAAGAAGGAGTTTTGTGCTGGTTCTGCTTAGGAAACAGTTGCTGTCACACAAAAAGATTGACGTCGTCATTTTGACGAGCACTGCCACAATGTTGTATGCACTCCCAAAGATGTCTCCTAGCAAATGACTATAGACAAACGCCGCCGCCGCCACTGCTGACTGACTGTAAATACAATAACGCCGCCATCAACCATCACCGACTGTATTGCTAAAAGCGATGATGCGCCTATTCAGTGCATTGAAATATGGAGTATTGTATATACTTTTCCCGTATAGATAACAACAGCGACCTTCTTTGTGTGCTACGTGACCTTCTGGTATAGGAAAGACGTGCTATTTCTGTAAATATTTATATTGTTTGCCTCTGTGATGGAATAGACGACTTATGTAAGAACAAAGTTGACATATTTTTTTGCTGAAAATAAAAGTAAAAATAGTTAAGTTTGTGGGTAAATAGATGGAATTAGTTACCAAAGCCTGATGAGGACTATGATATTGTATTTATCAAAAATTATTTGGTAAAAGAATCTTTGGTTAAAGGATTTTTGATGAATATCAAATAAATTAAATAGAAAATAAAACTTGAAATTAAAAATGGTCCTTCGAGCCGGATTTGGAAAAATTTTCTGCGCTTAGCTTGTTTCGTAGCAAATAAGTTACTTTGAATGCATTAGTACATTTCCTAACCCTAAACCAATTTTTGCTCCCCATGGCCTTTCACAGATACAAAACCTCTAGTTTTTTTTAACTAAAAACCAATACGAGCACCGGTTTTTGAGAGACAATTGTTTTTATTAGTCCTCAATAACGTAAAACTTTTTAATGGATTCTTGTTTAAAAAACAATATTTTCAGACTGAAAATTTTAAAAAGTTTTACGTTATTGAGGACTAATAAAAACAATTGTCTCTCAAAAACCGGTGCTCGTATTGGTTTTTAGTTAAAAAAAACTAGAGGTTTTGTATCTGTGAAATTTTATATGAGGAACATTTAAAAATCATATTTATGATGATAAGTTTTACCGAAGTTTATTGCCACTTTAAAAGTTTCGTTTATTTTTGGACGTTTAAATAAAGCTGTTGTAGTAGTTATTGCTAAATAAATAAATAAGTTAAGCAGATTAAAGGAAACATTTTAAAATAAGTTTTAGAGATTAAAAAAAGACATTAAACAAAAATTGCTCCTGAATTTAATTTATTAAAAATTTGTTTGTAATTATTTTAATCTAAGTTTTTTTTTTAATTTATTCGGAAGTGTTAAGAAAATGGTGTGTTCCACTTTTTGTCATTTACTTCCTTGTCTACAATATAACCTTTGGAAGATACAAAACTTCACACACTAAAAAAATTAATTTAAACAATTACCGAAGTCAAAACTCCCACAAAGCTTCCATCTGTTACTTACCTAGAAATCGATTAATTCAAATTGGGAAAAAAAAATTGCAGAGCTCTGTATTTATGTTATGTTATTTCATGAGTGATCGTCAAACAAACCGCTATGGATTTAGTATTTACAATTAAGAAAGATGAAGAAATCCTTAACTTCTATAGAGTTTCTATAAAGCTTACTGTCTTATAAGTTATCTTCTTAATATAATTTTTTAAATCTTACTTTTTTTTTAAATGCTAAAAATATAAAAGAAGTGTGTTGATCTTTTTTCTTCGGCATTTTGGTCTTGCCTTCTTTTGGAAAGTGATCGTTTCAAAGGTTGTTCACCTTGACATCTTGATGTTTACAAAATCCATCTGAACAAAGATTCACTTTCATTTTATTTATATTTTTGTCCTCCCTTCCACTAAAAATATCATACTTTGTATTTCTTCCGCCTCTGCTGATCTGGTCGATATAAAAAAAATCAGATAAAAACGCTGATATTATCTAAAAATGATATACCTTAACTTCAACATGTTGTGGCAGATGCACACCGAAGGCGACGCGACGTGACACTACTGTAATGGTTCAATAAATTCACTGCATATTAAGGTCATATACCATTAGTGTAGGAAGCTATAGAAATAGAACCTCTTGAAAAAAAGTCGATTTGCTCTTTGGATTGGAATTCAAGCAAATTAAAAAAAAAAAAAACTAAAATTCCCTTTTACCGCGAATAATATTCTTCTTCCAACGCGATTGTCAATGCCCTAGTTCAAAATTAAAAATAGATAAACCCTCTGTACTGCCAAGGCAACCAACCATCATCATCATCATCTACTTCTTCATCGTTGTCAGTTCAGTTCCGAAGAGCAGCTATAGGTATCTAGGTACCTAAGGTATATGATGTTATTTCCTTTACAGAAAAATGTGCTCCCTAATGTAGGATGGTATTAAAAATAGAAATCACTTTAAAAATAGCTCAGTAACCACTTCTTCAGAACTGGATGGAAAAAAATTCAAAGAAACACGAAAAAAAATAGAAGATATAAAAACTATAACCATCACCATCATCAAAACTATATAAAGATAGATACTTCCTCGATTAGGAGTCTGAGAAAGGAGCAGAAGCAACGTGCAATGCACGAAGATTACAATTGCCATTGCTACACATTGGTAGCATATTCAATTTTTTTTTCTTCTTCTTCTCCAAAAGAGACTCCAACGAAGCAGAATTGACATGAAGATAATAAATTTCTTGTTCCTTCCTTTTCAGAAAAATATATCAAGTAAAACGCGCGCGTACATGGAAATTCCTGTGGAATTAAAATTAAATACGAAATACGAAAAATAAAAAAAAATTAAAAAAAAATGGAAGCAGTAAGAAAACTAATCAGAAAAACAGCTGCATTTGGAGGATAAACTGCACGCATGCCGCTAAAAATAGGGGGGGACACGCGCGGCTGGAGGACGAGAAAATAAAGATGATGATGGAATATGGTATTCCATGGTCGCCATGGCCATTACAGTGTGACTTCTTGGACTTCTACATACCTGATGCGTCTCTATAGTGTCCGATACACCTTGAAGGGATAAATTGAATAAAACGGATAGGAAATTGAGTAATAACGTATGCGAAGCTGGTAATATAACATAATAGGCGTCGATAATAATTAATTAGACACTTGTGCGACACATAAATTCATCAGTATTATCCTTTTTTTTATTATTTACGACTTACCATAGTGTGTTGATGTTGATGCAAAAGTGTAGTTTAGGTACTTAATGGGTTTTGTTTTATTAAAAGAATTACATTGGAAAAATAATGGCAAAACAAATCAATGTCAAATTTAGATTTTTTATTTATTGGCAAAATGTATAATTTAATTCAAATAGGGAAAGGCATTTAAGAATAAATTCAACTTTAAAGAGTTATATAAAAAGAAACTTACAATAAGAAACTTTAAATACTTGACGAGCAGACATAAGTACTCGTATATAGCGAAAAATTCAGTACATGTTCTTAAAAGTATTAAGTACCAATATAAGTACAATACCTTTGTACTTATACTTAAAAATTATAAAAAATTTGTTTTGATACTTTAAATTTTTCAAAGTACTTATTACCTAAGTACGTTGGAAGTACTTGAGTTAATTCCTTTAGTTTTTATAACTCGTAAGTATTTTTAATCCTTGAGTACTTAATTCTGTAAGCACTTAATTCCTAATATACTTATAATTCATTTTAAGTAAGTACTTTTTAAATTCCTTTTAATTTCTTAAATACTTTAAAACTAATTATAAAATTACTTTTAAGAAATTGTTATTTTTTACGAAATTAACTACTTGAGCAATAAAGTACTCAAGGAACTTAGAAGTACTTAGGAATTCTAAATACTAAAGGAATTAAGACAATTACTTAAGTACTTTCCAAAAGTACTAAGTTTTTGAGAAATCATAAGAATCAGTATTAGTACTTACACTTAGTCACGAAAGTAAGTATACACTAGATCTAATAGAAAATAAGTTTATGGCACGACCGGATTTAGAAAAACGCTGTGTCTTTGTTAAAAATATACTTGGGAATCTGAAGGTATTTTTTACAAAAGAGACAGCATTTTTCTAAATCCGATTCTATTACTTGAGCGTATACGTACATATGTACATTCGTGACTGAATGTATATTAATTTAGTTTTGATCAAAATTGGTCAAAATATTTATAAGAAATAGAACAGTTTTAAGAAAATTCTTCTATGCTAGGTAAGTAGGTAGGTACCTTTAATAACAGTTGAAAAAATTTCTTAATAATAACGATTTCTAAAAAGAAATAGGATTTATTCAAAGAAAAAAACTATTTGAAATTTAATGAGATTTTCATATTATTTTAAGAAGAATAGTACAATATTACGAGAAACTTATAATTTTTACAAGCTTACTAATAAAAATTCAATCCTCACAAAAAAAACTTTTATGGTATTTTCTATTCCAAATTTGCTCAATACTCAAATACATAATACTCTGCTCCTAATTGGAATGTCCCAGGTTCAATACTGAGAGAGAGAGACAAAAAAGAACTGACACTTGGATTAAAAAATTAAACTAACTGTCAAAGTAATAAATAAATTATTATTTTCTGACTGCCTTTTTTTTTGGAGAAAAATGCGACTTAAATTTTTTGTTAACGTTTCTGAAAAACATTTACAAAGATTGAGCCAAAAATTGTCAAAAAACAATTTATTAAATTTTCCGATAATCCAGTTCAAAAAATTGATGTGGAATATTTTCTGGGTGCAATGATTTTTTTTCTGATAAATAACACTTGTCCTGAGTTGTTCACAAATGCAGAATCAAATTACTTAAGTGTAAAGCTATGTAAACATTTTATTATACCTTACGACTCAACAGATTAAGAACTAACTTCACCGAACGGTCCTAAATGAGGTGTCACCCACTCCGATGTGTTTTTTTATTTTTATCTATTTCAATGCAAACACACTTCAAATCATTCAAATGACAAAAAAAATCTTTGAACTTCATTTAAATTAAAATTAAAATGAAAAAGTGTCTGTTTTTATGGGAATTTCCTGCAACTGTTTACTCTATCAATAATATGTTTATATTAATTTTATAGAAAATCTAATTTTATTTTTCAATTGTTAGTAAAAATTCTTATAACGACAATACACCACATCAAAAAATCAGGTGTTTTTTTTTTTTATTTTTCAAATGTTTTCATAGACGATGAGAACATTTTTGAATTTTTGGTTTTTTGATTAATGAATGTTAACAAAGTTTATTTAAATGATATAACAACTGTTCAAATACAAATTTTTGATTTAAGAATAAAAATGACAAAAAATTCTTTTAATGGATCTGAAGGTCATCGTCATCAACGTAAAAAAAAAATATACAAACTGGGGCAGTGTACATATTATATTCTTCTGGTTCTCAAACAAAATTTTGAACTTGAAAATTAATATTGTTTTGACAAATAATATATCTCACCTTCCAAAGCAAAAAATCGAACAATAAAATTCTATCAATTCCAATTAAATAATTTTTTAAAAATAGATTTTAAATCATTTTCACGCAAAAGACACAAAATGAAATACACCCCTATTTGGCGATAAATCCTTCACATCCTAACACGATTGCCATCGGCTATATACATAGAACCAATGATACACATTTTGTATGCGTAACCTTAATGCATCAATCTATCAATACATACTTTAGACTTGAAAGGCATCAGAATACAAAAAAAAAATCCATAACCTAACCAAATCTGAAAAAGGAATAAAATATTTGTATCTCGTTCACCTTGAAAACTAGAAAAATATATGTAGGTATACACAACCGCCGAAGCCATTACAAATGTATCGCAAAACATGTCTCGAGGTCCGATAATTTACATCGCCATAATACGGGCTAACGAACTCTAAGCAGTTTTTTTTTCCTTCTCAAAGGCTAAAAGATGCAATGGAATCAGCCATCAGAGAGTTCTATAATAACAACAACAACGATTGAGAAAAGCATCTGGGATTCTGACTGAATCCATAAAAACAAATACTGAGTATCGACCAGCTTCAGCTTGATCAGCAGCAGCAAGCAATAGCAGATATGCGCCGTGTCCAGGCGGTTCTGTGTAATTTTTTTTTCTTCCCAACTGTTCCAACTTCGATATTCTGTTTTTTTTTTTTGCTGCTCCTCATTTTGGAATAACTTGCATTGCATTACAATTTCATTTAGAATCGCGGGCTATTTTAAGCAGCACGAGATGGAAGAGCGCGAGAGAAAATCCAATCCACACCGGGATGCGCCTGTGCCATACGCCGCCAAGCCAGTCCTCCGATTCTATAGGCCGAGCAGAGGGCTAGAATATATCCTATTAGAGAGATATCCTCTATAAAAATACACGTAGGTGAGATTTACACAATGTTCTTGGGGGCCTTCTTTTTTTTTTTGTTCCTATTCCTACAAAAGCGCACAGGAATCTATACAAATTCTCTAGAGTAATCATAAAGGCGACAGCAGCACACAACATCTTATGGCATCGGGTTGGGGTTTAGGTTGGCGGGAACGGCATTGATGATGATGGTAAATACTAAAACAACGACATAACAAAAACGACATGGACCTCGATCTTTTCGACTTCACTTGTGGAAGACTCGTGCCAGCACGCAATGCCACAATGCGACCGATCCATCCGACCAAAAGATTGTAAGAGCGAGTGCAGCAAAAAAAAAAAAAAACGCATGCAGTGCATCAGGAGCAACAGCATAATAATATACAACAAACACAGAAATATGTGGCTTTCAATCGATCGGGCTAAAAGATCTATTTATAGGGTCTGGGTGTTTAGCTAAAAGGGAAAAAGTCGCATTATTTGCAGTGCAGTGCAGTTTGTTGTTGTTGTTTTTGATGCTGTTTCTGCTGCTGCAGTTCTGATGTGGAAACAATTCCTAATTCAAGTTGGTATACGCATCGTTTTTTTTTTTAAATTTATACAAAAAACAGGATGAGGAATTTTCTTTAATTTTGTTTTTCCATCGTCTTCCATTGCTATAGGGACAGGGACTATTGAATTTGATGATTTGTTCTGCTTGGTTGATTATAAATTTTTAAATTTTCTCATTCTTCCTTTTTGCAATGAGTTCGATCGAGGGATAGGGTAGACTAGACCCATTGGGACCACTTTGGCATTCGGTGTATTGAAAACAAATTTCACTTGCATTAGGCTGAAGATCAGCACAGAGCAATGTTGATAGTTGTGCACTGCGTGATTCTTATTTTCAAATGGAAGATTCTCGCACAGTGAACTTAAATTTTCTATGATCTGTCGGAAATGATCAAATAAAAATGCATTTTAATGACAACCACAACTATGGAGGAATAAGTTAAGGGCATGCAATTCAACAGTTTATTTATTGTTTATTAAATTTGTGTAGGGGTTATGCCAAGGTTTTGGATTCGTAAAAAAACAAAACCTTATTATAAGGTTACTAAATATTTTTCAAAAACCTTTACTACCTACCATGAAAACGAATGTTTTTTTGCGAAAAAGGGTATTAAAAATAATGTTAATAATATTGCATTTTTGAAATGATAATTTTTTTTAAAACTCAATATTTTAAAAAATTTTAATAAAAAAAGTTTTCTGATATTTTTAAAATTTTTGAACAAAAAGTTATTTCTTACAGTTCAGTTTTTCTTGCAGTTTTTGATTTTAATCCTTTAAAGTGTTAATTTTGAAAATTTCAAATTTATAAAACGAATAGATAAATTAAGTGTTCATTGCAGAGAAAAAGCTAAATTTGGGAAAAATTAGTTTTTTTTTTTTGATTTTTATCTTCTTAAGGCTTTGGCTGCCATGTCGTACGTTTTTGTGCAACAACTTCATGGTGGCAGTCAATAGCTTGGCAGTCGATGAGTTAAGGATTGATCTTAGAAACTTGAAATTTATTCAGAGTATAGGTAAATAAAAAATAATTAAAAACAAATTTTTTTGATATTTTATTAATTTAGAAAAAAAAGTATTTTTTTAAGGCCAATATTTATTTCTGGTAATTTTATTAATATTCAAAAATATTTCCTTAAACAAGAGTGTACCTAGGTACCTATAATTTTTATAACCGGAAAAATTTTACGAAAACTCTGAAGAAACTACCACGAAATAAACTTAGTCTAGCAAATTAAAAGTAAAAACCGACAAAAAAGATGTTGCGGTCAACATCTTTTTTTTAGACGACTGAATGATCAAAATATCGAAAAAAATTTAAAAATATCGAATTTTATAAATCTAAAAAATAAATAAATTTTGTAACAGGTCAGTCCATGAGAGCCAGGTATTGAATCGAACGGCTGGGAATCGAACCCAGACCCTTTTTTTATTTTTTGTCAGCTATAGCTTTAAATTGTCGAAATTTTGACAGTCAGTATAAAAATTTCAATTTTTCAAGTAGTCGATAAATCGATATTTTTGTAGGTACGTAACCAAAAAAAAATCCGTCTGATCCAACTCCTTTCTTCTTCTTGATATGATGTCTAGTATACAAGTTTTAACCTTTCTCACTTCGTATACTTTTATTTATTTGTTCCAAATCCTTCTTACTATTTCTTATTTCAGTAATCTTTTGGTTTATTTTTACATCAACGTCACATTCTTTGTTCATTTCCTGTTTTTTTCCTCCATCATTTTGTCAAAACAATAACAATTAATCATTTTTTATTTAAAAAAAAAAATAACTCCTGAAACATTTGTAAACTACTGTCCGAGAACATATCCTATACTTTTACTTCCTTGCAAACATTGGGTTAAGATAAAAAACAAAAATAATAAAAAAACACATTCTGGCTTACACTTTGCAACCAGCATCTAATTTGCAAGGTGTGTGTTGTTAATAACTTTGGAGCATGGTGTTTCGTTTTTCTAATCTGACTTTTTTTTTTTTGACTTTATATTAATGAATTTCCTACCCTGCGTGAAATGAAAAATTACAAAAAAATAATATAAAAATAGAAAGAGACTTAAAATTAGAAAAAAAAATGTATAACTCTTGAACGTATAAGAAAAAATGTACCGTTTTGATAATGTTCCCTTATGCCACGATATACATTTTCACATTAATCATTTGGCTTGATCCAGCTATAGCACACAGTATGAGAGAGCAAGAGCAGCAAACAGCATAGCACAACTTTAGCTCAACATACACATTACACACGCTGCAATGCAAAACCAGCTTAACTACTTGACCATTGACTGTCAATGCTTCGAATCTATGGTCACCAATCTTGAAACGGAACGTAATTTTCACGGCATTACATATAAATACAAGAATATGTATACAACAAATTTTATAATAAAAATACAATATACCTGCCTTTAATAACATTAACTTACACTCCTGGTCATTTGAATAGATACAATATTTTTTAAGCATTTTGGAATTTTCCTTTTTTTGTACATTTAACGCGCACTAACGGGGTTGGTTATGACTACCCTTAAGATGTTTAGATACAGTGCAAGCGTTTAAACACGAAAAATTGGAGAGTTGCTTAAAGAAGGTATCGATATGCTTAAAGCTTGGAAGGAAAATACCTTAATAGTAGAGAAAAATATAACTCTTTATAGTTTATATTTATTATCCACCTGAAAGGTATAAACTGGCCTAAGGGACATTATAACAAATATTTAAAAAAATATTTACCCATGAATAATATTTAAGTCGCTAATCAATCGATTTGTACTGTAAATTGATAAGCTAAAGCAATGTTGTGCTAGGTCCTAGAACTGTCGTAACAATCCATAAATACAAGTAGGAACTAATAAATCTTGCAAAATAGTACAACAACAACAAAAAAAAAAGAAAGAAGCTTGAAAGATTTGAGCCGTTTCTATATTTAGTTCTAAATCTAAGGCCCCAATCTTATAGATCCAAAGAAATAGTCTTCGTACTTACAGATGGAAAGAGGAGTGTGTAAGACAGAATGTTGTGCGTAAATTAACCATTTCGGCCAATAAACAAGTTTATAGGTAAACATAACATTGTAGATATAACGATTAAGATTGTGCGTATTGATGTCAGTTTTATTTTTTGAAAAACGAAAACAATAAGTGGTCTTCAAAAAATGCTTCTCAGGTGCAGGTTTATAATAATTTTGGTTTAATGGAGGAGTAGCCAATTCAATACAACTATAATCGTCTTGTAATGAGTTGGTAAATAAAATAAACACTTACGCATTAATGATGTTGATGTAGAATCTTGCTGTACCTGAAAATTCTGCAAAGGATAAGAAACAAGGAAACAAAAGATTGACTATGTTTGAGTGGGACCTAATGCTTATCAAAAATGCTACTTAAATTACTCATGTGTTTTTGAGAGAATGGTAATGGCGGCCTTTTAAATAAATTTTAATATAATTAAAGAAATTGAGAATTTTTTTCAAAAATTCAAAAAAAAAAAATAAGTTTCCATCCATTTTCAAAATATGGAGTTTAAAAAAAAAAAAAAAATAAATTAACATATTTGTTTTTTTTTTTTAAGTTTCGATACGCAATATTATTAATATCATAAAGAAACTTTTTCATAAAAATTTGATCATAATAGAATCGCTTATGAGAAAATCGAAAATCAAAAAAAAAAAAAAAACGGTTCTATGCTGCCGTCCTAAGCCAAAAGGCCGTATCTCCATTTTTTTAGTTTTGAGATAAATGCATTTTACTGTTTTTGGTTTTCGAACCTTTAAATATTTTTTTTTTAATTTAAAAAAATGATTTGTTAATAAAAAAACTATGTTATTTTTTGGTAATACAAGTTATTTTGGCTATTTGTAAGATAAAAGGATTTACACCCTTTTTGCTTAGTAAACACCCAAAAAAGGATATGCGAGCTTTAGTAAAGATACCTAAAAAAATTGCAATAATTTTTTTTGAAGCGGAATTAAATAAATTGATAAACATTTTTTAATTTTTTTAACAGCAAAATTAGTTTTATTCTGGGTATAAAACAAAAACTCAACAAAAATATTTTTTGACGCAATAATTTTAATTACACAGAAAAAAGAATTCATGAAATTTTTGTCGATAAAAATTTTTGTCCTACAGAATTTATTTTTCCAAACACAAATTTTGTTAAAAGAAATGTCAAAAAAAAAATTATCAAAATAGTTTTTTTTAAAAAAAAGTAAAAATTAAATTTTAAAATATAATAATTGGTCAAGAAATAAATTTTGAACAAAAAAGTTTTTTCAAAAAAAAAAAATCGTCCTAGAATGCCATAGACATTGCAGGAAATTGCAAAGCCGACGAACTTGCAAAAAGAGGAACAATTTTACCTCAGCTAGCTCACAAAGCTAGCGTGGGTATGTCTTTGGATACCATAGAGAGAACAAACTTCAGGTGGAATATCATCACCACCTGTATAGCTTATAAATTAATTTGGCCTAAACTTAATGCCAGACACTCCAAACAACTGATCTTCCTGAGTAGATTGCATATTAGCTACATCATAGGTGTCTTGACAGGGCACTGCTTAATAGGAAGACGAACAGGACGAAGAGACAGTCTCTGATCTTCTTTGCATTTGCCCCCCCTGTCTCAAATCCGGGAACTCCACCTTGGAGACTCCTTCTTCAATGATCCCGGCGATCTAGTAAGCTCCGACATCGCTTGTCTCCTACGCTTTATTCGAAGCTCAAATTGGTTCAACGAGTGAGCTTGATCAACACTGATCCATGTATTACAATGGACCAAACTTGGGTTTAAGTGTGTTGGATTTCCCAACCAGCAGTCACTTTAACCTAACCTAACCTATAGAAATTACTTAGAGCAGGATACCATAAAACATATAAAACTGCCTTACCTTTTTTTTCATTCCATAAAAATAAATTTAGATCTTAGTTTTTATTTCTTTTTTTTTTTGTCAAAATATTGTGATTCATTTCTGTCATATTATTTTGATTGCAACATCTTCTTTTTTCAATAACAATTATAACGAACTCCAATAAACTCTCAAAACCAAAACAAATCAAAAAAACTTGTTTCGAAAGCAATTTTAATGACTTCAGCTGATGCACATAAGTTTAACGACCACAAAATGAGCACATCGTAAAAAAAAAAAACCAAAACAAAACAATATTACGACCATTACTGATGCCGCCACACCGCGATGTCATTAAAAAAAAAAAGTCCGAAAAAATATCAAATTTCTGAAGTTTTGAACTTGTGAACTCAGAAGCGTGAAATGCATTGCACGTGAGTTCAGTGCACACATTTGAACTCTCTGAAGAAAAAAAATAAAAATTGTATCTTTTGTCATTATATCATGTGTGTGTGGGAATAAAGGGAAAATAAATTCACGCCCCTCAGAGTGCAACAGAACAGCATCCTATGGTTTTGTTTGTACTTTAAAAGCTTTTATCCGAATTTTTGTTCGGTCGTTTCCTCGTTTTCTTCAACACAAAAATCTCAAAACGACTCGGAAAGTATACATACCCATCAGCAGAACTAACCTCTTGGAATTGAAGAATTTCTAAAGAGGAAATTCTATTGAAAAGGTCACAAATTTTATAGCTGCTCTGAAGTTATGCTGAAGCAGCGTTGCGGTGTGGTATTGTGCGTAGAAAAAAAAAATTGAAGAAAAGTTCAATAAAACAAATTCTTATAAACCATTAGGAGAATTTTAGAATTGAAATGCATCTATCTGCTGAATGATGCACACATCTCGTCAATTACTTCAAATTCTTTGCTGTCTTTTGTGTTTAGGATAGGTAAAGAAATATGGATGATCAATCATATTCACAATTCGATTAAACCAAACGAAACGTTAACGGTATTTCTTATATTATCTCAAACTCTTTAAGAATGTTCTTTTCAATAATTCAAATCTGTGCTTTTTATTGAGTATCCCCCATGAGCATTTACGGTTAAGTGTTCTTTTTTCTTCTCCAATTGAATAAATGATCCAGATGTAGATTTCGTATCATTTCACACGATAAATCGATACAAAATAAATAGATTTTTTTTAATTTTCACAAAAAAAAATATAACATAATCAGAGTGTGGCGTGAATTGTTCCATCGTCATTGGAGATAATTGAATTCTAGAAATGCAGCACTTGCATTTGAATTTAAATTTTCCATCTCAATTGGATGCCACATTATCATTTGTATTTATGTCTATGTTGGTTTTATTCAATATTAGATAGGAGCTACATATATAGACTTTTAGGACAAAGCTTTGGATTCATAAGAAAAAAATGGAATGTTTTAAAAGATTTTTAAATCTTTCTACAGAAAAGTTCAATCATAACGCTAAAAATAAAAATACCAAAGTGACTCAAATTATAGAGCAGTCAAAACGTGCAAAAATTTATAAAAGATGAGCTCACAAAAAATTTGGGGCCAGTGCAAAGAACGGCTACATTTTTTTGGATTTTTATATGTAGGTATTTACTATGATGGGCAAGTTTTGGATTCGTGCATAAAGTCGAACTCGAGATATTAACCATAGACGTAACATTACGATGATAGAGAACCGCGAAAAAAGTGGGTCCGCAATTCTGTCTGTCTGTCTGTACCTCGACCTACAGCTTAAACTTCTGAAGCGATTTTCTCGAAACTTTGGACATAAGGATTTGTGAAGATTTCCTAGAGGGGAAATCGAATTTTTTTTTACCTTTCAAAATAACGGTACGTGTCATATTACCGTTTAGACGGAACATTTTTATCTCAAAAACGGCTCTAACGATTTTGATGAAATTTTTTAAATCGGGTTTTTTCAAGTAACCTGAGTAATTAAGTCAAAGAATCTTTTTGAAAAAACGGTACTTGCCATAGAACCTGTTTTCTCGTAAGCTATTGGACGGATTTCGATGAAAATTCCTCTTAAAGAGGTCCTATATACATAATTTAAATAATATTGCATATCAAAATTTTCCAAAAAAATATTTTTTGTATTTAAAAAAACAAATCAATTTTTTTTTTTAAACCTCAATATTTTGAAAAGTGTATATTATCAAATACTAACCTTTTTTTATAAAAATACTTCAAAATTATATAGGTACATATGTATATACAATTTTTTTTTCAAAAACTTGTATTTTTATGATTCATAAGATGCTATCTTCAGTTTTAACTGAAACTTCTTTTTTGGCTTAATTTATCAATTCAAATAATGAATTTCAGGCTTTTTCATATTTTTACTTGTGACTATTATTATATACAGTGTTTTTTGATTGAGGCCGCGGGGTAGTTTTGATTTTTTTTTCTTCTTAATGCTTTTAAGGGTTATAAATCTGAATACACTGTTCGCAACAAAATTTCGTGGCGTAACATGCAAAAAATGGAAAAATAAGTTTCAAAAATAGAATTTTTTTAACGTGGAAACCAAGATGTTATCGCACATAGGAGCAAGTAAGTGCGACCCATGTGCGACATTTTATTTTAGTTTGCAATCTATCATTGTAGCACAATACCCTAGAGTTTGAAAAAAAATACAGCTCATCAATTATTATATTTTTTTTCGAAAAATTCTTTTGCTCGTGATATTTTAAACGATTGCGTATTTTAAAACTCAAATTTGCTTTCTGCTCCAAAAATAATGGGGCATTTGTCATAAGCTAATCTAACTGACGTCTTTTAAAAAAACTATAAGTTCACATTATTAAAATTATTTATTTTTATGCTGCATTACAAATTGCAATCCAAATTTTCAACAAATACTTGCAACCCATTTGTGTGCATTAAATATTATATTCAAATGCAATGACGCGTAGATTTCAATCAATATTATGTAAATAGTTTAAACTGTTTAAACTTGACTGCAGCATTTTATTTTACATATACCTATGAATATGATATTTTGATTCAAATTTAATTAAATTGTACTAACAAAAGGTTTACTTCATAGTTAAATTGTAATTGATGATTGAATGATTTGATAACAAAGTAATAGACAATTATTCTATTAACTGAATTTAAGATTCAAAAATATAATAACGAATTTTGAATTTTTGAAATTCCGCAACGATATAACGCATATTTATTTTATTATTTTTTTTTTTTTAATAAAAAGCATGTGTTTCAAAGGATAAAAAGTATTGACCTTAATTTGGTACAGTCAAAATTTAAAAGATTGCTTTTAATTGAAAATAATATTGAAATAAATCAATGTTAATTGGTATACAATTTAAAAACTTTTTCTTTTTCTCTCTTTGATTTCAACAGTGTAACTGTCGACCATAGAACAGAGTAATTACTTCTTATCTGATTGAGGGTCAAAATCAATTACTTCAGTAAATATTTGTCCAACACAAAAATTGATTACCATCCATAGGCAATGTTTTAGAAAAAGGGAAATTGAATGGTGTAGACAATATTTTCGAATATTAATTATTAATTTGTAAAATGAAATTGAGGTTTATTATTGGCAATCGATATTTCATAAGTTTATTACTTATACTCGTTGTTACTTGTTTACAAAATGAAAGAGATTTATTTGAAAATTTAATTTGATACTGGAAATATAAAATTTAAATATTTTTTATTTAGTGTAATAAGAAAAATTAACGAACTACATGTAACATATCTTGATATTCTCATCATTCAAGATGTTCAGGCTTGAGTACATAAGTAATTGCACTGAAGAAATATTTAAGCTTTATCACACACTTGTGTGATTAATTGCCATTGAAGTTGAATTTCTAATAAATTCGATATGTAAAGCCTGAATGCCTCATTTTCGCACTCCAAGATAAATAAGTTAGGTGTCATTTAATGAAATCTAAGTATTTATATACATAAGAACAATAACACTGTGGTGCACTTTGGCGTATACGCACTTTTTTTTATTTTTTTTTTATTTTAACCAATATTATTCAATTTTTTTCACGTTATAATAGTTTTCTAAAATATTATGTATCATAAAAATAAGAATTTCAACAATCGTTGAGGCCGTTTCTTTTTCAAAAAATTATTTTTAAAAGGTATGCCCGTTTTAGCAATGCATAATAAACTAAAAAAAATGAAAGAAAAAAATTAATTTTTTAAAACAATTTGAACAATACACTTGGAAAATTTTGATACGAAATATTTTTATGATTTTATAGAACCTGTTTCGGAAAAAATTTTATCACAATCCGTCAAACCGTTTATGAGAAAATTAGGGCTGGCCATGAGATTAAAACCAATCTTGTTTTCTATTAAAGGAACGAGGCCAAGACGAACTGTCTTCAAGACATCGGATACATTTTGAGTTGGTACCAGTTCAAGACTGAGACGAGACTGACGTTTTTCATTTTGACAAGACGAGATTAAAAATCTTGTCTTGGTCTCGTCTCATGGCCAGCTCTAGAGATACCTTTGAAAAATATTTTTTCATCAATTAATTTTAAAAAACCCTTCAAAAAAAATTTTTTAAATTGTTGGAACCGTTTTTGATATAAATACCGTTATTTTTAGAGCTTAACAAATTTCAATTTTTTCCCTTTAGGGAATTACCTAAAAGCCTTAAATTCCAATTTTAAAGAAAATTAATCTAGCTGTAGGTTGAAGTAAAGACAGAGAGAACAGACAGACAGAATTATTGGATCCAATTTTTTCGCGTTGGATGATAGATCGTAATGTAACTTCTGATATATATAGCTCGATTTTTTTACGAATCCAAGGCTTGCCTTATAGTACCTTTAGTCGCAAGTAAAAATTATTTAAATTCACCAGCGAGTATTTACACAGGGTATATAGTCAAAAGATTATACAATTTTTTCAAAAATCTATATTAAAAATACCTATGTTCAAACTTAACCTAGAATTCCGTGTGGTAATGTAATACATTGGGACATATTCATAGTCAAACTGTAGCTGCGAGTTCAACTGGCCTCGAGTCTTAAGTTAACACCCAAGTTAGAAACAGCTGCTATTCATAAAGAATTTGGCAGCTCTGTTTAGTAAAAAAACAGAATTGTACTACAATTTTATTACTATTGACTGTCAATCTTTGAGATCCAATCCATTTTTTGACAAATAGATAAAAACAACTTAGTCAAAGAGTCAACCGTTTTTAAGGATTGAGCTCCAGTTTATCTTTTGGACCCGGGTCTAAATTGTCTATGAACAACATAAACTCCAGGTAAGCTTAAAAGAAACAACTTATCAGACGATTATGAATAAAATATTATTTTTTTTCCATCATAAGTTCTTTTGCATTGAATGATGTTGCATGATGATTTATGTGATGCAATCATCGAAGCTTCACAAAAAAAAAAAAAAAAAACACTTAACACCACATTTTCTTCCTTCAATCCCAGTTGCATGAATCTTTGCATCAAGCAAACAAAAAAAAAAAAAAAACAATCCACCGAGCATGAAAATGATGGCAATTAAATTGTCTCACTCCCACTCATCCCATCATCACACATATTCACAATTCAATTACATCTTAAGAAAAAAAAAAAAAATTGAAAATACAGAAAAACATTTTCCCGGAAAACCAAATCAAGCTTTCAAAACGTATTATGCACAGAGAAAGGTATTTCTGAGGTCTTAACTTGTCTGCAGAGTTGCTAACTAGCCGTGATACAAATATGTAGATCAAAAAATGCTAACCAGCTTATATGCACAATGTTTACATTCTCGCATATTGTGGGTGTGGTTTTTTTTTGCGTTAACACAATTTAGCCGGGTTATTTTGCATTCGACAAAGTAACAGAAAACAAATAAACCAATTCAAGTGGAGAATGAGGGGCGACAGGCTCATTATTCAACTCACATGCACCAGATTTCCAGCGCATAATATATGACACGCAAAAATACAAGTCCAGTATGTATCGCAAATCTGATCCACATTCCACAGAACTAAAACGCACCCGCACTTTGAATATTATCTAGAAAATCACCAAGATCTTTGTTTGTTTAGAGTCAACAACAAGAAAGCTTTAAATGGTGTTGGAAACTATTCAAGCGTATAATGGCATAAGTGTCGTGTCATGGTACGCGCACCGCCCCGCCGCATGTTGTCTGACATCAGGTGAAGAGACGCCAGAAGGCGGTATTCCATTACGGCTCATTATCGATCACTTGATGATATCACCGGGCATTGTTAAAACTGTTAATTTTTCTACTACTATTTTTTTCGACCGAAAGAAATCGCATGCGAAATTTCAGTTGGACTCAATCATATCGCGCAGTATCGTCCGTCCGTCGTCATCGCATCGTCATAGTGGAGTACCCACAGGCACTTAGTTAGGACCAATTATGTTTTATTCATTCACTTTTTCTTTAGTTCGTTCGGTTGTTGCTTCAAATTTGACACAATACTTCGCTTAGAGAATGGTGATGGTCGCATGCAATGAAAGTTAACCTATTTTGCTAACTTATCATTATCTTGTCAATTTGAATTCAAAGACATATTTCTCAGCTGGGATCGATCGCACATTCACGACACACACGGAATAGGAACAGGAACCAGGCCTGGCCCGCAATGGCTTCATATGTTTGTATTCAGCTTAAGAATATTCTGCTTCTGAATATAACTTTTGCGAAAAGTGAGCGTTGGTAGAGTAAGACGTGACGATGATGGTTCTATATACCTTACCTATGTGAGTTTTTTTTTTATATTTTTACTTGGTCACATTGCGTGATGATTTTGCATTATTTTTCAAGTCCAACGACACGATGAGATGATGTGTGCCTCACGACCACCGAACGAATATAAATACTAACGACTATAGGGATCCAAGTAAGGCTGGAATACCAGACCAGACGACAGACGATTGAATTTTAGTTGTGGAAGAAGATGAAGTTATTTAAATTCCGAAATGGTCATTTGCATTCTTGCTCTTGAATGTTGAATGTTGAATCCAGTGGTGAGGTAGAATAGTGTGATGGATATAAATTGTGACGACAACTACCTACTTCTGGTCAGGAAGAGGTGTATCAACTAGACAAAGTAGGTTTTTGACCAACAATTTACATTTAAGGTTGTGACAATGTTGCAAAATTAAATCATGAGAAGATAAATCTAGGTATGTATAAAAGAGTCGACCTAATTGGCCAAGGTTTTCTTAAAAGACTTTCAAAAGGAATATCTAGAATACTTGATGAAGTTACTGGGAAGGTAGATTAAGAAGAATGTTTGATAGGAACTAAAGCCAATAATTAACATTTTTCTACACTAGATGGGGTTAATGAAGCTAGATTAGATTGTCAAGAAAGGAGTGTTTTTCTCATTAGCCGTTTGGACTCAGCATTTATTCCATTACACGCACATACATATGTAAATAGAAATTATTGAAAGTTGCATATTACTATTATTGTATATTAAGTCTATGCAATTCAGTTGTGTGCAATAACTTAGCAAGTTAGCTAATTTAGTCATCCAGTTCTAAGAAAACGAAAATCGATAAATCTTTTCAAATTATTTTACATAACTGAACAATAGACCATATTTTATACCTCATGACTCATGGTGTCATCAATGAATTAAATACAATTTCTTTTCTTTTTTCAATTCTTCTTACCTAAGTGAGCGGTATCATCAAATATAGAATAAAAATAAAAAAAAAACTATAATCGATGACAAAAAACCTGAAGGTCGAATATTTGCGACGTGATTCAATTCATCAACCACTCCTAAAAATTGACTTTTGAATTGAAGTTATCGTTGTTTTTTTTATTGTGAAATAAACTTTCATTATAAAACTTGTCATATTTTATCTTTAACTTTATACAAACAACAATCTATATCTTCAAAGAGTATGTAAACTCTGGGCACCGTCAAGTCTCTTTCCATCGATTGTTATCGATATTTTTAACAAGTGGCTTGTCATTATGCGATAACAAAAGTACTTCAAAAATTGATAACAAGTCTAATAAAACAACGCCATGCAACGATATTAACTTTTAACATCATTCAATATCGATAACATCCGATAACAAAAAACAAACTAATATTGATAAAATTAATAATTTTCTTTTGTATCTAAATTGTTTTGTGATATATTAAAAAAAATCAAACTTAAACCTTTCAATTGTGATATGAACTATGATTTATTATTAAATTCAGTGCGTCACTCCCTAAAAATCGATTATTCGATAACAATAAATGACACGGAATACCCAAATAGAAACTTTAATTGAATCGATACGGATTATTTGTTTTCTTAATTAAAATCTGTTTCCGCGAAATACCCGAAGAGATTTATGTTTCGATCCTATATACACAAATTCCATTAAATTACATTTCAGATATAAATATCGATATATCTATCTATAGATAGTTATTTGAAATTTAACAGTGTCTGACCTAATGGCAATTTATTGAAATCTCTAAGGCAATTTAGATACGATACCCTCCCATCATCAAGTAGTTGCAAGTACGTATATAGTATATAGAGTTGTAGCAATTTGAAAGGCATTTTAATTGAATCAATGCCGAAAAACAAGTCGGTGAAATATTAGGTGCCAACACAACACAATCCAACACACAACACCACACCGAAACTGAAAAAAAAAACACACATTATTATTCGAGCAACAAACAAATTGAATTTGGAGTTAGTTTTCTCATGTAGACTGGCACGCCCTCTGTGTTTCATTTCGAAGGTGTGAATAACACTGTTTTGACCACAAATTAAATGTTAACTTTATGCCGAGCGCAAATGCAATTGCCATTCGGATAAATTAGCCCTTGTTGTGGGGATAGGTTTAAAGATAATTTTTTTTTTTACAAAAAGGGGGGATAAAACATACAAATCGGCACAAATTGGAGTTAGCTATGTATAAGACCCCACCCAAAAATCTAAGCCACTGAATTCGTTCTTTTTTTCAATTTTGACTTTGGAACACACAGAATTTAATATGACCTTTAGTCAGACAGAACTATGGCACAAATATAAAAGGAGGCCAAACCTCCCTGAGGCTGCTGACTTCGTTTTTAAACACAATTTAATTCGAAATTTTCGTTTTCCTAACTTGTCAAGACGTTAATTTGACATCGTGTTTGGTTGGGCTGAGAGTGAAGTGAAGTTCAATTAAAAGTCCACCTTTTTGAAGGAAAGTCTAATTAGAGCCTTTAAATGCTTCGCTATCAACACCCTCTGTGGAGATTGTAGACGTTTCATTTTTTTTTTTTGGTTTTGTAATTTGATCCTGACATTTAGCCCGATTAGCACATTGATACAATTTTGTTAGAAGGAAAAAAAATATCGTGCCTTGTCATAACCACACCTATTTGTATTTTTTTTTGCTGCTTTCGTCTTTAACTTCTATAATAAGCGCTTTTCCTTGTTAGAGAGGTTATGGTTTTTGTGTTATATTTGGCTTAAACAAGAGGTTTGGCAATGGTGGCTTATGAAAACAGGTGGTTGATTTTGATTTTAATTTTTGTTGACTGGTGAATGGACTCATACAATGGCGGATTGGCAGTGGTGGCCGGCGCAGCGGCGGCGCCTTAAGGAGAATATTATTTTGTGTGTTGAATTTTAGAATAGTTTTGTATAAATTGTAAAGTTAAGGATGGCGCAAAGGCCAAATTTTTCAGGCGGTGAGATTTTAATCGTTTGTATAAGCTGAAAATGATATTTCGATGAAGTCTAATTAATTTTTTTATATTCAGCTTCTGTGCATTAGGTTTTTTGTTCACAAGTTATAATTAAGTTAAAATTGCTAAGGTGGTCAGCGGAGGAGGTGGATTTATGTGCATTTGCTTGGGAGAATCAAGAAAATATGACCACTCCACTGCTTATTCTTACTTGCAACTTAAGTTAGTCAAGTTTTGAATTTGTAAATAAAATCGAAGTCTTAGGAATAATCAAACCTTACGATGATAGAAGATAAGTGGGTCCTGCGATTCTACGATTCTATCTGTCAGATTGTCAACGAGTCGGTCTGTCTGTCTGTACCTCAACTTACAGCCTAAACTATTGATACATTTTTTTTTTGAAATTTGAAACTTTAAATTGGTAGGCAATTCCCAATCGACGAATTTGAATTATTCTTAAAAGAAAAAACGGTATGGGTTTCCTGTCATAGGTATAACTGTTGAGACAAAAGGTATTTATCTCAAAAACGACTCAAGTGATTTTGTTTAATTCTTTATTTTGGGTTTTTGTGGGTAATTAAAATTATTTCTTAAAAAAACGTCATTAACGGTACCTACCATAGAACCAGATATTTTGCTTTCGACTTTATTATAAACGGTTTGACAGATTTCGGTGATTTTTCAATGAAAGATGTGCTTTATCTGAGTTATATTGAGTAACAAAATTTTCAAAACTAAAATAATTTTGGCATTTTTCAATTTGGTGTATTTTCAATTTGGTCCAATCACTTCACTAAACGGAATGATGATAGCAATCATACAACCTACCATATAAGGCTCCAAAATGTGTAGCCTCCATTTTAAATACAAAAAAGATTACAATTTCAGAATTCAAAAATATTATTTCAAAATTTCTATACAAAAAATAAATGATTTCTTTGCTAATTTCAGTTGATGGAAAGTAATTTTCCGATGAAATTCTTTTTAAAAAAAAAAACTATTTAAAATAAGAAACCCAAAGAAAAACTCATTCTTATTCATATTTGCCGCTCTTTTATTCTTTGAGTAATTGCTTCTAATTATGTTAAGTTCCTAGTTTAAGCGCATAAAATAGATAGAACACCTAAACGGAGACATAATATTTTTGACCTATACGTTCAGTTTTTTAATCTCTCTACCAAGTTGACTACGTATCTAGAAGTATTTAGAAAAAAAATAAAGAAAATTCCTTTCTCAAGCTAATCAAAAAAATGTCCGTTCATATAGTTTCCCCTTTCACAACTGACATAACATTTTATAAAGATTTTTTCTTGTTTTTTTTTTTTGCATACAATTTCATTTATTTATCATTTTTCCTTCCGCATATCTTCTCTAAGAATATTCATAGAGATCAAAAAATCAAATGGACCTTCACTTTCAAAGTAAAAAAGTTCACTTCAAAATAAGAAAGAAAAAAATATAAGATTTTATTTGATTCATATGAGAGAAATCGTAAGCCAGACACACGAAACACCACGAGAGTTCGTTATACGACTCATACTCGTATGCTGTATTTATAGAAAGTATAAGAACTCAAATAGTTAAACTGTCACAGATACTCAGTTGTCCATTTGTTAAAAAGTTTAAAATGCGCACAGAAAAATCAGCACAAAATCACAGAGGAAATCGCAAAACAAATTCGCCTCATCAGATTTGAATGTGAACAGTGAAAGTTCTGTTAAATGGAGAGTTACACCAGTAAATATTTTTATTTTTTTAAATACATTTTAAGAAAGAAATATTATTACGAGTATATATATCGTTCTCAGTTCTTAGGGTTCAATTTTTGTTAATCAAAAAATAAGAAAAAAAAAACAACGGCAGAGCTAACAAAAGATGTGTTTTGGTGACGAACTGCAACCCAGTCAGTCAAAATTTAACAAGAGATACAACAACAAAAAACTACTGACATTTACTTTAACTTTTTTTTCCAGTCAAATTTTACTTGACATAAATAGTATGTCTTACTCACAGGCAGGGGCGCTGATGTTGCTTTTTCATTTTTTTCATTTTATATGTTGGTAGACTTTCAATATTTTTTGTATTTCTTTTCTTCCCCTACCCTTTTGTCAACAAAAAAAATACGGTTTTGTTTCGTCGGCGAACACAAATTAAATTATTTTTGGCTTTGGTCGGTTTATATTTGATTTGTGCTGTGTGCATTTTAATTTAACTTCAATATTAGTTTGTTATTTATATTTTTGATTTGACATTTGATATATATTTTTTTTTAATTTAATAGATTTGTTCGATTTTGTCATATTAAGGCTGGTTACTCACCTGTATTTTTAAGGCGGAGTTTATAAAAAAAATTTTTGACCAATGTTGTTTTAAATGCTTTCAATAAAAAGATTATAATTTTGGAGACATGAACTAAATTAACAAACTCATGAAAAGTTCAGTTTATTCGTTGCGAATGACGTTTGACTTTGACAAATTCAGTCATGGCCAACCATATAGAAAACAAAAACAAGATTGATTTTGAGGTTATTTGGGCGAACCTTTGTTCGTCGAAGTGTCGATCGTATGTGGAACGCGAATAGAGTTTGACAATTCGTAACAATCATCTTGCAATTCGCGACGAATAATTTGTTTTCTCAAATTTATCGTATTTTATCAAACAAAAAGCTTAGTTCATTGGAACATCAAAACAAAATATACTTCTGTCATTTTGATTAAAATTTGTGAAGAATTTAGGTTAATAAATTGTTTTAAATCACATTTATTCGGTCATTCGGCGGTCGTTGGTCATTCTCATGTGAACAGGCCTTAAGTGTAAGTCCGGATTGCTCAAAGATAGAGAAATCGAACAAACCTTAAAGTCCAGTCAAGTCAAGCAAGCATTGGTCCCAATCCTTAGAAACCAAAATAAGGGGAAACACATTTGCTCTGGACTGTTTTCTTGATTTTTTTTTTACTCTGCTGTGCTACGTTCTCAACAAAACACACCTAAAGTAATGTTTTTTTTTAAAGTGAAACTCAAAATTTTATAAAAAAAAAAGAATGAGAAAAAAAGTAATCGTTGAATTTTTATTTAGAAAAGATTTTTGATTTGATCTTAAGATCAGTTTTGAAAATCTGAGTGGAATTACAATTTTATCAATAAAAATTTTTTTATGTTGTTATGTAAAAAAAAAACTATTTTTTTTTAGTCTTTTAGTAAATATTTTACAGATTTGCAAAAATTGTCTTCAAACTTGATCTTGGCCTGTGGTTTTACGCGAAAATAATGAACCAAAAAAAATCTTACGAATTCTAACATTGACCTGTTCCACTGTTTTTTTAGTTCTCCAAAATCGAAAAAAAATTGCCTACTTCTTTACCGATTTTTGTTACATATTCAAAAGAATCAAAAATTTGAAAAAAGTAAATTTTCATAAAAATTAAATTTAAAATCAAACGGTTATTAATGTATTAAAATTGTTTTTACGCAACAAAATTTGACCACAGAGAGGTGGCGGCCGGTAATCCTAAAAAACACGAAAAAAAACTAGCTTTTGTTTTTTGTTACGGTAGAATTATAATGCCTGTTGTAAAAGAGAATTTATTTTCGTCTTTAAAAGAGCTTTCCATAATAGAGAGGTTTTACTGTGTTATGCAAAAAACATTTTTTTTTGCTATATCCAACATCCACTATCGACACAATAAACCATAATTTTACAATAACGAAGCAGACGATCTTCGTATAGCTAGCCATAGAGCTCTGCTTCGTTTTCTTCTAACGCTTATAGATACTCGTACATGTATTGCATCTGGTTTACCGTGGGTACGGATATTTTTTTTTTTTTTTGTAATATTCATTCGCCAAGTATTTTTGTATCTTAACGCAGAAAATATACGATAAGTATACAATTTGCCGGCAGCAGATGTTTACACAAGTGAATCTTCTTCCCGGTTTTGTTTTTTTTTTTCTACTCTTCTATTTTTTTTTGTAAGTGCTCCTTTTGTGTTTTGTTTCTTTAGCCATCATCCACCACTTTAATCGGTCGATTAAATGAGCAGAAAGCAAAGGTTGTTGTTTGCTCTATCTGGCTGGATGTGGCTTTATCCATGAAGTTTAAAACAACCATAGCAATCCAAGACGAAGAGAAGATACAAAATCAAAAATAATAATAATAAAAGAAGACAACAACAACAAACTTGAATTGTTTTAGTAAATCAACATGAATGCTTCCTTAATTTTAGTCCATTACTTTAAATGGAGGAGTTCTGCATTATTCTTGTTTTGCAGAGAGTCTATATGCCTTCGGCTTTTCCCCTTAACTTTGTACGTGTGATGTTGATGTGGCATAGGAAAAGTATTTGTTGGTAAATTCGTTTTGTGAACATTTAATTTGCATACTTCCTTGAGGTAACAAAAAAAAAAAAAACTCGCAGTTTTCCTTTTTATGTTTTTGATTAAGTTAAGAAAATCAGTGAGTAATATGAACAGGTCGATGTTTTAAACATCTTCAATTTTATTTGTTGTAGTTGGTAATTTAAAAGTTTTTGGGATGTAGGGGGCTCTGGGGCGTATGAGTAATATTTTATACTGAGCAAGAATTGGTTTGGGGTAAAAATACATTTATAGAAGATTTCATTCAAACTAGTTTTGATTTGAATAAAAGAGATTTTTAAAGTGGGCTCCAGATAAAAAACGAAAAATTGATTTAAGAAACAACTGGATAGGTCACCAATTAATCCCTACGTTTATTTTTGATTTTTATACAGGGTAATTTGCATGCAGTGTGACAAAAGGCTTGATGGTGCAGTTTTAAAATACAGGGTGTTTTTGTCATAAATATAGAAATTTAAAATGGAATAAAACAAAGATGAATTTTTAAAGAGCACGTAATTTAATCTGGATGTCCAATTTTCGATCACTTTTTCCAACATTTGTGGCCGTATATCGTTTAAGGTTTATTGGTGCACACCAGTGAATCAAAAGAAAACAGTCTAGCGGCGTTAAATCGCTCAATTTTGGAGGCCAATCCACGGGCCCGAAAGGTGAAACTATGCGGTTACCAAAGGTTTCTTTCAATAAATAAATTGTGGCACGAGCTGTGTGACATGTTGCGTCGTCTTGTTGAAACCACTACTCCTGCACATCATGGTTTTTCAATTGAGAAACTAAAAAATCAGACATCAGGGGTGGTATCGGCTAACGCGATAGTTGATAGTTGATAATCAAAAACGATACGATTGCTCCATGTAACGTGATTATCAAAACGACAATCGTTTTTTTCCTTGTATTTCAAGTGACAGCTATTTAGGTATCGTTTTCATAGATTTCAATTTCTAAAGCAAATAAATTGTGTGTAGGATATTGTCAAATAAAAGCAAATATATAAATAAGAGAACCGGAATGTTTACTTGAATAAGACTATTTAATAACGCGAATAGGAGAAATGAAGAAAACAATTATAAGATTGTTCGATTGCTCAGAACTTAGACCACCTGCAAAACCACTCACTGAAGCTTCCATCCCGCATGCAGCAATTATGGCTTCATCATTTGCGTCCATTTCTTTTAAATAAAATGGACCACCAACCGTTTTCTTGATGGAATTTTTATTTTCGGTCAATTTTTTTTTTTTCGTTGAATATTTACGAAGCGTCCAAATCTAATAAAGATATGATTATTTTACAATAACTCATGTTTCTCCTTAATTTATTTTATATTTACCCTTTTCCATTCTGCCACGGATTTTGATGGCGGTCCATTTAAATTCAAGGAACGTGCCAATTGTTCCCATTGCTGCCTTTGGGAGGTTCGCCCAGTGGCTGAGAGAGCATTGTATGATCTCACCAGCTCAGGATGTGCTTCCATATATGCGGAGAGTATTTGCGTTTGCGCTTTTGTTGCATGCGACCTTATAAAAAACAATTATCTCTTTAATAGGCATACAAATATTATATTTTCCAATATTTACTTACATTTTCACTACAAAACAAAATTTCCTTCGGACAATTGAAAACAATTTTAATAATATTATTGAACACCTGAGCAAAATGACATTTCTCACTATAAGTGCTGCCAAAAATTCAAACTGTTTTATTGATCACTTTACACAGAGCAAATCAGAGTTGATAATCAAAAACGACTATCAACAAAGCGACAATCAACAATCGCGTTAGCCGATTCCACCCCAGGTCTCCGTAATGATCACTATTCACTTTAACGTTCTTGTCAGCATCGTTTTAAAAGAAATATGGATCAATGATTCCACCAGCCCATAAAGCACACTAAACAGTCAGTCAGTTTTTCTGTATGTAACGGGGCCTCAACATGCATTTGAGGATTATCTTCACTCGAAATACGGCAGTTTTGTTTAGCCATTCAACCGAAAATGAGCGTCTCTAAACAAAATTCTCTTATGAAAATCGGGATTGGCTCACTAGTCAGTCTATTCAACGTGAAATGCCAAATCAAACTAAACCCAAATCATTTAAAATGGCAGCCAGTTAATAAAGTGTTGCCAACTTAAAGTTCTAAGCCCCTAAAAAAACACAACTCTTAAAAGCATTTTTAGACTCGATTTTTAGTGGGAAAAATTCTTACAAATGTCAACTCTTTTCAGTTCTTCTAGGCACCGCTAGATGTCACTTTTTTCAAAATGGCCTAGATTCGAAAATAATGTATTTCTTTTTTTTTTATCGAAATCATTTGATTTATTAGAATCAACAGATTTGAAACTGCAAAAGACAATCCACCCACCTATTTGCTTCTAAAAACAACAAACCTATATGAATGCAAAAAAAAAAACAGTTGACTTATTATTTCCCTGCAAATCAATGAAAACAATCGAAATTTGAAAGGGAACATAAAATTCAGGTTTATATATATCGACGACGACGACGCAACTGACCCTTTGTCATAATAATCGTGAAGTGAATGTGTTCAGATTTAAGATAAACTAAAAAAAAAAAAACATATACCTCCGCAATCGAATTCAAGAATCATTTTTTGGACTCATAAACAAAACAAAACTTAACTTCATTAATAAATCGTGCAGCAAATTTAATAGAACTTAATACAAAACATAATCTTGAGTCATTTCAAACAAAGTCGCGTTGCCAATGTTAGCCCTTGGCTAGATATCGATTTCCTCATTAATGCGAATAAAGCTTTTAAGCCTAACGACCAATTATTCAATATAAACTATTATAAGCATCTGGATTTGAAGATGAAATGTGGCTCAATGACAAATCAGCGTAGATATTCAGAAATCTGATATTCATTTTTTTTCTTTTTAATTTAAATGAAAAACTAGTGCAGTTGGTGGGAAAATCATTAATTAGCATTAAAGTCGCGTTAAGGTATAAAAGATGAATCAAGTCTTGTTGATATAGAAAAATAATAACGACTTCAAAAGAAAGTTTTGAACAAATGCGTAAGATTTGCAAATTACAAAAAAAAAAGACAAATATCAAAATAATGGGTTTTGAAAAAAAAGAAACAAAATTATGTATCTCGTGGGTAATTATTTTGCGATACCGGATGGTTATTCTGTCACGCGGAGTTGAAGTGTGCTCATCTTTAGTTTTGTTTTTTTTTTTGCATATTATGGAAGCTTTCAAAAAAATGGTCAAACAACGTTTATATACCAAAAATAAAAATAAACACGAATATACTTTTTAATCGTTTTAACCTGCTGCGTAGTTATGTATTTGAGATATCTTACAAAAAAAAAAATTCAGCAGAATCAAAAACTCAAAACAAAACGAAATAAAAATGTTTAAATTTTTGTAGGTGGAAATTAGAAAGGCATATAATAATAATATTATGAGGGTAAATGGATAATTTTATTTTAATAATCATGACATGAACTAAGATTTAAGTGGAAAAGTTCAGAAGGTTATGTTTGCAGAAGTAAAAATTCATCAATATTCATAAGACATCATTAATTGTGTTTTGGGTATAGGTTATTCGAAATGGAAAATTTCTTTAAAATTTCAATATTTCTCTTAAAACAGAAATATAAACAATGATTTGCAAAATTTTGCCGTTGTACAGTTGTGAAGAAAAGACTTTAGATATTGGGTTTACCGATTAAATTACTAGTGCAACTTATGCAGATGAAAGACCAGTTCATGACCTTTCAAAATTTTGGAATTTTTTTCCCCAACCCATATATGTACAAAATTGATAACATAGTAATTTCAATTTGATGTACGGACATAAAATTGATAAGTAATCTTGAAATGTAAGCCAAGTCTTAATTCCAAATAAATTTTTTGTGTACCCTGTAAAAATTACTCAAGAACCAAACTTTACCAAAAATAATTAGAAATGTGAAATAAAAAAATTGGAAAAAATGTTCATCAAAGATTTTTGATTAAAAAAAAAATTCTGAAAATTTATAATAGTATTTAAAGCAATCTTGAATTTTGAAAAATAATTTTTTTTTAAATAAATTGTGTATTTCGATGTACTCGTACCACGATATTTTTAAAATTTAGTTCCAAACGTCCTTGATTCAAATGTGTAAATAAAACTTTAGTAAAAAGTTTTGCATCCCACAGAATATTTTTTTAAATTTTTGATTTATTCTTAAACCATTCATCTGATTTTTATTAAATTTTCTTAAAATTATACAAACTATTCAATACTAAAATTTTAAAAAAATGTATGATTAAAGAAAAATTAATTGAAAATTATACATGTACATATTTCAAAATTTGGCTGAATAGACCAATCGGGCTTATCAGAATTTTATTTTAAATTTTTGAATAATACCGGTCAACAAAAAAAATCTGTATGGGTCATAATTCTACTTTCCAAAATCTTTAAAAAAATCATAAAAGAATTTTTTGACATGTTTTTGATGACAAAATTTTTCCGAAATTATTTTTTTTTTGACTTGGCTAATTCTCTTACAATTTTTTATTCTGTGGAAGAACGTCTTTTCGACATTTTTTTCGAATTTTTTTGTAGACACTTTTCTGTGGAATAATTGTTTGCTTTACAACGAGGGTATGAATTTTGCTCACGCGAGAAGAATCGGAATATTTAAAAACCGGGCATACAAAATATTTTATTTCCTAATACTACATTTTTTGAAAAAAAAACCAAAAAATATAAATTCTTTTATTAATCAAATTTTCAAAAGATTTTTTGCAATCAATCTTCTTGTTTATTTGTTTGAGATCAAAAATCTAATTTATTCTGACCTTTTGTAACCTCTTTTTACCAATTTCAAAAATTAGGGAGCGATCGTGTTGGTTTCTAAATGATTTATTTGTTTCACACTTCTTTGTCAGAAAAATTAAAAAAAAAAATTCAATTTTGATTAATTTAATCTTTCAACATATCAGACAATCTGTTGCACCAACGCCAGCGACCCCGACCAGCTAAATCCCAAAACTATTGTTCTCTTTAACAAGCGTTTAATGGCTCTCTTTTGTATTTTATACACATTCATAACTTTCCATACTCCCTCCCGGCTCCATCAAACAAAATGATATACAATTTCTTCTTTTTCGATTAAATCCGCAAATCTTATGTTTAGCAGAAAAAAATAATAAATTCAATTCTTTATAATTCAGCGTCAAATCAGACAACAATATGACCGATATTTATGTATCTTTGGATCGAAGCAAGAAATTATGATCAAAGGGATCAGATCAGATTTATTTTTTTTGAAAAAAAGTTGCACATTGTGCAACGACAGAAATTATAATTTATATGGATTGCTCGGCCGAAGGGGAATAATAATAATCGAAATTGATGCAAGAGTCCTATTTAAAAATTATTATTGCTGATGTAATTCTCTTAACAATACAAAATACTACGTTAAAGAGCATTGCGATGAGCCATAGCCACATCAATAACTGCTACTCATAAATATAATATATCTACAGCGCCATGGACATAATATAAAGAAGTAGCCAGCAACACCAGGCGGAACCAATAAATCAAAATTTAGGTCAAATTTCTTTTCGAATCTAATAAAAAAAAAATAAAATATGTTTATTTCTCTTTCTCTCTCTCTCTCTTTAATTTATAAACGATTCGATATGTGAATTGATGATGCCGCAAGAAATCACAGTAAAGATTATAAGCACACGCGCAAATAGGAGCTTCAGCAGCAGCAGCTATAAAGACCCATTACACCCATCAGCAAAGCACAAAGGGCATGGCATGGCATCTTCCATCTATGAGCATTAAAAACGCTTTGGGTTTTTTTTTTCAATGGGAAATTTATTCAAATGATTTTATTAATAATCTTGATTGATGATGACGACGATTTTGATGATGCTCTGATGGGCTTTGGCCGAAGCAGATGGAGTTTGGTTTTTGTTTTTTTTTTGAGTGCATGTTGTATGCGGTTTTTATGTGTATGGAACCGTCTATTAAGAGACAGATTGTTTCTTTCAATATTATTACACTGATGACGGAAATTTTGATAAATTTGACCCAATTTTTGATTGAAGTTTGTTGGGAATCGAAGATTTTTGAATTTTGGATTTCCTGGAAGTAAGAAAAAGATTTAGTTTTTATTTTATCATTTAACTCAATTCACTTTATATGATGTGTTTCGAAAGCAGACTTCTTAATTTGTAAATGTTTTTTTTTGTATGAAACGATGAAACAATAGAAGGGAAATTAATAGACAGACAGATCAAATTTTGTTAATTAATAAATTAACACCTAATAATATGCAATATAAAAAATGCAAAGGAACTTTTTGAAACGAATTGATTTAAGCACAAACATTGTATAGAAATTTGCATAGTGCTATCATCAGCACGTTTCACACGTCGTCGGCCCCCAAGCGATCACACTACTAACTAATTTTTTGGTTGCTGTTTCTGTTTCAAAACAAGTGCGCCCTCAAACGACCACACCACAAAGCTGTGTGGAACGTGCTGATGAGAGTACTATAGATTTCATATGCAAAGGCACAAACAAAAAATTAGAAAAACAAATTTTGGTTTAAATTTTATTTTGAAAATTGGAAGGTAACATTTACTAATAGAAAATGATAACCATGAAAGAGGGGAAATTTGTGAAAAAATACGATCTCTATAAAATCGTCGGAACAAAAAAAACTTAAATTAATGCGTTTGTTGTTAAAATTTTAAAAACATATAAAACTTAATTTTTCGTTGCATATCTTACGGATCAATTTTAAGTTTGTACAAAATAAAAATGCTTCTGAATTTTGAAGAACGCTTTTTTGATTGACAAGTATTCATATATTTGTTGACTGTTTTTGAGTTTATAAAAATTCAATTTATATCTTTTCTTAGATCTTTTCTTTTTAATTTTTTTACAATTTTTGATTTTTATCCTTTTATGAACTGGTTTTAAAAACTTGAAATATATAGAGTGTATACCTACGTAGTTTCGTTTTTCATTTTTGGAAAAAAAATTAAATATTTTAAAAATATTTTTTTGTTGAGGTCAAATCATTTTTTTTTTAAACAACAATTTCAGTTTTTTGTCCAACCCATAAATGATTTTTTTTTTGATTTTGACCAATTAACATAATCATACCAAATTTTTTGCAAGAGGCAGCAGTCCGCGTAAAACTTTTTAGTTTTTTTAGATGAACGAGACTGGGAATCGAACCAAGACCTCGGGCATGACAATCCTACGCACTAACCATTACGCCGCGGAGTACTACTACGAAAATATTCTATTAAAATAAAAACTGTTGTCATCCTTTTCTTTACCGACATATGTTATGATTTGACTGGGTCCACAACTCTTTCACTTCACTGTTATCTACCTATTTTAAAATATAAAACATGCCATAACGTATTACCAATTTTTTTATATTATGTCGAATGGCACATTTTGATAAACCGTGTGAGACAGATGAAAATGAAATCAATCAAAATTTATTCCATTTCCCTATTACAGTAACCACATTAATTTGTATTTTATTTTTTAATGAAAATTAATATTATTTTGTTGTTGATAATGGAATTTAAATTTATTCAAAGAAATTATACCGCTTCAATGAATCAACCAATATACGGCTGATTGAAAATCAATAATACACAAATACAACAAAAATATATAAATGACATAGAGCAAGAGCAAAAATAATTGAAATTAAGTTGCGATTGTCAGCAAATATACAACCGATGGGGTTGTCAATTTAATTGATATTCAAAATTGATAAGCACTTCTAGCCGAATGAACAACAAAAAAGTGTTGAGTATTTACATGGCAATAAAAATATAAAATATATCAAGTGTGAGGGGTCAGAAATAATAAGAAAAAAAAGTACAACACTATTCATAGTGTATGAAGTGCACCGATTGTTTTTTTTTATTTTATAATTAACTTTTGTCATTTTTGTTCTTTGTTTACAATGAACAGTTAAAAACAAATAAATTGTATAGTTAAGTTTTATTTGTTTTAATAATTATTTAATGTTTTTTAAATTGATTGCTACCGGGTTATGGAAATATGTAGTATCTACGAACTACAAAAAAAAATTGAAACAAATTGAAATTGGTAGTACGCCTTATTTTTCCTGTTTGCGTATTACAATTCTTCAAATAACACTTCTTGTTTTGAAGTGTACTCGTAAACAATATAATATTCTTTAAAGTGCCGCTTTAATGAAAAAAAAAAAGTTAAGATTGTTTTTTGCACTTTAACAATTTATTATCTCTGGTCAAAGTATTATAAATGAAGTTGATAGTGTTGTTTTTTAATCAATGAAATAAAGTGAATAACACATATTTGATATTGATATTACGGAAAAGTTTAACTCGGTTATAAGTTAATAATATTTTTCTCAAAAAAAGAGAAAATATCGATACTATTAATTTAACGTGTTTTACTCAACAATGGAAGGTCATAATAAAATAAACAAGGTAATTGAATCTAAGACATTTTTTCTAAGATCTTTAAAAAATTATTGTTTGCTCTTTTCAAAAACGATTGTTTAATTTTCACTCAGCGATTAGTAGGTACATTACCTATTGTTTTTACAGAATTATTAATGATTAATGAAAAATCAATAAATAATAAAAATCATTAAATAAATAAATCACATCACCAATGATTCTATATCATTAAATGCTAATAAATAAAATAAACTATAATTATGTATAGTATACCATGACTCACTATTTTAATTATTATTTATTTAACTTCAATATAAAATACAGCAAAATAAAAATTGTTTATCTTTAAGCACCTTACCTTTTACTATAATATAAATAAAAATATGATTAATAGATGTAGCTCCTTTTTTTAAGATATTATTATCTTTGGATTTTGACTAAAAATAATCAATTTTGTTAATATTTCTTCTTTTTTTTGTTGTCGGTTGAATGAACTTTCATTGTTCGTTCAATCAACGAAATAGTCAGTTATTGATATCAAGAGAAGATAACCTATTTTTTTTATTTTTTTTTGTAGGTAAACAAATATCACCAATAATTGCAAATCTTATTTTTTTTGTCAATTTTGTTTTAAGTGAATCACTTATTTCGGAAGTTTTTTTTTAAGGACAACAATTTTAATATGTAATTGAAACAAAAAAAAAATATCTACACAGAAATTAAATCATAATGTCAGAGAAGTAAAACAAAATGGACGTTTGAATAATTAACTTTGTTCTTCAAAAATTATTTTTATTATAAAGCCAAGCCCTTTCGTGACTATACGACACCAAAAAGCGTTGCTCACTCTGGCGTATACGTATTTTTTTTTGTATTTTAAACAAATCTTCTTCAAATAATATCAAGGTAGCAGGTTAGGTTAGGTTGAGTTGGGCTGACAGTTGGTTTTGTTACCGTCACACTTAGATCAATGTTGATCCATTGAGGTCTTGACGAAGTTCAGTAAGCTCTTGCTAGAGAGCTCTGATAGTTCTTCTAATTCGTTAAAGAAGTAGTTGCCTAGGGTTTTTTTCCTAGTTTGGCAGAGTGCTGGACAATGACAAAGAAAGTGAGCTGTGTCTTCATGCTCATCTTCGTCGCCACAAAATCTGCAGAGATCGTCGGTATTAAGCCCCATTTTCTTTTTATGGTAGCCAAGTAGGTTGTGTCCCGTTATTATGCTTATAAGGGATCTTAAGGAAGGTTTATTAAGAATTAAAATTCTACCGGACCTTTTCTTATCGTATCTAGGCCATAGTTTTCTGGTAATACCACAGGTTTCTAGGAGGTTCTTTCGTTGGATTTCTTAAATAATTATGTTACCGACGTTTTGCTTCAGTTCACATAGTGGGATTCCTATGTTGTGATCTATGAGAGAAGGTTCAAGTGTTGAACCAGCCAGCTCATCTGCTTTTTCGTTTCCTGGCACACCACTATGGCCGGGAACCCAGCAGAGTCTTACATTATGCTGTATACCAAGAACCTTTAGCTCTTCGCAACAGCAAGAAACAAGGGGTGGGAGATTGAGGATTGCTTCCAAGCCCGCAGTAGGGGTGGTCCTCATGACACCAATTCTGCTGATGCAAGCTGATGAAGGTAGCAGACATTCTTTACGAATTTTTTATTCGACACATAAAACTTTCTTACAAAATTTTATTGATTACAAAAATTATTGATAATGATTTTAATTTTAAAAAAAATGCCAACCAATTCTTCGATACCAAGTTTATTGTCCAAAAAAAAAAAAGATATTCAAAATAATTTGATGCAAAATAAGATTTTACCTATGACCACAAATCCAAATTAACATTGCAACTATATTTCATCTCAAAATTTAACTCTCAAATAGCTTTTAACCTCGTTTTTTTTTTGTTTGAATTCAGATTTAAACCAAGAGATATATGAAAGGTGCAATTTTTATAAAAATATAAAAATCAAAATAATATACAATTTCTTTGGTAAAAGTAATCGCACAATAAATAACATATTCTTTCACGTCTTATTAATTTTATTTAAGCAATTCATTTCATAGACACTTTTCAAATTTGCTCTCAAACGGGAATTCAATACACAAAAAGATAAACAAAAGAAAAAAATACGAAAAATCAAAACAAAAGACTATATGCTCCATTTCCCTACTTATCACACTTTCTCCCTGTCTGCACCATAGATCATCATTAATGATAAAACAAAAAAAAATTTAAAATAAAATCGACAGCGATACATAAATATTAAAATCTTCACATTCAAACCAGCATATTGGTTTGAAATTACCTAATCAAAAAATAGAAAGAAAAATAAGAAGCCTCTATACCACACATCGATTGATAGATGCTGCCCTAATCCACTCATATATAAAAAATAGACTGAAAAGATACAACTCTTAGATGCACATTTGAATATAAAATTATTTTATATCCCCCGCATTATTTGTGTCGCAGGCCAAAGTGGCGCGCTAGAAAAAGGTGGAGACAACAAACCCTACTTTTATGATAGATCATTCATAAATCATTCAATCAAATTCAATTTGAAATTGATACTCAAATAATTATGATCATTTACATGCGATCCGATCACAAGCACAACAAACACTTTCATCATCATCAACATCGCCGTTGTCGCAGTCAAAGTCTCGTTTGTTTAGATACAAAAATTATTAATGAATCTTTTAGATAAAATATGCGCAATCAAACAATCTTTAACTGGTGCACTTCTAAGCTCTCGTTTTCTTGTGGCAAAAATATATAAATACAAATTGAATCCATCAAATACAAAACAAAACCTAACCCGAATAAAATTCACTTGTTCGATCGAATAACGCTTAAAAAGATAGATAGATACTACTTGCATGTTGCATGTAACATTCCCCACCGCGGATCGATCGTTATATCGCTGCCGTAGCCGTAGCCATAGCTCTTGCTATTTGGTCTTGGTTCAACTGTCAAGGGGGAGATTGTGATTGTGACGCAAAATAATGCTGGCAACAAAAAAAAAAAAAAAAACAGCTGATAGATACTTTTATATCTATACACAGAAACAAGCTCTCTTGGGTTAACTTGGCCGGCTTAAGACTCAAACCAATTCAACTTTGATTCAGTTCAACATTTACACTCAATCGTGTTGGGTGCCGCTGCGATCGGAGGAATACAAATATATATAATAAACGCGATAACTTTCGATACTTTGCACCGTGTGTCGTGTCGTGTGGTGTGAGTCTGTCTATCTTACCTTACCATACAACAACAACAACAAATATATAAAGATACAATAACGTTTATTTTGTATCTTTTAGTGTTATTGTTGTTGCTTTTGTGATATTTTAACTAAAATCAAGATTGGAAATTTGATATTCAGTGAGGGGTAACGACGGATTTAATAAATTATAAATCTATCTATGTATCTTATATTATATACCTCAAAAAAGGTGGGTGCGAGCAAACAAATCAAATACACCTAACATATATACAATTATAATGCAAATGGTGATTTTTCAAATCAAAGTGAACATAACCTAAATCAATAATAATTCAAAAAACAAAAAAAAATGTATCTATCTGTCTATGGAGCAATTTCAAGTGTGTATCTTTTGATCTAATATCGTGTTCTAAAATGCAAATGTGCACTAAATTTGTCACCTCAAAAGCCAAGCTCTTGCTGAGCTAAGAATTGGCAACAAAGAATTGATAATTGCAATTTGGTATTCAATATGCCAAACATGGAGAAACCAGGGAATACAACAAGTTGCTTCTAGTTTTTTTTTTTTTTTTTTTTTTTGGTATGTGATAGGAATTTTTTCTCAAGAAAAAAATGCCTTTTTATTTTTTCTATAGTCTCATTTTGTTCTCATGGGGGTCACCTCACCGCAATAGCGACAAATCTACCGCGCTGCCATGAATAACTGCTGCTGCTGCTGCTACTGATGTTGTTTTTTTTTTTGTAGTGAAGAACTTACAACACTGAAGATGATGATGATGATGATGGTATAGTAATATTTTTGCTACTGCTATAATAAGAATCAGTTTTGCTGTTGAATGTGCGCGAATTTTCTCGCGCGAATGAAGGCAAAAATTGCTGCAAAAAAAATAATAATAACAAAAAAAAATAAATGTAGCTATATCTATATCTACACATTTGAGTATGAATGGATGGATAGACAAAAAAAAAGATAGATACTTTCTGGCTTTCTGGAGGATAGTTACCTTTGCGGAATGTGGATAGTTTATTATTATTTTTTTTTTGTTTTTTCTTTAATTCCGCTTTGAGTCATTTCTATCATTTTAATGTGGCATTAGTTTTTTTTAATATTTTTTTTTAGCCAACTTGAAGTTGGTATAATCTTCTTCTTTAAACTGTTTGAGATCATGAAATTCTTCCAAAGTATGATGAAGAAAAATATTACATCATTCGAGGGAAGTCTAATTAACACAGAAGTTGCATAAATATGAAAAAAAAATATGGCCTCAGAAGTGGGATTGAAAATTTAACTGACTTAAAAGGAATCAACTATTGATGAAGTAGTAGGATAAATAAAAGCAAATTGATTGGGTAGTAAAAATGTTCGAATCGTTAGTGAGGTATGTAAATAATAGATACATATGTAATTTCGACAAAGCTGAACTTCGTTAGTCATTTTTCAACATTTCCTCTGTCCGAGTTTTTTTTACTTTCATTGATCATTTTATGATACCAAACACTGTATTCCTTCAAATTGGCCACCTTTTGGGGGTAAATCCTGAATTTGTCAAAATTTAGTTAATCCAAAGTTAACTCACCAAATTAACTGAATTGACTGAAAACTCTTTCTATGATTTTAATTTTGTTTAGTCCGGAAACAAGGCTGATCTCCCACTGAATGGACCAAGATATGTTGGATTAAACTTGGATTAACTTAAAACAACTATTAATTTCTTATCTTGTGACTGTTTTAAGCTTTTCATTCCTTCTAAAAAAAAAATGGTTTAAAAGATTAACTTAAAAAGTGCACCCTCAAATGTTAGACTAACTCCGAACTAAATGCAAAAATCTATCTGAACTTTTAGCCCCCCCTGGAGTTATCTTACACTGAAAAATTGCTTGTGAAGTTAATTGTGGGTATTTTACTTTCCTTGCAAGATAACTCTATGTTAATTTATCACTGAAAATTGGTCCTAATGGGCTTAAGGTTTTATAGCTATTTTTTTAAATTAGAAAATTAAAACAAAATAAATAGAATTTTATTTTAAATTTCAAATCTTTCAGTTTTATTTAAAATATTTTCAAACAAAAAAAAAATAATGCTTACTGAACAAATTAAAAATATTAACAATTTTAAAAGAAACTTAATTTAAAAAAGCACTTAAGTTCCAAGTAAATTAAAGCCCAGATGGTATTCCAGGAGGAATTCTTTTAAGGGCTCCAATCTTGAAATTTTGATAAATTTAAGGCAGATAAATTTTCTTTCTAATTTAGCATAATTTAAAAATAAAATCTTATCAAAGTTCTAAATCGAGCTTTCTTATTCAAAATAATTATTGCTACCGTCACATCTGGTAAATAATGTCACAAATCTTCAAAATCGTATAATAAGTTATTTTATTTAAATAATTCAGTCTTTGTGCGAGCTTACAGCTTTCATTTTCGTTCTATAATTTTTCTCCAGAATCAAAACCAAACTGTATGAGAAAAAAAAATAATAAAAGCAATCAAAATTCAACACACAAACAAAAGAGGGTCGATTATAAGAACCTGATGTGTGCCAGTTTGGATTATTTTGAATTTAAATTAATATAATATTCCAGTTCGTTTTTTTTTTGTTATACTTGTTGTTGTTGTTTCTTTACACCTGATCGTTTTGGTCTTAACAATACGTTTCACTTAGTTAAACCTTTTTTAAAATTTATCTATTTTTATAAATTTTCCAAAAAGATTTTTAAAAAACATTACTATTTTTCACACAGAAATGTATTTTAGTTCTAAAAAATGTACGGGAGAAGATATTAAAATTTATCAAAAATTATACAAAAATAAAAAATTCGGTCAAAAGAAAAGATTTATTAGACATTGGCTAAAAAATAATCAAGAAAAGAAATTTTCGTCCAAACAAAAATTCTGGAATAAAAAAAACTAGTGAAGAAAAAAATGTCAACAAACAAATTTTTTCACTGAACAACCAAAAATCAATCGAATTAATTCGATTGTGTCTATTCAAGTGACACGCACTGTATTCACGACATGGTCATTTTCATTTATAATAAGTTACATTCATGTAAATTTTACTTTCAAATATCCATTAAAGCAGAACCAAGAAGTATTTTTTTTTTTTTTAATATTATTTTTGTCTTATATGTATGTATATACATTATACAACAACAACAACAACAACAACAACAACAAAACAAAACCAGTTACGATCATCAACCATACTTTAGTCATTATTTTGTTGGCTGAGTAGGTAAATAATTTAACAACAGCCAAGAATAATAATGTCCGTCCATGATGGCTGAACTCGATTTATAAAATAACAAATTGAGTGCAACGATTTTTACCAATTAACCAAAATGGTGAAGAAGTTAATATTTTCTTAAATTGATTGTTGTTTTTACTTAAGTAATTGAAGTTATAGATTTTTCCAATAAAAAATGACTTCGTATCAAGATCACTTTTAAGTTTTTTTTTTTAGATTGTTATAAAAAATCAATTAAATATAAAACATAAAAGATCAAAAAAGTCACTTTGATAAAAAAAAAATATGTTTAAAGAACTGGTTTTAATTTTTTTTGTTTTAAATATTTAAATAAAAATGGCAAAAATGCAAAGTTCATAAATGAATAAAATGATTTCATCGTTTATTTTGTTGAGTTGGCTGGTTGTGTCTGAGATAGATAAAAAGATACTTTTTAAGTTGACAAAGCTGAATTATATTATTGTGATGTCAATATTTGTTTAGAACAAAAAAAAAAAATAAAAAAACCAAAAAGTATATCAAAAGATAGCTTTGCTATCACGACAAAGTTGAATGCAAAAAAAAAAAAAATGTGTATTTGAAGTAAATTTATTTCTTTGTTTAAATTCCAATGCTTTTTTAGGTTATCTAATTAACTCAATTGTTTTTAAACTTTTTTTTTGTTTTTCTTTTTTTTGGAATGTTCTATCTCGCATAACAATAAAATATTTACTAAATTTAAATGATTTGTTTTCTCGTTTGTTTTTTTATATTGCCAAAAATATTCATAAATAATGCGCTGTAGATTAGAATATTATGCAACAAATTTGCAAAGCTCTTTTGAAAGAGAAGAATCATTTTAAGTTCAAAACGTAGGTGTTTGTATTTTTTCTGTCACTAATAGTGAATAAATTTGGTTAAGAATTTGTCTGGCTTTGACTTTAGACTATAAGTACACATTATTCAAAAATTCTTTTTATAAATATTTCAAATATAAACATTAGCTTCTTATGCATAAGTACACAGAAAAAAAAAAAAAAACATATATATGCCAGTAAAACCTAGGGTCTTATAAATTAGGAATTGTTAGAAGGAATAGAAGGAATAGAAGAATAGGACAAATTTTTGTTGGCACAGTGGATTGAGAAATGAGGTTTTGATTATCTCATTAAATCCCAAAAGTGGCGTTCAGTTGAGGGAATATAGAATAAATTGCTGCCTAGACTGGGGATCGAACCCACACATCCAGGGTAGCAGTCAAGCACTCCACTGCACTCCACATCTCCACTGCACCGGGGCCACATTAAAAAGAAGAATAGTAATATTGGAGACAATTTTCTTCACCATTCCCACTCTGAGTATTGAACCTGGGACCTGTGCCATTTAGCCAAGAAAATCCTTGTTTTCAAAGTTAATCGGCTTACCTTACAAACAAAAGAACTATTTTTTGTCTTAATCTTTGATCTTTGCATTTATGAGGATTGAGTTTTAATACGTAAACTTTTTAAAATAATACATTTCTTGTATTACTGATAGATACATATATATTTTAAAAGGTATTCTTCTGAAAAAGACACGAAAATCTTATTGTATTTAAATATCCTTTAATCTTCGAATCAATACAATATCTCTTTAGAAAGGTTTGGAAGAATTGTTTGCTTTTGATCCAATTTTTTGGAATAATTTGGAGCAATAATTCAGAAATTACTCAATCAGGAAACTATTGTGTTTAAATAATAAAATGTCAAATTTTTTTTTGTATCGAGGATAATGTTTTTAAAAGAACTTTGAATTTTATTTGCAAAAAATAAAAATCTTATGATGATCTGTTTCTTCAAAATACAATTTTTGAATTTTTTTTCTTCAGTATAAAATATTTGCATAGAAGTCGCCAAAAATAATTTTTTGCCTAAAAAAAATTAAAAAACTATTGCAAAATTAAAATACATAAGACAAAAAAAGTTTTGTTTGAAAATTCAAAAAAAAAAAAAAATCCCGAAATTAAAATTTTTTCAAGAAAAGTTGTTAAAAAATTTAATTTATAAAAAAAATTTCAAAAAATAGTTTGAAATTTTTGAACTATCTCATCATTTTGCCAAAAAAAAAAAATATCCACCACAGATTGAATCACTTCATTATTTCGCCTAAAAAAATTAATGTTAATTTCTAAATTTGTGAAAACGCTTCCAAAAAATTTAAAAACAAATTTTTTTTTTAAATAATTCACACAAAAAAAAAAACTGTCGGAAATATATTTGAACCGTCTGAATAGATTGAATCATCCATCATAAATCATAAATTATTTGGGTTCTTAACTAAAACAATATAATTTTCAAGTTAGAGTATCAAAATTTTGCTCTATTATGCTCGGATAGTTTGGACTATGCTTTAAAAACTAAGCCTGTCCAAAATTGTTTTGATGTGAAAATTTTTACCAAATTGGTTAACCATCAAACAAAATTTGATTTATTAATTAAAAAAAAAAGCAGATGAGAAAAACATGTCCTCATTTTATATTCCAAATGTTTGTCAACTTCTTCAGACTTTTTTTTAGCATTTTATTTTCGGATCACCGGGTTTCAAAAATTAAAAATAATTTCATAAAGAACTTTTAACACTAAAGATTAATTTTTTCCTTCTGACAAAATTGCGTTCCGGATTTCTAGATTTTTTTTTTCCAGCACTCCTTATTTATCTTTCTAGAATTAATAAGTGGTTTCTTGGTATTATTTTATATGAAATGATATCATTCTACACGATTTCTGATGGGGGAGTTTGACATTTTCTATATCTACCCAAGCTCATGGCGACTCAAACCCATATAGCTTTCACTTACACATTTAACCTTACTTAAGACCATATGTGCAATTTAAAAGTGTTATTAGAACATATTGTTGTCGAGGATTGGGAAGCTTAAAAAAAAAAGAACAAGCTTATTGATTTATTGCTGAGTGAATTTTTTTTTATTATTTTAACTATTATTTATTTACTTTCTAGAGCTGTTCGTTTTGCGTTTCAAATTCTGGTTTTACCCCAGGAGTTGTTTTGTTTTGTTTTATTTAAACCTACTTAAGTATATTGCATTTGACGTCTATGAAATTTTACAAACACGAGGGTATTAAATGAGCCATAATTGTATATAGACCGGAAAAAAAAAACATTTAATAATTTTTTCTTATCAATTTAATCAAACAATAATATCCAGTTATTGAAATGATAAATTTGTACAAATGCATTACACTAAAAAAAAAAATTGAAAACTCAAAAAAAAAGGAAGATAAGAACTCTTATCGTTTCGAAGTACTTGAGTTACCTATTTCATAAATTTTATGGCATTTTGCATTTGGTACCGATACTACCGCCTACTTAGCAGTATTCAGGTTATAGGAACGTATATTTGTTTACCTATCATAAAACCTATATTAGGGGAAATAACATGCAATTTCCAGGAATTAATTTTAACTTTTATTTATTTACACTTTAGCCATAATACCTACTTGAAGTCAAAAAATTAATCAAAACAAAAAGAGATTCAATTTATAATAAAGCTGCCTATCTTAAAAATGAAAACACCTACGCACTTGTGTTTTTTTTTATAGATTGCAAATGATACGAGGTCGCAATTTGTTACTCTTGTTCCGAAAGTGTTCCATATCTTAAAACAGACATACCGTGGTGAGTAGAACTGCCATGCCGGAGGTCTGGGTTCGATTCCCAGTCGCGTCCACATAAGAGAAAAAACAGATTTTTTTTTCACGGGTTGCTATGTCTGGGCAAAGCTGTAGCAGTTGTCAGTTGTCAAAAAGTGTTATTGGTAGAACGGTATATAATACATAGTGGTAATTCAACTATTTCACTGTAATATTTTTTGCTTCAAAAAGTAACTTAAGACGTTAGTTTTTTTTTTGTAACTCTTGAACCTTCTTTCTTAGTACCTACCTAATTGAAAATTAAAACCACACATACCACATGCCAAAAACTTTTCCCACAAAAAAATTCTACATTCTTCCAGTGCCCTTTGTTGTCAAGCAAAAATGCAAAAAAAAAAATAATCCAATTCTTCCAACAAAAAAAAAAATTATAATAGGCAGGTTGAGAGGTAATCATCTTTCCTCATCCGGGAGCTTATCCCTTTCAAAAGTATTTTCTTTTTATTTACAAAATTTAATCTAAAGACAACAACGACAACGGTATTTGTGCCGCGCATCTTTACCTTTTTTTTATAAAGTATAACCTCAAATGCCCCAGTGCGTAATTGCTCCAATTTTCCAGAAAGTCAAAGTTATTTCCCTTAGCCTTGTTTTCACTGTAGATAGGTATAAAAGTTAAAAAACATCAGCAAGGTAAAAAAAAAAGTGCATACTTTAATGGATTCCATTCCGACGAACTTTTGTTCTCATTTCCACATCATGCTCCGCGCACCTTCACATCACCACACCAGAATATACAGACCGCCGCCGAACATGGATACAAAAGCTATACACTGCATGGCTGCCTGCAGCAGAAAAAGCGACTTGTATCCGTATCCGTATATGTGCGAGCAAACTCAAAGAATCACCTGGCTTTTGGGTTGGTAACAAAGTGGTAGTAGGTATGCAACAGGTGGTGGGATAATTGTTCTCCTTTAGGTTCCTTTTTTTTTCTTCTTTTTCTTCTCTGAAACAAGCGGCGCGGCGGCGGTGGTGGTGTGGCATTGTAGTGTTGTTGCTTTTTTGTGGCTGGAAATTCATTAAATTTGAACTCAGGAAACTCTCATTTCACTTCAGGGGTGCACTGCACACATCAGCACATATGTTGTTCCTCTTGTTGTTGGTTTTTTTTTGCCCCGATACTGTATGTGACTGGAATATCCACTTAATTCAGTCTCCTTCAAGCTGTCCACTGGCTTAACCCATCCAAATTAAATTCCACCATGAAGCATTGCAATTCTTTGGGTTTTATTTCATTTGCGATGCTCCTGTGGTTATAGCCGTAACTGTTTTTTAATTCCTTTAAGGTTTCCCATCAGGCACGTTGACTTCACTTAGAATGAGATAAAAGATCAAAGAATATACCCACCTTCTTCCGGTAAAACAAAAAAAATTGTATCTTTATGTTCCGACGAATTTCCTCGAAAACGAAAGAAGCTGAAAAATGTGTGTGAAATTCCTCCATAAGAAATATTATGTACTTTTCTTAACTTGAATCTTTATTATTATTTTTTTTTATAGGAAAACATGATATAAGAAAATAAAAAAAAAGCATCGTCCAAAAAAAAAAAAGTTTATATGTGATGAAATTGCCGACTGTGATTTATAATAATTAAACATAAAAAATACAAAACTGTCAAAAAAGTAATAAATTCGTGCGTGGTTTGTAGCTGTAACTAGATACTGCGATAAAAATAAAGTCTATCTGTGAATTCGTTTGAAATCAGAGCGGAGCATCTGATTCATAGAGTACCGGGTCTCCGCATCATTTAACTGCACATCAACAGCAACACTCATCATTACCTGTGAGAGTATCTTTTTTTTGTTTGTTGATTTTAACACAGAAGCCGTTCGAATGGCTATGGAACCGAGAATAATATTTCTCAAACCAAAAAATACATTTTCGAAATTTTTCGATGCAATGGATGATACAGGTAAACTTTTTTTTTTCATTTAGTCAAACTATTACTAATTTTGTATGCATTTTATTTTTGTTAAAAATTATTTTTTTTTTGAATTTAGTATGAGATTGGATATGGCTTTGTTTAATTAAGATGTAATTTATTAAGATTAAACTGTAGCTTAAGTGTGACAAAAGACACCTCAAACAAACACTGTATATCGATAAATATTGCGAAAATTTATTCAAGGATTAGAAACATTTGTTAGAGGCATGAAATGCATTTGCCAATAATAATAATCCATGTGTGATGAAAAGCTTCAATGACAAATAAATAATATGCATTTGAGATAAGTATATGTTTCTTAAGATGATAATAAATGTTTATTGAAGTGACTTCAGTGTCAACATTAGATTATTATTATTTAAAAAAAATTTATTTCGCATATTAACCTTGAGTTGGAAATTTTTGACATAATATTTATCGAATATTTATTTATAGGTATATTTTTTCAATATCTACGGATTAAGTACAAATTATTCCATAATTTGTATGAGATTATCTTTTGTTAAGTCGTTTTGTATAGTTTGAGTGAAATTATAGCATTTTGGAGAAGATAAAAAAAAACACAATAAAAAAAAACTCGAACTGAAGTTTTTGCGTCATGATATTTTGAAGAATTTGTAATTTTTAAAAACAAATTTCAAGATTTTAGAGGTGTATAGATACAATTCAGCAGGCTTGAATATTCAAATGAAAATGACAACAACAAGATCAGTAAAACAAAAATCCTTTGTTTTTTTTTTCATTCAAACGTTGTAAAACAGCTTTCAAATGTAATGGAATAATTTATTTTCAATTCATTCTATAAATATATCAAATTTAATGTAATTGAATTCAATGCAAATCAGTTTACTTGTTTAGACTTTAGCTCGATGTGAGGTGGGTGTAATTTTGTTTATACCAAGCAGTAAATAATACATCAATTAGATTGAGCTCAGAACTTGGTGGTGTAATAAGTTTCTTAAGAATAGAAAATAACAAAAAAAAAAAGAAAGTCATGAAGAAAAAATATAAAAAGCATGAAATTCTTTATTTGAACCTGATCGAAAACATATGAATTTGTGAAAAAAAAATTCTAAAAATATTTTACTTATAGAAATTTTTAAGAAAAAAAAAATACTAAACTGGGAAATTTTTAGTATTGAATAATATGCCTCAAAATTTAAATTTCAAAAAAAAAATATCGGCTTTTTTCAAAATGTTGAGCTATCAATAAAATTTTTTATTTTTATAAAAAATCCAAAAAACTTAATTTTTTATGCAATGTTATTAAAATTGTATAAAACCTCAAATCAAATCTTTAATTGGAATCCACAACACTAAAACTCCGATTCTATATGACAGGTACCTACCGTCATTAACGGCTTTTTGAACGTGTTCTATGTTAACTTGTTCGTTTTTGTTTCCATCATTTTTTAAAATTGTTAAGCTGTTTTTTTATCTTAAATTAAAAAATCAAAATTTTTGTTTTACAAAATTCTAGAAATTTTCAAAATATCAATTATGTGTAGATATACCTTTTATTATTTATTTTTTATTAAATTCAGACAAATCTAATTTTTTAAAGTATAAATAGTCAGAATTTTGAAAAAAGTTCTAAAAGCATATTGCTAAATTACAGGAAGAAAAACTAGCGCTAGGTGCACTAGGGCGTATACGCGCTTTCTTAAAGAATTTTAGTATAATTTCTCTATATTTTTTGTTTTTCATCATACCTCCATTGGTCTTCGGTCATTTGTATATTTGTTAAAGAATAAATAATTTTGAAAACAAAAAGATTTTCTTAAATAGAAATTTTTTTTTATTCGACAAAATAGTAGGTAATGAAAAAAGTAAATGATATTTATATAAAGGCATTTCGTCAACATTAAAAAATGAATATTTTAAAATTTTCTCAAAAGTTATCAAAAGTGATAATTGAAATTTTCATTTTTAATTGACCACTTTTTGGGGGTCAAACTAACACTAGAATGTCATTTTTGTAAGATAAGTGTAAGCAATCTACTATTATCTAACAATTTTTGATTTGAAAAAAATTGTTACCAAATAGTAGCCCCATACTACTAAATAGTTGACATATCATATTTAATTCGGAAACATTTTTCACTTACCTATAGATCTTAAATACATATATTTGATGAAACAAAAAAATGTTCTTTTATATAGAGCTACATGCTTACAGCGAGCGTAAGGTGATGCCATTAAAAACCTAACCAATTTCTATTAGTTGACGGCTCGCGACCATAATCTTCATAATATACGTGCTTGTGAACTAGTTCTTAGTTCACAGTCTGCATGTGCGTGATGACCGTGACTAATCTATTCAATGCAATGCACTCTGCGCGCGCCATTTTAACATTTTGGTAAGTGCAATAGGTAATATGCATAACAACTTGTGTGCATTCCATCCACAATTCAGTGCTTTTGATTGGTAACAACCAAATTAACTTCCGTTATTGACCAAATTTCCGTCACAAGTGGTGACTAAAGAATTTACAATTATAAGCGTAGCTCTTATCATGATTTTAATAATAGATTAGTCTAAAAAAAAACAATGAAGTAAATGCTCATTAAATAAATTAAGTATTTCTGATAAAGTTTGGTGAAATGGCGGTTTGTCATGATCTTGAGTATGACCACCACTCTCCCACTTCACTGCCCCCACCTGGGCGTCCACTTGTGGGGTTCATCGGGTTGACCTGAAAAAACGGTTAGTTCAACAAAATGAAGAATCTCTTACGCCATCTTCGTATTCTACGTTGCAGTATTTTTAAATAACAAATGTTTGACATAATAATATGGTAGATATTATATTCAATCAGTTTTACGATTTGTTATTCAATATTCCTATAGTACCTACTACTTGAAAAAAATTGCACTTAACAAAACGTTATAACACAAATACTCAAAAAATGCCTTCAGTAAAATTACCTACTATAAGCCAATGGCTTAAACAAACTTGCTAACTCTTCAATTTAAAAATAAAAATAAAGAACTCATCTATAGCACCTTTTGTTTATCACACTTTAAAAAAAAAGATACCACTTATATGTTGAATAAATACAATAAGCCATAAAGCAATAATAAAATATGATCTAATCAACTTCATCACATGATACATATAACTTCTTCACAACGTCAAAGTCTATAGATACATTTTTTGCGCCAAAAAATTATGAGTTAACTTCTTCTACCTACAACACTTTAAAGACAGGCTAATGTGTCTTGAAGACTTCACCATCTTGTGTCTCTTTACTTTTTCTCTTCAATTAGTAATTCTATCTTAATGATAGAGTAACAACAACAAAATAAAAAAAATAAAAAATCTTATTTCCGCATGTTTTAAATGCGAGAAGGTGCAAATATGGCTCTAATATTGTTGTTATGGGAGCAACAATCATACACCATAAACAATAAACATTAATCATTTTACTGTACTCGTACTCTTTATATATACATACATATGTACAATTGTACATAGCTAGCAGTTTACTTTTTTTTTGAGGTTTTATTTGTATGATTTTAATATCTCACGGTTCATTATTTTTTATACATCTTTATAATTTACCTTTACTTTTTCATCGATAAAAATAATTGGAAGAAGCCCTGATTAGGTAAATAAAATTTTAATTGCAAATTCGTTTTTTCGTTTGATATGTATCTGGTTGAGTAATTCTACCTAACCATTGACGCCATTGATTGCAAGGGTTCAATAAATTCTATGTTATTTGGTACATAAATCTAAGGGTAAATTATGTGTTCTCTAAAATAATTTCAATGTTGTTTTAGACTTTTACTTTTTCTAAAACATTATTTACAAATTTCAAATTCACTAAAAAAATTTATGTCTGATGGTTGTTTTTATAAAATGCAGACTTTTCAAATTATTTTTTGAAAATGTCAAAAATTAAAAAAAAAATATAAGATTATTCTCAAAACTTCTGGTTAAAAAAATGCTTAAATAAAACAACTAAATTTATATTTAACAAATTTGAACTAGAATTTTAAATAAAATTTTAAAGATCTATTCGAAAATATGACTATTTGCATATGGTAAAAATTATAAAAATAACACAACAAATTTTAACTATTATTTTTTTATTTTCAAAAATTTTAAGACATACATTTTAAAATAAGAGTAAAAGCATGTGACTCTTAACTGTGCTCTTAATTTGATTTTCCCTCTGACATTTATTGAAATAAAGAAACAAATTGAAATATCAGTAGAAATTGAAAGAACAGAAAAGTTCTACAAACAAAAGTAAAAAAACAAAAAATAAAATAAGTTTTACTGCGAAAATCGGATAACTTAAGAATTACGTGGGAGAAACTTTTCTTAATTGGCAAAAACAAATTGAATCATGGTATAGAAAAAAATGCTGATGATGTAGTAATAATAGAGAAAATATAAGAAGAGATAAATTATTATTGTAGAATAAATGTTTTTGTAACTGACTTAAAATTCCTGTTATTATAAAAAATAATTGGCAAGTGGAAATACTAACTTGAAAAAAAGAAAGAAAATTTGCAAACAAAAAGTTTGTTTTTTTAACTTTTTCTGTGTATGTTTTATAATTGGTCAACAAATTTTCTTTACGTAACATTTTTTTATGTAAACTAATTTTTTAAGATTTGTTTTAATAAGGAACGTTAAAATTTCAGAAAAATATAACACAAAAAAAAAATGTGAATGAAAAATCTAGGTAAAAAATATTAAAAATAAAACTACAAATTAAATGCAGATTTAAAAATAAAATAAACTCATGTTTAACAAAATAAAATTTGATAACAAATAAAGTGAATTAATTAAAGTAAAATAAAAAAAATATGAAAAAAGCGGAATCATTTATTCTGTGTTTAACGTAAGTTCAGTCTTCTTAGTCAAAATAAAATAAAATAAAATAAAATAAAATAAAATAAAATAAAATAAAATAAAATAAAATAAAATAAAATAAAATAAAATAAAATAAAATAAAATAAAATAAAATAAAATAAAATAAAATAAAATAAAATAAAATAAAATAAAATAAAATAAAATAAAATAAAATAAAATAAAATAAAATAAAATAAAATAAAATAAAATAAAATAAAATAAAATAAAATAAAATAAAACAAAACAAAGCAAAGAAAATGTATGCATAAAATGAAATAACATATGGAGTCTCCATTTTTTGAGTAGTTATTAATAAACTATTTAAAATAATTAAATTTTCTTTATTTCAAACCATATTTCTTTTTTGAAACCTAAGCGCTACATATGTAAATATTTAAGTTTCATATCAGCCAAGCTCTAATTGACCTTAATACAGTACAGTCTCTCATAAACTATTAAGGTCTAAGATTATTTAGTAATCTTTAAAAAAAATATTAATGAACCCAAGTGATTTGAAAAACTAATCTTTTTGAACCTAATGCTTACTTAAGAGACCTTGTTGAAGCATTAATTCCTCAAAATTGTCAAAAGCCATTTTATCTATTTTTGTCTAAGGTTATGTGTGGAATTTTTGTTTACCCACAAAATTTTGAAACATCTAACAAAAAAAAAAAAAAAAAAAATTGGAATTTGGCACAACCGCAACAACTATAATCACAAAGCAAAATCTCACCAAATTGCTTAAATCCTACTTAAATAAAAAAAAAAAAAATTTACCAAATTGCCCTGATTTCGCTTGGAAATAAATAACCAGACAATTGAGTTGAAAACTATATGTAGGTACCTATACCTACCTACCCATTACCCCTAACCTATAGCCCACTCACAATAACCAATTACTACATACATACTGACTTACAAAACCTCGGAAGAAATTTACGAGAGAGCTGAATTAAGTCGGACACCGACACCCAAAAGACTTGAAGTTCCAAAAAATCAACACCACGACAAGAGATTAATCAGCGCGCAACGCTGTACTTTAATATTATTCTCCGCTATAGTGAGTTGTAAGCTTGTAAATTGTTAAGCATATGCCCATCAGGCCCACAACAACTGTTGTAATGAATTTTAACAATTTAATTCCCCTCTGATGCTGGACAACTTCAACACGAGCAAGAGAAAAGATTTTTGTGTGGCAAATAATCACCACGATAGGTACACGAGGAATTCAGCAAGACTGGCATTTTATTTTTAATACCAGACGTTTGCTAACCACGCGCCACGTTTTTTTTTGTCGTCATAGTCATTGTCATACACGTCATTTGAACACATTTTGTCATTTCAATTTTTTTTTCTTAGAAAAATAAAATCAATATTTGCACATTGTCAGTAGGTATCTGTAAGTACAAATGAGTCAGCTATTTTATTAGTTGAACTTTGTAATGAATTTTGATTACCAACAAAAAAACAAAAAATTGCTAATTGAGCAGATGACAATAATAAATACCAGCTAATTCCTGGTGGGGCCAAACGTGCGTCCGTCCGAAATCGGAAGTAATGACAACTCCGAGTCTAGAGCACACATTTTCTGAATGTGGTGAATCACCTCTTAATGTTATCTCTATAAACAAAAACGACATTAATGCTAAGCAATTTGTTTTGCACATTTAACAATTACAATAAAAACGGTACACCATTCTTGTCTGTGCAATATGGCTGCCCGATACTATATCAGATGGAATAGAATAGAGTGTAGGCAAAAATATGCTGCTGCTGCTGCTGTTGGTGATGCTGGTGATCTGCTTGCTGCTGCTCCACCCAACCTTATGTTAGGAAATATTACGGAATAATACACATATCGACCAATATGGGGCAAAATTCACCACAACCACAACGGGACAGGAAGTGGGTGGTGATTGATTGAACAATGTAGTTAGAGACAAAATAAATGTGCTTAAGTGGTTACAAATTGAAATGATACCTACTTGTCGGTAAATATGTGCGGTGTGTTGTGTGTCATAAGAAATAAAACGGTATTTTGTTTCTTTCTTCATGTTTCTTATTTTTTTTTTGCAATCATTCTATTTTCTGTCGCACCTTGTATGATAAAGTTATGACCTCATATCGAACATAAATATTTTTTTTTGATATAAAAGTATTTTAATATTCAAACAAAGATAAGAATACCAGGCAGTGTTGTTTCGGTAGAGGACTTTAAGTTTGGAGTTAAGGTTTAAAATTATTTTTGTGTAGTGTGTTTTTTTCAGAGGTATATAACTCTGAAATGGAATAAAACAAAGATGATTTTCGATAAACGCCACGGCTGGCTAGGTTGAGATTTAATCTGGAGGCCCAATTTTCGATCACTTTTTCAAACATTTGTGGCAATTTATCGGCAATAACGCGACGAATGTCTTCTTCTAAGTGTTCAATTGTTTCGGGCTTATCGGCGCGGCGTAGACTAGCGACTCCACATATCCCCACAGAAATAACGTCCAGCGACGACGTTATATCGGATGATATCGAAAGCTAATTCACAGGTCCGAAACGTGAAACTATGAGGTTACCAAAAATGTTTCCTTCGATAAATCACTTGAGACAGGAGCTGTGTGACATGTTGCGCTGTTTTGTTTAAACCACAGCTCCTGCACATCATGTTTGTTCAATTGAGGAAAGAAAAAGTCAGTAATCATGGCTCTATAGAGATCACAACTGACTGACGGAACAACGATTCCACCATCCCAAACAAACAAAACACTCGGTTTTTCGGGATGTAACGGTGTCTCAACTAGGGCTGATGATTCCCTCGGGTAATCATCTACCCGGATACCCGTTTACCCGGGTTGCTTGTACACAGGTAGTAAATTACCCGCGTGTGTTTGGGTATAATGGGTATTACCCGGGTAACCAGGTACCCGGGTATCATCAGCCCTAATATATTTTATTTAATATAGAATGTCTTCAACATCTTGGTGAGACAGAAAGTTATTTAGTTCAAACTTACTTATTTTACAAATGTCTGTGGTTCGCAACTAGTTCCTATATTTCTGCTTTCTTTTTTTGCTGTGCCCGGGTAATCTGTTAATCGGGTAGTCGGGTACCCGGGGATTACCCCAATTTCTTTGGTACCCGTGTATTACCCGGGTACTCAGGTACCCAGGTATCATCAGCCTTAGTCTCAACATACATTTGAGGACTATCTCCAAATACTGCAGTTTTGTTCATTCATGTAGCCATTAAACCAAAAGTGAACAAAACACTCTTATGTAGTGCGTGATACGTATTTCGAACAGAACCATGATTTTCAAAATAAATTTCCACAATTTGGAAAAGTTGTTCAGTTGTCAGTCTACATCATCATCGGCTCCACAACCGGGGTCTGGTCCTGGCCTCCTTCAACAAGTCTCGAGCCGACGCCATCCAGTTGCGCACCCCATGGCTTCGGGCGTCCTGGTCTACGCCATCTCTCCAGCGCAAGCATGGTCTACCACGCTGCCGTCTACCATAGAATGTACCACAAAGGACTTTCCGAGCAGGTTCCTCTTCACTCATGCGAGCTAGGTGCCCTGCCCACCGGAGTCTACCGAGCTTAATTTTTGTCACTAAGTCTGCTTCAAGGTAGATTGCGTACAATTGATGATTGTACCGTCTCCGGAATCGTTCTTCCTCACATATGGGGCAAACAATTTTCCTTAAGTGTTGGAGTGTCTTATGCTAAGCACCCAAGTCTCGGATCCATACGTGAGTACTGGCAGGACCATGGTCTTGCACAGCAGCAGTTTTGAGGTTATGGTGAGATTTCTGAATTTAAAGAGCTTTGACAGTTGTCAGTCTATTCATGTTGAAATGCCAAACACAACTCACACCTTTAAAATCAAAAAAAAAATTGCTCATTTAACAATTCAACATACATTTTACGTCAATTCACATTCTATTTCGACTTCAAAAAAAATGAGATGTAATTTGAATTTGACGTAATTATTTTTAAAACTTCACAAATTTACGAAACATTGCGATTTTTCAAAAATCTTAATTTTTTTTTTGTGGGAAAATTGAAAGTCACCTTGGGCAATCCAATCATTAACAATTAAAGAGGAAACTGGTATTTTTTTGTCAAATAAGATTAAAAAAAAATAAGAAAAACAACATTCTTGGAAGATTTTTATTCTTCAAACAAAAATCCACCCTCCATCTTAATTGATTTCCAATTCAATTAAACAAATAAAAAAATATAAGTATCACGAAAGTGAAACTTGTTTTATAAGAACACACGACACATTCACACAATTTCACGAAAAACTTAATATCACCATGCTAATTTTGCTAATTTTATACAAAAACAGTTTAAATTTACATTTAAATTAATATTTTAAATTATTTGTTCAATTTTATATACACAGCCAGCGTACACATAATGAAAGAAAAAGTCAATAAAATCAATAAATTAGCGGTTCTGGTTTGTTTTTTTGTTTTGTTAATTATTATTCAAAGAGTTCATTAGCTCTCACTTTGCAAACGCAAAGCGTGAGATATATTCAGCCAATGAACTGGAAAAATATTTAAAATTTTGTTACAGTGATAAATCGGCCACTATAATTAGTTACAAAGCTTCTATCTTATTTACTTATTTTTTTGTATATCTATTAAAAAGTTGAATATCTTGTTGTAGTTTTCTAAAAATTAATTCATAATTAAGATTAAATCATATCTCATCGGAGATTAGAAGGAGTGGATTATATTTATGTATAGGGAACTTAATGAGAAATAGTTTAATAATTAGTTGTTGTCTGATGGAATTAGATTATTATTATTCATTAAATTCTGGATTGGGGTTCTTATAAGAGTTTAATATTAATATGGCTAATATCTATGTATATGGGGTGTTTTTGTTTATAATCGTTGTTATTTATGAACCGAAAAATTTGTCATTTGAATTCATCTTATTATAATTTGCCATTGTTTACAATATCGTGTGATATTGAATTTCTCATTATGTATGATGATTTTTCAATGATATTCTGTAGGTAAACAAGTTAGGCCCTTCGTTTTATATATTTTACGGGTGTTAAGAGGAAATATAACCGGAGTTAGAACACAACCTTGAGGTATGCCAACTTCATGAATTACTTTCCATTAAAATTGGACCATTCGAGACCATTGGTAGTTTTTTTTTCATTTTGTGGGCTAATTTTTCACCATTGATTCCTTACAATTATTTAAAGATCCTTTAAAAATTCTAAGGCTATGCCAATTGTTTTAAAGTTAAATGTCTATTTCAGACTACAGTTTTTTATATGCAAAAAATGTTTGTTGTTTCAATTTCAAATGTATTTATTTCCCCTTCATTTCATTGATATTAGTTATTACATTAAATCAATAAATCATTCAATAACTTGAAGAACAAAAAAAAAACACAGTGTTACCAATAATTAAAATAACAATTAGATATTCGTATTAATAATTAAATGTTTTGCTTTGTTCTATTTACCAATAGATATAAAATTTATTATTATTATTTTAATTTTTCCTTGACTTAAGTTTAATCTAGGTTACAAAGATTCTTTGAACTTTCTCAAGGCTTCCACGAGGCTAATCACACCAACAACAAAAAAGAAAAAAAAAAACACGCAATAAAAACTCTATTAAAACTATAAACATTTACAGGGCATTAACTTTTATTGTCATTTATGTTTTATTCTATTTTTACAATTTGTTTTTAATTTTAATTTTTTTTTTATTTCTTATTTCACACATAGTGACATTTACTTTTGTTTATAATAAGTTCCATGAGAAATAAACTACACTATATAATCTTTCATTAATCCAATGATTAATTCTCTCTCGTAGCTCTCACACTGTATCTTTGTTTGCAATTTTTTATATTTGCTCGTTTGTTTCAGTTTAAAGCAGAAAATATAAGAAAATAAAAACAGATGAAAAGAAGAAAAAAAAAACAGAATTGCAATGTCTACCAACTAACTTTACAGTTTTTTTTTTTTGAAGAGTATATAAAAAGGTGAGAAAATGATACCCTTTTGCGCTAATATCTTCCGGTCGTCGTTTCTTCGTTGTCGCTGTCTTCGTCGAACGTCGCTCGACGTAGGATTTAAGTTCTTTAGTTTATTTAATTTTTTTTTCTCATTTTACAAAGAAGATTACCTGTTCAACGAGCGGAAATGAATAGAATTGATATCACATTATATAGATGAGTATAAGTTGTGGCAGTTTAATGCATTAGTTAGTGTCATAAAGGTTTTACGAAATTATGGTAACAGATTTCTGAGAGATAGAGAAAATCACGAAGCAGAAAATTGAAACTTCTACTTATATGGAGGTTTCAAAAGGTTACTATGAATATTATAATCTGAAAGAAGAAGAAGAAGAATTGAGTGGCACAACACTCAATTCTTCCGCCCGAGGATCTACATTACCGTTTCTTAAAACTTCCTTATCATTTTCAAACTTTCTTATCGATGTAGACAGTTTTTGACATTAAATTGATATGTGAACGCTTTGTATGTATATGAGAACTATAGTACTATCATGGCGAGTTTTTTTTAATGTTGCCCAGACCCTTGTGGTGGCGCTGCAAAATGTGCGGTGTAAAATTCGATTTTTGGAGTCTTTAAGCGTCGGAAATTGGTGGTAGGGACAAGAGGAGACTATTTTTTGGATTATTGCATCCAAAAAATATCAATAAATATCAATTAAAACCTCCATAAGCTCTAAGCAAAAAAAAAAAGAGTAAGGGTTGCCGGCACACTTTAGATGTCGCCCCATTCGACTTCCACCATGATACCTAGTACTATAGTTTTCATATACAAAGATGCTTGGTATGGATATTTGTACTGAACACCAATAAAATTAATTAATTAATGATAATTTTACCATTTTATCGAATTGGAATCTATTTGTTGTTCTTTTTCTGCAAAAAAATCAAAACTATAATCAAAACTCAAATGTTAAACTTACTTTTTCAAGCTTTCCATTTTTGTATTTTGTTGCATACGCAACAACTTTGGTGCGGATTTGAAATGCCAAAATTCATATGGAGTTCGGATGGACTGAGTATTTCATAATCGAATAAAATTAAAACTACGTTACCGACATTTATGAAGGTTCTTGCAACGTATTCTCTAATAGTAAAAACTGAAAAAAATTGTCGAACGCCATCCGCTGACTATTCATCGGATTCTGTAATCGAGGTGATTATCTTTCAATGACAGTTACTAAAATGTGATACTATTATTGGAAGCGAACAGTTCTGACAAAAAACAAATTTTCAAACTCATAATTGAAAAAAAGTCGAAGTAAAACATTTTTCAAACTATTTTTGTACATCAATAAATACTACTTTGCTTTCTTCCAATCATAAAATGAACCCCATAGGGTTTTAAAGGCGATCTTTTTCAACACATATTGTACTTTTTAGAAGTTCAGAAAAAACTTTACTGCACTCAAATAAAGAGTTCTTATAGAATTGTTTGAAAACTAAAAATAAAAAGTACTAGATTTTTGTGAGAACACTCCAATAAATCTCATTATATCAGCATTTATTGCAATAACGATATGTTGACGAATGTTTATATCACTCTTTGCTCCAATAACTATTTCTGGGGAATGTCAGCTTTTATTCCAATAATGTGTTATATTAGCTTTTACTCCACTAAGAATATTTTTACTCTGACAACAACATTTCAAAAATAATTATATCACCTCTTAGTCCAAAAACGATTGATGAAGAATTATTATATGAGCCTTTAGTCCAATAAAGACTCCCAATGTCTTTATTATATCAACGTTTACTCCAGTTAAGATGTCTGAGGAATTGTTATATCAGCCGAAAAAAAAAATTTAAAATTTTAATTTTCAGAACAAATTGATGATTTTAAAATGTTTTTTTTTTTGCTTCAAAAACGAAGACTTTCTTCCTGGATAAATGTTAATTTTTGTTTTCTTATAAAATAAATATTTAACATTCTCGAGGAACAATAAGCACAGAACCTAATTAATTAGTATTGTCTTCCTGACAATATTAAAATATGCAATGTTTGTTTTTGGATAAAAGAAAACGAGAATTGTTGTTGATTGACAAGTTGCGGGATTCCCAATCATATGATATTTTATTGTCAGTCCCTCGTTCTCTACGTATTTGTTATCACCGTCACAAGATTTAAGATATACCGTTTTGTATTAAATTATTTTATTCTTAAAGAAACTTGAAATCAGAAAGATGTTTTATAAAAGTCTTCTTCCTGACCAATATACTACGAACACGAATTTCGAATCACCCTTATTTAACATTTAATAAACGAAAAATCGATTTCAATTTATTACTTAAACAAAAAAAATATTTTATAAAGAAATAAAATGATAAATCTCTTGGTGGTAAGATCGTGTGAAATTACAATTTTTAACTTTTCTAATAATTTTTATTTTATTAGACGAATTCCCTTAAGAAGCTCTTACCCCAAATTCCTAAAAATCCTTTAATAGAGTCTAAAACTGAGTGTTGATAAGTTTTCAGAAATTGTTATTGTGTATGGAATGATACCTAATTTAATGTTACACAAAACCTTTTCCTCCAAACCTCCATGTTCGAACCTTTTGTCGTAACTAATCACAATAAATGTTTAATGTATCTTTTCTTTGTTCTCCCTCCATTTACAGATCTTGATAAACAAATCACTCCACAAATCATGAAAATGGACAGCAACAGTATACAAATAGTTCCTCCGCCTTTGATTGTGAACGATTATCTAACACTAAGTTCACCACCAACTTATTCCCGCCTGCCACCCGATGGTCATGAATTTCCACCAAATTTCTCAGAACCATTAATAATGCCAGCAGCGAATTTGTTAAAAGCCACCCTCCTAACATCAATGACAACAACAACCACAATGACGGGCACAAACACAAGTAGTACAGTTTATACAGAAAAGCTCATAACACGAACACAAACCTCCTCCACAACATCGTCGTCGTCGTCAACATCACCACCAGTGTTGGATGATCAACAGCAGCAACAGAAAAAGATGATCGGCAATGGTGATGATCAGCGACCACCATTGCCGAAATCAGGGCCACCGGCAACAGTTCCTAGAAAAGTCTATCGTCAGGACTTGGTTATCAGTGTGGATGACACCCGGCCCGATAAGGAAGAGAAAAAATACATTCACGTTGATACAACTCCTCCGAGTCCACCTGTTTCGGTGAAGTCAGCTTACGAAAGTCGTTTACAAATGACCCCAACGACTCCGCCTTCGACTCCATTTGATACATTGGAATACAAAAGGCCATTCAGCACTGGTCGCAAGCTCAGCGATTGGCGGAAGGATGAAAAGTCTGAAAAGAGTGTCCGTGATAAGATCGCCATGTTCTCCAATGATGATCAAGAACGTAGTAGCACAAATAGCTCAAGTTTCACCAGATCAGGGAAGCCGCTCAATCTTAGCACAGAGAATCTGCTGGATTCGGGAAGTCGATACAGCCAAGTCCCTCCACTTACCAAACGAGCCATGAGTGTGGAGAATCTTAACGACGTTAGCCGTAATTACACACGCACAAACTCACACAACCTGTCAGACTCTATGTATTCCCTGAACACAATTAACACTGACTACAATCAAAACTATGCCTCCCTACCACGTCGCCATGTGCCTCATTTAGAGAGACGTATTAGTTTCTCCGGACAGCCTTATGCCCCTGACGAGGCTACCCGCAAGGCAGCCATTACGAATATATTGGAGCAACGACGTCGCTCAATGTCCAAGCTGAGAGGCCTGGTCATTCCCGAGAGACCCCAAATCCCAATGTCCAACCTTGAACCAATCCTAGACTTGCCAGAGATTAAGAGTAGAGACAGTGAAAAGGTTAAATTAAATGGCAACGATTTATCTCTTCCGAATTCAGGTGCTGCCCCGAAGCCTGCCAAGCGAACCGAACTGGGCATGAGTCCAGCTTTGCGACCACTTACAGTGACCACAAGCAATAATTCAGCTAATATTGTTGCGAATAACTACAAGAGCATCTTTAGCAATGGCAGCCATCGTTTGTCGAGCAACATTCACCCGAGGAAGGCAGAAAGTCCAGTTCAGCCACCAGCTAAGCCCCCTAGGACATCGCTATCGATCAGCAAACCAACTCAGCCAGAGGAGAGTGATAGTGACTCGGTGTTCAGTTCGAAGATCTCTTCACCGCCGATGTCTCCATGTGTTCCAGTTGTCCCGGAGAAGTTCGCTCTAACAAGAACGCTTAGCTCTGAAACGAATACATCAATTGCGAGTTCTACGGCTTCGACACTTACCTCCGGATCGGGATCCCAGGCAAGTTGCAGCTCTGTTGGTAGTACTCCAACAGTTGATATGTCCCGAAGAGTTTTGAAATCAGGTTCTGGAGACTCTGCATCGAACCGTAAGAACGTTCTAGCTTCGGCTAAGTGCCGAAGTGGTCGAGATGATTCTTCAGCTCTTGTCCGGAATCGCCGTTACGAAGACGAGGACAGCACTGATGGGTACGACGAAGAAGAAGTTCGACGGGCCCCAAAATCCAAGCCCCGTTCAACTATGATTGTGGCCAACAAAGTACTCCCTGTTACAGCTCCAATCAATTACAAACTCGTCTCTTCAAAGGACGATAGCTTGGTTGATAAGGTAATCAATGTTGCAGCTTATGTCGAAGTAACTTCAGACACCGATGATAGCAGTCGAAAATCAGATTCGTCTCCTTCGAAGGTCAGTGCCATTTTCATTGATGAAGAGCGTAAAGCCAGCTTCAAGGCTGATCCAAATCAAAAAGCCACTACCAAGAGAAGACCTTCTCCCCCATCACCTGTTGTGACTCCAGTTGTGGCAGCTAAAAAATCCTCAGAAAATACAGACATGGCAAACTGGGTGAAGAAAGAAGCCGCAAAGGCTAAAATTGAAGGCATGCGAAAATCTGAAGCAGCCATCAACAAGACTTCTTCAACTATTGAAACAATCAAGACTACTTCAATGTCATCATCGTCGGCAGCTAAGAACAAAATTACCACAGCTGAGATTCGTGAGAGGTTCGAACAGCGTTCAATGACTCAAACTTCAACAATCTCTTCGCCACCTATCACAACTTCATCGAGCTTTGGAAAATCTTCATCACCCAAGGAAAAGTCAAACTATCACGAACGATTTTCTTCACTGGATTCGATTGCATCATCATCGTCTGGAGTATCATCCAGCACACAGAACTTTACATCGTCCAATCAAGAGACACCGACTGAGTTTGGCAGCTTTTCATCACTTGGCAGCAATCAGAGTTTGATCACTGCTCAAGATATTCAGCTAATTATCGAGGAGGCAGATCCTCCACTTAAAACTCCAGAGGCGTTTATTGTGGTGCTGCAAAGAGAAACTCCTGAAAGCAGCATTGGAATCACCCTAGCCGGTGGATCAGATTATGAAGCCAAGGAGATTACTGTAAGTCTCTTGCCTCTTAGTGTAGTTCAATCTCAAATTCTAAAGCTTTTTTCCCACAGATTCACAAAATCCTCACTAATACCCCAGCAGCTAAGGATGGACGTCTGAAGAAGGGTGATAGAATTTTGGCAGTTAATGGAATGAGCATGCGTGGTCTAACTCACCGGGAATCTATTTCTGTCCTCAAGGTAATTTCAAACCCTCAAATATGTATCTTGATTCTTATATTGACTTTGGATATTTTGTGTTCTAGACTCCTCGTCCAGAAGTAGTCCTCGTTGTTACCCGCTCCGAATCGGTTATAGTCAAACCGTTGTCCAAAAAGAGGTCATCACTGGGTTCTTTGTCATCATTAACAGAAAAACCTTTGGTAGACAGCGCTGAATTAGAACGTAAACGCAACTATCACAAAGCGTCACGATCGCTTGATCTAGATTTGGATATTGTTTCCAATGAAGGTTCAAGTCCAAAGCAAATCACATCGACTAGCCCACAACCAGTGGTGGCGGGAAGTCCTGAAGCAACAGCAACAACAACAAAGACTTTATCATCAGCAGCACTAATTCGCACAAGAAGACAACAATCACGTGGTGATGCATCGAAATTAAGCACAAGTGAATTGCTAGAACGTGCTGCTGAAACTAGAAATATGTTGGCAGCGGAAATTCGTTCACAAGGTAAGTTAGAGTTGAAATAAAGTCCATTTAACGCCAAGTTAAAAAAAAAAAAATTTTGAATGTTCTAATTATTCCAGAAGAGAACACAACCACCGGTGCTAGGACTGTAGAAATAGTCAAGGACAGTTGTGGACTTGGCTTTTCAATCGAAGGTGGCTTTGATTCGCCATTGGGCAATCGCCCATTAATAGTTAAGAAGATTTTTATGGGTATGTTACATAAATGAGCTTTTTAAAATTACCGACATTTAATTTATGATTTTCTCACCCACTAGGTGGTGCTGCACAAAAATCTGGATTGGTTAAAAATGGCAATGAAATTCTTTTCATCAATGGTGCATCCACAGCAAAGATGACCCGAGTTGATGCATGGAATTACATGAAGCAGCTCCCAATGGGACCAGTCAAAATTGTTTTAGCATAAACTTAAAAAATGTTATTTCTTAATTTTACTTATTTTATTTAAATCATAATTTAGATATTTTTTTTTTTCATTTGAATACTTACAATTTATTATTATTACTTTATTACATAAACTATAATTATGTATGATTTTTTTTTTAATGTCACGTATACAATTATAATTAAAAAAAAAATATCAATTTGTCATTATCATAAACAAAAATTATTTAGTTTTTAATAGTTTTTTGTTTGTTTTTCTTATAAAAATTTGTTTATCATTTATTTTTTTTTTTATTTTTATACTTAACAAGGAAAATAATATTCTTGCCATTAGATTTTCTTTTGTGGCTAAGAATTTTTGTTTGTAAAATTATTTGCATTTATTTTGGCCTTAGAAAATGCATTTAAAAAAATATACCTAATTTAATTATTTAAATGGAATCGTTATTAAAAAAATAATACAATAATTGTTAAATATTTATTGGTTTGTGCAATTTTGTCAAAATTTGATTTGTTTTTTTTTTTTTTGTCTCTGATTAATTTATTATTTATTGTTATTATTTTTTTTCCAACAATTTTGATATGGTTTGGAAATTTTTGTAAAATAATATGAATTTGGCTTAAATTATAGAATTTTGTTTTTGTTTGCATTTTTATTATAAATAATAATAAAAAAATTTATTTGCAATCTTAGATAATAAGTAAATCTGAAATTGTCTCAATAATACATAAATACATAATTTATTCCCATTTTAATTTGGGAAAATTATAGATCCAAAAAAAAAAAGAATTCTGTTCGGGTTTTGTGACATAATTTCATAGAAAAAAATAAATTTTCTTTTGCGATGTTTCAAAATCAAAGAAACAAGAAAAATAGTAATTGTACTTATTTTAAATTTCAAACCCTGAACAAAATACTTTTTTTTTGTTGCTCTAAATAAAAATGATATTCAAATACAGAATTATTATTTTTTTTCTGCGTTCTGTTGATTTTTGTTTTAATAATTGTATACGTTTATGCATAAAATTTATATTTTGAGCCATAAAAATTTAATCACAAAATTTATTATTTGTAAAATATACATAATATATTATAATTGAACCTCTATATATTATTATTATCTCTATAATATCTTTATCTCTATAATGCATTAATTATTTTTATATAATGAAAACCAAGTATATTTTAAATAAAGATATAATCAATAATTATTATTGTAGAATTGTTAAATTTGTTGTTGTTTTATTTTTGTTTTGTGAGGAAGTTATGAAAGCTAAGTTTAAAGTAGAAAGAGAAATTAGAGGGGGAGAGATAAGTTAACTTCAGAGCAAGTAGAATGGAACCTTGTAACCCTTAGGGGAAACTATAAATGTGAATACAACAAAAGAAAAAGAACACTGAACTGTGATTTTTGCTTATATATTTCTTGAAAAGTAGGTATATGTGTATATAATAACATTAAGGTTATTTGGCTAAAGGTATTTGAATTAATAAGAGCATTAAATAGTAAAACAAATAGTAGACTTAATAAGGTAAACTTTCGAAGAAAAAAATAGTTTGAACAAAAAAAATTAAGTTTTTTTTTTTCAAAACTTTAACTTTGAAAATTAATTTTCCGCAAACTATTTGCTAGAATACCGGGATTTAAAAAGCACATTTTAGAATGGAGTCGCGACTTTAAAATTTTTTTTAAAACTTTTTTTAAAGCTTTTTAAACTGCAATAAAGATGTTGATGAAAAAAGATAACTTTAGTAGTTTTCGGGGTCTACGGCCTTGTTTAAAGTTGGATGGGGTCTATTTCCCCTTGTTTGGGAAAATTTTCTTTAAGAGTGAAAATAAAAATATCAAAAATCCACAACGTTGTACAGTATAGTTTTAAAAATCCAGGAAACCAGTCTTTTGCAGAGCTGTCCACGGAACGACATTGAGACGAGAAGCTTATAGTCTCGTCTTGGTCTTGTCAAAATTGTCATTTTCGTGTGACTTACTAAGGCACGTTTCGGTTTCATCTTGGTATTCAACAGGCTGTCTGATATATCCAATCATATTCAATTTTATGTTTATTTTTAAAAAATCTTTTGTATTTTTGTTTCCAAATCTAGATGTTGATTTTATTAATTCTGCATTCCCTAAGCATTTATTTTTGAGATCATTAAATGTAATTGTCAGATAACTTGCAACATAACATCAAGTGTTGATAATAGAAAACTTCTCTTGTTAGGCTTGCAAACCTGATTAAAATTAGTAAAATAAACTTTTTAAAGTTTATAAAAAATTAATGGTGTTTAAATACCATCGTAATATTTTTTAAAAACAAAAAACGGTTTTCGAAGTCTTTCAGTAAAATGAAAATTTGGCAGAGACGGTTCGTAAAACTAAAACGTCGTGAAGCACCTTGTCGGACCGCGATTGAGAAATTGGTGGATAAATTTGAGCTAACCCGTGCACTTTGCTCAAGAGCAACTGAGAATGTTGCTGCTGTAGCCCAAAGTGTTGAAGAAGACTCAGGTTTATTCCATTCCCTTTCTTGTTTGAAGTTGGGCATTTTACAAACTTCATTACACAGTATTTTGCATAAATATCTCATAAACACCACTTAGGTGTTTAGGCTTATAAATTTCAGTTAACACAAGAACTCAAGTGACTTAGCAGCTTGTGACTTCTTACTTTGCGGCCACGTAAACGATAAGGTCTACGCCAACAGCCCAGCGTCGATTCATGAAGCTATTGAGGGCATACAGCAGTCACTCTGCGATTTGGTGATGGGAAATTTTATGCAAAGGATATTGCTGTGTAAGCTTAACCGTGGCGGCTGGCGGCCATTTGGCGGATGGTGTTTTCCATTATTAATAGCATACTTTCCTTTTTTTAAATTTCCGATCTCTTATCTCAAAAAATGGCATTTCTCTTTGAAAACCCTTTAAACATTTCATGTCCAACTGTTTGTAGTTCTTCTTCATTTACCCGGTGACCCCGAATGGTACCAGAACTCTCCCACTCCACTGTTTCACCCTTAGGAGTTAACTCTTTGTAATTCATATCCAAAAAGTGCTAAAAAATTTGCAAGAATTTCCTTTTTTTTTATCTCATTAATCTTCCTTGAAAACTGTCGAATTTTTTAACAGAGAAGGGAAATTTATTTTTGACTTCAGCCCGAAATCACACTTGCAATAATTGCATATGTTCAATAAACCAAAAAATTATTATAATTTAAGCTCCTAAAATTATGCAAGATTAATATTTAAAGTAGCCTTACCTTATGCCAGCTTCTTTCTGAATTCCCATCTATTTGAAAGAAATATATTCTTGCATACTTTTATGATGATATTTAGTTTTTTCGAAACACATAGGGTACTTTATGCACTTAATGTCTTACAAATTGAAAATGTTTAACGTTTTAATATAGAAGGACATAAAGGCGCTTACAAACTCTCCATCTCCGTCTCCATGTTTAATCTTTATTATGTGCAACACAAGATCATAGCATCACAGCCAAAGGTTGATGTTCTGAAATTGGTGCATCCAGATGGAACAATAACCACAAGCTGTGTCATGTACCTACCAGATGCGATAGTAATTATACTTAACAAACCAAACAGGAGGTATATGTAGGTATCTAAATGCATCGTTTTCATTTCACAGGAACAAGGATGCATTCACTTTTAAATATTAGAACAACTTTTGGCTACCATCAGAACTTAAAACTCATTCTCCATTGTTTCAGATTTGCCTCTGCAATGAATTCTATACTTTTAAACATCGAGCTGAGATGAACTCAACCGAAATTTCACTTCAAAGCACTAAATATTCTTTTGTAAAGGGATTTTCATTTCCTTTTCACTTAAGCTGCTGCAGCTCCATTCCCAGCTTTCCTGTGTTCCATTTTCATTTTCAAGTTTATTAGTCTAAAAGCATAGGAAGTTAATTTGTTACCATCCATTTCATTTTCAAACGTCCTTTTCCGGTGCCTCTGACTACTCGTTATGTACAAAACTATTCACCATGCAACGAATTCCGATACGGTGGCGATGAAACTCAAACTCTTCCTCATCTGAGATGTGTGATATGGGGAGGGGATTTTCATTTCAAAACTTCTGTTTGGAATTCGAATCACTGTCGACCAAATGAAAATCGAAAATCCGAAAATGCACAAGTCTATATAATAAAAGTGAATGGAGGTTAAAGGACTCACTTACACACACGTAAATGTCAGATGCTTAAAACAGAGGAGTATATACAGCTACAGGAACTTACTTTCATATATCGAAAAGTGTAAATAGGAGGAAAAAAGATTAAGTAGTTATCGTGTCCTGGGGAAAGTTTAATGAATTCCAGATGGCGATTGAAAAACTTTAGAAAACACTTGAAAAACCATAGGAATGAAAAGTTATTGAAATATTTTAAGAAGCTACATAGCTGCCTACATTTGAAACATTTTTGAGTGGAAATCAACAGATGATCAAAAATTATTTGCATTTGATTTTTGGCCAAAATTCTTCCTCTAGTTATGGACTTTCAATTGAGGAATTTGTGGGTTTTTCAATTATTTTTAAATAAAGTGCAGAAAACTTGCTAAACGAAGAGTTTGGGAAAGTTTGAAATATTTTTTGAACATATTTCTTCTGCTCCGAAGATATTGTAAAATGTCAATATCGATAGGAGCCTCTATAAGTATTTTAGAGAGGGTAAAAACCATCCATAAGTAGCCCGTTGCATTATGGTTAGGGAGTAGGACTGTCATGTTGGACCATCTGGGTTCGATTCCCAGCCTGGTCCATCTGGTTGTTTTTTACGAGTTGTTTAGTCTTGTGGGAAATTGACAAATTCCACAAGAGTATCACTTCTCAAGTTCTTCTCGCACGCACACGGGAATGGTTGAGAGTTTTTAGTCCCTTATAGGCCTTGGTTCTTCATGGACTGTTGCGCCACCTTTTGTATGTACCATCTGCAAAAAGACTTATTTACGGACTAAAACTATCTTTAATGACATTTTACGAAAACAAGATATCCAAACACCCTTCGAGAAAGCTGTAATATTCCCTATTCGTAAAAAAGAGTGACAAAAAATAATGTCGGCAATTTTCAAGGCATCTGGCTAATGAATGTGAATGGCAGCAGATTTGAAAAGTGGAATAAAGCTAATGCCACAATCGCAAAGTTTTAAGCTGGCTTCAGATAAAACTTTTCAACTTACCTTAACATTGATATTTAAGGCGTCACAAGCCAACAACTTTAATCTGCTTTTAATCCTGTTCTTTTTCGCTTACCGGCACGCGGCGATTGAAATGATCTTGATTAGTGGAAATACAACTTTTCCTCCACACTGATTTTCTAAGTCTCCACTTGTGGGGTTCACCGGGTTGACCCCAGAAAACGTTGACAGACCTCCCGGTTTTGGATTGTTTCATGTCTGAGGCCAACTAAATGCAGGTGTCATTGTATTTGTTTTTTCACCCGCCTTTCTTCCTCGATATTGTAGGAATGACACGTCGTATGCCATTTACCATTCCCTTTTGAACTGGGTTCTCAGGTCATCTTCTGTTTACATGACAGTACCAGTATTAGAAGTTCAAGCTAATTTAAGATAGTGTTTTTGACGATTAGGCTTCCCCGGTTTGTCACTCCTGCTGTCCTGCGAAGCATCTTCATTTCAGCTGGCGTCAATTTAATTTCACACAATTGTTGGACGAACAACTCCCGTGTACAACTTTCCTTTCAGCTTAGGCGGCATTTTTGATCACTGAAGTTGGCAGAGAGATCTATCGCTAGTGATCCCATTTACAAGATATTTAAACTTTCCGCACTTGGGAAATTCACGAAAAGCAGTCGAACTGCCGGGGGAGGCAATACCCCCTCTCTTACTTACTTACCTACTCAGGTTCTCGGACCTTATGTCTGCGAGTCTCTCCTTCGGGGAGGGGTATAGTCGTTGCCATTGTCTATGGCTTCCGGCGATGTCCAACTCTAACTCCAACTTTTCCCCAGTTTTGCTTATTCCTCTCCAATATTTCTTCGTCAAGTGCTTTTAGGCTTGTCCACTCTTCTGCTTGCCTTCATTGCATTGCTTCGCTAGGCTAGTAATACTCTTTACTCGTTACTCTTTCTATATTTTAGTAGTTTTTGCAAAAAGCATTTCAATACATTTCGAAATCATCTTAAAAAATCGCTTTGAAACTAGCGACTACTATAATTTAAAAAAAAGTCATAAAACAGTTCAATTACATAACAAGCATTCAGTGTCAACAGCAGATAGATATAATTAGAGCCCTTTAAGCTATTAACCCCTTAATAGCTTAAGCTAAGTGCAGTTAAGTACAAAAATCCGTTTCAAAATTAATTATCCGGCTACACACCCACACACAATATTCGAAAAGAGAAAACAAAGTAGCAAAACTTTTAGTTTTATCAAACAACTTTAAAAAAAAGAGAAAAACTTTCTCTTTTCAAAACAAGTGAGTTGATATTGAGTAGTCTTTCAATACTCTTAGGTAGTTGCTAATTCCACTCAAACTTAATTTCGTTTAGTTGGATGCAAGAACCAGACCCAGGCAGCAAAAACAAAAAAAGGCATTGTTCCTTATCCCAGCTACTTATTACCCTTTTCTAACCAATCGAACTATCTTAACTATACCTATACTGATGTTACCAAAGAAGAGAAACTTTTATAATTACTCGATAATGAAGTACCAGAGTCTTTGGACTTCAATTGAACCGTCATATTATTTTCGCCTCTTTTAAGGCATTATCTTTGCTTTTAAAATAATCCCCAAGGATTAATATGCAGCACAAAAACTTGTCCACACAAAATTGCGAAATAAAAGGATTTATTTTTGTAAATCACTTTTCTACTGTTGATGATAGAAAATAAGAGAAAAATGAGATAAAATAAAATGAAACCAAAAAAAAAGAGAAACAAAAATATAATGCTCGCAACAAAATAGGTACCGCACTATAAAATGGTTAAAGCGTGGAAAGAAACACAAAGGGATTTTGTGTGAACATTTTTTTCTTGCGACTATGCACACTATAGGGGGAAGTTTTGGGTTCGTGGAAAAATTAGAACTCAGGATTTCTATCAAATTTGAAGTCGAAAAAAGTCCCTAAACGCGTGAGTTGATTTTATTGTATCTTGGTACAAATTTGGTTAAAATTTTTTTGATCATTTTGAAAAATCAGATTTTTTCGAAAATGGCTAATAAGACTTTTAAAAACTCGTTTTAAGAATCGAGAATATGGGATTTACCGTTACCTCCCACAGAATGTTCAATTGTCAAAAAAATGTTGAGTTTTGAAAAAAATATAAAATTATTTTTTGAAAATTAAATATTTCAAAAAAAGGCTAGACATACATTTTTCAAATTTGTTTGGTATGATTTTTCAATTATATCTTCAGCATTCCAAAAGATATTTTATAAAACCTTTCTCGAAAACAGCACTAACAATTTTGATAATTTTTTTTTATTGTATTAGTATGAGTAGGAGTACGGTCTATTATAAAACAATAAAAAATTAAGAGAAGTCTGAAATTTCTCGAAAACGGTTCTTAAAATTTAGATACTTTTTTTTTGTACTGTAACGCATATTCTGTAATGTTGACAGACATTTCGATTCAGCGATTCGTCCTTGCGCTAAGGAATTAGAACATTAAGCAAGTATTTACAACCAAGTCGAACACTTTCTCTTTGTGCTTTTGTGGTAGCGCCAATGCTACCGCCGCGCCCGCCGCACCGCGCCATTTTGCCCACCATTAAAAAGATCCTAGATATCCCCGGTTCATTGTAAATTAATGGCACAGCAGGACTTTGCTATTTACATTGTGTAATTTTTTTTTTTGTGTCGGGTGTTTTTATATTTTATTTTTATTATTTTGTGGGGTGCATCCTTCAACCAGGCAACCGCATCACAGAAAATAATTAATTGAAAAAGAGCTTTGAAACGAAATGAAAGTGCAACACAAACGTTGGGTTAGTGGTAGAGTCTCAAATATATTTTTTTTGTTGTCTTTTTTTTTGTATATTTATTTTGGTTTAACGCCATAAGAGGGAAAAAAATGGGGGTTGATATCTAGTAATATGCATTAAAAATTATTATTTTTGCGGTTCAGAGGCAATCTTATATATTCAAAGCCAAGTTAACTTATTTTGGTTGAATAGCCATTCTTAATTTTTTTTTTTTACATAGAAGAACAATTCAGTAGAAAATTATTAAAGTCGGGGATATATTAAATTAAAGAATAGGGTTTAATAGAGGCTCATAAATATTTTAATAAAATACTGCAAGAAATTAAATATAACATTATGGCTCATTCAACTTAAACATTTGCATAAGTCGTCACTCAGTTTTAATTTTGTTAGATCAAAAGGCGATGACGTATCCAGGACTTACATTTCTTCTTCATTTACCGGCGATTGTCATGATCTCGAGTGGGACCACAACTCTCCCACTCTACTGCATCCTTAAAGCTCCAATTGTGGGGTTCGTCGAAATTTTCCCTTATATGGTTTGCATTATTGCATTATATGTAGGTACCTATTAAAAACAAATTACCTAATGCACGAAAAAAAAAATTAATGCAAATTGAAAATAATTTGCATACAAAAAAAAAATGTATGAAAGATGGAAACAACTTGCAGTAAAAAATTGCAACTTTAAATTATTTGCATTCAAAAAAAAAAATTAATGGAACATGAAAATAATTTGCATCGTAAATAAAGTCTAAATAAAATATTTTTTTTTTGCATACAAAAATGTAAACTCAAAACTATCAAAATCGAACTTGCTTTAGTTATGACAAATCGCCCTAGCACATCCACTTATTTTGATTACTAACGTTTTTGTACGACAGAAAAACTTGGTTGACTGCATAGACGGAGAGCCCGCAACTGTTGTTGAATCGATTAAATCTGTGTTTTTATTATTTTATAACAAATAGAGCATAACACTTAATCTCGTAGCGTAACATTTAAAAAAAAATAGAATATGTTCTGAAATTTTTGCTTAACGGGACTTTTCCTTCGCCAGGCAGGAGCCATTACAAATATTTTCTTTTATTATTTGAGGGTTTTAAAAATTTTTTTTAATACATAGATTCTTTAAAAAATTTTAATTTTGGAAAAACAAAGTTTTGTCAATAAAAAAATTTTCGTCAATACAAAACAAAATTTTTTCTCAACATAAATTTTGTCAAAAAAAAAAAATGCCCAAAAAAATTGGTCAAAAAATTTTGTCAAAAAAAATTGTCAAATAACAACCAAATTAAATTTTGTTTGATCCTCGATGGAAAATTGGTAGCGAAAAAATGTGACAAAAAATTAAAAAAAAATGTTCGTCTTCAAAATTCGAACATTGCCAAAAAAAATGTAAGTATTTGTCAAAAATTCTGTCAGTCTCGTCCCGATCTCATTTTAGTCTAACTAAGTTTAACTTAGTCTCATTTCAGTCTCACCTTGGTCTCTTCGCTGCACCCAGTCAATATCTTTTCGTTTTCTGTTTTTTTTTTTGTGAGAAAATTGAGGAAAAACAATTTCATTCTGGGAAGTCTAATATTTATGTTTTAACACATTTTTGGAATGATTTTCTTAACTGAAAAGACCACTAAGCCTCTTGACAGTCTCGATCCACGGTATACCAATAAAAGTATCGGTCTTGTGGCCACTTAAGTGACGTTCCAGTTTAGGTTAGAGGGTTTCGGACAGAGTTTTTGGCAACTGGTGCCATATAGTTTGAACCAAAAAAGTTAGTTGAATCAATAAGTACTTAAATATTAGGAATATTAAGGACTTAAACCTTGTATTCTGACCTTACAAGTTGCGCTTCCCTGCACTGGTAAAACATGCCTTGAGATTGATTCTAAGAATTCTTACAACGGTGGCAACTTTCATGGTTGAAAGGTGAAATTTTGTACATTGATAATTGATGTCCTGTGTTGCCATGGTGCTGGAAACAGGAGGACGTTGCAAAATCCATTGGTTTAAGAGAGGCTTAATATATTTTATTTTTTTATTATTAGTTGTTATGCTTACTCAAAAGATTCTTCAACCGATTTTAACATTTTTTTCTGAGTACCTGAGTACATGAATACCAAGCAATATCTTACTTTCCCCATAGAAAAGAGAAGAAGGGAAGGAAAATATTTCAGTTCCGCAGATTTCATTCAAAACCATCGAAGCATTTCTTGATCGAAAGAAAAAAAAAACTCTAATGCAACATAATTAAATAGAAACTCCTCCAAGAACTTATTTTTTTCTATTGACCTTTGTAAAAGTTAGAGCAAACTTATGAAAGCTATCAAAAACTTTTCTCTTCACAAAAAGGTTTTTTTTGCACCTCCATCCAAGAGAAGAGAAGAGAAAAACTTCTCCACCATTGAGAGCAATATAAAGATGCCCAAGCCCATCATTGTCCTGAATTAAATAAATTATGTTTTTTTTTTTTATTTGTTCACCCCTCAATAAACCCAACATTGATATCCATCCATCCATCCATCCATCCATCCATTTATCGAAACTTTCGTTTTTAATAACAAAAAACCCATCAACCTTTTATTTCAACAAAATAACTTTTCACATAAATTATTTTATTTTATTTGATTTTGTTTTTGTATCTTGTAATATTTATTTATTGAAAGGCGTGCCTGTGCCCTGGTGACTGATGTTTTATTATTTCGAAATTTTTGGACAATTCCCCAAACAAAAAGGATATAGTAGTTGGAGAGGACATCAATAAAGTCATAAATCCAAGATGATAACGAACCAAACTCCAGGCTGTGAAAATATGTCCTTTCTCTGGTCCTCATCATCACTATATAGACGATGGTGAATGGATTGGAGGGGTCCTTTAGTGTTTTATGGAGCGGATAGAATTGTATGTAAATAAATAAGAAAAGGACGACGACGACGGATGGAGGCTTCTGGATGTCCATAGTGATTCCATTTTGAGAATCAGTTTGACAATTTTTCCCAAATTTATGCCTGATGGTGACAATTGGTTTTATTATTTGGTGCGATAAGATTGAAGGATGTCTGCCATTTGCTGTTTTTGTTGTTTTTGGTTGCCATAGATTTATTTTCATTGGATGAAAGTTAATATCCGCATTGACAGATAGATGGCAATTAGAAGTCACAGGAATAACTGCTGTTTCTCCATTTTATTCAAACCCACCGATATAGCTATGTTGTGGAATGAAATCGCATCTGAAATAGTTTCACTTGATTTGATGTTTTGTTTTCAACAAAGCGATTGGAATTGGAATCCATAGGGAAAACTATGCAATCATGTTTTTTTTTTGCTTTTTCATCAAAAGGATTGAAATTGAAAGAAAATCATTGGAAATTGTTTTCTCTCATTGAAAATGCTACTGAGCAATTTTTATACCATCGGAATGTATAATGTTCTATACCAACAACAACTGATTCGCTTGCGGCACCAATAAAAGAATCCAACTTAGGTGCAAGTTAAGCGGATATTCGTGTCTAATTGAACAGATCAAACCCGTACAACTGCAATAAATGATTAATTACCTTGTTCTTTGAATCGAAGATGATTTCACTTGGCACCATACTGACGGGCAGCATAACTGTTAATTTGAAAGACTTTGAAAAGGAAAAGTTGAGATACAAGTAGCTCCATACATGGGTGTGAAAAGTTGAGTGATTTCTGTTGTTATGGTTTGTTAAGCTGTGAAGATAAAGAGAATAGTTTTCACTTGTAAGCAATAAAAAAACAAACCATGGAAGATAATTGAAAATCCAGAAAGACACAGAAAACGGAAAAATTCAATTATATTTTTTTATTTTTAAATTCTGGCCACGAGACGGAGAACAATCTGGTTTCTCGATACAAGATTGTGACGAGACTAACTTTTAAGCATCCGAGATGAGACTGAGACACGCTACCGAGACTTGAAATTTAAGATTTTGAGGTGAGAGGGAAATTGAATTTATTTCTTAAGTTCAAAAATAACGGTACCTGCCATAACCGCTATCTCAAAAATTGTGATCAGAATTTTTATGAAAGAGGTCCTAAGCAATTTTAATCTCATATCAAAATTTTCAAAAAATTAATTTTTTGGATTATGAAACAAAAAAAATCAATATTTTGAAAACGGGTAAATATTTTTTTAAATACTTAAAACTTAAAAACTATAATAAAGACCTTTATATTTTTGAATTTTTTTTCTAAAATTTTCTAAAAGTCGTGCATTTTATTCCAAGCTGTTTGTTCCCTAATCGATAATCTTTTTGATTCCTTCATTTTAAATAAAAGTATCAAAATATTTATTTTTCAAAAATGATGATACGATTTAACATAAGGTTGGAATATCCTATTTATAATAATTTGAAAATAAACTTGTCTATGCCAAAATCCACAAACAAAAAAAAAACAGAAACCACAACGAATATGATGGATAAACGAAACCATATTGACATGAAAATATTGTCATGTTAAACAACAATATTTCTTTATGCTTAAACCAAAATAAAAAAAAAAGAAATAAAGACAAAACAATTCAAATGCCAAAATACATTATCTACATTTTTCAATCTTTTTATTGTATTACGAGTATATTGCTAATGTTGGTTCCTATATACCTAACCTACATTGAATGACATATAAAAATGTTAAGAATATTGGTATTATGTTTCTGACAAAGGAAAAAACTAATAGAAAAGAAATTCTTTCTAGTGGAAAAATTATTCTGAATATATTATTTTTAGTTCGGGAGGTATTGTTGTAAATATACGTAACATATGTACGTACCTAGTGAGGTATTTTTTTTTTAATAAAAAAAGACGTCACTGTGCGGTGGCGGTGTCAGCAGGTGCCATTAAAACCTTTTTTTTATTCCGAAAATGAATTCTACGTTGAATCATTTCATTTCAAATTTCAAAATTATTATATCGAAATGCTTTTTGAGATATATAATTTAAAAAAAAATAATTTTATTTGTTTTCAAAACTCAAAAAAATGTGTTTTGAAAATTTAAGTATTGACTACTTTTTATAAATTTTAGATTATTTAGCATGAAAATTTTGACCGTTGAACCGTTTTTGAGAAAATCAAATAGCACATTTTGAAATTGGATTTGATCCAAAATTTGAATTAGTCAAGAAGAATAGAGAGAGTTATGTGAGACTTACTTTTTTCAACTTCTTGTATGAGTTTGATTTTTTTCACGAATCCAAAAACTACCCTATAGTAAAAAATGCAAGCAATTAAATATAGAAATAAAAATTTAAAAAAAATTGTCAAAAATAAAAATGACCGGAAAAAATCAGACAGCATTATTTCAGGGAACAACTAAATGAGCATTTTTTGAGAATAAAGAGTAGTAACAAAGTGGTTAAAAAAAATTGTTAAACAACAATTTGGTTGAACAAAAAAATTGTAATTTTATTTTTGAACCTATAGAGAGTCATTTATAAATTTAAATTTATTTATTTCGCTTAGTACAAGAACATAATATCTTAAAACTAAATAACAAATTAAATTCTTAAAGCTAAGTAAGAGGAAAAGATTAGGAAGAAAAAGGGAAAGAGGAAGACTATGAATGGAGAGCAAGTTTAAGAAAGGTTTATTTATTTAGCTTATTGCAAGCAGAAAACTAAAATTATATATTATTGTATTATACAAACTTAAATTAAATTAAATTATATTATAAATAAATTATACATAATATACTTAACACTAGTTAAAATAAATAAGGTGGAATGAGGTTAGGGAGAGATAGTGTATAGAGTTCTTCTGAGGGAAGGGGAACTAAGCGAGAAATCGAAAACATCTTGTGTTGTATTATCTAAACGAAGCATTCTGTTCATTGGATTAAATGGGCGTAGTTGGTCCGGTGAATAGGGAGGCTGAAAAAGGGGACAGCTCTTAAGTTGCGTGGATTGGTATTAATGTTAATCCATTCAAGCAATGCCGGACAGTCTATGGCTCCAGTGATAAGCTGATGGACGAATATTATGTCAGCGATACGGCGACGTTGAGAAAGGCTGTTCATGCCAATCAGCTGCAAACGGTCTTCATAAGGGGGTAAAATATGGGGATCAGACCAAGGTAGACTACGTAGAGCGAACCTGAGGAATCTCCTCTGAACAGCTTCAATTCTAAGAGATTGAGTAATTTGGAAGGGCGACCACACTTGGCTAGCATATTCAAGTAAGGGTCTGACATATGTGGTTTATAGGGATTTGGTAACATAGGGGTTTGAGAATTCTTTAGACCATCGTTTGATAAACCCGAGTGAAGAATTCGCTTTCGCGATGATATAATCAATATGAGAGCGGAAATTTAACTCTTTATCACATATTACCCCAAGATCACGAATAGATGAAACAATAGGGACAGGGGTATTACAGAAGTGATATAGGTTCGAGAATTGGAAGGTAAGCGTTTGCGGGAAAAAGTCATAGATTGGCATTTACTAACATTAAGCTCAAGAAAATTTTTGTTACTCCAGGTATTATGAAATGTTAGTTTTTTGTTCAAAATTTGGAAAAATTTTCGGGTTTTCAGTATCAGCTCTGCATTTTCAAAAATTATTAATAACTTAAAAAACCATTTTTTTTAAATTGCTTTCTTTTTTATACCCGAAGACAAAAATAACGTATATGCTACATTAATATGAAGTTCTTTTGGCATCCCTAGAAAATTAAAAATTATAGAAAAATTGATCCAAAATTATTCTTTTAAATATATATTCGAAAAAATTACAAAAAATTATTTATTTTGCAAGTTTTTGAGCCAAAAAAAAAGTACTGTCAGGCTGTACCTCCGCTTAAAACCTAAGCTACTGAGACAATTTTTTTTTTCAATTTGAAGGTTTAATATTTAATGATATAAAATATTTAATGTCAAAATTTTCCAAAAATAATTTCTGGATTTTTTAAAATCATATAATTTTTTTGAAAATCTTATGTTTTGAAAGTGTGTGGATATTTTTGTTTTAAAAATTTGTTTTTTTTCTGAAAATACTTAAAAACAATGATTTTTCTTTTTTTCAAAAATTCATTAAGTACATCAAATTCAATTTTTAAGCAATTTATTTTATGGTGTTTCATATTTTTCGTTATGATAATTCTTCTTTTGCAGTTTATTGTTTATTCCAGACTTTTAAAATTGATAAACCCAAAATGCAACACTTCCTTCCCTGACTATTTCACATTAAGATTGAATAATATTCAAGCTTTTCCACATATAAGTGTGCTGTACGTTTTGATAACCTATCCCCTGAGGGAAAAATGCTTTAGTAGAGTTGTTGCTGAAGAATAAAAGAAAGTAGGTAAGGTACATGATAGAATTGTCTCCTAAAGTTTGAATATTCCGAGCTGTGTGCACGTTTTTTTTTTCTTTTTATTTCAAAAAATACCAAAAGAAAAGTTTTATAATGTCCCAAAGGGAGATATAGTGGGGGTTTTGTAATTTTTCCCATTTTCCTGCAGTTAAAATAAAAAAACGAAAAGAAAAGAAAAACGAAAAGAGAAGGAGTGGGATCAGTTTCCAACTGTTAGCGCTTCAGGGGCTGAAATGAATAAAATGTTGACTACTTTTGTATAACGCATTCTTCATCGTCATAATGCTCATTCCTCTTCATCCAATGCTAGGGGATGGGAATCCAACAGGAATATCTACATAAACATATAGCTAGCTCAGGATAAGAAAGTCCTTTCCCATTCTTTTGTCGTTTTGTTTTCTTTATTAAACAACAAGACATCTTACGCAACCAGCAAGTTGCCAGCAGCAGCAACAGCAACAGCAGGTACAATGTACCTAGCTGTGGCAGGTATATGGTATATGCAAGAACATTTTCATCGCATTGTTAAACGTGTCCTGAACGTACCAGTTTTGCTCCTGGGAATTCCCATTCAGTGGTTCAATTTGCGATTTAAATTATGTTTGCACTTTTCTTTTTCATTCTCCTCAGCGGAGTTGGAGAAAGAGAAAAAGTTTTTTAATGAATGGATGCACATTTCCAATGGAAATGAAATCCCCAGGAGTTTCTTTATACAAAAAAAAAATGTGAAAAATTAAAATGCATTTATATTTACCTAAAGGTATGCTCAGAATCGTCAGTCATCGTTGCCGTCATCGCATCTTGGGAAATATTATAAATTCATTTGAGATTTTAAGTCACGATTTCAAGTAAATGAAAAAAAAATGTCCTTAACCATTCCGATTAAGGTAAATAAAAGCAAAATCAAAATTTTGATGAGAATTTCAACTCACTCCACTTGCAGCAATCCAGAACTTCAGATTTTTGAATGTAAGATCCTTCATTTGAACAGGAAAGTTCCCAGAAAGCCACAGGATAAATTCCCAAATTAAAATTCTTGCACTGATTTCAGCAGAGATTCTTCTTTGTTGAAGTTTATTATGCACAACTTGCAACCCAGCGCAAGTGTTTACATTTGTAGGAAATTGTTTTTCGAAGTGATTTCGAAACAATAACTTGTGCATAAGAAAGACGGAAGTCCTGCCATACACTGCAAGTAGTACACAATTATTATTGTAGCCAATTTTAATTAAATTTCTTAGCCCCGGGAAATTATTAGCTGAAGAAAGAAAATGTGGGGACTTATTTAAAAGTTTATTTTTTTGTTGTTGCTGTAAGGAGGAATGGAGAAATTTTTTAATTCAGCTCGAGTGATTTTGTTTTGGGATTATTTTTGGGGTGTTAAGACCTGTTTGCGAGTTACAACATTTTTGATGCCGGAAGTTATAATTTTAATAAAAGTAAAAAAGAAAAGGAAATTTCTTCAAAAGTTGTCATCTTAGAACTTTGCACAAGTAAACGGCGTCTTTGAGATAAAGAGAAATTTTTGTTTAATTAAAACGAGCTTAAAATGTATGTTTCAAAACTCGAAACTCTTATTTAGTCCTACAGATAAAATGTATGTCTTTTTTGTGATATCCATTAAGAATATTGTAAAATCTACGAAATTTATACAACGACATAATTTTTGGTCATATTACGCAGAAAAGTTTAGTAAAAAATCAAAATGCACAACACTGATTGGAGGCTTGACTTATGGCCCTGGGCTGATGAACTAATGGGCTGAATGGCTCAGTAGGTGGTTCAATTTTTATTTGGACACTTTTGTTTGGACAAAACTTTTTTTGAGCGATTTTCTACAATTTTTTTTTTCAACAATAATTTTTGTTTCCAATACTTTTTTCTTGAGGACGAATATTTTTTTTAAAGAATTTTTATTCTCGCGGTTCAAATTTTCTTGATGAATATTTTTTAATAAATTTTTATTTTTTTTGACAAAAATTATTTTGAAAAAAAAATTATACCTAGACTTATCGACAAAATTTGGTTAGGTATACCAAATCTTTTAGACGCATTGATTTTTTAAAAGTATGTATTTGTGTGTTTACATTCCTTTTTGAAAACACCCCAAGCGGAGCAACTGAGTTTCGTGAATTTACGGCAAAAAAGGCTAGAACCTAAGCTGCTCTGCAACTAATTTATTCTGGATATTCATATATCTACACATTACAGCTTTTTTTGCACTTTGTAAACTTAACTCAAAACGTCAACATTTTGACTTATGACGCATTTCTATGAGTCAAAATGTTGACGTTTTGAGTTAAATTTACAACACAAAGGGCAAACAAAAATACTACTTTTCTATCCAAGGGTCTTAATTCTGACAGCTTGAGAGTATAATAAAATAATGAATACAATTTAAAAAGAAAAATGCATGTCTTGAAATAAGCTTTTGTCTTTTTTTATCTTATTATGATTTAGCATCTTTTATCTAATTATGATTTACTATCTTTTATTTAATTTTATTTTATTTTATTTTATTTTATTTTATTTTATTTTATTTTATTTTATTTTATTTTATTTTATTTTATTTTATTTTATTTTATTTTATTTTATTTTATTTTATTTTATTTTATTTTATTTTATTTTATTTTATTTTATTTTATTTTATTTTATTTTATTTTATTTTATTTTATTTTATTTTATTTTATTTTATTTTATTTTATTTTATTTTGTTTTGTTTTGTTTTATTTTATTTTATTTTATTTTATTTTATTTTATTTTATTTTATTTTATTTTATTTTATTTTATTTTATTTTATTTTATTTTATTTTATTTTATTTTATTTTATTTTATTTTATTTTATTTTATTTTATTTTATTTTATTTTATTTTATTTTATTTTATTTTATTTTATTTTATTTTATTTTATTTTATTTTATTTTATTTTATTTTATTTTATTTTATTTTATTTTATTTTATTGTATGTTATTTTATTTTATGAGAACATGGGATTCAGCCTCTCGGAAATTTGAGATTTTCGGATTTAGGATTCGGAATTCAGGAATTCGTGATTTCCTACCCAACCCTACCCGAACTTAATAATGACGTTAAGAATAATAATGATCGAAGATGGATCAATTGTAGTAAAAAGATAACAATTTGTCCATAAATTCGTTTTATTTCCAACAGACAATTTGACTACGCAAGTACAGGTATCCATATTTATTTTCGTGTATTGTCCTTGTCGTGTGTGTGGTCTTGAATGGCCTACGTATTTCTCTAACGTCTTCTAAAAATGTTCTTGAAAACCTTCAATTTTTTTTTTAAATTGTATTTCAATTGAAATTCAAATTGTGTATTCTGTGAAACCCATAACCTTTTGCTGCAATGAAGCATCTTCATTTCGAAATCTTCAATTAATTCCTAAGATGGCTTCCTTAAAAGAGCTTCTTGTTTGCAAAATGTCAGCGCAGTCAAAATCAGACTTTAGCAATATAAATTCTTCCCATGAATAATCGTGATTTGTATTTTTGTTTGAATAAGAGTTGCATCTTATACAAATGCAATATTGGAACTTCTTGATGGCATTGGTAGGTTTATTGCAAAACAACATTCGTGATCTTCCAATGCAGTACAGCACCGATCTTTTGCAGTTAAACTTTATGTGTGGCTTGTCTTTATGGCTTGGCTAGATTTCTTGATTTGTGGTTAAGACATTTTTTTTTTCTTGATCTCTCTCTGTCTCTCCTCATGGCCACAAAACATAATGAGGCGCGTGCAAAATGCATTCATAAATTCAGATTAATGCAGACGATATTGTGCAATGCGTTGGTGTACCTTTATGTTTTTATTTCTTTATTTATGTTTTTTAGTTGTTTAGTATCTTATCGGACTCAGAAAATGTGAGCGACCATAACCATTTCAGAGATATCACGGATGTGGAACGTGGAAAAAAATGTATATAATTTTTAATTAAATGTGACTAGCTTTAGATAAAGGTGTGGGTAGGTTTGGAGTTAATATAAATTGACGCAAAGTCCAACTAAATTTGCTTATAATCACAATCGAATACGTTTTGGTCAGAATCAAGTTGGTAGAAGATACTGGTAATAACACCTATCTTACTTTAAAGAATTTAAAAGAACAATGAAATGGAATGCATTAGTAGAATGTGGAAACTCCTAATGAAATAGTTTAGCATTTTTTAAGGATTTTGCATTCATCAGATTTGGTTGAAAAACTGAAAACGACAACACAATATGTTTGCATTATGGCAACGTTTTTTTTTTTATATTTAGCCCGCCCTCAAGCGGATTTTATGCACCTTTTATATGTCAGAGACACAGTGCGAGCTTCAGGTAAGTAGGAGGCGATTTGAAAGGAGATGTCGGTAAACATTAGTCCTGAATTTCAGTACATCACAATGAGAGGGAAAGACAGAGCATGGAAGGGTATTCCACATTCGCGTTGTACGGCTAAAGAACGAATCCCTGTACTTGACAGTACGGCCAAAATTGGATTCAAGAGCAAACTAATGAGTATTCCTGGAAGCGCGGGTATTACGGTTGAAACGTTTAAGGGGAGGAATGCAACTGGCTATTTCATTAGAGAACTAACCGTACAAGGAACGATAAAAGAGTGAGAGACAGGAAACGTTACGTCGGTGTTCTAGTGACGTAAAGGTATCGATGATGTTACTGTCTCCGATCATTTTGAAGGCTAGTCTTTGTATAATGTCCAAATGACTTAAGTAAGTTGCTAAAACACTAGCCCAGAGATGGGAGATATACTCAAGCTTTGGACGTATATAACTTTTATAGATAATACCCAGATCAGAAGGTTTCCTTTGCATCTCCAAAGGAAACCTTAACATCTTGCGGCATTTTTGGCGACGTTGAGTATGTGATCATTCCACAAAAGATGGTTTGTGATACAAGTACCTACCTTAAATCGCAAGCTGATTAGTTTCTTCGATGCAAGTGCCACTCATAGATAATGGCAGGGGGGAGGGGACATCTCGCTTTAACGATATAAGGCAGCATTCAGTTTTCGAAGCATTAACGTAAAAAATAACCGATTACTCATATGACTCTTAACTCAAAAAAATCTCCCTTGAGATAGATTCCCTTTTCGTGAATTAATGACTTATGAGCACTCAGCGAACACCATTTTTAGTCAAGCGTAATTTTAAACTAAATCTTTTCGAAAACACAACAAACAATTCATAGTTTTTGTTGAGTTGGAAGAATGGATTTTTTGACTTTTATAAGTACATATTAGAGCATGACATTAAAATGTAATTGTAATGTAATGCGTCCAATTTGTTCTGCCATCTTATACGTAAATATTTTAATTTTTTTGAAATATCTAATTTTTTAAAACTTAAGTGTTAAATATTAGTGTTTTTTCACAACAAATGACTCAAATGATCAAATTTAATTTAGCAGACATTTTTTGTGGTTTTAGATAATTCAAAAAACTAAACTGTATTGAAAAAAAATTAACGATGTGTTTGGATTTGGCACGTGTAATTGTGTAATAGTTCGTGGCACATTGGTAGGACTTGGATTCGATTCCCAGCCCCGTCCATCTAGAAAACAGATGCTGGCCAGAACATTACCGTCAATAAAACAATCATGCAGGAGATGGCGTAATATATCACACAGTTCGTGACACAAGTGATTTTTAGAAACGTTTGGTAACCGCATTGTTTTCCGTTTCGGACCCGTGAATTGGCCTTCAAAATCATGCGATTTCACGCCGCTGTTGGACTATTTTATGTGGGAATATGTGAAGTCACTAGTCTACATCCGATAAGCGGGAAATGATAGACCACTTGGAGAACAACATTCGCCACGTTATTGCCAATATACGGCCACAAGTGTTAGAACAAAATATCGAAAACTGGACCTTCAGAAATTGGTCATATTCCAGAAATCATATTTAAATTTATAATGCCAAAAGATTATCCTTCAGATAAAGTCAATTTTAAAATTTCATCTTTGTTTTATTCCTTTTCAAAGTGGTATACCTGTAAAAAAAACACCCTTTAGAAAAGTAAGAAAAACTCTCAGCTTAGAAATGCACTAAAATAAGTTAGTTAACCAAGAAATGAGGTTTACCTAATAAATCAACCAACTAAATATTATCACTTATCACGTGGTTTATCATTATAACCATTAGTTAAAACCAAAACTCAAAAAGTGAAAGTATACACACCTTGAATAAGTAATTTTCTAACGGTTGTTATAATCTTAAACAGAAACACGACCAACTTACGCGCAAGCACGATGTCATACATAATTAAAAATGACAAAATGTTAATTAAATGGATATCCTGATTCGAACTATACCTACTACAGGAAGAAAGGAGCTCGCATTACTGGAGTACATACTCGTATAATCAAGTAAATCCTTATAATTTGTTCATATCAACTACGCACGACAAGGACTGATGATCCGACGCACGGGGAGGGTTGAATTTCTTGCGAGAAATTTATTAGATGTTAGCTTACACGCACATCCGGTTCTAAAACCCCCCCCCCCCCTCGTCCGTACAAAAACGCAAAAATGAACATAGCAGAACTTAAGACTTACCTGAATTCAAAACATAAATTCACACGTTCGACTTAATTTAAATACCCTTAACAATGGAGATTATTTTTCAGGAGCAGTTTTGTGTGTTCGTATCAATGTCTAACTTGAAACAAATGTGGCGCGGGTGGTGGGTGGGTGGTCTGGTAGGTGGGAGACACACTATTAAAACGCTGACTTTCCGTCATGAAGATATCAAAACTTGTATGTCACGCTGGGGCCGACACCACCAAGCCACGAATTAGGCAAACACTTACTTCTTGACAGTATTGTTGTTGTTGTTTGAGTTTTTGCATTAAAATTGGATGTAGAGGAAGATTTATGTACAATAATGGCTGTTGTCTCTGATAGTTAGCAGACACGCGATTGATAAATTTTCCTTCCCTAATGCGAGAGAATTGGCAGAGGTACTCGTATTGTGTCGGTTGGTTTTCTTTTATCTTTTGATGATGATCTGTCAAATCAAGGGTGATTTAATAAATTGATGCTCATTCAGAGTCAGTGAATTTGTTTATTTTGAACTTTTGAAATGAGTTTTTAGTGAGACAAGCTAAACGTGGCGGCGTGAAGTCGTGGGTATATTTTATTTGTACAAATGTTTTGAGTTCAATTTATTCAGACTTATCATATTCAAGGAATTTAATTATTATGAGGCATTTAATGTGTATCTGCATACCAGCGCAGCGGCAGCGGGCTACAGTAATGAAAAAGCGGCAAAAAATGTTTTTTTTTTTTAGGAAATCTTGATATACAATACATATACGTATTATTCAAATTTTGTAAGTATGACAGTTACTAAAATTTTTCGAAGAAATATTTTTTGATAAAATAATTTTAACTGACGAAAAACCTCACAGCAAAAATATAATCAATTTAGAGGGTTAGCTAAAAAAACTTAATTTTGGCTTCAGGGAGTTAAGATAAAAACTTAAAGTTCCAAGTTTGAATAAAATCTCTTGAGTAGTTTCGACTATATACGTAGAGTATAGAGAGACAGACCCTAAAAACATGTTTGTTCTAAAAAATATAATTTGTTTAAAAGAATTTCGAAAACAATTTGTTACCTATACAAAATTGTCAGGGAACAGACAAATGGAGGTTTGTTTGTTTTTTATGAAAAAATTGGTCAAAAAAAAAACTTGTAAAAAAAAAGTTTTGTCGAAAAAAATTTCGTACTTTTCCTAGTTTCGACAGAATAATTTATGTTAACATAACGGTATGTGAAACCCAAAAAACAATTTAACAAAGTAACTTAAGTCAACATAAGTTTTTTATGAAAAAGGGAAAGGGAAATAGAAAATTTAGACTTAAGGAAAAGACTTTAGGAAATATTTGAAATATATTTTATAGTCATTCAAACATAAGTGGATTCGAAAACACAAATATTTTCTCTCGGGAGAATGATTTGAAAATGGCAGTGTGATTGAATTGTAGGGTGCATTCTGTAGAGTATTACGAATTAAAAAATGTGAAAAAAACTCATGTCGACTAAAGCTACTCTGTCATACTACCACAGATATATTATTGTATTTACAGTGATGGCTCTAATAAGCAGACACTCATGGTCCCCAAATTTTTGTCCGGTTATGAGAGCTGCCCGTTTAAGGGAAAGAAATAGAAAAAGGGAAATCCCCTAAAGACCTTTCAATATAACATCGCATTTTCCGGTTATTAGATCTTCGCGTCCGGTTTTGGGAGGGAGTTTGTATGGATTTACTTAAGTATGTATTAACTATAAAACAGATACAGTATTGAGAAAAGATCTTCTGTTCTTTTCCCTTTTATTTCTTGATACAAAAAAGATCCTTAAATAAAACAATTTGTCCGCGTATGAGAAGTTTTCTATCTAAATTGAGCAAGAAAACGTGCCCGCGTCCGTTTATTAGAGTGTCCGTTTATAGAAAAGTAATTTGTATGAGATTTTCGAAAAAGAAATTCGTTCCCGAAAATATGTCCGTTTAAGGGAATTGTCCGCTTATTGGAGTTTTTTTCTTTTTTATAAGTTGTCCACAAGTAGAACTTTCACTGTATTCATAAAACATTATGTACAAAACAATAAAGGAGAAGATTAAAAACTTTTTTTTTTCTTTGTCATTTGAAATTTTAGTTCACTAAAAACCATAAAAATGATTTGCTTTGAAACAGGCCATAGTTGCAAAAATCAATATAAAAATTTCTGTTTGTTTTTTCCTTTACTCTATAGCAAAATTTCCCATATTTTTGAAAATCCTTATAAACCAAAACTAAGTAATAACCGAAAAATTATTTTGTTAGCTGTTTTTAAAGTTTTATTTTTTAAATAAATACAAAAATAAAATAATATTTAAAAAATCTAATTTTATATTTTTACCACAGTGTGGCACAAAAAGTGCTAGCAGAAAAATACATTTCGAGTAATTTCCCAATCGCAAGAGCAATTAAGTTCAAAATATGTCATTGATAACAATTTCTACAGTGTCCTTATATTAATTCAAGAAAAACATTTACTTGTTTTTCAATTCAATTATTTATTTAATAAGTAGCAATAACAGAGTTTCTTTTTACATTTGGTAGTTACAAGTTAGAGATTTAGGATAAATATTTTCCTTTTCAACTATAATTTAAACAAACATATAATGACAATAAGTTGTATAATGAAATTGATATTAATAATTCAAGGGAAAGCTACGAACAAAAACCCTTAACATTTACTTGAATTTCGGACTTAAAGTGCGATTATTGAGCTTAAGAGATTGTAGTTTGGAGAACAATAAACCATCAATTATATAGATGTACATATACCTTCGTGTTGGATTTGAAAATTATTGCGAAAAGGCAGGAAATTATTGTTTCGTATTAAATTATATTCTCTTATGTTTTATCTACAACAACAACAATAATCCATCATACGCCATTATACTGAAACTCAGCCTACCAATTTAAGTACAATTATTATGCAATTACGCTTTACACACTTCTACACTTCTACAGAAAATCACAACAATAAATTTTCCTCTTCAACTTTATAGTTGGTTAAAAAAAAAAACTACAAACAAAAGGAACTAAATTACTACCCTAAAAATTAGTTTTTTTTCCATTTACTTATTTAAAAAAAAAAAGCACAAGAGTAATTAATTCAAAGGATGATGGAAGGTATGGAACCGGAAACCTTGTGTTTGCATCAATGGCTAACTATGAAGTTCGTTTAGAGTCCTTCTGTGTTAAGGTATGGCATGATGGTGCTGCATTTGGATGGTAATGCAGAGAACCTACTTCAACAATAAGTTTGGAAAATTAAAAGTGGATTACAAAAAAAAAAAAATGAAAAAGTTTTATGATTAACACCAAACCATCATGGAGTGTAATTCAAATGAACTTGGTGGCAAAGTACTTAATTTGAGAATTTAACTTGTTTTTTATTTTTTTTTTTATTTTTTGTACGGACTAACTCGTTAGCTACTTAAAAAGTTAATCGCATTAACTGAAGTGTGTGTGGTGTAGGCAACGTAGTGAATTTGAATTTAAGAGTTTATTCGTAAACTTTAAAATGTACAAATTTGTATACTTAAGTATAAAATTAATTAGTTCCCGAATTGTAAGGTTTTTGAAGTTTTCAAGCGATTTCGAAGTTGTTTTAACGTTTTTTAACATTTTTCTGGTACTAGTACTAGGGTTGTGTGACTTGCTAACGAACAAATGAACTGAACTATTAAGACGCCAAAGACTCTTGAGACTTAGAAAGCACTAAATACCTAATACGCCAAAATCTCTCAAAACACCGAAGCGGCCGATGACACCCAAAACGACGCTGAAGACGTGGAGTAAGCTGAAAACTCGTAAGTCGTTGAATATGCCTAAGACGGCAAAGAAACCAAAACTGCGGAAGTCGTCGAAGTTGTTGAAGACGTTGAAGGCTCCTAAGATGCCAAAGAGACACAAGATGCTGAAGACGCTAAACACAGGGAAGAGGCTGAAAACATCCAACAAGATCAAGAGGCAAAAGAAGCCGCCAAAGGTGCCGAAGACCCTCAAGATGCCAAAGACCCTTGAAGACGCTCATGTTGTTCAAGATTCCGGACACTATCAAGACGCCCAAGATGCCGAAGGCGCATCAAATTTCCAAAACGCCCAAGATGCCGATTATGTCCGGCACCAAGAAGACGAGTAATGCCAAATAATAAAAATTGAACTATACAATGATCTAAGAAACTTAAGGTCTGAATTAAGATCACTAGTTCGATGAACTTAAGCGTGTTATGTTAAGTTTGGTTCCGTCCAAACACTTGTGAGCAAATCGAAATGAAAAATGAAATTCTATAGCTGTTACCGTTAATAACCGGTTTTGAAAAGTCTGCGAAGCAGACCAGAAAAAACTATGTGTCCAACAAAACAAACATTTTTCCCAACTTTGCTGAAAAAAAGTCTTCCCGTTAACTTCAGAATTGAAACATTTTGGGATCTTACTGTAACAAACACCACATAATATGACATCCTGAGTAATTTGTGTGTGTGTGTGTGTTCTATCCAAAACCGAACAGACAAAGGGTTATGATGAATCAATCTTTGAATTGAAATTCAGATAAATATTTTAAATCACTTATTATAACCTTTAAAATAAAAAAATAAGGTCTTCGAAAAATATGAATTTGTTAAAAATATCAATGATTTAGAAGACTCTTTGGGTTTTTGGCTATCAATCATCTATCAGTACCATAACTCCATAACATGTTTTCATAAGCCTAAATAAACGGTACCTTAATAAACACTTCATTATCAAAGTCAATACCGTCATCAAGTTTTAGTGCGTTGTTTGTAATATAAATTGCTTTCGAAAATTGTGTGCTTTATTTCATATGAATTGGTATCCATTGACTCATTATCCAAAAGTAGAACTTGAAACGGGTTTTCATCCCAATTTCTCCCTTTATCAAAACAATAATAATAATCAACGGAGTAACATCCCCTATTTCAAGATAAGCTCGTATCCCATTTCCTCGTTAATTTTCTTAACAAACTGTATCTCCAATCTGCCCCCTTTCTTTCTATCCCCCCCATTACAATAAAATCAAATCTAACATCTTGAACACTTAATGAAACAAATCGAACAAATTGAAAACTAACTTTTGTTGGTTCACGCATAGCATCTACCGCTGCGTAAAATAACACATTTCCCTTTATACCCTATGTGATGCAGCTTATAGTTGTTCTTAGAAACACCACTCTTCAAAAAACTCCGAAGTCGAAAACCATTAATTTCTCAGTTCAATGGTTCATCATCTCAATCATGAGAAAAAAAAATGCTTTTGTTTGCTTGGGATCACGTGCAAACAGATGGAGTTCCTGTGTTGTATGTCAATATAGAGCTTTGTGTGCCCCTTGGCCAGCACACTCAAAAAACCAAAAACCCCCAAAAAACCCAAAATATATCCCACAATGCAATCAACTACCCTCTCCCATCACTTTAAGAATATCCTAAATTATATTCGCAGGCGAAGAAGGAAAATTCTTGATGATTTCTTTTAGGCCGATGCGTGGTGGGCCTAATCAAATAAATTCACTTATGGACCCCGAGGGTTGTTGAAGAAGTCGATTTTGACTTCGCAGTACTCAACTCACCCCCCAGGATGAGTCATTCGTTTTTATAGCAAAGTAGTTAATAAGCAACACTGTACCGTGATATGAAGGGTGGCTATATGGGGTGTATTGTATATCCTCCTTGACTTGGTTATTGTTATTGTTCTGACCATTCGACCCAAAAAAAAAAAACTTTTGGATAAGGGTGGGCTATGGGCTTACTTCCGAATAATTTTGTCTGGGGTTGTCTGGAAAAAGTTTTCATTTTTAATGTTGTCTTCACCATCACCGATCATTGCAGGTGCGGGTTCTTACTTCACATCATGAAACAAAAAACGGGCATTTTAATTTACAAAAATGTGATGCAGATATCATTTGAAGCTTTTATAGAAAATTAAGGAAGTTTAAAAAAAAAGGTAGATCCTGTGCACTTTAAAAATAATTTAGAAAATATTCGCAGCTGCAACCTGCCTAAGATATCCTCCTGTTAAGTGATTCCTTGCCTTAGTTTTTCGCCTGATTGATGGTTTAGTAAAGCGGAGCAAAATATACTTTGCAACTTGTAATCCAGAGTCCAGACCGATACACTACTTGATAAGCTTAATAAAATAATTATTGGCATAGTTCCATTCTTTAAGCATGACGTTAGAAAGGCCATTTTAGATTTTTACAAATGAAAGTTGTTGCCACCCAGTGTTGCCATGTGCCATAATATTTTTATAATCTTTACAATATAGTAAATCTTAAAAAAATCATTCCTCTTCAGATTGACGATTCTTCAAAAAAAAAAAATGTGTGCTTCTTTGGGATTTTTTTTTGCAGTCATGTACTTTGAAAATTTTTGTAAGCTTCGCAAGTTTTCAAAATTTATCTGTAACTTCTTTTAGTATTTTCTATTTTTCAAAACTTCTTATTTACGTATATTGTTTCCATCTCGAAGTTTGAAGAAAATTCGCTTATTTGTAATTTTTCAAAAATTTGAAAAAAAAATCATGGAATTTGCGAAGTTCAAAAAAATATGTACTGCACATAGCAGCACGAATTGAGCACACTATGGTATAACTTCTTTTTTGAAAATCGAAAATGTCGGTGCTAACTTCGCGACGAGTTGATTGAAAATTTTATTTCCATAAAAAATACAAATATGTGACCAAAATGGGACATGTTTCAGTTTGTGCAAAGTTTTAGAATATTGATTGAAAGAAGAATTGATTTTTTTTGAAAAACGAAAATAACGGCACATTATTCAAGCGCTTAGTATATTATTTTTTAAATACGAAACAACACGGCAGCACTATTGAATTGTTTATTTTCAAAACATGGCAAGGTTTACTCTTTTCCGAAAGTCGTTTTTTTTAGCAGGACCGGACCCAAGTTGTCAAGCCGATGATGTTGATGATGATGATTTGCATAAAGGTTAAAAAAAAAACAAAGCCTAGGACTTATATATGTATGCGTGTGAGAAAATTTCTATAAAACAAAATTTTTTTAAACAGAATAAAAATATTAAAAAACAACGGCAACACTTACCTACCTGAAATCTGTGTTTTAAATTACTTTTTAAATCAAGTTGTTTAACAGCAAAATTTTCGAAAAATTAGTTTTCAACCTTACATTTTTAAAAAATGCACTGCACCTAGTATTTTAATAAATTAAAAAAAATTTATGAAATAAGGAGTTACCTAGTATAGATCAACGTACATAGTCCAGTAAATAGAGCTCGTAAAAGGGGGCTACGCATTACCCAGAAAAAGATCTGGTAGCTCAAAATATAAAATTTAATAACAACACCTTTCGGCCATTCTTAAAAATTCTAAAAACATCTTTGTTCATGTATTAACGGGTGAAAAAAATTGCTACAAATATCTAAGAGGAAACCTTGAAACGTGGCTATAAAGTGCACAAAAAACGCTATACTCTAAAAAAATTATTTTAAGAAAATATTAAAGGATAGAATGTTGTAGGAACTATATCATTGCATTGTAAGTGTTACCGTTGTTTTTCAAAAATTATTTTCCCATTTTTAGTAATTATTTTTTTAGAAAATTGGCCCTTTTAGATTTTTTTTTATCTTAAGCTACATATTACAACGCTTTGTCACACACATTGCAAATCACCCTATGCATAATATTAATCATTAAAAAGGAAAGGAGTTAATTAAAACATTAAAATAGAAAACAATGCGGCATCAACTCATCACTACCCCGCCCGCCCCTCCCATCACACTTTTCCATAACCGAACCTGCCCAAAGAATTCTAATTTTTATCGATTGAATATAAGTAAAAGTATATCCTACACTCCCTACTGGGATAAGTTTGGAACAAATTTTCACATCATCCTAAATGATAGTATTATCTACTCAATATGTTATCATAGTTGTTATTAAACAGGTTAGAATCCTGCTTACTCAAAATGATGCGACAAAGCTGATGCTTTTTATTCACTTTTACATCATCCTTTATCGTTAAGCTATAAACATTATGTTATTATTTCATTTTCAGTATAAATTGTTGCATAGATAATAAAATCAACACGAATTTATTAGATAGGCCAAACTAAATTTCATAAGCAAAATGCATAATTTAATTAAACTATGCACAGCAAAGAGGACACATCATCACTGCCGCAGCCGCTGCCGGTGATGTTGAATTGGCTGGCTTTTGGTTACCTGACCTCTGATGATCATCATAACACAAATTTTCTAGAGGATGTTGGTATTATGTATTTATTGATATGAACATTGGAATACCAATTTTATTAAATTTAAACAAGGATTATATGAATAGGTTTTAGGTTGAGTATTAAATTGTGTAATTTTTGCTGGCCTTTATGCAATGCCGCAGGACGATGTCGTGATGTTAGGAACATTATTTATGCATAACGTCCATACAAAGGCTTATTTGTGTTTTAGAAAATAATATTTGATTAGGGTCTGAGGAAATTTAATATTAAATTTTAAAATACAAAGAATTTAATTTTGTAAAATACATAATTTCATTTAATTTTATTAATTATTGAATAAAATATTAAATTGTAATCAGCAAAATGTTATTGAAAAATTATTTTATTTTTGAAAATTCGATACAAATTTATTTGCAACACAGAAAAGTCGGTTTTCTAAAACAGTCGTTACCAAATGAGTTTTTTTTAGAAACTTATTTCCGGCAAACTATCAACTTTATATCTGAGTAGTTTCTCGTAGCATAGTGCGTAGGACTGTCATGTCGGACGCCTGGGTTCGATTCCCAGTCTCATCAGGAATGGTGGAGAGTTGTCTAAAGATAGAACACGTTTATTAACAAGACCAAAATTGTTTAGGTATTTTAACGAAAAAAAAAGGAATGGTATGCAAGTTCCTAGTGTTTAATTATAAAGACGAAATTTCAAAAAAAAAAATCTATTCATTTCCAAAATCTTGAATTTTTAAAAAAGATTTGATTTTTCAAAATTCCAAGATTATAGAATATTTTTCATTAAAAATAAAGATCGAAATCCGTCAGAAAATCGAAAACCAAAAACCAGATTCTATGACAGGTACCGTTTTTAACGGTTGTGTAAAAATATTTTTTAACACTGAGAATTACCAAAAGCCCGAGACGAGACTATTCTGTGAGCCCGAGACTAGATCGAGACGAGACTACATTTTTTTCGGTTTGATGAGACAGACTCGATACTTCAAAGGTCATCAGTCTTGTCTAATAGCTAGCAGTGGATTTTGGTTTCGTGAATTTTCGTTAGTGGATTTTGATTTCATGATTTTGTTTCGTGGATCCAATTTTTCGAATTTGGGATTTGTTGCTAGTCAACCAACCCTTGACATACAAAGAAGCCTTTGAGTTTTTGGCAGCTTCATTCTCATCTTCTCTCTCATCAAAAACTCTATCAAAAGATTTGTAACGATATTCTTTGTTGAAACTTGAAAGTGTCAATTTGTGCCTAGCTTTGAAAATCATTTTATTGTGAGTTTTGGTCCAAAAGTTCTTAAAATCAATAAGATGAAAAGAAGGAATGACAATGATTTTATTTACAATCAGGTCTGCATACAAAATACTTCAAAATCACCCTTGTTCTAATTGATTGTTGTTATAAATAGCATCGGAATAAATAGAATTTTTAATACACAATCCCTTTTTTCCGGTGCAGCAGAACCAATATAATACCCATCCGCGCTCCGCTACCAAACTCTATACAAATTTCAAATAGGTACAATTTATAATTAAGTCAAACTAAAACTATAGAATCGCATTTAAAACACCTTCCGCCGCATCATAATTTATTCATCTATTCATCATCTGCACACTGTTGCATTGCATCTGCTGCACTGCAATTCTAGGAGAAAATGTGTCCCGCTGCCGCCAACACCGCCGCCACCATCACCGCACCGCACTAATTTAGTTCAAAACTTTCATTTTCAAATTGAAAATTTGCTGCATATGATGCAAAAGCCAAACAATGAAGCGTGGCATGAAAAGATTGAAAGCTTTATGGGTCACGCATCGTTGGTTTTTCTGCTTCGCAAAAATGAATATGAAAATCTATCTGTGCTGAGGGAACAGAATGGCAGAAGTGGTTGGCATTTGTTTTTACGCCATGCATATTATATGCACAGATATGGATGCCAACGCCAAGCCAACACTGACGATGATGCCTGTTTGTGGCAGCACCATGTAGGAGCGACAATACAAATAAATACGTCTAGCTCAGGCCAATGAATTCCATTGCATTTCGAGTGGACTGACTCCTTTGCTTTGAATGCTTGAATGAGAATAAAATCTGCCACCGAGCCATTCATTCCACCAATAAATATGCCGATGATGATGCTCTGCTGCATAATGGAGCAAAAATGGAACGAACCGTCTCGCTGAAGCTGGCCTCTGTCGGAACGGCCGTGATGAAGATGCGACGGTTTTATTGTGTATGTTGACTGAACGAAATATAGTTGGAATTCGTATATTTGTTGCAGTGTTTATTTATGAGCATAGAGGATTTTATAATAATAAAACAAAAAAAGGGAAAACCATAAAAATGAGGTTATTGTGTTGAATGCAGCAACTAAATCGCATGATGACTTGCTGATATGACACAAGTTATTGTGCGGGACAACTTTTCTTTGTGTTGAAAATGTAGATTTAAGAGGATTTAAGAATTGTTTACATTTTTCCTTTGTTATGGAAACTGATATTCTATAGATACAGAACGCGTATACGAGTACTGCATATGTGCATAAAGATGAAGGGACGTCATGTCAAGGAGATGCAGAGATGCTTTTCAGCATGAAAAATATGCCGAACTTTTATGAAACAGCGCCAGCTCTGAAGGCTCCAAGGATGATGGAGATCAATATAAAGGCCTCTAAGTCCAGGTTAAAATAAGGAAAGACTTTCTCACCTAAAAAAATGGGAAAGGCTCCTGTTCAATTCTTAGCTGGGCAAAAAGTTTTCAATTAAAGACCAAGCACCACTAAGAGGATTCTGATGATCGGCCTGGTAGTCATGGAATAGCTCCAACCTATAAAATCTAGGTTGTAGCTCACCCAAGAGTTTGATTCAAAAAAGAAAAACAATAGCTAATAAGTCAAAAATTCTATTAAAAACAACCTACCCGTTTCTGAAATTTTGAATTTAAAAAAAAATTACAAAAAAAAAATTGTCAGTGAACGACCAAGTGGAAATATTTGGAATAATTTCCTCTTTGACTTAATTTCCAAATACAAAAAGATCGTACTTTTGCGTTCATTAAAATCGAAAATCTCAATGAGACACCATTTTTCATTCGAATAAATAAAATTCATCAACGTTTTTTAAAAGCTCTTTTTTAGAAGAAAACTATAACTATGCTGAGATGTCTGGAACGTGAGTTGAATACCAAAATAAAACAATACCAAAAAGGGTCAACGTACAAAGCAATACGACGGACCATTAAAACTAAATATATCAACCAGCAAATGGAACACAAATCTCACAATAATAAAATAACTCAAAACTTTGTCCCATCGGATGTCAGCCATCATAGCCAACCAGCTAGCATTCAGCAATGGAAAAACTTGGAAACCCATTAACGTCAACTTTAATGTTCGAATTAGTAACGTGGATTTCAAGTTGTAAACGAAGACACATTTTGAAGACACGAATTTGTGTGTTTTTTCGTGATGAATATCTTTGGCGTTAAGTCTTTTTATTCGGATCATAACTTTTTATGATACTTCTGAGAATTTCAATATGTACCTTAAGTATGAAAGAGTTGAGTGTTTTATGGATGGCTAAGTCGGTAAGTATTAAATTAAAATTCAAAGACGTAAATCCTAAAAAAATAAAAAATAATAACAGCTCTTTAATCATTGTTTCATATAAAAGTATGTGTTTATTAATTAAGCAATTTTCACACCAAATTATATATTTTTTTTTATGTTTAGAATTCAGAAATTTTCTGAATTTTTTAAATTTAGTATTTTAATTTTAGAATTGCTCGGGGTGGGTTGTAGAATGAAGTAATGGTGTAAGTATTGTGACTATAAAAAATAACATAATAAAAATAAAAAATACATAATAAAATCAAAAACGTAACAGAAGAGCTAAATTTAAAATTTGAAAGATGGGAAAGAAGGAATGATATTGTTTCTTGTTGTCTTCTTGTATTTTCAAGCTATAATAACTCTTATCGTGGGCTCTCTCTGATCAAAAGTTCTGTTACTATTGAAGAAATTCTTTGTACCAATCTTTATCAACTAATTGGTGTTAAAAATAATACAGGTCATGAACTAGATCTAAATTTTTTTCTTAAGCTGACAATTGTGTGGTCTATCATCTATTCTCTTATTATACTCTTACCACCCTCCATTTCTCTTTCCCATTTTTTACGACTTTTCCCACAAAGCCAAGCTATCCGAAAATCTATTAACATTCAATTTAATAAGGCATAGGCCTGTTGACCTTAAAGCATCACTAATTCCTCTAACATTGACATCGCTCTTTCCAACTTCGACTCTTATATTTTAACTGCCTTTTTCAATCTGTCCTTTGAAAGGCTTAAACCGGCCAAAGCTCACCGGCTTTTCTTTTGCTGGTCTCTCCAAACCAACATAGATTCGTCAAAGCTCACTTATTTGTTTTTGGAACATTATGCTCTCTTGAAAACGGTTATCAGGTCGATGTTATTGTAATTAATGTCAGCAAAACAACTTAAAATGCCTTACGAACATAACCGATTTTTTGTTTCATAGACTCAGTCCGACAGAAAAGCATAGAGTGATCTTTAAAGTTTCTCAATCTAATCACAATCCTTGCCACTTCTAGCGTCCCGCAAGGAAGCCACCTGGGCCCACTGATGTTTATTATGATTATTAACGAAGTTGACTGTATCATTAAAGACTCTTTTATATCAGCTCACACTGATGATAAGAACATCCTTAGGTGCATATTATCCCCTGCGCACTCACTTCTTTTTCAAAATGATCGCTTTAAAAACTTTCTTGAACATAATGCAAGCAACTGTCCAGCTATCACCTCCTTTCGTAAGAGCTGCCAACTGTCTCCTAGAACGTATCTCATAAATTGAAACTGAAACTGAAAAAAACTGAAACTGATGATGTGCAAGTTATGATTGATTCTCTGTGTGATCTATGAATTATTATCTACCAGAATTTAATTTTCTTTCTCAAATTGATATGTCTTTTAGGGAGCTACTTCTGCACATGGCTTCAAAAATTCACTGACCTCTATGTCATTCAATCTTTCTGTACCACTTTTGTTAGGCCACTCCTCGAATGTTCAACCAATTCTCAGCGATTTGAAACTGTTTGATTTCTATAACCTAAGAATATCTAAGTCTAAGAATATCATTTAAAATCATTAATAAAGATCGAATTCTGAAAGTGTCTTCACCCATCAACTTTTAGCTGGTTATTCGATTGCTCTTCTCCAAAAAAAAAAATCTCCCTCTAAAACAATTCCAATAATCTCCGATCCCTTACTCTCGTTTCAATCAAGTTCAACCGCATCAATCATGGTAACAAGGAACCTACGACTCACATCATACATACGCCTAACAGCGTCTTCAACCTAGTTGACTTCTATTTCAGTAAATTCAGCCTCAAAACCTCCCTTAACAGTACCTTCGCACACTTTCTAGACTAACCTTAAGTTTCCAAATAAAGTGAAACACAGAAATGCAGCTGCAACTTTTAAGTAAAGACATACTCGTAAATGCATGTGGAAGGTTTGCAAGTTTCATTTACTTTTAAATTCAAAACTTTAAGAAAAACAAAAGCACTTAATTTGGCATAAAAGGGCCATCGTTTATATTCGTTTGCAAAATTCTTCATCATTTTTATTCTTCTCAAAACATCTCAAAACACAACCTTTCAAGCGATTAAAATCCTCAAACATAATTAAATAAAAACTTCCCTTAAAAGTGTTTATCTTTCGAGTGTCTGTACATAAATGATAAACTTTTAAGCACTAGACAACGATGCACGCATCACTATAAATTATCAGGAAGAATAACTTCCTTGCACTGTAGATGTAGACATGGATGCTCAGAGGCACTTGCAACATTCTTTCCTTTCTTTCCAGAGCGGCATGTGTAGGGAAATAAAATAAGAGTTTGATGAAGAAATTTTCTTATTTCACACTCAAAACGGATTCTGGTGTGCTCCTCGACATCATCTAATTCACTATCAGCTCCCTGCTGCATGGTTTCTTAGTTCAACGATGTAGTGTGTAGACTTTGGAGAGCACATGCCTCCATGAAGTAATTGCCATTTATAACTTTTCACAGGAAACTAGTACCACCAACAGCAGATACCTTCCTTCTGTCCTTCCTACAGCGCTTGTGTAGTTTCTTCTTGACTTGCTGAGATGATGATGATGATGGCTAGACCTAGAGATTTTTAACTCCTTGGTGCTAGCTCAACCATGTAATGATGTAATTTTCTTGGATGTGTCGCTCCTGGCTTCTTTTTCAAAGCCGCCATCAACTCTTGAGGCTTTTTTCTTCTTCTTCTTCTTGATCTAATTATTGTGCCCATAAGTGGTTATGATCTGACTTTACGCTTGGTATCATGAACATCATACCCTTGAATGAGTGGTTATTATGCAGGTACATCTTTTTACATGCACGCATCAGCGACGCAGTGCTGTTTATATGTAACATCTTGTACCTGGTAAGAGCTGAGGCGACTTCCTTCGTAATGGTATCACATTATAAAAAGGGCAATTCGCTCTACAAATTTTGCTACAAGTACATAGGCTTAGGTATATCTACATCCTACATATTTGTATTATGCATCATATGGAAAAATGTCCTAAGGATAGGAACTATTCTCGCATGTTGTATTGAAAAAAAAAACTTTTTAATTTTTTTAATATTTTTTTTGTAGGCGTGCAAAGACGACGATGGCCTTGGGAAGAAAATTGATTTCATTTAAGTTTTGGATGATACGACAGAAAAAATTTAATAACAGTAGAGTCCAGCTTATACTGATCAATTAACTTATTTCTAATTTACTAACTCAAATATTAATGTATATTCAGACTCCTCCATGCAACGTCTTTTAACTAGCTAGATATTTATATAACCATGATTGGAAGGATATACAACAGTTTAAGGGATTATTACATTACATTTATTATGGAGGCAGATATTGTGACCTAGGAGTGCTTCTAGGTGGATTCTAGGAGTAAATCAGAGAGGTACAATAGAAGAAGAGAAGTCGAAAAGTTATAGCAAGTTAAAGAAATTTGTTTATTGTTTGAAAATCACTTTTTCGTAATTTTAAGAAAAAAGTTCATCTTAAGTTACCGTTTTTATTGTTTAGTTTTAAAGCCCTTGTAATTACTTATTATTTAAGAATAAATCAGCTCTCTAGCGTTAACAGGAGCCGAGTAATAAATTACTGAAGGTAGGTAAGTCAGCGCTAGCAGGCAATTTTATGTTTTTATGTTTTAATTAATATCTCAGTCCCAGTAAGTCGCAAATTAAAAATTATTGCAGATGTAAACAACGGGAGCCGAGAAATTCATGAATTAAACATGACGCTTCAGTTTACTGACGTATAACATTTCTCTTCGTTTTTTTGTTAATAAGTCGGTCTCTGTGCAGACGATATAAAAAAATTATTTTTACCAATGTCCGTTATGTTTTTGAAAGAATTCTATGTTTTTAAACAGATAAGTCTATGGCAACAAGGAAAAACAACATAAGTCACTTTTTGTAGTTTTTCAGGAAAGCAGTTTGAATTTTTGTGTTGTTTTTCCTTATGCAGTTTTCTAAATGTTCTGATCTTAAGTCGACTTATGTCGTTTTTCCGCATTGCGTATTCCGCAAAAAAAATAAATTATTTTTATTCGGAATAGCTACACAAGTGACGACACAAGTCGAGTTATGTTTTCAAAAGGAATTCCCATAGTTTTGTAAAAAGAGCATAAGTCTACTTGTGTTGTTGTTGCTTGTGAAAACTGAGCATAGAAAAAGACTTATGTTGTTTTTTTTTTAGGCTATAATTCAGAAACCATAAGAGATACAAATACGAAAAAAATATTTGAGGTAGAATCGCTCGTTGCGCATCCGATGCTATCAAAAACTCAATTTCGACATTAGTCGACTTATGCTGTTATTCCTTGTTGCCACAGAAGTTAAAAAGTTACAAACAGTTAAGTTAGTTACAGTAAGTTAATTCTTCCTTGTGCTGCAGTTGTTTTCTATATATGTAAGAAAAAGGATATAATATTTTTTACCATAACCTTGAAGGCAAGTTAAGTTTTTTACAATTTAAATAAAATACTCCTTTTTAGTAACGGCAAATGAAAGATCTACGAACATCCACACGACCTCTTTTTTTAATCTTGTGGCATCCCCTGTGGACCCAATCCACTTTAAATCTCAATTAAATTGGTTTTGTTCTCAACCGTTTCGGGCATTTCGCTTTCTTCATAAGAATTTTCATATGGAAGCTTTGTTCTCTGTTCTAATACAGTTGCGTTAGGCGTTTTGTGTTTTCGTTAGTGTTGAGTGCTGGTGGGATCAAACACCGGCGCAAAGCTTCTTGGACTTCTTTGCCAGCCCCAGCCTTCTGGGCCTTATGTGTTACCAACCAAATTTGTTCTGCTGCAGATTTTGTAGGTGGCAAAGAAGCAAGATCAAATTTGATTTTGATACTCGCACGTGAGAAATGATTAAATCTCATCTAAAAGTGGTTTTTGACGACTGAAATAAGAGTCAAGATGTCAAGGCAAGTCAAGGCAAGTCAAGACCTCAAGGCGATTCTAGATCTCAAGGCGATTCTAGATCTCAAGGCGATTCAAGATCTCAAGGCTATTCTAGATCTCAAGGCGATTCTAGATCTCAAGGCGATTCTAGATTTCAAGGCAAGTCAAGACCTCAAGGCGATTCTAGATCTCAAGGCGTTTCTAGATCTCAAGGCGTTTCTAGATCTCAAGGCGATTCTAGATCTCAAGGCTATTCTAGATCTCAAGGCGATTCTAGATCTCAAGGTGATTCTAGATCTCAAGGCAAGTCAAGACCTCAAGGCGATTCTAGATCTCAAGGCGTTTCTAAATCTCAAAGCAAGTCAAGAACTCAAGGCGATTCTAAATCTCAAGGCGATTCTAGATCTCAAGGCGATTCTAGATCTCAAGGCAAGTCAAGATCTCAAGGCGATTCTAGATCTCAAGGCGATTCTAGATCTTAAGGCGATTCAAGATCTCAAGGCGATTCTAGATCTCAAGGCGATTCAAGATCTCAAGGCTATTCTAGATCTCAAGGCGATTCTAGATCTCAAGGCGATTCTAGATCTCAAGGCGTTTCTAGATCTCAAAGCAAGTCAAGACCTCAAGGCGATTCTAGATCTCAAGGCGATTCTAGATCTGAAGGCGATTCTAGATCTCAAGGCGATTCTAGATCTCAAGGAGATACAAGATCTCAAGGAGATACAAGATCTCAAGGTGATTCTAGATCTCAAGGCGATTCTAGATCTCAAGGAGATTCTAGATCTCAAGGCGATTCTAGATCTCAAGGAGATTCTAGATTTCAAGGCGTTTCTTAATCTCAAGGCAATTCTAGATCTCAAGGAGATTCAAGATCTCAAGGCGTTTCTAAATCTCAAGGTGATTCTAGATCTCAAGGAGATTCTAGATCTCAAGGCGTTTGAAAATCTCAAGGCGATTTTAGATCTCAAGGCGTTTCTAAAACTCAAGGCGATTCTAGATCTCAAGACGATTCTGGATCTCAAGGCGTTTCTAAAACTCGAAGCGATTCTAGATCTCAAGGCGAATCAAGATCTCAAGGTGATTCTAGATCTCAAGGCGATTCTAGATCTCAAAGAGATTCTAGATCTCAAGGCGATTCTAGATCTCAAGGCATTTCTAGATCTCAAGGCAAGTCAAGACGATTCTAAAGGCGATTCTAGATCTCAAGGCGATTCTAGATCTCAAGGCGATTCTAGATCTCAAGGCGATTCTAGATCTCAAGGCGTTTCTAAATCTCAAGGCGATTCTAGATCTCAAGGCGATTCTAGATCTCAAGGCGATTCAAGATCTCAAGGCGATTCTAGATCTCAAGGCGATTCAAGATCTCAAGGCGTTTCTAAAACTCAAGGCGATTCTAAATCTGAAGGCATTTCTTAATCTCAAGGCGATTCTAGATCTCAAGGAGATTCTAGATCTCAAGGCGTTTCTAGATCTCAAGGCAATTCTAGATCTCAAGGCGATTCTAGATCTCAAGGCATTTCTAGATCTCAAGGCCATTTTAGATCTCAAGACGTTTCTAAATCTCAAGGCGATTCTAGATCTCAAGATTCTAGATCTCAAGGCGCTTCTAAATCTCAAGGCGATTCTAGATCTCAAGGCGTTTCTAAAACTCAAGGCGATTCTAGATCTCAAGACGATTCTAGATCTCAAGGCGTTTCTAAAACTCAAGGTGATTCTAGATCTCAAGGCGATTCTAGATCTCAAGGCATTTCTAGATCTCAAGGCCATTTTAGATCTCAAGACGTTTCTAAATCTCAAGGCGATTCTAGATCTCAAGATTCTAGATCTCAAGGCGCTTCTAAATCTCAAGGCGATTCTAGATCTCAAGGCGTTTCTAAAACTCAAGGTGATTCAAGATCTCAAGACTATTCTAGATCTCAAGGCGTTTCTAAAACTCAAGGCGATTCTAGATCTCAAGGCCAATCAAGATCTCAAGACTATTCTAGATCTCAAGGCGTTTCTAAATCTCTAGGCGATTCTAGATCTCAAGGCGCATCAAAATCTCAAGGCGTTTCTAAAACTCAAGGCGATTCTAGATCTCAAGACGATTCTAGATCTCAAGGCGAATCAAAATCTCAAGGCGTTTCTAAAACTCAACGCGATTCTAGATCTCAAGGCGAATCAAGATCTCAAGGTGATTCTAGATCTCAATTCGATTCTAAATCTCAAGGCATTTCTAGATTTCAAGGGGATTCTAGATCTCAAGGCATTTCTAGATTTCAAGACCATTTTAGATCTCAAGGCGAATCAAAATCTCAAGGCGTTTCTAAAACTCAAGGTGATTCTAGATCTCAAGGCGAATCTAGATCTCAAGGTGTTTCTAAAACTCAAGGCGATTCTAGATCTCAAGGCGAATCAAGATCTCAAGGTGATTCTAGATCTCAAAGCGTTTCTAAATCTCAAGGCGATTCTAGATCTCAAGGCGAATCAAAATCTCAAGGCGTTTCTAAAACTCAAGGCGATTCTAGATCTCAAGACGATTCTAGATCTCAAGGCGTTTCTAAAACTCAAGGCGATTCTAGATGTCAAGGCAAATCAAAATCTCAAGGCGTTTCTAAAACTCAAGGCGATTCTAGATCTCAAGACGATTCTAGATCTCAAGGCGTTTCTAAAACTCAAGGCGATTCTAGATCTCAAGGGGATTATAGATCTGAAGGCGTTTCTAAAACTCAAGGCGATTCTAGATCTCAAGGCGAATCAAGATCTCAAGGTGATTCTAGATCTCAAGGCGATTCTAGATCTCAAGGAGATTCTAGATCTCAAGGCGATTCTAGATCTCAAGGAGATTCTAGATCTCAAGGCGATACTTGATCTCAAGGCGATTCTAGATCTCAAGGCGTTTCTAAAACTCAAGGCGATTCTAGATCTCAAGGCGAATCAAAATCTCAAGGCGATTCTAGATCTCAAAGCGTTTCTTAATCTCAAGGCGATTCTAGATCTCAAGGTGATTCTAGATCTCAAGGCGATTCTAAATCTCAAGGCGATTCTAGATCTCAAGGCGATTCTAAATCTCAAGGCGTTTCTAAAACTCAAGGTGATTCTAGATCTCAAGGCGAATCTAGATCTCAAGGCGAATCAAAATCTCATAGCATTTCTAAAACTCAAGGCGATTCTAGATCTCAAGACGATTCTAGATCTCAAGGCGTTTCTAAAACTCAAGGCGATTCTAGATCTCAAGGGGATTATAGATCTTAAGGCGTTTCTAAAACTCAAGGCGATTCTAGATCTCAAGACGATTCTAGATCTCAAGGCGTTTCTAAAACTCAAGGCGAATCAAGACCTCAAGGTGATTCTAGATCTCAAGGCGATTCTAGATCTCAAGGAGATTCTAGATCTCAAGGCGATTCTAGATCTCAAGGAGATTCTAGATCTCAAGGCGTTTCTTAATCTCAAGGCGATTCTAGATCTCAAGGTGATTCTAGATCTCAAGGCGATTCTAGATCTCAAGGAGATTCTAGATCTCAAGGCGATTCTTGATCTCAAGATGATTCTAGATCTCAAGGCGTTTCTAAAACTCAAGGCGATTCTAGATCTCAAGGCGAATCAAAATCTCAAGGCGTTTCTAAAACTCAAGGTGATTCTAGATCTCAAAGCGTTTCTTAATCTCAAGGCGATTCTAGATCTCAAGGCGAATCAAAATCTCAAGGCGTTTCTAAAACTCAAGGCGATTCTAGATCTCAAGACGATTCTTGATCTCAAGGCGTTTCTAAAACTCAAGGCGATTCTAGATCTCAAGGCGAATCAAAATCTCAAGGCGTTTCTAAAACTCAAGGCGATTCTAGATCTCAAGACGATTCTAGATCTCAAGGCGTTTCTAAAACTCAAGGCGATTCTAGATCTCAAGGCGATTCTAGATCTCAAGGCATTTCTAGATCTCAAGGCCATTCTAGATCTCAAGGCGTTTCTAAATCTCAAGGCGATTCTAGATCTCAAGGCGCTTCTAGATCTCAAGGCGATTCTAGATCTCAAGGCGATTCTAGATCTCAAGGCATTTCTTAATCTCAAGGTGATTCTAGATCTCAAGGAGATTCTAGATCTCAAGGCGTTTCTAAATCTCAAGGTGATTCTAGATCTCAAGAGGATTCTAGATCTCAAGGCATTTCTAGATCTCAAGGAGATTCTAGATCTCAAGGCGATTCTAGATCTCAAGAGGATTCTAGATCTCAAGGCGTTTGTAAAACTCAAGGTGATTCTAGATCTCAAGGCGAATCAAAATCTCAAGGCGTTTCTAAAACTCAAGGCGATTCTAGATCTCAAGGCGAATCAAGATCTCAAGGCGTTTCTAAAACTCAAGGCGATTCAAGGCGAATCAAGATTTCAAGGTGATTCTAGATCTCAAGGCGTTTCTAAATCTCAAGGCGATTCTAGATCTCAAGGCGAATCAAAATCTCAAGGCGTTTCTAAAACTCAAGGCGATTCTAGATCTCAAGGAGATTCAAGATCTCAAGGCGTTTCAAAATCTCAAGGCGATTCAAGATCTCAAGACGTTTCTAAAACTCAAGGCGATTCTAGATCTCAAGGCGAATCAAAATCTCAAGGCGTTTCTAAGACTCAAGGCGATTCTAGATCTCAAGACGATTCTAGATCTCAAGGCGTTTCTAAAACTCAAGGCGATTCTAGATCTTAAGGCGAATCAAGATCTCAAGGCGTTTCTAAAACTCAAGGCGATTCTAGATCTCAAGGCAAGTCAAGATCTCAAGGCGATTCTACATCTCATTACTATTCTAGACCTTAAGGCGATTCTAGATCTCAAGGAGATTCAAGATCTCAAGGCGTTTCTAAATCTCAAGGCGATTCTAGATCTCAAGGCGATTCTAGATCTCAAGGAGATTCTAGATCTCAAGGCGTTTCAAAATCTCAATGCGATTCTAGATCTCAAGGCGTTTCTAAAACTCTTGAGATCTAGAATCGTCTTGAAATCTAGAATCGCCTTGAGATTTAGAAACGCCTTGAGATCTAGAATCTCCTTGAGATCTAGAATCGCCTTGAGATCTAGAATCTCCTTGAGATCTAGAATCGCCTTGAGATTTAAAAACGCCTTGAGATTTAAAAACGCCTTGAGATCTTGAATCGCCTTGAGATCTAGAATTGCCTTGAGGTCTTGACTTACCTTGAGATCTAGAATCGCCTTGAGATCCAGAAACGCCTTGAGATCTAAAATCGCCTTGAGTCTTGACTTGCCTTGAGATCTAGAATCTCCTTGAGGTTTAGAAATGCCTTGAGATCTAGAATCGCCTTGAGATCTAAAATTGCCTTGAGGTCTAGAATCGCCTTGAGGTCTTGACTTGCCTTGAGATCTATAATCGCCTTGAGATCTAGCATCGCCTTTAGATCTAGAATCGCCTTGAGATCTAGAATTGCCTTGAGATATAGAATCGCCTTGACATCTAGAATCGCCTTGAGATCTAGAATCGCCTTGAGATCTAGAATCGCCTTGAGTTTTAGAAACGCCTTGAGATCTATATTCGCCTTGAGATTTAAAAACGCCTTGAGATCTTTAATCGCCTTGAGATCTAGCATCGCATTTAGATCTAGAATCGCCTTGAGATCTAAAATTGCCTTGAGATCTAGAATCGCCTTGAGATCTAGAATCGCCTTGAGATCTAGAATCGCCTTGAGATTTAGAAACGCCTTGAGATATAGAATCGCCTTGAGATCTAGAATCGCCTTGAGGTCTAGAATAGTCTTGAGATGTAGAATCGCCTTGAGATCTTGACTTGCCTTGAGATCTTGAATCGTCTTGGGGTCTAGAATCGCCTTGAGATCTAGAATCGCCTTGAGATCTAGAATCGCCTTCATCTAGAATCGCATTGAGGTCTAGAATCGCCTTGAGTTTTAGAAACGCCTTGAGATATAGAATCGTCTTGAGATCTAGAATAGTCTTGAGATCTAGAATCGGCTTGAGATCTAGAATCGGCTTGAGATCTAGAATCGCCTTCATCTAGAATCGCATTGAGGTCTAGAATCGCCTTGAGTTTTAGAAACGCCTTGAGATATAGAATCGTCTTGAGATCTAGAATAGTCTTGAGATCTAGAATCGCCTTGAGATCTAGAATCGCCTTGAGATCTAGAATCGGCTTGAGATCTAGAATCGCCTTCATCTAGAATCGCATTGAGGTCTTGACTTGCCTTGACGTTTTGAATCCCATTGAGGTCTCGAAGTGCCTTGACGTCTTGACTTGCCTTGAATTGACGTGACTTGCCTTGACGTCTTGAATCGCCTTGAGATCTCGAATCGCCTTGACTTGTCTTGAATTGACTTGCCTTGACTTGCCTTGACGTCTTGACTTTTATTTCAGCCGTCAAAAACCACTTTTAGATGAGATTTAATCATTTCTCACGTGCGAGTATCAAAATCAAATTTGATCTTGCTTCTTTGCCACCTACAAAATCTGCAGCAGAACAAATTTGGTTGGTAACACATAAGACCCAGAAGGAAGGGGCTGGCAAAGAAGTCCAAGAAGCTTTGCGACGGTGTTGGATCCCACCAGCACTCAACACTAACCAAAACACAAAACTACGACCTTGAGCTCACGACACTGCTTATCCTAACGCAACTGTATTAGAACAGAAAACAAAGCTTCCATATGAAAATTCTTATGAAGAAAGCGAAATGCCCGAAACGGTTGAGAACAAAACCAATTTAATTGAGATTTAAAGTGGATTGGGTCCACAGGGAATGCCACAAGATTAAAAAAAGAGGTCGTGTGGATGTTCGTAGATCTTTCAATTGCCGTTACTAAAAAGGCGTATTTTATTTAAATTGTAAAAAACTTAACTTGCCTTCAAGGTTATGATAAAAAATATTATGTATATCCTTTTTCTTACATATATAGAAAACAACTGCATCACAAGGAAGAATTAACTTACTATAACTAACTTAACTGTTTGTAACTTTTTAACTTATCTGTTTAAAAACATAGAATTCTTTCAAAAACATAACGGACATTAGTAAAAATAATTTCCTTATATCGTCTGCACAGAGACCGACTTATTAACAAAAAAACGAAGAGAAATGTTAAATGTTAAAACACATTTCTACCAATAACTTTTGTAAAAAAAAGTTGTCAGGTGGTGCAAATTTGGATTTAAGCCTTTCAAATAAGGCCCTATCGATCCATGAAATAAAAAAAGACCATGTCTCTCCGCTCAAGGTCAAATGACTGGACTAATCGATGAAAATTTACATTTTTTGTAGATGTTCAATGTTCTGAATAATTTGAAAATGTTCATGTGGATTTTTAAAGTTCATAGTTTTAAGTATTTTTTTTAATTTTCATGTGGATTTGTCGTAGTTCTTAAAGAAATTTAAAATTTCATGTGAATTTTCAAAAATTACAGGGTTTTACAAATTTCACGTAACTTAAAAAACAAAACTTAACTTTAATATGTCAGGTTAATTTTCAAAAATTATATCATCTTCTAAATTTCACGTGAAAATTTTAAGTAACAAGTGAATTTGCAACAGAATTTAAAAATTTTAAATTTTCACGGGGATTTTTATATTTGATAAATAAATTAAAAATTTTGTGTAAATTTCCAAAAAATTTCAGTAAATTCAAAATTTAACTAGAATTTTCATAAGCTTTACATAAGCTTTAGGTAAATTTAAAAATTTTAGAGGCAGGGGTAAGTTTGTGGGCCGGCTCCCCAGATGTCGCATCTTTCGTTCCTCTCCATAGTAGTACTATAAAAATCAATAAGTTGATTGCTGCTGCACAATCCTCTACAGGGAGGAGGAAATTGATGCTGACGTTGCTTCCCTTGAAGCAATGACAGAGGCAGCTATTAATAATATATGTTGCAAAATAATAAAAATGGCTTCTTTCTTTTTGTCGAAGGTGACTTAATTGATAATTTAAATCTGTCACAGAAGGCTCTTTTGGAGACGTAGAATTTTTGAAGGGCATAAAGAAAGCTCTGGATATGACGAACTCAGAAGAAACATTAATAATTGTTGTAACATCCGATCCAAACTATGAGTCTGAGAGGCTATTCTGACATCGGGAATAATATTTTAGGACTTGGGACAGATCTGAGTGATGAAGATAAGTTGCCGTATACTTGGTTATGCTAATGGGCCAAGTTATTACAAGCATTTTAACTCGACCGGATAACGTTTAGACCTAACTCACGTGAATGTTTGTAAGTACTATACAATTATACATGTTGAACATTTATTAAAAAACTAATCATGAAATTTTTAAGTTCCCATCAGTTAAATACGAAACTCATGGAGGTGGTGATGTACCGATTTATGACAATGGTATGTCTATCAGCAAAAAATATTTCAATAGTTTGTTATTTCTTTATAGAAACATTTTTTTTCGCAGATTTGTTTACTGGAGTAGTCAAACAAAACATTTTGCCTCACATTATGGGCTAAGTAGCATATATTGGAGATGGCTCAACTATATGCCAAAATGGAAGAGCAAAGAGTTCTGTTGCGAGTTTATCAAAGCTCAGTAGTTCTTCTCATATTATGTTTGATTTAATTTTTTTTTAAATATCAAATGTAAACGTAGTTTACTCGTATTAAGTCCTATCTACTTTTTTTAAGGATCATTTCGAGAAAATAAAAAAAAACTGACAAACTAAGACAAGTCAAGGAATTTTATTATAAATTATTGTTACCGTGATTTCACGTGAAATTATTTATATCTTTTGCAAATTCAGGTGATATTTTAAATTGACTGAAGAATGAATATAAAATACGTTAATTTTTAAAAATATTAAATTTTGTTGAAAAATGGTTCTTAAGTGTTTCTGTAAACCGTTGTACCAAAAAACCTTAAATCGAGACCCCACTGTAAATAAACAGTGCAGTCTTACGTATGGGGATTTTCACTTTTTGTTGGCTTAATCATATTTTATTTCATTCTTTGTTTGTAAACCAGGTAAACATTATAATCATCTCATTAAAATGAAGTGTAGATCGACATTTAATTCTGCAATGCGGTTTCCTTTTCATTTCACCCGCAGAATACACATCAGCAGCAGAAGCGGCATCAGCAGAAACACAACAACAATGCCTGCGCCAATTAATCAACATCACCATTTAGGAGCCACAAAATCATTTGCGCCACGCAGAAAATTATTCCGATAACTATGTACATGATGGAATCATGCACTTCATGAATAGGGTGTTTTTTTTTAGAGCTACAGAAGTTTAGGTTGGCAACACTTTTTTAACTGGCGGCCGTTTTAACGGCTGCTGAGTGATTTGAATTGAATTTAGTTTGGATTGGCATTTTAACATGAATAGACTGACGTTTGAGCAACGAACGCTTCCAAATTACTTTTAACTAGATTATCCTCAAGAGACAACGTTATATCCAGAAAAACTGACTGCTTGCTTTATGGGTGCTTTATAGGCTGGTCGAATCATTAGTCCGTATTTCTTTTAAAAACGATGATGGCCAGAACGTTACCGTCAGTGGTGACCAGCCATGATTACTGACTTTTTCGTTTCTCAATTGAACAACCAAGTTGTATAAGAAAATGTGGTTTTAGCTGCTGCCACAATTGATTTATTTAAGGAAACGTTTGGCAACCGTGTAGTTTCACGTTTCAGAAGTCGCTAGTCAACGCCAATGAGCCCGAGACAATCGACCACTTGGAGGACAATATTCCCTGCGTTATTACCAATAAACGGTAAAAGTGAATTTTAAAAATTCATCCTTGCTCCCATTCCATTTCAAATTTCTATACCTCTAACAAAAAACACCCTTTATATTCTTTAACACACCTTTAGGTACTCTCATTGAATGGTCGAGCGATTTTAAAACAACATTCGGATGTAATTAAGCAACCAAAGGTGGCGCTCGTGTTGCATGCCTTCGGACGGAAAATTCTTTGGCGGTTTTAACATTGCATTCGGACAGCAGAGGAAATGTACTCGTACAAACCCAGGAATCCAGATAGTTCTTGTGAGATCATTATTTACATTGCACATCATAGAACAATAATTACATGGGTGAAACATGGCAAACGCGGTTACCAAATTCACAGTGCCATATCAAATAGATGCAGTACACTTTTGTAATATGTGGTGGAACCTCTTTGTTTAATTTAACATACCACACTTGAACCAGCAGACCAACCATCCGAATCCATATAGAAGTGTGGTCTTCAATTAAATTCTATTGTTGTTGCTCTATCCTCTTTGGTTAAATTAATGATGATGGTTCGTTTTGGTTTTGGTCTTCGTCGGTGTTATGTGGCGTTTGCGTTTGCAATCTTTTAATTTGAGCTCTTTCGTTAACTGATGGAACATGCAACGATGTCAGATTGGAGTTCTTAATGGAAAGACTTTGGACAAAGTGCTCTTGTGCATCAGACTGCGATACAACAATTTCAAGCATTTTTTATCTTCTTTTTTTTTATTATAGGTAGGAGGACCAAAAGAATATTGCCTCCCGTATTAATTTAAATTCTTTTGATTTATTAATATGCATGCATAGTTGCAGGGTATTAATTTCAACCCTATTAAATTTTTATTATTTGTTTTGTTGATTGATTGGTGATCCGGTAATCACCATCAATGCAAAATTTACACCAAAATAACAAAATTCACTTCGAATACTAAAAGCCTTCGCCAATTTTCAATCATCCAGCACTGCATTACTTTGCTTTCATAATACCTACAAGTAGTAAAAAAAAATTAAAATCCATAAAAAAATATTGAGTTTGGTCATAAAAATTCGCATAAACTTTTCGCAATATAAAAAAAAAAAAAAAACAATAAGAGTTCGCAGTGGGTCAACGTATATAGGAAATCTCAGCATCCTGCTCCAAGCTGATGCTATACTCGAAGCTAAAAAAATCCAATCCAATTTTATTATTTTACGGATTCACCCATTTCGATGGTAGATATAATTTTTTTTTTATTTATATTTAAATGCAGGTCTTATCCCAGTGAACGAGCACGAAATTGAATTTAAATCATTGTTAAATGGGAAGCTTTTTGCAAATCTGATTTTTATTTTATTTTATTTAAATTTTTTGTTTTTAGTTTTCTGAAATGCATGTGATTTTGGACTTAAGTGATTTAGTTGGACATTTTTATTCACGGAATAATATATAAGTGGGGTAAATTGCAGTTTTTTAACAAGGCTGTAAAGAACTTAGTTAGTGGTTGTATAGATTATGTTGAGTGTTGAAATGATAAACACTTTAAAACACTTTCATCGTCATTTTTATAAACATTTTAGCAACATTGTGTGGATATTTTTGACGACCTTTTGTTACATTTAACATTTTTATTTTAATATTACATCGTTTTCGAGATTAACTTTTTTTCATTAATCACCCTTGGTGTTGGAACGTTTGGCTGAGATTTGATTTGGTAATATGGCCGGCGAAAAAAACACAATGGAATTAGAGTTTTGGATAAGTAAAAAAAATTGAATTCGAGATTTTGATTACCAGATAGGGAAGTTGAAAAAAGTGGGCCTCGCAATTCTGTCGGTCTACCCGTTGGACTACAGCCTGAACAGGTCGGTTGATTTTGTTGGAACTTGGTGTATACTGTTTTTTGGTTCGTTTTGATTTTTTTTCAACACCAAAATTAACGGTACCATCAAATTTTTCTCGAAAATAGTTTGAACAATTTTTTTTTGAAAAACAGTCAATATTTACTTATAAAGGAAAAAAAATTCCAAAAATTGCACCTACCATTATTACTATCAAAATTAGACCACTCAAGCAAAAAAAAAAATAATTAAATTAAAATAGTAGTTGTGGTTATTTTCAGTTTTCTTAAAAACAAAAAGGCATAAAATCATCTCGTTTTCAGTTTTTGATTGAAAATTAATAAAAAATATTTATAAACCTATTAAATAATTTTTTTTTTAATTTTTTGTTTTAACTTTTTTTACTCAAATTTTGAGTTTAAAATTAAATTTTTCAAAAACTATGCATAGTTTTGACTTGTTGGCTTTAAAGAAATGTATAAAACTTAATTGTTGGTATTACCGTTATTTTTTAATTATTTGTTTTCCATTTAACGTACATATTTTTTAAATTGCCCCTGCCGCCTAAACAGGGGGAAGTAAGACACCCCCCTCCCATAGTGAAAAATGCTTGTATTGCCGTGTTCTACAAAAATCCGTTATAATTTTTTGGCGCCCCGGTTATCATACTCTCCCAAAGATTTAAATAAAAGCATCTAAAATTTATAAGAAGTATTTACAATTTTTAGGAGTTTAAAAAAAATAATTTTTCGAAAATTAAATTTTTTAGAAACATGTTTTTGAAATTTGGTACAAATAATTTTCGTTTACAATCTTTATTAATTTAAACCAAAATTTGTTTTATTTTTGAAAATAATGGTACCTTCCATGCATTAAAAAAATCCCTTTTCAAAAAACTACATTTTTTTCGAAACAAAAAGCATTCCTTTTTTTTAGGTTAAGAAATGTATTTTCTTCAAAATGTTATATTTTCAGTGAATTTTATTTCGACAAAAAATTGTGGGTCATTTTTGGAAACTTAAGTTAAATTCACTAAAGAAACTTTTAAAAATTTTTTGGGATTTTTTTTCCCTTCTTGTACAGTTTTTTAAGAAATGCTTTTCTGATTGTTCAATATTGGTCTGATTAAAAATTAAAAAAGAGGCTGGGTGCGACCCACACTTCCCATTTTTTTATATTTTTTGTCAAAAACTATCAATTAGATATTTGTCAAAATTTAACCTTTTATAAAAAATTGTACTATGTATAAAATAAAATATTTTAGAAGGCACAATCGTTGTTCGTTCACAGGATATTCGTCAATAGCATTACTTTTGAATCGTTTATTTAATTTTGGTAAACCAGCGGCATTAATAATTTTGAAAAATCATTTATAAGCTTGAATATTTTTTACATTTTACATAAATTAATACAAGATGCTGCAAAGTTATAAACGGGCACACGCTACTACCATTTTTTTTTATTTCCTTGATAACACAAAATGTATGTTTTCTCATCATGGAAAACACGAACAAATTCTGAACTACCGCAAAACAAATTTATAAGATGAATGCTGATTTTCACGACCATCTAATATTCATTTAATGTCAATTGGTCTACTTATGCCATTCATGTGGTGAGTAGAGAGGATCTTTGCCATCGTAAACTTCTATAAATACCGTAAACCAATGCAACGTTATATTTTTCTATAATCCTGATGGCGCGGCGCTGTTGGTTTTTCGAATGAGATTGCAGTGAATTATTATGAACAGCGAATACCGTAAAGATGGACATTTATATATTTTACTGGGTTTCGTCCATCGGGATGATGCTGCAGCAGCAGCAGAAGCAGCAGCAGTATCCAACATTGAATGCAGGTAGTCGTATCTCTTAAGAGTCACTCATGTAACGTGTGGAGGACAGCAGTGAGGTGTAATTCAAGCGAAATACCTTTTTGAATCAATGTTTATATGAAATTGCGTGATGGCAGTCAAGAGAGACCATAAATGAACGTGGTAACAAGATATTAGAGATGAGGTACACAAGTTCTATGGATATGGACGTCCTGCTGTTCTTGGGCAATTTGTGAAAACCACTGAATTTGCCGTTATGAGCATGAAGACTTTTGAAATCGTCTTCGTTGTAATCTGATGACAACCTATTGCGACAGTGGGTGACCACATTCACGCGATTGTATTTTTAATAGGACCCCCGTTTAAATTCGTCTACACTCTGCATCACTTGATTAAGTTATAATTCTATTTTTTCGCAATTTCTTTTTGTAGAGCGGTGGTGTGGTTGTAAACTTTATTCAACTTAATTCAATTCAATTCAATTCATTTCAATTTAATTCAACTCAATTCAATTCAATTCATTTTAGAAAAAAAAATAAAAATAAATTCTAGTTAAAGTCTTTAAAAGGACCCTCAATAAATCAATTTCAATAAACGCCTCTGTTAAATTCTATTACATACCAATGACCACACATATCGATTGAATGACAAATGAAAGAAAAAAACTCGTTTCAATCCCAATCGAAAAATCATGTAGCCTTTGATTTGAGCAATTTTATGATCAGCAATTTCATTTAAACATTAATCATTGCTCCTTGTTGGCCCAACAAGGAACCTACTTCATTGCTTCCTTTATAGTTCACAAAAAAAAAATAAAATACACACAAAGCAACGCAACATATTGGAAAGAGTTGATTTGACCAATAAAACTGTCGAATCGGTTCCGTTTGACTGTCAACTAGGTTAATTAAATATTCTTTCAGAATACCTAGCATACAAAATTTGATTTATGAATGCAGTTGAATAGTGTTGAACAGCTCATCTGAGGGAAAATAAATAGTAATTCCAATAATAGTCTAGGAGTTAGGGTTGTATTTATTTTGGGTAATGCTCAGTGCTCATGTGTACTACAAGCAAATGTCATGTTACATAAAAAAGTAGCCATCTTGGATCGAAACGTTGATAATTATACTTTTTTTTAAATTTCTTAGAAGACTTTAAGAATGCTGCATGTGTATTTTTTTGAAAGGTATAGAAGTTTGAAATGGAATGGAAGCAAAGATGAATTCTTAAATTTACTTGATATTGACTTTATTTGAAAGATAGTCTTTTGCCATTATAACTTAAATATGATTATTGGTATATGAACCCCACGGCTGGCTCGGACGTAATTTAATCTGGAGCTCCAATTTTCAATCACTCTTTCCAGAATTTGTTGCCGTATATCGGTAAGAACGCGAGGACTATTGTCCTCCAAGTGGTCGATCGTCTCGCGCTCACTGGCGTAGACCTTCGACTTCCGAAACGTGAAACTACGCGGTTACCGAGCGTTTCCTTAAATAAATCAGTTGTGGCAGCAGCTGAAACCACATCTTCTTATAGAACTTGGTTGTTCAATTGAGGAACGAAAAAGTCAGTAATCATGACTGGTCACCATTGACTGAAACGTTCTGGCCGGTATCGTTTTTAAAAGATATACGGACCAATGATTCCACCAGCACATAAAGCAAACAGTCAGTTTTTCTAAATGCAATGTTGTCTCTTGAAGATAATCTTCACTCCAACTACTAGACACAATTCTCTTTTAAAAATCGGAATCAACGGCAATTTTGAAGCGTTGTTGAGGCGTCAGTCTATTCCAGAAGTTAAAAAAGTTTTCCCAACTTAAAAAAAACACCCTGTACCTATATAAGAATTTAAATATTTCTTACAACTCTAATTTCTTAACTATTATAACCTACATTAAACTATCAACATAACACTGCTGCCAGGGCCTGGGGATTCCAGTACTATTCCTGTTCGTCGAGGACTAGGTTCACTTATTACTATACGCTAGTACCTACCAACCTATTTGTATTTATTATATTTTTGTTTTCTTCGTTTTGTAGCATAGTAGCTCGCTCCCTTTATTAAATTGAAATCATTATGTTTACTTGTTTACTACACCTGCAGTTGATGTTACACCACATGGAACTGCAAAATCTGTTCTGTTAGCTGCTGTTGCTATTGGTAAACTTTTATTACAAAATTTTCAATGAAACCAAATGCCAGTGACAACTTTGTACTGCTGGAGTAAAAGAAGGAAAACTGAAAATAGCAATATAATTGGTTGACAGTTATTTTAAAAAGAAAATTAAAAACTGTGTTTATTGGTCAATTTATAAATTAGATTAAAGCAACATCAACAGGTATTTACACCAGGACGAAGCAATTTGAATTAATTTTTAAGAATAAAAATTATCTCTTACATTTCTCGCAAGTATCATGACTAAAGAAATAGGTACACTTGGGTATTTTATTATTAAATAAAAACAATTCATTTTTATTTAAAAATTTTTATATAAAACTACGAGGTTTCAGTGAACTCAACATAATTTCTAATGAAGATAATTGTGTCCAACACTGATTGGATAATGAATTGATGATCTCAGGACTAACTGTGTTTTACTGAAATTTTTTTTGACAACTTTTTCTTTTTTGATAATTTTTTATCAATTTTTTGTTGAATTTTTTTCTGCATTATTTGAACCATTTTTTTTTAGTACGAATATTTTTTTCTAGAAAACATTTTTTCAGCAATTTATTTTTTGGACCAATTTTCATTCTTGCGGTTCAAAAAATATTTCACTTTATTGTTCAGTTTCAATTTTTTTTTTATATTTTGTTGACAACTTTTTTTCAACAGTTTTTATTTTGACATATTTAAAAAAAAACCTACTATTAATGCTAAATGCACTAAATGCAAATTCACCCAACCTCGCACCTACTCCAGATCATTTTAGTATACCCAAGCGTCGCGATTGCTGGATACACTTTATTTTTTCTAAAAACAAAGGCAATACAAATTTATAAATAAATTGTTAAAGAAGTTTTGTCGAAAAATATGTTCGTCAAAAAAAATCGTCAAAAAATATTTTTAATAATTTTTGTCAGAAAAAAAAATTGAACCGAGAAATTAACGGGCAAAATTTAAATTGTGAAAAAAATATGTTAAAAAAAAAGTAATTAGTCAGAAAAAGCTTTGGTCATAAAAAAAATTCTCAAAAAATTCCGTCAAAAAAAAATTATGTCTGAAAAAACTGTCAAAAAGAATTTTGTCGGTACAACGAAGTGGAAACTGAACCGAGTCATTCAGTCACAATAATGTCATCAGAGAAAAATATGAAAAAGCATAAAATTTGGATTTATGAAAAAAAAACTGGATTTGTGTTCGAAAACTGAATACCAGAGTTGTAAAAGATTGCATAGTAATGCATTCAGTCAAGTCGCAGTCAATTGACTGCAAGTTAATACTGTGTCTGGGTACTTTAACTGCAAAATAAACAGTCAGCACAGCAGTCAGTACTAATATTTTAACTGTGCAGTTGATAAAAGCAGTTAACTGACTTAGAGTTAATTAACTGCAACACTTTTTAACTGGTCTTAGTCTTTTTAGTCAGATGAAAGTCTTGAATACTGGCCTGGTTTTGTTTTAGTCAATAACTGCAGAATATACATTTTTCAAAAACTTTTCAGTCGAACAACTTAATTCAAACATAATATTAAAGAATAGACTTTTGGCTTTTCAAAATGCTATAGCATGACTGTAAATAAATATTGCCTTTATTTTTTAATATTTTTTCTGTTTGAAGTGAATTTTTTTGAAAATTGCCTAAACGGTGGGAAAGAGACCCCCTCCCATACGAATTTTTTTCTTCTATAAGTGCAACCTACACGGCTACACGCCCTAGGTTTTAGTGACACCTTATGCAAATCACCTTGTATATTTTTTTTTGGATTTGAGCTACAAAAAAGTTGATATGTATAACCCAACTCTATTTTTTTATATCTTTAACAAAATGCACTATAACTCTTAAACCAAAGTAGTTATCGAAAAAATTTACTTAACATTTTTTGTAGAAATTTATTGTTTTAAAATTTTTTAAGATTAAAACTACGTGAGTTATGGGCGAAAATCTAAATAATTTGCATTGAAAAAAAAAGATGGCGGCCAAATAAAACGTGTCACAAATGTGAATTTTTTTTGCACCACCCTAATACAAATAATTTTCTTTTTCGGAAGTTTGTTCTTAACAGTATAGCCGCGTAGATTTTTTTTATCCGGTACTCGGAAATGTCATTAACACAAAGCTATTCAAATCACCATTCCTGTGATATTGAGCTATCAATCATTGCTATAGCTTTGTTGCAGATTGAACCACTTAATCTCATCTGAAACTTTTATTTTTGAACTTTATAAAAAAAACCTATTCAGCAAGTAGTCACGCTCTTATTAGTTGAAACATTATTGGACAACTTAAACTCGATAAAAGTTATAAAATCGCTGGTGCTCAACCCATACAAATTTTCAATGATTTATTTTTGTTGATTTGTTAATTGGTTCAATTGAGTTGATTGGCATTGCTTTGCACCTTCATATTCCAAAAGTGATAGACAGGCACATTAAACTCATAATTAACTTACTTAGCAGACTTTTCAACACTTATTGTGGTTATCTGGATGTTATGTCTTCAAAGAAAACTTTGTTAATTTGTGAAAGCTTCCTGTAGGTTTTGGTCCTTATTTGAAGGCCAGAGTTGGTAAGTAATAGCAGGTAGTAACATATTTTTGCCGACCCTTAAATTGCAATATTTTGTTTTAAAACTACTTCAATACAGTAAAACTCCTTCCTCATTACAAACATTTTTTATAAAGGGTATAGAGCTATGGGGCGATTCTCTAATGTCGTTCATTGTGTAAAAAAAAACAAAAAAATAATACCAATGACTTTGGACTATGGAACACTCCTCGGGAAAATCGTGTGCTCTATAATCAGCATTTCAAATGGATCACGGTCATTGACCATGGCATAAGGCGAAACAAAGTGCCTAGCCTATACACATGAGTTAACCATGTCTGATGGAGGCGCATTTGTTGTTCCCTTAGGCGTTAGCCTTCACAGTCCAAGTATGGAGTGCTGATGGGAAGCTGCGCTGCACTATAATGTCCAACAGCCAACTATATCTCTGTCTATTATAGTCCACTGAACCACCACCATCATCAACATCAACTTGGTCGTCGTCAACTTTTCCGTTCGCAGCTGGACCCAACCAACATCAGCCACTAACTCACTGGCTTCCAGTCTTACAATCGTCTATTGTTAAAAAGTCTCTGCTTCTAGATAGTATGTCTTATATGTAGCTTGAGGGACCCTTCCGCATACGGTGCACTATACAATGTCATGGTGCATTTTGAAGCAATGTTTGATTGTGGCTTTAGTGGCCCGGTATGGCTGGCCGGCCAGCTATAGTGACGGTAGTTTTGTAACTGGATGTTGTAACTGCGCGCCTCTGGATTTGAATATAGAGGGGTTGGGCGTTCGATGGAATATTGCAGCCACACTTTTTCAAATGCGGTTTTTCCTTTTTGTTGAGTGCACAGTGCACACTGCACATTCGAATAAAGCCCATAGGGGGGAGTTAGACAGAGAGTGGCAGTGGCGGCAGTTGTATACCTGTTTCCACTCACTCATAGCCGCATCTTATGGCATTTACCTCAATTTAGTTGCTTGCTTCGCACAGAGAGGAAAAGCATTTTAATGGACATGGAAATCGTGCCTGAGAGACATTTCTTCGTCTACAATACAGGCACACCCGTTTAGGTGGGGGTACAGTGACCCTGGTTAACAATAAACCATCTAGACGTTTGATTTAATGGGTGTTTTAGAATTATTTAGACTGAGAATTTTGTCTGAGCAAATGCTCCAATTTATTAAGCACTTGCTCAACACTTCACTTTTTAAAAAAACTCTTATATTTATTACCAGCCTAGTTTCTTGTATTGAGAACCTGTTCAGAGCACGTATCTCAATTAATTAACTTCACATTAATAACAGAGAGCACTTGCTCAAAGCTGATTTTCATTTGGATTTATAAAATTTCTTAACATAGATTTTTCATAGATTTAACACAAATTTGTATATTAATCAAAACTTGTTCTGAGCATTTACTCCGATTTATTGATTTCAACATGGAGCACTTACTCAAAATTTCACTTTTCAAAGCTGTATAACTTACTAACTTCGCACCCAAAAAAAAACTTCGCCTTTCGAAGCTAAATTCGATTTTATAATAAATACCATACTGAGGATATGCTCTGAGTACGTACTCTGGCTTATTGACTACACCCGTACTTTTCAAAGTGGTGGAACACTATTTTTGAAGTCAGAATTTTCATAACAGCTTTGAGTTTGAAGTAAGTACTTCGATGTTTTTACTTCACTTTAAAAAACATTTGAGCACTTGCTCAAATCTTCAATATATTGAAAGCAAGTGACTTATTTGTGGGAATGAATTTTTGATAAATACTTATGTTTTCAAAACAACCAAGAAGCTTTTGCTCCGTTTTCTTCGCTTCACAAAAAATCTTGGATTTGTATAATATTCTACTTTAAGAAAACCAAATGTTGAAAATGAAACTAAGATCTTCATTTGAATCACACTTCGAATATGTTCTATGTATTTCCCAAAAAAAAAACACCCTGTTTGCTCATACCTTAAAGGTATCTCCTTCCAATTGTTCGTGACGATTACTCTTCTCGGATACACTACACTAGATAGCTTAGAGCTACCTTGTCCCTGTTGCTTCAATTGGCTTTTGGGTTTTCATAGAGCAGCAGTATCCAGTATAATACCATGAATACATTGCATTTTCCAATCGCTTGAGGAAAATCTCTTAGGGCCGAACGACCTATGAAAAGGCAAACTATTGACACAAAACCTCGACCTTTTGAAATTTGTTGTTGTTGTTGTTGTGGAGAGACTCGAATATAAGTTTTTTTTTCTATGCTGTGGAGTATTTTTTCGTCGTCTTCTTCTTTTTACTAGATAACTTTAACAATACATTGTTGGAATGATTAACTGGTGGTGATGCTGAGGATATTGGAGCTTGAAGCTGCACAAACAGTGAAGCCACAAAGTTTAAATGGTGAAAATGTATCTTTTGTGTTTTATTCTCCTTTTCGGTATTATAACCTTTTGTGGCCAATGAATTTTTTTGTTTGCTGTTGTCTTGAAGAGGAGGCCTTTTTGATGTGTTTTTTTTTTTTAATGATGCAAAATTGAGGGGATATATAGATTGTTGTTGTTTTAGAGGTGAAGGAGAAAAAAATAAAAACTAGGAATCTGAAAGGTTATGCGGCGATCGTCTTTCAACTATGCGGATGAATAGATGAAGTTAAGATTAATGATCGTACAGTTTTAAAATGTTACAAAATGGAAAGACGAAGATTGTGTGTGATCCTTTAGAGATAAAGAAAGAGGTATGGTTAAAAGTTGACGAGATGGTATTTAACTTGGTATAAGTTTTAAGATTAAACCACATAACAAAAAGTAAGTATCGTTAGCAATAAAATCAGTTTTCACAAAAATCATCCCATGTTGCTTTTATTAGTTTGGGTTTTTAATGATTCTAGAGGTTAAACGAATTGAAAGCTGAATTGCTTTATAACAACATTGATTTGACAGTCAAAAGTTTTTTGGAATTAAATTTGTTTCTTAAACAATTAAGTCAATTTAAATATGTTTAATAAAAAAATTAAAAATTCTTATTCTACAGAAGGTCACGGTACCTCCCTCATTATAGAATTTTAATTTATTGATTTTTTTTTAAATTGTCGTAAACGTTGAACAATCAAAAAATATATGATAGATACAGAACAGCCTACTCTACCCCCTTCGCCTTACTTGATGTTCTTTTCCATTTAATACCGCTAGACATTTCAGCAAGCAAATAGCTGCAAACACTGCCATACGCGGCTTCAAGCCTCCTCACAGTGGATCAATAATGAGATTGGCCACTCCGCTATTCTGAATTCGTTCAGATCGATAAAAAGTAATATCGACTACACCATTCCCCATCCTCACTTCAACCAACATAGCTTCAAGGTGACTATCCCTTCACGGTCTACTTGGGAGGATACATCATTTCTGAACGATGATCCTATCAACTTTTTCACAGACGGATCAAAAACGGATAATGGAGTTGGTGGAGGCGTATACTCCGATAGACTAATATTAAGTCTCTCTTTTCGTCTACATGATCATTGTAACGTGTTGCAAGCTGAAATCCTGACTATTAAAGAAGTCCAAAGAAAACGTTGTATCTACAACCGATGTACGCATCTTCTCGGATACCCAAGCTGCTTTAAAATCTCTAGACTCTGTCTCTACTAACTCACTAACAGCTCTTAATTGTCGATCATCTCTTACGGAGATGGCAACACAATTCAATATTCACCTTTGCTGGGTGCCGGGCCATAGAGACATTCCAGGAAATTACAAAGCCGACGAACTTGGAAAAAGAGGAACTACTTTAACTCTGCTGGCACACAATGCTAGCGTAGGTATGCCTTTGGCTACATGGAAACTAATGCTAAAGCAAGATACCATAAAGAGAACAAACTACAGGTGGAACAATATCACCACCTTTATGGCGACAAAATTAATTTGGCCTAAACTTAGTGCCAGACGCTGTCACTAACTGATCTCCTTGAGTAGATTGCATATTAACTACGTTATAAGTGTTATGACTGGACGCTGCTTAATAGGCAGACATGCACTTTGACTTGCAGTTCCTTCAAATGATTTTTGCAGGAGCTAGAGGGACGAAGAGGAAGAAGAGACAGTTTCGCATCTTCTATGCAACTGTCCTGCCCTAGCACAATGACGAAGACTCCACCTTGGAGACTTCTACTTCAATAACACCAGCGATCTAGCGAACTCCGAGATCAATGGTCTCTTGCGCTTCATTCGAAGCACCCATTAGTTCAACTAGTAAGGTTGATTAAATGATCCATGTGGTATTACAGCGGATCAAACTTTGGTCCAGGTGTGTTGGTTTCTAACCAACAGCCACTTTAACCTGGTTTAACCTAACCGTTGTTTTAGTCTTAAAATAAAAATCAAGAAATATTGAAATATTGCTCAAAAAAATTATATAGGTATGTACCAAGTTTCAGGAAAATCCACCCGCCCGCTTAGGCTGTAGCTTAATAGATCGAGAAACAGAATTGCGCGACCCACTTTTTTCGTTCGACTTCCCAATCATGGTCAAGTTTCATCAAAATATCGAAATCAAAATTATTCACGAATCCAAAAGTTGACCACAAGTAAACTTGTCCCAACTAAAAAATTTAGAGTTACCTATACAAATCAATTTGAAAATGTGACCCAACTTTTTGTCATCATTGAAAAACAAAAAAAATGGATTTATTTCCTCAAGCTATAACATGGGAATATCATTCAAATATTTCCAATGTAAATTCTTTTTGGAAAGCTTTGTAAATAAACTTCAAGGTTTCTTATTTAAAGTTTCAAAATTTTCAAAACCACCTACTATCAACTTCCCAAAGATATTGTCAATATTTAACTCATATATAAAAAATTGAAAAATTTTAAGACTTGTATTGAAAATTTGTCTTAACGAAAATTTTGAAATATCTGATAAAATAATCGAAACTTCAATTAGGATTTTAAAAAAAATTGAAAAAATCAGATAAGATTCGCACTATTATTTTTGATTAGCTCTCTTGTCAATTTTTTTTTCAAAGTTACGAAATCCTTTAATTCTACCATTAACAATATCCCTTTATAGCCTCATGTGACATTTCTGTAACAAACAATTGCTTCAGATCCTTCCATACCACATAAGTATTTCTTTTTGTCACCATAACCCAATGTTACAGTAATGCCACAATCCTTTTAAAGTGAAATAAATTCTTTAAACATGTTGTTTTTATTTCTGAAAAATACGTGTTTTTTATTTTCCGAAACCTACCGTTTCTCCAAAAATTTCATTTTTCTATGATCCTGGGCTACGAAGGGATATGAGTTTTTTGAAAATTTTGAAAATCTGCAATTTTAGCAATTTTATTCAATATCTCATTTGCAAAAATTTGGTTAAAACAAAGTCATTAAGAATGTAATATATGTATGTAGTTTGAAATATTCAATTTCAAGCTTTAAAAACAGAACTTTGGAATATTTTTTTTTTAATCGCAAATACTCTCGGCAAGTCTCGTTCAAAAGAAGTTCAGTAGCACCATAGACGATACCGAAAGGTTTTTTTTTGTTGATTTTTTTGATATCGCCTCAGAACCGTCTCGTTTTAAACCTTGCGTTTAATTTCAGTTTAAAAATCTGAATAAATTTTTGTAGTTGTTTTAGGCATGAAAAATATAATTCCCTGAATCAAACAAAAGAAAAAAATCCTGGTCTAGACAAATGGCAGACATTTCGGTTTTTTGGAAACATTTGGGTTTTTGAAAACAATTTTTAAGGAGACATTGTTTAAGTAGACAAAGATTTAATTCTTCAAAACTTTTTGGCACGAATACATATATTTTTTTTCAATACAAACTGTTTGGCTATTTTTTCTTCAAATTTCTTATGAGCTAGAAAATTCAATTTAAACATTTTTTTTTTCAAAGACAGTTTATTTTTTGGGAAACAATTGCCTTCACAAACTTTTTGTAGGCAATTTTTTTTTCAGATTTTCTTGCGACATACAATTTTTGAATATCTGAAAATTTTAAAAGAACTTGAAAAATACGAATTATTAACTAAACTTCTTTTATTATTGAGTTTCAATATGTGAAGACCATATAGTAAGGCAACGAAATATTGAAATTCTAAAATGTACTGGTAAGACTTAGACTATTATTCACCGAGCGCACTCAACTTTAAGAGCCTCTTAACTCAAAAAGGCTATTAAACTTAAGAGCTATATTCGAATATCAGCCATAAATTTTTTTTATATGGAATCCTGATTAGCGGACAAATTGACTCAATCTTATAATAAAAATCTATATACATTATTAAAAATCTCTAATGCACACCAAAAAGTTTTTTTTTGTAGACATTGAAATTATTTTATTCAGAAAAAAAAAGAAAATCAATTTTCAACTCGTTAAAAGCTTAAAACATAATGCTAGCTCTATTTTTCGTTGCCTGCATCCCTCCTCTTCCCTGTTGTTGTTGTTATAATGCATTCTGAATGTGAATAACGAACGTTAAGGAAAATAATGATGGTGCCTTATTGCCGTGGCTAGTGCCTGACTTGGCTACATGCGGCTACTGCAAAAGTGCAAATGGTTGGAAATTTATGATAGCCAAGGAGAAGAAGAATGATTTATCTCCACCCTATGACACTCCTGCATCTACACATATAACACTGCAGCGCAGCTCAGCTCTACTTTGCATTTAATCTAAAAATAACGCCTCGAAGGGATTACAAAACTCTTGGAGCACACTCCGTAAAACATGACATTCAATGAAGTCCAACAACACCACGTGTATAAAGAATATGCTGAGCATTGAGTGTCAACAAGACCAAAACAAATTTGTTCTCTAATTACATCACGTAGACGTGTAAGTACTAAGCGAACATTCCTACTCCGCATCCTGATGATGCTCAAGAAGATGGAGGAAGTGAAAAGGATGCAGTTCAGTCCTGATGAGGAGCTTGTGTTGCTATATACAACCCTCCTCCCCCCATCGGGTGCTTCTCAAAATGCAGCAATTCGGGTTACAAAGTGTAACACTAGGTAACCAAGTGTGTGGGTTCATTGGTGTGTTGCAGGTTGGCCAATGCCAATTACAAAACACCACTCTTCTTGGAACAACAGTTTTAGGTCTCGTATACATGCATGTTTGTGTTATTTATTCTCGTTAGGTCCTTGTGCAAGAACTTGACTAAGTACCTGGATGCTAGGATTTGTTCAGAATATACACAACCAGCAGCAGTTTAGCCTGTAGCTTTGAAAGGAGAAAAGGAGAAAAGGAAGAAGGAAATGGTATTGTTAAAGGCAAAATGAACCACACTGTCAGAGTCGTAACTCTTAAAATGCCAGTACACATACGATAGGTGGAAGGTATATGGATGGCTCCATGGCACTGGTTCCCAGTTTCCCGGAGAAGCACGTATAGGAACTTATATAAGGCTCAAAAGAAAAAGGAAGTATCCCTGAGAGGAGCCCTTATGTGCGAGCAATTGAGTTAGCTTAAGTTTTTCGGATTGGTTGAAAATTTATGAGAAATAAGGTAGTTTCACATAATATTACGAACTGTTCGTTATGGTCAGTGTTTTGTGCTCCGGAAAATTCTTAAAATGTTTCAAAGGTGGTTATAGCTTGTTTATGTTGGAAGTTAAGGTATGTGGACATAATGAAGAAGGATTTTAAATGAGAAACTCATATACCCTTCCTTTGGGAAATGACCTGGTTATAAGCTTCTTTTATGTGCTTCCTGCTGTACTTCGGCTATTAGGGTGTTGCATTCATAGCCTTGAACTTATTTTAAGTTATTCATAAAGTTAAAAGCTTCAATAAATCAAGGTGTGAAAATAAAAGTTCCTGATTGAAAATGATGACGTCCTTGAAAAATTCCGGAAACATTTTTTTTTACTTTTGTGTGGCTTTTTAAAAAAATCCAATTTTTCTCAAAAACGCCTAAGACATAATTTTTTAAAAAAGAACTTTAAGTAAAAAAGTTTTTCCAAAATTTGATTTTCTCAAAAATGGTTCACCGCTCTTATTGTGATAAAAATTTTCATGAAAAAGCAAATGAAATTTGTTAAAAATATTCAATATGAACTTAATTTAAGAAGAAAAATTTAGTTAAAGAAAACAAAAATTTTTTGACATTTGGTACAAAACGAATACTTTAATAATTTGAAAAAAACTAAAATGGATGTTATAAAAAACCAGTTTTCAAAAATTTCTCGAAACGCCACTGATTTTTTTTTTTCTTAAATCGAAAATGCTGGTGCATAATGGTGTAAAATTCATGGGAAAGTGTTAAAATTTCCCCCAAAGCGATTCAAACAAATTCAGAGAGAAAAACCCCTTTTTCAAAAATGCTTATGCAACAGCGTCAATAAATAATTTATAAAAAATATTTGTTACTTAAATTGAATTTTTTTTAGTTTATTTCAAAATCGACTCAATATATATTTTTGAAATTTGGTACAAGACAATTTTTTAATACTTATCTTATCTATATTATATAACAGATATTTCCACGTACATATATAGTCACTCATCACGATATCTCTGGAACCATTAGAGCTAAAGGCTTGAAATTTGGTAGGAATACTCTTTTCACCGAGTAGAGGTCAGCTAAGAACGGATTTTACGATTCCACCCCAGGAGGGGTTGCGGGGGCGTTAGTTAAAAAAATTCATATTTTAAAACTACAGCTCTTATAGGTATGAAACTTGGCCAGAATATTTTTTTTGGTATGTAAGAAGTTTTAAGTATTTAATTTTTTATTTTTGACTATATTAATAACTAGCTGTTACCCGCCCGCTTTGCTGGTCACTTTATAGAATTGTATTTTTAGATCTAGACTTGAAATTTAATTGAAGTATTGTTTTGACTTACACAGATCCCAAATTCTATCGGATTGGCCTGTATCTTTTATCCAACACTCACGTCGATCCATGGTGTAGGCCTACTGGGGATCCAGTGTCATCGTACGACCCAGTACCTCCATGGTGATGTGGAAAGCTGTGTTATTTATTATTTTAACTCATATAAATCGATAAGACCCTAAGTAGTTAAGGATTTGTTAATTCCGTAAAATCCGTTCATGATAAATTAGGCAGCTAGATAACACAATTTAATATTTCTTTCGCTGGGCATGTATTTTATGCCACGCGAAGCGGGCGGGTAACGGCTTGTATCTTTATAAATTAAAAAAAAATTAATTTTTTTATTGTCTTACACTTTTGATCGCACAAAGGAGGAGTACGTGCGACCTTGTATTTAATGTTGTTTCTAGTGTCATGAGAATTCAATTTTGAAATCTGGGTAGGCAACACTCTATTTTAATTGCAAATCTTCTTAAAAGAAGTAAATAAATCATTTTCAACTACTTTTGAAAATTTAAATTAATTTTTAAAATTGCTAAAAAGTTTTTTATTTTCTAATCTTAATTGAAACCGCAACTCCGCCAACCATCAAGGATTGGTTACGGAAATATCTCTAGTAAAAATAATCATTTTGAATAGCTCCATTTTCAATACCAAACTCAGCAGTTTTCAATAAATTGCAGAAAAATTTTGAATATTAATGTTTTGTTATCACAGTCTCGCACAATACTTTTTGTTTAAATATCTTCATGATGTGTTGGATTTATGATTTTTGGGGCAACAGTCATATTTTATCCAAAATAATGTATAATGTTATTTATTTATTATGACGCCTAAAAGTGTTAAACTGGGGCGTATACGCAATTTTTTTTAAATCTAATTCTTCATTTGTTCTTTTAATGATTTTAATAAATCAAAAACATTTCAGCACTTGGCCACACTTCAATTCCACCAACATGTAGCCGCCTTTCTTGAACACACATTATAATGACTCAATTTTAATCATTCATTTTTAATTACAATTTAAAAAACAGAAAAAAAATTAAATAAATTTATTACTTCTTTATTCGTGGAAAATTTTAATGAATCCCATACACTGTTGTATCGCTCTAGGTGCGGTATATAGAGTGACTTAGTGAACAGAGCCACTGCACTGCGACCAACCGTCACGATGAGAGATGCTCCAAATGAATTGATAGCTTGACCATAAAATCAACATCGCCTCTTTTTCGCATTCGAATATTAATCTATCTGACGCGAAACGACGCGACGGAAGCCATTGCATCACGACTACGACGACGACGATGGCGATACCGATAGCGATGGCGCAGCAATATGTAATTAAATTTTAACAATTTTTCAAACTTCCCGCCGTGTGCTAGATCGCATTACAACAAGTATTACCACAATTCTTACCACTTTTGTGGTTGGTGTCTTCTTGGCTTATTCACAACATAAACAAAACCAAACAAAACAAAAAAAAAACAACGGTTTGTGTTACGATTCTAAAGATAATAAATTCCAGCAGGTGGTATTACATGCTTGCATACAAAGCGGCTAAGATATAATTGGTAGAAGTAGACAACGAAAAAAATAAAAACGGAAGTTTAATCCTTAAGATAGGTAGAACTAGTGAGCACAGGTTCGTGTAAGACGGTATTATATCTACTGGAAGAGATAAGTCTTGATGCCTCGACGGACGTAACATGCGGAATGGTACTGGCCGGAGCGGTGTAATTGTAAGCGATCCCGCACAGCACAGCAGGATAATTGAAAAATTCCCCCGTTTACTATTTCCAAACTAATGGATTGACATTACTTTTGCTTCCGTGGATGTTTTTTGATGTTCGCGTTCGTTCGGGGCATTTCGTTTGTGTGAAGAAGTTTACGTTAATTTATTCATTTTGCCATTTAAATTCTACAAAGATGAAAATAATGAGGGCCATCAGTTTAGTTTCTGTTTTTTTTTTCCCTTAACATTTTACTGAGCAGTAGCAATGGGACTAAAACTATATTTGCTTAGGTGATTTATTTTTAACTTCCCATAGGGAGTTATTGTAATCGGTCCGATTTTTCAAATTGAAATTTTTGACATTTCTCGACGTTTCAAGGTCCCTAGAGCCTATATCAATCATTTTTAGAGAGATGTCTGTGTGTGCGTGTGTACGTACGTTCGTACGTCCGTACGTCCGTACGTTCGGTACCATTTTTCGTCGTCGATATCTCAAGAACGAGTAAAGATATCGACTTGAAATAAATTTTGTTTTACAGATAATTACTTCGAAAGAATCTGAAAGGGCGTTTATTAATATTCAATCAGTTGTTTTTTTTTTTACTAAAGCAGTTTAAAAAAGAAGTGAAAATTTTGGTTGGGCTCAAATATCTCACGAACAAATAATGCTATTGAGTTGAAATAAATTTTATTCGACACATTATGACGTCATACAAATTTGATATGAATTTGGAAAAAAATCAATATACCGTTATTTTTTAAAATCAAAAAAATAAAAAAAAAAATTTTATAACTTGAATATCCTTAGATGGAAAAACGATATTAACTTTAAAATAATTTTATTTTACGAAAAATGTTGTTTTTGACTACTGGTGAAAATTTCAAAAAAATTCAATGGTCAGTTTTTTTTACAAAAAATTAAAAACTACAAAAAATTCTACCAAAAATTTGTATAAATTTTCTTTCGACTCAAATTTCTCAAAAACTGGTAACGATATTGACTTCTTGTTTATTTTATTTTCTACATAACATAATTGTTAGCAAATGATAAAATTTTGACAAATATTGAATGGGCAGTTTTTTAACAAAAAATCAAAAACTGTTAAAAATTCTAAAGAAAAGTAGTTACACTTGTATTTCAGCTCGAATATCCTGAGAACGAACAACAATTGTGCCTTCTAAAATATTTTATTTTATACATAGTAAAATTGGTTTTTCGATTCGAATATCTTGAGAACGAGCAATGATATTGACTTTGCCATTAGGTATATAATCTCTATAATATATGTGCATTCCGTAAATTTCCTTAAATAAATAAAATGCTTTTCAGTCTTAAAATAATGATTGTTTAAATTTAACAGCTAAAGTTTTTTTCGCAGAAAATTTGGTTATTTGAAAAAAACCAAATATAAAGTTTTCAAGATCACAAATGGGAAGTTATCAGTGTGGGTCGCACTCAGCCTCTTTTTTGAATATTGTTTAAAGATTTCTATAAATCTGAATATTTTCGAAAAAACAGAGCGTCTATTTTTTTCAACAAATACATAATTTAAAGCTTAAAGGTGGACTCTGGTCATTTAAAATAATCATATTTCTCGCAATTGTCATCTTTCAAAATACATAGCTTACAAAAAACATTTTTTTTTTTATTTTCTAATAAAAAAAATATTTCTTTTTTCCAAATTCAAACAAAATATTTTCTGGGTTGGCCAAAAAAATAATGGATGTTGAATTATGAACATATGTATTATAAAGGAGACCTATCGAAAAGATAAAAGTTAATTGAAAAAATCGATTTTTGAGGATGTTGTTCTTATGAGCCCCAAATTTTCAAAATAGATTTTTTTGAAAACTGTCAAAAAAGTAAAAGGTGAACTAAAGAAGTGGTCATTAAAATTTAATTGAATCGGTAACTTATAAATGCTACTAAAATAATTTGGCGTTTTAAAATATTCATAGTTAAGTTCTTGCTTTGGTAACATATACCAAGATAAAAGATACTTTTAGAAGTCTTCTAGCTCTCGTTTCGTTCTTAAAAAATAAGGCTCAAGATCCAAATATCGTCTGAATCGAGAAATTTTTTGTGTTAGTAGGCTTAGTCATTAAGGCGGCGATTATTTTTTACACTTTGACCTATTTGCTTCAAATTTGTAACTAATCTTTCGTATTTTATTATTAAATGTAGCTCTTCTAAAGTGGGCAGATTCTTAAAAAAAAAATTGGTATTTTCAGGAAAAAAAGATTTCAGGGAATTTTTTGACATTTCACTGAGCAAGCGAACCCAAATATATTAGTCTCAGGTTTTTGACATCAAAAGATATTGGTTTTTAATTTTGACTTTTTCGAAACTAACAAAATTGAAACAAAGTTTGAAAACTAATTATAATATTCACAATAATTTTTCAATTTTTCTTCAATACGACTATCGAGAGTTGTGCATTTTGCTTTTTCTCTCAGCAACAGGAAATCAACAATGACAAAATTGCCACCAAATTGTAAAACATACCATTTGAATCCTTTGGATTGTGTAAGGAATCATTAAGTTCTAATGGTGGAACCAGGTGTAAAGGAAGAACGTAGATAAATTTACATTAAAAATGTATTTCTTAATAAAACCCAATATAACCTAAAACGAAATGGTGATGTGAGACGAACATTTTTAATAGGTTGTCGTTGTACTTCCTGATTTTATTAAAATTTCAAAATCAGCAATTTTTCAATTTTTTTAAATAAAAAACACAAATATTTCAGTCTTTAACATCATAGTTTTTTTTATTTTTATAATTTTTATTATACTCATAATAATGTAATGTAGTTTGTTTTTAGTGGTTCACGTCTTAAAGTTTAATATTAATTACATTATTTAATGCTTAGGTGTAGTTTTATTTTTTTTTTCTTATTTAAAAAAATATCTTACAAAACAACAAAATTCGTAAATATACACATTTCTTAAAAAAATTATTATTAAATACAAATTTAGAAAAAAAATTATATATGCATTAATTTATATATAAATTTTTGCATTTTTTTTATCATGAACAAACAAATGTATAAAATATTTAAATCTTATTTTTTCATTTAGTTTAAAGAAAAAAAAATTGGTTACATAATATTTTTTTGGAAAACAAATTATATAAATTTGGCAACAACTTACAATATAATAAATTGATTTTAATTATTGATTTGTGATTATTTGTTTTTTTTTTACATTATTTGCAGTCAATTAGAAAATAAATTATATTATAATCTTTTGTGAATATTTTTTTAATGAGTTTTTATTTTCAGAATTATTATTTGCAGAGAATGTGTGCCTATATTTTCTACATGTGCAGTAGATACATTTTAGATTTAAGTAAAAAAAAAATATTTACAAAAAGAGCAATTGTGTCAACTTATTTACATACTAAATTCAAATTAAAAAATGAAAAAGGGCATAAAAAAAATATTTAAACCACAAGTCATTTTTTTTTTTTAATTCCTGAAGGAAGCTGGTTTAGAAAAAAGTCCCTACAGTGTTGGCTTTAAGGCTCGCAAACAGAAGCCAGAGTACTAGGCGCTGAGTGACGATTTCCTGGAAATGTTTTAACTTAATTTATTTACGTTTTTTATGTTTTCTGGATCGTCTTCCCTTTAAAGTAAATAAACGAAAAAAACTGGTGATCCTTAGTTTACGGAGGTTTATTTTCCGGCTGACAAACTTTTTCTCTGACTTAACTTTTCTGACCTCACAGGACAATTTTTCTTCTTTAATTTCGAAAATGTCAATCTCCTCTTTTACTTTTCTGGGTTTCTTTTCAAATGAGAATAATTACTCGTTTAATTTTGAAATTAGCATTGGAATTGACAAGGGGAGGCTAGGAAGTATAATTCTCCCAACTTCTGACGGATTTTTACAATCAGCCCTCTTCTGCGCTGTGGTGGTTCCACCGGGCTAAAGAGGGGTTTGGATTGCTGATTTCGGTAGAAGGGGAGATTAAGCCCTGTATCGCTTTGGTCCGAACCTCGAGTTTTCCCTAATTTCGTGTTCTGACATCTAATTTCTAAATTTAAAAATGCTAGTCGGTTCAAGTGAACTTGATAATTGGAAAACCTGTTTGGGGTTATGAATTCACAAGTGGCTGCGGTGTGGTGCGATGCGTAGTGCGTCGCCCTCCCAATCGCTAGATCGTGAGTTCAAGCCTCGCTCGGGCAATTGAACATAAGGGACTTAGCACCACTGAAAGGAGTCTGCTGATCGGGTTGGTCCACGTGAAATAGCTATAACTCCAGCCATTGAACTTGGTGGTAACAAACACAAGTTGTTGTTCATTCAAAAACCTTCAATTGTCAACAACTATTAAATAGGTAGGTACTTTGATAGTATTTTGATTTTCAAAACATACGCCATGGATTGTAAAATATATTTTTTTTTATTTCAAAATAGCCATTTTCTTTGAAAATTTTATTTCAGAAAAAAACATTCAAAATTTCTTTTAATATATCTGAACTTTGCGTTAAAGCAATTCCCGATGACCGGTGATAGCGATTCAAACTATAAGAGTAGGTGTTTGTTACTTGGAATGCAAACTCTTGAGTCGAGGCGTAGAATGTTTAGTGTGTTGTTCATTCGCGACATTCTTTGTAGTGATATCGCTTGTATTGATTTAATTGCATTAATTAATATTTATGCACCAAGTAGAGTTTTAAGAATGAGACAGCTAATTTTCGAGATACCTCATAGTACCAATTATGGACAGCGTGAGCCAATTTCTCATTGTTGTAGAATATTTAATGAGTATTATGATGATTTGGATTTATTTTTGCCTAGATATCAGTTTAAGAACTTTATTTTAAATTTGCTTCAAAATTACTAATAGCTTTTCTTTTTTTATATTATCAATTAATAACATAACATGTAATACAATTATGTTAACTTATATTATATTTATACCTTTATATTTATTTTAGAAATAAGCAAAATCTGTGGATGTATAAAATATCGTAGATTGAATAAATAAATAAATAAACTCTTTAATATCTTCAAAAAGCGTAATAATTTTCCAATCAACTATTTTTTTATGACAAATTTTATCGGGCTATAATTTTTGCGCTTATTTGTTTTGTTCTTTTATTTCAGGATACTGTGTTGAAAATCAATGTTTTTCGCAGTATCAAAACAATAAAACATTAACTAAATAATAAAAATAAGCTTTATTATTGTTTTATTGCTAAACAAACCAAAAAAATTGGTTTGGATGAAAATTTTTCTTTATTATCGTCATACTCAGAATGTACAATTGAACAATATAAAAATACGTGGTGCTGCCTATACACTAGCACTCCTGATCGACGATAAAAATAAGACGATAAATCTATTTGCAGAGATATTTTTATGTTTTAACGACCAACACGCAAGGAGGCGTTTTTCCTCATAACAACAAAAACAAAAAAAAAAAAAAACATTTTAACTTCAAACCCAATTCAGTTGGGGGTAATAAAATTGGCCATTTAGTGAATAGAATACCGCCCATTCGGAGTCAAGTCGAGTTTGAGAACTCGCAGGTACCGCACAGCACAGCACGCTTTTATAGCTTATGTTGGTATTTTGATTTATTTATTTTTTTTTCTTTTCTTTTACGAAACAATGAACTTTTAGGGCACCTATTTCACATCCAGAGGGTGCGCAGGTTCAATTTTTTAAGTAATAATAAAATTGTACACATTGAGAGTACCTACTGTTTTTTTTTTTAATTTCATATAAAATAATAGCAAAAGTGGGTGGTGATTTGATTTTGGTGATGATGGTGAGTCTATATTAATATGTTGACACAATGGTGGCAGTATTATGTTTACAAGTTGAGTTTATCATTTTTTTTTCTAATTAAACTTTGTTTATTTTTATAGATTAACTTTTATGACTACAACGTCATTATAAAAAAAATAATAAAAATTAACTTAAAACAACCAAGAAAATGTGTTTTAAAAAAAAAGTGTATGTGATATTTTTTTTAATGGGCAGTTAAGTTTTCATGGCATTGATGTTAGGGCATGCGAGCTATGTAGGAAGCTGAGGATTCATACAAAAAATACTAAAATTGTAATGTTAATAGTTTTTTTAAAATTGGTTTTTTTGATGAAATTGTACAGAATTTTATTCATTGAATCGATAACGAATCGATAACACGCTTAAGCAATGTTTTTTATCACTCACGAAAAATGCATACATTTTTTTTTATAGACAATCTATGATTGCTGAAAAAAGTGCGTATACGTCTAGGTGCACCACGTGGTTTTGCAAAGCATTTTTTAAATCGAAGACTTTTTCGTATAGTTAAACGTCTTTTTCTTGAGATTTCTTCTCGATCGACTATTTGGGTCTTAGCACATCTTGAAGTAGTAATTTGGACGCACTGCTCATGACTCCAGTCATTAATTTTTTATTAAATTTTTCTTTTGGGTTTCAGTTAACAAAGTACCAAAGCTATCCTTATAAAAGGTGGAAAATACCGATCATCTTTTTACGGTTATTCGTTTTGGGAAATTCTAACCCATATCAAATAGTAAACGAAAAACTATTATTTTGGAAAATAAACGTTTTGGTGTGTGAAACCGCAAAATAAGAAGATTCTACAAAATTCCCATGAATTCTAAAAATTTCCAGCAACGTTTTTTCCTTCATACATAGTTTGTCTGACACGCATCGGGTTCCAAAGAATTGTCAGACATAAATGTGTTTTTAAAATGTAAATCTTCCAAATCCATTCCCATCCATTAACAAGACATTTCTAGTTCTTACCAACGTTGCTGAAAATGTTTTTTTAATTTACGGAACATAATAGACTTCCCCCTTACATTTTTTTTAGTGCTTTATACAAAATATTTAGTTCCCATAATTCTTGTTTTTTTTTTTTAATTTGCAACTTTTTTTAATAAATCATCAGCCAAAATTATTTTTTCAGCTTAAAAAAAATTTAGAGTATTTTTTGAAGTCCTATAATTAACTTTAACATTACAGGCTTGTTCAGTTAGCGAACTATGAACAATCGAACAAGGAACTAGTTCAGTTCATTGAACTAGTAGCTTATTTCTGCGCATCTAGTTCACTAGTCAATTTTAGTTCAATTTTCATAGATTGCATTACCACGTCTTTTAATGAAAAAAATTAAATTTGAGTGTTAACATTGAAGTTTGATTCAAATATGTTCAACTAAATTGAATGAACTAGTTCAGTAGAATAATTTGAACTAAATTGATCGATCAATTAAATCAACTAAACTGCTAGCTCAACGAATTATGTTTTCTCATAAACTTATTAAGAAAATTTGTTTTTAAGAATTTTGCACAAATATAACACAAACACTTTTTTCTATTTTTACAAAAAAAAAAATGCATTACATTAAAAATAAATCTTTAGAAATATAATTTTTTTAAATAATGAACTTGTTTTTCAACGAATTATTTTTTTTTATTTCGTATCGTATAGGGCACATGTAAAGCTTTAAAACTACAATATTATAATATTTTTTTTTCTTTTCTTATACAAATATGTTTTTATTTTTAATGCATTAATTTAAATGATTTAAGATAAAATGTATTTTTTATATATATGTATTTTTAAACAATATCTGAGCACCATGCATACATCCATTCATACATAAAATCATTTATACATTTTTTTTTAAACATTTATTCTGCAAAGTCACATTTTATACCAACTCAGATTTAGAGGAAGTTCGTTTGAAATAAAATTTATATAAAGATAAGTTTTTTTTTTTTTTGAGGGAACTTAAAATACACACATATAAGTTTATAATGTTAATCTACATTTATATCAAATAATAAGAAAATTTTGGTTTCGTCTCATAGCAATGCGTTCCTTCGATCACACGCTAGGTAAATATAATCATGTTCGTCAGTGATGATGCTATACAACAACTACATACATTTATTAGTCCATTGGTTTTTAAACTATACACAGAGGTGTCGGTCCCACAGCGCCAGCGGCGGCGGCGGCAGCGGCGGCAGTAGCGACAGTGGCACTAGTCCGATATGTTCTTAAACTCGGGGCTAGACATACGCCTGAGCTCTGGACCTGGGCTCTTTGCCCTGCAGTCTTTCCACAAAATTCCTCCAACTAACCATTGTCTTACCAGAATACAACCAAACGCTCGATGTCACACCAACCAACATCGAACACAAATACTTGACCATGTAGATTTGGAAGATGGGACGAGCCTCGACGGCACTATTCCTCACTAGCGGACATGGTATAGAGAATACCTTGCACATGTCACGATTCCATTGGATCATCCAGTCGTCAAAGTTGTAGTATTCATAGAACAAGCAGCCCAAGAAACCGAGAGCAGGAAGTATGAAGAGCCCACTGAAGAATCCGATGCGAAGCATCAATCGTTCAAGTTTATCGGTGCGTTTGCCATCGGTCTTCATTACGGTGCGTATGCGGAAGAGTGACACAAATCCGGCGAGGAGGAAAAGTGCCCCGATGGAGAGATAAATACAAAGTGGTAGAATCAGGAAGACGCCCAGTGAGTGAGTGTCTAGTTGGCCGACAAAACAAACTCCAGATAAGATGTCACCTGCAATGAAAAATTAATTCAATTAAAATTAAATGTTGTGGTCGTGTATGGGGGAAATAAAGGTAATTTATTTTTTTTCTTCAACTTAATTTTTTTATTTTATGTTTTACAAAAATTATTTTGAATGATTTTATTTTATCAGAAACATCAACGAGACTCTAGCTGAGTCTCGATTCAAAAATTACAATTTCAGAAGCCTAGAAGTTAGTCTCAAATCCATATCTTCTAGTTTCAATACCGAGACGAGACTGGTGTAGACATGGCCTTATATCTTTCATGTCATTTGTCAACATTAACGTTTAGCCAAGGAGAATAACGCATGCTTCTACATTACTCTGTAGAACTGCTATATTTTTTCAATTTATTTTCCAACAATAATAATTTGAGTATAATTTTTTTCAATTTCCAGCTTCATTTTTATATTTTTTATAGACACTGATTTTTCTATTTTCGCCCCATCATCAATTTTCATGAACAGTAAAAACAAAATGTTTAGTTAAAAGATCATCGAGACTCGACCTATAACAACCAAACAAGAAAATCCTCTCAAATTGTTTTGTTTGTTTTCATCACCTTTGGCAACAAGCTAAATGAATTAGAATGGTTCAAATAAAAAAAAAAAAAATATTCTATATTACTTACTCTACTTTATTCGTTCTTATTTATATACAATATTTTTCTTCGAACATTATTTGATATTCAACGCATCATTAATTTCTTGAGTTAGCAATTTAGGTTTTAGACATCAATGTTGGTTTTTATGATTATGGCCATAATAAAGATTATGATAATCACATGATTGTGTATCTTTTGTCTATATATTTATTTAAGAGGCTAAAATAATGTGTAATAACATTATTGTTAGTTGGGATGAAATATTGTTGAGAAAATTGATAATTATTTTGACTTTCTAACTTAAAAAGATATAAAAATACTTTCATGCGATAAACATTGTAAGTAGGAACATGGAAGCTTAAGGAAATGAATGATTCACTATTAAAAAATAAATTATGCTAAAACTATTAACAAGTGATTTTTGGGGCTTTTTAGCAGCACACTTAGTTTAATACAGTTGATTCTATTATCCGTCATTTTCTTACGTAGATATTTAAAATTGGTAAAATGCTATTTGTACTGTCCAAAGTAATTGTAATAAAACTACTTTTAAATATTTGCAGTGATGGCAGATGTGATTTTTAAAATTCCCCAATCTTAAAAAACAAATCCCAATATTTGTGTACTGGACAGAAATTTAGATACTCATAAAAAACTAAATCAAAATGATTCTAAAAAAATTTGCCAATAAAAACATCTTTGAACCGAACCTTTCAGTAAAACCTTTTTCAGTAAAATGATAATGTCGTTGTTATATTATGTTGGACATAAGTTTTAGCAATTTTAGACGTTACTCAGAAAAATTTAATTGATTTTCTTGGCTTAGTTTGGCCATTTAAAAATATTACTTCGAGTTTGCAATAAAACACTTTTTGAGGATTCCAAAAATGTCTCAAAACTCAATTTTTAATCTTTGACACTTATGCCCTGAATGTTACTCCAGGGATTTAATTAAATCCAGTGTGCCAACAAAAATCTGTCCTATCCTTCCTCTTTTTTCTAACAATGCCTAATTTATAAGATAGGTCTTTCTGGCATATAATATGTTTGTGTGTGTAAGTGTTGCCCTTTTTTCTTAGGACGGCAGAATATTTGTGCTAAAAAATGAAATAAATTTTGGGCTTAAGGAAATTGGCTATGTTTTTTCCGACATTCTTGAAATTTGGAAAAAAAATTAAGATTGAATAAATTTTTTTTTGATTTGAAAGAAATAAAAAAAATTTTGGTTTTCCAAAAACTTACAACAAATTTACCTCCTCCTCAAAAAGATAAGAATTAAAATTTTGCAAAAAAGAGAACACAGCAAATTATTTTTTCCTTTATCTATTTTTTTTTCCAAATCACCTGTGCGATGTTTAAACTTGAGGTTCCACTACAACCTTGTAAAAGATAAAATCTATAAAAGTGCAAAAAAGTTGATACACAATTTTTTTTTCCAAAAACTCAAAAATTTGTTTGATTCATTTTAATCTATTCTAAAATTACCTGGACTAACATTTTTTAAATTTATAAGTTTCTCAAACCCACCCGTAATTATATAGCTATCGAAAATTGTACAAAAATTCAAAAAAAAGTTAGCCCCTTTCGTTAGGGATCCAGTCAAAAGTTATGATTTTTCTAAAACTAAAAAAACTTAAAACTCTTAAATTATATTGAAAAATTACAATTTTGCTGACATGGTTCAATGTTCAAAATTCAAAAAATGATTTTTCAAAAATTTTGAAAATTTACTACTTTGAAATGTGCAAAAAAGCTAGCCACATAGAACGTTCTTTACTGGGTTCACTTGGGCGTATACGCACTTTTATCATTTTATTGATTGCACTAGTTCACAAAATACATAAATAACATTATATTTATATCAAGTCAGATTATTTTGTTCGTATAGTTTGAAGACTTCTGATCTCGAAAATCACGATGAGAATTTTTTGAATGGCACCGTTTACGACTTATCAATTTTTGAATTTTTTTCCCCATGTTCATAGCATATTCCGGTTTTTTTAAAGGATAAAATATTTATTTGCAAGTTTCCAATAAATTGAGGGGTTCAAAAGAAAGGCCCAAAAATATCATAAAGAGATCGTATTTTTGAAATAAAAACCAGAGCATTGAATGTTATTATGGCAATTTTATTCTTCCACATAATGGTGTACATTTTTTTGGAGTAAAATTTTCTGTTCATGTTTTTATTGTAAAATTAAATATGAATCATTTTATTCAATTCAAAATAAAATGTTTTCGTACATTAATGGGAATGAAAATTAAACTAAGGATGAAAATATTTTTATCCTAGAATTTTTTTAAGAACGCACAACTTACCCTTTATAAGAATTTTAACTGTTTCAAACAAACACGAGCAGAAAATAATGAAAAACTTTTCCCCAACTATTTTTTGACATAATTCTAATTTACTCCAAAAATTTAATTATTCCGTCTTCTAGAACTTGAACTTTCTCAAAAATTCCCATTGTATGCCTCTTAATGTGCTTTTTCTTTTTTGCTAGGGTGATTTACTATATTAAACGCAGAAGAAAGTAAAATACAAAAAAAACAACTAAAATACCATGAGCATGTAATGCAAAATGGTAGGACACCTTTTGTCGTTTTCAAAGTACTTAACGACTTAACAACAACACAAAAAAAAAAAACAGAAAGGGTTAAGTCATTTTGCTTGAAATAAATTTTACAAGGCACAAGGGGTTTGGTTTATTATGCACATTTACCCTATGAGGAATACAAGAAGAAGGTTCTTTTATGAGGATTTTGTATAATGAGCATAGGACTAAGAAGAATGAGGCTGAGAGAAGTATTTCATTACAAATAATAATGTAGGAACCTTTTAGATGGCTTCTTCGAGTTTATTTTTCTCTTGTCGTGGCTCCTTTATATGTAAGCTTGTTTGTCGTTATAGGCAATTTTGTAGTGAAAGAGGAAAAAAAGACACAAAAGCTTATAAGCAGAATTCTACATAGTAAATTTACTATTGGCATCATGATGGAGAGAGGGGAGGAATTGTGATAGGGACTTAAGGGTCCTTTGTGGTCAGCTTTACTTAAGAATGTGACAGATGAAAGGGACATTTTATTCTATATTCCAAGTTTCTAAGTAGATTTGTTTGAATTTATATTGAATTGGTTGCTTGGATGTCCTTTAATAAATAGGAAGGACTTTCGTGTACATTATAGCTTAAGTTTTCAGTTATTTTTTTTTTTTTTTGTTAGGGGAATGGATATTTTGAAATTCAAGAGGAGCGAGTAGTTTAAGGAATTGTATTGAAATTTTATACTTTCAAACTAAATTAAACAGCTTTCAGAGTTATACATTTTGAATCCAGAAGAAAAGCCTTTATGGCTATCTCAAAAGCATCATCTACTCCTCTCAAAAGACCCTTATTTTTCCTTCCCTCTTTTGTGTGGGCTTTGTATTTGATGTTGGACGTAGATTTAACCACAAAATTTATTATATAGCTTGTCATTGTCAAACACGTTCGTTTTATAAGAATTAGGTCGTGGGTTGAAGTTGAACAATAGAAAGGAATAAGAGAGGGAGTTCCAATTCTAGGTTCTTATTTTTTTTTTATTTTTTTGTATCTTGTTCTAGTTTTTTTTTATTTATTTAACCTTTTTCTTTAAGGATTTTACTGACATGTGCCACACTCAATTTTGAAAATCAACGAATGTAGGCGAGCTCTTCTATCTGTAGCCAACAAACATTAGGTTTAGCTACAAATGTCATATTGTATAAAAAGTTTTTTTTTTTTCTTACTTAGAGTTAGTCTAAAGTCATATGAATTTCAAGACTATTATGAGGAACAATGTGGTTGTTTAAGTGAAAATGCATTTTACAAACATAAAAATTTACATTAAATCAAGAGTAGGGTGACCATATTTTGTAAAAAAAATTATTATTTTAAAATATTTTGCAATTTTTACCTGCGACTTAAAGGTACTACGAACAAACATTGGATTCAAAAAAACATTGAAATATATTTCACACCTTACAATGATATAGAACGCAAAAAAAAAGGATCCGCAATTCTGTCTTTCTGTCGCTACCTCAATCAAATCTGGTACTTAGGCAATTTAATAGCTCTAAAAATGACGCATCTTGTCATATGACCGTTGCAACTAAACATGTTTATCGTAAAAACTATTCTAACAATTTAGATTTTTTTAGAATTTTTTGATCAAATTTTTTTTTTCAAAAAAACTGTAATTAAACGGTTTAACGAATTGCGATTCATATTATATTGTTTTCATATTATATTGTTTTCATAAAGTATAAATATAAATATAGGAATGTATTTAAAATTAAAAAAAAAAAACAGTTTTAAAATTTTTTTCTTTTGAAAACTCAATATTTTTTTCAGAACGAATGGAAAAAATTATTTATATAAAACTATTTTTATTTTGTGTGTTTTATTTTTTTTTATTTTATTTTGTTTTATTTTATTTTATTTTATTTTATTTTATTTTATTTTATTTTATTTTATTTTATTTTATTTTATTTTATTTTATTTTATTTTATTTTATTTTATTTTATTTTATTTTATTTTATATTAGTAAATTTAAAGTTCACAACAAATGGTCACCATATTATAAAAGCCATAAATGGGCATTGCTCTGTTACACCTACGCATTGCAAGGTGTTGCAGTGATACATACCGAAACTGTTATTTTCTTGGTTGTACAACATGGAAGTTTTTTTTTAAGATTAAAATATTCCAATGGACCTAATAAAAAATGCTTTTGAATATATTTGCATTTTAAATATTGCAACTTGGTTTGAATGAAATAGAATTTATTCAACACTGGTCTCAAAGTGTTTTTTTTTTTTTTGAAGTGAAATACACAAGAATGAAAATTAGAATAGAACCTTGGTATTACGAATAACTTTACAGTTGGTGCTTGACATTATAAGTCGAAAATTATAATTAGTTTATGTGAAAGTACTTTAATGTTACAAGTCCTTGAAACCATTCACGAGCTGGATGATGGAATTTTTTTTTTGTGGTTTTACTTTTTACGGAAATGAAGAATTTAGAAGGTGGGTTTGGTTTAATTCTGATGTTGGCTTACGAGGGTTTATACGTTTCTATTTTAATAAATCGATGAATCACACAGTAAGGTTGGAGTTTTTTTTTTAAAAGCAAGAAACAGGAAACGAGTTGTTTCCTTTTTTCGATTGTTGACAGAAATAAAAAATACGACTTGTCAGTTTCTGTTCCTTTTTAAAGAACCTTAAAATTAAATTAAAGAATTAACATTTTTGAAATCTTGATTTTGACGCAGAGTGGTTCAAATATTGATTTGGTACTTTTTAGATAGCAAAATATTATTTAACGATGGAAGGAGAAGTCATAAGATTAAATGTAAAAATTTTACTTGATGTTCGTCTAACGGTCGCATGTGGATTTGCATAGCAACAAATTTATAAGTACGTGTACTTTCAGAAAGCTCTGTATTTTATCAGTGGACAAATTTTAATTTTTTGTTTGTTAAAGCGGCACCCCAGTTCTGTCTATACTTTGATCTACAGCCTAAAATACTGCACTGATTTTCTTCAAAGCTTTGACTTAAAGTTTAAGGGAATTTTAGGATTTCCTAGACGAGAAATTGAAAATTTCTTACTTCGAAAATAATGGTACCATGTCATACATATAACCATGAAGACAAAACTTATTTATTTCCAAATACCGTTATTAACCGTACCCGCCATAGAACGGGATTTTTGGTTTTCGATTTTCTCATTACACAGATTGGGATCAATATTTTTATGAATTTGCAATAAAAAAAACAGTCTTTTTTGGATTTTTGAAACAAAAATCAATATTTTTTTCGATATGTTGTTTTTTATTGTACATTATTAATTACTTTAAATACTTAAAAAAATTGATATAAAAATAATTTTTGAGAAGTTTATTGACTGTTGACAATTTTTTTACACCGATCTTTTCTTCCCATTTTTTTTTTTAAGTTTTAACACTACACAATATCTCTTTGAAAATTCCTTGGACCCCCCCTAAAATACTTTAAATAAAAAAAATTGAGTAATGAAATGATTGGTTCAAATAAATTTTGACTTGGTTTTTTAAACCAATTTATTTTTTGACTGAATTTTTATTGACTTTTTTTTGACAATTTTTTTGAGAATTTAGCAATTTGAACCACTACAGTTTTTTTTTGACAAAAATTTGGTTTTTACTTTTTTTAAGACAAAATTTTTGTCTTCACCATATTTATTTTTGGCAATTTTTGATGACATTTATTTTTGGAAACATATTTTTTTAAGCCAAAAATGTATGTCGACAAACATTTTGTTCCAACTTTCATTTGAGTTTTTTTTTTAAATTGCTTTAATTTTTTGAATATTCTTGTTTAAAAAATTTTGAAAAACAAAATTCAGCTAGGCACCTAAAGAGGAGCAACGGAGTTCAATGATCACCGAAAGGTATGTTAACGGTAGAAAAAGCCAAATGGTGAATTTCACAAGAGTGAAAAATCAGATTTATGATTATCGATCCACATCACTGCTTCAAATGACAGAAACAGAAATTGAGATGTTAAAAATTGCTGGGCTCAGCCAAAAAAGCTGTTAATAAATGCACTGGACTATAACACAAACTGAAACGCACAATCTCATTCATGGATTTTACTTCCAGAGATGTGATTTCTAACAAATTTGTTTGTTCATCATCAACATACCTTGCCTTTATTTGCATTGCGAACAAACCTCAATTTTTTTTAAAACACTTGAAACGACTAACCCCTTTTTATTTTATGATTAAGACAAGTCTATCTTAACAAAGTACAACAACAAAATATGAAAAAAAAAACTAATTAACTTCAAGGCTGAATGTAAGGCCCCCCCAACTTGGTGACACAGTATTGTTACTTTTTACCTGTCTTTTCAGTTTCCCCTAATTACCACACATAACTTCAAAAATAAAAAAAAAATCGATAAGAAACACTTTTTCGCTGTCGATGTCATTCTGTCAATGTGCCCTCAACATAAGCTAAAAAATGCATTGTTTTGATCTCTTATCACAGCCAACTCAATGCAACGCGTCGTAAAAAAATGTATTTTTATGTTTCAATTATGTCAACAAGCACGACAGACACAGTCTGATAGCTTAGCAGAAAAAAAAAACGGCAATGGCGGCATTTTCTTTTGTCCAACAAACTAAACGTGTAAACTGTCATTTGACATTTTTAGTAGACCAAATGAACAAAACTACTTAGACGGGGGTTACAACAAAAAAAAAAAAACAACAAGCCTCCTGAAAGCTACAACAAAAACAAACATGGCAAGGAAGTCATAAAATCAAGATCGTAAAATTGTATGCTCCATAACTTCAACTAATAGGTAGGTTTCGAGAATGAGAGTGCCCTGTTCCATTGAATGGATACATTAAGGGAATATTTAATATATACAAGTCCAGTCACATAACCCAGAGACATTTTGTTGTTTAGCAACATTTAATTAAATAATTACGTCAGGTGGTAGAACATTTAAATATCTCTTTTTCTTTTAAGGTTCATAATTTTTAATGGATCTCTTTTTCTCTCTCTCTCTCTCTCTCTCTGATAATATGAATCTTCAAATTATGTAGGTACATCATCAAATTCAGTTAAGTCGTTTCTCTGGAGTGTAACAAACATTAAATCTCCTATACTACTTATACTTATGTTGGAATGCGTGGAGATATTTAGACGTGACGTTAAACATACCAACATTTTGACAAGGATGTAGAAACATGAGAAGGATGTGATGTGTTTTTGAATGATGCTCTCTTGAATAGTTATAGCTATGAGAGAAGGATGTGTGCGATGTCTCCAAGGTATCATCAATCAGATATGGTAGCCTAATGAATTTTGGGTTGTGGTAATGATCTATGTGTTTTTACCTCAAAAAAGGATTCTCTGGTTTAATGAGTTTGTTTTTTTTTTTAATTTTTTTTTAGTAGCTATAATGGACAAATTGAGTGCTAATTTAATTTCGTATCTACTTAAATTTGGCTTTTAAGACTTTTAATAGTGGGTAGTTAAAATGGGAAATGATCTCTATATAGAACTAACTTATTTTGTATCCACGTGTCTTAAAAGATGATGAATTCTTTTTTTTTTTGTTGGTTCTGTAGATGTTTTTTTTTTTTTCAAAATATGACTGCAACCTGTCATTCAGGTATAAAGAAAATGAAGGAATATAAGGAAATAAATGATTATTAAACTAAAACCAGATATTTTTACTTTGAAAATTAAAGGAACGAACGATACCAACAAGTATCCATTGATTACGCGTAAGACAACTTTTTTTTTTCAATAAAATTTATTTAAAAGTCTGAGGTCAACTACTTTAGAATTTAAAAAAATAACGTATTTACTTCAATTTCAAATGTATAGCGTAATTTATGTTCTACTTTGAATTTTTGCAAAAAAATATGAAACCATCAACAATGGTAGGTAGGTAGAAATGGCGATCTCAAGGAAACGTAGCCTATGATCCAATTTAGTGCGCCGTTTTGATACCATAACTCATTATTGACCTAAGATTGAAAGGAAAAGATTTACAGAGAAGCTTCACAGCGGAGTATATTAGAGCCATTTGGTCGCATTGAGAAAAAAGATCAGATCTCTGATCTTCATCTCAGATAGTTCATCGCGTTCGTAAAAGAATGCTTTTCCAAATGATTGCATTCTAATGTTTGCCAAAGAAGGACATTTGGAGAGGATATGGATTACCGTTTCCCTTTCGCGTTGGTCACCACAACTACAGCAAAGCGTGTTGTGAGGACTACCCAACTTCGCTGCATGTTCTTCTATAGGCCAATGTCCGGTACATACCTCAACAACCCCGGCTATGTCTTGCCTGGGCCTACATAGAAGATCGCTTGAACGGGTTTTATAGGTGGGCCAGATATAATGAAGTTGGTTAAATTGCTACACCTTCGATTTGATTCTGTTTTATAGAAAGAACAGATTTTTCCCTTCATAGCACCAAGAGGAATGTTAACCATTTCCGCTAGTGAGCTATGAAGGGCCGATCCTTGCATCCTTGCTAGCTCATCAGCCCGTTCATTTCCCTCAATACCAATATGGCCCGGAACCCAGATCAGACGACGATGTGGGCGAGTTGATGGCTTTGACAGTTGCCTGACTGTCTGTTAAGATAGCTGTTTTTCGGTTCTGGTTTGGGCTTTGTTTAAGCAGCTTATAATGTCTCTCTTATTGTTAGCACTTCAACTTGAAAAACGGTAGCAAAGTCAGGAAGCTGAAAGGATTTTGCTACTTTTAGGGACTCAGAAAAGATTCCTGAACCAACACCACGCTCCATCTTTGAGCCGTCAGTAAAGATGGTTGTGTGGAAACCTATCTTCACGACGCAATCTAACATCAACAATGCGCAAAACAATCTTTATAATTTAATTTTTTACATAAAAGTAGTTTTCTCAAAAAAAAATTAGAAATTAATATTAAAAATAAAACAATGGCAACACCTTGAGTCGCGTTCTTAAGTTATTTTAGAATAACATTTTTCAAAAATAAATTTTCAAACTAAATTAAAAATATTGAATATTTATATACACTACTCAAGGAATGAAAACCTGAAGGCCTTACGACGTGTTCTTTTGAAAGCATAAGCAAATTTTTTAAGAGTATTTTGTTAAAAAGTTAAAGAAAAAAAAATGATCTGAATATAGTCTACTGGTAAGCGATAAATGGGTTGGTGTCGAAAATCTGCTTGGGTCATAATTTTACTTTCAAAACTCTGTTTTTAAAAATTCTGTAAATCTGTTGAAAAAGAGAAATCGTTTTGATAATGTAAAAAAGTGCGAAATCAAAACGATTTATCTTTTTCAACAGATTTACAGAATTTCTAAAAACGGAATTATGAAAAATTGATTTCTTGTAATTGAATATTACTTTATTAAACATGCTAATACCATACGTACATACATATTTGAGACGATTTTTTATTTACTAAATGCTTACTATCTACGAGTATACTGTAGTATATAGACAGTAAAGGTATAACAAAATATTTAAAATTTGTAGTTATCTAATATTAAATATTATGTTTGACAAAGTTTGGTTTAAATTATACCTACTATTATTTACGTTTTTCTTCATTAAATAAATCTTTAGTCATAAAAAAATGTTTGTTTTGGAAATTTTTCTTAGACAGAATTTTGAAAAACAGAATTATGAAAAACAGAATTTGAAAAACAGAATTTTGGTCAACCAGAATTTTGAAAAACAGAATTTTGAAATGTAGAATTTTGACCAGAAAAAATTAAAAAAAAACAGAATTTTGACCAAGCAGAATTTTGAAAACCAGAATTTTGACCCGCTCCCGTGATAAATGGTAGGACTAATTGCATCTTCTCTTTTTTAGATGTTTGTTTATATCTCGAAAAAGAGCATTTGGTTTTTAGTTTCTGAAAAAAAACTAGTTCTTAACAGAGTAAAAAAAAATAAATTTCAAGATAAGTTTTTCAAAAAGTATTCGGTTAAGTAACTTGAATTAATAAATAAGTTAAAAAATAAAGTTTTTGCTTTAAAAAAGCTATGTTACAATATTGTAGATGTTATCGTTTTTTTTTTTGATATTTTTTCTGTTTTAAGCAAATATTTATAAATTGCCCATGGAAGAAATAGAATAAATTTAAATAAAAGGAAATAAAATAAAAATATGTAAAGGGTGTTTGCATGAAATTAGATAAAACCTAGGTGCGTTTTTGAAATAGCAAATGAATAATATGAATAGCCTTTCAGTCCCGAAATTGTTCTTTATATTTTCTACAAATATAGACGAGAAGGAATAGATGTTCAAGACCGAGACGAGCCTTAGTTTTACGATCGAGACGAGACAAACATTTTGTCTTATATTAAGATACCAAGACGAAACTTAAAAACTTTATTTACAACCGGGGGCGTCGATAATAGCTGTTTTTGAAGTCATGATCGACGTCTAAAGACTCACCCAAAGCGAAGTAAAACAATCCAGACACGAATACAACATAAAAAAAAATAACGTGGTGATTTCGTTCACAACAACGCCAACGTCTTGATATTATTGTTTTCGTCATCGCCGTCACCGAGACTTTTTTGTTTCGGGTTGGGAGAGTCTTAAAGCTGTCATTTTAGTTTTAATATTTTTTTTGTTTTTGAAAACAGATCTGTGCATTGCTTCGAACTACAACATCAACCGAAATAAAAATCTCTCAGTTTTAGTCACACCACAGTTTCAAAGTGACCACAACTTAAAAAAAAAAAACTTTCCCAGTTTTGAATATTCGGCAGTTTAATATTTTACAGTTTTAAAATAAAATTTCATCTTAAAAATTAAAATTTTATTATTCCAATAAATGCAAGAGAAGGAACTGCAAATATAAAAATTTTGTTCAATTGTTCTAGAACGCCAAGTACAGTTTTATAGTAAGTGCATTAAAAAGTATTGAAGACACCTAAAGTTTGGGGCAACAAGGATATCCTCCTACGATTTTACTGTAAAAAATAATTGAACCCTTTACACAACAATGTAATGACTTCTTTCAAATTTTCAAAAACTTTCATATCCATCTCTATAATAATGGCAATTTTCGTCTTGTTGATCTATCTGCCATCATAGTTTCAAAAAAAAAAAATACATCCATGCATATTTTGGTGTGCTTCGGCTTTTGATGACTTCTAGCCTTTTTCCATGTGGGTCATGTGATTGCCTTTGGGGTATCTCTTCAGTTACATCTTGCAAATTCAAATTCCTTGTTTTCGCAACCATGCACCATCATCATCATCATCATCGTCAGCTTCAGCATAGCACATCACCGCACAACTTAAATATCTTAACCACCGATAAAACAACAAACAGTCATCATCATTGCAGCAGCAGCATTCATCTGCAAAACCATAACTACAAAAGATCAGTCTTTCAATTACAGTACCTTCCTATATGCAGCTTCTCAAATATTCGAAAGAGTTGATGTGAAAACGACAGACCACAGAACAGTAAAAAAAAAAAACCAAAACATCTCGGCACACGAAATATAAGGAAGATAACAAAAACAACAACAACAACCACACAGTGCTTCACCTTTGGCATTATTGGTTGTGTGTTTGGCATTACCAACCAAACAACCACACAAAACCATGCCATACAAAACCAAATGATCACCCAAACCATAAAAGGCCACCAGAGAGCCAAAGCCAAAAGCATATCTGAGTGCTCAGCCTATATGGAGGAGCTCCTTTGGAGGAGGCATATCCATCCATCGCTCCTACGACAAAAGCCATGTGGTTTGGGGTGCCGCGCTGCATGTGGTTCCAATTTTCTATATCTCGATAAACGTCGAAATGTTGTGCGGAGGAGCGCAACGTAGCGGCCTCCCGCATCTTTGGATTTATCCATATATGGACATTCGACAATGATACCGGCGACGACGACGCGAAGGCAAGAAGGCGGTCGGTGGTGGTGTGGTGTGGAGTGCAGAGTGTCGTGTGGTATACCATTTCGGAATCAAGCATCAACGATAGTCGGATAGCAATTGCAAGCAATCTACAGCATACTCGAGCCATCGCATACAACATGCATTGCCAAAGTTTTGCGTTCGTTAACCCCACTCCAGAGCAAAGAGGCTCCTTCGAAGTCAGGGTGGTATCGAGGGGCGTTGAGGCCTTTGGGAACAGAGATGGATGCGAAGATCTTCAGAGCTGTACAGTTCAAGTTTGAAGTTTTTTTTTTTTAATGAAGAATTAGTTCAGGTTCGAATCCACCATTTTGGAAATTAGATGGAGATAAGTTTATTTAATTCTTCCCAGCTATGTTTGACAGCTAAATACTATACTTCCCAGCTATGTTTGACAGCTAAATACTATACTTAGGAGAATAAAGATTTAGATCGAATTCTCCTTTTGGAGACTTTGGAATTTTGGTTTATATAAACCCAGTTCAGTTGAAAGTTTTATGAAAGATCTCTTGGAGACTTCTGGAAACTTTTGGTAAACAAATTAGTCACTTCTTCAGGTCAAGACTCTATGGAGATCTATTGGAGAGTTTTCAGAATTTTCGTCAATTCGTCGAATTCAATGTCTCTTCCGGTAAAGCTTGAATTGAAATCCTTTGCTTATAAATAAAGCAATCAGCTCTTTAGTTCAAAAGTTTTATAGAAAATCATTTGGAGGCTTTTGGCATCATTTGGAGACTTTTTAGAAGATAAAAACAATTTTTTTTTCAGTGAAAACTGGAAGTTTTATGAGACATATTCAAATGGATTTTCGCCCCTTTTCCATAATCACATCACACATCACTCTCTTTAGTGGAGAGTTTAAGAGACATGTTTTGGAGACTTTTCGTTTTTATTTGAAAAATGTGTTAATTATCGTTTAGAGACTCTGAAAAGTTTTTCTAATGGATAAATTAATAAATTCATAAGTTTGCCGCTTAATAACCTTTTGGAGACTTTTCTGAATTTTTATTAGAAAACAAGCCAATCTCCATTGGAACTAAAAATTCTATGATAGACATTTTGAAGGAGCTTAGGATTGTTATAATAATCAAACCCATCACTTTTTTCGTTGAAAATTTAAATTTTGGAGACTTTTTGGAGACTTTTTAGATACTTTTATTTTTTTTTTTTAAATTTCAATTACCTACTTTTTAGAAATGAGTCTTCTTCTTTCCCTGCCAAGATTCTTTTGACTTGGATCACCCTTGGAGTTCGCCCTTAGATCAAATCTCGATGACAAATACAACTCTGTAAAAAACCTTTTGGGCCTTGCTTACTTACTTTTTCCGCCAACACCATCAGCAGCAACTTGTGCAATGCAATTGTTCTCTCTCAACTACTTTGAATACAAAAGGCCTCCACTGAGAACCTAAATGACGACGACGAAGACGACCGACGACGATCAGGATGACGAAGACTTCGACGACGACGACGATGATGATGATGATGATGGTGATGACGACGTGTTCTGGTGGTTAAAGCACTTAAGGTTTAGCTGTTGAGTCCACGCCATCTTTTTTTTATTATTTGCACGAAGTCGTGTTCCATAGTAACTATGTCCTTCCCTCCATCGCATAGCACAATGGAAGACTGCTGGGAGTGTTATTATTGTAGTTCGAGGTACCTACTTTTATGCAGAAAAAGAAGAAGAAGAAGTGAAAATTTGCATTCAATATTGCTGAAAGAAGAGTTTTTCGGGCCAGAAAAGGTAACAATGGATTTGAAACGCACTATAGGCTCTTTTTCCGTGTATACGAAAAAGAAGAAGAAGAACATAACAAGCAGCAGGCATCAAGCATCAAGCGGCATAACCAGAACCACTTGTGGTATTCGACTTAAGTGTGTGCCTGGAATTTTTCTTTACTATTGCTGGGTGTATAGCATAGGCTCTGGATCTGGATGGGAAGAAGGCTCTCTCTCTCTTTCTCTCCACCTCCGGTTCTTATAGAGCTGTGAAGTGCTATAGCGTAAGTTGTGTTCTTGGTTCGTTGGACATGAAATTAAATGTTGTTTTCTAATGTTGATACACGAGAGGTTGGGGTTCGTCGTTCTTGCGTTGGGTCTGTACTGTATGCTATGTAATTTTTTTTTTTGTTTTACAAAACGATGAAAAAAAAAGTCTTCAGAACTCTGGTTTAAAGGGTCTGATGTGTAATATGAATGGAGTTTTTTTTTTTGTTTTTATTTTTTCTTGCGTTGGCTTTTCTTTCCTGTGGGTAGGGTTGATGGTTCATAGTTGGGACGTTTATTTCTTCTTCTTTTTTTTTTTTTGTTTTGTTTGTTGCTTTTGTATTACATATTATTTTTGTGGCCTGAAGTAATTGAAGTGGTCTGGTCTCATCGTATAAGCCATAAGTTTTTTTTTCTTGAATTTGTTTTGAAATTTTCATTGAATGGAATTGTATTTTAGTTGAGTTGTTTTTCCCCTCGAATACTTCAATGGTTTTGTTAAGACAATGGCAGTTTAGCTTTGTTTTTCAGCTAAATGTCTTATGTTTACATATAATTTAAGTGGAAATAATACATTATGTATATGTGGTTGGGAATTTAAAAATTTGTTTGAATTGAAACATTTTGAAAATGATATTTGAGGGGATATAGTGCCGGGGGCAAATGTTTTAATTGCATGAGAAAGTGAGGTTATGAATAATTTATTCTTTCTGTATTCAAACAATTTCAGTATTGAAACAAAATATTAGAGAAAACGAAGTGAGGAAAAAAATTAAATAAAATTATAAAATTGAATATAGAATGAAGACTAAGTGACCTACTGCAGTCTCATGATCGAGGTGGCACTCGTGAAATAGGTTACTCTAGTTTTTGTGGCAGCACAACCAAGTTCTTGTTGTAAAATTCAGACCTTCAACTACTATCATACGAACACCCTTTTGAATATTTTAACTGGCAGCCATCTTAACAGTTTGGTTTGGCATTTCAACAAGAATAGACTGACTCCTGAACAATGCTTCCAAATTGTGCAAATTTATCCCGATCCCGATTTTCATAAGAAAAATTGAATTTTGATAAAGCTCACTTTTTGGAGTGAAGATTATCCTCAAGAGACAAGTGACTGTTTGCTTTATGCGATGGTAGAATCATTGGTCAGTACTCCTTTTTTTCCTAAACAATGCTTTCCAGAACGTTACAGTCAGTGGTGACCGGCCACGATTACTGACTTTTTCGTTCCTCAATTGAATAACCATGATGTGGAAGAGCTGTGGTTTGGTTTATTTTATCATTTACTTGGAGCCCATCCAGTACCTGATTGGGAAACTACTGGCTGCGCAGAATTTGTCCTCGGCCAGTAGAGCAACAATCAATCACAATGAAGTGCTTGTTTCACCTTAAAGATCAACACTGCAAAAACGAAACGGATCAGCTTGCGCATCTGCTCAAGTAAATATTTCTGGAGAAGCAGTTGAAATGGTAAAAAATGTTCAAAATCTCGAGAGCACTAGAACTAAATATTAACAGTCGAATTGGGAAAGCAAAGGCTGCTTTTCAAAATGGAGAGAAACAATTTTTTAAGCTTAAGAACCAAGCTACGACTGTTCCAATGGTGAACCCGTTCTTCTTTACATCCGCAGTCACAACGAAGTTACGTTCGTAAATAGTGTTTGCGAAACTTCTTGAGAATTCTCTCAACCGTTGACTTATCAAACGAAGACGTAAGTGGCATTTTTTTTTTTATAACTAGCGCGCACTCAAGGGGATATTATGTACTCTTTATATGTCAAAGACACAGTGCGAGCTTCAGGTAAGAAGGAGAGGATTTAAAAGGAGCTGTCGGTGTACATTAGTCTTGAATTTCGTCACATCACAATGAGAGGGAACGACCTAGCGTGGAAGGGCATTCCACATTCGCGTAGTACGGCTAAAAAACGAATCCTTGTACTTAACAGTACGACCGAAATTGGGTTCAAGAGAAAACCGATGAGCATTCCTGGAAGCGTGAGTATTACGGTTGAATCATTTAAGGGGAGGAATGCAACTGGCAATTGGATTAGTTATATTCTTCGGAAGACTAAGAGGGCGTTGCAAGGCGAGCGATGCTATATCTTCTAAGGAACACTTTTTGGGAAACAGATTTAGATGCACTTGGCGAAAAACAATCAAAGAGGAATCAGCATAACTTGGGAAGAGTTACATCTCCAGGAACCATTAAAGATATCGCTTAGGAGCAGTGTACGCCATATGCCCCACAAAAAATTGAGACCCAAGAACATAATTTGTTGTTATTCATATTCATATTGCTTACGAATTTACTGTTTCCCTAGAGAAAATTTTAAAATTGTTGTCTTCACCGAAAATCCACTATCGGAACACTTCGACTTCGACGATAGTCCCTATCAAGAGTTGCAAATCCTTGCCTTTCAAACAAATATCACCAGCTGTTTCTCCGCAACATCAATTTGCTAATAGCCCTGCGACTCCATGGCGACACTCTGCCAACACCCACCGCGTGTGCCTCTTCAATAAATTATATCAACTATCATAAAGAAAAAAACTCATTCCTAATTCCAGCCTGCATGTTTTTCTAATGCTCATCCATCACAAAACAGAGCGTCAAATAAAAAAACGCATCAATTCATCTTTATGTTTGTGTTTGTGCCAAAGCAAGTGTGTGTAGAAATAATTGTGATCATTAAGATTAATGCAGTCATTCATTTATCATCCACTGCTGCGCCGCCACTGCCATAGGTACCTACATACCTTCCACCCAACAACATTAACCTGTTTCCTAGCTCAATCCACAACAACACAATGGAGCGAATAAATAAGAAATCGAGATCGTAAACTAATCCTTGCGCGCAAAGATCGAAAGTCCTGATTGGCGCAAATCGCACTTAAGAAAATCCTGCGTTTCATGGAGTCTTGAAATAAAAGTTGCGCGTAAAAAACCGGCCACACCACAGATTTATCTGTTCTTCCATTTTTTTTTTTGTTTTTGTTTGTTTTGAAATGCAGAGCTCAAAGAAGCTCGTGGCAGGAACTAGTTCCATCTCACTACCTACCTACATACATATATGAACGAACGAAAACGAACAGCTTGTCTATGGGGGGTGCCACAATAACGACTTTGAAATGATATCTGGAACGTTGCTTTGCAGTCATTTGCACGGTTCTTCGACTAAGTTTATACAACTACTTTTCAACTGCAACACAAATAACAACAAAAACAACTGATGAGGATCTCTTGTGGATGTTGCTGTTGCTGTTGCTTTGATCTATACTATATGCAGCTGGATGCCTGATAAATTGCAATGGTGTCCCTGCCAATCCAAAATTGTGACCGGTTGATGACATTTGTGTGCGGCTACCAGCTGTGTCTGTCGACTCCAGGATATACTGCCCTAGCTGTGCCAAGAAGTGTGGTCGGACTTAGTGATCCGATACTTGAGACCAAGATATGTGTTGAGCAAAGGTATTTTGGGATCAGATTAAAGACCTTAAGTAGGTACAAGCGAACCAGATCAAATCAATTCTGCGATTCTTTTTTTTCATCTCATTTCTTATCCTTCAGCCAACGACCGCACAGTTTCTTTATTTTCTTTGCGTGTGAAGAAATAAAGCCCAACTATTGTTTCGGAAGGATTATCTGCGGCTTTTGTGCTGGGAATCGGAATATACGATTTCAGATTTATATATATGCTCAATCACTTTAAGCCAAAAGCAAGACTCGTTATTTCATGCAACACCTGCGTGTGGTTGCTGGTTGCCCAAAGGTATAATATTATCTCCATGAGAATAATCGAATATAATATTTTTGTTTTTTTTTTTCATTTTCTTTCATAACACTTCTGATGACAGGATGCTTTGAAAAGGCTTCAAAACCTACGGCCAGGATGACAGGCGCATTGTGAATGAGTTTTATGTGATATTCGCGTATAATGCGAGCTTTAATATAAATGGTGTTTATTGTTCAGATGTGTTTGGGATATTTTATTGGCCGTAATCAAGATTGCTTTAATATTTTTCTTGTGTTCGTTCAAATGATGGTTGAGGTTTACGATACATAGGAGTATAATATTTAAACACCAAAATACTCCGACTTTGTTTAATTCAGGGAATTTTTCTACAATATTATAGAAGCCGGGATCATTTGCTCCAATAAAAAAATGGTTACTGGAGTAAATGCTCCCATAACGTCTGGGTATTTTGTTCTATTTAAGAATTTACAGAAAAACGCAATTATCAAAATCTCTATATTAAGATTAAAGCTGATAATTTTTTTTGGACTATTTGCTTTAACATCTATGTAAGAAGCCAGGAGTGTTTGTCCCCATAAGAAAGTAATAGGAGTAAACGCTGATATAACGCTGACTTCAGATTTTTTTTTATTTATTTTCTCTAATATAAAAGATGCATGCAAATATGGTAATGATTAAACTTTCGATATTTTAAATTGAGTATTTTTGAATAATAGTTAAACTACATTAAATTGCATACTAGACTTTTATTCAAAAGGAATTCAAATTAATTTAAAGGTATTAAAAAAGGAATTTAAGAATTTATCGAAATATGAAGTACTTAAAAAACAAAAAAAAAACTTAAGAAATTAAAAATAATTTAGGAATAAAAAAAGTGATCAGGTAATAAGCATAATTATAGTAAAATTTCCCTGAGTTTTTTAAAAGGGCACCAATGCAAGTACCAGCAATGACTTCCATGCAATTTTTAAGTATAAGTAAGTTCAAAAAACTTACATCGAAATTTTTTATAAACATTTATTTTTTAACTATTTACTAATTTAAGTTTCATTTACTGATTTGAGTCATTTTTTGAAACAACTGAATCAACTTCATAAACGTGGAGTGGAAATAGAAAAAAAAATTGTTTTTGAGCTCTATAGAGCTTTGCACAGTTATTTAAAAAAAAAATATTTTTAAATTTATTTTGAAAAATTCCAGTTTATTTTTGAAATTTATACCATCCTCAATGCACTCTTCGGTTTTCCATAGAATTGGTTATAGTTCACTGGTTTCCAAACTGCCAGCATACATTTTTTGTATAGAAGGTTTAACTATCAACAAAAATGGTTTTGACACTTTTCACCGATTTAACCGTTTCAAAGTTACAAATACCGAAAGTTGTATAATAATTTCTTTTCACTGAAAAATTCATTTCGATTTTTGTTCTGTTAAGAATATTTTAGGTCGTTTTAAAAATGAGCTCAATTCCAAATTTCAAAAATATCTATTGAACAGCTTTTAAAAAATTTAATTTTCAACAAAAAATTGTCGGTTTCTTTTCAAAATTCAAAAAAAAAATTATTTTTAAGATTTTGATAGAAATCAGATGAACAGTTTTTGAGAAATTCAGAGCCGAAAATAAATACAATTTTTCAAACAGTTTTCATAATTAAATACAAAATATATGTGGAGATATGGTTCAAAAACATTAACGTTGGATGATTTCCAGTCACTCGTTTTGTCGTTTGGGCCGAAAATCAACAGACAGACAAAATTGGGAATTTTTTGTCATCACTAAAAGCTTGGGTGTATCTTATTAAGCTTTGTAATCCTGGTCGTACATTAGTCTGATTTAATATTAAATAATTGAGCCACAGAGTCTTTCTAACTAATAATCTTTTCATTTTTCCTCTATTAGCATAAATTGCAACAATCTATTCCTTTTCTTATTAGCACCTAATTCTTTTTCACTCTAATTACCTCTTTCATAAATTTTACCAACCACATTCTTTATATTATATTTTTCTAATGTTCTCTTTTTAAATGGGAACATTTCTTCAATGATAGACAATTATTATTTTCTCACTTTATCTCGTCGACACAATAACACATTGAGGACAAAACCAAAAAAAATGAACTTATCGATTCGTACAATTTATTAACTTCCCATAGGGAGTTATTGTAATCGGTCCGATTTGTCAAATTGAAATTTTTGACATTTCTCGACGTTTCAAGGTCCCTAGAGCCTATATCAATCATTTTTAGAGAGATGTCTGTGTGTGCGTGTGTACGTACGTTCGTACGTTCGTACGTCCGTACGTCTGTACGTCCGTACGTCCGTACGTCCGTACGTTCTGGTACCATTTTTCGTCGTCGATATCTCAAGAACGAGTAGAGCTATTGACTTGAAATAAATTTTGTTTTACAGATAATAACTTCGAAAGAAGCTGAAAGGGCGTTTATTAATATTCAATCAGTTGTTTTTTTTCTATAGCAGTTTAAAAAAGAAGTGAAAATTTTGGTTCGGCTCAAATATCTCACGAACAAATAATGCTATTGACTTGAAATAAATTTTATTCGACACATTATGACGTCATACAAATTTGATATGAATTTCGAAAAAAATCAATATACCGTTATTTTTTAAAATCAAAAAAACTAAAAAAAAAATTTTTATAGCTCGAATATCCTTAGATGGAAAAACGATATTAACTTTAAAATAATTTTATTTTACGATAAATATTGTTTTTGACTACTGGTGAAAATTTCAAAAAAATTGAATGGACAGTTTTTTTTACAAAATATTAAAAACTACAAAAAATTCTACCAAAAATTGGTATAAATTGTCTTTCGACTCAAATTTCTCAAAAACATAATTGTAAGCAACTGATAAAATTTTGACAAATATTGAACGGGCAGTTTTTTTAACAAAAAAACAAAAACTGTTAAAAATTCTAAAGAAAAGTAGTTACAATTGTATTTCAGCTCGAATATCCTGAGAACGAGCAATGATATTGACTTTGCCATTAGGTATTTAATCTCTATACATAATATATGTGCATTTCGTAAATCTCTTTAAATAATTAAAATGCTTTTCAATCTTAAAATAATGATTGTTTGAATTTAACAGCTAAGGTTTGTTTCGCAGAAAATTTGGTTATTTGAAAAAATAAAATATAAAGTTTTCAAGATCACAAATGGGAAGTTATCAGTGTGGGTCGCACCCAGCCTCTTTTTTTCCAATAGTTTAATAAAAAAGAAATAATAAAACTTCTTAAAGTTTTGCTCTCGATTTTCTTTATGAATTTTCTACGAGTACTTTTTTAGTATTCTAAATTGAAAAGCTATAAAAGATACTTTTTCCATCTCCAAGTTATCTCTCTATACTACTTATATTTACCAATTTGATAATAATACCCGGTTGCTGCTGGTGATGCATCCCCAATTGAAATGGCGAGCAAAAAATGAGAATAAAATGTACACTAAAAATAAAATTTCAATTTTTATTTTTCCTGTTGTTGTACATTTAAGAATATTCGCAAGGAAACCATCCAACTACAGGAAAGGAATTTAATTCAAAAAGAAAAGTATCTTAACTAACCGCCATATTATTCTGGTGGTGGTAACAAAAGACGAAGTCTTTTTCGACTACTACTGTAATGACGCCGAACCGATGACAACCGGTTTGAGGTGATGCCTGAGTGAAGAAAAATCAAGATGGTAGACGATGCAAATATAACAACAACAAGAAAAAATGTATAAACTTATAATAAGATAAAATAAGTAAAATTACAGACTTCAAGTGAAGGTGCACTCACAAAAGTTCGATAACTGCACTGAAAGAAATTCTAATTTTAATTAATTTTAATAAATTTGATGTGATCATTGATGGTTTAAAAGTCTGCAATGATTAATTATCACTTAAATAGACTTTCAAATAAGACAAAAAATGTGGAGTGCTAAACTATTCAATATTCATATGTAATATCACTTTTTTTCAATTATTTTTCAGAACTGTCAAAAAGATATTTACCATTCTAGTTTATTTTTATTGGTTTAAGAGCACAAAATTAAAAATTTATCACTCCTTAATCAGAACATACCTGAAACGAAAAGAAAATTAAAATTAGTAAAATTGTGATAAAATAAAAAGTGAAGTCAAAACAAACAACAATTGTTTTAATAATTATTTGGAAAATTAATTAATCATTTTCGAGAAAAAAAATATTGGATAAATATAAACTTCATTGAGAAAAATTCTTACAAAATTTTTTTAGATGGTTTTTGGTTCTAATAGGTGAACAAAACTCCCGCTAAACCAAATCCAAAGAAAAATTTTGACGGATTTTTTCACTAAAAAAACTTGGGGAAGTGATAACTGTTCGTGCTTATAAAGTTTGAGCAATATCCAATTGTCATGGATAGTGAACAAGAAGGTGAGTTCAATAATTTAAAGTGTCAATGAATTAGGACGCCTGAGCATTTTTTTAAATGGCCTACGTGAACCCAATAAAGTTTTGTAACCTTGGTTATTTCATTGGTTGAAGAATAATTTTTTCCTAATTTCGGATTTTTGGTACCGGGAAATTCATTTCCAGTGGTAAATTTTATTGATAGGGCCGAAAAAGTTTGGAAATCGTTGCAGAAAAAGGGCTCTAAATAGCGAAACTGCAATTCGACCAGAAGCAGTAGTGTCATAGGGACCAACCTCGGAGCAGATTTTCAAAAAAATCTTATAAAATTTATTACTATACAATATTGGCCAGTAGGGATTTTATTTGATATCAAAAGTGAATGGCCCATTTTTTAATAGCCCTAAAGGAAATAGTTCAGGGCTAAACATTCATAGCCCTAGAGAAATTGGGGGGAAAATGTGAGTTCTTCGCTAAACTGTTATTTTAGTTTTTTCTTCTTCTATCTCTAAAGATCAATGAAAAATACGAGTTCGAGGCGAAACTACTTGCATAGATTTTCTAGCCCCAATAATACTGGACAAAGAAGCGATACTCCTCTCCGATAATCGATCACCGATATTGAACAGATTCTCAAGTTCCAAGGCTGATCTTTTTTTGTTATTATCGTATTGATTCTCTCTGTTGATGATTGTGTGGTTCAGTGAATTCCTCCGATTTCAGTCAACCAAGTTGCTTGCAGTATATTAATAATCACTAACAGGAACAGTATTGGTGACAGTATACAACCTTACTTAACCCCACTCTTAACTTCAAACTCCTTTGAAAACCTTTCTTCATGCAGAATAGGTTTCCACAAATGTTGCGTACCTTTTGACCAAATATTTCGTTGAGTGTAAACATTTTTTTTTTCTTCTTGCAAAAAGCCCTGAATAGAGACCCAACAACCTGCAGTAAAGGCATCAACAGCCGCAGTCAGCAACAGCAGAAACAACATTTTTGTGGAAGAAGTAACTTTCCTGTGTGATACGTCAGCTAGTCAGTCATTCAATTCTTCAAGTCTCGTCTGCGTGGATGGTATAGCTAACATACCTTTGGAGTCGTGGTTTCTTCAACTTGCATCACTCCTCTTATAGTTTAATAATAGTGCTTAGCTGAAGACATGCCCAGTGTGCAATGTGCGAGGAAACAAACCAAACACATACTCGTACATGTACCACTTGTTTCTCTTTTTTTTTCAAAAATACAAAAGATACAGATTAAAATGCGACTCCTTTGGGGCATTTCAAAAGCCTTTAAGAAAAGTCTGTTGTAAAGAAGATTGGATAGTTGCAGTACCTGCAGTTGTTGTTGTTTCATAACACAAAACAAAACAAAGCATTGTTGCACGTTTCCAATTCAGAGTAGGTATTTTTTTTTTCTTCAACAACGAATGTCGATTAATTTATATTTTTTTTTTTTTTTGTCTTTTGTTCATCAACAAAGATACTCGTGAAATCAAAGACTTCCATTTATTATTATCCTTGAAATCAATGGATTTCAATTAATGGCTGGCTTTGAGCAATAAGACCACATGTCGTCCTCATCGTCGTCGTTGATATGTTAGCATCCGGAGGGACGACAAAGCGGGAGCTGTCTGTTAATTATCAGTCATTATCATAATGAATTCCACGTGATAAAATTTGATGATGTACGAATCGAAAACTAATTCCAATTCAATGAATGTGGTAGCTATAGAATTTAATATAAATGCTAAAGGTTCCTTTTGAACCTACAAGTAGACATAACAGTGCAGTGAAGATATATCCGTTCAATCATTCTGGGGATCCAGTATCGAATCGATCGAAAACCCTCAAATGACAAAAAAAACTTAAGCTCTCTCTGTTCGATAAAATAATTTCACACAGCACTGTACATCCCTATTCCTGTATCTTTGTTTGAAATCAATATGAAAGGTATAATTATATCAAATGTCAACGAGCAGTCCTAGAGGGCTTCGTACATTCTGAGTTATTTTGTTGGCAATTCAACCTCAACCCAAATGTACGCCTGGATTATTATTATTAAGTAGCCATTTTCTAAATTGCACTCCAGTGTACCACTGTCCTGTCAAGCAAAAGGGACATAGTTGGATAGACGATGGACATTTTTTCTTCACCTCCATTCGAAAAGAATTTCTATTATTGCCTTTGGACCTTTGTCCGATGGTTTGGTTTGGAGAGGTCTGGTCTGGTCAGTCATGCATGATGTGTTTAGGCTCTAGGCTAGAGGCAGCCGACATTTTGAAATCCAGTTTTGGTGATTAAATAATTCCATAGAGACATCACTGACATCCATAACATGGAGGGTAGGTATAGAAATAGGAAGGTTGGTATAATCATCATATCTCCTCTTTATTTAGACATTAAAAGATTTTTGCACAAGGAGTTCGTTCTATGATGTGTATAATTTCCACTTAGAAGAAGTACCAATCACGTATCTTAGACAGTTGCTTGCTGGTTTGATGTTATCAAGGCAAAACTTGTTTGGAACTATTTTTTTTTCTTCAAATAGAGAATCATGATGGAATTCTCAAACCTACAGATGTCTTTTTTGATTATTTTCCTATAGCAACTTTGTTGTCCTTAAATGAAAGAGATCAATGGCCCCACTGTGATGGCTAAAACAAAAAATTATATATAAACTTGTGTTCGATCTTATAACTGAAAACATTGAAATTCCTTGCAACTCCCAGAAGAAAACTTCACAAAGTCTCAAGAGTAAAATAATAAGAAGTGCAATATTAATTCATTGCCAATTACGTGGTGATTTTTTGTTCTATGCTCTCCATTAATCGACAAGATGGCGATGGCTGTTTACTGTAAGATGTTCAACTTAATACTAAGGTATTGTGAAGATGCTTGTACTGTATAAGTAAAATGCTCATTGAATTTTATATTGATTTTAAAAATGCAAATGAAAAATATAAAAATATTTAGGATCGGATTTAAAAAAACCAACTATCTGAAAATCTACGCAGAAGTTTTACTTCATCGTCAAAACAGCTTTGCGTCCAACTACAGAAAAGTTGGTTCGTTGCTTACCAAAAATTGGCCCAAAATTTGACTTGACTCGTACTTTTTACATCTCAATAGTATTGAAAAATATTATGGAATGCCTCAAAGGACTGTTAGTTAGGGTTGACCACAAAACGAGAAAATTGAGATATTAATTGGACCAAGAAACTAAGAAACATAAGAAACTAAGCACCATTGGACTAAACGATCGCTTTATTTTATGGATATCTTCGTATCTCAGTAATAGATTATATAGTGTTGTTTTTAAAAATGAACGTTCTAAATGGTTTACAGTCAATTCAAGCGTTCCTCAAGGGAATCATCTTGGTCCGTTATTATTTGTTTTATTTATCAATGATCTTCCTTCTGTTTTACCTAACTCTATTTCTTTAATTTATGCCGATGACGTGAAAATATTTCCAAAAATTGACTAAATAGCCGACTGCGAACTCTTGCAGGAAGATCTTCATAAATTTTGGGAGTGGTGTAATACCAATCGTCTGTCTTTAAATATCGACAAGTGTAAAATCATGCGTTTTCACGCAAACACAACGTCCTAACATATAATTATTTGTTGAATACTTCGCATTTATGTTGTCTTTCAAGTTTTGCTGACCTTGGAGTGGTATTGGACCCAAAACTCTCATTTACTGACCATTATAATTATATTTAAAAAAAAAGCTAATAAGACACTTGGTTTTATTAAAAGGTTTGCCCATGATTTTAGCTCATCCTTATGTCCTTAAAATTCTGTATGTTTCATTTGTTAGATCAATTTTAGAATACGGATGCATTGTATGGCCTCTTTATTATGCGTTTCATGTCAACAGATTTATGAGATTTTGTTTACGTTTTCTTCCCTGGTCTAATAGAATTGCTTTACCACCAAAAACTAGGATGATAGAAAAATATGGCTGTCTGCCATTACCTCGACCTTATGTTTTTAGGGAGATTTTTTTAGCTACATAAAACAGTACCTGTCATATAACCGTTGCGACAAAATTTATTTCGAAAACGATTCTAACGATTTTGAATAAATTTGTTAAGTGGGGTTAAGTAAGTATTTAAAATTATTTGGTCAAAAAATATTTTCAACAAATCGTTATTAATTTATATTTAATATCCTTTATCAAAATTTCATATATATTTTAGGTTCTTGGAAAAAAATCAATTTTTTTTGTTTAGAAAAATCAATCAAACTTTTTACGATAGTCGTTTAACTATAAAGCCACAATTTACGCCATTTGCTTGTCTCAAACACTAATTGCCAGTTCCAGAGTTCAGTCGTATTATTTAAACGACTATTGCAATAAGGATGAATATTTTTTTTGGAATTTTGTTTTTAAGTTAGTTGAAAAAAAAATATATACAGTTTTTTTTATAAAAATACTTAAAAAAAATTAAATACAAAAATTATTAAAAATTAAAAATAAAACCGGTCTTTTACGTATTAACAAGTACGTGGACTCAAGTGAAGGTTTAAATTTTTTATTATTAAGCAGCTTTTTTTGTTCAAAATATCGATTTTTTGTAATCGATATGTCACTGCCGACATATTAAAAATCAATTTTTTGAGAACTGAAAATTCGATCAGTAGGCCTTCACTTTGAACATGAAATAAGATCAAAATTAAGTCGGTCAAAATTAAGGACGATGGCCGCAGAAAGACCACGATTAATTGTCAACATCAAATCCTCTGTATCGGAAAATCCTTTAACAAATAATTGAAATGATTTAAAAACTAGGAATTGATTCAGTGGCATGTTTTAGACATAAAAGTTTAATTCCATTATCTAACTTTCAGAATATCAAATTATATTTTTGAGAAAACCAAAACGATTAGTTACATAGAAGTGGATAAAGTTTAAAGGATCAATGTATTAATTTACTTGTTTAATGCTCAATAAATGGTTGCGTTCTTATCTGCCAATCATCTTATATAAATTGAGTTTCTCAAACTCTCTATTTGGAAACATTATTTCAACAGACCTTCATCAAAATGTGGAAAGTTTCTCAACTAAAACTGCTTTCAAAAGCAACTCTTTAGCCAATTAATTAATTTCTACATATTTATCTTCTTTTATCATCATTGCTATCAGCTAACCGTAAGCTAGTGCAATTTAAATCACTTAACAATTTAGTAGCTTGAATCATTAAAGTTATGCATCATACAAAACAAAAGTCCCTCGATATACAAAGTTATGTAGGTATATACAAAGATTGTATAGTGCAACTGTTGCATTATTAACCGACAAACGCTCATAGTTGCCCCGATGCATGGTTTTGATGCACATATCCTACTTCGGCTCTCTGTGAGTCCTTTTGCATATTAAAAGCTACTCCCTAGTCTGCACACACACACACACACAATAGTTGTTGATGATTATAAAAGGAAAATTAAGAGAACTCCTTAGGGCTATCTAACGTATGCATAATGTCACAAATGGAATTCATAATCTGCAAATGAACTATCATAAGAATGGCTTTGCTGATTATAACAGTCAGTGATCGCAAAATGTTAACCCATTTTATCAAATTTTTTTTTTTAGGAAAATATTTATTTGAATATTTTTTATTTAAAATGATTCTTAATTAACATAAATGAATTTTCCCAACCTTAAGGCATGCGAAATTATTTCCACACATTCGACTTTCAATAACGGATGTGAGAGCATAAAATTAGGTCGCTTAGTAATAATTACTGGGGCGTATACGTACTTTTTTTTGTTTAGTTGATTTTGCATTGGAACGCTATATTCAATGGTCTTTTTTGGTTTACTTTAGTCAAATTAGGTTATTTTGAATTATGGAAATGGTGACGATAAATTTTATTTTGAATACCATTGTGCTCGAGTGGTGACGAAGAATATTAAAATAAACCTTTTAATTTATTTTATTGCAGAAACGTTGCATGGGAAATGTAGGTTGTATTTGCAATGTAGGTATTGCAAAAATGTATATTTGGTATATTTTAGAAATTTTGAATTGTTAAATATAAATGAAATTTGTTTAAATTGTTGCACCTGATATTTCTAAAGCATTTGATGAGGTTTGCCATCCTGCTCTTTTATCGAAAATGCGTGTTTTTGGTAGATATCGATGAAACCCTTCTTCGTTGGATTAGTAACTTTCGTTCGAATCGCTCTATACAAGAAGTATTAAACGGATTCAAGTCTGAAACCCACAACACAAATGCTGGTGTGCCACAGGGTTCTGTTTTGTCTCCGACCCTCTTTCTCATTTTTATTAATGATCTCCTGTCTGCAACTACTAATCCATTAAATTTTTTCACTGACGATAGCACCCTTAGCTTTTCATATTCGTTTCCAGACTCACATCCCTGCTCTTCGGACGTGGAACTGAAACGGCTGAATATGATAAGTACATTAAATTCTGACTCAAACAGCATTGTACAATGGGGATTAAAAAATCGCGTAGAGTTTAATGCTTCGAGAACCTCAATGCTGCCTCCTTTCGGCAGTGAGTGGCACTTGCATCGAAGAAACTAATCAGCTTGCGATTTTAGGTATGTGTATCACAAACCATCTTTTGTGGAATGATCACATACTTAACGTCGCCAAAAATGCCGCAAGATGTTTAGGTTGCATTGAAGATGCAAGAAATTCTTTTCCCCTTCTGATCTGGCTATTATCTATAAAAGTTAAAGCTTGAGTATAACCCACATCTTTGGCTGCTGCTCCGGCAACTTACTTAAGCCTCTTGGACAGTATACAAAGACGAGCCTTTATCGATACCTTTACGTCGCGTCATTCGAACACCGGCGTAACGTTTCCTGTCTCTCACTCTTTCATCGTTACTTTTACGGTAAGTGCTCTATATTGAAATAGCCAGTTGCATTCCTCCCCTTAAACGATTCAACCTTAATACTCGCGCTTCCAGGAATGCTCATCAGTTTACTCTTGAACCCAATTTCGGTCGTTTTGTCAAGTACAGGGATTCGTTCTTTAGCCGTACTACGCGAATGTGGAATACCCTTCCACGCTCTGTCTTTCCCTCTCATTGTGATGAACAGAAATTCCAGAATAATGTTCACCAATATCTCTTTTCAAATCCCCTCCTACCTACCTAAAGCTCACACTGTGTCTCTGGCATATAAAGGGTACATAAAATCCCCTTGAGAGCGCACTAAATATAAAAAAAAATCTTATAGGAAGCGTATAACTAAATTTTCGGCCATGAACTCATAGCATGGTTAACACCAGCTTGATATGAAAAAGTGGTTTGGGTTTTATAAATTTCAAAACAAAATGAGATAGATAATTTTTTTTCTTTTTGTAATCGATAGATTTTATAAAAAGTCAGAATTTGTGGATTTAACGCAAAATTCGAAAAAAAATCAAGAAACTTATTTTTTAAGCTTATTTTTTTGCAGCTGGACCAAAAAATTTTTTAAACAAAATAAATACTGTATAAAGAGTAACTTACTCTGGAAACGCTATCCCTTCTTTTTTAGATTATTTTAGCAATTCAATAAATTAATTTTATGCTTTTTAATATTTTTTCTCAAATGACAATTTTTTTTCATTCTTAAAAAAAATGTAGATATTTCCAGAAGAGTGACAACCCTAAAAATTATTTCAAACCTTAAACCTAGTACAGATCTTTCCTGCTTTTTTAAACTTTATAAAATGAATTTGATTTTTTTTATGAAATTAAAATGATTTAAATTATTTTGACGTTGACTGTAGCTAACCGGAAGAATAACACTACACACCCGCACACGCATGTTTTGCCAAACAAGATGGCATCATTCATCATTTTGTGTCTACAGAGAAATGGCAAAGACCAAGAAGTCGTTTCTCCATAATTCTGCTGATGCTGATGGTAGGATTCATACATGTACCTATAGTTTGTTGGGCCAAGAGCACTGCAGGACATTGCACTAGTTTACGAGTTTACTCAGTAGGCATAGGTATATGTATGTAGCTGCTATCTTATAACTATGTTGCGATGTTGTTGTTGTTGTTGTTAGCTAGAAGAAATATCCCATACATGACAGCTGAATATAAATCTTGTGCAACTATATGAGCGAGTCACCGATAGGCATCTAATTGGATCTAGAGATCATTTGTTATTGGATTATTTTTCCTGCTTTGATGTTTTCCAAGGAAGAGAGAGCTCCAACACATCATAGTTTAGTTACCCATAGAAACGCTTGCCTATAGCTGCGAAACGAATAAATGTGATATGGAACAAGAACAAAAAAAAAAAAAAATAACGAGGTCAAGACGGGAGGGTGCTGTGTTGGCTTTGGCTTCGTTTGGCATCGAACTTGTTTAAATATTCCTAGAACCAAGTTGAAACAAAATAAAATTTTCTTCTAATTCTCTGTCGTTCCTTATGGTAAAACACAAAGTGGAAAAGAAGTCGAAGAGAAATCGGATTAGACGAAATATTTCTTGACATTCAAAGAGACCAGAGACCATATTTATGAGGACTTGAATATATTGTTGCTGGAACTGCTTATGAACACTTCGAGGCTTAGTAAATATTTTTTTTTTTTGTATGGATTCAACAAAGGTGGATGGAACGTGTTCGAAGGAAATAAATTAACGAGGATGATGACATAGTTTTTAGGTTAAGTGAAGTTTATTTTATCGGAATAAGTATATTACTCTTAGGCAAGTTTTTTTTGTCCGTCTGAGACGTTAAGTACCTGCAAAAGCTTATTCCATTTGGTTAGATTCGGAGAAGTTCATTCCTCTGAAGTGACGTTTGAGTTGTAATCTTGGGAGCGTTCTTATTTAAATAGATGCCATTCAGGGTTGAAACGATAATTATCATCAATTCTTCAAAACGTTTGTTGCATAAAATAGAATTATTGAATTTGTTATAAACGAACTAAGCCAAATTTTAATAAATTATTACTCTCAATTTTTTTTTTTTTAATTTCAAATCAAACTAAACTGGTAGTTCAACAACTATCTAAATAAAGCTGATGCTGTCAAAATGAGAGGAAAAAAATCGTGATTTGCAAGACATGAATGAATGTCTAGCAGGTGATAAATAGATCGACAGTTTTATATGATGAGAAATGCATATAAGCACAGACAGACAGCTGAAGTCTTTAATGTGACAGTAAGTATTTGGAATTACCCACTTCAAATCGAATTTGTGTAAAAAAAAACTAACTTTAAGTTGTTTCGTCCTACATTTGATCAAGTTAGTTTTTTTATTTCTTAAATATTGTAGGAACAGCATATATAATAGTCGTTCATGAATGGTTTATTTATAGTTTTTTTTAATTTATTTTGAGTCGTGATTGACTTATTTCGAAATAATTGCAAATTTTATGAAAAAATGATTTGAAGTTATTGCAATAAATCAATTTTTATTAGGCTTAGGACGTTGCGTGGCATTGTTGCAATGACCAAAACATGCACTTATTGGAATAGAAAACAAAAATTATGACGTCTTTTTCTTACACAAAACCAAAACTACCACCCTTATATTTTTACTCAGGATTAAAATTATATGCTGCATATTTTTAAAAGAATCGAACTCGAGATATTAATAAGACCTGAAATAAACAGTAGCGAATGAGAAAAAAGTAAGTATGGGTATCGAACTCTGTCGATCTATCTGAGAGCACGTATCTAAAGGCACGTTCAAGGAAAAAATTGTGGAAATCAATTTAAAAAGAAAGATTATTAGAACAGCAAAAATAGAATTATTTTAGATTTTTTTAAAAGAAAAAACGAACCGAATATTTACAGCACTGGATTTTAAAAAACCAGAAAAGATTAGCAAATCACTCGTTTTTTACAATATCTTAGCAGAATTTTCAAAAATAAAAAAAAATTTACTACTGGTCTTAAAAATGTATAAAAATATTCTAATATTGAAAATAAGAAAATTTCTATACGATTATTCCAATTTTTAAATTTTTTCACTCTTTCTACTATCGCAGCCCGATGTTTTGTCGATATGTTTCAAAGAAGTTCAATTTTGTAGACATTTTTAGCAATATTTTTGGCGATATTTCCAATTTATAATAAATTTAAGGAAATTTGAATCTGGGTGATAATTCAATTTTTGTTTGGTTTTAACGCGATTTAAATTATGGGCGATATTTTCAGAATGATTTTGGCACTTTATTCCAAAGAATTATTTCGTAGTCGATAGCACCAAAAAAAAATTGAAAATATCATTCAGTTTAATTTTTTTCAAATCAAAAGACAGAAATATTTTGATTGAATATCGAAAAAAAATAGAGTGAAAAAAGTGCACTAGTCTAGAAAAAAAGCGTTTTCTAGTTTTTTTTTTAATGTTGTATTTTTGTGTCTTCTCTTGTTTCTAGATACGAGACTGAGTATGGATTGTATTGATATGAAACGCATTCGATAGATTAAGTTTTCAGAAAAAAAGTTAATAGTTTTAAAAAAAAAACATCAATTGAACATTTTTTGAATCTCATTTTATTTTTAAATTCACTTCCGATAAATTTAAATTCAAACATTTTCATTTTTTTTTTTAAATAAAATTTGTTATCTTAATTTATTTTAAGAACTTTGATCATTCATAACAGAAAAACTGTGGATCTAATTTCTTTGGTTTAGGTATACTTCTGTAAGAACTGATACTCAGATTCGTATATTAGTCAATATCTGCAAAGCAGAAAAATATTTAGCAAAATATCCGGTTTTTGACCTTGCATCGTTTTAAAAATTATTTTAGGAATTTCTATCAGGTTTTTAAAACTACTTTCAATCAGCCATTTATTATGAAGAGCGATTGAATTTTGACTCAAAGCAAAAGTTTCGGAAATGTAAGATTTTGGAATTTCAGGAAAATATATTACCTGAAAAAAAAACAAAACAATAATTCAAGAAAATTGGACATTCAATATTTATATTTTTGGAAATTCTGGCTCTGTTCTATTTCTGCAAATGTTACGACTTATTAAAAAAAACGTATGGAAATTAATTACATGATGAGAATAAAAAACTAAAATGTGTAGTATGCAGGAAATCTGATAATATCGTAAGAAACGCGTAACTTTTTAACGATTAACTTATAAATTCTTTTTCAAATAAAAAAAAATTGGATAGTTTTAAAAATTTTGAATTACTTAAATACAAGTCTGTGGCAACAAGGAATAACAACATAAGTCACTTTTTGTAGTTTTTCAGAAAAGCAGTTTAAATTTTTGTGTTGTTTTTCCTTAGCAGTCCTATGCAGTTTTGTAAATATTCTGATCTTAAGTCGACTTATGTCGTTTTCCCGCGATGCCCATTCCGCAAAAAAATGATTTATTTTTATTCGGAATAGCTACACAAGTGACGAAAAAGGAATTGCTATAGTTTTTTAAAAAGACCATATGTCTACTTGTGTTGTTTTTGATTGTGCAAACTGGGCATAGAAAACAACTTATGTTGTTTTTTTTAGGCTATAATTCAGAAACCATAAGAGATACAAATGCGAAAAAATATTGAAGGTAGAATCGCTCGTTGCGCATCCGATGTTATCAAAAACTCAGTTTCGACATAAGTCGACTTATGCTGTTATGCCTTGTTGCCATAGAAGTATTGAAATGAAATAGAAAATACTTTATACAGTTATATTGCTTTTTTTTTATAAATTTTATTTGACAATAATTCCAAATTTTAAGGTAAATGCATTTTTTTTAATTTGCGTGTTCTCTAATTTCAAAAATTATAGCCCCAAATGTTGAGATTTGTTTTTACTTCAAATGATAGGTTTTACAGGACTACTATGATAAAAAATGCAAAAAAGGATACCTCGACCTGCATACAGCCTTAACCAAGGGAACAATTTTCTTCTTTTTAGATTTTAATATAACTATACAAAATATTTTCCTTAACATTCTCAAATTTTTATACTTTTAGCTAAAAAATCAAACTAGATAATATTAATTTTTTATCGTCATAAAAATTTCGTTTCTTTAAATCTTGAAAATTTATCTGATTGAAATTGTTCTTACTACAATGACTGGACCTCTAGGTATTTGTCATTTCAATGAACTTTAAAGTTTTGAAAAATTGTCAACATCGACCCGTTCCTGTTAGAAAAATTCTTTTATTTTTAGAAATTTCATTTGTTCAAGTTTTTATGGAACAAAGGGTTATAAACACTAAACGAAAATAGTACAAAAATACTTCAAGTGAACTGTTGTTAGACACCTTTCAAGAACACTGAATCGATGATTATGCCACACACTTTGTCTGGCTTTGAAGTAATTTTCCATTAAGGAAGTTTAAATTCAAATAATACCAACTTTTTCTTCCGCATCGAAATAGCAATCAATTCATTATGAAGTTCTAATGAGACACACAGGCATGTGTAGTGTGTACCCATAGACATAAGAAACAAAATCTCTCTTCTTGTACCTACCCATAGATCTTCTATATTACCAGGAGCATCACCTGGTACAAAGAGGTAATATGTGTACCTATCCAAGTACACAACAGAGTACCAAGTAGCAACCACTGGCAAATAACTCAGCTCGTAAACGCAAATATGTCACAAGCTGTCATTGTACAGCAAAATAGAATATTTTCATCCAACCATTCACACTCTGCGATATACGAGTAGCTAAAGATGAGGACGATAGGATACAATATGAAGACAAACACAAAGGTGCAAGACAGGAAAACCAAACAAAATCAAACATCCCATTGAAACTTGTGGCCCTAAGCAAAGCTAAGCAAAAGGAACAGCTGGAGCTTGAACTAGGATACCTACGTAACCTACTACACTCGACAAGGAGTCGAGTTTTCTCTCCTCCTCCTCCGAACCAACCTCATCGTCTCCGTATTAATGCGCACCAACTATAAAACTTCCCAACTTCGCTTCAGCAATTAAAAGTACTCAAGTTTTCCGCTTTCACCACATGTGGTGGTAACACATGCTGATGCGCTGTACTCTGCTGCACATGCAACATATACACACGAATGCATGACAGCATTAATATTTCAACGAGTAAACAGCATTATGTAATTGCATTCGGATATTCCATGGGCGAAAAGGTTCGTCCTATCAGCATACATAAATTCCAAAGGATACAAAATCCCTTATACCGTTGACACCTTATAGGGGTTTGAGTATCGTAGGTAAAGGGTGTATGCGAACTCGGCAGGAGTAGGAACTTTCCTTACAAAAATAAACTTATGAGACAGCAGCTTCGGGGTTGAGGTTGTTGCGTTCTGGCTTTGGTTTAGTTTTTAATATTCTTCCCTTGGTTTTTAATTTTGGTTTTTTTTTTTACTAAACAGTGTCATCCTCGTGGGCGAAGTGTGCATACAGCAGCATATTGCTTTGCTTTGTTTCGTGTGTGAATGGTATGTTTAGAATTTTTGCATATTCTGCTAAAAATAAATCTCGATTAACATGCGACACATTTTGCTAGAATAACCAAAAACCGTGTTTTTCTACAACGTACCTTCATACTTATATTTAAAGTTCTTTGTTTACATATTTGAAGGTATTCTCAAGGATCTGATATTGCTTTTAGTTTTTGGTTGTGGGCATACGTGTCGTATACGTAATATAGAAAATTATTCAGAAAAATGTTTTTTTTTTGAACAAGCTTTTTAGAAAAGTTATGTATATTTTATTGGGTTCAGGGGGTTGTTACATATTATGTTGAGATGCCTGACTGCTAATTAAGAGATGTGGGTTCGATTCCTAGTCTAGGTAGCCTTTTTTACGTACACCGAGAAAAAATAACAACAAAAAAAAGAAAAACTATACAATTTCGTCATGGTAATATGGATGGCATTAAAAAATATAGGAAACATTTTTGACGACATACAAATAATTCGTTATAGTCTAAGAGCTGACGGCAAATTTTTGGTTTGGAGGTATAACCAAAATTCACAAACATATAAATGTATGTGGAGATACTAGGGCCTTAATTTCAAATTCAATCGTCTGGCAGGGTTATTTTGTCGCCGGGGCTTGAAGCGCGGAGTTGAAAACGGCGATTTTCCAGATTTTGGTTTGGAGTATATAACCACTTAAATATATATGTAAACTATAGGGAACTATACGCTCTGAGAAAGAATTCGGGGGTCCCAGACGATTTGAGTGTCGCCAGACCTAGCCAGCTTTTGGTCTATTAGTTTGACATTTAATTTCAGTATATTTTTCAGGTTTCGATTATTTTTTTTACAGACAAAAGAATATAGCAAAAAAGCTCAATTTTTGAAATGGAAGATGTAATACAACAACATTATTTCCAGTTCACTCGGTGTTGGTATAATAATAATTATTTTCTTTGCTTGCTTTCTATTCACTAGCAGGGAAGTACTTATTTGATGTTGTAAAATAAATTTAAAGTTAGAATGTTCTTTGTTCTTCATTGTTTTCAAAAATGAAAATGAAATATCTGGAGGTGGGGAATTTTTAAGTTTTTAATTCGCCGCATTCGTTTGATTCTCAAAAAAAAATATTGCCATATGACTCCAGCCTAAAATATTCCATCCTACAAATTTTGAAATTGTCTGTCTCATAAATTCATATTTTTTCACTTATTAAAGCACAGTTTTTATTGAAAAAAAATAATGCAAGTTGAAAATATGTATTTGTATTAAAAAATGTTGCATTAAAAAAATGGAAGCAAGAATCTTATAGTATAAATAAAAAAATTAAAAAAAAAAACACCTTATTTATTTTTTCACATGCAACACTGGTCGCCGTTTTTTGCAATTTGAAATAACATGTGTTGAAAATTGGAAATTTCATTAAAAAAAATTATCAAAACAAGATTGCCCTTTTTTATAAAAAAAATATCCCAAATACATAGAAAACACTGAAATTGCTATTTTCCAAATTTTTTGACTGTTTTTTTTTAATTTTATAAAGCCAACAATTTTTTTTTAATTTACCAAGCCGTTTCTGAGGAAAAAGAGTTTCCAAAATTCTATTAAAAAAAATAACACAGGCTCAATTTTAGAAATAAAGAGGCAAAGAAAAAGGGGAGGAGATATCGCCCAAAAAATGCGCTTTACTACAGATTTAAAGCAATCCCACAACCCCGTTTTAGCCGTAGCGGTCAGGCGCTTTTTCGACAGACCCATAATACTTTGAAGGATAACTCCAAGCACAAAGAAATTAATCTTATTCATTCATTATGTACATGCTCAAGTTCCACATACGCCACCGAGCACCTACAAAAAGATCTTTACAACTATTACTACTACGGTTTTGTTTTACGGGAACTAATGGCTTAATTCTATCAAAGGCATATAGTCAAAGACTAGTTTTGACAAGTAAATAAAAAGTATTTTATGTCATTTTTGGCCTACTTCTGAAACAACAAAAAACATATAGATGAACAATAAATATCATATAAAGTCATTTCATAGTATACACGAAATGTCCCACAGTCCCACTAAGGAACAAATTATTTACGATAAAAGAAAAAATAATTAATTTTCGAGATTAAAATCTGCCATGACACCTAGAGATCGATAGATGTAAAAATAATCCGATGTACTGTATTTTGTTGGAACACCACAAATCTTAAGATTTATTTCCCCAAGCATCCAGTTAATCATACATTTTTTTCTAATAACAAATTGTCGCTTCTTGGTTTTTAAATGCGAACAAACTAATAAACTCGATGTCATTAATTATTACTTTCAGTATGTTGACATTATTAAAACATGTTCTTCCTGTCTGTGTACGAATGTGTAAATTTTAATTAAAAAGTTCACTCGATCTGTCAAATGAAGTAACGGATACCAATCTACATATATGGACGTATATTCTAGAAAAAAATGGAAGATGGGTGTAGAAATATAGGAACCTATGAGAAACTTTTATAATAAAAAAAACCTATGAACAGCAATCCAAAAATAACCATATAAAATACTTGAGCATGAATCTTGATGGTTTAAGGTATATTCTGTTCATTCCATGTATGTAGAATTCTATCTTCATTTTGTTTTTGCACAATCACAATTCACAATCTCATCTCACATACCATACTGATCTTATTCATGTCAGAATCAAATAACTCATGTCTCATAAACGTCTTTTCATCATGAGAAAAATAATTCTCAGAAATTGATTCCATTCTACAATATACCAAAAAAAAAACGAATAAGATTCTTTCGATACGCTTTTGAAAATCCCTCATAAGTCTTTGCAAAGACAAAAAGGTTCGATATCTATATCTGCCATTTCGATATCCTATCATGCAACATGTAAGTGATGTTCATTACCACTCCTAAGTATGGACTATGCTAGAGTGTAATTATATAGAATCATGACAAATAAATAATAATAATAAATAAATGTACCTATCTAAACTTTCCATTTACAACTATCTAACTATCTAAGTGTATAGATACACTTTTTTTTTGAGAGAGATATCAAGTTTAAAACCTAAGAATAAAGAAACACTGCGATTCACTTGATTAGATAGATCAGTAGAATAAAATAAAATAAAATAAAATAAAATAAAATAAAATAAAATAAAATAAAATAAAATAAAATAAAATAAAATAAAATAAAATAAAATAAAATAAAATAAAATAAAATAAATAAAATAAATAAAACAAATAAAATAAATAAAATAAATAAAATAAATAAAATAAATAAAATAAATAAAATAAATAAAATAAATAAAATAAATAAAATAAATAAAATAAATAAAATAAATAAAATAAATAAAATAAATAAAATAAATAAAATAAATAAAATAAATAAAATAAATAAAATAAATAAAATAAATAAAATAAATAAAATAAATAAAATAAATAAAATAAATAAAATAAATAAAATAAATAAAATAAATAAAATAAATAAAATAAATAAAATAAATAAAATAAATAAAATAAATAAAATAAATAAAATAAATAAAATAAATAAAATAAATAAAATAAATAAAATAAATAAAATAAATAAAATAAATAAAATAAATAAAATAAATAAAATAAATAAAATAAATAAAATAAATAAAATAAATAAAATAAATAAAATAAATAAAATAAATAAAATATGTAAATAAAATAAATAAAATAAATAAAATAAATAAAATAAATAAAATAAATAAAATAAATAAAATAAATAAAATAAATAAAATAAATAAAATAAATAAAATAAATAAAATAAATAAAATAAATAAAATAAATAAAATAAATAAAATAAATAAAATAAATAAAATAAATAAAATAAATAAAATAAATAAAATAAAAAAAACACTTTCTAAATAACTTCGTTTTTACAAATTCTAAGATTTGAACCTAACCCAGTTAATCAGACTGTTAATCAAACTATAATCTAATATAATTTCTTCCTTTTCCTTTGGCATACCTACAAAGAAAAAGAATTATTATGATGCTGTGGACAAACCCGTTTCTCTATAAGCTGGAAATCAGTCTTGTGCCAACGTTTAACGTTCTCTTCGTTGAAGAAAAAAAGATTCTCCTCGCATGACGGCTTCACTGCTTCCTCGACTATGTACACAATCTTATATACGAATAGACGACATTTTAATTATTTGTTCCGTTAACCTCTTTTTCAATTTAAATTGAGATCAATTTAAATAAATTCCCTCGATCGAAAAGCCTGTACCTACGTTAGACTGTCAGTTTTTTTTTCCTTTCTACCTGAATGTTGTAGATACATGAGAACTGGATCCGCCACCATCATGTGCCGCATGTCAGAGCTTATAGAAATTGCGGTATCAAGAAGTAACTTTGTATTGTATATATATAGAGGCCGCTTTAATCGGCTGCTGCTGATGATGCGATGTTGAAGCCGCATCTTGAGGCTTGAAAACGCTTCTGATTGATGTAGCTAGATCATTTTCATTGCAAGTTTAAAATGATTGATTTGGATTAATTGAAGTTTGTCAATACGTTATTGTTGGTACCTATAGGATATTATGCTCAACTATAACACCATGGCCAAATGATCGATAAAGACATCGTGGTCAAGCTTGTGAGTTTCGAGACCCCATCTTATTGTTTGCGTTGATGGTAGATCGTATCTCAAATGATATGATGTGGCGAACGAAGTGTCCGTCCGTCAGTTTGTCCAGTATGTGGTTTTATTAATTCGTATATGGTCTGTTTTTTTTTTTTGTAAGTAGAAGTTAAAACGTGTGTGGACTCGTTAATGGTTATAAATCGTGGCGGAGTCATGCTGTGGTTTCCAGTTTGAATTCAAAGTCATGTTTTAAACCTTTCAAAGTCTATTTGAAAGATATTTGAAAAGAACGGTTTGTTGCGTGGAAGTGCGCGGCTTCGCAGTCAATATATAGTTAACCCTCAAGCTTATTGCAACAGTATTTTTATTTGATGAAAAGTTTATGAGTTTAAGTTTGTTATAAAATATATCCAATGAACATTAACATTTCTTGGAAATCGTGTTTTTCAATTTATTATACAAACAAACTAATTTCGCTGTGCAAAAATATTTCCTGTAATAAAAAAAAAGATTGACGTCTAGCTTTGATGATGAGGGTTTTTGATATAAAAAATGAGGATTTAGAGAAATTCAAATTCATGATGTCAACGGCTTTTCTAAAATTTAGCTTGAAACTAACTAGTTTTGAAGTATGGGAATATTTTTTTTTCTGATAGTGAAAGTTAATTACTAAAAACTTATAATGCAAGATTGCAGAGGTTAGACTCTGAAGGCTTTAGGATTTTTTAAAAATATTTTTTACCAAATTTTTTCGACAAAATTAATTTAAATTCTATAATTTTTTTTTGTGCACGAACATTTTTTTTTTCAACCAAAAAAATTATTTTTGGCAACATTTTTTTCTTGGCTTTTTTGGATAAAATTTATTTTTTAAGCCTTTTTTGTGGACAAGAAATTTTTCGACACTTTTTTCTTACTTTGACAGCAAGCATCAACATTTATGAGACTAAGGGTGCCATTGTCTTTTTTTATTGTTATCTTGTTATTTCACTTTTTAAGGACACTTCCCTAAATTTTGCTAAATTCGCTAAGGCTGTGTTCAATATTCATGTTTTTTTTTTTTTTGATTACACGTAATAGAATTTCGAAAAATGTTACAATAAATAATTTAAAAAAAAAATTGTCAAGAAGGAAAATGGAAAACAAAATAAGGTGATAAATTTGCAAAAAAAAAAAAAATGGGTCACAATAAAAATATAATCTGTCAAAAAAATGTTTAAAAAACAGTTTTGTAAAAAATATACCTATGTTGGTCCTTAAAAAAAAGAGCATCGAGATAAATAACCAAACTATAAGGCTTCATAATAAGAACTTAAATATGCCGAACCAAACTGGACCGAAATTGGTATTGAAGAAAATAATTCAAATACATCATCGTTTATGGAGCAAATACAAATATTTCTTTTGAAATATTGAGCAGCATTTTCAAATTAGTTTTTATTATGTTTTTTGAATAAATAAAATAAGAAAAATAATTCAAATAATATATTCATATTTCTTAATACAAATTTATAGAATATTTATAGAAAAATCACTTTTGATTATTTAACTATTTAACCACAGATAAAAAAAATATAATTATATTGCATTTTTGTGTAGATATAAACTTTTATTAATTTTAATCAATTCCCTGCTATTTTAACTTCCCATAGGGAGTTATTGTAATCGGTCCGATTTGTCAAATTGAAATTTTTGACATTTCTCGACGTTTCAAGGTCCCTACAGCCTATATCAATCATTTTTAGAGAGATGTCTGTGTGTGCGTGTGTGAGTACGTTCGTACGTCCGTACGTTCGTACGTTCGTACGTTCTGGTACCATTTTTCGTCGTCGATATCTCAATAACGAGTAGAGATATCGACTTGAAATAAATTTTTTTTTACAGATAATAACTTCGAAAGAAGCTGAAAGGGCGTTTATTAATATTCAATCAGTTGTTTTTTTACTATAGCAGTTTAAAAAAGAAGTGAAAATTTTGGTTGGGCTCAAATATCTCACGAACAAATAATGCTATTGACTTGAAATAAATTTTATTCGACACATTATGACGTCATACAAATTTGATATGAATTTGGAAAAAAATCAATTTACCGTTATTTTTTAAAATCAAAAAAACTAAAAAAAAAATTTTATAACTCCAATATCTTTAGATGGAAAAACGAAATTTGCTTTAAAATAATTTTATTTTACTAAAAATGTTGGTTTTGACTACTGGTGAAAATTTCAAAAAAATTCAATGGACAGTTTTTTTACAAAAAAATTAAAAACTACAAGAAATTCTACCAAAAATTGGTATAAATTGTCTTTCGACTCAAATTTCTCAAAAACGGGTAACGATATTGACTTCTTGTTTGTTTTATTTTCTACATAACATAATTGTTAGCAACTGATAAAATTTTGACAAATATTGAATGGGCAGTTTTTTAACATAAAATCAAAAACTGTTAAAAATTCTAAAGAAAAGTAGTTACAATTGTATTTCAGCTCGAATATCCTGAGAACGAAAAACGATTGTGCCTTCTAAAATATTTTATTTTATACATAGTACAATTTTTTATGAAAGGTTAAATTTTGACAAATATCTAATTGACAGTTTTTGACAAAAAAATATTTAAAAAAGTAAACTAAAAAGTGGTAAAGTTTTCAAGATCACAAATGGGAAGTTATTAGTGTGGGTCGCACCCAGCCTCTTTTTGTTTATTGAAATATGAAATAAGTTAAAAAAATATTTTTTTTAACTTATCTAAAGTTTATACCGCCCAAAGATTTTTTTTTAATTTCCAATAAAAATTCATTCACACGTCAAATAAAACTAAGCTTAATCAAACTTAAGAGAAAAGAAAAGCACGTATAAAATTTTACGACCATTTTAAAATATGTATAAATTAGAAGATCTGGTCATTATAGATCAAAAAAAAAATAAAAGAGAATTCTAAAATTAATTTAATTGCCCATTAATTCCCCCTTCACATTAAATCCTTTGAACATGACAATTTGTTTATGACTCCATACCGCCATTTGGTTCTGATATACCTCGACACATCTACTGCCATTCATATTTGGAAATAATTTCAATTTATCGAGTTTTCGTCAGAATTTCATCAAACATTTTTTTTATGGAAATTTCATCAAATAAAATAAAAAACTATAAAAAAATAATCAAACTACCAGGAAATTAAAAAAAAAGATTATAGAAAAAAATATATCTACTCTACAAATCACTGATAAAAAAAATGTTCTTTAATTTCCGGAATACAACAAAAAAAAAAGATATTAAAAAAAAATATGTAATAAAAACATTTAAATGTCTATAACTTTGTTAATCTACCGCCACGCGTTTAACATAATCACCAAAGACCGAACAAGAATCTCTTCAGATGCATCTCACAAGCCTATTTTTATATATTCTATAATATGCCAACATGATGAAGAACAACAATGTTTAGTCTAAGAAAAAAAAAACTGCTATATGAACTCTATTTATGGATATGACTATGGGTGTTTGTTTTTCGTAGATGCTTTAGATTCATGCATAGTAGTCTGAGATGTAAAGTTGTTTTAATTTTCATTTGCAAAAATCAAATTTCAAGAAGCTTTGAAAAAGAATATGAACATTGTAATGCTGATTTTCAGAAAAGTTGAATCTAGAAAAATTGAATCAACTATTTTTGAATGGACTGATTTGACTGATATTAAGTACCTAGGTACACTTCTTTTTTACTTTCATAGAAAAAACTAGAACTATAATCTGTAATATTATTTAGACATAAAGATTAAAGAGAACGCGAAAAAAGTCGGTCCTTGAATTCAGACAGTCGTCGGTCTGCTTGTCTTTTGATCTAATAGCCTTAAATACTGAAGATATTTTTTTTTTAAATTTGGCGCGCACTAAAGGAAAAATGTATGTACCCTTTATATCTCAGAGAGGGTATTTCACATTTGCGTAGTACGGCTAAAGAGCCGAAGAGAGAAGAATTAGGTTCGCAGGGGTTTTGCCAGCGTGGAAGAACATCTCTTCAGAACAATGGCGGGAATACCATCCGGACCAGCGGATTTATGTACGTTGAGATCTTTTATGACTCTCGATACAGCTAGAGTACGAAAGAAGATTTGCCCCATAGAATCATTTACGCGCTCAAGAACTGGGGGAGTCATGACACTATCAGACAGCGTAGAGTTGGCGGCGAACTGCCTAACAAATAAGTTAGCTTTCTCAAGAGAGCTAACGAAGGAAGTGTCATTGACAACGAGTGTTGGGACCGAGGAAGATGTTTTATTCTTTATATTCTTTACGAATGACCAAAAATTTTTACTACCTGCGGGACATTGTAGTATTTTTTGCCTTATTTTTTGGTCATGCGAAAATTTGGTCCTTCGAATATGGGCGTTGCAGGCCTTCCTGGCTTGTTTGAACTTTTTCCGGTTTTTCTAAGTTGGGTTGGCTCTAAAACTAAGGTTTTTATCTTACTCCCTATGGGAGTATATTTTGTTCTGATTCAATCAAGCTTTGTTACTCCTGCTGTCATGCGAAGCATCTTCATCTCAGCTGTGATCAGTTTACTCCCATACGTTTTGTACATTGTCCAGCACTGTCAGCCGTATGTAAGGGCTGGTCGGACAATTGCGGTGTATAGCCTTCCTTAAAGTTTGGGTAACAGAAGATGGCAGAGTTTTCTCGCCACTTCATCCACCCTACACTTATACGATGGTTATGATGTAGTCAAGAGGCTTTGTTGTTGATTATAGATCCAAGATATTTCAACTTTTCGGACTTCGGAAGCATTGTTCCATTCAAGTAGATGTCCGGAATAGGGCCGTCTGGGTCGGAAAATGGACACTATAGATATTGGCTCCATCATCAGCAAAGAATAACTGATTCACTTTTGGATTCGTCACTTTTCCTTCAAGCAAAAAGTCAAAGACTGTGACAAAGAACAAAGGACTCAGGACGCTTCCTTGGTGTACACCGACTTTAATTGGGAAGTCTTCGGTGATTCCAGCGGGCATCTTACCTTCGTTTTTACTTCTTCGTACCCCTCGCTGTCTCAGGGAAACCCATATCAGCTCGTGGTTGCACTACGGTGTTTTTCCATTCTGTTCTCTGTATGGCATCTGTGGTTGATTTACCTGATGCAAACCCGCACTGGTCATCAGCTTATCGAACGGTACTTTTCGCAGTTTCGTGTGTTCCCCTTCCCCTTGTAGATTGGGAGTTTAGGCATTTGGTCACCGCTGATGAGTTTGGAGATGAGAATCTTGAGCCATTTAAGTCCGACGTCTCCCATCTTTTTCCAAAACTCAGAGAGTATTTCGTCTGGACTAATCGCTCTAACTTCTTCGACTGTAAGGTCGGGTACCTACTTCTTCTAAATTAGGTTCGGCTGTTGGAAAGCATATCCTGGAAAATTGCTCAATTAAAGCACATCACAATACTGTCGCCATCTGTGAAGAATTTAGTATTCATACATACGTAGTAGGCCTTGAGCATCAAATTTCCTGAGCATTTCTTCTTGTTTGAGCGACAATTTTGAAGATTGCTCTACCCTTGTTCATCTTGGCATCTCGCAGTTCCTGGAAAGCCTGACATGCATCAGCAACCGGATCAGATATTTGTGGAAGCCCACGATACCTGCTTTCCGTACTCTCTGCTATGTATATGCTGGGCACATTTCTTCTTTGCTTCTTTCTTGTACCGGTTGTAGTGCACTTCGAGAAGCACTTTTTCATCTTTAGTAGGAGGAGCATTTGGACCAAGCTTGAAACTTACTTTACGTTAAAAGGTATAGCAGTTACAAAACTGCAACATTTCCTTCCAAACTATATGTTACATGTTTTGTTCAAATATCTAGTAAAGTACAAAAAAAAAGGAATTACATAAACTAAAATGATTCAAGAAGATGAAAGACTTTTTTGTTTCCTATACATTTGTACTTCGCATACGTGTTTAGATATATCTTTTTATCTTCTCGCTGCAAGCTATAAATTTTCTTATAAATCACCAAAGCTGAAAATGAAAAAGGAAAAAAAAATATGTATGCGAGAGAATTAACTTCATTTAGTTTCCGTCGTCGTCGTCTCAAATGCGTACTATAGCTATCTCGTCCTATATATATCGCTCTCGGCATCCTCTTAATACCATTTATACCTCAACCCCCTTGTCCCCTAACATAGTCCATATGGATTCCCTTCTATCGGAGATGTACATACGCGAATCAAAATGTTTTTTTTTTTTCTTTAGCCACAAATAATATAAAAGTAAGACACATTTATATCTTCTGTCGTGGTGGTGGGCGCAAGGCGCGTGATATATTTTTTTTTTTCGTATGTACCTTTTTAGCCCTTGTTTCTGCTATGTGATTCACGATGGCACGATGATGATGATATGATGGTTCGGTTCGGTTCGGAATCAGGATACGTTGTTGACATCCAAAGAGGTTGATTTTTTTTTTTTTTTGCTCTGGCTCTGTTAACAACTTTTGTAAGAAGATCAAAACAGATGATTAGATTAGAACTCTGGGTGAAATGAAAGGTGAATAAGTTGGTATCATTCGAACACACCTTTTACATCATCACGTTTTTTTAGTTCTGTCATTCAATACATAGGCGGAAGTATTAAATGTAGTTGAAAAGGATTTATATACTTGTATAGGAGGGCAGCTCCCTGATTGAAATGTAGGATTATGATATGAAAGGAACGCGGCAACTGGGAAGTGTTAGGATTGGAAAGTTGAATGTCTTTTGGAGAATTTACGTGGAATTTAAGAATCTAAGACTGTGAAGAACAAAATGTCCTCGAATTCTTCTTGCAGTTCGAGAGAGCCAAGTTATTCCAGAATATTTATGTCTGATGTCAAAAATTTCAGAAAGAAAATCTTCTCAATTTTGAAGGAAATTTGATTCCCAGGACCAAAGACAAAAACTGAAAATAGAGCAGAAGATCGCTAGATTTCGTATTTCTTCAGATGGAGGTGTTTCCAAGCAGGAATTCACACTAAATTTTGTATAAACTGCTTGAAGAACAGCATTTATGATAATTGCAAGGCAAAAGGATGGTTCCAAAGCACTTGTTGAAAAATTCCTTACATCGAAATTTAATCCTTAAATAAACAGATTTCCATCAAAGAAATGTTGATATTTAAAAAAAAATTCCTACCAATCAAAATGTCAGCCTCTACGTCTACAACTATCTCAAAGAACCAGAATTAATCCATTAGATGAGTTGATCGTATACTTGTTGTATTCTAAAGAATTTCAAATCCATGTCTTCGCGTAAGAGTGTAGTAATTTAAAGTCGCATTGTTGTGCTAAGAAGGTATAATTTAAAATTAAAAAAAAAAAAAACTGTTTCCGCGGTCTTGTTGAAAAGGTCAACTAAGACCTTATGCGTACAGAAAAAAAAGAGTTAAAACCCAAACGGAAGAGTAGCCGGCTTTCGATGAGCAAATAAATGTTTCTTGTTCTTTTAGATTTTCACGACTGTCATGTCCGAGTCGAAGAAAACAAATTAAAGAAACCAACAACAGAAACAAAGAAACAACTCACGGTGATCGGCGATCGGCGAACAACGAAGACGCCAAAGTATGGCAACGTGACGACAACCGACGCTTTGAATTGCGACAACATCAACATCTCTCTCCTTTCGAGGAAAAAAAAAAAAAAAAAACTTTGCTTCTTTACATTTTTGCCGCTCATTATAGACAGACAGTATTGGTTTGGTGTGGTTTAGCTCTTGGCCAGGCCAATGCAAATCAACAAAAACGACCAACAAACATCAGCAAGACGATGGATAACAAGTTCTACAAATGCACGCGTAAATTTCTTTAGAAGTAGATACAAAATAAAAATAAATAAATAAAACGTAACTCAGCAATTTACAAGATACTCAAACAAAGCCAAGTGAGTGTGTTCTTAAACAGAAAAGATATGTGTACGGTACCGGTGTCGGTTCCCCGCTCCCGCATTTGAACATCTAAACAAGAAACAACCAAAACATTGGGAACGCGCAATCTGTTAACATGAAACGATGCATCTCTCGAATACTGTTTGTCTTTTTGCGTGCAGTGTTGTCTGTTGTCTGTTGTAGGAGTAGGTAAGGTAGTGTATCTATATTTTTGAATATACATATCTTTTGATGATGGTGGGTTTATTTATTTTTTTTGTAGAGATTCATCAACATCAATGGCTTTAACCGACATGAAAGAAACATATTCTTCTATTTGTGGGATGTATTCCGGTGTTCGCCAGGGAAGTGTTTTGGGTCCCTTGCTTTTTATTACAGCCCTTCACATACTGCTCATTGCTGACGATGAAGCTATCATAACTGAAGATACTGTGTCCTTGCAGCGAGCGCTTATTATGGAAGGATTTTCTGGACGCAAATGGATTCCCCATTAGGGCGAAAAAGATATACATATGCTGCCCATAACATAGGCAGCATTCACATAGGCATATTCTGGATATCTATTTGAATGGAATGAAAGCTCTGCATGGCAGTTGCAGCGGTTACATTCGGTTCACAATGTTGGACAGTGCTTTTAGATGTTTGTCTGATAGCAGGAGTGACAAAACGAGTGGAGCAAAGGTGAGCAGAGCTGAGCTGAGTTGAGCTGAGCTGAGTTGAGCAGAGCTGAGCTGAGCACCCAGGTCTCGGATCCATACGTGAGTACTGGCAGGACCATGGTCCTGTACTGCAGCAGGTTTGAAATTATAGTGGATTTCTGGATTTGAAGAGCTTTGAAAGACACGTATTGCGTATTTTTATTTGGACACCGTTACATCCAGAAAAACTGACTGTTTGGTGTGCTTTATGGGCTGCTGCTAGATTCACGATACTGGCCAGAACCTTATAGTCAATGGTGACCGCTACAGAGCCAAGATTACTAACTTTTTCGTTCCTAAGTTGAACATCCATGATGTGCAGGAGCTGTTGTCTCAACAAGACGGACCCACATGTCGCACAGCTCGCGCCACACATTGGGGTTGGTCGTGGCGTGATGATTTGCGTAGTCGCCTGCCAACCTCATAGTCACAGGTTTAATCTCTGCCGTAGATCTATGTCTTGTTTTTATTCCATTATCATTGATCATTGTTAGGCCGCTGGTTTACTCATTACATGTTGTTCAGGCATAACACTAACAACATATGTGATTGAGTAAATACTAGTATGCCCAACAAATATGACAATGAACAAAATAATGCGAATTATAAAGGGACATTGATATAAGACACGGCATTTCTCCGCTTTAGCCCAGCCGCCAACCCTAGAGATAAAATTTGAGACAACCACCATCTTCAGTCTCAGTACCTCGCGTCACACACCTTTCCATATACCTTTCCCTTTCCATCCTAACCTATCCTTCACGAGCGCACCAAAAATCCCCTTGAGCACGCAAATTATAAAAAAAAAAATCCCCGCGTTATTGCTCAGGAAATTGGACTTCGAAAATATCCATCGAATAAACTCAATTTTATGTCAATTTTAAAAAGTCGTCTTTGTTTTATTCCATTTTAAAGTTATATGCCTTAAAAAACACCCTTTACTTCATTTATCATTTTTGCAAAACCAAACGTATATGTCATAAATACGAGTATAAATAACAAATCCATTATTTATTCTTCAAATAAATTTCAGATATAAAATATGCATAAGTAAGCTGCGTAAAGGAATAACCCCTAAACAAAAAAAAAAAAGATAAATAAATTAATTCAGTTATGCCTTTATGTATCTTAAATTACAATATTATTTTGGATCATTGAACAGAAAATTAATTGATAAATTCTAAATCTATTAATAAATAACTTGCTTTGATTTTCCTTTTTTCCAAAAAAAAATAATAAGATACTTTGTGGATCACGATTACATACCTGGAAAGAGAATAAAAAAAGAAACAAACATAAATAAAATATATTAGGATGAGTTCAATTTAAAAAAAAAAGAAAAAAAAATATCTGTTTGGGTTTATCTTTTCTCACGGAAATATAATTTATTAACTTTTCGAACGGTGCAGTGTGTGTATGACAATGGGAAAATAAAGACACACAATACAATAAGCTTATTAGGTGTTCCTTAATAATGATGTTCTTCCACAGGAGGAACAAGTTCCAAGAAAGACAAAAAAAAATTAAATCTAAAAAGTATGATAAATGGAAAAATCATTTTTTAAATATTTTTTTTTTTATTTGGATAGACTTGTCTCCCTGGGAACGTAGGCTAATAAGTTCAAAACCATTTATTACAACAACATATATGAGACTCCATTTATTATAAAGAAAAGAGATGGAAAAGAAGCGTTAGAATTAGGATAGTATTTCAAATTCTGCAGAAATTCTAACTGATTTCAAAAAGATGATAATACCAGCGTGGTGTTATGGAGAGAACCAAGTAGAAAAAAAAGATGGCGTTTAATGATTAAGATTAATCACTAAATTTTATTCAATTATACAGAAAAATATCTGTTTATGATTTACGTTTAGTATGGGGACATATATTCAAATGAGCGTAAAAAGAGGTGGCTGACATTTTTTGTCGCTTTTGAAATGAGCTAGATTTAATGAAGTTTTTTTTTTTTGAATTTGTTTATCCAATCAAAAATTTGTGCTTCCATAATGAATAAGAGGCGGAGTTTGTTTTAAACGTTTGAATTAAAAGACAAATTTTTTAATAAATTAACACATATGATAATGATGAATAATTTAGTGTTAATATTGTTAACTTTATATGAGGAAATCGACAAATCAAAAAAGCAGAGACATTGAAGACATTTTTAACTAAGCCGACATCTCTTTTAAGACCAGTAAATATGAATACAAAAATATTATAGGCCAGTCCAAAATCTATGTAAATATCTTTAATTTGTTTATGAAAAAATGTTTTAAGTAAATTTTTGAAAATAGCTTAAGTCAAACCTAAACCATTAAAGAACGATTTTGCAACTAATTTTGTATAGCAAACATGTTTTTTTCCCAAATGAATTTAATCTATATTTAGATATTTTTTGCAGAACGGTCACTTTTCTAGGTCACGATTCGTTTGAGACAAGCGCTGAAGGAGATCACAACTTTAAAGGCTGTTTAGTTCCGAGAGGTTTGCCAGAATCTGGTCTAAGAACCAATATTTTAATATGTTGAGATTTTTTGAAGTCGCGAATATAGTTCACACTGTGTCATAGCTGAAAAGTCAACTAGAGGATGAATGAAATTCCGAGCAATTAGAAGCTTATCACTCGGTGAAACTACCTTATATCTGTTATTTGGCAAGTTGAGAGTAATAAGGTTCCGGCGATCACAAACTACCGATCCCGATCGAAGTAAGGGCAAAGTAATTTTGCCTTGGAGAAGCCTTGGGCTGGAGTTTAGATTCCTAAAACATTTTTGTCCCCGTTTCATTTCTTCTAAATGAATGTCAGGGGCTGAGCTTACTCCTGTAGCTCAAATACACAGCCTTGCTATTATATGAAATACCGTGTTAGTTATTTTAAGAATAAGAGTATTGTAAGATTGTAAACCAAACCTTTTTTTCAATTGTCAATAAAATAAAAGATTATCATGTCGATTACAGAATCCGCAAAACTCGATCCGCAATGATTCACAGTGTAGTGTTCTCTTTTCTTCTCACGATAAATGAATAGGTGGGAAACAGAGCTCTAACTGCGGATCGAGTTTTGCGGATTCTGTAATCTGGTAATTGGTAACTGGTAATTGGCGAGTTCTTCCTTCTTTATCCGAGTTTTACTTTGCTTTCTTCGGAAAAACCTTGGACACGACAAGCTTACCTCAGCATAAGGAAAAAAGCATCACAATATTAGGTTACTGCTCGCTATGTTTAATATGACCAGTAATTATTTCTTGAAAACTGCAAATACCACAACTAAAAAATAAAAAATAAAAATTGGTATTTTTGCTTTTGTATCTCAAAATGCTGTAAATCCAATATTTTGCATTCTGTAAAACCAAACTTTTATAAATATGAAGCAATTTTGAACAGGTTTAGTCCCCCTTTATCAATTAGCAAGAAAAACAAAAAAAAACTCTTTTAACATTTACAGAATTTCGGAATACAGAATTTTGAAATACAGAAATATTTTCAAATTTATTTCATTTTCAAGATGTTTTTAAAATATTTTTATGGAAGAAAATCCAGGAAAATATTGAAAATTGGAAAAAAAAGTTATGTAAAAAAGAATGGAAAAATGAATTTTGTCAAAATATAACCTCAAAAAATCCCGTCCGAAAATTCTTATAGAAGGAAAAACTCAAAGAAAAAATTAACTATCTTTCGCGAAAAAAAAATTAAAAAATATTTCGCCAATCAAAAATAAATTTTTCAAAGCTTAAAAAAAATGTAATGAAAATCCAAATATTTTGTGCCTCTCAGAAGAATTTTTTTTAATTGGTTTTGCCACGGGATTTCGTGCGACGGGATCTGGAGAAACAGACTTTCTTGTACAAAATATTTCAAATAGTAAAATAAGCATCAATAGTCCGTCTATTCTTTCAACATTTAAGAGTTGAAAACGAATAACCGGTAATTTTCGATTCTAGTACTCACTACTTGTATTGAATACATAGATTTGCTTGACCAAAATATGCAATGACTACATAAATATCAAAAAACTTGGTGACTATCCAAAGATAAGAAAACCTCAATACTTAAATTATTTTCGGAGTAAAGGTTTCCACCTGTACTTAATAAACACAAAATACATGTGTTGAGTACAAATAATTTGTGCTCAATACATTATTCTAAATTTATCTCTGAAAAACAATCTGAAGTATATTTTTAATCAGTTCACACCCCTATATAAATTCTAACATGTAATGATTACAAAGTTGTGTTCCCAATTTATGTGATGTGTATTCGCGTTTTTGCTCTGAGTGCATACATTTCCTCTCAGTGTGTTTCTTATTCCACAAATGAAGTGCTACCAACATGAATTTTTGTCTAAAATCCTGACAGTCTTGGCTTGTTATTATTTTGGCGCTTTAAGCTTTAAAATATATTACAGTAATGGCCGAGATGATATCCAATCGCAAATTACAAAAATTATTTTTCAACAAATCGATATCCAAAATCTTGAAATCATTTTAAAAATTGAAAACTCCTTTATTGCTGTTCAAAACCTCCCAATTCAACACCATAAACCATTGAACTACTAACTTGGCTTGTAATTTAAATATCTATTCATAAATACCATGTAATTAAGCTTCATTACAAATTTAAAAGAAAAAAAGTCTAATCTATTCGCATTAAACAAGCAATTATCCGCTATCCGAAAATATACACAGCGTATTATCATTCTGGCTAATTTATGAGTCTAAAACCGAAAAGACTATACTATATAAGCCTTCTTTGTAAATAAAAGTAGGTAGCTGAGCTGGGGTAGGGTATGTTGGTTTTTTATATTTTAGATTTTATTACAAACTTACGTCTTCATCGCCAACCAAAAAATAAAAATAAAAAAACAAAAATCCAAGCGTAATTAATGACCTAACCAACTAGCTGACAGTTAATTCTACATGAGCATTAGGCCGGTTCAAAAAACTTGGCTCATACTCCCAAGATCCATGATGGGGACTAATCGTTGCGCACAATCTTGCTTCGTCGGCATGCAACTAACTATTTATACAACGCGTTTGTAATATTTCTTTTTTTTGTTTATTTGGTAGTAGCGGAGACCGACGACGACCAGACGTCCCGCTGATTTGTCAAAAAATTGCTCGCCCATTTAGTCTCACATTACAATTATTTTTCTTTTTGTCCACATTTTTGTTTATTTTTTTTTTTTTGCTTTTTTTTACAGAAAAATGGGATTAAAAACGTGTTGCATTTAACCTGATATTTTATAATTTTGTCGCGAAATTAATTGAGATGTTGTTAGTGTTATTTTTTTTTGCTTAGTTGAATTTAATCGGTAGCCATTGAGGAGATAATAGATGACTTTTGGGTAGTTTGCTACCAATTAGCTATCAATTTAAAATAGCGTAAGTAAGTTTTAATTATGCAAAAGAGTTGCTGACAGTTTGACTGCATTTCCAAGGGGGTGTCCAGAAACAAACTGTTAATGAATAGAAAGTTTAAACATTTGAACTAATTATTTAATTAAAGTCTTATAGCTAAGTAAGAAAAATTTACAGCTCCTGCTTTTGATTATTCAGCAAACAAGTTCTTCCTTTTAGTCTTCCTTCGTGTTTTTTTTTCAGTGCAGAAATACAGAGCTATTGCTTTTAGACCTGTTTAAAAATGAACCAATGAAAAAAAATCTATAAAATCAACTTTAAGCACTTTTTGAATGCTCATTAGGAACAAACAGAGAATCAGTCTTTTCTTTTTTTAAGTGTTCATTAGAAAGAAATAACGATATTCTTAATAGCTTTAAATAGTCCTAAAGGTTCTCTCAGTAACTTAATTTCTTTACAGCACAAGAAAAAAAATGCATTTCATTAGAAAATTCTTCTTTCAGTTCATTTTAATTCTTTATTGTTTCGAAAAAAAAAGAAAAAATATTAAATTATGAATGCCATGAATTCTATAGAATTATATTTTTACGGTCGTTATGATATTATAGGTAGTTCTACACGTTACGTTAGATAGTATCCAAGAATTTTATTGGTCTTAAAAATGTTGTACCATTTCTATAGAATAGAACAAGAGATTAGGAAATGGGTAACTTTCTTACATATAGTGGAAGCGAAGCGCCTTTAAAATGGTAGATAGAAATAAATTAATTAAAATTCTAATATTTAAAATGAAAGTAGATTATACAGGGGACTTAATGGTATGAAATGTTTACTACTTTTTATGATCAATGAAAACTTAGGGCCCTAAAAATATGGTTTAATGCTTTGAAGCTACAAATTTTTTAATAAAAAATGCATAAATTGTCTAGTTGAAGAAAATGTAAGTTTTGAAGTCCTCTTAAAAATTGAATTCGGAACTTAAAAAGTGTTTAAAACCAAATTTTTTCTATTCTCTTAAAAAAAAACTTCAATTCAAATTTAAAAGTTATTATTTAAAAAAAATTATACTTCATTGTTAACTTCACCATGAATTTATCATTAAATGCTTTTTTCACAGTCACCAAGTAAGCTAAGAGCTTGAAATAAATCTATTTTTAGTAGGATTCATTTTTTCTTAGACAAATTCGGAACCATATTTATATCGAGTCTCCTGTTTGAAATGTTGTTTTGAAAGAGGTTTTTAATACTGATATCATTATAGTTAACGATAAAGCATTATTTTTAAATGATTACTTCGAAATTTGAATTTAATATTTAAATTTAAAATTTGGAGCCCTGATTCAAATTCCTATATTAATTGGTAGCTGAGAAAAGGACATGTACTACTAACTTCAAATTTCCGTTAGCAGCGCAGCTTATTACCCTCAATTTTTGATGAACAGCAAAATCGGAAAAATACTTCTGGGTCCCGTTAGTCTAGGGGACAAATGCTCGTCCTAGGCTGCTGATCAGACAATAACTCCATACTGTAGTTACACCAATGAGTATGGAAACAAAATAGACCTGTGACTTAAAGGCTTTTGTACAAATGCCATGAACTTTGAAATATTTAAGTAAGGCATCGTTTTTTATCGTTAACTCCGACGAGTTAGAGATACTGCCCCGGTCACTTAACCTTGTAAAAAAAGCATGATGTTAAGTATCGAAAAAAATAATTTTAGAAAAATTTTGGGAAAAAAATTGACAGTAGGTATATAAAATTTCGTCAACTTTTTTTTCAAAAATAAATTTTGTCAAAAAATACCTAAAAATTGGTAAAAAGAAAAATTTTCAAAAAAAGGTAAGATTGTGAAAAAATTTACGAAAAAGTAAAAATGTCGAAAATATTTTTTTTTTCAGACCGCTAAGTGGAATTTTTTTCGAACACTCATCATTCGACCAAAAAGAAGTAAAAAAAATGTAAAGGACTAAAATTGACAATATAAATTCTTTTGTGGCAATTTTTTCTACAGTTTAAATTATTAAAGTTTTCAAAACAAAAAATTATAAATCATTATAATATTATACATTTTATTTTATTTTTTTTTTTAACTATATTTTTTTTTCAATTTTAATTTTCGCTACTCATTAAAATTTCCCCTTGGTTTTTGACCGTTTTATTTTCACAAAACTTTATTCACATTTATTGTTTGAAAAAAAATTTTGATTTTTTATAGAGAAAATTTTATTATCTCATTTGTTTTTAATTTTTATTTCGATGTTTTTTGGCCGATATTTCCGTTTTTTAGTCATACTTGAAATTGGGAGATATTTCTGAAATCTATTCAACCACATTTTTTGGCGTTATTGCCTAAGGGCCATATTTTCTGAAGAATAAGTTACTATACAAGGTTCATTTGACTATTGTTAAATTGGCTCTTAGGCTCGTGATTGAAAATTTTAAATTTATGAAATCTCATAATAAATTTTGAAATTTAATGAATAGTGAATAAATTGAACTTAAATGTTCAAAAAACCGACTTTATTGACCCCAAAAGATGATTAAACTGTCCATTTTTATTTAATTCATAAGAAGTAAAATTTGTACAACTGCAGGCATAACTTTTAAATCAGTGCCAATTCTTTTTTTCTTTTGGTCCAAAATTTCAATCCTACATGCGAGTAAAAAAAAAATAGAAAAATTTTAAAAACCACCTACCACTTGTTATTATTCATATTGCGGATTTACCACCTTCGTCGTTGCTTTTATATTCGTACTTAACGACCCTGCTTAACTATATTAAATTCATATGCTGAATATTTCTTATACCGCAATAATAATAACCAACCTAACCTAACCTCGTGCCTCCAGGCCTTTTATGCAAATTGTAAATAAAATTTACTGGCTTGACAAATTAAAATTGACTGCCTAAGATATTAAGGTAGATTAAATTGTTATTATAACTATATTTGTATAATGATGGTGGGTTTTTAAAATAAACCCACTTCACCTAAATATCATAGCGCCAATCGTTGGTAATTTGTAAATGTAGACAAACCCTAAACAAGGAGGGGCTTACATACAAATAATTTATTAAATAATGAATAATCATAATTCATATATACCACACATATTTATTTTTTTTCTTAAATTAAAATCTTTGAAAGAAAATTGTAAAGTGTGTAGGATAAAAATCTGATCCTTCAATAATAATAATCAAAAGGTGTTGCTGCGGGTTATTTTTGTGTGATGTGGTTCAAATTATTCTCATATTACTTTAATCATCATGATGCGAAGCCAGTTTACCTACTCCGATGCACTTTGACATAAGACACATAAATTATAAAGTCATTTGTCAGAAATGGTCTCACGTTACACAGAAGCTCGTCGATATCCATTAGCTCCTTAGTGTATGGATTGGATATCTCACTTTGTTCTTTTAAAGTGTCATGTCGGTATATGAAGAGGAGAGGGAGAGAGAGAGTTTGTGCCTGAGAGTGTGTATTTTACCGAGTTTCGATTTAAAAACAATCAATCTAGCACCCACATACATTAAATTCTTCTTATCCACCCCTTTTAACCCCCCTCCCCCAACACAACTTGAACTAAACCGCACATATAACAAGATTATCTGCTTCTCTCTTACCTCAGCCATCCCTGGGCTTTGAAGAATTATTTTCAGTGTGACCAAAATGCTTGAAATTTAATGAAAATTACTTTTTGTTAAGTGAAAGTAAGTTAGTAAATTTGAGAGCCGCAAAAAGAAGAAAATTTCAAATAACAGAAAAGTTTTAAAAACAAAAATACTTATCTAAACAAAATGACTGTATTGGCTCAAAAAACTTTAATTATTATCTAAAGTCTGAAACCTTCAAGTTTTTTAGACCCAAATCAGGATGTAAGAGATTAAAAAAAAATCGGAATGGTCACTCTAGTTATATTATATCCATTGGTTTTAGACGTGTCTATGCAGAAGTCGTCTCTATCTCAAGTATTGAGGTTGGTTAAGTACTTTAACCACTCGACTATACCGCAAAGCAGACCCATAGACCACAAGTACACTCTATAATGACAGAATTGGCAGGCAGACAGGCCGGTAAGTGTAGATGGGATATTTGCCTTATGTGTAGAAGCAAGCTATACCTGGCATATACGACGTTTTATACCAAAAAAAAAAAACAAATTTAAAAAAAGTGTTCAAATGTAATCAAAAGGTGCTAAGAGGTTTCAACGACGTCGTCGCCATTGCCGTCGTCGTCGTCGCCAGCGTCATACCATATTGGCTGCTAAAAGGTTCCTGCTTACCACTTGCTTTTCTACTATAGCCTGTGTCTTGGCTGCAGCTAAAGAGTATTTCTAATAAAATTTGGATCGTTAACATATACCACACAGCTGGGAGCTCTCGAAATCGCCTACTGGGGGCCACAGAGGAGTCATATAGCATCGGGTCGCAGCTTTGTTTGGTTGCCAGTAATCATACGCGCGGATATTATATATCCATTGACAGGCTAGAGGCAAGTTGTTTGATTGATTGCTGCAATTATGCTAAGACTGGTTGCTATAAAAATGCGTTATTGGTTTTTTGGTTTTTATTCAAAGAGAGACAGAGACAGAGAGACTTTGAATAGAATACTTAACCTATGCCAGCTTTTGATTGAACATAGTGCTGGTATTTATTTTTGTAGAAGTAGAAAATTATGAAAAGTGATTATTTTTGATGATTGCGCAAAAATATGCAGGTGAAATCAATTTACCAAAGAGATTGTATCTTTTTTTTTCTTGTCGTGGTTTTGCATCATTCCACAGAGATGTTTAGAGTTTGTTGGATTTTTTTTTGTATAGTCATTTGATATTGAAAAATTTATTGATTTTCTTTTCATAAAAAGAAAAAGATATGAAAAAATGTTTGAAATGATAATTTTATGTCCTGGGGTTTTTATAGGGTTACCATGAAAAATCGTACTGGATAATTTTCTACTTAGCACTATAAGGAAACCCATGGTGGAGCATTCACTAATTTGAACACTACCTACATAAGTCTAAAAAACTTGTATTACGTACATACAGACATGCACTTATATTTTTAGCCCATTATTTATTCAGATAAATATTTATATCATCACTGTTTGTTTTGTGCTGAGTACAAGTAACTTTTATTGAGTCTTTATTAATTTGTATTGAATACAGACAAATGGAATATACATACATAGTTCAAACATATACAAGCCATACAAATAAAAAACTTAAATCCTAAAAGCATAAGTGCTTAGTAAGGACAACGAAAAATGAGTAGATACTGCCGTGTATTGAGTACAGACGGTTTGTAGTTAATACTTTATATTGAACTCATTGCCGCTGATACTTAATAAATATTTAGTAAAAAGATTCACAGAGTTTTATTTTTTTTATGTTCATCATAACTATTTTAAGTTTATGTAGTCAGTACAATTTTCAACATGTAATGATTACAAAAGTTTTGCATAAGGAAATCTGTGAAGTAAGTAAACGCATTTATTTAATGCTAATTACATAATTTTGTTCTGTGGGAAGATGATAATGAATGGGTATATTGTATCCGGGCAACAAATGTTAGGGTATCCAATACATTAAACGGGTATGTACGTACTTATAGGTACATTTGGAATGTCTCGTTTAAAGTTTAAATGTATTATCTCAATAATGATTAGTGCTAAGTTACTGTGTCAAAATTAGATCAACCTATTGATTTACAAAAAATATAAAGATACCCGCAACTTCCTGAATTCTGAAATGATGCGGGGGTATCAGAATATTAAGGTTTCAAGCTGTTAGTTTATTTTGAAAAACAAAAATGTGAATAAAATGTTTTTATTTAAGTTTTGGTTATAATATTTCGATCTGAATACGCTGAACTATATCCGCATAGTGAAAATATGCTGGGCTTACTAATGTACTCGAATAATTTTCAGGTTTTGGGTACCCGGTTAACTGATAGGCATGCAAAAACTCCGGCATCCTCGTACCCGGATAATTTTCACTGTCAAAAGCTTCCAAGAAAACACCAAAATCAAACATAAAAGTAAATATTAAAACCCTTTTAATACAAACCCATACATTAAAAAGGGCACTAAAAACTTTTAACGAAACCAAACTAGCCCTTTTTTTTAGGAAAAAATCACCTAAATCTGTGGTTCCTTCATAAACGAAACCCTATATGTCAATTCGTACAAATTATAAGAACCATTTCGAAAGTCTAAAACCTAATTCCTGTTAATTTGTTTAAACCTGATGACGAAATCACATAAAATAAGCTCAGCTCCATATCAATTCACCCCATTAACCTTCAAACATTAGAATCACTCGTCTTAGTTCATCCGGAAAATTGAAGTAATAAAAATATTCCTCTACCTTATGCGACCTCCTTTTTCCTTCTATGTGCCATATTCAATTTATACTCACAAGGAGTTAAATGTTTATGCATTTAAATAAAAAAAAATAAAAACAACAACAACATAAACAACGGATATTGTTTAGTGTTGCGTATAGAATTTATAATTCATCAGTTGTTGTTTGTGAGTTCTCTGATGATGATGATGATGATGGCAAAACGAAAAACCTATTACCAAACCATAAAATCTACAATCAGTCAGCGGAATTTAATTTGGTTGTTATGGCATTTTCACTTCTCTTCCACAAGAGTACAGAGCGGTATTCCTTTGTTGTAGGTAGGTAGGTAAGTTATATCCAACTATACTTGAACCTCGTATTATTACACCTCTGGGATGAGCTATTGAAAATGATTAAAATGAAAATGAAAACTCACTTGAAAGCGATGGTGGTTGGTTTGGTTTATGGTTTTGGTGCACCAGAAGAGGTAGGAGGGTTCTTCTTTTTTTTCAAAGGAAACAACAGAAACCACATCAATATTCATCCCGTCAAAGTCAAATGGTTTGAAAGTCTTTTAATACCTCTCTTCGACTCTTGACTTGCTTTTTCTTGTTCTTCTTCGCTTTTTTTTATTTTCTTTGAAATTCTAAACATTATTTGAAAACATCAAAGGGAAATGGATTTTCTGTTGATGTGGTTGCATTGCAGACGAGACGAACTGAATTTGAATACTCTTTAAAAAAAAATAATTTTTCAACTGCAGCTAGATTCTAACATCGATATTTTCATCAAAAATGTAATTTCGAAACTAAGAAGAATATTGTTGTTGGAATTAGGCACTTTTAAGTTTTCAAGAATTGGATCGAAAATTGAGAAATATGCAACTTAAAATGTTTGTTCGCATTGATCTCGAAAATTACTCAAGGGATTTTAATGAAATAATTTTCAGTACGTTCTCTATTTTGATGAGATGTCAAAAACACTAGGTTTTAGAAAGACTATAAGTAGATAGGAATATCTTCTAGCATCTAAGCCATATTTCTACAGGATCTATGTATAATCATCCCAGACTATTAATTCCATTTTGGATTGTTAAATTACGAGCAAAAATTCAAGTTCAAGTCAGCTATTTGAAAGGCTTTTAGCAGAAGATTCCATATTTGGTCATTTTGGTATTTCTGAAACCATCAGTTGGCATTTTTACTTCAATATCTGCTCGTTAACTTATTTCCAACAATTGCTGCTGATGCTTCTGCTTCTGCTGCAGATGAAACTGCATCTTTAAAGTCAAATTACGTCATTAAAAAAAAAAAACTCTCTGAAAAAGGATTCTGATGCACATGCGGCTAATTGCCCAGCCATTTGAATCTGCGCACACCACAGCCAACGAACGGAAGGGGAATCACCAGCGAAGCTACGAACGCATCCAACTTGTTTTTTTGCTTTTTTTTGAGCCATCATTGAGCATTGGTTAATGGCTTCCTTTTAACCCAACTACTTACCATCCAGAAGAAGATAGTCATTCTATTCTTGGTGTTATGCCCTGAAAGTGCATCGTTTGGTCGTCCATCGCTGGCTGTTGTAAAACCTTGGTTATTATTATCGCAATTAATTTGCCGTCACTATACACAATCTCTGCGCACAGGTTCAACTTCTGGCACCACTGTACTCTGCACAGGGTGGGAAATGCCATTAAATCGATTGGATTGTGCCTAACAACAATAAAAAGTATTTAACTTAGCCTCCACCACACAGAGGTGATATCAGCAAGAAAAGGGTTTGAAGAAGCTTGAGAACAGAACGGACAAACAAAAAAAACGACGCAATAACAAATATCAGGCTATCAATTAGCATACGATTTATTATCTCATTATCTGTGTGCATGTGCACCCTGTGAGTGCGCATTTGGTGTACCTATTAATGGATATACGCATGATTTTTTTTTTAATTCATTTTTAGCCCAGAGTTTACATGGCACTTCTTTATAATTTTGTGTTTCCAGGCACGCCTTTGAGCGAAAAGTTGAGAGATTATAAAATTGCTGATTGCCTGTGGTGATTTAGTTGGTAATTGTTGTTTCCTTATTGTGCATAAGATTTTTTAACATTAAACAAAAATACTTATTCAGTTGGAAAACTGAATTCTGAAGAAACATTAAAATTGCGGATTGGTAGTTAAATCAAAGTATGTACGAGGTACGAGAATTTTTATTGCTAAATTGGAGTATTAAATTTTTATTGGCAGTTTGGAGGTGATGTCTAAGAGAAAAAGTTATAATCCTTCCAATATAGACGTTAAACATAAATTGTAAGGAATGTTTAACTGTATAGCTAATTAGAATTTTAAAGGATTTATTTTACAGAATGCACATAACTTAAAAAGACTTACTTAACGTATACAAGAGTGTATTTGTAACTATTGAAGCAGCATTTCATGAAGTGAAGTTCTATCTTCTTAGCTCTGATAAAAATAATTGTTTTTCTTCTCAACCGAAATAAATAACAAAATAATAATTTAATTCCTATAATCATCCAAAGAAGCAGCACATAACCATTTCTCGTAATCATAAAAGCTAGGTCGTGGCGCGATGGTTTGCGTGGTCGCCTGTCAACCTCATGGTCACAGGTTCGATCCCTGCCGTAGTTCTATGTCATGTTTTTATTCCAATAACATTGATCATTGTTGGGCCGTTGGTTTACTCATTTCATGTTGTTCAGGCATAACACTAACAACATGTGATTGAGTAAATACTAGTGTGCCCAACAAATATGACAACGAACAAAATAATGTGAATTATAAAGGGACATAGATAGACAAGGCATTTCTCCGCTTTATCCCAGCCGCCAACCCTGGAGATAGAAATCTGCGACAACCACCACCTTCAGTCTCAGTACCTCGCGCCACACACCTTTCCATACACCTTTCCTTTCCCATTCTAACCTATCTTTCACGCCCGCGTTGTGTTGAACATATAAAGGGTACACCAAACAAAAATCCCCTTGAGCGCGCGCAAATTATTAAAAAGAAAAAAGCTTTGTATAATACTCCATAAAGCTACAAATGAGAATTTCTTCAACTCCTATTGCACCTTTTTGAACTAATAGCTTCTGAAAACATTTTACTGGAATAAATTTATGAGTTCTTACAGGAGTAGTTGAAGATAAAAATTTAAATAGAAAATCAATATAAGGTTGATGTTAGAATCTAACCCAGTTTTCATCGGTCTAAATTCTCAATGCTTCTTTAACATTGCTCCAATAAAAATCCGATAAATATTTATATCAGCATTTACTCCAATAATGATGTTTGAGGAATAATTTATATCAGTGTTTACTTCAATTTCGAAATCTAAGGAATGATTTGATTTACTTAAATAATTATGTATATCTGAGCGCAATGTATATTAGTGTTTACTAATGATCATAGGATATTTAAGGAAGAAATTATGTCAGCATTTACTCCAATAATTATTCTACTTTCATTCAAAAACACTATAGCTTAAAAATCTCTTTAATTTGTTAATATATCAGATTGAGATAATAGGTTTCAAATTCAGTCATGAAATTATACAGTTAGGTTGTGTGAATCAGGTATCAACCCAATAGTCATTTCGTCGACTGTCTTTTTCATGGGCCTTGTCTGGTTTTGTCGAGATTTGCTTTTGGTTCTTTTAGTTGTCAAGTTATGGTAGTATATTTGTTCAATGCTCGAATTTTTGGAGAAATTTCTGCACCTATTGGATTTTGGAAAACTTTTTCTAAAAACGTGGATTTCTTTTCTTGCAAGTAAAATCCTAGAAATATATCTTTTCTTTGAAAAATAGAATTTTTCTTTTCAGATTTTTCTAAAACCATATTAACCGTTTTTTGAATGTAAAAACCTAAAGTAGTAACTTAAAAATGACAAACGATAATATTTTTAAATAAACGTCTATAAGTATTTTTTTTTGTTGTCACTTTTCTAAAAAATATTATTTATTTTCCAGTAGAGAAAGAAAATTATTTGTTTACTTTTTTTTCTAAGAAAACAAGAATCTGCAGTTTAATTCAAAAACATTTTGCAATGTTTAAGAAGATAGCGGAAAATGGGCGAAATTGTTCTACGACAAAAATTACCAAAGTTTGGAATTTTATTTTTAATTTTGGGGTGACTTCTAGTGGTTTGATTTCGGTACCCATTTTTTTATTTATGAAAACTACACCAAATTGAAATTGTTAGAATTTTTCCGACAAAAAGTCAATTAAGAGATACACATCATTTGAAATACACAATTTTATCAAAATTTTGATTTTTAAAACTTTTGTACTCAGAGAATCGTATAAATTCAATCAGAATCTTATACCAATTCCAATGTTTCTATTATTTGTCTGTTCGGTTATCGGTTAATCAATTTAAATGTTTAAATAGAAAAAAGACTATAAAATTAACGAAGTACATTGTAAAATAAATACGAACTCAGCTAGCGTCAGTACGCTAGTTCGCCAGTAAGAAATCGCGGCTTAGTGACTGACTTGAGCTGGAAAACAATGGTTTCTTACTGGCGCCCTGCCACGAACTAGGTAACTGAAGTTGGCCGTAACCACGGCCTTAGTCTATACTGCAATATTGTTAAAATGACACAACATCTTATTAAACTAATTAAATAACAATAGTTTTATTTGTTTTCAAAGCTCCATGGGAGAAAACGATTGATCTCTGTGTTTAAGTACACCATGACAGAAGAAAAATGAAGTTTCCTTACAAATTATCGATAATATGTATGAAAATATCGATTCCCAGTAATTCTTGTGGTTTAACGCCATCGGGGATAAGTTGTTATTGAATTCAACATGTATAATGTTTACACAAGTACTCGGTTTCCTCTACATTCGTTTGGGCTTAGAAAATATACTCCCCCCTGCAAACTAAACAAAGATATGGTTGAAAAATTAACCGGAGTTTTGTTTTGAGTGTAGGCTCTCTCAGGTTGCAATTTATTTCGAATTCTCTTTGAGTTCTTTGTTTTTTTTTTATATCAATATTAAATTTGTTTTGAATTGTTATCATAGCAAATTCTCTTGTTATCATTTAAATGATGACTTTTTTCAAACTTTTATACTTGTCTGTCCATTGTCCAACATAAGTACTAATTCTGGGGCTTTCATTTCAAGCTTAGCAAAAAAAAAAATATATATCATAAGAAAAACTTGACTTCAAACTTTTCGAAATTGTTCTCATATTTTTTTGTTGTTACTGAATTTTCAACTTTATGAATATAGTATACCTCCTGCTACCTATACCACAAGTTTTTAAATTGTAAAACTTTTGCAATAAAGAAGCATGCTTTTCTTCCAAATGAAATATTAAACAGAAAAAAAAACTTAACTTTAACAAAATAATAAAAAAAAAAAACAAATACCTACAACACAAGAAAACCGCACAAATAATACTATACACTGAACTTTCTCTTAAGTTTCATTTAATTTCGTCAGATGAATATATTTTCAACACGAACATAAAGATAAAAAAAAAGAACTTCTTCCAAAACTTTATCAAGTGTTTTTCTTCTTTTTTTTTGTTTCTTTCATATTGTCAACAAAACAAAAAGAAATCGTTTTTCTTCAAAACCAAAAGACAAAACAAAAACAAAAACAACATCCATATCCGTAGAGTTTCTGATGAGACAAAATATAAGCAAGCATAAAAAAAACAACAACATTTTTTTTTTTAATAAATAAACACAAACTCGCACTCATCATCTTTTTTATCACGACATTAAAAGGAATGAACGGAAGGAAGCACAGCATAGCAAGACAGGAGGCTGAGGCGCCTCCAAAATCATAACCACATCATATTATGCCGTGCGTCATGAGTGTCGCCGCAAATAGCATGGCAATGTTTTATATTTTTCTTTTTATTCCCCGCCCCCCTGTCAAGACATCAAGTATTTACTAATTAAAGTGAATTGCCATCAGCACAGCCAGCCCTTGTCGTCCGCCGCGCCGCGCCGCGCCGCCTTACATTCATATCCGTTTGAGAAAAAAAAATGTTTGCTTTGTCATTGAGACTCACGAAATTCTATATGAGTACACAACTGCAATCGGAGTTATCGCTGTCTCCATACTCACCGTGACTGAACTAACTACATAAATTATGCACTGGGTAAGAAGTGAAACGTGTTAAAAGTTTATTTTACATTTTTAAACAAAAATTCCTTTATATACATTTTATTCTGGGATGTATTATTTTTTTTTGTACAGAAAATAGCGATCTCATCAAATTAGCAAGAATATTGTTTCTTAAGGGGGAAGTATTGACTTTGGAAAAAAAAAATCAATCACCATTGTGAATCGAAAAAAAAATGTACTCATCACAGTAATTTATGTACTCAGTACAATTAACGTGTATTTAGTTTAGTTGGCTTAAAGATAATTGATTACATGTCATGTAGTAAATTCAGGAGGGACAATACATCATCAATAGAAATGGTTACGGGAAAACATGTAGTGACTACATAAATATTTAAACCTTGCCAATTAATTGCAATCATAACAGTTACTTATGGTAACTCATTATCTATTGAATACAGACAATCTGCACAGTCTAAGTACATAAATATTTACACCCATTGACTTTGAAAAAATAATGTATTGACTACATGTATATTCAAAGTGTTTTTAATCAAGTAAGTTACAGAAAGTTTGTTTATAACATATGTACATGTAGTGTATTAAATACAGGCGATATATCATCAAAACAGTATCAATGAAATAGGTGGAGCCAAACATGTAATGAATAAATAAATATATTTAGCTTGATAGGCAGCAAAAAACCTGAATTTATGTACGGGGTAAAAGATCCTTGGAAAGCTAATATGCTGACGTGTATTAAAAACAAACGATATGTATTGTCTACATAAATATTTAAACCCACAGCCATCGAATAAAAATGTATTTGACACAGCAAGCTATGTGCTTATTACATGCAATGCCAATGCCTTAATAAGTATATACAATCCACTAGGCATTCAATGAAAAACTCTAATATTCACATCAAGTAATGTGCTGGGTACATATACATACTTTGCACATAGTGCGTGATGGCATGCATTGAATATATACATACGAAATGTACTTAATTCATCACAGCAAGTTAAATGATGGATATATAGAAGCATCTGGCACTAAATCTTTGATTAAATAAATTTAATACAAAAGACTTGTACTCAATACATTAATTGTGGATAGAAATTGTACTCAAAATGTTTGCAAGTTCTTGTTGCATAATTTATTCGGCACATACTCATTGTATTGAATTATTAATTGGCTTAGTCACTGTTAAGATATATGTAGTCAGTATAAGTTTCAACATGTAGTGAATACCAAATTTAACAAATTTGCAGAACTCTTTTCAAACGCCGTTTTGATTACCATATTTTAATTTTGTTTGAAGTTATGAAAGTCAATTCCGTTTGTTTAAACTCATTCCCTAAGCCAAACCATGAGACCAAGATCAATCTAAAACCATCCCGCTTAAAACCGCATGAGAAGATTCGAAATAGATCCTTGTTAATGGCACCTTGAATTACAGACAAACTCTCTCATATTATTATCTCAACGCGCCCCTTTTTTTATTAAATTAATGTCGGGCACATGTTTGTGGCTTAACAGAAACTAAAAACTAAGAACACAGTTGGTTGCAACATGAAGCCTTGACTGCCTTTGCTTGCATCTAGCACTCAAAGAATTAATAATAATTCTCTATATATATGGCATGTCAACTGTTAACCATTTATATATACAGAGCTGGAGTTGATATAGAAATGACAGAGGATGCGGTCGAGAAATACGAGATTCCATGCGGGCAAATAGATATAAACGTTCTGCGTTATCTATCAACTTCGAGTTTGTTTTTTTTTTTTTTTATTTTGGATGGGGAAATTGTGGTCTGTTGCACTCGTGTTTCCAGTGTGAAAGGGGGATTAAAATACATGATGTTGATTGATGGCAACAGTTAGGGAATTAGTATGAGAAATCTTAAGAACACCATAAGTATATATCTACACACAATGTCAGTGACTTAGAGTCAATGGCTTAATAATATGATTATTTTCGTTCGTATCTTGGAAATTAAGTAATTTAGAATTTTCTTTTTTTTTTCTAAAGAAGAAAAAGATACAAAAACTAAACATAAAAAGATATAAGTTGATTGATACCGCTTCTGGTTTCGAATGGTAGATTTATATTTCATTTTAATTGTGATTAACTACTTTGAATGGTTTTGTTGATTCTGTGGGTAAACTATTTTTTTTGAAGAAAAAATGTTGTGATCATCATTAGGGTCGAAAGAGGACGAACAAAACAAAAATATTTTTTAGTTCTTAATGCGTGATATCTTGTGCTTACTTTAAACTATCATAATATTAAAATGAAGAAGAAAAAAAATTAATTTATCCATACACGCAATAGATTAATCACCATCACCAATTATTATTATCATAAGAGTGATGGGTATCAATAAAACAAATAATATTAAAAAGTGTGCTCTCAGAAGAGGGAACATTGTGTAAGTTTGTTTTTCAGTAGCTTTTAACATTATCTACACCAAGGGAAACATGTTAAATGCAATTAATGCATATATGTACTAGCATTAATCACAAATCAATTTAAAGATTTTTTTTTAAGCAGAAATTATAAGAACTTTTTCCATCGTACATTCATTTGAATTTATTCAAATTTAATAAGAATTTTTTTGTATTTTCAATGTGAAAACAAAATTTAAAAACCTTACAAGTACAGTAGTAGAGTAGTGAGATATTTATTTGAACACAATAAGACTTGACAAAAAAAAAAGTTTTAATTTTTTTCAAGTTTCAATATCAACTCTTTTGATTTGAACTTACTTTAAATTTAATTTCACATATTGGTATCGGGGTTTACTTTTAGACTCTAGATTTCAGTCTGGAATTTAACTAATATAAATTTAAAAAGGATGAACTCAATTTATTTTGAAGCAACTTGTTACAAAGTGTTAATGAATAGTTTTCGTTAGATCGAACGCGAGAATAAGATACAGCGGGAAGAAAAATTAACTAACGAAAATTCTTTAAAATTCCAAAAGAAAAAATGAATGTACAGGATATTCATTTTACACCTAACTGATTTTAAAATGGTTAAAATTTAATTTGAAGGACTTTCATTCAAATGTAAAAAAGTGTCTAAATCATTATGAATTGGTCAATTATTTGAAGTGATGCGTGAATTTTACACCATTCTGTTATGATTAAATGGTAATGGTAAACAGTGGATATGTGTATAGTACTAATGAAACAGGGATAAAAAATCATGGAATGGATTGAAATCATTTGTAATTTTGGACGATATTTGAACGATGAGGCAGTTTTACAAAACAGTAAAAAATAAAAAAAAAAATTGGTCAAAAATGTTCGTTTTCTGGTGCCTCTATCTTTTGCCGGTAACATACTTTTTACTAGCACGGCGGCGCAAGAAAAAAAATATGGTTAGTAATATTATGGAAATTTTTTCTTAATTAGAAGTGTTTTGCGGATTTCAAAAAATGTTTGAACAGAAATACGAGTATATTTTATTACTTAAAAAAAATGCATGTCGAAACAAAAATTAGTTTTTGTAAAATTTTATTTTGTAAAAAAATACCAAAATACATTTAAAAAAAATTGGCAACATATGTAAACTTTATAAAAAATTTAGTCAATGGACATTTATTTAAACAGCGGAAATGAAAAATTGGTAAAAAAAACTGTTTGTCGAAATGAAAATTCATTATGAAAAAAAATAAATCAAAAAATAAATTTTTGTGGAAAACAAAATTTCGAAAAGAAACCCTTCCAACTTTAGTCAGAGAACAACCAACTGGACATTTTTTTTGAATCACAGGAATAAAAAATTGGTTAAGTAAAAAAAACTGCAAAAACCGATTTGTAGCAAAAAAATTGTGCTAAAAAGCAAATGTTTGAAAAAAATGGTGAAACAAAAAAATTGACAATTTTCAAAACTGCTTTTTTCACATAAAATGTATGGTCTTCAATTCCTAGTGTAAATTTCAAATCTAAAAAATGGGTACTGTTTTTTTGGAGTAGAGGACGTAAACATAAAGGAAATCATCGCTGTCAATGCAAATACGCATTAAAAACTTTTTACTTTTTTTATGTTTGAGATGGGGTGTGCTGAGTTAAAGACAAATCTCCTTTAGAGTAACAATTTAAGGAGATGGTGTTACCACCTCTTTTGCAGTCATTTGTTTGCCCTTAGCTCAACTCATGTAAGTATTTGTTTTTGCGGTGGATTTGTCATGGGCACCAACAAGAAAGGGACGTCATTCACTGCGTATCGCTTCTTCAAATTTGAAATGGCTACCTATCTGATAAGATAACCTGTTTCTTTTCCCACTCTCTCTCTCTCTCTCTCTATTAATTTTAAGACCAAGAGTACTCATTAGGTTTCATTTTGTTTCTTTAAAGAGTGCTTCGCCTCTTGAAAAATCTATTAAAATGGATTTAGCTTTCTGCCAAATAAAATTAAATTTTGACTGTGACATTTTTTCAAAACTCTGGTACCTTCATCTTTTGACATGGCTGGTCTAACTTCTGTCTCTCTAACTTCTAATGGTTTTCTTTTAAACCAATGAAATTAAAAAAAAAAAGAATTTTTTCCTTATCCATGTCTACAAAGACAAAAGCAAAGTTTCTAATAAAATCATCAAAAATATTTTTAACATTAAAAAACCTTTTCAAAAGTTTGAACTGAAAAATATGAAATTGACATTTAGTTTCCCTTGATAAAAGTTAAAATATAAAAACTTTTATCTTTTTAAAGGTAAGTAAAAGTTTTTTTTTCTATTTCAATAAAGATATTGATTGCTTTTTATAACTTTACTCTTACCAACCGAATAGACTTGCAAAGAAAAATAAAAGAAAATAAAAAATCTTTTAATAAAAAAAAAACTCCTTGACACACATGTCAATGTGAACATCATACTAATGCGTTTTTTTTATTTTTTTTGTATTGTTATTAAAGAGAGAGGAGGGCAGTGTAGAAACAACACTTGCTGTCTGCATTCCATAAAAGTTCATACTACTTATATTTTTTTTTTTATTGATCTGGAGCTATAACCATAAAACAAATTTCGAATGTCTAGTCAAGTCTATTGGGGTGGATAATAGTGAACCCTTCAAAAAATAAGAAAGAAAAAAAAATGTCTGTGATGTCTCTTACAGAAGTTTACATTCATTTTTGTTTTTGCTTTTGATGGGGTGGAAAAATACTTTTCCGTTCTTCTTCTAAAGTCTATAGACTTTGTAATAATAAAATCAAAGCTGGAATGAAAATTTTATATTTTAAATCTCTTGAACCCTCATCTTGAGTAGATATACTTCGAGATGAAAAAAAAAAAACGTATAATGTACCAACGCCCACTGTCTGCCAACTGCAAATCTACCCAACCACCCCCCTATTTCCTTCCTACCCTTATGTATACAAATCATTTCAATTGTTGGCTAATTAAAGTAAAAATGAGATTAAAGTCTAGAAACTTGAAACTTTTTTAGTGCCAGAAGAAAAAAAAGAAGAAAATCAATATTTACTGTCTGATGGATTTGTCGAATTACAAACAGACACTCATAAGGATGAGAAAAAAGGACTCTTAGAAAATAAAAAATGGCATTATTTTTGATTTTGAAGGATTTGTTGGAAAAGAAGACCCCGGCTACCTTCATCGTCTTCTTGTCAAATTGATAATATTTCTTTTCCTTTTCAATACCCTGAGGCTTAATGACAATCCTATTTGCTTTTGGATCGTCTTCCTTTGCATCACGTCAGCGGCACGCATCATCTCTTTAATGGTTGTTAAGGGAGAGACAGTTTTTTTTTTTTTTCTTAACTAAATCAACCCTCATAAATGATGGCATGTTAGTCCAGTAAACCTAGACATTTCAGTATGGGGCAAGATGCAATTTTGCAGGACGATGTGGGTGTTTTAAAAGAACTTAAAATACGTATTGAACCTCCTTCTTGTAGGAGGCGGGATATAAGGGTGCCACGTCCATTTTTTTTTCTCGGAAAAAGCTTTGCATGAAGTTTTTATGATTTGTTTTAATTAACAAGAAAAACTGAAAAAATAGTTTCACTGCTATGTACTACTATGTACTTTTCCGCCCACTGCCATGCCCACTTTCCTTAGGTATATCTTTTTTTATAGAAAACGATTCAATTATTTGGATAACATTTTAGGAATATTTTGTTACGTACAGAAGCTATATAAAAAAATTAATTTGAGTAGAACCACTACTGGACGAAATTCCACGCCCACTGCCGCACCCACTTTTTTATATCTTTGCTTTAAGAAGCAGTTACAACGATTTTGAGTATTAAGAATTCGTTCTATAAGACAGAAATAAATATTAGAATTTTTTTCAATTAAAATCCACAAACGGCACGCCCTTTTCCACACCCACTTTTTAATATTTTGATTTATGGAAAGTAAAATTTTAATTAAATTTTGCATGAAGTAGAATCAAATTGTAGAAAGTAATGAAACCACTTTCCATCGACTGCCAAGTAAAAAAAAATAAGTTTCAAGAAAAACGGGCGTGGCAATGGGCGTGACAGTGGGCGGGTTACACTTAAATCCAATCCTGTTCCATATTCGAATTCAAATTTGAATCCAAATCATTGGAATCTCTTCCTACAAACAAAGACACAAGAAAAGTAGGTGTGGCAGTGGGTGTGACATCTTGACTTCCCGCCTCTTGAAGTGGGTAGAAGTTCAAAGCTTGCCCCAAATGTTGTCCCTTTAATATCCTAATTTGACTGGACTATATACACTTTCGTTTAAATTGGAATGCACCTTATCGGAAAATTTGATATAAAAATAAATGTCTATCGAAGGGCTTATGATTGCGGAAAAATAAAATATCACTCATTTGGGAATGCTTCAGTTAGGGCGAGAAAGTCTGTTAAATTTTACAATTTAGAGCCGGAAATTCTTTCGGCCAAGACATAGGGTATTTTTTTTTTTGTTTTTGGTAACCTACAGTCATTTGGGTGACATTAAAATTATCTTTTTTTTTCATTTTCTTAGGGGGAGTGAAACTGAAAATATCTTTGAGGGTTGAAATCTAATGACGAGAAAGATTGTGTTTTGGTTTTTTGTTTCGAAGGAAAAATAATGATAAATACTCCGTGGAGTCTGTTTTGACAAAATTAAAGGGTAATTCATATATTTTTGATAATTTGTCCTTCTCATCATCAATCATCACAAAGAAAATTAAAAATTTGATTAAACATTTTTGCAATTCATAAAAAATGATAAATAAAATTAATTTTTGTGATGAGTCAAAAATTCTGACTTAATTTCAAATAATCCAAAAAAAAAAACATCTATAAATATAAATCACCCAATTGTCAAACAAAATTTTATTTTTCCATAAATAATTCAAAGTGTTTCTTCTTCTTTTTTTTTCTCAAAGCATCACGATGATGTCGGCATAAATAAAAGAAGACAAAAAAAAAAACATAAATAATGAATACAAAAGAAAGCGAATCAAATGAAAAATTTATCTGACCTACAAGGTCAAGACATTGTTCATCAACTTCAGTCCAGTCCAGAGTAGTCTCCCTAAGTGATAACCAGCTTAGCATAGAGCACAAAAAAAAACATCATGAGGCCAAGCAGCAAGCACTCTTGCTTGTAAACGAGTGTGATGTATTGATGTCATTTTGTTTTCATCTTTTTCCTTGTGCTAGCCTTTCTCTCACTTTTTTTTTTTTAAACTTGTTTCTTATTTTTATTTTATGGAAAATATTATTCTTTCATAGGAACATTAAACAGAAAAAAAAGTCATTAATTTATTTCTTTTAAAAAATGCTAAGCGGCTCATGGTATATGCAGATATATTTATAAAAATATGAAAGAGGTAGTAATTAAGATATCTCATTAAAATAAAAAAATATGTATGTTTTATTTGTATATAGTCAGATAAATTATACGTCACGGAGACCAAGAGGAGATAATTTTTTTTTTTTTTTTGAAGTTTTAATTAATATGAAAAAAATATTATGACTTATTATTGTTTTTTTGTGTCAGGTTGATTTGATCTTTAATTAATGCTGCCATCATTAAACATATTTTTTGTTCGCGGTTTGTAAATCATTCTGGATTTGACTTTTGCACAAAAAAAAATACTTGGTGTATGTAGATACCTGAGGCAGTTCATTATTAATTATGGTAAATATGGGGATGTTTTTTTGTTTTTGCTTGTTTTTGACTGACTCCTGAACACTCTTGTAGATTTATTCATACGGGAATCTCTACTGATTAAAATTTATTTTGTAATTCATCATTTTTTTACACGAGTGTTGCTGCTAACTACATGGCTTCCAACTTGGGTTGGTGTTTTTTTTACTCATTTTAAAAGAGGGTAAGTTAAAAATTCGTTAAAAAATCAAATTTGACTTTGTAATCACAACCAAAGTTCTTTTTATCTTGATATGTAGCTACAAACATCCTGATAATAAGGAAGTTTTTTTTTATTCTATGGTAGTAGGGAGATGCAAAAAAGAATTTCCAAAATTTCTCAAATTTTATGATTTTTGAGTTTTTGAAGATTATGAAATTTTAACAGAAAAAAAAATTTATTTTTTCGCCACGTAGTCGAATTTACAAAGTCAAAATAGTATTCTTTGATTTTTTTTGAAATTTATAAAAGTTTTAAAAATATTTTATGGCACATGGCAATAAAAATTGATCAAATTACAGCATAACTTTTATTTTTGAAAACTCGAAATTGTTACACTTCAAGCACAAAGCAGATCAACAAAGCTAACAATACAAAACTAATGTAAAATATTTTTATTTATTTTTTTTTTTTGTTTTCAGTTATTAATTATTATTATTCATAGATAGTTGAATACATTGGCAATTTTTTTAAAAGCTTACTTAAAATTTTACGTATGTAACTTCCAGATTTGAGAAATTTTTAAAAATATAAATGGTTCATGACAGTATCACAGTTTGATTTTTTTTTTCGAAAATAGCGATGATAACTTCACCTTATCCAAAATTGAAAAATATCACGTTTAAAAGAAAGGTTGAAAATTTCAAAATTTGAGATGTTTTAAAAAATATTCCGCTAAAGTTTTACACCAACAAAATGCTACCCATTTTTAGAGACGGGAGGCTTAATTGTACGTGGTTCACTCAGTACTTATTTCTGTCACGGTTAAAGCCTCATATCGGCATCGTCAAATTTGTATCACTTGCGTTTGATCTCGGCAGTCGTCTTGTTACCAACTCAGAATTTCTCCGATTTAATAATTTTGAGTGATAAAAATGAAAAGCAACTATTTAATTCTATTATTACATAGGCTTATAATAGGCATTTAATGTTCGAATTTGTGCTCCAAATCATTTAAAAATGAATCTTAAAATAGTATCTTTTAAATTCCATTTTGTTTACTCTTAATTAAAGAGCACAATATACAGTCGGTGCACTTAGGCGTATACTCGATTTTTTTTTGTTCACATTATTTTGGTGTACTTATGTTAATTATATCGAAAGAAATAATTATCCCTTGCTTTCATTAATTTTTACTGCATTTGTTATTTTACGTGTTATATTATACAGGCCCAGAATTGTATGTGTCAGAACGAAATAATACAATTCATAAAAAATTACTTATTTTGCATAGGTTCAATTTGTTGTCTTTACCTGAAATGTCTTATTCTAATTTCAGCTTGACTATAATATACCAACAGTATAAAAAAAATACAACAAGAACTTTTTACCTTTGTTTAGCAATTTTTTTTTTCTTTGCCAAATTAGACTTGCAAATATATTAGATTTTTCGACCGTGCGAAAAAAAAAAGGTAGATACGTCTCTGTACTTCAGCACAAATATTTTTTCTCAGCCAACATGAGTCAAGAAACGTGTAAATTTCTAAATAGGTAACAACAAAAAAAAATAAGTGAGAACTGTCTACACGTAGGTACGTACATGTATTCCTATGAAAATAATATTAACATCAGACAACAGGAGGTACACCATCAGCCATATAGGGTGTGAACTGTTTCCCAAAAATACAACACACAATTTGATCCCGTTATCTGCATGATAAATTAGTTTGATACAAAACGTGGTCATGAAAATAAACATAGCTGTTGTAGCTGTCCAAAAAAAAAAATGTTACAGGTATTTCAATTTATATTAATTTAAATAATAAATTGATGGATGGACGTTGGATAAACCAGTTAAAAATAGAAACCGGAAGTGAGATTGATAAACAAGTCCATTTATAGATTTTGTTTCCAGATATCGATAAATGTTATGCGGCGATAACATAATTTCAATTTTATCTCAATAATTTTTTAGCATGAAGTTTGCACTTTCATTTTCGGTGCTAAAAAAAATGCTCAACTTGTGCTACCATGTACCGTAAATATTTTTTAAACATTGCTTATTTGCAAGAGTTTACGTATAAATTTTGGGATATTAGCATATCAATATTAAAAACCATTTCTTTTTATAAATTTTCTGTTTCTTGAAACCAAGAAAAAAAAGAGGCTGGGTGCGACCCACACTGATAACTTTCCATTTGTGATCTTGAAAACTTTATATTAAGTTTTTTTCAAATAACCAAATTTTCTGCGAAACACACTTTAGCTGTTAAATTCAAACAATCATTATTTTACGATTGAAAAGCATTTTAATTATTTAAAGAGATTTACGAAATGCACATAGATTGTTGATGTATAAGTTGTTTCCACGTGACCCAGGAGGTAAACTTCCACGCGTTTTTTTTAACGAGGTTTTTGTCAAAAACTGTCAATTAGATATTTGTCAAAATTTGAACTTTCATAAAAAATTGTACTATGTATAAAATAAAATATTTTAGAAGGCACAATCGTTGTTCGTTCTCAGGATATTCGAGCTGAAATACAATTGTAACTACTTTTCTTTAGAATTTTTAACAGTTTTTTATTTTTTTTTATTAAAACTGCCCATTCAATATTTGTCAAAATTTGATCAGTTGCTAACAATTATGTTATGTAAAAAATAAAACAAACAAGAAGTCAATATCGTTACCCGTTTTTGAGAAATTTGAGTCGAAAGACAATTTATACCAATTTTTGGGAGAATTTTTTGTAGTTTTTAATTTTTTATAAAAAAAACTGTCCATTCAATTTTTTTGAAATTTTCACCAGTAGTCAAAAACAACATTTTTCGTAAAATAAAATTATTTTAAAGTTAATATCGTTTTTCCTTCTAAGGATATTCGAGTTATAAAATTTTTTTTTTAGTTTTTTTGATTTTAAAAATAACGGTGTATTGATTTTTTTGCAAATTCATATCAAATTTGTATGACGTCATAATGTGTCAAATAAAATTTATTTCAAGTCAATAGCATTATTTGTTCGTGAAATATTTGAGCCCAACCAAAACTTTCACTTCTTTTTTAAAATGCTATAGTAAAAAAACAACTGATTGAATATTAATAAACGCCCTTTCAGCCTCTTTCGAAGTTATTATCTGTAAAACAAAATTTATTTCAAGTCGATATCTCTACTCGTTCTTGAGATATCGACGACGAAAAATAGTACCAGAACGTACGGACGTACGGACGTACGAACGTACGTACACACGCACACACAGACATCTCTCTAAAAATGATTGATATAGGCTCTAGGGACCTTGAAACGTCGAGAAATGTCAAAAATTTCAATTTGACAAATCGGACCGATTACAATAACTCCCTATTTGAAGTTAAAAAACATATTGGCACCTTTTTTCACACTCAGGTTTTTTTTGCACTACCATTTTCAATTTTCGAAAAAATTGCTTTTCGAAATTTGTACAGTTTTCCAAATTTTACATTTTTTTTTCTCAAAAAATGACTCTTGAAATAATAAAAATAAAAAAATTAAATGGAAGATCGCAATTTTGAAATTAATATAATTCATTGGTTGACTAAATGAAGAACTTATTAAAATTCAATCCATACAATTTTAACACAAACAAAAAAATGCTTCTTTTGTCTGTCATCTTAAAAATATACTAGAAACAATTTAAAATATAATTTTTTTGAGAATAATCAAACACAAAAAAAAGCATAATATTTTGTATTATTTATGAAATATTCCACAGTTAATTCATATCTTTACGTACAACTACTTTAAAAAGCCACCGCCGTATAAAAACCTTTAAGCTATTTTATATAAAAATATGTCTGCCACAATAAATCGTATCCAAGCTAAAATCTCAACATGGAAATCAATAACAATTTGCCATGGCTTCTTGTAAGAACATTAAAGCGATATAAAAATATTTATCACAATAGGCTTCCCCCTAATGGTTCACTTACCCGCAAAGTAGGTATTTGCCATTAAAAATGAGAACGTATTTTTTTTTTTTTTAAATTTTAATCTAAAATATTTATAAATTATTACATATATTTATGTACCACGTTCAAATCAATCACCGACAGCCACGAAGTAAAAAAAAAATAGAGAACGTGAGTTGCCTTCTAATTTATTCAAAGATACCAACAACTTCAGCATTTATTGTGAATAATGAATGAATTTTAATCGACGACAACGACCGACTCCACCGACGACATCATCCCTCCAAATCCATCGAAATTAAAAAATATCCATCCAAAAGTTATATGACATTCCAATAGTGAGATATATACATATATTTATTCAGCAAACGAATAATCGGATAATATTTATGATGCCTTATAAAAAAATTTGATGTTTCTTTATTCTGTTTTTTTTTTCTTTCAATATTTTTACTGTGCCTTAAATGGTTCTAATAAAAAAAATCCAAAAAAAAAACAAACATTTTCTTATATAAATTCCATTTTGAAAGGAACAAAAAAAAATGCTTAGACATTATAATTAAATTGTTTGTAGGATAAAGTCATCTGACAAAAAATGAAGATATCATATTTTTCAAACCTCTCAAACAGACAATGAAGTTAGTTAGTTTGAGGTTCTTCCTCTCAAAAAAAAAATTTAATATCTCTACAAAAAGAAAAATTATGATACAAGAATTTTGAGTGTGTAGGCGAATATTGAAATTAAATAAATCACAAAACAAAAAATGTATCTTCCCAAAAAAGCAAAACAAAATACAAAAAATAATAAAAATTGATATTTAATACACTTCAGCACCTACGGCTTAAAAAAGATGAAAAAAAAACAACAATATCTTGGAATGACTTAAAAATTCAATCTGATATAATAGGCCATCAGATATTATTATAATAACATAAATATGATAAAAAAAAAGAATTCATATTAAATATTGTTTTGAACAATTTATTATTCTGATTTAAAATGCCAGAATAGAAATTGATTTTTAATTTTAATAAGATAATTCACACGCATAAAACTACAGAGATGGTCTACAAAAATTATCATAGCGAACATAAAATTCATTAAAATTTGCATATTTTTACTATAAATTGATTACTATATTTAAGACATCAGGTTTAAGTCTCCTTAGCTGTAAATAAACGAGAGTCTTATTTCAATAAAAATAACTTAAAATAGAACTTTGAATAAAATCTATTTGAAGAGTTTAGAGATTTTTTCAAAAAAATAAATGTAAGTATTTTACTATAAAATGTGAAAATGTGTGAAATTTTTTTTCAATTTTCTGCTAGAATATTAAAATTACCACTTTTGAACAAACATTGACTCTCTTTGAGAATCCACTGTTTTCGAAAACCTTGATTTTGAAAAATTGAAGATCAGAAATATAATTTTTTCCAAATATTATTTAATTCTTTCGATAGAAACAAACATTTTTTAAGCAAGATTTTTGTTATGAAATTTCGACAAAAAAAAAATAACGGGATACAAAAAATATGCGTTTTTGCAAATTTCAGAATATTTTTGGATACATTTTTTGGACATTTTTATGTCGAAAGAAAAAACCGCACTGGTGGAATAAAGAGTTGGAACCGCTCAGGAAAGACTGTAGGAAGACTTTCAACTGAGCTAAACAAACAAGGAACCCATCAGATTGTGACCTATACAAAGTTTCACTAAAAATCTACAAGAAACAATTACGGAAAATTAAAAGATCTTCCAGGAGAAACTTCTGTAGTAAAATTGAAGACTCCTCAGAAGCATCTAGACTTAGGAAAATTTTAACTAACCCAACCATGCCAAGCTCCCTAAAAGACGTAAACGGCGGCGGCTAGACAGCTCGTATGAGGAAACATTAAACTTGCTACTAGACACTTATTTTCCTGGTAGCTCGGATTCAACAAGTGACCTGGATCACCGACCTAAGCAATGTATGCACAGGATTAAGGGTCTTATCTCCAAGGACAGACTAAAATGGGCAATAAATAGCTTCGATCTATACAAATCACCTGGGCCAGATGGTATCATACCCGCCGAACTCCAGATATCCTGCGAAAGCTGGAAATTATAATGATAAGCTGCATAGGCTTCTCATATATTCCGAAGGCCTGGAGAGAAACTAAGCGGGAAAATGTTCTCATGTCACTCCAAAGGATTTAAGACTTATCAGCCAACCATCCTTTCTACTTAAAACTCTATAAAGGATGATAGACATTCATCTAAGACAGGAAATAAAACCCTGTCTGATCTCTAAGGCACAACATGCCTATACAAAGGGGAAATCGGTGGAGACTGCTTTCTATTCTTTAGTAAGCATCATTGAATATTCCCTACACCACAAAGAGTACACTCTGGTCGTATTTCCAGACATAGAGGGTGCGTTTAATAATGTCAAGAATTCAGCAATCATGAATGCTCTAAACAATCTCAAAACAGAAGACCCGCTCAAGAACATAATAGATAACATGCTTAGCAACAGAATTATCAATTCAGAGTTGAAAAACTTCAAAACACTCAGAGCAGCCCAACAGAGGGACCCCTCAAGGAGGGGTCTTATCACCTCTCCTATGGAACTTGGTAGTAAATGAAATGCTAATAGACCTAGAAGAGAAAGATTTCAATGTTATAGCCTATGCGGACGATGCATGTGGCAATTGCTGTATCAGGCAAGTACCCACAGAACCTCGAAGAACTGCTACAAACAGCTTTAAACAAGCTAATTCAATGGGGTAATGGATCTGGACTCGATGTTAGTCCCCACAAAACAGAACTTGTTCTCTTCACGAGGAAATACAAGATTGCAGAATTCAAACCCCCGACAATTAAAGATGTAAAACTTACTCTATCCAATCAAGCTAAATATCTAGGACCCATTTTTGATTTAAAAAAAAACTGCCCTGGAAGCTCAAAATCGACGAAAGAGCCAAAAAAACCAACGTGGCACTCTTTTCATACAAAAAGGCCATTGGTGGCAAATGGGGCTTCTCTCCTAACATTGCACACCGGCTGTACACCTCGGTCATTTATTTGACCAATACTTACATATGGGGTGATAGTATGGTGGACCGCACTGCACATAAAGACAAACTTAAATAAGCTTATCTGCAGAAGCATGGACGAAGAAGAATAGGAAACTGTTCAACATCTTCCGTGCACCTTCCCTGCTCTCTCAGCTAGAAAGAAACTGCATCTAGGAGAATTCTTCTATGTGGACACTAGTTATCTAGTGAATACGGACGCTAAAAGTCTATCCCTATTCATTAGAAGCTCCAAGTGGTTCGGCTGGTGAGATCCTATCTTGCTAGTTTCATGGGATCACAAATGGACCCATAAGGGTCTAAGTGAGTTGGGTTTCTTGCCCGACAGCCATTTAAACCTAACATAACCTTTGGACATACATTTTTTCGATATTTTTTCAAGATTAATTTTTTCAACTATTTTTTCTCTGTAAATGTTCGTCTACAAAATTTTGTTCCAATTTTTTCTGTTTGAAATCTCCTTGAAACCCGTAAAATACTCTGAATCAACATACACTAAGTAAAGAGCGGGTTAGAGCCCTCAATAAGTGTGTAAACTTAAAACCGAAAGTCTTATGAAACCATTTAGCACTAATTTTCAAAAATATCTATCAAATCAATTTATAAATAATTTATTTCTCAAAACATAATTGGCGTCAAATATTATTTATAATTATGACCAAACATGCAGTTTTCGAAAAAAAATAAATAAATCAAAAATACAAATAATTTGCATCGTCGATCGACTACTTTTATTCCTTTTGGAAGGAAGGTATTTTTTTTATCTAAGCTAAGAATGCATGTTAGGTTAAAGCTGATGAGTTCAAGCTCAACCATTTTCCGTACCCAAACTTTCTGCTATCGAAACTAAAGCATCATTTTTTTTTTGCTTATTAAATGTGAATTTATGATACTTGTTGCTATTTATTTTTCTCGCCATTTTTGTTTATGAGTATTTAATAAAAATTAATAATGTGCGTGTCGATTCGTCTACTTGAGTATTTTATAAATACCTACAGAAGGCAAAAACACCTTACATCTTTTTAACAAAAGCTTTTTGTTGGCTTAAGGCCTTTTCCACCCAACAAAAAGCTTACAAAATTATCAACACAAATCATTTCAATTCTTTGTTGTTAAAATTTAAATGAATTGTTTTTTTTTTTTTGTTGAATTTTGTACTTGTTCAACATTAAAAGTTCAATTTAATTGAGCTAAATATGGTTGAATGACTTCTTTTGTGTTAACCACTATAATATAATCCTCTAGGGCATTAAACTTTTTAAGAAAAAAAAAACAACAACACCAACCGCCATCACTCTTGCTTTATTATTATAAGTGCAAAGAACCTTTTTATCTTTTGTTTAGAAAATGAAATCGATATAATACCCATCGCAACGGGACGAACAATCGAACGAACGAATCGAAAACCAGAGGTTCAAGATTAATTGTTTACTAAAAATGGGTCTCACGCTGCGAGCGGGATTAACAAGGAATCATGCCAAAATATACTCGATACCAGCTGTGTGTATAGCAATTATTCCATCACTTCTTCTGGTGTAATTATCGACATGAAATGAAAATTTTAACAAACTCTCCTTTTTTTATAGCTTTATTGGGTATCGCTTTAGTTCTGGGTTTATGCCAATTCAACGTTTAATAACCCCCCATCGCTAGAGAGGAGAAGACCTATTATTCATAATGCGAAAGAGTGTTCATTATGTTGTCAACAAGAAGGATATATTTTCTAAGAATCTCGTTTTTTTTGTCGATGGAGAGGAGTTGAAAGAATATTGGTCGAATGGTTTTGCTCATAAACATATTTGTTTAATAATGGGTGTTTTTTTAGAGGAATAGAAATGGAATGAATTGGCAACAACGCGGCGACTGTTGACCTTTAAGTGGACTTAACATATCCCCACAGAAAATAGTCTACCGGAGCTAAATCGGACGATCTTGTGGCGAATTCACGGGTCCGAAACGTGAAACTATGCAGTTACCAAACGTTTCCTTTATTAAATCAATTGTGGCGCGAGCTGTGTGACATGTTGCGCCACCTTGTTGAAACAACAGCTCTTGCACATCATGGTTGTTCAATTCAATTGAAGAACATCATGGCTCTATAGCGGTTTTTTTTTATAGTTTTTGAGAAGTACGGACCAATGCACAGGCACACCAAACAGTCAGTTCTTCTGGATGTAACGGTCTCTCAATAAACACTTGATGATAATGTTCACTTCAAAAACGGCAATTTTTTTTTATTGACGTAGACATTCACAAAACAAATTTTCTTATGCAAATCGTGATCAAGGGCAATCTGGTTTTGGTTCCATTCACAGAATCTACGCCTTATTTTTCAGGCGGCAGTCTATTTATTTGAAATGCCAAACCAAACTAATCACAAACCACTTAACAGCTGTTAAAATAAAATGGCCGCCAGTTAAAAAAAAGTTGCCAACTTAAAGTTCTACACCTCTAAAAAAAACACCAAATCAAATAAATTTAGGTTTTAGTTTTTTATGTTGTTGAAGAAAAAAGGGTCCGCCGAATAACTTTTTTTTTGAAAATGCTATAAAAGAAAACTACTGAATATTTTCGCAAATTTCTTTTTTTATTTGAAAGTACAATCTTTTATTCAAATGGCTGCCTCGGTTAACCATCGGTCCAATTTTTAAGCACATTATCGATTGTGTGCAGCTGTATTTCACCAATGGTTTCATGAAAATTGTCCTTTGAAGAGTCAATTGTCTCTTACTTGTCGGCGTAACACTTATCTTTTACGGCACCCCACAAATAACAGTCCAACGGTGTCAAATCGCAGCTCCGAGGTGGCCAAACGACATCAGCTCTACGGCTGGTAATGCGATCTTCAAAAACTGGGCGCAAAGCATCGAGTGTAGCTTTGGCTGTGTGGCACGTAGCGCCGTCCTGTTGAAACCAAATGTTGCCAATATCCTCCTCTTCAATTTTTGTAATATATTTCCCAGCGTTGTTCAAGCGTATACACAACCATATTCGTTCAGCGGAAGGATAAAACTAATGTCAAATCAGACATGAGCTAAGTGTTACCATTCACGAAATAAGCACTACTTGAAAAAAAAACGTTAGATGGCGGACCCGTTATTTTAGTTTGGCTTAATATTTATCATCTTATTCACGATCTCAACATTTTGTTTTATCTCAAACTAATCGCGTTTCATAAATATTTTAGACAAAGTAAAAAGACAATTTGAAATAAAAACCAATAATTTTTGTAAAACCAATATCTGACCCTAATTTATACCTAAGCATGAAGAACATTCAACAGATAGTTATTGCAATCGATTTTCTCCTCAGTTGTGTGTGTTTATTTTTTTTCTATATTTTTTTTATTATTAATAGAGTAGCTGTAGTTGACGATATTGCATAACCAACAGCGGACTCTCGAAAGGACACTGACCGACATGTCCTGTTTGTTGGGTTATTTATTTAGATACTGATTGTTAACAAGTTTTAGTATAAATTTTTTTTTATTCGTTGTTATTCGATGTTCCATAACATATGACTCTATAGATTTGTTTATATACAGCAGGAGCATCAGATAGCTGTTCTGGAATTTAATTTCCTGGCATATAAGAGCGATTAGATTACAACACATAAACTCATCGTTAGTTTACATACATATACATTATTGATCGATGATAGGACATGAAGCATGAAGAAGAAGAAAAAAAAATAGTTTTATATGTTTTAAGTGTTTTTTTTGTTTTGCAACAAACTTACGGTATCTTGATTGCTATTCAGGACACATGCTTTATAAGGGCGGTTTCGTTTAGTTTCCGCTTTTTTTTCTGCATACCAATCGACATTAGAGACCCTTTTGCATACTATACAATGAGGCTTCTGATTAACTTACTTTGTAGAATGTAGGATAACGATGGTATGCAGGATAACTACTGGGTCGACATTGTTTTATTGGTCGTGCAAGGATAAAACCAGGATGTGAGAGTGGTTTTTGTGGGAGTTACAGTTTTTTTGTTCTAAATATACTTAGTTGAGAATGTGTAACACATAAAGTTTGAGATTACAAACTTTTGTGATATTGAATAGAGAAGGTGATGCAAATTATGTCAAATTAGAATTCAGTGAATGGCACAGATAAGGAAAAAAAATATAAAAAAAAAGAAAAATAGAAAAAACTGGCTTCAACTACTTTCATTTCAGAGTTGACAAACTTGCATTTTCAGAAACGTTTACATTCAAATGATCAAATATAAATATTAGAACAAAGAACATAAAAAAATTGGCAGGGAAGTTTTAAGCATTCTTAAGCTGTTTTTAAGCTTCTTTTTGTTTCACTCGTAAGACCCATACTTGAATATAGTTGTGTAGTGTGGAGCCCTTACTACTCCATTCATATAACAAGACTTGAAGAAATTCAGAGAAGGTTTTTGCGTTTCTGCCTTCGTTTTCTTCAATGGTCACATGACAATACTATTCCCCCTTATTCTCAAAGAATCGCTTTAAGAAACATTCTCTGACTCACTAATCATAGAAAGTATCTGCAATTTTGCTTTATAGTTGGAATTATTGCATATTGGATCAATTTCATATCCAACGGTTCTTGGTCGGTTTAATTTGAATTTTAGTCATACTAAGACTTCAGCAACCATTGTGCCAAAGTTTCACAAATTTCTACTGCAATCCATGAAAACTTAATAACCAATTCCTTGGCAGGTGGAGTTAATGACGATTTTTGAAAAATTATGTTTTGACCAAATAGTATTCAAAAAATTTTAAGTGTAAAACAATAACCAAAATTATTGCAGGTACTGTTTACGAGAATTTTTGAAAACCAATTTTTATAACATTTGTATTTGTATATGGGAATCGTTTTTTGAAAAAATTGAGATTTTTGAGAACAAGTTTTTCTTAACTTTTCAATTTTATATTGTCTTACAATAAGCCATAGTAGTCCACACAAAACATTTTATCAAAATTTGGTGCCGTTTTCAAGATATGTAGTTAAAATTCTTGAAAACGGTTTTTTTAAAAAATGAATTTTGTTTAAATTATGAAAGATAGTATTGAAAAATTCTTTTTCACAAAATTTCAAAAATATTTATCCGGGCGTTTTTAAAATCTTTAATTTTATATTAACTTTTTAAGTAATTAATTTTTTTTCCAGAAAAATTTGATTTTCTAAAAATGCTAGAAAAAATTTATGGCGGCTACCTACAGCTATTTTTGGTCTAATAGAAATCTGGAAAACCTCTAGAAATACCACTCAATAAATAATATACATGAAGTTTCAAAAATATCCACCAATCCCTTTAGACCGTAGCTCAACTAATTAACAGACACACAGAACTACGAGACCAAATTTGATCAAAATCTCGAGTTCGAATTTTTTTTCACGAGTCCAGACTTTGAAATGTGGAGTTCGGTTTCCACCTTGATAAATCTTAATAATTATTTATTCATAACAATCTTTTAATCATATATTTTCATTTGAATTTTATTTGAAAGGTTGATGCAGTTCTAGTTGATAAATACATAAAATTCATAACTTTCTGAAAACTTGTCGGAGTTCAGTGTCTTATAATATAACTTAAGTCCTTGAATAAAATATTTATACGCAGAATAATTTTTTCCTCTTCCATCATTGCTTATCCTTATCTTCCAACCATTATAAGAATTTACACAAGTCCCATACAGTGGGTTATAGCTATGTGTATATGATCAGATGATAACTTTAAACAAACTGGTCAGTGTTAAAAGCATTCGCTAGTAAATTTCTCTTGAAAATGCATTATGCAAATGATGATGTAAATTTTTTTTGTTGTTATCAATATTTTATTATGATACATTGCAATGGCAACAAACTTTCTTATCAGTAATTTTTTTTTTCTTCATCAGGGTTATCTACACAAAAGTTCAGTGTTGCAGTCAGTTATCGTCAATCTTTTCCAAGTAATCGCATGCATTTCAGAAAAAAAATTAATTTAAAAGCGTTTTATTACACTCGAATAAATCTTACGTAATTTAAAGATTAATATTTAAACTTTAGAACTTTTGTTTTAAAATAGCTAAGATTTAAAACGCAAATGATATATTTGTTCAATCTATACAACAACAATCCATCACAGAAGTTTGACAGATTCTGTAACTTCTTTATTTTTTTAGTTTTTGGTTTCACTTATATTTTTTACCTATCAATAAGTAAATTTTGTGAACTGGCGGTTAACCCAGAGAATTTAAATACAAATAAAGACATTTAAAATGAACGGACATTTTTGTTATTATTTGAATATAAACTTGAGCTTAAGGTTAGCACACAATTTTCTTTTTTCTTTCATCTTTATTTTTTTTTCAATGAAAACTATAAACAGAAAACTATGAGAATCATCAAAGGGAACGTAATCATTTAGGTTTATCAACACTGGATCTGCTTGTAACAGATCACTCACAGTTATCCCAAACTAAACGTCAACAATGCTACACCCGTTCCTTAACAGCCGTGCCGATATCAGTTCACTGGTCCATGTAATTTAAATATATGTATCTTGTATCTAACCGTTGTATCTTCTTTATGTTAAGATACATAAGATAGAAAAAAATAACCATAAAGATTAATGAGACGAACAAAAAAAAATTTTTTTTTTTAAATAAAACCAAAAACTTTAATGACTCTATCAATCGCTCGTTTAAATTCACCGACAAACAAAACAAGAACACAAAAAAAAAACTCAAGCAACTGAGTTCATATAGTGTAAGTGCAATTCCCTACCCACCAATATTGTGTTTAATTTAATTACATTTACGTTTAGATAAACACAAAACTTCAAAGCGATGCGATAGTTTTTTTTTTGTATTTCTGTTTTGTTTTATCCTTGTAACATAAATGAGCCGATCACGCAAGGTTGCCAGGTGTTTTTTTTAATAGGTACATACCTACATATGTCCGTGGTACAAATAATTTTGAAAAAAAAATTATCAAATTGAAAATTGAGAATGGGAAAATGTATTCACAAATAGAGTAAACGTATTTTTGTTATTTTTGTGCACGGCTCGTAGTCGGGGGATATGTTCAGAAAATAAAAAAAACGCAAGCTAATTAAAAATGGCTATCAGTAATTTTTATAGAATGGTCACATTTTCTCTGTTACTGACTTAAAATTAAAATGTGTACCATGTATATGTATTTTGTATTGCAGTGGAGTTGGGCACCCAACGAGCTCAAAGTTTTGGCTTTTACTAATACTTATTAAACTGGCCAACAAAACCATTGAAAAAAAAATTACAAGGACAAAAATATTTTTTGTTTGAAGGTTTTGTGTTATTAGATATTTATTATTCATCGAATATGATCTCAAAAAAAAATCTATTTCGTCGGGTTTTCGAGATATATCTTTATAAAGTTGTAATTCCTTGAAAAAAATATGATTTTTGGTTGATTTGAATTTCTTTTTTTGTTTTTTTTTCAAAATAAAATTTAATTAATATTCAAAGAACTGTTATTTTTTTTTAAATCAGGTTAAATGCCGAATACAGTCTTTTTTTGAGAATTTACATTGAAATATTTACTTGATTATTTACGAGATGAGTCTCGTTATTTTTTAAACTCAATGTTGGAAACGGTTTAATGTTTTGTTTTTGAAATGTTGTTCTTAAGTTATTATAATTTTATATTTTAAAAAAATTTGTATTATGAAACATAAGATTTTAGGTTAATTTCAGCAACTCAAAAAATAATGAATTGTAACGATAAGTTAGACCTATTTTTCATCCTATAAAGTACTCTAACAATTGCAAGAAAAAATTGATTATTCATTCTCTTATACAGTGTGTCTCGAATAGAATTCCTGAGGTCGTTTCAATCTGAAAAACATTCTTTTTTCCTTTGGATGGATCAAATTGTGAAAAAATTACATTGAAAAGAAAAATGCTTCAAAAATAAGGGGGAAAACCGTTATCCACACAGAGAAAAGTTGGATTCAATGAAAAAAAAAAATCATAAATCTGTTGTAGTTGATGAAAGTTTAGTCCAATCAAAAGAAATTAGAATAAAAATCATAACAACAGTTAAAAAGTCGAAATCGAAGCGAAACAAGAAAATTATCCCTTAAGTTTTGCGACTTCAGGAACTCATGATTTCCTATTGTGGTGTTTGTTTTCGGAACACTCATTATATTAAATTTCCATAAAAGATATGACTTACTTTACTGAAATATAAGCGAAATATTCAATTATGCACATTTGATATGTTAAAATAATAATGAGACACAAATTAAAACTAAAAAAATAATAATTTATACCATTCTGAATTTATGAATAATAAAACTGATATTCGAATAACAATAAAACAAAGTGGAGTAGGTTTTATTCAACACACCAACAAAAACCAATAAAAAATACATAAAAAAATATTAGTCTGTTTCTGATAATTTAATCATTTTTATTCAACAAGTTTAAAAATGGAAAACACTTATAGGCAATTCAAAAACACAACTCAAATTAATAACTAAAGACCCCTTAGTCTCATCGAAAATACAATTAATTATTATTATTTCCATATTAAAACACACGTAGAGCATAATTTTTAATGTGTTTTTTAAACTCACATTTGCATATAATATAAAAATAAATTTTCTGCGTTGGCAACTCTTGCCACCTCGTGAGGCAAACAAAACAGCAATACAACAAGAAAAATAAAAGTAAGAAGGAAAAGAGAAAAGAGAAAAAAAAAAGAATAAAAACTGAAAACATGACGCAGCTTATAGAGAATAAGAGTAAATTACTTCAACCGTATAACAACGAAAAAGGCTGAAACCCCATCCGGAACAACGGACAAAATAAACACACAACAACTAACTATCCAAAGCCCATCATCATCATCATCGGAGATAGCCAGATACATTTTTATGGCAGATATGTACAAAAGCCCATGACTTGAACGTTTAGAGACGTCGACGACGACGACGACGACGACGACCGCGACGGACGACGATACTTATAGATAGTTTGCCGATGCGGCGGCGATGGGTGGGTGTTTGGAATTTCTTTGTAGAGCACTTGTAATAAGTGGGAGAACATAGCTCCATCTATGTAACATCATAAATTGTTTTGTTGGTTTATTTTTTTTTTTTTTTTGTGAGAAATGATGTTTCGTTGTTTTATGCTGGGATGAATAAAACTATTCTTCATTTTTTTTTTGTTGAAGTTTTTTAAAGCGTTAAAGACTCAATGAAAAGAGTAAGAAGAAGGTTTTTGTGTGTGATATGACGATGACGGTGGATATAGCTTTGTTGGCGTTTGCTTTGAAGTGTCGGTTTGTGATTTATGTGGGACCAGATAAGAAAATATATCTATCAGAATTTTGTGCGGATGTTTCGAATACTTATGAGGCTAAGTAAACAACTTGCACTTGTCAATGGATTTGCTTCTTCAACTTTGTTTACAGAAAGTACTTTTTCACTTGACCCAAATATGATATTTTTTCTAGCAGTGAAATAAAAATGGAATTTTTCAAACATGAATTTATATTCTGACACGCAACCATCGTACGATGGAAATGGCGTGGGTCAACATGGTTTTTCTCACAGAAACTTTGTTAACTTTTTATTCTGCACTGAATTGGAATCCAAAGACAAAGTTTTACCATTACTTACGTGAGGTTACTGAAAACACATTTTTTCACTTTTTTTAAGCTATGCATGTAGCAAAACGGAATAATGTTTTTGAACGAAATTTTTAACTGAACTGACTAAAGTTTCTGAACCATGTCTGAATTTTTTTTTTCTTTACGGGATTTTTGAGTTTGAAATCCCCAAATCATATTCAGAAATGCTTTGAGTCCACTATAAATTTATACACAACTTAATTATTTCAAATTTTCCTAAATCTGCGAAATAAAAAAAATATGTTTTAGGCATTCAAGATTTTTTGAAACCCTAAATTTTGAAAGCCCCAAAATCTGGAGAGCCTTTAATATTTTTTTTTATTTTCAGAACTGAGTTTGGGACATTCAAATTATAAACTAAATGTTTTTAACGCAAAATTAATATATACATATCAAACTAATTTATTATATCAAACACTCTTGGTTCTCAAAAATCACAGTACCTACCTAATAAATGATTATTATCAGTGAAATCAAATTTTGGACTTTATTATTTTTTAATGTCTGAAATTTAAATCAGCCAGAAGTCCGAAAATCCTTAGTCCAAATCCAAAAGTATGAAATACAAATTTATGATTCCAGATTTTGTTGTTTCGCAATATTTGAAACTTATAACTTCATCGATGTCTTAAAATAAAACGATTTTATTTAAGCTTAAGATTTTCAGGATTTTAAAGATCTTATAACATTTCAGAATGTTTTAGACACGAAATGAGATTTTTATGATCTCACAACCTTTCAATTTTTTTTTTTGTTGTATCAAAATATTTTTTTTTTTAAGCGAATGAAGTTTTGGAACTGGGAGGTGTTTCTATTCTGTTGTTAGAAAATTGTCCTTACCAACTTTGGGTTTTTCTAGATCTTGGGCTCTCAGAATTTTAGATTTTACTCTTTAATTTTCCAATTATGGATTTTTAGTTCTAGACCTCAAGTTAAATTATTTTTTTATTTTCTTTATTAAACTGCGACTTAAAACACCGAAATTTGAATGTATTGCGTAAATCAAAAAAGTCAAATTTTGAAAAATTGGAATTGGAACCAGTTCCCGGAATTTTAAACTATGCCACAAAACATTATTTCATAGGAGTTATTCAGTGAAAGGATCTTATATCCATTGAGCTTTAGCCAATTACTGGAGCCATCTATAGTGAATTTTTCCAGCAGTGTTTTGCAAAACATAAAAAATTGACTCTAACAGTTATTCATAAAACTAAATAATCTGTTAAAATTGTATGCAAAATAAAATGTTGAAACAAAAAATACAAAAAAAGAAATAATTAAAAAAAAAATAACTTCAAACCTTGCATTCCGGCACACATTATCGTATTTCAATGATTCACACTTTTTGTTAACAATTACTGCAAAAAAAAATCTTTTAATAAACTTGTCACGAATACATTATGGATTTGTTAAAATAAAGGGTGATTTAGAAAGAGGTGGTATTTTTAAAAGATTTACAAAACTTCGGTTTTAACTTTTAATTCACATTTAATTGGAATTTATAAGCATTCATTCAGTTTATAAGCTCACATAAGAAGTGCATTTAAGAGAGATATCAAACCAACCGAAACTACCCAGGGCCTGGAAAGTTGTGGGTATGTTGCGGGTATAAGATTTCCAAAAGCACTTTTTTCTATAAAATGTTCAATTTTTGAAGTATATTATAGTAAGAGGTTATATAAGCTATCTTTTCGACTTTTTTTTAAATCACCCTGTATTCATGACATTCCAACGTATTCATAAAGTATACCTCTACACCATCGACGAAATTCTCAACAAAATAAATCACCTTTAGGCCATAAGGATGAAATCCGCTATTGTTCGTGCTGTCAAGCTTATTAATATTCCAAACGCAAGACCTACCGTTTCTTTATAAAGAATGAGAAAAAAAATAAAAAGAAACTACACCCACCATAACCAAATCGACATTTCCTTCTTTTATTTGCTCATTTTTTTTTTTCATTTCATATTCCTGCCTCCAACTCGTGTATTAAGTCTTAATTTTATTTATTTTATTTCACATTCAATTTTTATGCCACACTATCATCATTATAACCATCGTGATCATGATCATGGCTTAGAGCTAAACCTAAAACCTAAAATATTCCAAAAGACTATTTTAGAAAATCTAATCACGTAGAACACAAACCAGAACCAAACAGAACTCTGATTCGGTGATGGTGACAAAATTCATGAAAACAAAGTGCTAAGCAACGCTCTTTTTCGATACATTAAATTATATTCCAAAAATGGAAGTTTTATAGATGTGTTTGTTGCTTTTTATTCCTTTCAAGATGAAAATTCAAATAATGAACTTTCTGGATACAAGAAATAAGAGCAACATTATACCATACTATATACATTCAACACATAACATGATGTTGATGATGTGCATAAAATAAAAAAAAAACTTACCTTCAACTTTTGCCAATGCCAGGACGGAGATCGTCTGCAGTGCTGGAATAGCCCATGCGGCCAGGTGAAACAGATGCGACTTGTTTTCAATGGCTTCGTGGCCCCATTTAAGACCGGCTGCAAGGAACCAAGCCAAAGCCAAGCACGACCACCACGCAAATGCAGCCATGCAACAGAAATATAAAGCCATAAATAGGACAGTGCACGAAGTCGATTGTCGATGTCCCTGCAGGAAGATAATACATATAAACATAAATATAAATAAGATACAGAATGGCAAAATCATTGGGAATAAAGTGAGAAGAGGGTGATTCCTACTTAATCATAAGGCTTTACTTTTTTTTTATTTTACAATCAACTTAAAAATTATTGTAGCTCCAAGAACTAATTTATTGTTTTGTTTTGGTTTTTATTCAATTCGGTTTAATTTTACTTAATTTTATTTAATTTTATTTAATTTTATTTAATTTTATTTAATTTTATTTAATTCTTTTTTGATTTTATTTTATTTTATTTTATTTTATTTTATTTTATTTTATTTTATTTGATTTTATTTTATTTTATTTTATTTTATTTTATTTTATTTTATTTTATTTTATTTTATTTTATTTTATTTTATTTTATTTTATTTTATTTTATTTTATTTTATTTTATTTTATTTTATTTTATTTTATTTTATTTTTTTATTTTTATCCTTTTTATTTTCTAAAGGAATTATTTCATTTCTTTTTTTTTTTTATTTTTTTTTAATATTTTTTTATTTAATTTTGAATTTTAAAATATATGTAATTTAAAACTTTTTTAGTTTTAAATTTGTACTTTTTATATTTTGTTACAAATGATTGGGTAAAGCTAAGTACAGGCCTAAAATTATATTAATTCGAAAATAAAGGGGGGTTAAGCCAACAAAAATTGTTGTAAAAGCTAACGGGATAATAAAACACAAAAGTTGTGGGAACTAAACTCCTATTTTAATAGTTTGTGAACTTTTTTAACTAAATCTGATTATTGCCGAGCGATCAATTAATAAATAACTAAAGATTTTTTAAATTCTGTGTTCAAAAACAAAAGCTCTTTAGTAGAATTAAGATTATTAAACTTTTCAGTCGAAAACTTATCAGTCCAGTCAAATGGTAGCATGGGTTTTTGTCAAATCGTAGCCCAACAAAATTTAGCCTTATAAGTAGGGAATACCACCACAACAGCCCTACTTAGTATTCCCCTCATTTTCCATAAATAATGGCCGCCATCTTGATTTTAGTTTTTAGATTTTAACTCAATAAATATTAGCTTAAGGGAAAAAAGTTAAGACAAAAAATTTTCAGAATAAAATTTCCAAAAACTTATGACTGATACTTTTTTTCAAAATATCGCATATTTTCAAAGATATTAGCCTTGAAATGTATTGACTTTGATTTCACTGTCTGTTCTATACAAAAAAAAAAAAAAAACAATTCATGACTGTGAAGATGAATCATCTTAAATCAACTAAAGAGTTTTTGCCTTTTAGACACAGAAATTTTAATGTAGTAATTTATTTTACAATTTTTATTTTTTTTTAATGAAAAAATAAATTATGTTGGTCACCCTGTAAAAAAAATTCAATCTTCGTCCAATGCACATAATTATTTCTCGTTCATGTTTCATTCCTTTTTCTTTTTTCTTTTTGTTGAAAATAGAATCTTTAATTAAAAATATCCAAAGAAGCTTACAAAAAGGACAAAATATATTTATATGCATCATATAAGAACTCGTGCAGATATAATAACGTCTTATTCTAGAAGGCCCTTTTTATTTATTTATTATTTATAGAAAGTACATATTATATTTTGTATGTTATAATATAAATTTTATCCTTCGCATGGAAGGAAGGAAGGAACGTACCTGTGTTATAGTTGACATCATTTGTAGACGACCAAGACGAATCGGTGGAGGAAATGGCTCACGACATGCAACCGAGTCGCCAGCACCAAGACCCGCAACATACGCGCAACCAACCACTAAATAGCAAATGGCTAAGAAGACAATAGCTCGCTCAGGATAGCGAAAACGTGATGAATCGATTAGGAACGTAAGCACCTGAAAATAAAAATGAACAATGAATATAAAAAAAAAAAGATGAATTTCAAGATCGTATAGCTTAGCTTTGGCTTGAGATGAAAGTCAAGTCCAAAAGGAAGGACGGATGCTTGGGCGGCTAAACATATATGATAGGAAAAAGGAGGACGACTTTTTTTTGAATAGGCGGAGACCAACGTGACCATAAAATGTATTTTTGCTCTTTAATAAAGAGCAAATATGAAAATGTTAATTGACAATTTAAGATTGATCATTAAAAGTGAAATAATATATAATAATGAGAACGGGTTGGTAAATCGACTTGGAGGTTTATAGTTTTTTTTTGTTGTTGTTTATCTGTTTCCATATATGTGGGAAATTATTTAGAAATCAGCGTATAAAGGAGTTGGTGTCTGTCTCTAATGAACTAGCTGGTTTGACAACATTTAGTCGGTTTTTGCTGATTATATAGAAATATTCATACATGGTAAGGAGGCGGACAGTAAATCAATTTAACTAAAATTGTTGCCTTTCTTTCTTAAGACATGTACCATCGATAACATGATGAATGTAATCGACTCCAGTCAACACGATATCAAAAGAGCAAAATAAAATTCCATAGTCGATACATTTACTGAAGTAATGGTGTTTTTAAAGTTTGTAGGTGGATTGTGTATCAGGAGTAAAAACTGCCGCTAATGTTGTTTGCTTCATACACCATTAAAAAAAAAAATAGAAATTAAAAAAATTATTTCTTGTATAGAATTGTGGTGGATACAAAAATCAGGTAATTCGAACTAAAAGTTTAAACGTCATAATTCTGCTTTCAAATTCTGCTTGTTCAAAATTCAGTATTTCAAAAATTCTGTTTTTTATATCTGAATGGGTGTTTTTTAAGACAAAATCTGAGTTTTCATGAACAAAAATTTTGTACACATAAAATTTTGATATACAGAATTTTGGCCAAACAGAATGTTGACCAGAAAAAATTTAAGAAAAAAAAACAAACATTTTCTGTTTTTTTTTTTAATTATTTCTGGTCAAAATTTTGTTTATCGAAATTTTGCATGAAAAAAATTTTGTCTTAAAAAAAATTCTAATTTTCCAAAATTCTGTTTATGAAAATTAAAATTCGATCCAAGAAAAACGTTCATTTAAATAGAAATACATAATTTAAAAAACAGGATTTCGAAATACCGAATTTAGAGCCGAACTATTTTCGAAAAACCGTAAAACTACAAAGAAAAAAAAATGGAGAGCATAAACATTTACAAAAAAAAAAATGTTTTGAAAAATAGTTTAGTTTAAATTTTTCATATCGAATATTTTTTATAAATACAGGCATTATTTATTTTAAATTATAATCTTAATTTTAAGAGGTAATTTGATCTGATGAAAAATATTTATATTTCCATTTTTAATTGATCATTCTTTTCTGATAACATTCAATTTTTGTCAGCAATTAAAATTTTGTGGCTCAATTCTTTTTCATTCTTGTTTTTTAATCTGAAGTTAATAAAAATAGGACTATCTAATTTAAAGCATTTGCATAATAAAAGCAATAAGTTCCAAAAGAAATTGTATTCCTTTATAGGTTTAAATTAGAGAATGAGATTAACGGCCGGTTGCACCAAACGCTTTAAAAAACTGAACATGCTATTGAGTCTTAAAATGACTTTTGTTCATACACAATGAGTGATTTTAAGATTTAAAAAAAAAACTTGTTAAATATTGGTGTAACCGAATATAAGTTCTTAAAAACTATTTACACAATTTATTTGGAAATTTTTTGTTTTTAGTGCAACAAAAAACAAAGGCTTATAAGGAAATTCAATAATTAGGTTGCAAGGTACAGTCATCTTTCAATTGAAAGTCAGTTAATATTTTCGAAAAGTGTCAAAAATTAAGTTCTTTTAAGGGTCTCTCAAACCAATTTTTTTTCCATTTACAGATAAAAGATTTGGCAAGTAAAACATATTTCCCAATCAAAATGCAAATTTCCAAATGTTCGTCTCGGTGTCGTTCTGTGAAAAATTAGGCCCAAAAATTTTAATCTAGATGCTGTAGGACATTTACTTTTTACAGTTTTTTTTTAAATTTCTTTCTTTCTAATTGGAATTAAAGAACATAGCACAGTGAAAGATATCTGTAGATGTGTAACCTTACAGTACACAAGAAGTAATATTACAACATACGGAAAGGGAAGTGTTCTAATTCTTTGCGTTTTGTAACAATAATTAAAACTTCCGTTCTAATCGTTTCCTTCCATCTGCAACTTTAATTGTTAAAAGTACAAATAAAATACAGAATACACAATTTATTATTCTACCATCATACAATACTTAATTACACTATTTTTACACCTTTTATTCACATATTTAAAAATAAATAAATTAAACCAAACTCATTAACACCACACCGACAATCTTCTTTCCTAAGGCCAAAGTAATTATATAAACCCACATACGATATATACAAGACTATATGATAATATCTTAAAACCTTTAATAATTCAAATTAATCTCTGCTGGTGCCTTAACGGTTTTTACTCATTTTCATTTCTTCAGCCACAATTATAATTAATCTCGCTAGTCGCTATCGTGAATTGCTGATCTAATTTCTATCTTTTTAAACTTTCAATTAACTCATAAAAATGTACCTTAGTGTCGGATATTACGTACTCACAAAATGGTGTGACAGTAAAACTTGTCATTGCAATTAAAATTGTCATCATTCCGTTGCTCGTAGATGATGGCTGTCTCTCCAGAGAGCAACCGTCACTGTTGCTACTCTGCTACTGTCATCATTAATGACACACAAGATGAGGATGGCCTCTGTTTGATAAAATGCGAATGTCGACGAAACTCAGAACTTATATGGATCTCCCTAAATCGAAATTCTTCAAAAAGTTACCAACACCAAGTTTTCGAAATAAAAAAAAATAAACTTTTCAAAAAGCAAAAAAGTTCATGAACCTCATGTGATGGTTACCTTCCTACTTTTGCATAGTTATGTCTTATGAGCCAAAAGACCATTAACGTCACTCACTCACTGTTATTACTTTTATACATTGGAGATGGGGGAGCGTTGAGAGCTGGGACATATGATGACGATGAACAAAAATTCTGGTGATAATGATGATGACACGATGGGAAAGTTGATGAGAGGATGATAATGATGACAAATCCAAACATTTTCTCTTTCCTTTGTATAAAATCTGCTGCAGTATATCCACCTACTGATGATGACATAGCCAGCATTTGGAATTAGATTGAATTTGTACAAAAGAACGAAAATCAGGATCTATTCATATTCTCAGCACATATTCATATATTTTTACGAAGAGAAAAAAGTTTTTTTTTTCCTTTAAGAGGTTTTTCCTTTTTTTTTGGACTTTGTCTCTCTCCCAAAGGAGCTTACACATAACCTAATTTATTTGTTGGTAGATTTATGGAAATGTTTTGGGAGGGTTTTTGGCTATATCCAAGTAGGTATGCCGTTTTTGGGTTGGGTGTTTTGTTTGATTTATATATATGTTTTTTTTTGGGCAGGAAAATATTAAAATTCATGACATGATCTCTGTCACCAAATCAGGACTGAGCAATGATTTTCTATATACCGACATGTTGGGGTTTAGTTAAAAAAAAAAAAAAACAAATATGTAGGGATACTGATTTAATTTGTTTTATATTTATTTGTTTATTGATTTGTGTTTTGTGGGTTTTTGAGAATCGTGGAGGTATTTTTGGAGAATTTGAGATTAATAGTGTAGTTTATTGAACTGTCTTTGAAGGAAATTAATAAATACAATATTCTGATATTTCAAGGAATACAGAATATGTTAACGAAAAAGTAACAAGAAAACGGAACTGATAACTGATTACATTTTCAAAGTACCGTCAACCCGGTTGACTTGAGCGAAAAAATCTAACGATGTCAAATTGCTTATTATGACCTTCAATCGATTGGAAAAAAAATCGGTTGTAATCGGGAAATCGATAAATACTGATCATCGCCAACACTTGCAGCAGCAATATTTTTAACTTAGCGTCCATTACTATGACGCACAATCGTAAATGGGAAAAATTCAACTAATAGGACACTTCAAATGACAGCTGTCAAATGCTACAATCTTGAAACCACGAAATGAATGACTTTGTATAAATAGAGGTCTATCGAAAACAATAACAAATTGAAAACATAAACTTTTTGAGTCCAGTGTTCTTTTTAGGGCACAACATCTGCGCACTTGGTCCGTGCGCATTTTTTTTTTTACATTTTGTTTGATGAAATTTTTTGTTGACAAGTTTTTATTTCCAAAAATTTTGTTTCGGATTAGAGATTTTGATTAAACTTGACATTACTATGATAACGAAGTCGAAAAAAGTGGTTCCTAGATTTACAGCTTAAGCGGATGGGTGAATTTTTTTGAAAATGTGTGCATAGAGTTTTTTTGGGCCATGTGACATGTTTTTTCTTTTTGCTTAAGGCCAAAAATATATTTGTTTTGCGTTTTTGGAAAATGTTTTTTTTTCGAAAACTGCTCCGACGATTTTTTTCGAAACGTTGGCACACTTTTAGTGAAAAAAAAAATTGTATTTGAATCTAGCATTTTTTGATTTTCTCAAAAACGATTCATCTTATGATTTTAATCAAAATACAAAAATATATAAAATTTATAAAAAAGTGCATTTAAATTAAAAAAACAATTATTTTTTGAAAATTAATTACATAGGTATACTTTCAAAACATACATATTATGATACATATACTAAACACACATAATAAACTAATATATGGCCCATTCTTTTACACTGGGACTTAAAACGATGGTGAAATCGCACATAAGCGTAAGTACGGGTAACCCGATTATACATTTTTTTTTTGCCAGCAGCGATTTTTTATAGAATGCTCAACAGAATTTTCTCCATTTTCTCTTCTATCATTCAAAACAAGACAAATTATCAAAGTTACATACATAATATTATGTACTTATTTTTTATAGAACAGTTTATATAAATTTTGTACATTTTTTATCTTTAGACATTATTGTGACTATTTTTTAAGATAGAATCCCAAAACTTTGGATTTAATAGAAAAATATCTTCCTGTGGAGCTTGTAACAAAAACATGATCGAAAGACATTTATCATTAACAGTATTAAAAAGCAAATAAGTCATTCAACTTTTCGCTTTTAAATAAAATACAAAAAAAAAAAAAACCTGTTTTAAATCTTATAATACTGTCAACAAAAAAAACAACGTCAACGTTTGCCTATAAAATTAAATTCATATTCCTTGGTTATCTCTTTACTATACCTTCCTGCCTACACATAAATAAATAATAAAAATAGGCAATGTAAATTCAAAGCTTATGTTCTCTACCTACAATTTTTTTATTTATTTTTTCTATTCAGTAAATTGAAACAATATAATACGATTACTGTCATAATAATCCTCCATTCAATTGTTGTTTTATTTTTCTATATTTGTCTCATTTTGATTTGAGAAAAAAAAAATAAAATAAAATCAAAAAATAAATAGCAACATTGATATTATGCAAATTAACCGATTTATTATTATTATTCAGCAGAGCCAGCGAGAGCTTTTACACGTTAAGTGTTTTTGATGTAACAAACCGATAAAGCGATTATGCTATGATTCACAGAACTGTAGGTAGGTTTAAGTACATCAACCATCATTGAAGGACTGATTGTAGAATTGATTGCTATAATCAAGGCTTCATACAATTTATCCAAATGTCCGAATAACGGAAGGTTGTGAGAGGAGTTTGAAATCCAGAGTGGAGGTAGGCAAGGTTCTATATTATCACCAATGCTGTTCCTGTTGGTGATTAGTGCTGTACTTTAGTCAGCTTTTTCGGTTGGTAACGGAGAAATTCATTTGATTATGCCTTCTATACTGAAACACCTGGAGATGAAATTTGCTTACATTCTCATGGTATCTCCATTAAATTAGAATAAGGGTGTTGACTGTTGATAGAAGGAAAAACAAAAAAAGATCAGGCTAGGAACTTCCCCATCTGCTAAAGTAAATATTTCTGGCCAATTAGTTGAGATAGTACAAAATTTTCAATATCTCCGAATTAAATGCTGATGACGAAAATGTAGAAAAGTCGAATCGGAAAAGCTATGGTTGCGTTTAGGACGCTGTCCAAAATATAAAGAAACAATTCTATAAGCTCGAAGCTCCAAAATATGACTTTTCAGCACCAGGAAAGTAGCATTCGCAGTCACAAGAAAGCTGAAAAAGTTCCGGAAACATCTTGAGAACTATTTGGTCAAATCGTATCTCTAATGATGAATTTCATGCGATAACAGATGAGGAACCCATTGGACACAAGTGGCAGTAGATCGGTAATTCGCTTCAAAAGGGTAACGAGTGAATTGCGAGCCAGGCCAAGATCGGGTCGATCTAGAAGCACTTGGCGAAGAACAATCGAAGAGAAATCAGCTCAAATGGGGAAGAATTGGCGAGAGCTGAAATACGTCTCAAGGAATCGTACACGATAGCGCATAGGAGTAGTAAAGGCCTCTCAAGGGGAAAGACCCTTGGACATAATTTAGGTTCGAGGACTTAAGTAAGCAAGTAAAGGCTACGTCAATAAACCAAATTGCTGATTTTGGAGTTAAGATTATCCTCCAAGACACTGTTACACCCAGAAAAACTGACTGTTTGGAGTTCTTTCAAAATGATGCTGACCAGAACGTTACAGTCAATGGTGACCGCTAAAGAGCCATGTTTACTGACTTTTTCGTTCCTCAATTGAACAACCATGATGTGGAGCTATGGTTTTAACAAGACGGCGCAACATGTCACACAGCTCTTGCCACAATTGATTTATTGAAAGAAACGTTTGGTAAGCGCATAGTTTAACGTTTTGCTCCCGTGAATTGGCCTCCAAGATCGTACGGTTTAAAGCCGCTAGACTATTTTCTGATGTGAAGGGAAGTTGCCGGTCTACCCCGATAAGCTCAAAACGATCGACCACTTGGAGGACAGCTTTTACCTCCAAGCCAGAGCCGTCCCGCCAAACGTCAAAAACTTCAAATCAGTAAATCAAGTTTGACTTTAAAAACGGTATATGTATATTTCTACTTGACTAAATTATATCAGAGTAACGTTGCTAAACCTGATCTTTATAAATTTTTAATATTGAGCAAAAAAATATGTCCCTTGCCAAAATAAATAAATAAATTTCTGGAACTTCTTCCAAGAGAACTTTTTCTAACAAAAGTCAATTTAATTTAGAATTTAATTGAATTGTCACCCATCGAATTGGTATTCGAAATAAAAGAAATCGCATTTTCAAGAGTGTTTCTTATCTATTTGTCCTCGGATTCCATTTATCCTCTTTTTTGGATGAAAATTCTTCAAAATCCATTTCTTTTAAATTCCGTTGAAGCAATTCATCTTCATGCCACCCTCAAATGTGGCAGCAACAATCCAGCCAAACTACATATATAAATAGATAGTAGATACATAGATACACTGTGAAAAGCATTGACATCCTGCTTTAATCGACAACTACGACGACGGACGGCGACGCGACGTCAACGAACGCCAACAACGAACAACGACGACAAGGAATGTTATTTTTCCATTTTAGTCTTTTGAAACTTCGTACAATTTTCCAGCAGCAGATGTTTCGATAGAGTTTTCGACTCGATTGAAAATTCTTCTTGAATCTACCCTGCTGCACTTGCAGAGGTATATGTTGATACATCCCTCTTTTCCTCGAACAAAAAAAAAATATTATTTCCGTGTAAAGAAAGAAATGGATTCATAATTTATTTGACTGTAAGCTTGTGCATCATTTATCTCTAATCACAGTGAGTGGCTGGTTTGGCTTTTGCCGCAAGTCAAGAAGCCCGAGGAAGAAGCCGAAGAGGATATTATGTAAAAATAAGATTCCCAGCATATCTGGGGAGAGATGCATTCAGCAGAAGATTCTTCCAAAAAAAAAAAACTTTTCGAAAGCAATTTATAGGCAATGGCTTTTAAATTGAATAAATTCTAATGGATCTTTGGCAAGTTCAACAATACCATAGATACTTTTGTAGTTTATGTATTCATGTCTCAGTTAGTTTATGTGGCTATGCCTTGTTTTCATGTTCATGTTCATCCGCCAAAAGAATTTTTTTTTTGTATTTAGAGACATCATGTAATTTATGACCACTTACCGTAAATAAACAACTTGCAACACACACAGCCGCCCAAGAACCAACCCAATAGCGTAAGACAGTTCGTTCATTTTCGGGGAAGAACATTGCATGGCATGGGGCTCCACAATCACGAGTTTCCTGGAATAAAAAAAAAAAAAATTTAATTTTAAATTTGATTCTATGGTAAATACAAATATCTTTTTAATGAAATGTTGGAATCAGAGGAATATATGGGATGAAGCTATGGCGCTATCTAAAATGTTTGTATATGGCGATGTAGATGTAGGTACGTTTTTAACTTTAAAAAATTTAATTTTTAAATAGATTATTTTTTTAGGAGAAAATATAAAAATACATTACAGTTTCTCAAGACTTTATCATCCACCTACTTATTGGACAATTTGGCCTACGTATACCTAACTCAAAAATAGATTTCAAAATAAAAATGTCTCAAATGGTTCGCAGAGAATTATATTTTCATGCGCATTTCTCTTATTTGGGACGCACTTCCATGTTTTAGAGCGAGAGAGGGAAAATTGAAAGAGTGTACAATTTGGAAAGTATATCTAAAAGGTTTTGAAAAAATGTTGCTAAATAGCAATTATATCACTAGCCAAAAACGATCAAGAATAAAACTGCCAACGAATTTAGAAATATCGGCCAAAGTTACATTTTCCCCAAATTACAAGGTAGAAAAAATTGCGAGAATATTTTCAAGGTAAATCAATTGTTTTTTGTCAATATTCCAACACTTTTTTTCCTGTAAAATTTGGCCACAATTCAGACTCATTTTTAAACTTCTTCAGTTACCAGCGATTGTCACATTCTCGAATGGGATCATAACTTTTTCACTTCAACAGTCACCCTAATGCTCCACGTGTGGGGTTCGTCGGGTTGACCTCAGAATACGTTGAAAAACCTCCCGGTATTGGATTGTTCCATGTCTGTCGCTTTATACAAAGTCAGTCCAACCAAATTATCACCTTCGCGATCATTTGGCATTTTAAAAGTATTCTGTAGAAACGGGGCAGCTATGGTTATGTCTCGGGACCACCATCAGCTGGTTACCGGCGAAAGTTTACGTACACCCACAATTCGGAATTAAAACCTGAAAGAATAGTCAACCGTCACACGGAAGAAATGTAATTGGCTATCCTAAGAAACTTGGACCAGGATCCATGAAAGGAAACAACTCAAAGTTTGCATCGCAGCAACTCCAGCAGCAGGGAGAAGCAAGTTTAAGTCTACGTATCGTATGAAGATTAGAGAAGTTCACCGTAGTGTACGGCGTAATAAGTGCAACCACTTAAACGCATTGGCTACAGAAGCAGAAAATGTCCCAAGCAAGTCTTAACAATATTTGATAAAAGATACCTATGACGAATCACTGCTAGTTTCGGAAGAGGACCGGGTAAAAGGATCCCAATGTCTCAATGTCCAAATTTCACGCCCGAAGTAACAATTTCCCTCAGAAGAGAAGAAGTCTTAAACGCATGAAGTTTCCATGAAGATTGGATGAAAGGGAATGATTAGGTCTCAAGGAAAGGAGACCTTACGCAGTGCAAAAACTAAGAAGAAGAATTTGCGTGTTACCGGCAATAGCCAAAATTTCCAAGTGGATTTTCTTGGAACCATTTCACCATTTCACCTGTTCTTCATCAACTTCGAAAAGAAATTCCAAATTGTCGATAAAGAATTTATCTGGCTTGCTTTCTGTGATGCGTTCAAATGTCACTTTCTGTATAAACAAATGTTCTCAGAGGAGTTCGAAAGCAAAAGTGGGATGAGGCAAGGGTGCATACTCTTACCAATACTGTTTCTGTTGAGGATTGATTAGTGACGTACGTAGCTTTCACATATCCGAAAACCGTACATCATGGCATCAAGAGGGTTAGTTGCCCTTTGCCCTGCAAGAGGAAACTCACGGACTTAGGTAAGTAGTATTTGAGAAATATCTAGCTCTTCAAAACACTTTAAAAAAAAAAAAATGAAACAAGTATCCTTCTCAAAATTACCGTAGTGTATTATTACCGTAGATGCAATTCAATCCTCCTATAAGGCCTTATCTCTTAACCAAATATTTATCTGATAAACTGACTTTTTCACCAAATTAAAAAAATAACAAACGTTCATGAAATTTTGTAAACCTATTATGTTTCAAATTCTAAACTCTCTAAATACACTTCTTTTTATGCACCAGTTCCCCTAATTCTACTGAATTATTATGTATTTATAATAAATTCCATTCCCATTGTTCCCAACCACAGCATGATGTGCCTATCTACCTGTTTTACGAAATTTCAAATTCAAACAAAGACCGCGAAGTAGAATTCAAAAAACTATTCCCCAAAGATCAGACAACGTACAAAAAGGACATACTTACATATATACTAGATTTTTAAAATGTATCTCAAAAATCTAGATACAATGAACCAAAAATGTTCATTCTGTGATGATATACATCTCCTCGTCGTCATCGTCTGTGTCGGTTGTCCTCATTCACATTATTTATCTCATTCTCATGATTCAGGAGACTATAGTCGAGATTAAGGGATGGATTGGATATTCCTATACCTACTCTGATTGCCATCAGTGCTAAGGCATCAGAATAACAAAAGGCATTTAAAATATACAGAGAGCAGAAATGGTAAAAATTTTCAGTTCTATTCTACTTTTCTCTTACCCTCGTTTTTTTTTTTTTTTTTTTGTTTTGTTTTTGTTAAAACAATGTTATCCCTCAGGAATATAACCAAACCATACCATCAACTTTGTTTCTTTTATAGTTATCATATTCTGACCACTTTTAAGTAAAGCAAACTGTTGAAATACTGTGAGACTGAGAAATGTTTCGATTTGACTGACACTCCTAATAAATAATTGAGTGAAACTTCCAGTTAAGGAAATTTTAATTTGTTGCAACCCAAAACTTGCCCATTGGCGCTTGTGTGAACCATGAAAGAATAAAATTGTGAGTTGGGGAACAACTTATATTTAAAATTTTTAAATAAAGTGGAATGCATTAAATAACTGTTGTTTTTCACTTTTTGATTTTAACTTTTTAACAGTAGGTAGTGTAAAAACAAAAAAAAACAGTGTTACCACTTCTAACTTGTTTTTTTTTTTCTTTTAAAAAATCGTTTTTATGATTTACCTTTTTTAAATTGTAGGTTCCAAAATAGACATTAGGTGTGTTTTGGTGACCAACTGCAACCCAGTCAGTCAAAATTTAACAAGAGATACAATAACAAAAAACTACTGGCATTTACTTTAACTTTTTTTCTCAGTCAAATTTTACTTGACAAAATAGTATGTCTACTCAAAGGCAGGGGCGCTGATGTTGCCATTTTCATTTTATATGTTGGTATGTTCGATTTTGTCATCTTAAGGCTGGTTACTCACCTGTATTTTTAAGGCGGAGTTTATAAAAAAATCTTTTTGACCGAGGTCGTTTTAAATGCTTTCAACAAAAAGATTATAATTTTTGAGAGATGAACTAAATTAACAATCTCATGAAAAGTTCAGCGCCAATCAAACATCAAAATAGTGAGAGCCCGCTGTCAAATAAAATGAAAATGTCGAACAAAAACACGAAAATGTGCAATGTGAACGCCTTTTTGGTTTGGTGTGGATACTATTAAACCAGAATCAACGCTCACAACGATGAAATAACAGTAACAACACGTTGCTATGATTAACAACAGCACGTTGTTGTTATTGTTGTTTCGTAGTCACGATTTTTTCGAATTAGTCTAAGTTATCATTAAAGGACTATTTACATGAGAGCGACCAACGACCGACGAAAGAGCGAATATTCGTCCAGTTTGACATTTCTTTCACATGGCCTTTTTTATTCGTTGCGAATTACGTTTGACTTTGACAAATTCAGTCATGACCCACCACGAAGAAAACAAAAACAAGATTGATTTTGAGGTTAGTTGCGCGAACAATTTGTTCGTCGTAATGTCGATCGTATGTGGAACGCGAATAGAGTTTGACAATTCGTAACAATCATCTTGCAATTCGCGACGAATAATTTGTTTTCTCAAATTTATCGTATTTTTTTCAAACAAAAAGCTTAGTTTAGTATCGGAACATCAAAACAAAATGTACTTCTGTCATTTTGATTAAAATTTGTGAAGAATTTAGGTTAATAAATTGTTTTAAATCACATTTATTCGGTCATTCGTTGTTCGTTCTCATAGAGAAATCGAACAAGCCTTAAAGTCAAAAGTGAAACACATTTGCTGTGGATCGTTTTCTTGATTTTTTTTACTCTGCTGTGCTACGTTCTCAAAAAAACACACCTATTATAAAGCTATATACCTACCGAGAAATTAAAAAAAAAATTAATTGGCTTAAAAATTTTTTTTTTCGTGTTTAATTCAAAGTTTTGAATAATTAAATAAAAATGTAAAAGTTATCTTCATGGAAAATTATATTAGAAAATATAGAAACGACTGCGAATATATTTCGAAATTTTCAAAAAAGTCCCAAAAAAAAAATGGGACGTGCAACTATAAAAGAATGCCATAATGTTGACAAACGATTTTTTGTCGAATATATTATGTATATTAGAATTTTTGAGCACCACGGTTGGAGTGTTGACTGTCCCAAGACTACATGTTAATCAATGTCTTAAAATTATTAAGAAAGACCTAATTAAACCAACGACTTAGAGAAAACGACTTCTTTTGTATTGCTAGACATAATACTAATTATGGTTCTAATAATCCTATTTGCAATTCCGCTTCATGTTTCAATCAATTTGAAGATTTGCTAAATTTCCATTTAAGCCGAAATGAATGTAAAACTTTACTTTTAAATAATATTTAATTAATTAGTTTTAAGTTTAATTTTAAGATATTCTATGAAAGTCAATGTACTTGTTAGAGTTAAATAAATAAATAAATTAAAAATAGAAATAAAAGAAAACTTGAAGAACGTGTATTTTTTTATCGAATTACATTTCCAGATTTTTCCGTTTATTTTTTTTTTTTCAACTGGCTTTAATTCGAAAGCCATGAGTGTACAAATTTTTATAAAAGTTGAACAAACGTAGGAAAAAGATTTCAACTGTTAATTTTGCCCAACTTCCAAAATCACTTCACATTATGACATCGATAAAATGAATGGTAACTCAAAAAAAAAAAAAACATAAAAATCCAAGCTTGGTAACACTGATCTTATTTCAAAGAAAAGTTGAAGCATCACTTTCAAAAGAGAGTAAGTACGGGGCAGTCATTGGATTGCATTGCAAAATAAGAGGACGCATTATTTTACCAAAGGACCACAGCACATATACTGATATGCATGTTTTGCATATAATGCGCAGATGCACACACATTGAACAGAAAACACCATCATTCAATCAATAAACATAAAAACTCTTGGGCACGTATGTTGAACACATTTACAGAGCGAAACAGATAAATTGTCTCTGGCGGGCATCTGTAGATGGATATATTGGATTTAAGGGCCAAGCTAACCATCAACAGACCCAGGAATAAGAAGAGGTTTTCACTTGATTATTATGGCAAGGAGATATATATATATCTGTATATTGTATTCGTATGACGTCCGCATGTAATTTAACCCTCGTCAAATGGCTGGCAGCGTTACTCGTATATTTTACAGAGAGAGTGTTTTCAAACAAAAGGAATAATAACAGCGACTGTGAAGGAAAATTTTATAATATAAAAATTTAATGAGAAGCAGATATAGAGAGGTCAGCTGTTGTTGGCGTTATTGTCATCTCAACTATAATAGATCTCTCGTAAAAGAAAAGGGAGGATAATGGCGTTTATTTCTTAATGTCCTCGATATTACTTTCGTTTTATGGTACCTATTTCTTTTGTTTTGATTGAATCTGTTGCACTTATTGTGTTTTCTGTATTCATAAAAAAAATGATGTGTCCGTTTTATTCGTTAAGTGTAAAAAGGTAAACTAAAATTAACTTAAGCATCTACAGGATTCTTTCCAAGACAAGCTAAGGAGATTTTTTTCAAAGTGGGGCAGATCATGGACGGGAGTAGGAAAAAACAGTCAAGAAAACAGTCGTTTTTTGCAAAAGTCCATAGAAATATTAATATTTTAATATAACGGGTCCGCCAAATAACTTTTTATTTTGAAAATACTATAAAAAAATTTACTGATTATATTCTCAAATTTCTTTTTTTATTTGAAAGTACAATCCTTCCGGTTAATAATGGAAAATAATTTCATTCAAATGGCTGTCTCGGCTGGCCATGCAGTAGCCTACACAATCGGTCCAATTTTTAAGCACATTATCGATTGTGTGCAGCTGTATTTCACCAATGGCTTCACGAATATTGTCCTTTAAAGCGTCAATTGTCTCTGGCTTGTCGGCGTAACACTTATCTTTTACGGCACCGCACAAATAATTGTCGAACGGAGTCAAATCGCAGTTCCGAGGTGGCCAAACGACATCAGCTCTGCGGCTGATAATGCGATCTTCAAAAACAGGGTGCAAAACATCGAGTGTAGCTTCGGCTGTGTGGCACGTAGCGCCGCCGTTCTGTTGAAACCAAATGTTGCCAATATCCTCCTCATCAATTTTTGTGAACAAAAATTAGTTCAACATGGCCCAATAATGATCGCCATTGACTGTAACGGCTACCCCTTGCTACTTTTCGAAGAAAAATGGCCCAATTTTGCCTCTGGACAAACAGTGACTCGTTTTGGGTGTATTGGCTCTTCAGTGACGTGTGCCGGTTTTCTGTGCCCCAAATGCGACAATCGGCATGTTCTCTAACGCAATATTTTCCAGCGTTGTTCAAGCGTATACAAAACCATATTCGTTTAGGGGAAGGATAAAACTAATTATCAGTCAAATCAGACATGAGCTAAGTGTTACCATTACCTAGTTTGAAAAAAAAAAACGTTAGATGGCGGACCCATTAATATTTTAAAAACCAGGTAGGGGAGGGTAACTGACTCCCTTTGCCCCACTCTCTTGCGTCTATATGCTTATGAATGGATAACCCCCGAACTCACAATTTCTTAGATATCCAAATCTTGGAAAACAGTTCAGAACCTTATTCCTTAATGAGGCTCACGACAAATTTTCTCGAAGATAAGCCACTTCAAAAAAATTTTATTTAATTTTTGATTAGCAGCAAAAAAGGAGCGGGAGGGTCTTCAAAATCTGGACCTTAGTCGAAATTAAGCTTTTTCCTTATATTCTTTTTACTGGCAAAAATCATTTTTTATTTAAATTTCATTTCCAAAATCTGCAATTGTTTTATAATTCTATATGCATTGCAGTAAATGTTTTGTAAATGTTGCAGTTAAAAATTTTATAAGTGCAATATTCTATTTTCAATATTCTTGTTTCAAAACTCAGTAAATATTTTTATTATTATTTTAAGTAAAAACCTGGGTTAAGTCACGTGCAAAACCTACAACATAGTGGTGGCGATCACGATAACAAAATGGATGACAGTAGATTACACGAATTGTGGGGTGCAAGTACATTACAAAATAAAAGTCGAGTAGGAGTTATTTTTTCAAAAAAAAAAAATCAGAAAAAATTGACACCTTTTAAGATTCCATACAAAAAAAAACAGCATAGAAATGAACAAGCTGTACCCATAGTAATAAAACCAATCAAAATTATGTACTTAAACTAAATCAACCGTATTATAAACTTTGTATCTCATCATCTATTATTAAACCTACCCACTTAAAATTGTAACCTTTTAATTACAGAATGGCCATTATCCGTATAAACATTTTACTAATTAACTTGGAGTCTTTTCTTTTGCTCTTCACCCACCATCGGACATCAACCAATTTGATTGTCTCTCTCTCTTTCTTTGTCTATTTTAATGAACAACAACTTTGTTACGATTTAATCGCATTATCTTTACGAAGAGCTTCTCTTCTAGAGAACTAACAACACGAGTTAAGATCTGCATAAATTAACATTTAAATTAAATTTATCCAAAAAAAAAAAAAAAAAAAAAACAGAATCCAATGATATCTCTCTTCCATTTTTTTGTTGGTAGATTTTAAGAGCTTTTTCTCCATAAACAAACGCCTTCGCTTTTACGCTGCCATTGCATATCTAATTTTATGATAGAAAAAAAAACCGTGACCATGAAAGTTTAAGCCCTTAAGCTTAAAAAAGGAATAATAATTGATTTGAGTATTAAGAGCAACAAATGTCTGGGCTCTGGGGTATTTTATAAGAATGCTGAATGCTGATGAACCTGTCGCAAGTGAATAAAATATAATTAGTACGCCTCCACTGGAAATTTTTTCTGACATTGAAAAACTTCACTCCGTAGTTAGAGACATCTTCAATGCAAATTAAATTAAATTATTTTTCAAATTATTCTCGACCATGTCCGAATTAAACACAAACGTAGTGCCATATTAGAATTAAAAAAAAAAACACCTTTTTCCTTAACGAGCTTGAGTGCATGTTTAATTCCAATTATGGACTCATTCAAAAGATGCCTCTTCCTCTAAGCAATGTGTTGTGGATGCTGTACCGCCAAGTTCAAATTGTATAATCCTCTTTTTTTTATGAATGATGATTTAGTGTAGAGTTTTTTTTTTTTTTATTTTTCAAGATTCAAATGCATATCCATGTCCAAATCTTAAATTACCCCATGGCACAGAATCTCTGTTTCTCTTTGCAGTTCTTATTGAATTGAAAACAGAAAAATTACACTTTTAACAAGAATACATTATGTGGTTGGTATGTACACATTACACAGGGCGGTATTTGCTCAAAGAAAATAGTTTGACGTTCTTCTTTTTAATTTATTATTGGAAACGTAATTAGTATGGTTTGTGACTATCTATTGTAAACTACTTGAACGAGTTTTTGAACCTCTCTATGTGTCTTGAACGCTACTTTCAATTCTACTGAAAGGTGCTTTTGATTCTACTTTGATTTTCTGATTTTCTCGAAAACTGTGGGATTCAAAAAAAGCTAATGTGTGGTCAGAAGTTGTAATCCAACTGCTCATTTTTAAGCAAAAAAAAATACACTTTTTGGGTTCAAGTTAACATAGCTACGAATATCTTCAAATCTCAAATAACTGAAATTGATAGTTTAAAATAAAAATGGCGTGGCTGCAAATAATGTGCTTTAGCCACCATTTCGAAAAACGCATTTTTATCAATATTTTTTAATACAAAATTGTAGCAAAGGTCAGTGCCGTTTACGAGAAATTTGAGATTTTCAAATGAAATGAAAAAACATGCAATACTTTATCAAAATCCTCGCAAAATTGAGATTTTTGAGAGTTAATTTTTCTTCACATTCTTCATTTTAATTTGTTATAATAATAATATACCTAACTTATACTCAAAAATTATTAAAATTGTCAGGGGTGTTCTCGAGAAATAATTTGAGATTCTTGAAAACTGTCTCTTAACATTTTTATCGAAGGTACCATTATTTTCGAAAATAAAACTAATTTTTGTTCAAATTACTAGATACTACATATCTGAAAATCAGTTTGTATACAATTTCAAAAATATGTAAAAAGCCATTTTTGAAATATTTAATTTTCAAAATTTTTTAACTTCCCATAGGGAGTTATTGTAATCGGTCCGATTTGTCAAATCGAAATTTTTGACTTTTCTCGACGTTTCAAGGTCCCTAGAGCCTATATCAATCATTTTTAGAGAGATGTCTGTGTGTGCGTGTGTACGTACGTTCGTACGTTCGTACGTTCGTACGTTCGTACATTCGTACGTTCTGGTACCATTTTTCGTCGTCGATATCTCAAGAACGAGTAGAGATATCGACTTGAAATAAATTTTGTTTTATAGATAATAACTTCGAAAAAAGCTGAAAGAGCGTTTATTAATATTCAATCAGTTGTTTTTTTACTATAGCAGTTTAAAAAAAAAGTGAAAATTTTGGTTGGGCTCAAATATCTCACGAACAAATAATGCTACTGACTTGAAATAAATTTTATTCGACACATTATGACGTCATACAAATTTGATATGAACTTTGATATGAAAATTAATATACCGTTATTTTTTAAAATCAAAAAAATTAAAAAAAAAATTTACAACTCGAATATCCTTAGATGGAAAAACGATATTAATTTTAAAATAATTTTATTTTACGAAAAATATTGTTTTTGACTAATGGTGAAAATTTCAAAAAAATTCAATGGACAGTTTTTTAACAAAAAATCAAAAACTGTTAAAAATTCTAAAGAAAAGTAGTTACAATTGTATTTCAGCTCGAATATCCTGAGAACGAACAACGATTGTGCCTTCTAAAATATTTTATTAAATTTTGTTATAGTTTTTGCTGTATTATCTGTGGTATTTTATTATTTTAAATAATTTAGTTTTAGCGCATTTCGTAAATCTCTTTAAATAATTAAAATGCTTATCAATCTTAAAATAATGATTGTTTGAATTTAACAGCTAAAGTTTGTTTCGCAGAAAATTTGGTTATTTGAAAAAGAAAAACTAAATATAAAGTTTTCAAGATCACAAATGGGAAGTTATCAGTGTGGGTCGCACCCAGCCTCTTTTTTTTTCTCAAAATTATTGTCGTAGTTATTTCAAGTTTTATCAAAATATAAAATTTTCCTGTACAAATCATTTGCAAACCAAAAAGTCCGTTGAGAAAAGTCGAAATTTTTGAAACTTTGTTTTTGAAACACCCAAAGATTTTTTTGAATAGAATAGATGGCGTTTGTCGTTATGCCATAACAATTTATTTTCGAATGGTAACCCTGATGTAACAGGATGTTTTTTTCTTTCATCAGTCTGTTTTAATAATCACACCTTCTGTGCTAATGAAGCCTAACTAACTTCTAAATAAATCTCCCTTAACTTCATGACACTAAAATAATCTCTAAATTGGTTCAGAACATTTAAATTGTTTAAGATTTATTTGCATTTCTGCATTCTAATATATAATATACCTGCACCTCTCATTGGGTCACTTTTTCTCTTCAGCTATGTATACCTGCCTCAAGGCCCCTTAAACAACAAGTGCTTTATTCGAATGAAAAAAAAAATAAGTGGTCGTCGTTGTGCATTGCTCGCAAAAGGATTTAAACACCAAATTGCCACAATCCCCTCGTTAAGTGCTGAGAAGAAGACTTTTTTAAGGTTGTCTGTCTGGTTTTTGTTTGCCGCCATATTGCCATACCATACATTATGCCGATGATGGTTCTGAAATTTTTGTTTTCTTCTTTTCAGTTTAGTTCTTTTTTTTTCACATACACAAACCAAAAAAAAAATATCAATTTTTTTTTTTAACATGCAACAAAGTAAAAAAAAGAGGGGGACATAAATTATTACGTACGAAGAAGATACGAGTTTTATAAAATCATCATGAGTGTATCTCAACAAGATATTCGCGTTTTGGTATATTAAACATCTTTCTCGCTGCTTTTACGAAATGCATCAGAATAATCTTGGAGCTAATGTTGTAAATTATGGATACCAAAAGCCCTCAGTTTTTGAAATTTAAAAATGTTTCTATTTTCTTCAAAAACTTTCGCTTGGCTAATCATATCGAAAAAAATATTAACACAAAAAATAAGCGAAATTTAAAATTCTTTCAGCAATATCAATAATTTTTTTCCTAAGACAAATAGCCATTGAGATATTGTCAAAAATCGTAAATCCAAGATGGCGGCCAATCTCACCAACGTTATCTCCCAGACTATGTTGTAAATATGCTGGGGTATCCTTTTTTCATTTTTTCCTTGATTCTCGTTTTTTTCCAGTCCCACTAATGAAGTCGAAATGAACTGCTGAAACTGAAGGATGACAAAGCAGAAGAAAATACCAAAAAAAAAAAATGGAAGAGCATACGAAAAACTGGTAGCAACTTCACCTGTTTTTATTTTGTTAACCGGCACTTTGGCTTATTTGTTAGCCTTACGCATCACTGAATGAGGATGGGGCATGTGTTTGTATTGGCCAAATAGGTGCAGTTATTTTTCCGGTGGCGCATTTTTAGTAGGTACATATTCACGCCATCTAGTGGTGTACTGCAATATGTAAACCAGTCGTAACTAGAGATACTTACGTACATTGCAAAAGGCGAAAATATTTCACTACTGATAGTGTGAAATAAAAAAAAGGTACGAGTAGGTAGGTAAAGTACTTTCGATATCTTGAGCTCTGGGGTTGGGTATACCTACTTGAATATATTGCTCGTATTTCAATCCAACAATGTGGGTTTAATAATTGTTTTTTTTTTCAACTGAGTGTTCGTGCATACGAAAAAAAAATATCTGAAGCCCACACAAAACTTTTTCATGCGCTATGAATTTAATCCTTACTTAGCCTATTTTTAATATTTTTTATATTCGCTTTGGCTTGGTCGGGCTTCGGTAGTTTTTTTAGGCTTTTATAGTTTAAGCATCCGAATCTGAAGTCAAAGCTGCATGAACTACTTCATGCTATACGAGCGAGGGTATTTCATAATTGATATTCCATGGTCTGCCGATATTTTTTTTTTTTTCTTACTGTTTACAATATCGACAGCAGATTGAGGTTTTCAGTTTTTTTTTTTTTTAAACGTATTTGTTGTGTTTCTGGTAGCATTTTTTTTTTTGCAATTGGCAACTGAAACACATGTGCTCGAAAAATGGAGCTATAATAAACATGATGTTGGTGGAACACCTTCAGGGTGGTAATCGATATTGGTTTTCTTTTGAATATAATTTATTATGACATTTTTGGTTATACAAAAGTGTGGTTAAGGAGTATATTGTATAGATATAGATACGTGAATCAAATTCATTTGGAAAATTAGTCAAATTGAAATATTATAGAAATACGACGGTAATATATGCCAATAACAGACGATCTATCGATATTGAAAATGTTGTGATTTGTGTTGAGTGACAAATTAGGAAATCGTGGTTGTGGTGAGGTAGTTTTTTTTTATGTTGGTAACTGCAAGATTTATAGGGAAATTAAAATAAAGTTGGACCAAGAACATAATTGTTAAGGGAAGGTCTCTTTTATAACATTAACTCTATTACTACTTGAATAAACGGCCCTTAGTCATCAAAACACGCATGTTTTTCTTGGCTACTTTTTTGAATCTAAGAAAATAGGTGGATGCCACGCCCACTGAATTAAAATCTCAAGTTTTTAATTAAAAAATGTGTATGTACTACTCTAAGGGCCTGTCTCCTTACCGGTCGAAAGTCATCATCATCATCGACTCGACAACCGGGGTCCGGTCCTGGCTTCCTTCAAAAAGTCTCTCCACCTATCCCGGTCTCAAGCCGATACCATCCAGTTGCAGACCCCAAGGCTTTAGGCGTCTTGGTCTACGCCATCTCTCAAGCCTCGTCTTCCACGCTGCCGTCTACCGTAGAATGTACCACAAAGGACTTTCCGGACCGGTTCCTCTTCACTCATGCGAGATAGGTGCCCTACCCACCGGAGTCTACCGAGCTTAATTTTTGTCACTATGTCTGCTTCAAGGTAGATTGCGTACATTTCATGACTGTACCGTCTCCGTAATCGTCCTTCCTCACATATGGGGCCAACAATTCTCCTTAAGACTTTTGTCTCGAACGCGGCTAAGAGGTCGGAGTGTCTTTTGCTAAGCACCCAAGTCTCGGATCCATACGTGAGTACTGGCAGGACCAGCAGCAGTTTTGAAGTTACGGTGAGATTTCTGGATTTGAAGAGCTTTGAAAGACTAGACTCTGTTTGAATTGAGCAGCCGCCCACGTATTTCTTCTTGTATACTTTTATCGGCTGCTACTATTGACCCAAGGTATAAGATTGCACCACTTCAAATTCAGATTTTGTATCGCCTGCTCGATCTGGATAAAGGAATCGTGTACAGCTTGTTCGGTCCTTCCAATGATATCAATGTCGTCTGCGTAAGCCAGTATCTGGATGGACTTGTTGACGATGGTCCCTCTTGTTGCCGTGCCAGAGTCACGGATTGCTTTCTCCAACACCAGGTTGAAGAGGAGGCAAGCCAAACCATTCCCTTGTCGGAGTCCATTAAAGATGTTGATTGGTCTGGAATTATACCTTTTCGCCAGTCTTCTCGCATTTCTTCCTAATCCCATATGTGCACTAAAACATCAAGAATTGCTTGGAGCAAGGCTGGTCCGCCGCACCGTGGTGGAATAATTCGGCTGGTATGCCATCGGCTCCCGGGGCTTTATTTTTCTTAAGCCGGCCATAGCCTTCTCATCCTCTTCTAAGCTTGGTGGCGGTAACACTACTACTTCTGCAGTGAGCTGACCATTTAGCAATTCATTAAAGTACAATTCCCTTCGCTCCAGTATGTTTGGATGATCGGTGATCAGATTTCCCTCTCCGTTCTTGCAGTAAGTGCAGCGTGGTGTGTACTGCGGACGGATTGGTAGAACTCCCGCGCCCAGTTTCTTTTTAACTCACAGATCATGTTCTTCTCACAGGCTGATTTTTTCTGTCTGTGAAGCCGTTTTTCTATTCTTCTGAGCTCTTTATATTCATCTTCGCGTGATCGCGTTCTATGAGATTGTTGCATTGCTCGTTACGCAACATTCTTACGTTCAGTCGCTAGTTTGCATTCATCATCAAACCAGTCGTTCCGACTTCTACGAATGCCGCCTAAGATGGAGTTGGCAGTACTAATGACACGTGTTCTTAAGGCACGTGTTCTTAAGATAAAATGCCCAGTAAGGCTTTTAAGGCCACAGTTATCCAATAGAATTTTTAGTGGGATTTTTGCAATTTTACTTAGTTTTTTTTTCTTAAAATTATTTATGTTTTTTAAGTATCCCTCTCAAAATTCAATATAGAAACTTAAAAAAAAATAATATTTGAAAAATATCCAAGGGAAACTTAAAGTTTTAAAAGTAGTACACGAAATCTCCACCAAATTTCAAATTCATTTTGATATTAAGAGAGTGTTTTTCGGAGCTAATTGGTTGGCATCAAAAAATTTCAAAAAAAAGACAGAAATAAATAAAACGTTCAAAAATTTAATTTTCAACTTTGGCAAGCGACAAAACTCAATTTCTATTATTTGGCAACGAAAACTCATTCAATAACTCAAATTACCCAACACGAAAAATAAAACCTATTCTCTACTACCATATAATATGAAGGAATCTAATTTTTAACTTTCTGTTAAACGTTCTCCAAAAACTCACACCCGAAATACTAGGTACCACAAGAGAAACTTTTTTTTGTGTAAAATTTATTATTACGGATGCAGCTTTCCTTTTAAAATGCATGGGTCTGGATATTTATCCTCTGTGTATATAGATACTATATCCTTTGTGTCCTGTCTGTGTCATCGTAGAGAAGCTCCAACGACAAGGTTTATATTTTTTTGTTATTTTCTTTTCTTCACCATTGGCCAATATATACCGGATAAACTCCATCATCAGGAAGGAAAACTGCTGTGAAAAATGTGTGTACACAGCAAAAAAAAAAAAAGAAGAAATATACAACAAGAAGTTTGTATCTTTTTCGATATAAAGGACTCTTCACCGGAAATTCGTTGGCTTCCACAGAAAAAAAAAAAAAACACAAACAAACAAACAAAAACAAAGCGGTAAAGCAAGGCACATAAAAAACAAAACAACACAATATGAAATTTTCTCTTTTTCAATTTTCGACTTGAAAAAGCTTTATTTTTTTGTTGTGGTCATATTTTTAGTAAAGCTGCTCTTTTTCTTATTTTGACCGCTTCGATAGCTATCAAAAGAAATGTCTGCCTTTTTTTTTGTTAATTTTCATCTTTTAATGAAAAGTTTTAAAGGGTGTTAAAGGTTTTTTTTAAGACCATTGTAATGGAAATGTAATTAGTTATTTTAAGGGCGAAAATATTAATTTTTATATTCTCGGATAACCCCAAAAATCCAAAGCCCAAAATTCAGAAAAGCCAAAAGACATGAAAACGAAGGACTGCGAAAATGCAAAATCCCGAAAATTTAAAATCTCGAAAACATAAAATCTAAAAAAAAAACTTGGATTTCGAGATTTTATATTTTCGATATGTTAAATTTTCGGAATTTTGTACCCAAAATTTTTAACTCTAAACTTTAAATGAAATTTCTCGAAAATGATTTAAATACAATTTGAAGTACATATATGAAATTTATTTTTTGGGTTTTCGGTCTTTTGGAAATTGGAATTGAAGGATGTTCGTATTTCTGGATTTCTGCATTTATGAATTTTCAGCGGATTAGGATTTAGAATTTTCTTCGAATCGCTATGTTTTTGTTAAATTTTGTACGATGTCGGTTTCATTGAGGCTCGGAATTCTTATTTCCCAATATTCAAAAGACAAAATGAGCAAAACCTTTATAAAATAATCAAAAATCCAAACAAAAGAAATCCTGAAATCTGATTTCCTGAAAACTTAAAATCCACAAATTTCGAAAACTCAATCACAAAATTAAAAAAAAAAAAAGATAATCTAAAAACTTAGATCCCGAAAACCCAAAATCTAAAGTCTAAAAACACAATATCGAAGGTTTAAAAATTTCATAAATTTAATATTCAGGAATTAACAATCTTGAGATAATAATACCTGGTTCTTTAAAATGTAACACCTGGTAACAAAAAAAAACCCGAAATTTTGAAAATATTTTATTTTACTTAATATTTCGGGATTTTGATGATGAATGTTGTTTCAAGATCACCAGATTTTAAGGTGGTAATTAGACATGTCTTTTGGTTTTTGAGAAGTTTCTAATTTTAGGGTATTTGTATTTTTCACGATTTTTGATTTTCATAATTTTGGATACCCCTACTTTTGAGTTTTCAATTTTTTTTTTTTTTGCTTCTTTGGATTTTAAAGTTTTAGGATTTTGTGGTTTTCTGGATTCTTGATTTAAGCAATTATGGTCTTAGAGATTTTGAGGTTTTTGGACTTTCTTGAGCTAATTTTATTTTTCTTTCAGGACTCTATTTAAAAAATAAATTTTTAAAACCTAAAACACCCTTTAACTCATTCAAATAGACGTAAAACAAAGCACACACAAATTATTCAACTATGAATTTTGTTTATAAATTTGTTCGCACTTGAACTCATTTGTGCCACAAGCAAAATCTCCAATGTCCATTTTTTAAAAAACAAAAAATAGTAAATGTGAAATACATAATACAAAAAGCAAGACCGTTCAGCTGGTATCCGTGTATATAAACGTTAATGCTCTTAGACTTATACGAGTACAACAAAACTCTTCATCAAGTCAAATTGTCTGGCCTCATCCTTCCATCTATTCGACCCTTCACTTAACTCTTTCTTTTTGCAACTACAACAGACGTCGGCCGATGGCCAACAACGACGGACACTAGAAAAATCGATTTTGTTCATTTGCACCCAAAGGCGATTTATAAATTTCAGTTTTTTGAAGTCATGAAAACGAATTGGCTTTCAACATTGCCGTCCATTGGCGCGGCTGCGGCGGCATTTGTCGTCAGCTTGGACGTCCGTTCGGTAAAATCAAAAAGGATACTATATACTGGTGAAATATTGCGATGGGATCAAGAGGATTTTAAACGAAAATTTTTGAAAAATTTTAAAACAACAAAAAAGGAAGAAATGCATGCAAGATATAAAAGCATAAATTTAATAGTTCAGCAGATGATGTTGTATTTTAAGCTGATAGTTACGAGGACAGTCCCAGAAGTACCTGGTCTAACAAAGAAAACGCCAACATTTTTGGAAAATTAAGTTTTATTTCTCTACGTAGTCATGATTTTAGCTCAATACACTTTTCCCACCATATTAAAAAATTGATAAAATTTATGAAGCAAAGTAGATTGAAGTTGATATAAAAGAATTCTGTTTTCCTGAAAAAATTAAAAAAAATGGACATTTCTTCATATTACTTCTAGGCATTTTTTGTAACCAAATCAATAAAAAGCTAGTAACGATCCCTTTAACACCAAACACATATTTCGTAAGCCTTTTTATTTCTGATTCATAAAATCGTTGTTAAACTAATTACTTGAATTAAAAATTAAAAGAAAGAATATAGGTCCTAAATGGCTTCCCTTAGGTACTCCTTGGGTTTCAACCTTATCGTTGACAGCACTTGCTCTGTAGAAAACAAAAATGCAAATACAAATACCTTATTATAATTTTTTTTAATAAAAAACATTTTACTCGATCAGTTTTCAGACCTGTCAAAATGAAACCAACATTAGTCACGTTAAATCAGACTTCAGAATTATTATTTTTTTCTTGCAACTCTTATTTCCAGTCTATGAACTATGTTCATTGCATAAATGTAGTAGAATCGTTCTGTTATTGTGACAGGTCGATTAAGTTGATTGATGGCGTTATCTTAACCAAAACAGCAACAACAGCAGCAGCAACAGCATCACTGATGCTCAAGATGATACTTTTTCTGTAAATAATTCACTCACAAAGTGCATTGCGTTGTTCAGTTTGATCTGTTTTGAAAGGGTATTTTTTTTTTTGTGATTGCACAAAGACTTTACGACTACGATGTCTGTCGCCATTGCTAACAACATGCAGCTGCAGCTGCAGTATCAGCACATCATTTAAAGTGGATTTCTGAAAAATAGTTTTTTTTTTTTTGTTTGTTTTCAAAAGGCAATTAATCAAGAGTTCAAATGAACATACGAATGAACAGAGTGCTTCATCCATGTCATCGTTGGTATTCAAAATAAAAAAAAAACTGTCCCTTTCAAGATGGCGAACCCAAAATCAGCAAAGATTGAAGATTTTAATTAAAAAAAGGCAAATCAATTTCCTAAACATTTTTAAGTTGATACTCTGATACTTTTTATATAAGGACGAGAGGAGCACTTAGCTTTATTAAAGAGAGCCTGGGCACTTAATTCTCAACTAATTATTACAAAATTAATTAAACATTATGTTGCAAATGCCAACAAAACACTTCTTTTGTATGAACTTGAGAACAATACTTAGTCCAGAATGATATTGAATTTTTAACTGTCAGTTGGTTTCCTGTTGCACTTTAGTATATAGCACGAAACATCGGCGTTGGCGTCGTCTTCAACAGTCATCGTCTGTTAGCGTTTCTGATAATTGTGAAGGAGGTCCACAGAGGAACATCGTCAGTCGGTAGGTCCTCTTCTTCGTTTGCATTTAATCATCCAAACTCTCAACTCGAATTTCTCACACCGGAAAAAAAGATGAACGATTGTCATTATTCTATGTCGAAAGGAAATTGTGTTCACGTTCAAGCACATAGTACATCTATCTATAGAATCTTCTTTGTTGCTTTGATGTATTTAAGAAAAAAAAAAATATTTTCAGATGCTGCTGCATAGCACGGCGGCACAAGAGTGCAAATCCTCAAACATAACACAAAAATTTGCGATGAGGTCTTTTGGTTCAAGTAATTTATAGTCGCTTGAGTTAAGACATGGTAATGATGGCTTTCGACGAAGAAGCACCATCATCAATTTCGGTAAGAAATTTTGTACAGTCATTCATCTACATTTGCCACATTACATACATCTACTCGTACATACGATAAGTGAGGTTAAGTTGAAAAATTACTTGCAAGAATTTTGCTATTTTGTTAAGCTATTTTTCGCTTTTCGAGAGAAGGATTTCTTTTAAGAATATTTTATTGCTTTCTTTGTTTTTTTTTTTGTATGTAAGATACAGAAGTAAAACGTTGTGGTAATGGTTTGGAATCAAATGTCTAATTAGGTGAAAATTAGTTTCTTCAAAATTGGATGATTGTTATGTCGCTCAACTTAGCAGGATAAGGGTATTAGAAAAAAAATACTTAAATTAAATGCACAGATGCATATCACGAACTTGAAAGTTTCGAGTATTAAATAAAATATACTTAAAAACAAAATTCCAAAAAAATATTCACCTGTTTTCAAAATATTGAGGTTTCAAAAATGAATTTTTTTTTTCAAAAATTCTAAAAATATTTTTTTAATTTCCTTGTGAAAATTTTGACATGCAATATTAATAAAATTGCTTATAAGAAAATCGAAAAGCAAAATTCGGTTTTTATGGCAGTTTTTTTTAAAAAATATGTTCAGTCAAAATATTTTCAATTACTTAAAAAACCCTAACTTTTATTCAAAGTTTGAAGAAAAACCCTCTAGTATGCTCTGCAGATCGATCTAATGGCAGATAAACCGATGGACCAAGATACAGACAGACAGAATTTGTAAAAATTTTATCAACATCGTTTGAACCGTTTTCGAGAAACCAAATATAAATACATGTGTACAAGACTAGTTCGATTAAATTAATTAGATATTTGGTTCACCGAAAACGATTTTGATGAAGTTTTAAGAAGTTTTAAAATTTATCGCTAACTCTCACTTCTTTAATTTTTTTGTTAAGTGGAAACTTGGACTTTTTTCTAGCAGACGCCATGACACATTTCCTCGGGGCTTACAAAAAACATAAATATAGCTGTCTTAAGTTAGACCAATTTAATAAATGAGTCCATTGTAGAGTAAATTTTCGTGCTAACTAAAAACTGAATTAAAATCGATTCAAATCTCGGTAGGGGAATAAAAAGATCAAACAGGGTGTTTCTGAACAATGGAAAATATGGAATTTCATAAAATTGGATTTGATTGGTCTTTAGAGCAAAATTTGGAGAAACAAAATATTTGACATGAGGGATAGATTTTTTTTCAATTTTTAAGCTGAATGGAATTTTAACATTGCCAAATCTTTTTGAAAAAAAACATTAAAAATAGGTAACAAAAAAAATAAACAAAAGTTCAAAAAACGTAAATTTACCTTTTTTTTATAATTTGCGCGCGCTCAAGGGGATGGTGTACCCTTTATATGTTTTTCAACACAGCATGGGCGTGAAGGATAGGGATGGGAAGGGAAAGGTGTACGGAAAGGTATGTGGCGCGAGGTACGAGACTGAAGGTGGTGGTTGTCTCAGATATTATCTCCAGGGTTGGCGGCTGGGCTAAAGCGGAGAAAATGCCGTGTCTTATATCAATGTCCCTTTATAATTCGCATTATTTTGTTCATTGTCATTTTTTTGGGAATACTAGTATTTAATCAATCACATGTTGTTAGTGTTATGCCTGAACAACATGAAATGAGTAAACCAGCAGCGGCCCAGCAATGATCAATGATAATGGAATAAGAACATGACATAGAACTACGACAGGGATCGAAACAGTGACCTGTGAGGTTGACAGGCGAAATTATTTTTTTTTTTTTGCATCAAATCTAAATTTTTTTTCAATAAAGGTTTAAAAAATTTAAAAAAATTTCCTTTCTCCTTTTATACAGATCGAATGTTTTCATTTCATGACTTTCAGCATTTTCATTTTTTTCAGCATTTGTGGAGGTTTTAATCCTGTGTTCTGTCAATTTTTGTTCTTTAAATTTGTTTGTGCATTATATTTTTACTATAATATTTTGATATTGAATTGTTCCTGTTTGGTCAAAAATATTTCAGTCAACTACTTTAGTGGAACTTTAAGTGCAATTCACATTTGCTCTCAATTCTTCAAAAACTCTTTCCAATCCGTATACTTAATGGTTTCCTTTAAGAAAAATCAGTAAACAAATCCATTCTGATAGTTTTTTTTATTTGTTAACTCAAAATCTATACAACATCTAATGTACATCCACTTTGATATCAAATTTATGTGTACATTTGCATTTCTGGTTCACAAAATAAACATTTCAATTGAGATATTTATTATACAATATTTTTTTTTTTTTCTTTAAAATCTCCATTATTATTCAAGTGGCTGCAACCTACATGATTTTATTTTTAAGTTATAAAATGTAAAACTTCAAAGTCGTAATGTTTGATATGGGTTGCTTCTTGTGATGCATTAAAAATTCATGAAGAAATGAAGTCAATGCTTGATAAAGTGGTTCAACCTACTTCAGAAGCTGCTATGCTGCTGCTGTTCTTTAAATATTATATTCTGGAATAACTAGTCAACACTCAACACAACACAACACAGCCATCTTGCATCAAAATCAAAATATCAAAGTATTTTTTTTTTTTCTTAATAATTATAACTTCTATGGACGTAAAGAAAATACTTGAAGAATTGAACGCGGATGGAGAATGGAGGATAGAAAGTGTATTTTCTTCCTGCAACCCATCAAGACGACTTTGATGGGTTGTGATTTTTTTTTTTGTTTTTTTTTTTTTTAAGTTGGTATCATAGCAAACTCCGTATTACTCTTAATGCAACCGCACCTTAGGTGTGGAGAAGCAAATTAATTTAATTATTAACAGACGGCGGCTCACAATGCGATTATTGAAGAAAAAGAGAAGCCAAGGAAGTTACCTCAAGATAATATACACTACGGTTGACTGGGTTAGGGACATTGAACATTTAAAATATTTCCATATTTTAGGTACTAATTGTGAAGTGATAAAATGCGAAACAATAAAAATTGAGAAAAATATTTACCGAAATACAAAATTTTGAAATAATGAGAATGATATACCATATAATTTAATGTAAAAATATGAAACGCGAAAAAATTTGCGATGTTTAATTTACAAAACTATGATTTTGCGAAACTATAATATAGTGAAATAATAACTTTTATAAATTTTTAAAAAGAATTGAAATCGATTTAAAAAACACTACTGGACCAATTAGAGACAAATATGAAAAATATGGAGACTAATTGTTGAAAACATTACCATTGCTACTCAACATCAAAACTTAAATTAAAGATGGCGGTCAGTTGCAGATTTTTTTGGTTGAAACTAATTGAAAAAAGTTGAAAAAAATTATTCTATTTTATGTTGATTCTAATTAAATGATCCAAAGTGTATTTTTTTAATTTTTTTTTTGTAATAGGTAAAAGCTATGCGGTTTGAATCAAGACATCATGCTGTGGCTATATTTTCTACATGCAACATGACCGAACGACGACGGACGTCAACGACGACACACATCAAATGATCCAGTTTCATTTTTTTTTTGTTTTCTTTTATTATAAGCCGAAGTTGAGCCGCACCATAATAATGATGGTGAAACAGGCCAGGCCAGGCCAGGTAAGGCCTTGGGGGGGGCACACAATTGTGTGATGATAGGTAATCGATACTTTCTTCAATTTTTTTTTTATAATTTCATTTTTTATTTTTCTTGTCGTATCAATTTTATTGTGAATGGATCAATGGGTACCTTGTAATTAACACCAACAGAGATGCGGTATTGGTTTGATACCCTCTCGCTCTCTCTCTTTATCTCTTGGATCTATGTCATCGCACTTAAGATACTGGAAAACGCTTGATTGAATTGCGTTGAACATTATACGCAATTGGTAGGTATAAACCATATCCGTGAGAATAATCCACAAGTGAATGGGACTCAGGAGCAAGACGTAAAAAGGAATTCAATTAGCACTCGTCTGTATATATTTTGCCACCGAAATCGACAATTTCATATCCTGTTTGAATTCAATTGAATTGCTTCGGGGGTTCTTAAACCCTACTTTGTTTGCAAAAAAAAAACATGGTTAATGATAAAGAAAACTTTGTGGCAATAATACTTCCGCCAGCAGCGCCAACGTCAGGTATTGACAGCAACATTGTTGCATGTGCAACTGCAATTGAATCAAGTTGAATCAAGTTGACTCAAGGCGACAACCCCTTATTGGGACAGGTTCTTCTCTCATTTAATTTACATACGTGGCAATTAACTGAAAATCAGCTTGTATACTTTTGGAAATACTAATTTTCTGTTAGCTTGTTCTAAATGTAACATTACTCATTGCAGATTGTGGTTGCCACTTTGGTAGATTTTTAACAAATTGGTTGCATATGAAATTAATTTATTAATTTTTAATACCTTATCAAGGGTTAGTTTGCTAGCAACTGATCATCTTTAATCATAGATTATTTTAATTCATATTTATTTCCATAAAACTTTTATTTCATTTAAATTCTTTTCTACACATGAAACTTTTTTTTTTATTTGGCAACCGTGGGTGCAAATGGCGGCTGTGATTATGGCTTCCAGCATAATAAAGACCAGACTATGGAGAAAGATAACTGAAATTAAAAGCACATAGAGTTATAGCAAATTAAAACGGGACATTCGTTTAAACTGGCTTTATGATGGAGGCGGTTTGCGTATAGTGCAGGAACTTGTTTTTTCTTTAAAAGAAAATATATGGGTAGGCAGTGTTGTTAAATGAATGTTTCATCGCACTCCAAGGACGTGGTGATTGGTGATGCTAAGACAGGTGTAGGTACTTAAGAGTTGCGGGCACTATTCAAGTTTTTTTTTTTTGCTATTAATTAAGCTAACGATATTTGCATATTTTTTTTAAAGATATACACCAGGTACCGTATTAGGTGTGGGAATTATAAAAAAAAGTAATAAAATATTTTTTAAGTATTTAAGACTAGTAGCTTATGAGGATAGTGGAAAAAAAGACTGTGTTAATAAAATACTTTATTTCTGATGATAGCTTATGTTGCTTTTTTATCATTGAATATTTTTAAGCCTATTGCATTTTAGTTTTCAAATTATCTTTGCAGTTAGATTGAAGCTTGCTTTTATTTTTCCTTAAATTTAATACTTTTAGTTTCAACCAGTGCCATTCAAATTCAACTGTTTTTCATATAAAACAAACCATTTCAATATGACAGTTAGTCCCACCTCGTTTGTCGAGAGTGGCCAGCCCTACGGAATTTATAACATCTATAAAGAAAAATTATTAATCGGTATATAAAATTTTAGTTTTTCGCCAAATTTTGTTTCTGGATTTTATTTTTTGGCTATGATGGTAATAAAAAAAAAAATCTATGAGCTGTTTGACAATTTTTTCTTTTTTGAAAGGTTTTTCACATTTTTTCGTCACTTATTTTTTTTTTTTGTCAATTTTTTTCAAAGAAATTTTTCTTATTTCCAAAAAAATTATCAAAAATAATAGTAATAATAGGCTGGCGATGAATGATTAGATGACTTGGTATATGGTTCAATTTTCAGTTGGTAGTTCCGAAAAAAATTAGTTTCACAACTTTTTTTTGATAATTTTTTTCTTCACTTTTTTTCAACATACATATTTTTCTTTTTTTTATTTTCGCAGTTCAACTTGATAGTTTTTTTAATCAATTTGTTTTTGTTAATTTTATCCCCTGGGAATAAAATTTTTGTTAGAATTACTAATTTTGAATTTTTTTTTTAAATTAAACGTGAACATTTTTAATTTTTTCCATTAAGTTAAAAAAAAAACTGCTGTAATTTGTTGCAAATTCAAACCTCGGTTAAATATTATAAAAAAAATATTAACAATCAAACCAAATAAAATTACAAGAAAAGATACGATAAAAGTGAAAACACTAAAAATTGAAAACAACCTTTATTTCAAATTAATAATATGACATTATTGAGAAGCTTTTATAAGACCTAAAATAAAGATCTAATGCAAGCTATTACTTTCATAGTCAAGCAATATCTTTCTTTAGGTCTTTCCTTATAGCTTATTTTTCGATACAGTAAAGTTATTGCTGGCTTTATTTCAACGGAGTATCATCATTGTTGATAAAACACCATTATTTGTATACAATTTATGTTGAAATGTTTTTAAGGAGCAAAAAGCTTCTATAAAGTGTACCAAACTCGATTTGAATAAGGCCTGATGATGTTACTACTATACAAGGCAGAAAAAAACTATATATACAATTTAAACTGTTAAATTGAATTTAACTTTAACTTGTTATATGAAAGAGCCAAGAGTCGAAGTGTTCTACATCTGAATTAATTCAAACTTAATCGAAGCTATTAAAGTCCTGGTAGCTTATTCTGAAAGATTTGGCAAATTTTGGCAGTTTTTAGTGCTTTTACACAGTTTTTTCTAATAATCAATATTTTGGTTAAAATAAAAATGGAATTAAAAAGTTTTCACACTTAGCCAACCAAAACTTTTACCGAAGCTTTATGCAACTAATTATATGTGAGTTACCAAAAACTATTTCCAAAATTAGTGAAATTGATGTATTAGAATTTTAGAATTCTATATTTTTGAAAATTTAATGTAAATAGCATTTCACTGACACAAAAAATTATATGAAATAAATTTTTGATGACTTTTGCCTGCTCCAAGTTGCATCACATTTATTTTGGGTCCCACTTTGATGGGGAATTTTTAAAATCCAATGTATTTCATACAATATGCCCTTTTTTATAATTAATATTGCTTCTGCCGTACTTATTCCAAAATGGCTGGACCGTTTCAAATGAAATATTTCAAGTGTCAACACTTTTTGAAAGGAGTGGGAAAATGTTAACACTCACAGGTATGAAATATCATCACCATTTTGACATGAATATGAGTTGGTTGAAGATGTCTTTTCTCTTTTATCTTTTTTTTTTTAAATTGAATTTGAAAAATTTCACTAACTGGCAGACGATTGAATTTATGTCGCCATAAACCATATATATAAAACTCTGCAGCACTAAAACTAAATCGTGACGTCTGTCTTGCCATTTAAACGTGAGCATTAGTGGCATCATTAAAAACAAGAGGATGTGATGCGCGCCTGGATGGGGAGGGACGACAACAAAAGTCCCATCAACTTCCAGAACCTCTTTGCGCTCTGCTCTTTGCTATATAGATTTCCGTTTGCTTGATGCTCGGAATGGAAGTGAAATCGTGTATTTTTAATGCAAGAAGATGTTGGATAAGACACAAGACCATAGCTAAAGCAATCTGTCTGTAATATCGAGTAAAAAGAAGTGTTGCACATATTCTCTGCAGTAAGCTGCCGCGCCGCACCGCGTCGCTTGTACTGTGATTGTTTTTGATTATTATGAGAGTTGGAATTAAAGTTTCGTTTTTGTTGTTTTTTTGATTTTCAATTCCAAATCCAACACAGATCTTTTTTTTTCAAGTACTGCCAAGTCATGAGTTTTTATGAGTAATACATTTTCTAGCAACATGGAGAATGAGTGATATTTGTGTTTGCTTCTTTAAGAAGATCGCAAGGCACATTAAAGTTGAATAAATTCATTTAGGGAAGTTCTCTTTTAATTCCTTCTTTTTCCATTATGACTTTTCTGAGATGAAAGATTAAAAAGTAATTTTTTGTGTTTTAATTATTTATTCCCATAAAAGATACAAAATATTTGATGGTTTAGACAACTTTTTGCTCAATAAAAATAACAAAGTAGGCAGGCAACAGAGAAATAAAAAAACGAACATGTTTCTTGATAGTTGTTTGATAGTTCGATAGTGATAAGGTGAAGAACAAGGCACAAAACAGACATGAAAATTGATGATCTTTGATGACTTTGTTATTATAATAATAATACGATTATTGCTAATGAAGAAACTATATCGTCTTGATTAAGACGAGTAGGGAGAATTATTAATTAGTGTGTTTGCTTAGTTAGAAAGGGTGCACATGGCATATACATAGTAGTACCTATACAAAACATTTTTTAAGAAAAGTCAAATTGTGTGTTTTCTTTTTCGATGTATCTTAGTTACAACATATTATGTACCTACATTCTGGCAAGAGTTGTGTATTTGTAAAAAAGTATGGATATCGTATGTTTTATATATGTATGAGCAAATTAAAAATCAAACGAACTGTTCTATGTGGTGTATCGTTATTAATGTTATAATTTAAAAATTCGGTTTTGTTAAATAGATGGATTAACAGCCAAAACTACTAGATAAATTTTCTTCAAACTTTTTACTTTATGTTATTAGAAGATTCCCTAGATGGTAAATTGAATTTTTTTTCAAGCTTCAAAAATAACCGTATCTGTCATATTATAACCGTGGAGGAAAAGCATGTTCATCTAAAAAAAACGGCTCCAACGATTTTGATGTAATTTTTTCAGTGAGTTCTTTTAGTAAGTGCTTTTAATTATTTGCAATAGAACAAGATTTTTGGTTTTTGATTTTCACATAAACGGAAAGAATGATGATCCAATTTTTTATAAAAGAGGTCTTATGGTATTGCAAATCAAAATTTTAAATTTTTTTTAAACGTGTTAATATTTATACTAAAAATTTGTTTAAAAATTTTTTAAATAAAATATATTTCAAGTATTTTATGAACCAAATTATTTTTGAAAAAATGACACCAACGATTTTTGATTTTTTTAAATGTACATTTTTATTATAAAGTGATTTTTTTAGCATTTCAAATAAGTAGTATTAAAAAATCGACAGGTTTCAAAGTTAAAAAAAACCCATGAAGTGGTTTTCGAAATATTTAATTTTCAAAAAATGTTTTAATTTTTCAACAGCAAAAATTTTGATTTTTAATTTTGAGAACAACAAAAATCTAAAAAATGGTTATGTGAGGTTTTGGCACCCACTTTTTGGAAAACAAACGTTTTATTTTAACATTGAAAAGGTAATCACTATTTTATTAAAATATACAGAATTTTTTGCAAAAAAAAAACAGTTTTTGAAAAAAGTGGAATAGAAATGCAGACCGACTGAGTGGCATATTTAATGATCCTTTAGTATTGGTAAAAAAAAATGATAATGAAGAATTTTGATGATTTTTCAGAAATTGTTCTGCCAACTTGAAATAAAGTTGCGAAACAATAATTTTTTACAAAACTATAATTTTTTTGGTGATCCCACTTATCTAAAAATATGTTTTTTGGTTCACGCTTTTTACAACTATCGGATTCGTTCATCAAGCATAGAAACTGCCAGCGTAATTCGCAAAAAAATGTGCAATAAAAATAGATACTTATTAGGCATACATTTTAGAAGACCTCGTTTTTTAAGGGTTGCCATTTGTCTGGAAATACATTTCTTTTTTGGAGTGAAACAAATTTGGAATGTTTTTAATATTAAAAAAGTGGGATTCTTTCTTAGAACCTAGAAACTTATATCGTTATCGAATAAAATAGGTAGTGGAAAACAAAAGATATTTATCAGGCCCAAATTTCCAAAAAAAAAAGTCTTTAGGGCTGCCACATTTGTGAAAATTATATTTTCATACATATTTTCAGTTTTTTTTCTATAAAAATTTGAGTAGTGCCTACAAGTTTACTTGTTATCACAAGACAACATAAAATATGTCAGAATACAGCTTTTGGCTAGTTTATTAGTTAAGAGAATTTATCAGTGAATACTCCAATCTACCTCATAAAATAAAGCTAGTAAGCTCAACTTATTACCATCTTCACTGATGGCTCAAAAATGAACACTGGAGTGGGTGCAGGTTTCTTCTCGGAAGACCTAAATCTAGCCAATTCATTCAGACTTCCTGACCATAGTAGCGTCTTCCAAGCTGAGATCTTGGCAGTGAAAAACGTTGCTATTCACTTATCCATGATCTCTGCCACTCAAATCAAGTCTAATCTTGTTTCTTGCTGTCGCGAAGAGCTAAAGGTTCTTTGCATGCAGCATAATGTAAGACTCTGCTGGGTTCCTGGCCATAGCGGTGTGCCAGGTAACGAAAAAGCAGATGAACCATAGCATAGGAATACCACTAAGCGAACTGAAACACGTCAATAACATTGTTGTGCAAAAATCCAACGAAAGATGGAATCTCCTAGAAACCTGTGTTAATACCAGGAAACTTTGGCCTAGATACGATAAGAAAAGGTCCGTTAGGATTTTAACTCCTTATAAAACTTCTTTAAGATGCCTCATAGGCATTATATCGGGACATAACCTTCTTGGTTACCACAAAAAGAAAATGGGACTCAGTACCGATGATAATTGCAGAGGATGTGGTGACAAAGACGAGCATAAAAATACTGCTCACTTTCTCTGTCACTGTCCATCACTCTGTCAAACTAGAAAGAAAACCCAAGGAAATTACTTCTTCAACGAATTAGAAGAACTATCAGAACTCACAAGAAAAAGCTTACTGAACTTCGTCAAAACCTCCAAATGGTTAGACGAACTACAGGACTCATAGGTTAATATTTCAAGGAGTTTATAACACTTCAGGGTACCACAATGGATCTACATTGATCTAAGTGTGACGGTATCAAGACCAACTGTCAGCCCATAAAACCTAACCTAACCTAAGCTCAACTTATAAATAATAAACTTATTATATAATTAAACAGGTTTTACTGTGCACGTTTTGTATGTTGTTACAATAAATCTTTTTTACGGCATAGAATCAACGCATTTTGAGAACTGTTTCTGCAACAATTTCTTCTAAAAAAATGTGTCTATTTAAAAATATATCATTTTTCGCTATGAACAAAATTTGTTGCTGAAACTAAATTCTCCGACCAGAAAGTATCAAAGGAATTTTTTGGGGATTTTAAGGGTTTTTTTTTTTGAAAAAAAGGTACATTCGGAACATTCTAATAGAACTGAAAACCGTAAAAAAACCTTTTTTTAGAACGCGTCAAACTAAAAGTCTATTTGAGGTTTATAAAAACCTTGACAGTATTCTCCAGGAACATCTTCTAAAATGTATTCCTGGTCTCTGAAATTTCGAAAGATTTTTCCAATTTTAATTTAGCAATTAATTCAAACTCAGTAATAGATAACTCTTGTCCATTAAAGTGGGTGTACTGTCACTAAGCTTCAATATCAATAGTGTTCAGTAGTTGTAAAGGTTGAGATTTATGTTCATGCAAAACTATTTATTGCATTCGTACCGCAAAGTCACAGTCTAGACTCTAGACTGAGCGACGTGCCTTGAACACACATGTATGTTGTATGTTCTGCGTTCTTTCACCAGAATTGATTTATTTATAGCTTACAAGCTACAAGTCCTTGTATGGCTATATTTAATTTCCAGCAAAAAAATAAAATAAAAAAAAATATTCAATTAATTAATTACGATTTGTTTGAACTCTTTAGTTAAACTGGAAAATGAAAAAAGAAAAACAAAAATATATTAAACGAAAGAGATTAAGCGTGAGTAACAACTATAGACGCTTGACTTATTAATGGGATTTGATTATTAATTTGATGCAATTTATCCCACATTGCACACAGCATGACGTGTGTGTGGCTCTAAAAGCTGATTGTGCGGATTGGTTGTTGCTGCACCAAAATGTGTGCACCAAATACTGCAAAATAAACAGTTCAAAAAGTTAATGGAAATTTACACGTCGTCGGTCCGTGCGTCGTGTTTGTATATGGATTTGTCATAAGATCAGTTTGGCAAGCGAACGACCGACGATGAGACGGACGGAAGGACGCATTTGAAGTAATTGTGACAACCCACATGCTGTCAAAAATGTATGTTCAGTCTGTGGAGCAACAAGACTTATCTATTTATTTACCAAAGTGGAAATTGAGCGACAAGGAACATCTAATAACTATATCTCATGTTGAACATGTCTTCATACCTTATGAAGTGGGTATGAGTATGTCTCGAGGAGTTGGACTGAGTTAGACTAGTTTTGAGCTTCATAATACCGATAGAGACCAGGTAATAGGTTTTTTAAAATGGTTAATTATCTCTTTTGACTTCATACTGTTTTTGTTCAAACTTTGGATTAGAAATTCGCTAATGGCAATTTCATCAAGGCTATTAATTTTATTTTTTTATCTACTCGTATGTTATTTTAGTTTTTGATTGATGTAATTGATTTTGAAAACATGCAATCAAGTTTTGATTTTCCTGACAAGAAAATATTTTGTAGTAGGAGTTTAAGCTTTTAAAGTGAGAGTTATAGTTCAAAAGTCAGTGATTTAAATTTTAAATTGTAAAATTATAAATATTATTGATGGTGAATATGTGCTGGACAATTAAATTGAAAGTTAAGCTGTATGATGCAGGTACATTTTAATTTTAAACACTGGCTACAGAAGCAGAAAAGGCGGCAAGTAACAGTGACAGCAGGACCGTCTGCGGAATAACTCAAGAGCTCACAAGTGTCCAAAGCTCCAAGGAAAAGAAATAGATAAATCACTACCAATTTGGGATGAAAAATAGCTAAAAAAGAGGAAGGAGTACTTTTTGGCGTTTTCAATATTGGGCTCCAAAATTCACTGTACCCATCAGTAGAGAAGAAATCAAAACAGCCAGCTGTTTGAAACGGTAGTCCCGCAGAACTTCCAGAATCAGTAGCAACAACATCTACCGAGCTACTGAATCCACTTGTTCAAAGAGCTTTCCTGAAGAGTGGAGAAACGGAAAGATTTTCAAGCTCGTAAACAAGGAGACCTTACGCAGTGCGATAACTGGAGAGAAACTTGCGTGTTTCCTGCAGTAGCAAGAATATAATAGCAAGAATCGTCCTATAGTAAATAAAAGACCAACTCGAAGATACACTTAACGCCATAAGCAAGCAGGATTCTGCTTCCTGTGTGGACAAGTTTACACCTTACTGATCATCATTGAACATTGCGTTGAATATCGCTCACCACTTTATCCGGCTTGCTTTGTGCAGGAGAGACATCTCAGATAGGTACATTGATTGATTGATCCAAATGTTTTGCATAATGGAAGGTTGACAGAGGAATTTTAAATCAAAAGTAAATGGAGGAACTCAGTGAACTCTACAATCGTACCTCAAGCACCTTGACTACACGGATGACGTATGCTTGCTCTCTCATATGATCATGGAGCCCGATCAAATGACTAGGTGGAGAGAAAAGTTGAAATCGTTGGCCTAAAGATCAATTCGGCAATGAAAAAGGATCGAATCAGTATCAACAAGCTACGTCTGTTCCGCTACAATGTTGAATCCATGAAACTTTATATGTACATGCAGCTCTTAGAAAGCTACACCCGCTGTCACAAGAAAGCTGCAAACGTTCGCCTGCAGAACATTTTGAGAATTTTCTGGCCAAATCGAATCTCAAATAATGAACTTCATGCGAGGATAGGTTAGGAACGACTTTGACTCTATCATACGAAGAAGCAAGTGGCATAGGAGTAGTGTAGACTCATAGACGTTAGGTCCGAGGACCTAAGTAAGTTGGTAATTTCAAACACTTCGGATTTGTGTTCAGTTCCACATTCTTAAGCAAAATCAGGCGTAGTATAATTATGTGAACAAAAAGAGGACACAGTGTGGTGTAAACGCGCAGTACATTTTTTTGTTAACTCAAAAATAACAGTACTTGACAAGTCACCGTTAAGAAAAAAAAACAGCTCTAACGAATTTGATCAAATTGTGTCTGTGAGTTTTTTCTCAGCAATTTAAATGATTTGGTAAAAATGTATTATCTTGAAATAACCTTTTTATAAATTTTTCAGCGAAAATTGGTAAACTTAAAGGGACACAGACGTCATTAAGTATGTTATTCCCACCAAACATCTCTTCCCATCAGAATTTTTACCAAGATTGAGCTTCTTGGAAACTCAAAGCGATGAAGAAACTGCCTCAATTTTTATTTTCCAAGTATGACTTATCACAAAAACTTTTTCCCTAAAATTGGTCTTAATTTTTTTTTACAAAACGAAATTTGCTTCAGGTTTGACGTCCGACATGCGTTCACATTCTCAACTATGGATTAGGGCTTATGATTCTACCGGGTAATCATCTTTTTTTTGCTGTACCCGGATAATCTGTTAATTGGGTAGTCGGGTAACCGGAAATTACCCAAATTACTTGGGTAGCCGGGTATTACCCGGGTACTCGGGTACCGGGGTATCATCAGCCTTACTATGGATTATGCTTTTTTAATTTTTTTGATTTCGTTTTTTTACTTCTGTACGGTTGCCCCGCTCGCTAGTTCAAATTCAATTCAATATGGAACCCCTATTACATATTTCCACTCATTTTATGTGGTTCTTTTTTTTCTGTTGATACTACATCTTCTATCACCTTTTGAAGATAGAACTTTATCCAAAACTTTTATTTAAAATGTTGAATGTAATCTGGCAATAGAAATGCATAGCTCCATACCGTTTTTATACGGTTCGGTTCCATCAAACAAAGCCCCCTTTCAATTTATTCCTTTTTCATTTCCAACTCTCTCTCACTTTACCCATATGTTCAACAAAGGAATTCTAACCTTCAATAAAAATCAATATCCTAATTCCCAAATATACCAAGCACACACATCGAAGAGCACAAACAAAAAATATCCTCTTCAAAAAAACGTTCTGTTTACAAATTAACAAAAGACAAAAATTGAAAAGAAAAGAAAAAAAATTACTTTTTAACATTCTCTCATAACCTAGGCAAGAACTACCAACCTACCTAGGACCTATTCCTGCCTATACCAGTTTACTTCACTATAGGCAGATATATCTACATATATACCAACTTTTCTAGTAAATTAACAAAAGGAAAAAAAATGAATCCTTATGGACAGAACAACATCCAATTTGTACACAAATTCTTTTACCTGCACACGTCTACCTCATTCAACAAATAAACAGGCGGAGAATCAATGAGAGAGGATAATTAAAACCAAATAACTCACAAAAAAAAAGGTCAAACAGAAAGAATGCGTCGTAATGCTCAAAAAACACGAAGGATCATATTGAAGGAGGGATATTCTTCATTACGAAATATACCTATTCAGGGGTGGAATTTGTTTTCAAAAAAAAAAAACGTAGTGAAAGACTCGGAATAAGTGGAAAGGTCGAATAGCAACAACAACAACATCAACAACCAGAGAAAACATGAAACAAGGACGTCTGTCTTTGTTTTTGCCGAAGGGATTATCACCTTCGAAAAGGAGTCCTTCCTTTTCCCATTCATTCTTCAAGGCAGGTAGGTATTTCAAAAAAAAAAAAAGAACCTAACAACAACAAAAAAAAGGTCTCACCTTTCCTCCAACCTTCAGCGAATATCCCATGCCCGAAGGTGTCTTCAGCTGAACCGGACAAACAAATCCAATATTCCGGTGTGGGGCTTCGACGGCATTCTTCCTTGGCGGAGTAACTCGCGGCAAATTTGCCCGAGTCGGTAATGGCGTGGTCGCTGTGGTATTTTCTGCCACACACAAACCATCGCCTCCGTGCACCGGAAACTTGGTGCACTCCAAGTTTTCGGGCCAATTAAAATTGTAGTGTTTCATTAGAGCCTCGCAAAGGCGCGCCGATTCGCACAAACTCCGACACGGCGGAATCGGTTCGTCCAGAATTGTGCACACGGGCACGTACAACGAACATAAGAACAACTGCAGATCCGGACTGCAAGCGATTTTAACGAGTGGTGCGAACTGATGGACTTCGAGTCCGGCTTCCTCTTGACGCGTGTGACCAATTAGATTTGGCATGATGGTCATATTGTAGGGGATATCCTTGCATATGGATATGGTTATGGGTTCACAGCGATTGTGATGGGGAAATAAGTCGGAGGACATGCCGGACGACGAACCCGGCAACACTTCGACTCCACTGTGATGATGGTATCCGCCACTGCCGATATTCGAGTCGTAGATCCTTTGGACTGCGTTGCAGTTGGCGAATATTGCACAGAGGAGGAGGAACACTAGCAAGGAGTTTTCCATTGCTCCTGAAGGACTTTAGATTTGATATTGCGGATGAACACTTTTTTTTATTTTTTGCTGTATGGCAAACAGGTTATGGGATCTGATTACATGCACTTTACAATTTTACAATAACAACAAAATATTTTATTAATTACACTTGATTCGAGTGATAAAACCACAATTTCACTTCAACTCTGCCCACTCACTCAATTGAGCATGATTCGAATTGGTGCAACAACTGTATGAACAACCGGCGAGCATGGTTCCGCTTTATCAGACAATGCACCGTTAAGTAGATAGGGAATATTTTTTTAATATGTACTCGTATTACCGGCCAAGTGTAATAATTCTGCACGTGCTAACAATTTCTGCAAAAAGAACAAAAACAGCTTGAGGGACTATTTTGGAATCAAACCGACCGTGAAACGATGTACAATCCACTCTCGACGAACGACATTCACCAACTGAAGTAAAATAAATTTTATGATGAACTATTGAGGGTGAATTGTTTCAAATGTTCATTTTGTTTTTGTATTTTTTTTTAACATGGAAAATGAAATTAAAAGAGAAGTCAAAACCAAAAGTCAAACTTTAAAAGAGAAGAGAATTTTCTTCCCTTTCAATTTAAGAGCTGTTTTTGAAAATGAATAGAGAAAATGAACTACAATTTTTCGTTGATTGAATGAATCTGAGGTTTATTTTGAAAATACATTTTTGATTCATTTGGATTCGGTTTATATTTAGTTTATTTTCTAATATTAAAAAAATAATGTTTGTTAAAAAACTGTTATTTTTTCCTTCTCCGATAAATATTTTTTCTACTGAAAAATATTAAAGGAATATACTTATATCATTCTTATGTTTGAGCAGAGCTATAAAAGTGCAGTGATTTTTTGAAAAAAAAAATGTGGATTAAAAAATAAATTGGCGGCAATTCTCTGTTTTGTATATTTTTTGTGAGTAATAATTTTTGTTTACTGTTTTTCAAAGAGAACAGAGAAGAGAATTCCACTCAGCGATGCCAGCCTAGGCTTTTTTATGCCTTTTAGGCATTATTTCATTAGCTAAGGCTTTAAGGCTTATTTTTTCTTCAAAAGGCATGTTTTTTTATAAGTTATTTTTATTTTTTTTAATTCAACATCCTGACTTTTATTTAACGCAAGGTGAAAAAGAATTTTAAATGTAACCTAGGTCTTAATTTGTTTCCACCTTAAAATTCTGTTCATTTTCGGAACACTTTTTCTAGTTGTAAAATGTTTCCTTTTCTGGGAAAAATTAGTTAACCATATCATTTGCCTGCCGCATTCTTTGCCAACTGTAGAAAGGATTTTTTCATCCATCAATTTAAACAAGACAAAGCTCAGAAATAGGCTTAATACAGATACCTTAAGTGGAATTCTGCATGCAAAGTCGCTGTTTAAAGAAAAAAATGCTATGATTTGGAATTTAAACAAACACACATGTCAGTACTTCAAAAATCAAGGCATGATTTTGAGGACGAAGACGATTTAATGGGATAAGAATATTGTTGTTTTGTAATAAATAACACTTTTGTACCTACTTATGGAACTAAAACTCAAAAATGTTCTTCCTATAAAGAATCCTTTTCTGTGATTTATAAATTTATAATTTAATATTAATATTATTTAATAAAAATGTTTTTGTTATTTTCTTATATTTTTGTTTAACTTTTTATCTATTCTCAGTTTTTTACCAAAAAATATTTTAGGCATTATTTTATTGAAAAAGGCATCTTTTTTTTCAAAGTAAGGCACTTTTTTGTCAAAAGTGGTTTACAACGCTGATTCCACTGGAGGTGGTTCATTTTTGCTTTCTCACTTTTAAGAGTGTCTAAGAAATTAAATTAAAATAAGGGTTGCCGGCTCATATTATTTCATATTTCAATAGTTTAATTATTACAGAATTTATCGAAAGACACATAGAACTGTGTTATTATGTTTCCGTAAAATTTTAAAACTTTGTAATAACTAAGAGACACGTAATAGATTTAAATTTTATTTATCACCACTTTCATATTAAAATTACTGATTTCTTTTAATTAACTTATCCCTTTTTTTAAATTCATTTTGCTAGTTAAATTAAAAAAAGTGCATTTAACCTCACCTCATAAAAATTGTCAAATAAACTGCGCAAGGCGGTTCACTTGGGCGTATATGCAATATTTGACGAATTTGAATGTTCTGGTTGATACACTTGAATTGGTTAACCAACAGTTTGACGCAATGCTTGATTCGCTATATGGCATGCATTACGCATTACTTAACGCGCTGCTCTACTTAATACTCACTTGATGTGCTCCTGCTCAGCCTTCATTAAAAAAAAATTAATACTTTACTTCTAACTTCACTTTGAAGTTAGTACGTGCATTATTCTCAGCAACCACTTAAGCCAGAAACTTAAAACAAGGCGCAAAAATTTGCAGTTGATTTGCTGTTGAATAAAGTAGTGTAAATTTGAAGTTTTGAAGTCTTCTTAAAAAAATCTACAAAATCATATTTTACTTCCGACTTCACTGTGAAGTACTCTGTTCTCGCTTATTAATTGAGCTACAAACTTAAGATAGAGCTCAAAATTTGGAGTTTCTTATTTACCTTTCTAAAAAACTTAAAATCAAATTTTGAAGTCGTTATTTAAAAAAAAAAAATTAGACTTCATCAATACTTTCACCATAAAGCTAGCAGTACATAACCTTTTTGTCAGCAACCGGTTGTACTAAGAACTTGAAATAGAACTCCAAATTTTTAGCTTTTCTTCTTCCTTTAGTAAAACTTAAGTTCAAGTTTTGTAGTCGTTATTTAAAATAAAAGAGCCATATTTTAAGTTCCTAGCACGATAGTGATTTAATCCAATATTGCCCAAAAAAAAAACTTTTTATGAACCTGTTCTGTTATATTTTTAAACCTAAAAAAAATATCCCCATTTCAACAATCAATCACTCAGCTTTTATTTTTACCAAAATTACCTTCAACCCCCAAGCTTTTTCGGCTTTAATCCTGAAGAAATGAGAAACAAATTGTGGAATCAGATTAATGCGTTGGCGTACAATGCTTAATTATGCATCTTTGGAAGAATTAATACTTTCCCTTTGCCATTTTATGGCATCCATCAGAGGCCAACCATACCGATACAACACAAGTGATAAAGGACTCGTTCAGAATCAGGTTGAAAATAAAAAAATCTCTTCCCTTCTCTACTGAAGGATTAATTATTTTTTTATTGGTTGAGAAAAAATGAGAAAATCACTGGAACTGGAAGCATGCATTCAAAAATTTAACATTTTTCAATACAACCACCTCCGCTCCGGTTTGGCAAGGAAGAATTGATTCATCCTGGCTGTGTTTAACCGAAATGATAGCCTTTGCCGGAAAAACAACTTCCTCTACACGCTTCTTCTCTTTACCATAGCTATGATATACATAGCTCGTATTTTTGTTTACACTATCCTGCCGAGAGGCTCAGAGCGCGCCTATACACTATAAGGGATGTATATAATGGAATGACTGAATTCATATCATAGTGATTTCCGCCAGATTAATCTTTAATTTTGAACAGGGAATATTATAATAATTAATTCAGATTCGACGTTCCTTTACCTACGTTTTGTGTCGTCGTCGTGGTTGTTTGTCGTCGTCGTCATTTCTGAAAGCACAAAATAGAACGTAAATGTGAATCATTCCGCCGAGCAAGTTAAAAATTAATTCTGCCCGCGCTTTTGCGATGCTATGGGATGATGTCGTTGGAGGATAAACAATCATCCCTTAAGTTTCCAAATATGTACTCTCTACTCAGTCTTGACTTAAATTTCGCTTTAAAGCTACAAACATTGGATCTTTTATATACCTACCTTATCTACCTAGATATTGTCTGTTTTTGGGGTTGCATTTCAATTCTCATTTTGTGTGGTACCAAGAACTTTTTCGGTTTTGATTGTCTTTTCGAATTTGATATTGAAAATTAAAAGATGGAATGTTCGTAGCTAACATTATTTACGTTTTTATCTTAAGGCTGGAACAGTTAAGAGTAAATAATTATTATATAAGCATCTTAAGTCCGCCCACGTCCCCGCCTATATTTTTATATTATTGTTTTATTTTCGTATTTTAAGTGCCTAACAGCAATAGGTGGCCGAAAAATTTTAGTTGAGTTTCGTAAATTCGAGACAGGCATCTGTATTTTTGCTCCCAGTTCCCACAATTTTGTATCTTTAAAATACGAAGTTTTGAGGTTGAATTTTTGAAATATTGGAAAATGCCAAAAACAAAATATGTACAGTACATATGTAATATGAAAAAAAAAAACAGTTTTTTGATTTTTATAATTTTGAAAATGTACATACATATGTACACATTTTCAAGAATTTAAAAAAAAAATTAAATTTCTAAATAAATATTGAAAACTGTTTTTTGATTCTTTTAAATTTCTGAAAAAATAATTTTTAATAATGTTTTGTTTGTAAGGTTTAATTAATTTCGAAACCTTCAAATTCATACCGAAAAATTAGTAGTTTTGGTGTTCATTTTTGGAATAAAAATTATTTTTGAAATAATGATGAAAAAAATATTTTTTATGTCAATATAAATATTTAATGAATTCTACTTTTCTTGAATGATGTTTTTGTATTGCATGATACAAATAACTCCTATGTAATATTTTCTTTTATGATCTAGGTATTGTATTCTATTTTTGTGAAACATTACTTGCAAAAGTTGTAAGACAAACCTGAATCAAGACTTTTGAATAATTCTCATCTCGCTTTCATCAAAATCGAAAAACAGTAGTCTTGCCTTCTTTTGTGGGAGAAATAGTTGAGTATTGATATTAAAATATTTAAATTGAACATTTAAAGATACAATTTGAAGTTTCGGTTCAAAAATTACTTTGTTCTTTGTTCTATTATGCACATAAAATTTTAAATATTTTCCTCTTCTGTATATAGACATAGTTAAAAATTTAGTATTTTATTTATTTATTTATAAATATTAACAATAAATTTAAATCTATTATTAACAAAATTTTAATAACGCTAGCATCATAGTACTTTCAGTTCTTAGATAGAGAGAAGAAACTTTTTTTGTATTGGCCTTGGTTGCGGTCTTCATGAAGTAGATTTTTCGAAAGAAATCATGAGCCCAAGAGATGAGAAGGAGGTGTTTTCCTTTTTAAAAGGTATCCAATCCATGCGTCATTTGAGTGTGTCCGAGGCGCAGACGAATAAAGTTTATAGTTTTTAACTTTGCTATATTGCACGGGTAAACTGGACAAATTCTGGTGGGGTTGATTGTTTGGTAATGATGTATATAGTTGGACCATTCCTGTTGTCTGGCGTATTTGATTTTCAAATTTAATAAATAAGTGGTACACTTAAGATTTACCTACATTAACAATATGAAATTCTTATTGTTTTAAAAATTATTCAAATTCTATCCCCACAAATGCAAATTTCAGGCAAAGATAGAGAAATGTTTCTTTTTACTGTGGTTTAACGTGTTAAGCTTTTTATATTGGAATTTTCTTTTGTGAATTTTCACAGAGGCAGATTGCTCATCAAAAAATTTTCAGGTTCAATTCTCAGAAAAAAAAGAAAACAGAACTAATCCTTGGAACAAACAATGAAACTAAGTATCAAACTACTAAATTTTATTTATATTTGCTGACGGCTATTTATATAGAATATTCAATCAGATTTTCTTCATCAATTCAATATGACTTCTTTATGAATGAAAAACATTTTACTGTTTTTTCTCCATTTCATGTGTTTTTTTTTTCTCACACCCTTACTACGTTTTTTGTTCGTTTTTATTTCTAAGGAGTTTTATTAGGTTAACTTCTTAAAACAATAAGGAATCTGTATAATTGGTTTAAATTTCAGGTTTCTATAAATTTTTCTTCATACAGTAAAATCGATTTTCTTTAAAGAAATATTCGGAAATACCTTTTAAGTGCTTTCAAAAAGATGTAACAGTGAAATAGTTCAATAAGTGAATCTTATTGTTTCTCAACGGCTCTTCTCTCTGTGTATAAGTAAATGTTTGGAGATATTAAAAAAAACCCGCAAATCATTTTACTTTGCTCAATCCATCAATCTTAATAGGCAATTAAGAAAGGCTAAAATCAAGGTATATGCTAAGTGTCTACTTATTAATCTATCTATTATTGCATTTAAAAAAGAAAATTAAAAAAAATAAACTTCCAAATGATCATTTTAATAATACCCTTGGTGGTACAATTTGTTTACCTACTGTGCATTGGTAGTTATTAGACTTTGACAAAATAATTTACTTTTTTACCCAAAATTTAAATATTATTCAAATCGATATGCGGGTAGAAAAAGGTATAGGTATATCTACCATTTTTACCCTAATTACAAGTCCATTAAATTCACACCCATTGTTGTATCCCCAATTTACACACAGCATTAAGCACCTCGTCAGTCTCCAACACCCTGGAAAGCAATTCGATTAGGTGCCAACAAAATTAAATGCCATAGCTCTATTTTTCCTTTTATGGACACAACGTATATATCTCTATATACGTAAAGCTTTATAGAATAGAATAGGATTATAACTGTTGCTAATCAATGTCCTGGGCAATCAAAATCGGTAAATAATTGCTCATCAGGACGATTTACCGTAACCATAGAATTATCTCATCATATCCAAACGAACATCGAACAATCATCTCCTTTCTCGCTCTCTCCCTATCTCTCTCACCAACTCCTTTGTTTACTATATAATGGGGTCAGTTTAATTGTGTTTTCGCTTCGTAAAGCTGATAAGGACAATCGACATTAATGTTTTGCTAAAAACTTTAAGTACCTACGCATTTAGGGGATGCCTTTATTAAGATTCTAGGTTTTTGTTTTGGGAAGAAGTGAAAAATAATTTCATTAGTGTTCAAATTCCATTTCCATTCGAATACTGTGATGTTGAAGTCAAAGAACTTTATAATGTAATTATTTTCTCGTTTCTTTGGGACATCATGACAGAGATAAGCAATTAGCTATCAACAAAAACAAGGGCTTCGGATCTTATAGAACACTAATGAGATCCTGGACCATTCGGCTCATTACTCGAATATCTGTAGTACAATAAAGGAAGTGAGTTAACACGACTATTCAACAAATCGTTTGCTATCCTTGTTACTCCCAAACCAAAAACCTCAATTAAAAAATCAAGTATAGGAGAAAATGTTCTTATCGTCAGTTGGGCAACCTGGAAGTTTTAAGGCAAAAAAATTATTTTGAAATCAAGACTTTGGAAGCTTTTATTTAAATCCCTTTAAACCCTAACTAATTGACAAGTCTTGACAAAGAAAAGATTAGTTTCTCGTATAAGATTTATGAACCGTAAAATTACGCAAGAAAATTTGTGTAAAATGTCATTTCTTGTAGTGAATTAGACCCAATTTCCTTTTTTTGACAGTTCCACATTGCAGTATAGTTGAATGTCTTCATTATTATGGACATTAAAAAATAATTTTAAAATTACTCTCTCCAATACTCTGTGCTATCTTATGAAGGCTTAAAAAATGCACTTACATTACAGCGAAAAGAAAAGAAAAAGAATATACTAACTAATCTTTATAAGATACGTTCGGCTTGGACCATTGTAATTGCTTTATTTTGGAATCACAACGACGACGACGAGCGACCGTGGACGGTCGGTGGTGTGGCGGCTAAGAACTGACGGCTTGTTAAAGGGCTGTAATTTTTTGCCTTCCTATAATAATATGAACCATGGCGAAATGCTAAAGTTGTATAGCTGATGCTACCGTGCTTCAATTTTACTTTGGATAAATACCATCATGGGCAATGGGTACTTCTTTTATAATATTCACTCGTTTACTCTCTTCGATATAAGGACAGTGTTGTTACATAAATGATATTTTTTATTAAAGAAAAAAAAACTTAACAAATTTAATTGAGTAATTTATGGGTTAAATGAAGAGATATATAACATCTCATATTGGAGGTAATGTTGTAGCTAAGTCATTTAAGAGTTATTGTAATTAACTTACTGGGTAACGAGGTATTTTTAGACCAAAGTTTATTCAAAAGATAAAGACGTTTTATTAGGGCTAACGAGTTATTTCCGCTGTTCCAACGTGTTTTTGTTTTTCCATAGTTTAATTGGTTGCGATAAATTTTAGCTAAACGTTATTTTGCTTAGTGATAATTTAGTTGGCAAGAATAGGATCAACACTTGATCTAAATCAGGCAGACCCAAACAAAAGATGGAGCTCGCTTGATACCTGTGTTACAACTAAAAAACTTTGGCCTAGTTTTAGTAAACAAAATACTGATAAATCGCCCAACTGAGCAAAAAATCTCTCTCTCTTCTCGTGAGCATGACCATAAGAAGAAGATGAAACTCTGTATGGATGACTTATGCAGAGGCTGTAGTGACGAGGATACACATGAGGATACCTATCCTCATTTCCTGTAACACTTTCCTGCGCTTTGCCATCTGAGAAACAGGCTCTTAGGGAGAGACTTTTTCGATGACTTAGAGGAACTCTAAGTAAAAGCCTGCTGGACTTCACTAAAGCCACCAAATGGCTTGAAAATTAAACAAATTCAACCCTAGATACACCAACCACCGATCTATCAAACCCATCCACTAATCGTTGCATGAGGCCTCTGTGGACCTAGGGAGGTCTGGTCTATCCTGTGGGGTTAAGGAAGGGAACACACCTCAGTAAAAACTTCCTGGCGTGTTAACCTCTCCTCAGCAATGTTTGGCTCAGTACGCCGATTTGACAAGACAACACAGCACACCAAACCACCGGTTTACCTCTACCGTCCACCAGACGTTGCATGGGGCCACTGCCCCTAGGGGCCTGGGGGAGGGATTATTTAACCTGGAAGGGGTAAAGAAGGGGAACACGTCCAAAAACATTCTTGACGCGTAAACCTCGCCTCACCAAGTTGATTATGTAACGACAGAAACTCCTCAATTCAACTGACTTGTAGGCACCTTTCGACTTTTCGGGCTATAGCTCTCTGAAGCCTCAATAAGGGTATCACAATGGATTTACATTGATCTATAAGTGTGACGGTAATAAGATCAATTGTCAGCCCACTTACCTAACCTAACCTAACCTAGTGATAATTTAAGAGATATTCTAGTTTTGCGGTGAACGTAGTGATAATTTAAGTTTTGTAATGAACGCGGTATTTTTAAGCATATATTTTAGGATTACGAGATATTAAAGAAAATCATAGTGCAGAAAGAGTTTAAGAGACCGCACTGCTGTTTTCAAAAAACCGTTGTTGAACTCAATTTCCTCGGATGAGTTTCAATAGAAAATTTTTATCATCATCAGGTTAAATTTGAAGAGGTATTAATGACATAATGACAAATCTCGAGATATTTTGAAAAATGTTCAGAGGTATTGCAATATCCGAACTGTTCTTTTGGGTTTTAGGTATTTTCTTTGAGAATGAAGTTGGTAACGAGGTATAGGAATGTTTTCGAGATATTTGAAGGACATAATAATAAAGAGATATTACAATTTTCATACAAAATTAAGATTTAGGTTCGTTGTTAAAGCGTGTTACATGTTTGTTTTTGGTTACCGAAGTTTGGGGGATGTTTTACCACACAAATATCTTCTTTTTGTTTAGTTCAGGAGATATTTGAATTTACACTTGTTATGTTTCCATTTTTGAAAATTTGGTGTATTTCTATATCCACTTACATATGTTTTTTGAATCTGCTGAAAAATTTCCTTTTCAGAGATATTAGAAACCCACCGACAATATGTTGTATTTAAAATTCACCAGTTATTTTTTTTCTCATTTTAGCATTAAAAAAGAGAAATGAACTTACCTTTCCATGGGAATATTATTTATCTTTTAAATTTTATTTACCTTACCCTTAAAACCATTTTTTTTTTTTAAATATAACAACTCTGTGCTTCAGCAGATTCTACAAATAGAAATTACTGGAAGCAACGTTTATCTTGACATTATGAGACCCAAGTGCTGCCTCCATGCAATTAAGAAATTAAAGATGGGACTGGAAAGTGTCGTCAGAAGGGAAATCTATGCCAAACATGACCAATTTAAGTGGACATGAACAAGAACAAGAACACACATTAAAAACTTTTACCATAGAAATAGTTTTTTAAAAAAAAGAGTAGAAGGTGTTGCTTGTGTTTGAGTTCGCGTTAAGAATAGATAAAAAGAAAAATTACCATCATTGAGATGTGTTGCATAGTTTTCCAACAAATTTGGTCATTTGACCACAAGAAATTAATACCTCTTGAAACTATATCCCAAAGAGGCCATCATTACAAAGCCGAATTTGTAGGTATTAGGGAAATAAGAGGCAAGAAATCATTTGAATTATTATACGAGAAATCGAAGATTTATTCTGACAGGATTTTTGCTAATAAAACACGTTATTCATACTCAAGTGACATTTATCTAGGTGGTCGTAAATTTTATCGAAGGTTTTATATTTTTTTTTGTAGGTTTTCTTCCACTTACGAGTATATTCATCGTTATTCGTTTATCCAAGAAATGACCAATGAAGAGGTTTCGTTTATTTTTTTTTTTTTTTGTAATGAATAAAGCTTTATTGACATGGTAATATTCGTATCTGCAGATGTTTTGAAATAGTGTTCATATGATTGTTAAGTGGAATGTATTTTTGAGTTATTGAGTTGAGGGCTATAAATCTGAATGATTATTTAATAAATGTGTTTCCAGATTAAGACAAGATGGTTTGTTGGTGGTCTTTGAAAAGATATTTGAATATATATTTCATACTTATTTGTACATAAATAATATATAAAAGTTATGTAGGTAGGCTTGGCACTTTTGTATACAGACATATGAGTTTCTTCGTTGAATTAGTGTGGGCAGTTGCACCTTGTCGTTCTTTCTATTCTCTTGTAACAAAAACCTCACAAAATACACATAACTTTATGAATTGAACTGTAACTCCTAAATTATTTTGAAGTAAAACAACCTATGGATTAAGAATTCAAATGTCATTGAAGGTCTTTAATGAAACAACAATACTCGAGTGAGCCACCAACAAGATTTTAAAGGTTGGAGTTATTAGCTATTTGACGACGACCAGATTGATCATCAGACTCCTTTCAGTGGTGCTAAGTTTAATTGCTCTATTTTAATTAAAACACTACTTGGCCGGTGGACTTGAACCCAGACAAAGCTCGAACTTATTGTCATGCTCTACACATTGCGCTTCAGAGATCACGTGATCAGGGGCATTGTTTAAAGTCGCATTTGAAAACAGAAGTTTGACTATCGTAGATACAAAAATGTCTTTATTTTTTGCTGAGAATCAAATTACCATTAAAATAAAAATATTCAATCCAAGTAAAAACAAACTTCCACAGTTTAATCGACAGTATCTATTATACTATACTCGTATAGATATGTAGTGTATACTTGTCTATACAATATGTAATAAGATTATTAACTCTACATTTAGGGTATGGAAAAAACCTTTTTTTTGTATGAAACATGCGTAAGATAAATAAAGAATATTTCTTTACCCATCACCCGCTTTGATTATACCAACAAAAAAAATACGTGAAACTTTTCCCAAATTGTCATAACAAAACATTTAATTTTTCTAAGAAATACGATCCAGTTCTGAAACTTTTTTTTCCTGATGTATTCAATTCTATATTACGAGTATAATATTCTACTTACTCGTTCCTTGAATGCTTTCCTTTCCTTCTCAACTAAATAATAAGAAATTGTGAATTGAATTAATGAGATTGCTTTTCAATATCACATGTGTTTTGTGTTATGTGTATTTGGGGGTTATGTATAAAACAAAAAAGTTTTTCTTTTCTTTAACCGTTAATATTTGTACGAGTATATTTGTTCCGGCAAGCTTAAATTAATGCTTAGTAATAACTTAAAGCTAGGCTTTTTTGTTTTTATTTCTTCAGGTATGACCATGACACCAAAACAAATCTCTGTCTCGTCTTGAAAATCGATGATTCTGTATTTTTTGGCCGAGAATAACTTATGTTTCATAAGGTTTTTGGAAGATTGCCCAGAGGGGAAATCGAAATTTTTTTAGCTCCAAAAATAATGGTACCTTTCATAGTACCGTTTAGACAAAATATTTTTATCTCGAAAACGGCTCCAAAGATTTTAATGAAATTAAAAGCTATAAAATTAAACTACTGGACGGATTTTGATGAAAACTTTTCTAAAGGAGGTCCTATATAATCTTGATAATATTGCAAATCAAAATTTAAAAAAAAAATATTTTTTGTATAAAAAAAATCAAATTTTGAAAACTAATAAATATTTTTTTTTTTAATTTGGTTTTAAGTGTATGTTATCGAATACCAACTTTTTTATATAAAAATACTAAAAAAATTATATGCATAAAAAAATATTTTTTGAAAAAACCGCTCTAACGTTTTTTTAATTTTTTTTTCAAAAATTTGTATTTTTATGATACATAAGAGGCATCTTCAGTTTTAAGATTAAACATCTTTTTTGGCTTATTTTATCAATTCAAATAATGAATTTCAGGGTTTTTTCATATTTTTACTTTTTTTTTTCTTTTTTTTATACTCAGACTTCAATGATGTTATCGCACATAGGAGCAAGTACGTGCGACCCAGTCGTGCATTTTATTTTTTTATAACATAATATTTAATTTTTTTCAATACAAATATTAAAGAGCCTTTAAAATTAAATGGTTGCTTTGCATTTTTCTCATAAAAAAGACTAAATGGGAAAAATTATGTATTGGTACCAGGAGGAGACCAAGCCCGAGACGAGACTTATTATTTTATCACATTTAAAGCTAAGTTATTTATTTAGGACCACACAGCTAGTTTTTAAATTCGCTTAAGTTATTATGAATGTTTAAATACATATACGTACTCATGTGCTTGATTTGCCCATTGTCTTTTTAGATGGCGCCCAACGCAGTGATCGCAAAATGTAGTTAAGAGTCCTTGCACCCCCTGTTATCAATAAAAAAAAGTATTTAATAAAATATGCTTTTGAATGCATTAACCAAGAGTCTGACTTGATGCTCTGAAAGAAAAAGAAACCAAATAAATGTACTTACCTCCAGAAAATGCTAAAATTTGGTAAAACTATTATAACCGATGCAAACATTTTTAAATTCAAAAATCAATTATGGAAGCGATGAAATAAAAACTGTTATAAAGTAGGGGTTTGTCCAAAATAAGACAGAGTCATTGCCTAGAATGTCACCGATTCAGTTTGGAACACGATTACTGGGACACCTAGTGCCCATATTTTGTACCTGCATTTTGATAGGTCATTTCTTCCATTGTCTTTTTCGTTTACTTCCCATACCAAAATAATGAACTGAAAATACCTTTTCATAAAGGTCTGAAGTTAGTATTTCAAAAATTAACTTCAACCCTCACTATTAACCTCGAACTTTACCATAACTTCTAGTTCAGAGGATCAAAAATAAGACATCATCCACCCCCCAATATACAATGTGACAAAGGAAAACTCAATTTGCCTCCATGCCAAATGCATACGTTTTTTTTTTTTTAATCCAATCCCCCCCAAAACCAACAGACATTTTATCGATTTTCAACTTCACGGAAAACCTTTTTGGTCCTTCGAAAACTTTGGTTGAAAGCAGGTCTAACAGTAATACACAAACAAACAAAAAACACATATACCTATAGGTACTCACATCGTTATAACCGTATCCGAACTATACCTACATCCAAAACAATTTCCAGAAATGATGTCTGCTTTTGTTAACCGGGATTGCGTGCAATATAGATATATCGTATTCCTAGACTAATTCCATTTTCAAAAGGACGACGAAAGGAACTCATGGGATTCATGCTACGCACGTACATTCAAAAAGCACCACAAAACTTTCACTTCCTCTTCCAAAATTCTGCAGCAAGGATTCGGTATTCTTGAAGGTACAATAACGGTATAACAATTCACCACTACATTGGCAAAGCTGCTCTAGCTATAATGTGGGATATGCTGCTATTGTTTTCTCAAGGATTGGAATCAGAGGGTTAGTTTTTAAATGTACTCGCAGACGAGACCGGTATACTCGTATACGCATTTATGAAAGTTGCCGGCTTTGAACGTGATACTCTGGGTGGGAATGTGGTTCAATTATTTTCCAGACTTTTATGCCTTCATACCGACGTCAGTTTGATACCCTTGTCAGCCCCCGTTTGACCCTTAATTTTATGCGATTTGTTGTCGTGACGGATATAGTAGAGGTATGTATGTATAGAGGTGCGATAATTGAACTTCCAAAAGTGCCATTGATGCAAAATCTATTGACAATGATAAAACTTTATTTCCTAACAATAGATTTTGGCAAATAAAACGAATGTCTGTCGTCAAGGAAACATTATCCAGTTACTACGTATGTCCACAATATTGAAGTGGAGGCGGAAATTCTTAGAAATACAAATGAAAGTACCTTTTCCTCAAAAATACAAAGCTGTTTCTGGAATTCTAATAACAACAAAAAAAAGGAAGAAGACAATTATAACAGAGAAAAGGAATTTAGACGTTTGGCATGTTGTTATTGTTGTTCTTGTTGATGAATGCAGATTTTGAAAACGTTCAAATAATTTTCATGGAATTTAATATATTGAGTAAAGGGAGTGAAAGTTGCATGAATTCTTTTCTCTTAATTGAAGTCTTTTGTTATTCCTCGAAATAAGTTAATCCGAGATTTCTTCTTTTTTTTATTTACATCCATAGTGGGGTCTTAAGTGAAACCAACATTCCATTTAAACCCGACACTAGGTTTGAGGTTTTGTGCGTCCATGTTAACACTGTCAAAATCAGGGGATTTAAAACTCATTCCCTGTGGAATTTCAAGCATTTTTTCGATACAGAAACTCAAATAAACTTTTCCGAAGGTTTTTCAATGGCTTAATTTAAATCTGAGTTTACGTTCAGTTTTTGAAATTTTTTAACTCCCACAATTATTTACTGATTTTAATTATTAAGCAGTCTTGAGTCATTTGCTCTTTATTACAGTCCTTGGCTTTTACTTGAGGATCAGGTGAGTAATCGGAGTAATCATAGAGATCCGGTGTCCTTGCAGCGTTTACTTGTTGATGGGTTAGACGTATTTTTTAGGAATGAAACAGTGCTTCCCAACTGTGAAAAGTTTAAATATTTTGGATTTGTAACGAATAGCGAAGGATCTTATGATGGCGATAAGCGTAAGGTGAATGAAGTAGTGGGAGAACATCTTCTCTGATCGAAAAATTCCCACTGAGCTAAAAAAGCTCTCCACGGCAATCCAGAGCTAACAAACGGTTCACAGTGTCGGACAATGTACGGGTGTTTTTTTTTTAGAAGTATAGAACTTTGAAATGGAATAAAACAAAGATTTAAAATTTAAAATTGACATGAACTGAATTTATTTATTTGAATGATTTCTGGCATATGACCGCCACAGCTGGATCGGACGTAATTTAATCTGGAGGTGCAATTTTCGATCTCTTTTTCCAACATTTGTGACCGTATATTGACAAAAACGCCTACAATACTTTTCTCCAAGTGGTCGATCGTTTCTGGATTATTAGCGTAGACTAGACATTACGAATTCATATATCACCACAGAAAGAAGTTTATAGGGGCGTTAACAGAATTGATTCCATCGGATATTATTTCAGCAAGCACTGACTACTGCTCTCCTACTTTGAGCCTCAGTTAGGAGTTTAAGGTTATTCTTCTATCCAGAAAGGATTGGAAGGATAACAACGTGACGATAGGCTTTACCACAACCATATTTTCTGACGGCTCAAAGATGGAGTGTAGTGTTGGTTTAGGGATCTTTTCCGCATCTTTAAATGTCGCTAAATACTTTCGGCTTCCTGACTTTGCTAGCGTTTTCAAGCTGAATTGCTAACAATAAGGGAAGCTTGTAAGTTACTTAAATAAAACCGAAATACGGGCATCATTACAGATAGTCAGGTGGCTGTCAAAGCCATTAACTCGTCGACATCATCGTCAAAATTGATCCAGTAATGTCGCCATGAGTTGCGAGTCTGAACATTAACCTCGATGTCACTCTGATCTGCGTTCCGGGCCATAGTGGTATCGAGGGAAATGAAGGGGCTGATGAGCTGGCAAGGATTGGCCCTTCATAGCTCACTTGCGGAAATGATTGACATTCCTCTTGGTGCTATGAAGGGAAAATCTTTTGTATTTACCAAACAGAATCGAATCGAAGGTGGAGCAATTTAACCAACTTTATTAAATCTACAATAAAACCCGTTCGAACGATCTTATATGCAGGCCCAGGCAAGACATAGCCAGGGTCGTTGCGGTATGTACCAGATACTGGCCTATAGGAGAACATGCAGCGAAGTTGGGCATTCCACTTAACACGTGTTGCCGTAGTGATGGTGACCAACGGGAAAGGGAAACAGTAATCCATTTCCTCTGCAAATCTCCTGCTTTGGCAAAAATGAGAATGCAATTCCTTGGAAGGACATTCTTTACCAACCTCGCCGAGCTATCTGAAATGAAGATCACAGATCTGATCTCTTTTCTCAATACGACCAAATGGCTCTAACAAACTCCGCTGTGAAGCTTCTCTGTAAATCTTTTCCTTTCAATCTTAGGTCAATATAATGAGTTATGGTATCAAAATGGCGCACTAAATTGGATCACAGGCTAGGTTGCCTTGAGATCGCCACAGAAAAAACCTTTGTTGATGGTTTCATATATTTACCAAACAGAATCAAATCGAAGGTGGTTCAAGCGATCTTCTATATAGGCCCAGGCAAGACATAGCCAGGAAGCCAGGGTTGTAGCGGTATGTACCGGATATTGGCCTATGGGAGAACATGCAGCGAAGTTGGGCATTCCTCACAACACGTTTTGCCGTAGTTGTGGTGACCAACGGGAAAGGGAAACAGTAATCCATTTCCTCTGCAAATGTCCTGCTTTGGCAAAAATGAGAACGAAAACCTTTGGAAGGACATTCTTTACCGACCTCGCCGAGCTATCTGAAATCAAGATCAGAGATCTGCTCTTTTTTCTCAATGCGACCAAATGGCTCTAGCAAACTCAGCTGTGAAACTCCTCTAAAAATCTTTTCCCTTCAACCATAGTTCAAATGAGTCATGGTATCAAAACGGCGTATTACAGCGCCATTTGGGTCATAAGCTAGGTTGCCTGTGATCGCCATTTCTACCTACCAACCTAGGGGCGTTAAATCGAACGATCATAGAGACGGGTCCGAAACATGAAACTGTGCGGTTACCAAACGTTTCCTTCAATAAATTAATTGTGGCACGAGCTGTGTGACATGTTGCGCTGTCTTGTAGAAACTACAGTTCCTTTACTTCATGGTTCAATTGAGGAACGAAAAAGTCAGTAATCATGGCTCTATAGCTCTATGGCTCACCATAGATTATAACCTTCCGGACAACACCTTGATTTCACCAGCCCACCAAATGGTCAGTTTTTTTTCTGGATATAACGAATTATATTTACTCCAAATACAGCGGTTTTTTTTATTGACGTAGCCATTCAACCAAAAGTGACGTTGAAGCCATCGCTAAACCAAAAATGGCGGCCAGTTAAAAAAATGTTACCAAATTGAATTTCTATAATTCTAAAAAACATCGTTTAAACCAAAATTAAAGTTTTCGCATAATTTTCAAATTGTAACTTATTTTTATTTGCAATGTACCTACATACATGTACCTCGTTCCTTAAGGCAATATTTTCACTGTAAGATAATACCCAAAAATAAAAAAAAATATTTCGAAACATTTTGAACGTGCTTCTTTAAGAAAAGAAATAAATCTTAAGGAAACAAAAAACATCAGCTGCAAAATACCATCATCTTATACGATACCATGCCACATGCTACATCATAAGACATAAAATATATATAAATTTTTTTTATATATGATTTATTTTGACATCAAAACTTTGTTGTTCTTGGAATAGGGTTTGTATATCCTTCATCCTCATACAATGTAGAGCTTTAAGATCAATATTGAATTATGTGTTCTTAGCCAACATTTTAACCAACAGGATTTTTCAAAGTTCCTTTTTTTATATTATTTTTATGTTTAGTAATTCTTTTAAAATGGATTGATGGAGATTGATTTTGAGACTTGTGTAAGTCAGGAACCCCACTCTGAGTTTGGGATATCACCTAATGAAATCCTTTTTGAAGTTCAACGCATGATTCGTTTTATTGAAATATCAATTACTTAAATCAAGAAATCCGCCCACCGTCTTCTTCCTTTTTTTTATTATTAACTCAAAATATTCCAGACTGAATGGGATTATATTTTTTAATTCAAAATAGGGTAACCCATTGAAAAGAATATCCTTTTTCTTTGTCCACAACATCATCGTTGGTCATTCAATAGCCATTCCCTATCTCTTCTCTGTTACAAAGTTTAAATTGCAAATCTGCTTAATTTGTGATTCAATCCACAAAATCCATTTCATACAGAAACATCAACGACAACAAAAAAAAACCCTGAGCAAGCATAACAAAATATATTATTTCAAAAAAAAATATCACTCTCGTAAAGTCCTTGAATCCTAATTTTCTCAATACCTCAAAAGGTATATCGGCGCGGCGCGGCGTCTCCAACTCCATACCCGAAAGCAAAATCTTCTCTCTTTCTGATTTACCAAAGCAAAAAACATAATCTTGTTTGCAAAAAAAATAAGTTTATCTGTTCTCCATTTGTGAAAATCCTTTTTGTGTTGTTGAAAGCTAAAAAAAAAGGACTCTCATGAGATTTCTTCTCATATAACTTTGCTTTGCAACAACAACAAAAAATCGAACTTTTGAGAAAATAACAATCGAAAGATAATACTAAAGTAAAAAAAAAAAAACAAACAAAAAATATAACAAGCACATAAGACCAACTTGTCGAAAGAAAAGGATTACAATATTGGAAGGGACACAAAATAAGTAGGTAGAAAGGATATCTACTTACCTCCTACTTTGGATTTGATAGTGCAAAGTGTGCGAAAACAAAATGTTTACTTAAACAAAAAAAATAAAAAAAAACAAAAACTTTATTTATACCGCAGTAAATTTTGGAAGGGTTTACAAAAAAAGGATACTTGATTGGGTTTAAGAATTTGGGTTGTATCTTATTTTTTTTTTGGAGTTTTATTGCAAGGATGCAAAATGTTATTTTGTGCTCTGGCAATGTGGGCAAGTATTTTTCTTTTTTTTTAGAAATCGATAAACAAAATTTTCTTTGATGTTTTTTTTTTTAATGAAGAAAATAAAAAAAAATGCTAAACAGGTTGTACTGTTTACGAGTATAAGGATTCATGAAGAACAAATCCATCCTGTTTTGCATTGAATTTATTTTTTTTTACTCGTTCTTACTCGCATAAATCCTTTAATGTCATTCTTGTCGAGAGCCAGGAAGGAAAACATTGTTTGTTGGCAAATTTTGTAATATCTTCACTTGCAATGTACATTATGTATACGTACTCGTATGTACAAAGAAAGTCAGTTTAAGGGTGAAACATGGATTCGTAAAAAATCGGACTCTTTAGTTTTAAAAATAAAAAAATATTAAATAAATTTAATACTTTGAGAATAAAGAACTAAATTGGATGTTAGTATCAATTGAGTTATTTAATCGACCTCTGATTCAAATAAGTGATTTTCCGCTCAAAATAAAAAAATAAATTTTGAAACAAATATTTTTCTTATTTTTATTTTGTGAAATGTTCAAACACTCAAAATATCATCTTAATTGGTTATGATTTTTGTTTTAATTAAAAAACAATATTTTTCTTAAATCAGTTCTGATTTTTATTTTTTTAATGTCATTGTATTATCGTATAGGTACATTTGGTCTGAATTTTTGTAAAGAATTTTAAAAGAATGAATTTTAGATTTTTTTTTAATTTTTGAAAAACAAAACATATTTTTATTATATATTTTTTTTTGTCTAAGATGAAGATTAGGGGGCAAATTTTGGAATAGTAAACAAATTCGAACTTGAGGTTTTGGTCAAACTGTGATAGAGAAGTCCAAAAAAGTGGGTCTCACAGTTCCGTCTGTCTGTAGGTAATGTTTTATGGGTCGATTCTCTACACGTTTTTTTTTATATTTCTTTATATCAAAAATAACGGTTCTTGCCATACATTTTTTTTTGTCTTTTTGGAAAACCAAACTTTGAAGATGTTTTTGAAAAAAAAAAAATCAATAAATGTTAAAAGATATTGGCTCACTTTCCAGAATTTGAGAGGTACCGTCACCATAGAACCATCTGTTTTACCTTCGATTTTTTTCAAAAAACGGTTCATCTGATTGTAAACAATTTTTTTCTGCTAAAACATCTAAAATTTATAATAATTGAATTTGAGTTTTGAAAAAAAATAAAATTAATTTTTGAAAATTTAATACATACATAATAGCCGCGTTTTATTATCACCGATAACCTGGATGGGTTACCCGGTGATAATAAAACGATCAAGGTTATGAAAAATTTTTACTTTGCGTTTCTGGTATGGGAATTTTCGTTTATGGTTTAAATTTTTGTGTTTGTCTGCTGTGGCTGACTGTAATCGTTGATTTAATTTTTTTGTTGTTGACATCTCACTTTTTCTTGTTTTTTCACACTAATATCAACATTTACGATGAAAGTGGCCACCTAGCCGTCGAAGTTAAAACTATTTTCTGGGTTACAAAAGATAACCTAGATAAAAAGCAAGATCCCAAATTGTTGTTGTATTACATGTTAAAAAATAACCTAGAACCGGATAAGAAAACCTGTATAATTGTGGGACGATACTCTCTGTTTGGCATATCCTTGTCGAATGTCCTATTTCTCGCCAAATTGATCTAACATCAGACAACCTAACTAAAAAACTTGCCGAAATTTTGAATCCATCAGAAGTACGATCCATTCAATACATTAAAGATGCCACATCCGCCCACCAAAAATTTGACGAAATATGATTTTTTTTTTCTTCTCTCTTTATTTTCAACGATTTAAAACTAACTTGCTTTAATAATTCTTTTTTTTTTTTTCTTATGAAACTAATTTTATTCTTTTTCAATTTATGTAATTATAATAAAAATTAAACTGTAAATATTTAAATGTAAATATAGTTTTATAGACGGCATCATATGGTCTGGCTACCCTGATGCCTTTTAAAAAATAATTTATGAATTAACTTTGTGAATTATTTCAATAAATAAATAAATAAATAAAACCTGTATACGTTATTTATGATAATAAAACGCGGCTAATATGTATGTATTTCCAAAACTGCTCAGAAGGGTCAAAGAGGGTAAATGTAAACGATTTTGCAATTTCTTTTTTTTTTTAATTTGTAGTATGTTTATAACATCTTAACTATACGATATTGAACATTTTTGTTGATGCAACTTAAATTTGGATTGTATCATCTATTGAAAAGTAATAAATTTTAAAGGTGTTTGTTTATTATTTTTGATAAAATTGGGTATTTACATTTACCCCTGTCATAGGCAAACGAGAAAAATGGGGTAAATGATGATAATATGACGTACATACACATATTAAGAAATTAAAAAAACAATTCCTATTTTTGTTGACAACTGAAATGAATTTTTTAGACAGTTAAATTAATCATATACGAGTACGTGCGACCCGTCAAAACAACTGTGCCTTATGTTTACTTTTATTTTTGGCATTATATGAGAACGATTTAAAGCTGTCGGAAGGATACCTTCCTTTGGATTATTTGAGTGAATTTATATTGAATTATGTATTAAGTTCCTTTTATTTTTGGCTGACGGATTTCGAATATGTGAATGGTTTTGTGAGATGAAAAAATTATACAGTAGAAAGGAGAAACGTATCGCATTGCTATATTGTTATGAATTTTAATTTCGTAAGGCTTATATGAATGTTTGTCCTAGTTAAATATTTTCACAAAAGGTGTGCCCTACGGTACCTAGAACGTTTCTTAAAATCTTCTAAAAACGCATCATGAATAGCGGTACGATTGCATCATGTAGTGCGTCTTGAAGTTTGTTATGAAGCGCATGTTGAAGCGCGTACTTGGTAAAGCTCATCCCATGTTTAAACTATCAGGCAGACATTTCATCGATTGACGGATAAACGATATTTTATTTGCTATCACAGGAAGTAAAAAATAACTGTAAAAGCACATAAATCTGAAATCCTTCAAACGCATTCATGCGCATACAATCTTCAACTAAAATTCATCAATGTTTTATCAGTCTAATTTTCATTGGAGACCAACAAATACACGGAAGTAATAAAATAGCCTTCTTTTCTCCGATCCCACAGCCAGTGTTTACAATTCACTTTTCACTCTAATCCCCAGCCCCACTCAGTCCAGTCTCAGATACAGAGTCTTCGTCGAAGAATTGTGTTATTTTATTTTTTTAATTCTTTCTCTAAGAACTTCCTAATAGTAGGTGTGATCATTTATGTTCCAATGCTGGTGAGGAATACGTCTTCTTCGCAATGTTTTTTTTTATGCCTTAGCCATATATTGGCCAATCGATGAGTTAAACATAAATGGCGATTGGTATTATCCTCAAGAAGAACATACCTTAGACACGTTTTCGAACAGATAATGCAACACCGATAGCCGCAGAAGACAATTATAACAAGGCATACAAAATTGTACAAGGTGAAGAACATACAAGAAAACCTACAAGCTACAAAACAAACTATTTTAATTGGAGCCTTGGTAACCTAAACACAATTATCGAAGAACTTTTCTACATTTCCTTGTTTACTAACACACACATTTTGTGCATTTGTTTTTTTTTTTGTTAAAGAACTTAGAAGAAATATACTACAATGGGTTGAGGTTGAAAATGCACTTACCTACATTTATAAAAGCAGATTTTTTTTAGCAGAGGATCGACTAGAGCTAATTAGGGTGACCATTTGAGTTTTTTTTCAACGTTTTTAAAAAATTTACAAAATCTTTTCATTTGGTTGAATTTGAAAAGTTTAATTATTTTTCACATTTATTGGTAAATATTAGCAACTACGATTCTTCTTCGTGAGATGATGATGGAGGAACTTTTTGAGTTATGCGTCTTATAAGCTCGGTAAATACCGGACTTAAGTTTTCGTCAATGATTAAAACCTTTTTATCAATATAAAATTGAAGCAAAATGAGTTTTTGATGAGCATTTTTTCAATGAAGATATTTATCAGCATTGACGCCTGTAACGATTTACCTATTGGAGAAAATACTTCTTGCTTCTTTAATATTGTAGCAAGTGCTTCAGAAAAAGTATCTGAGAAATGTGTTATATCAGTGTACCTATAATCATATAATTATATGTGAGGAATGTTGTGTCAGTGCTTACTCCAATAACAATTGGAGCAATACCAACGAACCGCTTCTATTAAAGAAGCAAATGTTCCAATAAGTTTCTGAAGAAAAAGTTTTATGAGCATTTGGGCAAAAAACTAGTTCTGAGGAGTGTGTTATATCAGCGTTTACTCCAATAAGTGTTGACTTCTTAGTTAAAATACTCCCTGGTTATTCGAGTTAATATTCCAATAACCATCAGAGGAATGAGATATATTAATATTTACTCCAACAAAAATTTCTATGAGATAATTATATCAGCGCTTAATCCAATAAGGAAATCTGAGAAATGTGCTGATAAGTAAATCAGAGGTATAACTATATCAATGCGTCCTACCAGCGGTTTTTCCAATAACGATAGACTTCTTCAAATAAAATTTGAATTGTCAGTCGAATGAGTTACAGCAGCGTTAACTCCAATAAGGATATCTTAGAAATGATTATATCAGCGTTTACTGTAATAACGTTATCTGGAGTAATAATTATATCAGTGTTTACTCGAATAACGGTAAAATTCTAGGATCAAATAACATTGGAGCCAACAACATATTTCTTCTATGGTATAAAAATAAGTGCCCTCATAATAAATTAAATTTAGTTATGATACATTTTTGGTTATCTTGAATATTCCTGAAATGTTTTTATTTAAAAATTAATTACATATACTAAAATATACATACAATTTAACTAATTTTCTTTTATAAGCTGGTCACAATGAACAAAATGTAGTCTTTAAAGGTGCTAACAAACACAAAAAACAAGCATTGCGATTTTGACTTTCTCGGATTCTTCAACGCGAGTCATGGTAGTTATTCTTGACTCTGTGTCTTCGAATGTCAATTAAACGTGGTTTTGCAGCACGTTGCAAGTTTTTTTTTTTTTTGCTTACACTTTTGTTCATCATCTCTCTGAAGCCACACCATCAGATAGAACTGGTGGTCGTATTATGGGAAGCACACGGCTTGGCGGCGGGGTGGTGATGTCCTACGACTGGTGTGGAATTCTTGATCTACGACGACGTACGACGCCGACGGACCAAGTAGTGAATCTTTGTTTGTGCATGAAACTGACACACACCAAGGGTAATAAATTATCTGAGCTATGGTCCTCCAAGTATCCGACAGTGCGTTAGTGTCAAACAAGATATTCTTTATCCGCGGACTATTAGGACCAATGCCGGCAGTGATGATGGTGCTGATGCTGAGCTTGAGGTTGGTGATATGGCTTGTGAAGCAACAAATCGCTGTAGGGCTGTATAGTCTTCTAACAACAAGAAAGTAATTAGTAGAATTGTGGTGAGTGTTGAGAGTACCTACCTATCTTTCTGTGTAACGATGGATGTGGGAAATATGGGAGATCTTCTTTGGAAAAGAAGTTTTTCCACGAGAAAAGTTTTTCTTCCCGGTTTTTGTCACTAAGAATCGCCCATCATTTCATATAGTTGACAATTCAACTTTGGATTTATTTATTCCTGGCTCGTATAATGGGGGATTTTATAAATTTATTGACAGTTTAAGCTAGCAGCTAAAAAAGATTGGAAGATGATGTATGAGGCCGATTCTGATTCAAGACACATCGGGAATACATTTTTTTGTTTTTAGTTTTTCGAAGAAAGATGAAATTTAAAAGGGACTGCATGCGCGTTTAATTCGCATACAAATTAATGAACAAGATATCAGTTTCAGTACTTAACATTTGTCAGTAATATAAATGGTTAATTAATTAGTCGAGTTGGCTTAATGGTTAATGTCGCTGGTGGTCTTTTTTTTCTATGATCGGATTTATTGTTAACTATAAGTAAATGAAGTGATTTTAGAGTTTATTTTCGAAAAAAAAATTTAAAAAAAAAGAATGTTTTTATTCCACTTTAAAAAATACATACCATCTTTTAGGTTAGGTAGTTCTTTTTTATTTTTAATATTTTTACTAACTTTCCCTTATATTTTCACTACCCAGTGTAGATCCACTTTTTTCATAAAAGTATTTCAGCGAGCGTTGCTAAAACGCAGTTTGAATTTTCGTGAATTTTTTTCAAAGATTTCCCCCAACTATACAAAAACAGAAAGAATTTGAAATTTCAAGTTTGCCGTAAATGTGTTAAAAAAAATAATCAGAGACACAGTGCGAGCTTTAGGTAAGTAGGGGGATTTGAAAGGAGATGCCGGTGAACATTAGTCTTGAATTTCAGTTCATCACAATGAGAGCGAAAGACAGAGCGTGGAAGAGTATCCCACATTCGCGTAGTACGGCTAAAGAACGAATCCCTGTACTTCACAGTACGACCGAAGTTGGGTTCAAGAGTAAACTGATGAGCATTCCTGGAGCGCTAGTATTACGGTTGAAACGATTAAGGGGAGGAAAGCAACTGGCTATTTCATTAGAGCACTTACCGTAAAAGTAACGATAAAAGAGTGAGGGACAGGAAACGTTACGCCGGTGTTCGAGTGACGTAATAGTATCGATGATGTTCCTGTCTCTGATCATTTTGATGGGTCGTCTTTGTATATTGTCCAAGAGACACAAGTAAGTTGCTGGAGCACGAGCCCAGAGATGGCAGTTATATTCAAGCTTTGGACGTATATAACTTTTATAGATAATAGCCAGATCAGAAGGGGAAAAGAATTTCTTGCATCTCCAAAGGAAACCTAAACATCTTGCGGCATTTTTGGCGACGTTAAATATGTGATCATTCCACAAAAGATGGTTTGTGATACACATACCTAAAATCGCAAGCTGATTGATAGTTTCTTCAATGCAAGTGCCAGGGGGGTATGTCTCGCTTTAACGACAGGAGGCAGCATTGAGTTTTCGAAGAGTTCAGAATTTAATGTACTGATCATATTTCGCCGTTTCAGTTCCACGTCCGAAGAGTAGGGATATGAATCTGGAAATGAATATAAAAAGCTTAGAATGCTATCGTCAGCGAAACAATTTAATGGATTAGTAGTTGCAGACAGGCGATCATTAATGAAAATGAGAGAGAGGGTCGGAGACAAAACGGAACCTTGTGGCACACCAGCATTTATGTTGTAAGTTTCAGACTTGAATCCGTCTAATACTACTTGTATAGAGCAATTTGAAAGAAAGTTGCTTATCCAACGAAGAAGGGTTTCTTCGATACCAAAAGCACGCATTTACGATAAAAGAGCAGGATGCCAAACATTATCAAATCCTTTGGAAATATCAAGTGCAACAATCTTACTTTCTCCAATAAAGTATAGCAGAATAGATTTAAATATAGTAGATGATTTAACTACAATTTAGGGTGAATTCTTGCTTGCGTTATGTTTTTTTTTTTCTTTTTCACAAAGATGTATTTTAATACTTGTTTTTTTTTCTTTCTTAAAGCTGTAGTGTGTCTGCGTTTACCTTTAAAATAATAATAAACTTTGGAATAATTTATTAAGTCATTAAAGCTTGACCTATATTTTTCAAGTCAAAGATACCTTTCATAAAGAGTATCAAAGAGAATTTAATGGGCTTTTTTAAGGAGTATTTTTGTGGGCGATTTATGCAAGCAATTATTTTAATCCACTTTATCATAAGTAATGAATTATTATACAAACGACAAAACATGAAAGTAAATTAGAAGGATCTTCTTAGAAAGGTATAGGTAAGTAGAAAATTAAGGGATTTTCATAGTTATTATTTAGGGATTATAAACTCAATTGTAATTCTATAAAATTTAAATTATTATGTAAAGATTAGGTTTTGCAAAGCTATGTGCAAATAATATTGTTACATAATTATGGCAATTACTTAGGGGAGTTGATGGTTGATTTTATGTTTATAATAGTGAAGTAAATTATCAATATGTTAATTAGGTCTTAGGTGACGCGTACACCTATACATATTTTGAGTCAATGATTTTAAATGCTGTATAAGTTTTAAGACTCAATTCATTTGAGTAAAATTTAAAGATTAAAAAAAGGGTATTTATTTTTTATGTAAGTTTTAGTGTGCCTGCGGAAGAAAGTTAGGTCGCATTATTGAAGATTTTATTTTTTATTTAGCTGGATTCAACTCTTTTTTCTCTCTTTCCATTAATATAATTAGGTAAATGCGGGTTTACAAGCATTTTTAGCATGAGTGGAATATTAAAATAAATGAGTGAACGTGTCTCTAGGTAAGCCTCAAAAAGGGTTCGTTTGCTGGCTCAGATCAGAAAAATTAAAAAGCTAAAAGATTTTCATTTTTTGCATTTTAAAAGCCCAATTCGTCGCTTTAATGCAGAACTAGTCTAAGTCCAAAATTTCGATATTTTTTTTATCGTGAGAAAAAAAGCCACTGCCATTATGCGAGTGTCTGTTTGATGACCGTGTTCCTATGCCGCGCCGCGTTTTTGTTCCATCAGTATTTTAATCGGTTTTAAAACCGCTTCACAGACAAATTATAAAATTGTGACATAGACTAGTTCTGCATTAAAGCGACGAATTTTCGAATAACTTCCTCTACTAAAAAAAAACCGTGGCTCACGGTAAGACGCCTAGGAGTTAGACTCGTATCAATTTCGAGACAAAATAAAACAAAAAGAAGGTAAGCAGAAGGGGTCTTTGCTCCCATTTGTTGGGCACTTAAAAAAATACATTGAAACAGGAAAAAGTTATTAAAGAACAGCGGTGCCACTTAGGTACAATATTTCGATATAGATTGCTCTTGGGCCTGCTGGCTCTGTTCTTCAATTTGCTTTCATATTAGGGCTAACCCCTAAACCGAGACGAAATTTGCTTTCGGACATCCGAGACGGGAGTCCAATTTTTGAACTAAGATTTACCGAATAAAGTGTCGGTAGAAATTCATTCAAAATTGTTTTTAAAATATTAAATATTCCAACGTAACGTATCATTGGAGAAAGTTTGAGTTGGTACCAGGACGAGACCAAGACGAGACTCAATTAAACGAGACAAGAGTTAAATTTTTCTATTTCGACGAGTCTCGTCTCCTCTCGTGGCCAGCCCTATTTCTTATTCAAGCTCCTTTCGATAATAAAAAAACTAACAATGTCTTTGGCACCAGCATTAATAACTATAAAGAGTTAACACTTTTCAGGGTTCCATTTTTAAAAGTTGTTTCGGTCAAAATTCAACAATGATGTTCCTAAGGGCCACCCTAATTGCACAACTCATTTTATGGTATCCTAATTACATAAATATAGAGTCAAAATATTTATATTACCATGGAAACAATGACAAAACAATTTGTAAATTGTAACAAACTTTCAAAATGCTTATTGTTTTGGATTTTCAATTTTATAACACCAATTTGCCAGACAAATCATGATTATACATAAATTTCAAAACATTCACATGAACACCGAATAGGAATCAGCATTTCAAATGCAATTTCCATTGTATATGAACGCAAATTCACTTCAGTTGTAAATGTGTATTATCATCTGATCCGACATAATGTGAATTCATTCAATTAAGTTTTAAGTTGCACGGTGACGAACTTGAAGTTTTCTGGGGCCTATGCCGGCCGGTCCAAAACTTAAAAAAAAAATCCATAATATGGCAGTGGTGGCGTATGAAAAAAAATCGTCAAATAATTCACCGACAAAGTCTTAACTTGACAAAAAATCTAGTTGATTTGACATTATCGCCGTTTTAATTTGATCCATCTTGTTGCTTTAACAAGGTGTCATTTTGTTTTGTATTGTAAATTTAATAAGCCAATTGTCAATTTTTAAACGAAGTTTTTCACACTGCTGATACTTTCTTGGATTTTATTAAAAGTATTAAAATATTTACAAAAAAATTACAAATTTTTAACTAACTAGCCTAAGGCACTATTTGAAAAATAAATTAAGTATCAATTGCTTCAGCAGATTTCTTAGGTTGATGAGGGCGGCTTTCTAAATAATCTTATAAAATAGCAATAAAAAAAAACGGGCATAGAAATAATACAGTGTTAGAACAGTAAAGTTTTTACCGTTTAAACATTGAATATTTTGCCATTAAATTTAAAAAAATTCTAATTTTGGTACGTTAGTTGAGTGCCGCCCTAGGTATTTGCCCGTTTCGCCTTGAAGTAGGTCCGGCCCAGAAGTTGCATTATGTTATGTCTACAATTCTACATTACGAGTATAATATAGAAAAACACACATTGCACACTATTTTCAAAATAAGAGCAAAAATTTTCCAAAAATTAAATTTAAATACCGAAATGTAGATATACAGTATATGTGAACAAGCCAACATTGATTTTCCAAAACTCTCCATTAACCTCCCACTTTAACAAAAAACTGATAAAGTTTTCAAAAGCTATAATACACATGGACACAGAGTTGCAATCCTGTTGGCGATTACCGCACAGAATTTGTGGTTTTGTTCAAATATTTGTTGATGCGTAATTGAAGCAGCTTTTGCGTTTTTACTCCAAAAGGATGATATTTCCGGAATTTCATTCATTCAACAAACAATAAAAAAAAAGGACAACATAGACAGACCAAAAACATGTGCAGATAAGTATTGCAGTAGATAGAGTGCTCAAGGAGGATTTTCAATTTATTACAAAATAACACATAGGAAACCCCAACAACGCATCACCAGTACTCTTAGGTACCTAAAAGCATAAACTGTTTATTTTTTGGAAGGGGTTTTCTATTTCTATTTTGTTTATTTCAGAATGGTCCTTGAAGCAATTTACACTCATAAACAGCTTAAAGATATTTGAGGTAAATTTGATTCTCAAATGACCAGGGATTTCTATATAATAATATTATGATGGGGATGAACTGGATTGAAAAACATTATAGGTAATGTAGTCTACTATCCTCCTTGATGCCCTAATGTCTAATCGAATAATAACATTCCGTATAGCATTGCGCTGGCTGCCTGGAAATGAGTTCTTCGTTATTGCTCAAAAAGGTAAACACTTAGCGAAATGCCTATCCGCATAATAATTTCAATAATTTTGTGTATTCAAGTCTCGTCTGTTTGAAAAAGGATATACAAAAATATATAAAGAGCACCGTATTAGATCGCACGAACTTGCTCTTGTGATGCAGGGATGTCATATTGTTTGGAATTGAAGATGTTTAATAAAATGGCATTTTTAAAGGGGAAGACTTGGAAATACTTCTTTTTCTTCTTTACAAACATTTTAAAACATACATAGATTTTTGTCATTTAAAAAGAGCAAAGGAAGCTAGATTGGAAGAAAAACTGTCAATGTGATATACGGGAAACGGCAAGTAGTTATGTTAACATTCTCAAAAGATTTCTAAACTACACTCGATGGTTGATATGAAGAATGTCAATGGCGTTCAATGGCTACCGTCTTTTTTTTTCTAGAAACCAATATTTCCCCAATAGAGCAATGTTGCCAGTAAAAATCATTAAGGGATTTTTTTCAAGTTGCTACTTATCAAGCTATTTTCACTCAAAATTCACTTGACTGGATAAATAAAAATATTCTAGTTATTAATGCAAGATATTTTAGCTTTTTTCTTATTAAATGAGAATTCCAATTTCCTTAATAAAATGGCTGGGTTATCATTTACTAAAAAAAGGATGAAATTATAAAATTACTAGATAGCTAGGTGTGTATGTTTTCAAAAATTTAATAAAAAATAGATATATTTTATTTTTTAATATTATGTATATACGATATATCTACAAACTGATATTAGACTGTTGCTCATTTTTTTGTTTGACGCCATTTTTAATTTTTTTTTTATTTTGGAGTCTTACTTAGTAGGTATAGAAACTACTCAAAATCCAAAAAATAAATGAAGAATAGTATGATAGGAACTGGATGTCAATTATTTCTATTTTTGGAGAAAGAAAAATTCATAACTTTTTTTATGAAAAAAACCAAGTTTTTTTTTTGTTTTTTTTTTTTTTTTTAATATTAATATAACTTATTTTTTTTCTAATAATTTGGGTCTCTAAATATTTGTTTTTCTTTATCTCAATTAAAGTTAAATTTGTTATTGGTTGAAAGATTTTAAAATGAAAAATTAAAAAAGTATGGCTAATTTAAAACCACGTCCTAATAAGATGACTAAGCAGTTATAATATTTTATTCCTAATTTTAAAACAAAAAAAATTAATGCATGCATTTGCATATTTCTTATGGACGTATTCTTAAATAATTCATTCAAAAAAAAATTAAAGATAAAATAGAGACAAGAACATCCTTTAGGCTTCCTGACTTTGCTAGCGTTTTTCAGGCTGAACTGCTGGCAATAAGAGAGGCATGTAAGATACTTAAACAAAGCCCAAACCAAAACCGAAATGCGGCTATCTTCACAGATAGTCAGGCAGCGGTCAAAGTCATTAACTCGCTCACATACTCATCTAAATTGGTCCAGCAATGTCGCGATGAGCTTGCGAGCCTGAGCATTAATCTCGTTGTCACCCTGATCTGGGTACAGGGCCATAGTGGTATCGAGGGAAATGGACGGGCTGACGAGCTAGCCAGGCAAGGGTCAGCCCTTCATAGCTTTTGAATTTGACCAACTGCATTATATCTAGGAAGATATGGCCCACCTATAATAAAACCCGTACAAACGATCTTCTATGCAGGCCCAGGCAAGACAAAGCCAGACTTGTTGCGGTGTGTACCGGACATTGGCCTATAGGAGTTCATGCAGAGAAGTTGGGCATTTCTTACAACACGTTTTGTCGTAGTTGTAGAGACCAACGAGAAAGGGAAACGGTAATCCATTTCCTCTGCGAATATCCTGCTTTGGCAAACTTAAGAATGCAATCGTTTGGAAAACCATTCTTTCACGAACTCAACGAGCTATCTGAGACGAAGATCAGATCAGAGTCTAATCTTCTTTCTCAATGCGACAAAATGGCTCTAACATAATTCGCTGTGAAGCTTCTCTATAAATCTTTCCCTTTCTATCATAGGTCAAACGAGTTATTGTATCAAAACGGCGCACTACAGCGCTAATTGGATCTCAGGCAAGGTTGCCTTGAAATCGCCATTTCTACCTACCTACCTAAAGACAAGAACATTGATTTTTTGATTGCGACTGTTAATGAAAGTTTTTAATTCTACAGCAAATCGAAGTCAAGATACTTATCAGACCTTGTATTGTGATGATAGAGAAGGCGAAAAAGTAGGAACCGCAATTTTGCCTAAATGTCTGTACCTCAAAACCTAAACTACTGAAGCGATTTCTTTCAAATTTCAAGCTTAAAATTTTTTTTTGAACATTTCCCTAAGTCGATATGCAAATTTTCTTTAGCTCTAAATTTAACCTTGGGGGCTCTAACAATGCGAACGAATTTTTGTGAGTTTTAAGTAATTAAAATTACTTCCACCTATCAACAAATATTTTTCAAAAAGCCGTTAATACGGGGCCTCCTATAACCCTAATTTTTCTTGAATTTTCTCATAAGCGGTCGACGAATTGCAATCAATATTTTTTCCGAAAGAGGCTTCGTTTTGAATTTTTTAACAAAAAAAAACAATTTTTTGAAAATTTATATTTTGAAAACATTGAATATTTTTTTAATTTTGTTTTTCTATTTATTTTTCTTTTTTGAAAAATAGTTTTTTTAGTACATACAAATTACTTTTTTTAAAGTCCGTTGAAATGATTTAAGACAAAAAAATTTCAATTAATCAAAAATCTAATAGTTTTTGAAAAATATCGAAATACAAAGCATTTTTTAATTTTATAGGTGGTGGCACTTCCAATTTTTAGTGAAATAATATCATATTATATACATTTTGACGTTAATACTAAACAAAAATCCATTTTTTTCGAAACAAAAATCCGTAGAGCCTTTTTTTAAAAAAAAAAATTGTATGATAGGGCTGTTATTTTCGGGTGTTAATAATACCTGACCTACTATGTAGTAAAAAGTTCTTATGTTTGAATGGGTTCGTCTGCCAATTTTTACCAATCTTTTCCTCAAGCCATCACATTATAGGTTTATTTAGCTTCTCCCACTTTCTTATTAGAACAAAAAAAAATAGTTATTTGCATATAGTGAGCAGTGTGACCATTCCTTTAGGTTAAACAAAAACATAATAAATCACAAAACCCTTTGAACGAATTTGTCTATAACACTTTTACTTACATAAACTTACAGACCTGAAACTTGAAGAACTTATTTTTTTTATTATCTCAGTGTTTTCTCTGAGTGCATACCTATGTACATATGTATAGACAACAAATTCAGTAGGAAGGGCCATATCAGTTAAAAAGATAGGCTAAAGTGCATAAAACCGCGAGCAATTCAAACAATGTATCTTTTTTTTAAGATTTTGCACGAACCGCACACTGCAGTTGCAGTTTCTGGGATGGTGATGGAACACTCTTTTTTTCAAAAGTCTGTCCATTTCAGTCATCTCGCGGTATCAGAACACAGAAAAAGAACTTCTTGGTGAGCTAGGTTTATTTTGATTGAGTAATTTTATCGCATTTTAAGTGGAGCGCGGTAGCGGGCAAACACAATATATGCCCCCAGGTTAACTTGACTTGAATTACTGGACTGACATCGATGAAAATAATTTAGGTACGTAGATGTATGAAGTCTGTAATGAACGAACGTTCCTATATCATGAAGGTGTTCTGCTTCTACTATACCCTGGGTACTGGGTGGGGTATAGGTAGGAACACATAATTGATGCTTGCTGCATTTACTTACGTTTTCGCACTGCGATTCATGTTACCGGACACAGAGTTATCTTTTTTTGTTTTGCCTTTTAAAACTCTTCTGTGATGGCCATCACATGACTGACGAGTGACGACGACAACGCACAGACCGGTTCGAAGAAATTGTTTAGGGCTTAGGACTCTAGGGCTTTAACAAAGAGATGGCTATTGACCGAGAAGAAGATGAAGAAGAACTCTACGTAGTAGTTGCTCATCAATATGCACTGCTCATTTGATTGGCATTAACGCTGGTGATTGGTTCATTTACCTGATCTTTAAACAATTAACTTGCCAACAAGTTTGAATTGCAATTACCAAAGTTGGTAACTGATATAAATGGTTTACAATTAGGTGTCTTGCTATAGGAACTATACTCATACAAAAAAATTTCACATTAAACAAGGGTCTATCAGATAGCTTGATTGTTGACTTCAAGACAGTTGTTTAGATTGTATTTGGCATCAAAGGGATATGACAACATTCTTTAATCCTTTGATGTTTTGTCAAGATTCATAATTTAATGTTATACAATTATTCCGTTTAGTGAAAGGGGAAAGGAAAAGATCTCAAGAAAATGCTAATGAATCACTAATTAAATTCCTATGTTGTTGAATACTAACTTCAGAATTCTTCACCTCAGACTTGACTATCAGTAATGATTTAAATAAAGAATGTTTTTTTAATCAAAGAATCAATAGAATTTTTAAAAAATTGGAAAAAAAATGGTTGTGTGCGGTGAATGTTCTCCTCCAAGTGGTCGATCGTTTCGGGCTTATCGGCGTAGACTAGCAACTTCCCACAGAAACTAACCTAGCGGCGTTAAATCGTACGATCTTGGAGGCCGAAAGATGAAACGTTACGTGCGGTTACCAAAAGTTTCCTTCAATAAATCAATTGTGGAAAAAGCTGTGCAAAAGATTGCGCTGTCTTAATGAAACCACAATTCTTTTACTTCATGGTTCAATTAAGAAACGAAAAAGTCAGTAGTCATGGCTTTATAGTGCTCATCTTTGACTGTAACGTTCTGGCCAGCATGATTCCTGCAGTCCATAAAGCACACATAAAGTAAACAGTCAACAGTCGGATGTAACGGTGTCTCAATAGACGTCATTCTATTCATGTTGAAATGCCAAACCAAACTAAACTAAAATTACTTAACAGCTGTTAAAATGGCCGCCAGTAAAAAAAAGTGTTGCCAACTTAAGTCTTGTACCTCTAAAAAAACACTCTTTAAAAAATGAATTTCTTTCAACCCAACTGTGAATATTTATTTATTTTTGAATAATTTTATTATTTTCGTGCTTTAGATGGGAAAATACTTTTTTATTTTTCAAATGAAAATGCTTTCTACGTCTTCGCTCAACCCCAATAATATTTAAACACATCTGTTAAAATAACAAAAAAAAAATTAATTTAATTTCAGGTTTCATTAACATTAATGAATAGCTAAAAAAAATAAACCAGAGTGCGCACTTCATAGAAATTGTGATATCACCCTATTTATAGACATCAAATATAAAGTGTGTTTTTTTTTGTTTTTGTATCTAAAGGGTATTTTCTATTTAAAGCATTATCGATTTTCTGCTGCTAGTGTGAATGAAACTTCCGGGATTTAGCTCTTTTTTCCCCATAAGGCTATCAATTACGCACATATATTTTTTTTAATGCATTTTAAATTTCAAGAACTGATGAAATATTAATGCATTTGGCAAGAGAGTTTGTTGTTTCACAATTTGCTGAAGAATCCAATGGAAATCGGGAACACGTTAAAAAATTTAATTTGTAGACTTTTAGATGTCTTTTACTTCTTCGTTTCTATCTGTTATACATACAAAATATTAAGGGAACGATATTTTTCGATTTTTCAGTATTTTTAAAAAAGCTATAGGTATATTTGTGAAAAATGATCGAATAAAGATGATACAAAAATAAATTAAATTCATATTTCAAATATTCGTAAAAAAAACTTTATATTTCTTAAAACAAAATTTGACAAAACAGAATTTCGCATGTCACTATTTTCTTCATACAGTATTTTGGTGTACTGAATTTTATGTTAACAATATAATGACATACAGAATTATGATCTTACAGTATTTTGACCACACAGAATTTTTCACAGACAATTTTGAAAAACGGTATCATGACCAATGTTACCATTTTTTTCAATCATGTTCAAAAATTGGTGATCAGAGAATTTTAACATCTCATATTAAGGTATTTGCTCAAAACATGTTTATAATCTGGAAAGTTAATAAATCCTTATTAGTCAGCTATTTTCAGCAATTGTTCAGCCCTAAATTATTATTTTTTTTTTATAAATTAAAACATAAATTCAAGAATCTAGTAACCTTTGAAATAGTTTATGTACCTAATCTGTTTTTTGATATTCCATATTATGAACTTTCAAAAATTATATGGTTGCCCAATTACTGATAGTAGACCAATTACTGGTTTAAGAGATAGTATCCTTTTTTGGCAAATAACTCAGAAATTCGCTGAGAAGAGTTAAGATATATTGAAAATTTCTTTTTTGAAATTACAACATTTTTTTCTAATTCCTAGGAATATGTAATTAATGCAAGTATGTGAAAAATGAAAATTGAAAATTTTGTCATTTTCGTTTTTTTTTTAAATAATTTTTTAAGACTATGATTATTCAGTATGGAAAACACCAACAAATCAATTTGAAATTGTACGTCAGGAATTTTCAGGTTTTTTTTTTTTTAATTTTCTGTAAAATTCAGTGCGCAAGATGTCTCAGGCTGCTACAGATATGCTGAGATATTAGTGATGAAAAGCAAATCTTTCATTTTCATTCAAAATCAAAACAAAAATACCAAAAAAAAGGTTTTGGGAGATTGCCTAGAGAGAAAATCGATTTTTTTTTTATGTAGCTCCAAAACTAACGGTACCTGTCATAGTACCGTTTAGACACAACATTTTTATCTCGAAAACTTAATAATTTAGTCAAAAAATATTTTTGAAAAAACGGTACTTGCCATAGAATCGGATTTTTGGTTTTCGGTTGTCTCGTAAACTATTGGAAGGATTTTGATGAAAATTTTTCTAAAGGAGGTCCTATATATGTAATTTTAATAATATTGTATATCAAAATTTTCAAAAAAATATTTTTTGGATTAAAAAAAAATCAATTTTTTTTTGAAAACTCGATATTTTTAAAACTAGTAAATATTTTTTTTTTAATTTGGTTTTAAGTGTATGTTATCAAATACTTAAAATGTGCATACCAATTTTTTTTATAAAAATACTTAAAATTATATATGTACATATATAAAAAATTATTTTTTGAAAAAACGGCTTTAACGATTTTTGAATTTTTTTTTTCAAAAATTTGTATTTTTTTGATACATAAGATGGCATCTTCAGTTTTAAGATTAAACTTCTTGTTTGGCTTATTTTATCAATCAAATCAAATAATGAATTTTAGACTTTTTCATATTTTTACTTGTGACAATGATGATAAATTTGTTTTTATACTCAGACTTTAAAACCAAGATGTTATCGCTCATAGGAGCAAGTAGGTACATACGACCCAGTCGTGCATTTTATTTAATTCAAACCTTAAACCACATTCAAATACGGTCATTCCCCTAAAATTTTATCCAGTGGTTCAGTTATTTAATTTTTTTAAGAATTTCGGTAAAAAAATGTTTGGTAGAATATTAAAAAAAAATACTTGCTGATTGATTGATTCCAGTAAAGAAATTCATGAGATACGGAAATACCAAAATTTTTTTATGACATATTCTAACCATTCCACATTTCTTTTACATCACTAAAATCCTATCTTAATGAATAATTAAATCACTTCCTAATATTCAACTGAGCCCACAATATCTACCATTCATATAAAAGAAAATAATGAAGTCATCATGATTTTTCAAATTGCTCCTTAACCGCCTGAAAATATGTTTACTTTTAAATTAATATGAAATCATTAAATATTTGATAAAGACCTAAACCTACATACAAAAAAAAAATATATTCAAAATCAAAATTTTACGTAAGTTGTTTGAACTGTTAGGGTTCACCTCTGTGTTAAGGGACAAAACCATGGTAATGACTTCCATCAAGTTACAAAACATTCAAAGGTGAAAACTGAAAACCAACAAAAGGACCATGTGTGTCTCAATCTATCTACGAGTATATATAGCTACGTTCAATTATAGTCAACTTAATTTTTGGATAGCTACTTGAAGATAAATTACTTCATTAACATATGAACTAAAGGTATATAAACTTTACCAACAATCTATTTGGTGCTTGAACTTGTCTGAGTGTCTCATAACAAATTGCTAACCATTATGGTATACAACAATATCAAGCACCTTGTTTACGAAGCACTAATTCAAAGATTTGGTTAGTTTGATAAAAGTGAAGTCATCAGCTGGGGGCTATAATATGATGACAAGAAAAAAAAAAAACATATTTCAACAGTGACAAAAGAATCTAGTGAGAGAGAGAGAGAGTGAGCAAAGTACATAAGCCTGCACCTTTTTTTTTTTTTTTTTTTAGTTCCAGGTTTTTTCTATTATTCTTTAAGAAGTGCTTAAAATTGCAGAAATTCAAGCTCTTCAAATTTTGTTCTTCTTTACAGAAATTAAAAAAAAAAAATTGAAATATCCAAAACCTCATTTTTCTTTCATATTGTAAGTAGTAGTAAATTTTCACAAACCAAAATGCTTTCGACGAGTATTTGTCTTTTGTTAGTTGTGACAAATTATATTTCTATGTTTTTTATCTGTTGCTCATAGAAAGAGGAAAAATCTTCCAAAAAGTAAAATTTATGACTTCGCGATTTGACGTTACTTATTATATTTGCTAACTTGTCCTGAGTAAGATGTTACAATTGAAAATTTTTCGTGCGATGTTTTCTATGTTTATTGTGTGTCTTTTGCTTGCTCAACAAATAGCAAAAGATGAGTAAAAATTCTGATATTGAATAATTGTGACTTAGAAATTGTTCGTTAGATATAGTCGGGAATTAGTTATGAAAGTTAATGTTTTGTTGATGTGCAATGTTTTCTATGTTATACGTATAAGTCCTTAAATATTCAATATAAGATGTTTTTACACCCTTTATATGAACAAATGTGAGAAATTTAACGATTAAATTAAAACTGTCAAATATTACGTAAGGCAAGTTAAAACAAACTATTTAGCATGAAACTATTTAAGAAAAAAAAAACTTTAAAACACGTAGAAAACATAGCACAAAAAAATTAATATCATTAGTAATTTAGGAGTCGGTTGCAATAAATCTATGAGGTAGACTTACTCAGGCGAAAAAAAAACATAGAAAACATCGCAAAGAAAAATTGTCTAAGCATCAAATTGTTAATTTAAATATGTGTTAACCCTTCTTAAGGGAAGAATAGCTGATCAAGTACGAACGAAGCAAGCAACCAGACATAAAAATCATACCACGACAAAATTTAAATTTCCACAGCTTAATCACTACTAGTAAAAAAATTATTATTTCGAATTAAACTATAGATTGTAAGAAGTTTTTGTTTGTACTTTTTTATCCCGCTTTTTTAATTCCATACGAATTTAGCAAACAAAAAAATTAAAAAAAAAACATAGAAAACATTGAAAGGCAAAACTGAAATAGCTAAAACTAATTCAGTAATAGCTAACTGAAAATTCCTAAGCCATATTCTATAATAGTAAAAAATTTCATCGCTTTTCAAAGTGTAACAAAGAAAAACATAGAACGTCAAGAACAAGAGCAATTTTTGGGATTTCTTACTTACTTCGTACTTCCTCAGCCACAAGCTAAACTTTATAAGAAGTTTTTACTCAATTTCTAGTTGCTGCTTCACTTACTTGACCTTAAGTTACCAAAGTAGTAAAAAAAAAAACATCGCACGATAAAATTGAAACTGTCACAACTAATTCCGGAACTGCTTATTGCTAAGCCACAAACTATATTATATAAGAAGCTTTTTAGTCTTTTTCTAGAAAACATAGAATAACAAAATTTGATCTGTGTCACAACTGTCACAGCGACAATTTAACGGGAAATTACCTACCAAACTAATTTAACACCACTCATTGAAATTGGGGTTATTTCTTTTCCTAAAACGACCACATTGCCATGTTTTTTTTTACTGGAAACAGCCACAACCAACGTCAGCAAGAACTTAAACTTGAAAGCGGAGAGAGTACTGCTTCGTTGATAAGTCTACTCCACCAAAACCCTCACGAAATGGATTTTTCTTCATAAATTTACAGTTTGAACGTATATAACTAATAGCCTTCAGTGTTCTAATCACGCAACTAACAACACCAATTTAATGTTTCTATAATATTTTCTTTTAGCGCAAACGCTTCTTTAGCTTGTAAAAAATCAATTAACTTGTAGAATTATTTTCCTGTGTTAAGTACTTCAACAAAAATTACTTCACCTTGATGGCTAATAAATACATCAAAATTGTCTAAGGTGACAAGCTAGGGTCTGAGCAATTGATCCGCCTGTCATGGACTCTTCTAAAATAATTTATACGTAACGTATATCCTTTGGAAAAACACAAAAAGCCCTGATTTGCGCAACAAAAAAACTAATTGCAACGTTGATGGGAAATTAGCTTTTCAATCAATTGCTACTGGCTATGACGATGACGATGGCTATGATACAGCGACGCGGTGGCGGACGCAGCGTTCGATACTGCTACTATTCGTTGCACGAACTTGGAGCTCGTAAAAATCTCCGTTCGTGTCATTAAAACCTCATCTATCGTTTTATAAAGTATCTGCTGAGTGAGAGTGCTGCCGTTTTGGTGGTGATGGTTGGAGGTTGTGGCTTGTGGCTTGTGAAATTGAGAATCACTTCCGTCTTTACATCGAAGGCTAACAGGTGAAACACCACCATTATACAAGGAGCTCATCCTTTTGCCTGGACATCAATCATTCTCAAAGCGACAGTTTCTCAGTTCAACAAGTTTCGTTCATTCATATGTCAATTATGTATCTTCTTCCATCGGCGCGGCGCATAATGAAACAAAACAAAAAAAAAATCGAAGATGGCGGCCGATAGGGAAACCAGGGTTCAGGCTATACGAGCATTTAATTAATTTTTATCGAGATACTATGTATGAGGATTCTGATGGAACTCTCACCATCGATCGTCAGGTTGGTACTGTGGAAGACAACTCGACCAAGGCAACATTGTTATGGGTACTATCGAGAGGAAAGTATATTTAATTGAAAACGATGTTTCTGAATAGCCATCGGGTATAGACGCACCTTTTACTATATGCTTTGGTTCTTGGTATCTATCGTCTATACTTCTTAAATTTTCGAATAGGCAATATCTTCAGATTTATGCATTTATCGACTCGACATATTTTGTAGAATGTAGGCATTTTCATTATGTGCCTAGGATGGGTGTTAGTTGGTATATTAATCGAAATTCTATAAGTGCAGCCGGAAAAGTTTTCATTTTAGAGAGATGATGTGCAATGTGCATATTGCATGTCCTGCTGAAGTGTTTCTGTTATCCGGGATGATGATGAAGTAACACCTCTGGGCTGGGGAATATTAGAAAATGTGTGCATAAATATTTCTACATGGGAACTATTTTCATTCCTTAGGTGAAATGGGATTTTTTATAATTTGCATAAATCTTATCATTTCACTCACTCTTGATGGACAGAACGTTCCTTTCAGTGAGTTTTAAGCTTTTGATGAGAAAATACGTTTGTGTAGTATATCTTGTGTAGATGATGTAGGCAGGCATTTATGTTTTAGAGTTGGCATAATATTGAAAGCCTTTTATGATTATTTTCCTGTTGTTTTTCCAATTTTTTTGGATTAAATAATACAATGGTATTGGTATGATCAAACCATAAGCCTCTTGGAATTTCCTCATCTGTTTCAGTAGATATTTCTGGACAACAAATAGAGATAGTATACAATTTTCAATATCTTCAAAGTATTGTAGTAGTCGAATACGGAAAGCAAAGGCTGCTTTCAGAATTCTATCCAAAATATGGAGACACGACCAACAACTCTATAAGCTTAGACCAAGCTACGAATATTGATTCCGGACAACTCTATCGATGCTGCACTTGGAAAGCCACATCCATTGTCGCTAAAAAGCAGAAAACATTCGAAAATATGACAATGAACAAAATAAGGTGAATTATAAAGGGACATAGATATAAGATACGGCATTTCTCCGATTTAGCCCAGCCGCCAACCCTGGATATAAAATCTGAGTCTCAGTACCTTACGCCACACACCTTTCCATACAACTTTCCCTTCCCATCCTAACCTATCGTTAAAGCCCGCACTGTGTTGACCATATAAAGGGTACACCAAAAATCCCCCTGAGCGCGAAGATGTCGGCGAAACATCCCAAGGAACCCATTGATTCTTTCAATCGAAGACGTACACAAGTGGCAGTGGATTGGCCATTGCGAGTGAAGGAATGCAGTGGAAGATGGAGATCCTGCACACTCATAAAGGCAGACAAGGAGGCCGACCTAGAAGCATTTGGCTAAGAAAAGTCGAATATGAGTCACCACAAGGAGGGAAGAGTTGGAGGAAACTTAAAGAAATCTTCATAGTAACCGTACACCACTGAAGAAGTATCTAGAAGAGACTCTATGCTTAGCATAAGGAAAAACTTTACTGACATAATAAGTCCAAGGGCCTTAGTAAATAAATAAGCAAGAGTTAATTTATGCTAGTACCCTCCAGTGATAAAAATTCCACCAATGAAGGAAACACTCAAACTAAAAATCTGTGGCCAAACCGGCTAAGGTGATTTGTGATAAGTGATAGTCATTTTCAGCGTATTTTGTTTGTGTAAAGTCCTTATAAAAAATTGTAACTTACCACAAATCATCTTAGCCGATTCGGCCCCTGTATTCTGCACATCTTTTCGATTGATAGAGGTTCATTTCAGATAACCATGCACAGATGTCGCAACTCCTAAGAAGAAAGTATCACAAAATTTTGCGATATCTGACAGCAATTTCTTCTTCGGAGCTTAGGAATGTCATATGGTTATCTGTGGTCCCAGACAATTATAAGCAGGAACGGGTCGTTATTCGGATGTATTTCAAAACTCGGCGTGACAAAAATAATAAATAAGTGTATTTATGTTAGACACTGATTGTATGACGGAAATGGAATGACTGACTCTGTAGATTGTTCAAAAAACAAAATTTTATACATTTTTTGACCAATTTTTTTTTAAGTTTTTTTCTTACCAAATTAATTCTCTGCATTTTTTTGACAAAATTCATGTTTACACGGGTTACAAGGGCAGCATTTTTTCAATTCTAATGTCGACTTGAAACTAGAGCAAGCTCGCTATCAGAACCATATTATGCACAGCGCATTGCACTTCCGGGTACACGTTCATAGCAGTTTAGGTTTTATTGCTTTGAAATAGCATTTCGAATAACTGGCTAGTTCAAGTCAAGTCCTCGCTGTGCTGGGCAAAAAGTCTTATAATTAAAATTGAACAATTAAAGACCCAGCACCACTAGAAGAGTCTGATGAAGGGCCTGGCAGTCTTGAAAAAAGTACATCATCATCATCATCATCGGCTCGACAACCGGGATCCAGTCCTGGCCTCCTTCAACAAGTCTCTCCACCTATCCCTGTCATGAGCCGACGCCACCCAGTTGCGCACCCCAAGGCTTCGGGCGTCCTGGTCTACGCCATCTCTCCAACGCAAGCATGGTCTACCACGCTGCCGTCTACCATAGAATGTACCACAAAGGACTTTCCGAGCCGGTTCCTTATCACTCATGCGAGCTAGGTGCCCTGCCCACCGTCTACCGAGCTTAATTTTTGTCACTATGTCTGCTTCAAGGTAGATTGCGTACAATTCATGATTGTACCGTCTCCGGAATCGACCTTCTTCACATATGGGGTCAACAATTCTCCTTAAGACTTTTCTCTCGAACGCGGCTAAGAGGTCGGAGTGTCTTTTGCTAAGCACCCAAGTCTCGGATCCATACGTGAGTACTGGCAGGACCATGGTCCTGTACAGCAGCAGTTTTAAAGTTATGGTGAGATTTCTGGATTTGAAGAGCTTTGACAGACTATAGTAGGCTTTGTTGGAATTGACCAGCGGATGCAATACGTTTTCGCAAGGCAATCCGCCCTCGGAAAACCATAACAACAAGATAGTTATCCGAGTCGATATTGGCACCTCCTCGGTACGTTCGTACCGTCATCAAGTTCGAGTAGTGGCGACGGTCTATCAACACTGACTCCATCAGGTGATACCCAGGTGGCTTTGTAGATATCATTACGCGGGACCATGTTTTTCGATGCTGCCAATTCTATATGGCAGTCAGCCATCAGCCGAATAGGGGGAATAACATGTAGCATACGAAAACATGCATGTGCCGTAACTATTCGGGACTGGTGGAAATGTGATCATAGCCTCTTCGCGGCGGCCGCTAGGAACAATCCTTTAAAAAGGTTTGGCAAATATGATCAGGGTGATCAGGCTAGTTCCACAGATTGGCAACAGGCTAATTCCCTGTTCCGTAAAACTAAAAGAATTACGAGACCGTCAACAAGCCTCGGAAAAAAGTACAACTCCAGCCTTTAAAATGTTGGCTGTAGCTAACCCAAGTCATACAAAATCACAGAAAAACCTCTCATAAAAAATTTATTTATTTTTATTTAGATATGGTTTTTTTTTTAAACCACGCTCCTAATTAAGAAAGGGGTGTTGAACCTCCTCCCCTCCCATAACATTTTTTCGTGTCTCAACTCAAGCTAAAGTTCGTTCACAATGCATTCCAGGTAAAGACAATTTTAAAGCACTTTCCACTGCCTGATTTTGTCGAATTTTCGGCATACTTCTATGAACAAAACTGAAAAGGAAACCCTTGATATCCCTGACTATAAGGCAATCATTTACTATAATCTAAAGAATTTTTAATAGACTCCCTTTAAAATTCAAAAGCTGCTTTTTTTGAAAATATTTATTCCCCTATTAAATTAAAATGTCTAATAAAAGTTTATCATTACAATCTTAAATGGATTTTGTTTTTAACTTCATCCCACATCCAATTTAATGCATAGAAATAAATTAAACATGTTATTGCTCTGGCTCATATCCAGAATCGGACAAACAAGATTGAACTCTTTCTATAGAATCTCTTCTATTTCTTCAATAGCTTTTTGCACTTCTTTAAAATGTCCATTTTGAATTACGATCTAATTAAATAAAATGGATTTCGATTGAGTTTAATTAAATATCTACGATGATGGCGGTAGCGATGGTGGCTGCCGTTTTGTTCTCAATCTAACCCAGTTCAATTTTTGTTTGTCCATGTCCATGTCTTCTTTTTAACTTCAATGTCCATGTCCATGTCCATGTTTCAATCCCTTTTTTTCGTCTTTTAACACAAACAGACCACCATCATGCTATTAGAGCAAAATTAAAAAAAAAAAAAAAAAGATGGAAAAACCTGCCAGGTCCAAAAAGGCGCATAGAAAAAAAAAACATTGTCCTTTGATTTTACCATAGCCATTGTGTTATCGACATGGAGCAAGGTAGATATGATGTAGATGTAGATATTATATAGATGTCAAGGTGCCACCAGCATCAAGAGTGACACTATCCAGTAGAATGTAATTAAGCCACCCGAAGGGTGATGCAAATGACAGCATTCTAAAATCAGGTTGTAGATATAAGATTGGAAGGAAGGTTTCACACAAAGGAAAAGAAGTGACATTGAGATAAGGGATGGTTGGCTTCTCATGAACTCAGCAAGCAATGCCCTAAGGCGCCGAATCATCAGTTTTTCTAACAGAAGCTACGAGAAGAGTTTGACATTAACTGCATTAACTGTATCAAAAAAAATTCCGTTTTCGTTGGATCCGAAAGACAGTAAAATCGGTAAATAATGGGCCCATTTGGATTTTGCAATAAGGCGCTGACCAAAGTCAATCCAGTCCTTCTTTAGAAGATAGCCAATGATGAAGAACATTTTTTTTATGTGTCGCCCGTTAGGAAGGTAATTGAATTTGAACGAGTTTGTTAATTTTTTTGTTCTTCGCTGGTCTCTGGGGACAGACTTTGAACTATATTCGGGAACTAAGTTATTAATTGAGTCACATTAGAGGCAAAATTGGAATTTCCAATTCCGGAACTAAGTGGCTGTGGCATTTGTTCGAATTACTAAAATTGAACACTTTGAAAGTGCTTTTAAAATGGAAATGCAAGTTGCAGGTATATATGCATTGAATAATATGTTATGTCGGTTGAAAATGCAAATTAAACTTATTTAAACAAATATTGGAAATGCGGGCAAAAAAGTCTTTCTAGGACAGTACACAAATTAATTTAGATTTTTTTTTGTTTACAATCACGGAAACACCGAGCAATGTTATGTTGTTCGATTTTCGTTAAAATGCAATTTGTGGTTGCTGCATTTGAATTTATTTTAATTATATTATCAACCAAATATCGACTGTGAATTTAAAATATTTTGTGGTCAAAAACTAATTATAGAGCGTTGGTTTTTTTGTTTTGCATTTAATTCTATTTTTTATGGTGGCTAATAGGAAAATAGGGTCAAAGAAGAGTGGTTTTAATTCAGGCCATAGGTTTAGGTATGTGTAGATAAAAATGCAATACATTTTAATAATTATTTTATAATTAATTTAGTTTATATTAAAAAAAATTCTGGGTTAAGTATAACTACAATGGAATTGCCTCAGCTCCTTTATTGGCTGCTGCTCCAGTTGTTGCTGCTCCATTGGCAGCTAGAAATTTAGCCTCACCCTATGTTGCTACTGCTGCCGTCGCAGCTCCATTGACTGCTGCTCCTTTGGGTTATGCGTCTGCATATAGTACGGGAGGTAGCGTTAATTTGGAAAAGTGATAAGTACCCGGGCTGAAATTAATAGTATAGATAGTTTTCCACTAATACATAATATATCTGGCCGTCAGCCGCCTGGGTAGCGGTGGACCTAGGTGTGAGGGCGGGTCAAAGTGGTAATTTTTTTTTGTTCAAAAAGTCATTTTACCCGGCTCCAAAATTTGAGGAATGGTTATTGATGTTGTACTGAATCCAAAAATTGCCGTCAGCCGCATGGATGGCGGTGGAAAGACCGTCAGCCAGGCACCTGAACTTGTAAAAAATTTTGAAAAAAAAAGTCATTTTACTCGGGCTGATTTTTTTACAGATGAATCTTCAACCTTTCAAGATAATAAAACAAACCGTCAGCCGCCCGGGTAGCGGTGGAAAGACCGTCAGCCGACGTCATCAACATGACGCCCTCCCAGTTGACCTGAGCGTTACTCAGTCACTTTAAATGAAAAACTGACGACTTTTATCCCCATTAACATTCGGTTTATGGCTAATTTTATTTTTGTTAGTAAGCAAACAATCTGAAAATTACAATTTCCATCGATTTAATATTAGTTTCATATTAATTTCGTCACTTTTGCCGAAGGTAACTAAATTAGTCAAGTAAACGGAACTCGAAAAAGAAGATAGTTGCCCCAAAAAAGGTAGGGTAGTGCTATTTTTTTTATATGTTGTAAAGTATATATAGTAGAAGAAAAAAAAAATAAATTACACAACCACGCCCCCTCCACCCCTTCACCATTCTCGAAAAACCAATCGGATGTGAAGCATTTGGGTACCTTTCAGCATATGTCCTGGCTGCTAATCTAGCGTTTCCTCCACATTCTCCATAATTGTAATGCATTGAAGCATATTCGCGTGGCGTGTAAAACATTTTATTTTTTTTTTTTCAATTAAAAGCGTTTTAAAAAAACCAAAAAAGAAAAAATAACTATCTCACTTTGAATGACTAATAAGCGCCATTACTTTTGAACGTTTTGAAATTTTTACCAGCCATACCATTACAGGTAAAAATAAATAAAACATTAGTACAAGGATTGACCAAGCGTGGCGTCTTAAACTTAAAGACCGCCATTGTTAGTAGAATTAACTTGCTTTGAAAATGAAATTAACTATTAAAATTGATATATTTCGCTAATATTACAATGAAAAAAGAAAATTTGGGTTTTTTGGTTTTTTGGGTTTACCGACAGTAAAAAAAATTAAAAAACAACAATAAAAAACAACACGTAAAAAAACTAAAAACACAAAAAAAAACATGAAACAAACAACATTACAAAAACAAAAACAAAAACAAAAAAAGAATTTATTTTAATTTTTATTAAAACCACGACTTATCGAGTTTAAACTGTAATAACTTTTGATTGGGAATTCGTATTGGTAAGATTTATACCTTTTTAGAAATTTGAAAAGCAAGGCAATTTTTTTAAAGTAAGGGCCAGTATTGTGTCATACGGTTTTTTTTCAGGGCGCTCTTTCAAATATTGAAGTAAAAAATTAATTTTGATCAAACTATGAATTTATCTAGTAATTTTATAAAAATGGTGGACTAAAATCAAAATTTTATGAATGCACAAAAAAAGTTTTATTTCTGGTCAATATTTTGGTGAAAAAATAAAAAAAAATAAAAAATCAATTATGGACGGGGTGAGCAAAACAGTGGTCCAAAGTAGGGGTTTGGGCAAATTTCAAAAAAACAGCCGTTACTCGAAAACCGTTACGATTTGGGATGAACAAGTTACCAAATTCTGAATGGTCATGAACTGGCCTATCACCATATTCAGTTTGGACTATCCTATACGGGACACCCTGTATATAAGGTAAAAATGAAAAAAAAAACATTTGGGATTCTGGCAAGAAGTGATGAAATTAATAAATGAAATCCAGTTGACTTCGCGTTTTCTAGTTATGACATACCTTTTACTTAAAAGTGCTCTGCTCTGGCGGTTACACGGTTTGGCCTAAATAAATAATTAAGATGTTCATTTTATAGAGAATTTTATGTAATTTTAGAAAATTTAGAGATATTTGCAATTACAAGTACAGTTTTTGAAGTCTGAATGAAAAAAAAATCGAGAAAACGGGTTTAAAAAAAAGACAAATTTTGGCGTTTTTTCAGCTGGCTATAGCGGCAAAACGGCTTAACCAAAAATAATAATTGAAATATGTATTTCGTAGGAAATTTAATATACTTTATTTTTGTAGCAGAATATTGATCCCAAAAACTTACAATTTCTGAGTTTTTGACAAAAACTTGAAAAAAGTCGAAAATTGTGGTATTTTCTGCGATTGGTTTTTCGAGAATGGTGAAGGGGTGGAGGGGGCGTGGTTGTGTAATTTATTTTTTTTTTTCTTCTACTATATATACTTTACAACATATAAAAAAAATAGCACTACCCTACCTTTTTTGGGGCAACTATCTTCTTTTTCGAGTTCCGTTTACTTGACTAATTTAGTTACCTTCGGCAAAAGTGACGAAATTAATATGAAACTAATATTAAATCGATGGAAATTGTAATTTTCAGATTGTTTGCTTACTAACAAAAATAAAATTAGCCATAAACCGAATGTTAATGGGGATAAAAGTCGTCAGTTTTTCATTTAAAGTGACTGAGTAACGCTCAGGTCAACTGGGAGGGCTTCATGTTGATGACGTCGGCTGACGGTCTTTCCACCGCTACCCGGGCGGCTGACGGTTTGTTTTATTATCTTGAAAGGTTGAAGATTCATCTGTAAAAAAATCAGCCCGAGTAAAATGACTTTTTTTTTCAAAATTTTTTACAAGTTCAGGTGCCTGGCTGACGGTCTTTCCACCGCCATCCATGCGGCTGACGGCAATTTTTGGATTCAGTACAACATCAATAACCATTCCTCAAATTTTGGAGCCGGGTAAAATGACTTTTTGAACAAAAAAAAATTACCACTTTGACCCGCCCTCACACCTAGGTCCACCGCGGGCGCGGCGGCTGACGCGCATTTTTATGATACACATACAAATATCTTTCAATTCTGATAAGAATCATCCCGGGTAAAATCACTCGGAAAAACTCAACGCTGCCTCCCGTACTAATATGGATATGCCTCACCCTTGAGGTATACTGCTTCACCTCCAGTTCTGTTGTAAGAAAAACGTTAGTGATAGAAATAAAAGTGAACAATTAATTTAAATATTTAATTTGGAAACAACAAAAAAATATATTATTCATTTAATTTACGGGTATCCTGGCAAAGAAGGAAAACATTTTTTGAAAGAACTTAATTTGTCCTTCTTCCAAGTTGCTTTGCCCTGTTTTCAATTGCAACAGTAGGTACTGCCATTTTCTACTAGTACTCAACTTGTGCTCCCATAAGCCGTAAAAAGGTTTTTTTTTTAATTTCGCAAATTAACAGATTTTGCGAATACATTTTTTTTACAACTGTCAACGAATTATTCTAAGAACCAAAAATGAAAAAGAACTGAAATTCGCATATTTGCACCTTTTGCTACTGAAAATAAATTTTTGCGAAGCCCTTAATCTTCAAAATAATTTGTTTTAAATAAAGAATTGGGCTTCTTGATTAAAAAAATAAAAGAAGTACCTTTGTCGTAATGCATCACTCAATTATTGTTGCCACGTGCCGTTAATATTTCTTAAAACTTCGCAAATTTGACAATTTTACAAAATTTTTTTTTGCTGATTCTCAATTTTTCGAAAACTCTTATCTTTGCTATTTTCTTCTCAAAAATTTACTGCAGGTCAAAAAAGGAAAATAACGGAAATTCGAATAATTGCAAATTTTGTGACTGAAAATAAATTTTGCGAATAAATACTAAGAGGTTTCGCAAGTTTTCAGTTTTCCAAATGAAGAATTGTGCTCATCTAAGTGAGTCTCGACAGAATATTCATATCAGTGCGACTAGAAGATTTTTGTTAAAATTCAAGTTAGATGCACGGGATGTTTTTTTAGGAATAAACTTTAAGTTGGCAACACTTTTACTGGCGGCCATTTTAACAGCGGTTAAGTGATTTGTGTTTAGTTTGGTTTGGCATTACAACATGAATAGACTGACGCTTGAATTCGGCGAATGGACCCAAAAAATATTGCCGTTGATCCTGATTTTCAAAAAATTGTTTAGCGATGAAGGTCAGCTACGTCAATAAACAAAACTTCCATATTTCAAGTGAAGATTATCCTCAAGAGTATAATGAGACACCGTTAAATATAGAAAAACTGACTATTTGGTTTGCTTTATGGGCTGGTAGAACACCGGTGCTGGCCAGAAAGTTAATGTCAATTGAACAACCATGATCTGCAGGAGCTGTGGTTTCAACAAGATGGCGGCGCAACATGTCATACCGCTCGCGCAACAATTTATTTTAGGAAACGTTTGTAACAGCATAGAATCACGTTTCGGGCCCGTGACTTTGTCTCCATGATCGGGCTATTTAACGCCGCTAGTCTACTCCGATAAACCCGAAATTAGCGACCACTTAGAGGACAACTTTCAGTGGTAATCATATGCCAGAAATCATATTTTTTCTCGAAAATGAAATGAAAAAAGTAAATTTAGTCTGAGCACAAAGAAAACTTAAATGTTTTAACATATTATCTGTACCTTCTCAACCAAATTTATCACAATCTGCAGAAGAACAAAAGTCGCCTGGAATTCAAAATTAATTTAAGAACTGTGAAAGCAATTTTGTTCTCTGTGTGAAATCATCCTCGTTATTTCCGCAACTAAATTGAATCGACTTCACTAATTGCTTACTCTTTTCAGTATTCTTTGGAAGCTAGCCATAGCCAGTCCAGCAGCAATTTAACATGTCCTTAATTCCATCAACAATTAATCATTCTGTCAGTTTGACTGGTTCTTTCATCATCATGTATTTGCTTGTAGAAAACTGGATACCTACTGCAAGTTACAAAAATATTTGCATTTGCACGTATTTGACCTCGACATGGATTCTACTGCAACTCGTACTGCATCCGCATTGCCATTCCTTCATCTTCTTCAACAAATATACATACATATATGAAGAATATTTCATGTGCCCTGCCACCAAGGATCCAAAAGGATCTATGTTCGAACAGATGTAGGTACCCACTACATACCGCTACCATCATGCATGACATGTTCAAACTACCATGGGATATAACGAAGTCATTATTTATTGCAATTGAATGGCACCTTATAGTACCAAAGGAGGATGCTTTTGCTTTCCAAACTCGGTCCAACACCCTTGATGATTAGGGAGTCCCGAATTCGTTTGGGGAATTTCATTAAAATCGCGCTCTTCCAAAGTGATTATCTGAGTCAGGAAGTCCCATTCAATGTCACTCTCGGGTGCAGTAATTAATACATTTCCATGGGATTTTCATTTTGCACCTAGCACGTTGCCGTCAAGCTAAATGGTGTGAACAAATTGCATATTTTGCCATTGTTTCCATTGTTTCAGTCGTTTATAAAGACAGAAGACAGGATGCTCATCAGACAATATAGCGATTCGCAGGGGCACATCAGGATCAATATGTATTCATTTAGCTCTGTGTCCTCTGTTGCTCTGTATATACATCACCTGAAGTGCAATTAATATACACCTTTCCACTTTGAGAATGACGATATTTTCATGCCACCCAGCAGCAGCAGAAGCAAATCCACAATTTATTTCGGATTGTTGGAACTGCTCGTCTCCTCTGTTATACATAATGCTAGAATCCCTCGGATCAATAAATAAGTAAGGAGGCCCCAGGGTAATACCATAATTTTGGTACGGCAAAGAAATGTTAGCACCGTCATCATGTGAGCAGTCAATTGGTATGTTTTAAGGGTAAATACTTGGGGGTCGTTTGTGTGGCGGCGCAAATGGGGAGCATTGAGATGGTGGAATAATTGCTTTAGAAAGCAATAGAAGCCCCAAGTGCCAATGGCTTGACGTAAAGAGGTCAAAGCAGTTTTTTTTTGTATCGAAACGACTCAAGGGAAAACCAAAAACGGGATAAATATGTTTACTCGAATATTCAAGTAGGTTGGATTTGTTGAGTGTTGTCTTTTATAGACTTGTTGTGTTATAAATAGAAGTGTTAAAGACTTTTAGGCTGAGAATTGAAAGGTTTTATATGTTTTTTATGAACCTACAATTATTATCTAGATGAATGTGCGTTTATTTTATTTGGAATTGAAATTTTTATTCAATATTTTGTTTTACATATACTAAGCTGGAATTTAAGATAGTCAGAATTATAGGGAACGCTTCTAGGATTAACTCAAAAGGTTACGCAAGCTCAGGCGTGACAGACTGCAAGTTACGAATAAAATTACTCTAAATGTTTTTTACAGGTATAGAGATTTAAGTTGGCAACACTTTTTTTAGTGGCGGCTATTATAACAGCTGTAAGGTGATTTCAACATGAATAGATCGACGCTTGAAAAACACTTCCGAATTCTTTGAATGGACTCAAACAAGATTATCGTTGATCATGATTTTTATAGGAGCAACATGTCACATAGCTCGTGCCACAATTGATTTATTTAAGGAAAAGATTGGTAACCACATAATTTCAGGTTATGGACCCGTGAGTCGCCGATAATCCCGAAACGAGTGACTACTTGAAGGACAACATTCACTGCGTTATACAGCCACTAATGTTGGAAAAAGTGATCGACAATTGGGACTCCTTATTAAATTACAATTACGCCCGAGGTAGCCGTGGTCAGAAATCATATTTGGATTAAAATGCCAAAAAATGTTCTTTTGAATGAAGTCAATTTCATATCAGTTTAAAAAAATTATCTTTGTTTTATTCCATTTCAAAGTTTTATACCTCTAAAGCAAAACACCCTTAGAACATGGAAATGATTTTGCCTAGTAAGAGAAAATAAATAGAACGAAACACCATGGCGTATACTTTATATAAATATTTGTGCAAGTCATTATTGCTTTTTAAACTGTTTTGATCGTTAAAAGGAATTTCCAAACAGAATTGTATGTTTAAAATAAAAATGCATGATGGTAATTGCCGAAATAAATTATTTTTTTAAATGAATTTAGAAAAAACTTTGTATATGAAAACTATAGTACTCTCATGGCGAGTTTTTTTTAGGGTTGCCCGGATCCTGGTGGTGGCGCTGCAAAATGTGACGTGTAAAATTCGATTTGGTGAGTCTTTAAGCGTCGAAAAATGGTGGTAGGAGCAAGAGGAGACTATTTTTTGGATAATGCATCCAAAAAATATCAATAAATATCATTTTAAACCTCCATAAGCTCTCCGCAAAAAAAAAAAAGAGTAAGGGTTGCCGGCATACACTAGATGTCGCCCCATTCGACTTCCACCATGAGAGTACTCTTTGTATATGAAAACTATAGTACTATCATGGTGGAAGTCGAATGGGGCGACATCTAGTTTACCTATGCAACCCTTACTCTTTTTAACTTCCCATAGGGAGTTATTGTAATCGGTCCGATTTGTCAAATTGAAATTTTTGACATTTCTCGACGTTTCAAGGTCCCTAGAGCCTATATCAATCATTTTTAGAGAGATGTCTGTGTGTGCGTGTGTACGTACGTTCGTACGTTCGTACGTTCGTACGTTCGTACGTTCGTACGTTCTGGTACCATTTTTCGTCGTCGATATCTCAAGAACGAGTAGAGATATCGACTTGAAATAAATTTTGTTTTATAGATAATAACTTCGAAAGAAGCTGAAAGGGCGTTTATTAATATTCAATCAGTTGTTTTCTTACTACAGCAGTTTAAAAAAGAAGTGAAAATTTTGGTTGGGCTCAAATATCTCACGAACAAATAATGTTATTGATTTGAAATAAATTTTATTCGACGCATTATGACGTCACACAAATTTGATATGAATTTGGAAAAAAATCAATATACCGTTATTTTTTAAAATCAAAAAAACTAAAAAAAAATTTTTTAAAACTCGAATATCCTCAGATGGAAAAACGATATTAACTTTAAAATAATTTTATTTTACGAAAAATGTTGTTTTTAACTACTGGTGAAAATTTCAAAAAAATTCAATGGACAGTTTTTTTACAAAAAAATAAAAACTACAAAAAATTCTACCAAAAATTGGTATAAATTGTCTTTCGACTCAAATTTCTCAAAAACGGATAACGATATTGATTTAATTTTTGTTTTATTTTCTACATAACATAATTGTTAGCAACTGATAAAATTTTGACAAATATTGAATGGGCAGTTTTTTAACAAAAAATCAAAAACTGTTGAAAATTCTAAAGAAAAGTAGTTACAATTGTATTTCAGCTCGAATATCCTGAGAACGAACAACGATGGTGCCTTCTAAAATACTCGTATTTTATTTTATACATAGTACAATTTTTTATGAAAGGTTAAATTTTGACAGTTTTTGACAAAAAATATAAAAAAAAATAAACTAAAAAGTGGTAAAATTGGTTTTTCGACTCGAATATCTTCAGAACGAGCAATGATTTTGACTTTGCCATTATGTATTTAATTTTATGCATAATAAATTTTTTTACAGCGGGTATATATTTGACATATACTTAACTGACATTTTAAACAAAAAATTTAAACAGAACTAAGAAAATTCCACATTCGTTAAAAAAACGCGTGGAAGTTTACCTCCTGGGTCACGTGGAATCAACTTATACATCAACAATCTCTATAATATATGTGCATTTCGTAAATCTCTTTAAATAATTAAAATGCTTTTCAATCTTAAAATAATGATTGTTTGAATTTAACAGCTAAAGTTTGTTTCGCAGAAAATTTGGTTATTTGAAAAAACTAAATATAAAGTTTTCAAGATCACATAAATGGGAAGTTATCAGTGTGGGTCGCACCCAGCCTCTTTTTTTTTTTGCGGAGAGCTTATGGAGGTTTTAAATAATATTTATTGATATTTTTTGGATGCAATTATCCAAAAAATAGTCTACTCTTGCCCCTACCACGAATTTTACACCACACATTTTGCAGCGCCACCACCAGGACCTCTGCAACCCTAAAAAAAACTCGCCATGATAGTACTATAGTTTTCATATACAAAGAGTTTTCATATACAAAGGAAAAAATAAACAAATGTGTCAAAAAAAAACTTGTGGACAAAAAATTAACTAATTTCGGTTCGTGTATGAGATATTTTAGTACAATTTATTTTTGAAATATGAATAGATTTTTTTTACTATCTGTGGTTGTGACATTTGATGGTCTTTTTAATGTAATAGATTTTTTATAATATACATATAATTGGTATAATTTTATAGGAATGTGGAATTAATTTGTATAGATTTAGGTTTAAATCTCCGCTAATTTTTTTTAATGTAATAGATTTTTATTTTGTTTTCTTTAAGGCCACCGCACACTATACACATATTTAAATGTTGGAAACGCAGGGTAAAATGGCTGTTTCTTATTTTTCTCATTAAAAAAAAAAATAAAGTTCGGTTTAGCAGGCTTGTAAATTTTAAAATGACGTATGACGTATGGAAAAATAATTATTTAAAGACTTGAGAGTATTAAATTCTTAAAAGAGTTTGGTTAAACCGGCCAGAAATCGGAAAAAAATCTAAGTTGGTATCAGGATGAGCCTGAGACGAAATTAAGTCATACGAGCTCGAGACAAGACTAAAAATTTTCAATTTTAATGAACCCAAGACGAGACTTCAAAAGCCTTCGGTCTTGTCACAAGGTCAGCTCTAGTTTCTGTTCAAATCAAAATGACAAAAATCCGTTTGAAAAATACTTTGATTTATTTAATTTATTGACTTATGAAAAAGTGCCATTTTTATTTAAAATAAAATTAACAAAAACAGATTCACCTGGGAAATACATCATCAGGGACGTGATCTTAAACGCAAAACGACACTACCGTCCTGAAGCTGTCAGGTTGTGAGCTATTGTTAATTTTTTCAAGGTCATGTAGCAGTCGTGGATACTCTAAAGTTATGACTTTTTTGTTTTTTATCTAAGAACAGAAAAATTTATTTGGATTAAATTACAATATGTATACATATTTTGAATATTTTTTTCACAATTAAAAAATTGTATTTGGTTTTGAAAAAAAAACACCTTTTATTTCATATAAATTCCTGCAATTTAAGTTAAAACAAAAAACCAATTAATTTATATTTGTAAGACCAATTTATTCATTTGATATGCAAATAAGTCAATTGAAATTAAGGCAATTATATTTCAATTTGATTGTAAATTTGGAATAAAAATAAATTTTTATTTTGTTAAAATGTTTTATAACTCTTTATCAATGAAATTGGATCTTCCGTGATCCTATAAATTAAATTTCTTCTTTTGTTAAAACCGAATTATTCTACCAGATCTCACAAAATTAAGGCCATGTTTCTGGTTCGCGTGTGCATTTTTTGTAAATTTTAGTTTTTTTTTTTTGTTTATTTACGAAAATTTAATGACAACGTATTTTTGTTTTAATTTGTTTAGTAGCTTTGATGCTGGGAATAACCTGTGGAACAAGTAACCAAAATAAATGCATTTATCCTTGCAATGAAACAACTCCAATATGCGGCTACAATGGCAGATGCAAATTTAAATTTAATTCAAAATGTGATTTAGGCTATTACAATTGTCAATATACAAAAAAATCAAACAGTAAGTTTATTTATGTCTTACATCAATTTTGAATTTTTTCTTTTGAACTTTTTTTCCTTAATTCATAGGAATTTCAATAATTAGTGATGCGGTCTGCAAGGATACAAAGTATTCAAAATGTGCTTCTTTTTATGACACTCTCAAACACACTTATTTTCCAATGCCATGATATTTATGATGTTTGAAAATAAATTAAATATCGCGAGTTTTTTGTCTTGTCTTATTTTTATATATGTATGTATGTAAGTAGATAACGGAAATGTAAATTTTGACTTAAAAAACCATCAAACTTTTGTTGTACTCTACTGAATCAGAATTATTCCATGATGCAGATATTAGCTGTATGTATGATGTATCAAGTTTCTTTGCAAAAAATAACTCATGTACATCAAGATATGGGATATCTTCAGATCCTTTTTCTGGCTTTGTTGACTGACTTTAATGTCTTCCTTTAAAAATAAATTTGTTTTATTGGGAATTTTAATTTGTTTTAAATAAATTTCAACATCGATCCTACTTAAGAAACCAAAACCAGTTAGTTGCTTATAAAGAGTTTACTCCTTATACTAATTAAGTCATTTTAATTCCATTTACCGGTGTTTGAGGATGTCTTCTTTAGTCTTGCACATTTTTACGTTGTTAATATTTGGTTTGTATTCTTTTGTTATTTACCTATAAAAAAAACAGAATAACCATAAACTTTGTTTTTTTTTTCCTACTATAAGCAATCTATGGAAGTGAAATAGCTTCAAATATAAGTTGCAGCAGCAGTGGCGCTAACCATGTGCTTACTGAAAATAACGGCAACATCGAAATAATATCTTCAAATGTCACAACAAATATTACGGATAAACGAACTGTCAAAAAGCCTGTTTTTACATCAACCGCATCCCCAATGATTTTCAACCCAACACCAACTGATTCAAATCAACCTTCAGAAGCAACTGTAGCATCTTTAGAAGAACTAGGTTGGGCAACATTTCCAAATACTGTAGCATTACCGCCACCAGCAACAACAATTGAGCCAATAAAGCGAGTGACAATTTGTGGAAAGATGGGAAATTGTTATCAATGGTTTGATGATCAATGGGCTTTAGAATTGAGTGGTGAGTTTGCAGCAGGGTTCACAAGATTTTGAATTGAAAAAAAAAGAACATAAGCTTATTATTGTGAATTGAAACAAAAATTTACTCGCAAGTTTTTATTTATCAAGCTCTTCCTAATTCGTGAATTTTAAAATATTTAATTTTCACAATAGCTCAATGAATTGTGAATTATTCAAACCAATTTTGGATTTGTGAATTAGCATTTTTAATTCACAAATTGTGTTTGAATTGTGAATTGCATTTTTTTTAAACTTACAAGCTGTTCTTGTTTTGTGAATTCATAATATTCCTTATAATTTGTGAATTGCTAATTATTCAATTCACAATCTCTTTTTTAATTGTTGAATACAAATTAACTTCTTCACAAGCTATAGGTACTTAGATTTTAGATTTGAATGAAGAAGAGCTTGTGAAATGAATTGTTTCAATTCACAAAACAAAAGAAGATTGTAAATTGAAGAACTTGCGAATAATATATTTTTTATGTTAAATATTTATTTTTTATTTATTTAAACAGGTTTTAAAAAATGTGAACTAAGAGACGAAAGGCGAGCTATCAGATATTGTTGTATTCCACCGAAACTTGCTTAGTGTAGTGATCCCGATTTCGACCTCTGGGATATTTAAGAAAAATTATTATTAACAACTACTAAGCATATCCGGTCCACCATCTTGTATTATGTCAAAGTTTGTAACCGATTTAAAAATAAAATAAAACTGACGGATTTTTGAAAGAGAAATAAAAAAAATGTTTTTTTTTTAAGCCTCGTACATAATGTACAACGTTCATAGTTCCTCGTGAAGTTAACTACATTGACAGTGTCGCTTGTAGAGATTTCTGGAAACTTTTGACTTTTTAAACTAAAATGACTTGAGTGCCTAGAAGAAAATTATTTTTTGAGTTCCTGGGAATAGCTCGTGAAAGAAAACTATTCACGAAGATTGGTCTTTGGTTTTCAGAATGGAATTAGTGGTTAAGGATCAGGATATAGGTTTCGGGTTTTTTTTTTGTTCGAAAAAAATCAAACGCTTTTTCTTATTTCAGTTTCCATACTTTATTAATCATTTAAAACAAAAATAAGTTTAACAATCTTTTTTCTGCACAAAATTATATAAATATTTTTGATATGGATTATCAGCAACACATTTGATTTGTCTTTGTCGCTCTTGCAAGATTTTACCAGCTGAGCGTTCTAGATTTTCTTCGTCTTCGAAGTCATCCAAAAACTCAACAACCTCCACAGAGTCTTTGGTTGAATGAGATTTCTCATGAAATTCATTGACATTATCCAAAATAGATTCAGTTTCTCGATAAACATTTACCTGTGCAGCTCCATTATCAGTACCCATACTTGAGTCATCAGCGGTGTTATCGTTAGTTGCATTTGTTTTATGTATATCAAAGTACCCAAAATCTAGGAGTATATAATTGGGGTACAACGGCTGATGAGGATTATTTATTGAAATATTTTCTGCTTCATCATCAATTGAATCGACTAAAATTCGAACATTATCGTTGTCATTGATTTCCGGTTCTGGAGCATAAAATTGATCTGGTAACACTTTCATATTAGCTTTTCCTTTTGAGCCCTTCGAGCCTGGTTGACCCTTTGGACCAGGTGGTCCAACTTTTCCCATTGATCCTTTTTGTCCTATACTTCCCGGAGGTCCTTTATTTCCTTCAGTTCCTTTATCTCCCATTGGTCCGATTGCGCCTTTCGAACCCTTTAATCCCTTATCACCATTTGGGCCTTGTCCGCCAGGTGGTCCCCGACCACCTTTTTCACCCTTCAAACCGGGCAATCCAGTAGGACCAGGCATTCCGGGTGAGCCAACTGGACCTGGTGGTCCAGGTAGGCAAAGACATTGGTTGTATGTTGAAGTTAATGGTCTTATTTCTTCCAATGGATTACTTCGAACATAATATTGCTGATGTGGATAGAAATGTGAGTGCTGCTGCCCTAATGGAGGCGCCAATGAAACAGCTTCTATGGTTACCAACAATTGTTTCTCATTGCTCTTTGCCAAAAACGGCTTATTGCTTGCCTTTACGCTGCCAACACTGAAAACAAGAATAAACACTTTATTAAATAAACGTTTGAAAATTGGTCTTCTTAACTCCAGGCTCACCAACTATTAGTTCTTTCGCAGTAACCTTCGTCTTCATTGTTACGAACATTCTGTTCTTGCAATCAATTTGTTAATTTCTTTTATATTTATCTCTAAAGATTTTTTTTTGGAAATTTTGATTTGTCAAGTTTATGAATAATAATGAAATGTTAATTTAGAAAATAGATAAAACATGTTTTTAATGTGGTTTCTACAATTATATGGTCTTAATCTTTTGGTATAGTTTGAATATTTTTAACATTATGAAGAATTCGGTCCGAAAAAAATAATTTATAACAATTTATTGTTAACTGTATTACTGTAGATGGCAAACGTAACGCTTTGCAGAGGAATCGTTTAAAGTACGATTTGTAGAATTCCAAGTTTGCGGGTTTGTTGAACCACAGATGCAATCCAGAGTATACAAATCAGAATGGAAAAATATTGGGATTTCCCTATAAAGGGTGTCCCAACAAGAACGCAAGATTTAAATTTAAAATTTTAAATAAAACGCAGATATTTAAAAAAAAATCTCGAATTCTTTACTATATCGTAAAGTAGACAGGATGAGGTTATGTATGGAACAAAACATCGGACAGATGGTCGCCGCGGCTTTGCTGGCACATACGCGATCTTTTAATGAAATTTTCAATGACCGTTTTGCATAAATTCTGCAGTATTTCATTAATGCAGCGTCCAATTTCCTCTTTTAAGGCTTGAGTCGTCATCGGCTTATTCGCATAAGCCATCGACTTCAAAAAACCCCAAAGAAAAAAGTCCAATGGTGTTAAATCGCACGATCTAGGCGGCCAATTCTGGTCTCCAGAACGCGAAATAACACGAACGAGAAATGACTGATGCAGCAATTGAATTGTTTCTCTGGCTGTTTGAGATGTGGCACCGTCTTGTTGAAACCACATCTTCTCCACATTCATTTCTTCAATTCTAGGCACGAAAAAATTGGTTATCATTTCACATATTGTATTTGGAGACACCAATTTGCTGAGCTCGGTATCGAATTGAGGTGGATGGAGTTTGAACGACATCATCGCGTACTGCTGCGATATTTTCGGTCGATCGACCTGGTCGAAGGCGCGTTGTTGTCTTTACATCAGTGAAAGACCCAGTTTCAACAAATTTTTCCATTAATCGCTTTACAGTTGACTCTTTTGAAGCTTTATTGTAACCCCAAATTGATCGCAATTTGCGAACTGTAGCCGCAAAACTTTCACCATTTTGGTAAAACAATTTCACAATGAGAATGCGTTGTTCATTCGTGTAGCGCTCCATTTTAATTAACCTTATACCTTTTACTAACAAACAATAATAATTGTTCAAATGTCAAACAATGACACTTCGATTGGCGCCAAATTTAAATCTTCCGTTCTTGTTGGGGGACCCTTTAGTATTGGTTGATTTCGAAAAAGTATTCCACAGACAACCACAAGATCTGATATGGGTTACATATGGCAACGAGAAGTTCCGGAATTCTACATGTGGATGATCATGCACTTGTAAGATCAAGTAAATAAAACAAAGGTAAGACACCCCAAGTAGAATAGTTGTGGTACACCAATGCTCTTTATTACAATCCTTAACTTTATGCTTAAAAGTAAGGTGACGGACCGCAATGTGAATCAGTTATTTTTTTTCTGAAGATGAGTAGAAGCCATCATAAAGGAAGATCCTGCATCCTTGCATCAAACACTTCATGTCTATAACGCGCCAAGAGCAAGACATAATTAACTTTAATACTAGGTTCAGGTTCATATTTGATGGTAAATTAAGGCCAATTTTATAGAAATTTTCCGAACTCAAAAAAAACTACTTCTTTATAAGTTCAAAAATAAAACATTCAACATATCTTTTTGTTCCAATATCTTGTTTAATTTTTTGTGAAAATAGCTATATCAACAAAATTTGCATAATCATAAGCAACAGTAATAGCCCTGTGGTAAATTGTATAATGTTCCCATATTAATTATAAATTAGTATCTTTTACTGCCTTTGGCGCCCTTTTCTCCCTGGGCTCCGGTAGCACCCTTCTGTCCCTTCGCGCCAGTATTCCCCTTGGGGCCTGGTGTTCCTGCTGGTCCCATATTGCCTTTGCTGCCTATTCCTCCTGGAAGGCCATCTAAACCTGCATTACCTTTATCACCATTTGGACCCATTACACCCCTATCTCCCTTTAAGCCCATGTCGCCTGGTATACCCTTCATCCCATTAGGACCACCAACACCCTTGGGTCCGCTTGCACCAGGCCTTCCATCAGGACCAGTAGCCCCCCTAAAACCAGCTGGCCCTGGTGCACCGGGAATGCATATACATTGCGGTTGTTGTGGTGGATAAAATGGTTGGCGTGGTGGTGGTGGATATTGTGGTAGTTGATATATTGGTACTGGATAATATGTATAAGCTGGAGTTTGTTGCGGATATGGAATGACAATTGGCTTTTGTTGTAATGATGATGGTTTCGCATAGTATTTCGGAACATTAATCAATTGAATTTGTTGTTCTTGTCCACCATCGAACTTATCTTTATCCAAAGTAGCAGAAACCAAAAAGGCACCTAATGTAAGGAAGAAAAAAAAAACCATGTTCATTAAATTTTTTCAATTTTGTATTAAAATGTTAATCAACTTACTGAATACCAATAATGTGACTGCTAACTTCATCTTGTTGCGACTTCTGGTTGAATTGAAGACCGGCAAATTTCTTTTATATGCTCGTACTTTTTTCATATTTGAGCATTTTTTTATATTGTTAAAAAACCAAAAAAAAAAAAAAGAGAATTGTTCTACTATTAACAGTTAGAAAAGTAATGGTTTTTCTATGCTGAATAGTTTTATTTTATTGATCTCTCATCAAAATCATTTGAATATTTGACCCAGATGTTTCGTGTTATAGATTAAATTTTATTCAAACATAAAATAAAAAAAAAAAATCACCAGAATTTGGATGAATTCTATGCAAATAGTCTACAATTTAATAGCTTGCAAATAAACTATGCAAATAAAATAACATGATTTCGAAATTTTCGTGTTCGTGTTCTTCTACCTTTAGAAACTTCAACACCAACGCACTTTTGCAGTACTTTATTTTTCAGTATAAAGAAAATAGAATCGATTTTTTGACATGTAAGCCCACATGAATAATTAAATTTTAAGGAAATCTTAATTTCACTCAAAGCCCTAGTTTTATAACAAAGAAGAAACTTTTCCAATGCAACAAAAATACCAAAGCAAAATAAAAGTTTACTGGGAAGTAATTATTGCATCTAGTTACATGTCTTTTGTTTCATTATGACCCTGAAAGTTGTTGAATATCTTGAAGAAATAACAGAAAAGTATTTTGAAATAAAATTTCTATGAATGTTAGAAAGAAAAAAACCACCCTAACAAGTTCATTTCTTGGGACTTTGTATAGAATAAGTGAATTTCTTTATAAATTAATCGTAAAGAAGAGTTATCTTGTTTTGTTCTATAGGCCCCTATAGTTGAGCAGTTGAACTGATTCCTATCTATTTCCGTTGACCGAACTAGTTATAATGTTTGAAGCTTACAGTGGAATACAGTGTAAGACTCTTAGAATTTAAAACATCATCCATCACAAATATTAAGTTCTATATAAAGCACAATCATTTTTTTTCTTAAAGCATTTTATTATTGCAAGTTTATTTTATCGTGTCCATGCGCTTTTTATTATAACAATTTAATAACGATTACGACGTCTTGCTGTTGCATTTGCTCCTGCATCTCCTTTTTCTCCCTTAGCTCCAACTTTACCCATAGCTCCCTTAAGACCGTCACTTCCCTTGGGACCAGGAGTTCCTATCTTTCCCTTTTCGCCCTTTTGGCCCATTTGTCCTGCTGCGCCTGGTAAACCTGCATCTCCCGTATCTCCATTCGCACCCATTATTCCGAGGTCACCTTTAGCGCCTTGGTCTCCAGCTGCACCCTTTCCACCTAGCATACCTCCCAATCCCTTGGTTCCTGGTGCACCGGCATTTCCGTTGGGTCCTTGTGCTCCTCTATAACCTGGTGGCCCAGGTTGGCCGGGAATGCAAATACATTGCACTTGTGGTTGTTGATAAATTGGTTGTTGTGGTTGTGGATATTGTACTGGAGCCATTTGATAATATTGTGGTGGTTGAGGAGGAGGATAGTATGTTGGTTGGTATGTTGGTTGGTATGCAACAAAAACGGGCTTTGGACTTGATGATGGCTTAGCGAAAAATTTAGAAATATTTTCGCCAATTCCACCATCATCCACCTGGAGACTTACTTCTCCATTTATAGAACCTCTAGTCAATGCAATACCTGTATATAATAAAAAAAAAGGATTATATAGTTAAACACATACCAGGATTAACAAAATCAAAAAAAAAAATATATTATCAAAAAAAAAATCTTACCAAAAACCAAAAACGCTACTACTGCCTTCATCTTCTTTTGTCTTCTGATCTAAAATGAACATATTACAAGTCTTTTTATATTACCATCAATTTCTTCATTCAACGTAATAAATGTAAATCAGAATCATTCTTTTAAAAGTATATTTTTGTTGTAATTTATATATAGTGTTAGAAAAAATGTTAATTTTATTTTATTCATATTCTGTTATTTGAATATTTTGACCTAGATTATTTGCAAAAATGTTTTTGCGATAAAAAAATAATTTTAATAGAAAAACATGTTCATCAAAATATTTTACAAGTCCAACAACTGGTTTGATGTCCAAAAATAAATTACCAATGCAAACTACAAAACTAGAGTATAATTTAAACTTAAGAACACAGCATGTGGTGTAACGTAGAGATTTTTGTTTTTTAATTTTTTTTTTCTTAGAAACACGTGAAATCGTTAATTCTTTGAACTCAAAATCTAGAGCAATGAACAAAATTTATTTATTCTATGACTTTAAGAAACACGAAATTCTTCTTTTTTTTCGCCACTTTCACTTTGAATTATGTTTTTGGGACTATTGGAAACCATCCTTTGGGGTTAAAAGTAATTTGCAGTTTGAGTAATATTTTCCAAAACTATCCAAAAACTTATAATTTGCGACAAATAAAAAGGAAGACTAACAAATTCTCCTTTTTTTTAATTTGTTGATGAAATGTATATAGTCCAGTAACTATGCGTCAGACCTAGCGTCAATAACGATAGTTCTGATTTTTTGATTTGTTTTGTTTATGATGTTTAGCCAATCCAAGTTTTCATCCTCAAGCACCTAACACCACATTAGAAAAAAATGCGAAATTTATCTGGGATATGTGCTTATGCTTAGGGCTTAAAGACCGAGACGAAATAATGACACTTTAATTTTTTGACCGAGACTTATAGAGGTTCTCTTTTTCAAAACTGTGTTTTTTAAAAATAATAAAATTGAATGGACGTCAGGAAATTGCATGGAGTTACGAAAAGAAACTAACAGGTGTGAAAGGAAGCGAAATAGCAAAAGAATGTTTGAAGAAATAAAAGAAAGAGAGAGAGAGAGATAGAGAGAGAGAGATAGAGAGAGAGAGAGAGAGAGAGAGAGAGAGAGAGAGATGGACGAAAGCAGATGACGATGTTTACAAGGGAGAGAAGAAATGAAAGGAAGAGAAGAATTATGACATATTTAACCATTTACAATAAATAAAGCGAACAAAATTTTCAAAAATCTATATTGTCAAATCTTAGTACTAAGATTTTTCAAAATTTTATAAATGAGTCTAATATTCACAACATGGTCTTTTAAAACATCAAATCCTTCATAATTTTCATATTGTCAGTTTTTTGCTTGTTTGCAAAAATATATGAAAAATCTTAATACTAAATACTGAAGTAAAAATAACTTAAAAAAAAGTAACTTCAGTAAAACCTTCAAGTAATAAAACCTAATCAAATAATTAGAGGTATGAATAGTAACGCTGGCTCATTTTCCTTACCCAAATTTGAAAAATTATTTTTGTAGAAAAATAGATTTTCTATTAAAAAAAAAAACGATTATAAAAATTTTAGTCACTCAAAAATAATTGTTAGTCTTATAGCTTTATGAAAGGGATCAGTCACACCCTTGTTGAAATTGTTGCACAGTACGGGTTGAAAAAAAATTGTTTTCTGTTTAAACACAAACATTTTTTTTGTTAAGTTTTAATATTGTTCTTAAGTTTATTTAGCTGTAAAATCTTAGAAATAAAATGTGTTAATTCGGCCCTCTTTCTCCTCATTCTGGTCAACTTTCTCATCAGAAATTCTGTAACCCAATATTTATATTATAAGCAAATGCCAAAAAAAAAAAAATCATCGATCTAATTTTAACCCTTTCGCTGGATTAGCTTAGAAACAAAAGAGCTGACTGCAAAACTTTAAAAAACATTGATAGCGAATTTAAAAAATTAAAGCGCAATATATTTAATTAATCAAAATTTCATTACTTTTTTGTCAAGAATAAAAAAATGTATGGTTCGAAAAATTTCACTACTTTGTGACGGTAAGCGGTTGTTGAAAATAAGGAGGAAAGCCAATTACGAGTATGTTTGCAATACACGTAACCCTTACTGAATCCATAAGCCAAGGTAGGACAAGCTTAAGATATTTTGACCAATATGGGGCAACATGGACTCCGAAAAAATTTGAGAAAAAAGACTTTTTTAAATTTCCAAAGTTAATCATTTAAAATATGTATTTTGGAAAAGTGGTACTTTTTATATCCAGGGAAGGGCTTTGAAAAAATTAGGGCGCTCCTAGCCTGATCCACAGAGCGTCTATGACTGCATCTATTAAAATTTCAACATGCATGTGCAAACTAGATGCAATAGCATTCCACGTTCCAAACATGATCACCAAAGATCAGGCGAAAAAAACTTCTGGATCAAAAAAATTAAACGACTCCTGCATTTAGTTGACATCAAACATGGAACTATATTCCAAGTCTGAGATTCCTGCCAACGCCGACGTTTTCTTAGGAGAACCCTAACTGGCGAACTCCACAGGAAATGAATCATTGAATTAGGAGGCCACAGATGAACTCATAATAATCGGTAAAAGCAGAAAGCAGATGAAAATCAAATTAAATAAAAATTCGCTCTATTCCCATAATATTTTTATTATTTAAGCCATTGACCCATCGTTTATTTATTTTAAAATTCATTTTTTGTAATCTTCATCTTCATCATATGAGTGGTAATGTGCATCGTCATCAGACTCGTCATTCATGTAGTATAGACTCCTTCGTCGAGAAGTTCCTGGGGGACCTGGTGGTCCAGTAGGGCCAGGGGGTCCAGGTGGTCCCATTGGACCCATAGGTCCTTGCGGTCCAAGAGCACCACGTGTACCACGTTGTCCCATTGGTCCTCTAGGACCAGGTGCACCCATAGCACCTGGGCTGCCATCAGGTCCAGGTTGTCCAACAGGACCAGGATTACCTACCATTCCAGGGCTTCCCTTATCTCCACGTTCTCCCAATGAGCCTTGCTGTCCTGGTGGACCTGGGTTTCCAGGTGGACCTGGTGGACAATTACAATTGCCGCCGCCACCACCGCTGGGAGGAGATGGCATCCATGATGGAGCAGGTACGTAGGTTGGAGGACCAGGAATGTATGTAGGAGGACCAGGTATGTACGTTGGTGGACCAGGTACATACGTTGGTGGAGCAGGAGCAGGAGCAGGTACGTAAGTAGGAGCAGGTATGTAATGAGGAGCTGGTATGTAATGAGGAGCTGGTACGTACGATGGTCCTCCACCACCGCCACCATGGCCACCCTGAGTTACGTAAATAATTCCACCTCCACTGTTGCCACCACCACCACCACCGCCACCTCCAAAGCCATGGCTGAAAATTCGAACTTCCTTATCAGTGTCAATAGCTGCAACACCATAGATTACCGCATAAATGCCTAAATAGAAAATAATTTAAAAAAAATTTAGAACACAAAAAATTAAAATCTTACAAAAACAAAAAAAAATTCGTAAAAAAAAATATAAAACTCAACTTACAGAAAACCAAACTTATGAAACCATTCATAGCTGAATTTGATCTGATTCAATGTGGTGCATCTTAGTTCTTCTTATATCCTCGCGTAGTATTTAAATATTGTAACTTCTTGTTGGAATCTATGGAAGCGCAAGTGGAAAATTTTTTTAAAAAATTGTCTAACCAATCAGAATATAGAGGCGTTTCCTGCTTTTTCCAACCCAATTTCCCCAACTTTTTTTTGATAAATAGAAGAAAATTCTAGACCAGAATAATTCTCAATGGAAAAATCCCTAACAAAAAAAACTAAAAAAATATCTGTGGTCAATGGAAACTTGAAATGTTCAAGAACTTGAATTTTTTAGTGTTCGATTATGCTAATTTTAATGACTTTTTAAAATTAGAAAAATATACATATAAATTGATATGATTGTGCATTTAGATTGGATCAGGTGAATGCACTTTTAAAAGCATTATACATAAGATGTCATAAAATATGTTTATTTTTTTTTTGAGTAGTTAAACTGCACCAGATAACGGTAAAAACAATATTTTGAAAATCAATTGTAAAATTATGTGCATTAATTATTTGACTAAAATTTTTATTTGTACATACTTAAATTTGATCTTCAATCGACAAAAAAGTTATAGATAGATATGTACATATGCAACTTATTAAATAATAGTTGTACCACGTTTATAAAAATCTTTGAACATAAGTAAAATATTTTTTTTAATAAATTCACATAAGGATACAACAATAGACAAAAGTACCAAATTTGTGTAATCCATCCGGGATTATCTATTTCACATAATGGAAACATGGGATCTCTGTTTTCTATTTATTTTTGTTTCTTCTATTTTCGACACACTCAACTCGAGATATTAATCAGACCCAACATTACGATGATAGAGAACGCGAAAAAAGTGGTTCCCGCAATTCTATCTGTCTGTCTGTGTGTAACTCGACCTACAGCATAAGCTACTGAAGCGATTTTCTTCAAACTTTGAACATAAGATTTTGGGGAGATTGCCTGGAGGGAAAATCGATTTTTTTTTAGCTCCAAAAATAACGGTACCTGTCACAGTACCGTTTAGACAAAACATTTTTATTTCGAAAACGGCTCTAACGACTTTGATGAAATTTTTTAAAACGGGTTTTTCAAGTAACCTTAATAATTAAGTCAAAAAATATTTTTGAAAAAGCCCTTATTAACGGTATATACTTGCCATAGAACTGGATTTTTGGTTTGCGGTTTTCTCTTAAGCAATGGGACGGATTTCGATGAAGGAGGTCCTATATAATCTTAATAATAATATGCAATATTAAATATTGCATATCAAAATTTTGAAAAAAAAAATTTTTTGTAAATTTTTTTTTTTGTAAATTCAATATTTTGAAAACTAATAAATATTTTTTTTTAAATTTAGTTTTAAGTGTATGCTATCAAATACTTAAAATGTGCATACCAACTTTTTTTTTTTAAAATTCTTAAAAAATTATATATGTACTTACATATGTATGTATATAAAAAAATTATTTTTTGAAAAAACAGGTTTGACGATTTTTTTCAAAATTTTAGCATCTTCAGTTTTAAGATTAAAGTTCTTTTTGGCTTATTTTATTTTATTTCAAGCTTCTTCATATGTTTACTTGTGGCTATAATAGATAGTTTAAATTTGTTTTTATACTCAGACTTTAAAACCAATATGTTATCGCACATAGGAGCAAGTACGTGCGACCCAGTCGTGCATTTTATTTCTATAGTAGCTGTGATCTACAATACAAATTAAGGACAAACAAAAATGTTTCGTTGAGTTTTTTTTTGTATGCAATTAAATCATAGACTACATATTTCGCTTTAAAATTATTTTAAATGAAAAACCTGTATATGAAAAGTATAAAATTCATTATTTGAATTCCTGAAACAAACCAGAATTGAAAATTTTGAAAAAAAAAATCAAAAATTGTTAGATGGGTTTTTTTTTCAAAAAAATCATTTTTAATTTTTAAAACATAAGTATGCAAGTTTTTAGTATTCCACCATGTACACTTTACAACAAAATTACAAAAAAAGTGTAGCGAAAATATCGAATTTTCCAAAAAATATCATAAAAAAAAAATTTTATCAAACACCCGAAATATATTTTCTTTTGAAAATTTTGATATTATTAAAATTTTATAAGACCTCTTTCATAAAATTCCGCAGGTACAGTTAATAACAGATTTTTGACCAAAAAAATTCAATAACTTTTTTTTATTGAAAGTATTTTGTTTAAACGTCAAAATAAAAAAACACAATTTGGAAAAAAATATTCGTAAACAAAAAAAAAGATTTCCAAAAATAAATTTGGGAAACTATAATTGAAGAAAAAAAAGTTAAAACATATGTCAAAAAAAGAGACAAATATTCGTGTTGTTTTTGAATGCTCAAAAGAAATTTAAAATTTTCTTCAGAATTATAATTTTCAAAATAATCTTAATCTTAAATAAGGGTTCAAAAAATGTTATAAAATAAAAATGAAGGAATTGCATGTCTGACAATAATTTTATTGATTTTTAATATTTTTATTTTCATTGCCAAGAGGATACAATTATTTAAAAATAAAAGTTTATGTATTCCATCCAAGAAAAAATTTTATTCCAATAATTTTGATATCCTTTGGAAAAAAAGATTTTTAATTTTTTTTTTAATTTCTTCTAATTACACCAAAAATAGCAAAAATCTGAAATAGGTGTCTTATTTTTAAATTGTCTGGAAATTTTCGGAGATGGCCTTATCTGTATCTATTTGGTACATATGTACATTTTATATTTTACATAAATTATAAAATTCTTCTTTTACCAACTCCAACTCAAGAATCAAACATCTCTGATTGGTTGGTTAGGATATAAGAACTGTTTGGAAAATAAGATCAACTGGAAAATTCTATTCATGGGCGTATCTGTTTAAGTGGGGAAATTCCAATTGAATTGAGGATAGAAGAAAATTTGTAAGAACCTGATATTATGTGTGTTGGGTATAAATGGTCAGTTCAGTCAAAAAATCCTATCAGAATCAATGCAGCCATGAAGTTCAATATTGGTTTTGTTGCTTGTAAGTATATTTTATTGAGTTTTTTTTTTTTGGTCTTCACAAAATAGTTCCAATTTTTAAATCCATTTTTTTGGTTTGTTTAATTTTTTGATTTTATTAAGGTCTCTTTGGAATTTTTGCTGCGAGTCAGGCTAAAAAGCCTGCAAGATCCATAACCATTAATAGAGGTGGTGGTGGTGGCGGTGGTGGTGGAGGGTACTTAGACAAATATGGTGGCGGCGGTGGTGGTGACAAATATATTGCATACCCAGTTCATCAAGTGCCAGTACATCAAGTGCCAGTACATCATATGCCAGCACCAGCGCCAGTACCTGTGATGCCAATGCCCATGCCGGTTCCAGTGCCTGTACCAATGCCACCATCAACAGGAGGAGGAGGAGGATCACAGTGTGTATGCCTTCCAGGACCAGCTGGTCCACCAGGTGGTGCAGGACCGAATGGCCCTCAAGGATCAAAAGGAGAAACTGGAAATCAAGGTCCACAAGGTGTCGACGGTCCACCCGGCCAAATGGGTGCAATGGGTCAACCCGGATCTCCTGGTGCACGTGGATCCCCTGGACCAGAAGGAGCACCAGGTCGCATGGGCTTCGATGGACGGGCAGGACCAATGGGTCCAATGGGACCTCCCGGTCCAGCTGGTCCCCCTGGTCCACCAGGACCACCCGGTTCATAAATATAAAAATGGAAAACAAATTGAAATGGAAAAATAATTTTATGAAAACGTACTTAAAAGTTAATAAAATAATTTATGCGCACGATTGAAATATTTGTTTGTTTTTGTATTTTCTCAGGTTGGTTTTTAATTTTTGAGGTTAAGGATAAAAAAAATGGCTAAGAGATTAAAGTATCAAACATTTGAACATTTCTCACGGCTACCTGTTGACTTAGAAGGGGAAATCTAAAAAAACAGAAACGCTTCTGTTTTTCCAAAAAAAAATTTGCATGAAATATTATTTAATATTTTGATGAAAAATTAACAAAATATTATTTAAATACACCTGGCAATAAAATGATTGTTGACAAAAAATAAAAGTATTTTTAAAAAATAAAAATTTGAAGATTTTACAATAAAAAAACAATAAATATACAGCGTACAGCGCAGTGAATAGATTCCTTGCTGCGAGAGTAAGTTTTTTTTATATATTTTTCTAACAATAAAAAATTAAATAATAAATTAAAACAAAATTAAATAAATAGCTCATAAGCCGAAAGGCATTAGCTCTTAAGTTAACCATGAATTACTCAGAGCGCCATTGTCATTGTCTAGTATTAGTTAGGTTAAGCAAATTGAATTAAAAAAAGGCTTCATTTTCCGCTTAACCTCGGTTCGAATCCTGGTGACGATAAAAAGTTTTTTTCGAATTATTATTATTCGAATAAAGACAACGGATCACATATAATGAGGTGCCACTTTTGAAACCTAACACTAGCCAATCAAGTTGTTGTTGTTGTTGTAGTATTCAAAACCTTCAATAATTTTTCCTATTCTTTAAAAAAAATGATATAAATACATACAACATGGGTTGATTTTTTTTTGAATCTTCAGTATAAAATAAATAATCAAAAGCTGGGTCAGTCGGTAATGTGAAAATGAAAAATTAAAAAAAATACTTTTTTCTATGAGTGGTGCTGTCAAAAGTTTATACCCACACAAAATTTCGAATGAGAATTTTTTTTTTTTTTTTTATTATAATTAGCGCGCACTCAAGGGGATTGTTATGTACCCTTTATATGTCAAAGACACAGTGCGAGCTTCAGGTAAGAAGGAGAGGATTTAAAAGGAGTTGTCGGTGCACATTAGTCTTAAATTTCGTCACATCAAGAAAGGAGATGACTCAGATGAAAGGTGAATACTTGTACATCAAAACTGTGAAGTTTTAGAAAAATCGTAGATAGGGATTTCCAGATTTTCACGTTTGAAGTTCATTGATCAGATGCACTTTTTAATTTTTTTTTGCCGTTTATTAGCAATTAAAAAATTTGGGTTTTCAATCTTCAATCAAATGGCGTTTAAATCATGAGCGTAGGACTTTTTAGTTTTAGAAATATTCAATTAAGCTCTACAAGCTTTGAAACTAAGTTTTTTTTTTACAAATCAGTAATTTCTGAAAAATCTAAAGTGACACTATACATTTTTTTACCGTCATGTGAAAGAATGATTTTCGTTCGTTAATTGCATTATAATAATTTAAGATTCATTTCACAATAATTAAGAAAAATACATTGCGAGATTTTATGCGGCCTTTTAGGAGATATTTGTTTCCTCCTAGTTCACGAATCCAAAACTATAGCGTTTCTCTTGCAACGGACAAAATTTCCTTGCAATTTATTAAACGATAGGAATTATCGAAAAAGTATTTTGTTATTATTATTTGTAAAAATGAAAAGCCAACGAGATTAAAAAAAATTAGTTTGACTAAAAATTTGGTAAAAAAAAAATATTTTTTAGGTCTCATCTTTGTGAATTCGAATTTTTATAAATTCCACCAGAAAAAATAGAAGACAGAATTTTTATTTTTTTTTGCTCAAAATGCATATTTTACTAATTTTTTGCATTATTAAAATCTGATTTGTCTTCAATACATCCCTTTAAAAAAACATACAAAAAATTTGTTTTGTTTAGCGAATTAATTTTTAATTCTTAAACTTAACTTAAAAAATGCATACCTATTAAATTTGTTTTGGTGAGAAAATTATTTGCACTTGACAAAAAGAAACATTCAAGGTCATATGCGTTTTTAAAATTTTAAAGATAAAGCAAAAATAAATCAGATTGAAGCTAAGCTAAATATTTTTTTTTTACTTTTGTTTCACAAATAAAACCAAAAACTGAGCAATTTATAAGTAGAACAAAACAAAATAATCTAAAATGTAAATAAATTACTAACAAGTTCCTAGGCTTAAGCAACTATGGTTATCGTTTTCTTATTTTAAAGAGCCCTGAAATTTTATCCAAAATAATGAAAAACTGAAGTGTTATTCAAAACGCATCCTTCAAAACCTTCAAACCTTTTCATTTTAAATAAAATACTTCTTTTTTTATAACACTTTAACAAGAATAAAATGTGTATCCAACACATCTTTACAGTTAATTATGCATGCACATCCCAAAAATACTGTACATAATAGCTGCAAGCAAGATAAGACAATTTTGACCAACAAAACAATGAACTGCATATTCTAGTCTCCCCCTATATGCATCTTTAGAAAATCTCTTCCATTTAATATTTAAGTCAACGCCCAAATTCTTAATCTTAAATTTTATTCCATAAAAAAGTAAATAAACGGAAAAGAAGACACCTACCAACGATGAATATATTTTTCCTGCATTAATTAGAATCGTTATAAAATCAAAAGATTATCCAAATGACAACTAAGAAGGTAGACAGTCATGAAAAGGTACACGTTCTTTTTTCTTGGTAAGTTATTGGAGATCAATGCACTTTTATACAATATTTTATTATATTTTTGTTTTTATTTTTTTAACTACAACAGCAGTCCTGTTGGCTCATGTTGTCGCCGAAGATATTACGAGCAACGTGGTCGATGTTGATGTTGAAATTGATGATAGTGATGGCAGTGGTGAAGAAATAGGTCCTAGCCAAAGGAGATACATTGTCTATAGTAGAGGACCACCTGGACCACCAGGTCCAAGAGGTGCACCAGGTCCATCAGGTGGCAGAGGTCTTAAAGGTCCTACTGGTCAACAGGGACGTACTGGTGCGAAAGGACCTAAAGGTAAAAATGGAAAAAATGGAAGAAAGGGTATGCCGGGATTACAAGGACCGATTGGATATCCTGGACGTCCTGGCAGGCCAGGATATGATGGTCCACCTGGCGATATGGGTCCACGAGGGCGACCAGGGCCAAGCGGCCAAACTGGTCGAAGAGGATCCCCTGCACCAACAAGAACAACAAGTACTACTACAAGTACTACAACCGAGCCAACAACAACAACTACCACTACAACAGAAGCTACGACACCAACAACAACAACTACATCTACAACAGAACCAACAACAACAACAACAGAGCCAACAACAACTACTACTACGACTACTACAACTGAACCCACAACAACTACAACGGAGCCAACAACAACAACTACTACAACTGAACCCACAACAACAACTACAACGACTACAACGGAATCAACAACAACTACCACAACTGAACCCACAACAACAACTACCACTACAACAGAGCCAACGACAACAACTACTACGACTACTACAACTGAACCCACAACAACAACTACAACGGAGCCAACAACAACAACTACTACAACTGAACCCACAACAACAACTACAACGACTACAACGGAATCAACAACAACTACCACGACTGAACCCACAACAACAACTACCACTACAACGGAGCCAACAACAACAACTACCACAACAACAACAAGTACAACCGAACCAACAACAACTACAACAGCGTAACCAACAACTATTACAATCTAAGTCAAGCCACAACTTACTAAAAAATCATAACCCTTTGTTTCATGATACGAAAAGGTTAAATTGTAATAAAAAGCAAAATCATATAAAAAATACAAATTAAATTTAAAAATTGTTTTATTTACAAAAAAAAAAAAGGAAATTTACGAATGGTTGCGTTTTTTCAGCAAAAAAAAAAAAAGAAAACTAAAGATACCATCAATTATTGGTAAGGACAATTAAGGACACATTTTTTCTCGACTACACCAAACTTTGAGTCCATAGATTTTTAATTCTCAATATTACAAGCTTACGAAATCCAGCAAATACCAAAAAAAAATTACTTTAACCGTATTCAGCTAATCATTGCTGCTTATATTAATAATATGTATATATAAAATTCATATGCATCGAAACATCTCTGTCACATTGATAACTTTTTTCTAAACTAGTTTTTTTATTGAACTTGCTTATAGTTGTCATAGCATTTTCCGATTTAGATTTCCATACTGGTAAGCATTTAAGTTTTTCCAACCACTCCCATGAGCCTGTACTCCTTGTGCATGTGCATTCATTAGAAATCTATTTGTTAACGCCCAAACATATTTGAATAAAAATTCCTATATAAGAAGAAGAAGGGGAAAACAAATAAGAAAGGAAGATAATATATGAAGAATATTATTTTTCCTGCATTAATTAGATTTGTTATAAATTCGAAAGATCATTGAAATAAAAATTAAGAAAGTGGACAGTCATGAAAAGGAACATCACGTTTTATATTTTTGGTAGGATTATATTAATCCATTTGAAAAATAAGAATCTTTTTAATACATTTATTTTTTTTATTTCTGTTCCCAAATCCTAACAGCAATCCTATTAGCTTATGCTGTCGCCGAAGAACTTTCGAGCGACAACGAAAAAGTAAATGACAGCAGCAATGGTGAAAGTGAAGTAATGGTTCCTGGTAAAATGAGGCGGCTTTGTTTTCAACGAGGATGTCCCGGACCCCCAGGACTACCAGGAAGACCGGGTCCACCAGGAAATAGGGGATTTAAAGGTCCCGATGGTGACCGGGGAGTTCGAGGTAGACGAGGACCTAAAGGTCCCACGGGAAAAATTGGACGCAAGGGTCCGACTGGATACCCGGGACCTCCTGGGGCGGATGGATTGCGGGGAAAAACTGGATATGCAGGTGAAAGTGGGGAGGTTGGTCCTAGGGGAAGACCAGGACCAATCGGTCAACGTGGACCCCAAGGACGACCAAAAATGAGAACAACCACGAAAAAACCAGCTACTACAACAATAGCTGCATCAACTAGCCCAACAATACCTTCAACGACATCCACAACAACAGCAGCAACAACAATACCCTCAACGACATCTAGTACAACGGAAGCCACAACACCGTCTACAACGGAAACAACAACAACTACTACTACAACAGAACCAACAACAACACCCACAACCTCGACTTCTACTACAACGGAACCAACAACAACATCCACAAGCACTACAACGACAACGGAACCAACAACAACCACAACCACAGAAGCTACCACAACAACAACACCTACAACAACAACTAGCACAACAGAAACCACAACAACCACTACCACAGAACCAACAACAACACCCACAACCACTTCTACTAATACGACAACGGAGCCAACCACAACCACAGATGCTACCACCACTACAACACCCACAACAACAACTAGCACAACAGAAACCACAACAACCACTACAGCAGAACCAACTACAACAACCACAAGCACTACTACGACAACGGAACCAACAACAACCACAACCACAGAAGCAACCACAACAACAACACCCACAACAACAACAAGCACAACAGAATCCACAACAACCACCACAACAGAACCAACAACAACACCCACAACCACAAGCACTACTACGACAACGGAACCAACAACAACCACAACCACAGAAGCTACCACAACAACAACACCGACAACAACAACTAGCACAACAACTTCTACAACAGAACCAACAACAACACCCACAACCACAAGCACTACTACGACAACGGAACCAACAACAACCACAACCACAGAAGCAACCACAACAACAACACCCACAACAACAACAAGCACAACAGAATCCACAACAACCACTACAACCGAACCAACAACAACACCCACAACCACAAGCACTACTACGACAACGGAACCAACAACAACCACAACCACAGAAGCTACCACAACAACAACACCTACAACAACAACTAGCACAACAACTTCTACAACAGAACCAACAACAACACCCACAACCACAAGCACTACTACGACAACGGAACCAACAACAACCACAACCACAGAAGCTACCACAACAACAACACCTACAACAACAACTAGCACAACAACTTCTACAACAGAACCAACAACAACACCCACAACCACAAGCACTACTACGACAACGGAACCAACAACAACCACAACCACAGAAGCTACCACAACAACAGCACCTACAACAACAACTAGCACAACAACTTCTACAACAGAACCAACAACAACACCCACAACCACAAGCACTACTACGACAACGGAACCAACAACAACCACAACCACAGAAGCTACCACAACAACAACACCTACAACAACAACTAGCACAACAACTTCTACAACAGAACCAACAACAACACCCACAACCACAAGCACTACTACGACAACGGAACCAACAACAACCACAACCACAGATGCTACCACAACAACAACACCTACAACAACAACTAGCACAACAACTTCTACAACAGAATCAACAACAACACCCACAACCACAAGCACTACTACGACAACGGAACCAACAACAACTACAACAACACCCACAACCACTTCTTCTACTACGACAACGACAACAGAACCAACCACAACCACAGAAGCTACCACCACTACAACACCCACAACAACAACTAGCACAACCGAAACCACAACAACCACTACAACGGAACCAACAACAACACCCACAACCACAAGCACTACTACGACAACGGAACCAACAACAACTACAACAACACCTACAACAACAACTAGCACAACAACTTCTACAACAGAACCAACAACAACACCCACAACCACAAGCACTACTACGACAACGGAACCAACAACAACTACAACAACACCCACAACCACTTCTACTACTACGACAACAGAATCAACTACAACCACAGAAGCTACCACCACTACAACACCCACAACAACAACTAGCACAACAGAATCCACAACAACCACTACAACAGAACCAACAACAACACCCACAACCACTTCTACTACTACGACAACGGAACCAACCACAACCACAGAAGCTACCACCACTACAACACCCACAACAACAACTAGCACAACAGAAACCACAACAACTACTACAACGGAACCAACAACAACACCCACAACCACAAGCACTACTACGACAACGGAACCAACAACAACTACAACAACACCTACAACAACAACTAGCACAACAACTTCTACAACAGAACCAACAACAACACCCACAACCACAAGCACTACTACGACAACGGAACCAACAACAACTACAACAACACCCACAACCACTTCTACTACTACGACAACGGAATCAACTACAACCACAGAAGCTACCACCACTACAACACCCACAACAACAACTAGCACAACAGAATCCACAACAACCACTACAACAGAACCAACAACAACACCCACAACCACTTCTACTACTACGACAACGGAACCAACCACAACCACAGAAGCTACCACCACTACAACACCCACAACAACAACTAGCACAACAGAATCCACAACAACCACTACAACAGCACCAACAACAACACCCACAACCACAAGCACAACTACGACAACGGAACCAACAACAACCACAACCACAGAAGCTACCACAACAACAACACCTACAACAACAACTAGCACAACAACTTCTACAACAGAATCAACAACAACACCCACAACCACAAGCACTACTACGACAACGGAACCAACAACAACTACAACAACACCCACAACCACTTCTTCTACTACGACAACGACAACAGAACCAACCACAACCACAGAAGCTTCCACCACTACAACACCCACAACAACAACTAGCACAACCGAAACCACAACAACCACTACAACGGAACCAACAACAACACCCACGACCACAAGCACTACTACGACAACGGAACCAACAACAACTACAACAACACCCACAACCACTTCTACTACTACGACAACGGAATCAACTACAACCACAGAAGCTACCACCACTACAACACCCACAACAACAACTAGCACAACAGAATCCACAACAACCACTACAACAGAACCAACAACAACACCCACAACCACTTCTACTACTACGACAACGGAACCAACCACAACCACAGAAGCTACCACCACTACAACACCCACAACAACAACTAGCACAACAGAAACCACAACAACCACTACAACGGAACCAACAACAACACCCACAACAACTTCTACTACTACGACAACGGAACCAACTACAACCACAACCACAGAAGCTACCACCACTACAACACCCACAACAACAACTAGCACAACAGAAACCACAACAACTACTACAACAGAATCAACAACAACACCCACAAGCACTACTACGACAACGGAACCAACAACAACCACAGAAGCTACCACAACAACACCTACAACAACAACTAGCACAACAACTACTACAACAGAACCAACAACAACACCCACAAGCACTGCAACGACAACGGAACAAACAACAACCACAACCACAGAAGCTACCACAACAACAACACCTACAACAACAACTAGCACAACAACTTCTACAACAGAACCAACAACAACACCCACAACCACAAGCACTACTACGACAACGGAACCAACAACAACTACAACAACACCCACGACCACTTCTTCTACTACGACAACGACAACAGAACCAACCACAACCACAGAAGCTACCACCACTACAACACCCACAACAACAACTAGCACAACCGAAACCACAACAACTACTACAACGGAACCAACAACAACTACTGAAGATCCTCTAATTTCAATTGGTATAGGTGGTTCCTCCTCTACAACTACAATAACACCAACAACTACAACCACAACTTCTTCTACAACAGAACCAACAACTCCCACAACCACAAGCACTTCTACGACAACGGAATCAACAACAACTACAACAACACAACCAACAACTAGCACAACAGAAACCACATCAACTACTACAACGGAACCAACAACAACTGCAACAACACCCACAACCACAACTTCTACTACAACGGAACCAACCACAACTACAGAAGCTACCACAACAACAACAACACCCACAACAACAACTAGCGCAACAGAAACCACAACAACTTCTACAACAGAGCCAGCAACAACACCCACAACCACAAGCACTTCTACGACAACGGAACCAACAACTACTACAACAACTAGCACAACAGAAACCACATCAACTACTACAACAGAACCAACAACAACTGCAACAACACCCACAACCACAACTTCTACTACAACGGAACCAACCACAACCACAGAAGCTACCACAACAACGACACCCACATCAACAACTAGCACAACAGAAGCCACTACAACTACCACAACAACAACTACTGAAGATCCTCTTATTTCAATAGATATAGATTTAGGTGGTTCTTCCTCTACAACACAAGCCACAACGACTACAACAACACCCACAACCACAACTTCTACTACAACAGCACCAACAACAACTTCTACAACGGAACCAACAACAACAACTAGTACAACAGAAGCCACAACAACGACTACAACAGAACCAACAACAACTTCTACAACGGAACCAACAACAACAACTTCTACCACAGAATCAACAACAACGTCTTCAACGGAACCAACAACAACTACAACAACACCCACAACAACAACATCCACATCCACTACTACAACAACGGAACCCACTACTACTACCACAACAACCACCACAACTGAACCCACAACAACCACAGAAACTACCACAACAACGACACCCACAACAACAACTAGTACAACAGAAGCCACAACAACTACTACAACACAACCAACAACAACTTCTACAACGGAACCAACAACAACAACTTCTACCACAGAATCAACAACAACGTCATCAACGGAACCAACAACAACTACAACAACACCCACAACAACAACTACTTCCACAACACAACCAACAACAACACCCACATCCACTACTACAACAACGGAACCTACTACTACTACCACAACAACGACTACAACTGAACCAACAACAACCACCGAAGCTACCACAACAACGACACCCACAACAACAACTAGCACAACAGAAACCACTACAACTACTACAACAACAACTACTGAAGATCCTCTTATTTCAATAGATATAGATTTAGGTGGTTCTTCCTCCACAACACAAGCCACAACGACTACAACAACACCCACAACAACAACATCCACATCCACTACTACAACAACGGAACCCACTACTACTACCACAACAACCACCACAACTGAACCAACAACAACCACAGAAACTACCACAACAACGACACCCACAACAACAACTAGTACAACAGAAGCCACAACAACTACTACAACAGAACCAACAACAACGTCTACCACAGAATCAACAACAACGTCATCAACGGAACCAACAACGACTACAACAACACCCACAACAACAACTACTTCCACAACACAACCAACAACAACACCCACATCCACTACTACAACAACGGAACCTACTACTACTACCACAACAACGACTACAACTGAACCAACAACAACCACCGAAGCTTCCACAACAACGACACCCGCAACAACAACTAGCACAACAGAAACCACTACAACTACTACAACAACAACTACTGAAGATCCTCTTATTTCAATAGATATAGATTTAGGTGGTTCTTCATCTACAACACAAGCCACAACGACTACAACAACACCCACAACCACAACTTCTACTACAACGGAACCAACAACAACAACAACTTCTACCACAGAATCAACAACAACGTCTTCAACAGAACCAACAACAACTACAACAACACCCACAACAACAACATCCACATCGACTACTTCAACAACGGAACCCACTACTACTACCACAACAACCACCACAACTGAACCAACAACAACCACAGAAACTACCACAACAACGACACCCACAACAACAACTAGTACAACAGAAGCCACAACAACGACTACAACAGAACCAACAACAACGTCTTCAACGGAACCAACAACAACTACAACAACACCCGCAACAACAACTACTTCCACAACACAACCAACAACAACACCCACGTCCACTACTACAACAACGGAACCCACTACTACTACCACAACAACGACTACAACTGATCCAACAACAACCACCGAAGCTACCACAACAACGACACCCACAACAACAACCAGCACAACAGAAACCACTACAACTACTACAACAACAACTACTGAAGATCCTCTTATTTCAATAGATATAGATTTAGGTGGTTCTTCATCTACAACACAAGCCACAACGACTACAACAACACCCACAACCACAACTTCTACCACAACACAACCAACAACAACAACAACTTCTACCACAGAATCAACAACAACGTCTTCAACAGAACCAACAACAACTACAACAACACCCACAACAACAACATCCACATCGACTACTTCAACAACGGAACCCACTACTACTACCACAACAACCACCACAACTGAACCAACAACAACCACAGAAACTACCACAACAACGACACCCACAACAACAACTAGTACAACAGAAGCCACAACAACGACTACAACAGAACCAACAACAACTTCTACAACGGAACCAACAACAACAACTTCTACCACAGAATCAACAACAACGTCTTCAACGGAACCAACAACAACTACAACAACACCCGCAACAACAACTACTTCCACAACACAACCAACAACAACACCCACATCCACTACTACAACAACGGAACCCACTACTACTACCACAACAACGACCACCACTGAACCAACAACAACTACAGAAGCCACAACAACAACGACACCCTCGACAACAACTTCAACAACAGTAGCCACAACAACTTCAACTACAACAACAACTACAGAAGATTCTTCCCTTATATCGGTTGACATAGGATAAAGATTTATACGTATTATTTTCCGCATAACAACACTTATGTACCTTTCTAATATAATCTGCTTAGAATGCGAAAAGTAAACATTAAAGTATTTTCATTTTATTCAATACTTTTATTTTATAAATTTAAGCATTCAATAATAATAAAGAGAGAAACTAAAATATATGAGAGATATCTTCCTGTTTAAATGAAAAATAAAGCCTTTAGGAATTTAATATTGTGTTTAATTGTTATTGAAATTAAAATGTGAATAAAGATTTATCTAGGGGAAATTGAAACGATAAAAAAGGATCGTTTTCATCACTTACTTTCTTGTTTCTAGCAAGTTTTCGAGGTACAAGGTACAACGCAAGGGCTTTGGGCTCTCAAAGATTCGTTGAACTATTCTCTATAATGTTGTTTTGAAACTAGGTACAAACTTACTCTTTAGAAATTAAATAATTTATTAACAGCTGTGATAAACCGTTTGGATTGATTTTTGTTTGTTGAAAATATCAAGGAACCATTTAAACTGGCTTTTAATTCTAGTTGCATTTTATGTCATCCCAAAAGAGTTGATTTAAATATTAATTCAACGAGATATATTAAATTATAGGACTTATGAAATGGTAGCTGATTAAACTGGGTTTAAGCTTTGAAGGAAAGCTATTGTAAGCTTTCTGACCAAAATGAATTCAACCCGAATGATCATCAACTGTGATGATTCAAACTCATTATTGAGTAAACGTTCGGATATTAGCATTCAGTATTCAATATTATTGATGGATTACCGAAAAAAAAGTGAAAAAAGGATTATTAAATATTCCTCTGAAGAAAGGCTTGATCAGAAAGATATTCATATCTGATTTCGTAAAATTATAGAAGATAACAATATTCACCTTTTACTAAACACTTAGAATGTGTGTCGACCTTCACGCATTGATGGCCAATTGGATCAACTATAGCTGAAAACAAATAATGTTATTCGTTTCTGGATATGGCTCCAAGATTGCACCCATAAAGGTGGAAAGAGAAATTTTCCAAAATCTGAAGGATAAAAAATATTGAAAATAAAAACTAAAATGAGGCTGGGTGCGACCCACACTGATAACTTCCCATTTGTGATCTTGAAAACTTTATATTAAGTTTTTTTTTTTCAAATAAACAAATTTTCTGCGAAACAAACTTTAGCTGTTAAATTCAAACAATCATTATTTTAAGATTGAAGAGCGTTTTAATTATTTAAAGAGATTTACGAAATGCACATAATATTATAGAGATTGTTGATGTATAAGTTGTTTCCACGTGACCCAGGAGGTAAACTTCCACGCGTTTTTTTATTATTATTTTATTTATAAGGCTGGTATTTGTTTGGGTGTAGTTTTTAAACTTCGAAAAACAATATTTTCCAGTATTAGCGGAATTTTCTTAGTTCTGTTTAAATTTTTATTTAAAATGTCAGTTAAGTATATGTCAAATATATACCTAATATTTCAGATACTAATACTAATATTTTAGAAGGCACAATCGTTGTTTGTTCTCAGGATATTTGAGCTGAAGTACAATTGTAACTACTTTTCTTTAGAATTTTTAACAGTTTTTGATTTTTTGTTAAAAAACTGCCCATTCAATATTTTTCAAAATTTTATCAGTTGCTAACAATTATGTTATGTAGAAAATAAAACAAACAAGAAGTCAATATCGTTACCCGTTTTTGAGTAATTTGAGTCGAAAGACAATTTATACCAATTTTTGGTAGAATTTGTTGTAGTTTTTAATTTTTTGTAAGAAAACTGTCCATTGATTTTTTTGAAATTTTCACCAGTAGTCATAAACGACATTTTTCGTAAAATAAAATTATTTTAAAATTAATATGGTTTCTCCATTTAAGGATATTCGAGTTAAAAAAATTTTTTTTAGTTTTTTTGATTTTAAAAAATAACGGTATATTGATTTTTTTCCAAATTCATATCAAATTTGTATGACGTCATAATGTGTCGAATAAAATTTATTTCAAGTCAATAGCATTATTTGTTCGTGAGATATTTGAGCCCAACCAAAATTTTCACTTCTTTTTTAAACTGCTATAGTAAAAAAAACAACTGATTGAATATTAATAAACACCCTTTCAGCTTCTTCCGAAGTTATTATCTGTAAAACAAAATTTATTTCAAGTCGATATCTCTACTTGTCCTTGAGATAACCAGAACGTACGGACGTACGAACGTAGGTACACACGCACACACACAGACATCTCTCTAAAAATGATTGATATAGGCTCTAGGGACCTTGAAACGTCGAGAAATGTCAAAAATTTCAATTTGACAAATCGGACCGATTACAATAACTCCCTATGGGAAGTTAAAAAGAAACAATCTTTTGTTTTTTAATTTTGAATACATATGTATTAAGTTTTTTATATTTAATTTTAGTGTATTTGAAAAACCAAATTTTCAAAAAAAATATTTACCAGTTTGTTTTTGAAAAATATTTCTTGACCAAACAATTTAAGTTTCTTACAAAAACTACAGGCTTTCATTTTTGCCGCTAGGGAAAAAAAACTCAAGTTCCAAATTTGAAGAAAATTGCTTTAATAGTTAAGTTTGTAGATACAGACATGTAGGCTGGCAGACGGACAGACAGACAAAATTGCTATCATCGTAATGTATGGTCTGAGTTCAATATTTTTTTACGAATCCAAAATGTGTCGTAAAGCAGGTAGCGAATAAAAAAGGCAATTGCATTAACAAGAAAAAACTAAATTTTCTAACTAGTAATTACAAAAAGAAATGAATAACTATTAAAATATGACTATTATTATTATTATTATTATTATTATTATTATTATTATTATTATTATTATTATTATTATTATTATTGTTATTATTATTATTATTATTAACTAGTAATAAGAAAAAAAACTATTAATTATTTAAAAAAAAAAATTTCTAATTGTTCTAATTAAAAAAAATTACTTATTAAACAAAATATATATATTTTTTTAATTAATAATAAAACAATAGGGACAGGCGTTTTTGTAATTTCAAAAAATTGTGTATAAAATTTGTCTGGCAAATATTATGCAAATAACGAAATTAAACACTAAGGATTTATTTGGTCCTTAGACATTGAAAATCGATTCAAAATTCAGGCTGCTAAATTTTTTGTGATTTGTAATCCTTGCTTAACTTTACACATTGATCGTTCATTCAGTTTAAAATGTATACTATGTACTATCAAATGTATATAATGTTCAAACATAGGTGTCTGTTTTTTTAAATGTGAATATTCTTCCATTCACAGGCCGGGAAACATATGTATACAATTAAACAATATTATATACTTACTCAAATGTTCTTCTTCTTTTTTTTTTGTTAACGCCCAAAAATTCTTTATAAAAATTCAAAGGGGAAAATGAATATGAATGGAAAGAAAAGATAAGGAACATGCTTTATATGCTGGAAGAATATCATTTTCCCAGCTTGGAAAAGGTTCGTTATAGAATTTAAAAATCATTTACATTTGAACTTACAAAGTGGACGGTCATGAATAAATACACGTATTTAATTTTTGGTAATCAAATAAATTCCTTGATTCAAATTAGAATTGTATTAAAATATTTTTTTTTTCTTTCAATTTTTCTTCCACTTAATAGCAATCCTCTTGGGTTTCGTTGTCGGCAAGGAATATTCGAAAAACAAACACAATTATTATAGAGAAGTAGAAAGTGAAGGAGAAAATGAAAACGAAAATGAAAATGAACAAGTGATGATGTACCGAGAAGTGAGACAAATGGTTGAAATGGTAACAGGACCTCCTGGACTACCTGGAGCCCCAGGAGCACCTGGTCCACAAGGTGCACCGGGAATGAAAGGGTATGATGGTGATCAAGGCTCCAGAGGCCAACCAGGACCCCCAGGTCCGCCAGGAATGGATGGACCAAAAGGCGACACTGGACCAGAAGGATCAGCCGGTGCTCGTGGAAGAACAGGCTTACCAGGTTATAGTGGCCCACCAGGGGCACCTGGACCAATGGGTATGCCAGGACCAGCAGGACCAACGGGACCAACAGGAGCACCAGCAACATCTTGATTTGAAGTTAACATGTGGAATTGATAATTTTTTTTTAAATAAATGACAACGATAAATTATTATAACATTGAAATACATCTTTTGGTGAAAAGGAAGATTTTGTGTTGTTTTCTTTTTTTATGAAATTTTTAAATTGGATACATTTTATTTTGTTTTTACAATTTCAACCTCAATAGTGTGTTGGGCTCCATCTAAATTGCTGCTCGTTTATTTGACAGCTATTTCAACCACTAGCTGACTTTAGGTGTTATCGTGGGTTGGGTTCGATAATTTGATTTTAATATTTGATTTTAGATGTTTGGCTTAAAAAATTAAGATATATGTTGAAAGTATGATGCCTAGAACCAATGTTTTAAAAATTTTCGCCTTCCCCATTAAAAGTGTTCTGAGTGTTGCAATAATTTGTTGTATTTTTACTTGCGACTATAGGTACTATAGGGCAAGTTTTACGATTTCGATGATAGAGAACGCGAAGAAAGTGGGTCCCGCAATTATGTTTGTCTGTCTGTCTGTACCTCGACCTACAGCCTAAACTGCTGAAACGATTAAAGCTAGACAAACTTTGGATATAAGGTTTTGGGGAGATTGCCTAGAGGGGCAATCGGAATTTTTTTTTTAGCTCCAAAAATAACGGTACCTGTCATAGTACCGTTTAGACTAAACATTTTTATCTCGAAAATGGCTCTAACGATTTATATGAATTTTTTAAATCGGGTTTGTCAAGTAACCTTAATAATTTAAAAAAAAAAATTTAAAAACCTTTATTAACGATACTTGCCATAAAACCGGATTTTTGGTTTTCGGTTTTCTCGTAAACTAATGGACGCATTTCGATGAAAATTTTTCTAAAGGAGGTCCTATATAATCTTTTGAAAACAAATAAATATTTTTTTTTTAATTTGGTTTTAAGTGTGTGTTATCAAATACTAATAATGTGCATACCAACTTTTTTATAAAAATACTCAAAAATTATTTTTTGAAAAAACAGCTCTAACGATTTTTGAAATTTTTTTTTTCAAAAATTTGTATTTTTATGATACATAAGATGGCATCTTCAGTTTTAATATTAAACATCTTTTTTGGCTTATTTTATCAACTCAAATAATGAATTTCAGGGTTTTTTTCATATTTTTACTTGTGACTATAATCGATAGTAGGTAGTAGGGTAATATTGTATTTTTTTGATTTGACTTTAAAATCAAGATGTTATCGCACACAGGAGCAAGTACGTGCGACTCAGTTGTGCATTTTTTTTTGCCACATTAAAGCTAGACTAACCACATGATTTTAAAGCTATACAAAAATTCATTAAAATTGTCCTTTTTATCAATATTATATTTCATACAACTTACATACGCTGACTGATAAAAAATAGTATTTCAATGCTAAAAAAATTATGTGACATAATAACAAAAATTTTCAAAACTAAACCTGCAAAAAAAAATTTAATTTTCTTGCTACTGTCAAAAGAAAATTGCTAAAAAAATGTGCAACCGCAAAAATACATACAAAATGTAAAAAAAAAATTCCAAAAAAAATTTAGTCCTTAAATGACTTAAAAATGCCCAAAAAAAATCAAAAAATAAACGTGTCAAAAAATGTTCAAAAGTTGTGTCGAAAAAAAAAATTTCGGAGAATTTTGTAGAAGAGGTCAAAATATTAAAAAAACCTTTCTTTAATTTGAAAACAAAAATCAATATTTTGGAAACGAATGAATACATTTTTTTCAAAATTAGTTTTAGTGTGGACTTAAATACCCTAAAGTTAAAACTTGCCCACTAATCATATTTTTTTGGCTTATGTCTATCTTCTTTCAAATAAAATTCAAATTGATTTTTCGATTAATTCTGAAATTTCAGTTACTTTTCGAGCTAAACAAAAAATATTGAAAAATTAGTTAGCAATATTTTTGGCTTTAAACATCCTCAGGTCACACAAAAACAGCTGATAATCTATTCAAAAATATTTAACTCACCATTGTCAATTGCTATAAATGGTAGATATACGATTACAACTATGGAACCATGGAGGTTTTCCAAAATTTAGAAATGATCAACTTCAGTGGAACACTTGGAAATATTTTTTTTTTTGCTTTTATTCCTGTATATTTGGTTTTAGTTCTAATAAATGAAAGAAAATCTGGAAAAAAGAAGCCACTCCTCATATGATACCTGCTACCACATCCCATTGGTAACGCCCAATTAGATAATTCTAATGAACAAAACTAAAGAAGAAAATACTCAGCTAGGGGAAATAGAAATGGAAAATCCAGATTATATGCTTGTACATTCAAATTGGAAAATATACATTTAGTTTCTCCGACTTCTCTAAGGTTTCATTATAAAATCCAAACTTCATTTTAATGTTACGTTAGAGAGTGGACAGACATGAAAAAGTACACATTCTTTATAATTGGTAAGAGAATCTTTCTACAAGCCTATATTCTAAATGTAAAACGAAAATTTCCTTAAACATTTTTTTTTTTTTTATTTTTTCATCCCGAAAATAAAGCGAATTTGTTGGCATTTGTTGCTGCCAAGGAATATTCGTACCCCGAGGACGATTACGATGACGATGAAAATGCAATGTATATATCTCAAGCGAGATATATAAATTATCAAACCGGACCGCCAGGTCCTCCAGGGCCAATGGGACCACCAGGTCCACCAGGTTACAGGGGTATTCAAGGCGAGGTTGGTGATGAGGGTCGTGATGGCCCGCCGGGACCTCAAGGTCCAGCTGGGAAAGAAGGACCTATGGGTATGACTGGACCACAAGGGCATGCTGGCTCTCGAGGACCACGTGGACCTAGGGGATTCCCTGGTCCAGAAGGTATGATGGGTCCTGCAGGACCACCAGGCCCAGAGGGACCACCTGGACCAACTGGTCCAGCAGCAGCAACAACTACATCTACAACATCCACAACAACTACCACAACAACAACAACCGCTGCACCAGCAAGAAGGCAACATGACGATTATTATTATAATTGAATCAAAATGAAATAAAGGACAGACAAAATATTAATCAAAAATTAAAAACTTTGATAACTTTATTATTGTTCCGTATTTACTTCATTCATTAAATGAGAAATTTGAAGAAGGTAAAAAATGCAATTCCTCATAATCTCGTGATATTAGCTCACACAATGTAATGGCATACCGTGAGGTTCTCTTCCAATGGTTATGGTCATCGCCAATTCAATAAAAAAATCTCAAGACAGCCAAAGTCATCACTCTAGCTTACATGATACAGCATAAAGCCAACTTAAGAGTTTAACAAAAAAGAAACAAATATTAAGATTTTAACTAAAACCAAAATCATATTTTATTTTCCATGTAGTTTTTTTGTGATTTTACAGTTAAATATTTTGCTCAGCGTTCTTATCTGCCTTGGCCGTATGTTTATTCTGAGAATACCAATACTGTTGTTGAGCTATCGGACTAATTGTTGATGAAATTCCTAGGATTCCTGGGGATCCTTGAGGGCCAGGAGGACCTTGTGGCCCAGGGCGACCAGGTCTTCCAGTTGGACCCATTGGTCCCATTGGTCCCGGTGGACCAGGTGGTCCTGGAGGTCCAGGTTCACGATCATAGCTCATAGATGGTATGCCGCCTCCACCACCACCCCCATTATTCCCACTGCCAAAGTCTAGATTTGGTAGATTTGGTAGATTTGGTATATTTGGAAGATTTGGAAGATTCGGAAAGTTTGGATAATTTAAAAGACTTGAAGGATTCCAAATCCTAGCAAAATTCATTGGATCTGAGGCAAATGAAACAGGAGAAGACATCATAGCAGCTGAATTGCAACAACATTGCTGATGGAATGGATTGGCTAAATTAGCCCAAGGTGATGATGGTGGTAACAATGGATAAGGTATTATCAATGGTGCAACATTATTTGGAATCACTTGATTTGGTGGATATGGTTGAACGGGATAATTACTTCCTGATGGATTGTGACCATCAGTGGGATAATATTTATTGATGCGATGACTCTTGTTATTTTTGATGATACTGCTTATTGTAGAAAGTCTATCCAAATATGGCCTTGGACTCGAAAATGATCCTGAGGTATCATCAAATTGTTCGTCAGTATCTTCGTCCGATTGATTGATGGATTTCATATCATCATCGTCAGAGTCTTCACGATTTTGTGGCTGTTCTTCGGATAAATGGTCATTTTGTGAAAATACCATCACCTTTTCGGGACTATCAGGATTTATATTTCGGAATTCTTCTAGTTGTTGTTTCCGCCATGATGGTGAGATTTTAGCTCCTGTAGCTAGGGCTATACAAATGATAACTGAAAAAAAAAATAACATTTATTTAGTATTGAAGTAAGTACGGATTTTAACTCAAAGCTCACCACTTGCCAAATGCATTCGCATGTTGAGAACCTTCTGAATGAAACTAACTCTTTTCACATGACTTTTATAAGAAAGTTGAAGTTGTTTCTTCATTCAGTTTGGTAAAAGGAAGTTGAAGACATAAAATTCCGAAATTCCTAGAAATCCCCTTACTATTCACACTGATTAATGTGTACATGGTCTTGGTGGTTTAGAGTTTAATGTTTTATTTTTTCTAACTTATATGGTGAGTCGAATCGCATGTCGAACATTTTCAGTGCCTCCGGCAGGAATACAGATAGAATCTAAGTTTGTTCTTACTATGCTTCATAAAGATCTGATTGGATAAAGAAGTCCCAATTTAGTTTGCGGTTTGGTCATTAAAATAAGAAAACTGCAAATAGATTAAAAAAATTTAAACAACTTTGTAATTTATTACTGTCATCATCAAAAAAGAAGATGAACAAAAATAAGTAAGTTTTCGTGAATCATTTCCTTTATTGACAGATTTCTTGAAATGTAAATTATTTTCACGTTGGTATGATTCTAAGAAATCTATCCAAAGGTAAATTGTAGCTTTTGTTCTGAAAAACAGCTAATAGATTTATACGTTACAGACATTTAGTAAGAAAATTTAATTTTCCCACAAAACCTTAACAGTATGTATACACAGAAATTTTGGAACATTCTCTCTCCTTACCAAGTTAGAGGTTTAAGTTCAAATTTTTTTTATTGAAATAATTTTGCAGTTTCAAAAGAATTTGCAAAATGTTGAGATAAAAAAAATTTGACGGTAAAATTTTTGATCAAAACAAATGTCAAATAAAATCAAAATCTAAATGAAAATAAAAAAGAAAAATCTATTAAAAAATAAATATTTTACTTCAGAACAAAAATTTGTTTGAGTTGCGAAACTAGAAATTGGTCGAAAAATAAATACATATTGGTAAAAAAAAAGATTTATCAAAACAAAAATTTGTCAAAAAAACAAATTGTCAGACAAAAATTCTGTACAAGAATTGTCTAGTGAAATTTTTAAAATTTGTTGAAAAAAAAATAAATTGTGTGAAAAAATGTTTTGTCGTTAATAATTTTCATCATCAAAAATTTTTTTTTTCAATTACGAAAAAATTGTCAAAAAATAGTCTATTTGGTCAGAAAATAAAATTAGTCAAAAAATAAATTGTGAAATTTGGTTACATAAGAAAATAAGCTTCGTCTTCAATAAAAAAATGGTGGAGTAATAATGGCGTAAAAAATGTCAAAAAATATATTGTCAAACAATATTATATCGCACAATCATGTGCAAATTGAACCACCTACTGAGTCATTCTGCCCATCACGACATCAGGTCGTCAGTCCAACATCCTGTCAGTATAGACTACATATGTATTTAAATAAAAGTTTTTATTAAATTTGCATTGACCAAAAAAGTGGGTCACTCAATTTTTAATTGCGTTTTTAATACGATTTTTGAATTCGTAAAAAATCGAACTCGAGTTAACATAACGATGACAAAGAAGGCGAGAAAAGTGGGCCCGCAGTTCTCTATGTTGCTCTGTCTGTCTGTACCTTGCCTCCATCTTCAGTCTAAACTAATGAAACGATTGTCTTTAAAATTCGAACTTAAGGTTTTTTATGGAATTTCCTAGAGGGGTTATTGATTTTTTTTAGCTCCGAAAATAACTACATATATTTATCTCGAAAATGACTCTAATGATTTTGATGAAAGTGGGGTTATGTTAGTACCTAATTAAAATTATTTATTATTATATATTACTCTAACGGTATCTGTCCTTAAATCGGATTTTTGGTTTTCGATTTTAGGTTTGCCGAACTTTAATGAAAATTTATATGATGAAGAAAATTAATAATATTTTTGAAAAATCTAATTTTGAAAACCAGTGTTTTTTTAAATTTGTTTTAAAGTGTATAAAATTAAAAACTAAAATCTTTGCAAAACCCATTTTATTCTAAAATCACTTAATTTTAAATTTTAAAATACTTAGTTTTAAGGATCAATTTTCTGAATAAATCTAAAAATAAAAATTGTATATTTATCTTAGTTCTTATTAAAATATATAGAAAAAAATTTAATTTTTGAAATAATAATTTGTGGTAAGAATAAAGAGTTTCTTAGCCGATGAAACATTAAAAAGTCGTTGAAGTGTATTTAAAAAAAAAATAATTTGTCTAGCTGCATATATGTATAAAATTTTAAATATTGAATAATAATAAAAAATCCAAATTTAAAAAAAAACATTGAATATTCAAAAAAAAAACAATTTCCTTAAATTTTTGGGAAAATCCACCAACCTTTTTTTAAAATTTGTGTATGCAAAATAGTTGTATTAACAAGTGGTTACAATGTTATGATACATTTAGACCTCCTTTAAACACAACGAATCAAAGTAAAAAATAAAAACCTATAATTTCTTTTTCCTTTTCCAAAACAATTCATAAAGTGGCTTATTTAAAAAAAAAGTAAAAACATAAAAAAAAATCAATTTTTTGTTGCTCGAACTATAATTTATAAAAAAAAAAAAACGAATTAGCACCCGTTATTTTTAAAATTGATTGAACTCAATAGCTGTTAATACGAGTAGGAGAAACAGAAGTCCCAGATAAAAAATATTCAGTTTGGATTCTTGAACATTTCATGTCATAGGAGTCCGAAAAGGTAAGCCAGCATAAATATTAAATTTAAAATTTTGAACATTTCACGACTTATATCTGACCTGTACTGTACAGTTTTTGCCAACAAAATTAGGGGTCGAGAAAGTTACCCTCTACCTTTTAGTATATGAACTACAGAGAGCTGAACCTTTGACATGAATAATGTAGAAAATTGTAAGCTGCTTACTTGTTGCTTTAGCAAAAACAAAAAACTTCACAGCTTGGTCTCCCCACGAAAAATCATATGGGCATCTCTCCTATGGAATAATGTTTTTAGTGCCGCACAATCTAAGCCAACTTATCGCTCTGATAACCTAAGACCTGTTAAAACGATACCCTCCTAATTATGTATATTTGTATAGATACATATAATATTTATAATAAAACATAAATTAGAACTTTTATATCCAACGGTATATCAACCGCTTTCATTTCCCCTATTCACTTTAATCACCTTTGAATAATCTAGAACTAGACTTAAGTTTAGAGAGTCAACAACCTTTTGGATTTAAATGAACCAAATCAACACCAACAAAAAAAAAACATTAATTCTTTTGAAGATCATATCAGGTGGGTCCAAAATTAGATGCTGGCTGTGGCTAACATCAGGTAAAGAGATGCAAAAGAGAAATAACAAGTTTTTTATGATCAAAACCTTAAGAACCTTCTATGAGGAGCATATGGAAATCAGTCTTATAAGAACAACGCACTTAACCATTCCGTCCTAATTCGATTCCAAATGACATCCAAACCCACCTGATTCGGTTTAAAGCATAAAATTTGTGATAAGTCGTAATGTTATGGAAATGTCTTTGATTAACATTTTGGGATAAAGTTCCTACAATATAATATCGAATTTTCATTTTAAGTGATGGTATAAAAGGTTTATTGCATTTTTTTTCTTTAAAAAAATCTTCGTCCATTGACTTTTTTTGGTGTGTATCTTTTTTTTTAAGGCTCCAATATCATAAATTGAAATACTATCAACTTGTTTTTCTAGAATTTAAAAGCATGTTAAACACAGTCTGGTGGTAAAAGGAATAAATTAACCAGTTTTGTTCTTTATTTAAAGCTCGAGACAAGATCTTTAAATTGGAATGACTATCGTAAGAATGAAAATACAACCTGCGACGGCCATTCAGAAAGGTTTTGAAGTTCTCAGCTACAGGTTTGGTTATTTTTTTTTTTTCCTGCAGGAGATAATTTCAATTATTGTTTATAAATGTAAATTAGGTAAAAAAAAAGAAATTCTCGTACTTTGATTTTTTTGGGGGACTGAATTCCATATAAAACAAGGCTTTAAGATAATAATTAATTTCTATGCCCTGTTTTTCTTTATAGACATGCATGACGCCAACGTAACATGATCTTCAGGTGAGTTGTATGTAATATTTGCTTAAATCTATTGAAAATTGTTCATTGGTATCTCACATAATTTAAAAGGTTAAATTTTTTTTTTTATTAACTAAAGGCGGTTAAAGGCAATTTTGAATCATCATCATCGTCATCGGCTGGTTGATTTATTTTTACCACATTTTGCAAAAGTTCAAAAAAAAATAAATTATGAAATTTGGCATAATTTGTTCTATTGATATTATCTACTGATGAATAACTAAACTATGTGATTTATGTATGCATTTACTTGTTTTACTCTAAACTCCTGAAATATTGAACTTCTACAATTTAGTATTAAGTCTTAGAATTTTTCAGCATTATTTATAAATCTAAAATATATTTTCTTTTGTTAGTTCATTCCGATTTTTATGACAAAATTTATCTTTGAAAACACGTTTGTATCTGAAAATTCATTGAAACCGGATATACCACTTTTTTTCTGAAAGTGAATTTTGTAATTGAATCTTCTTGGAAAACGAACAAATTTATCGTGGAGAACCAACCAAAATGCACGACTGGATCGCTCGTACCTACTTGCTTCTGTGTTAAAGTATTACAAAATTTGAAATTTTTCCAAACCGTTTTAAAATATTTGTATAGGAGGACCAATATGAATGTCGTTGACGTTTTCGATAAATTTGAAATTTTTAAAAGCGTTTTTTTTTTTGTTATAATTGAATGGGAAGTGTAGTTATTCTTGAAGCTAAAATTGAAGCTAAAATAATTTTTGTTGGGCCAAATTTTAAAAACATATACTTAACTACTACTTAATCATTCTGAAAATACAAATGCACTTTATTTAACATGTTTGAAATTAATTTATAAAATTCAAGTGAAATTTATAACCTTCATATGAATTTTATGAAGTTCACGTGAAAAACCCAATGTGAATTTTATAAATTTAAAAATTTAATTTAAATTTTCAAAATTTTTAAACTACCTATTTGAAAACTGCACTCGAATTTTGAGAAAGCCTAAGTAAATTATAAATTACGATTTTTTTAGATAAATTTATAAAACTTAAATTAATTTTAACTCAATGTAATTTTAGGCGAGACAATTCTTTAATTTTTGCTATGCCCCTCTATATTTTTTCTTAACCAAGTATCACAACCAGTTTTAATATATTTTACACCTGATTTACAAACGCATAAATGTTTTATTATGCCATTGTAATTATAATGCTATCCAGACCAATCAACATCTTTAATGGACTCCGACAAGGGGATGGTTTGGCCTGCCTCCTCTTCAACCTGGCGTTGGAGAAAGCAATCCGTGACTCTGGCACCGCAACAAGAGGGACCATCGTCAACAGGTCCAGCCAGATACTGGCTTACGCAGACGACATTGACATCATCGGAAGAACCGAACAAGCTGTACACGATTCCTTCATCCAGATCGAGCAGGCGGCACAAAATCTGGGGCACATTAGTGAAGGTAAAACAAAGTACATGGTACATGGAATGCGAGAAGAACAGTTGGTCAAACAATCAAGGTAGCGGAGCACGAATTTGAAGTGGTGCAATCCTTTAAATACCTTGGGTCAATAGTAGCAGCCGATAATAATATAGAAGAAGAAATACGCGGGCGGCTGCTCAATTCCAACAAAGCCTACTATAGTCTGTCAAAGCTCTTCAAATCCAGAAATCTCACCATAACTTCAAAACTGCTGCTGTACAGGACCATGGTCCTGCCAGTACTCACGTATGGATCCGAGACTTGGGTGCTTAGCAAAAGACACTCCAACCTCTTAGCCGCGTTCGAGAGAAAAGTCTTAAGGAGAATTGTTGGCCCCATATGTGAGGAAGGGCGATTCCGGAGACGGTACAATCATGAATTGTACGCAATCTACCTTGAAGCAGACATAGTGACAAAAATTAAGCTCGGTAGACTCCGGTGGGCAGGGCACCTAGCTCGCATGAGTGAAGAGGAACCTGCTCGGAAAGTCCTTTGTGGTACATTCTATGGTAGACGGCAGCGTGGTAGACCATGCTTGCGCTGGAGAGATGGCGTAGACCAGGACGCCCGAAGCCTTGGGGTGCGCAACTGGATGGCGTCGGCTCAAGACCGGGATAGGTGGAGAGACTTGTTGAAGGAGGCCAGGACCGGACCCCGGTTGTCGAGCCGATGATGATGAATTATAATGTTGATACCCTTCACATTGATTTAATTAGTAAAACGAAAAGTTTTGGGAACTATTTTTGCGGTTTTTTTATAGGACATATATGTCAATTCGAAAAAAAAAATCAATCCCAATTTGCAAGTACATCCAATAGGCTTAAGTGTGAAAAAAAACTAATGAACGTCTGGGCTGAACGACGCCGTCTTGGAGTTTCTAAAAAAAATTCATAAAGTATCAGTGAGATTTCACTTTTTTACACTCATTCAGGATCGAATTACTTGTTTTTGAAGTTTGAACAAATTTATCATTTCACAGTTCGAGAATTCGTCCTATAAATTTTTGCCAATCCTCCTTTGTTTGGTCTATCAAATTATTTACATAGCTGATGCATTTCAAGTCACATCACAAGAGTCTGTGTGATACTATGATACTTTATGTAAGATAAAAATATATTTTGCCCCAAAATTAACTTCCTCATCATCTGCTACTTTTTTGCTGGTATCTTCAATTCAAAGTAAGTAGGTAACAACAACAAAAACAAAAACTTATACAGCATTCGATGTCTTCATTCAATGTTGCCAATGCCGCTCAAACATTTCTTCGTTAAATTCTCTCTGGAATTTCATTTATTCATCTCATCTAAACCAAAACATATCCCTCCTCTTTCATCTGGCAAAACAAAAGTACAATATCTCAACAGCAACAACTACAACAACAAAAAAAAAATGGAAAAAAACCAAAACATTAAAATCAGTTTCACTTTCGCTGGCTTGAGATGAAATTAAGATGAGCGGCCTGCTGCCATAATAAAGGTTACGACAAACAACATTATATAGTAACCAACTGACTGACACTCCATATAGCCTTAAGCCACATAATCCAACTTATATTCATCAGAACCCGAAGAAAGTTTATTTTGGTTAATAAATCAATATTTGTGGTAGCGTAGATATTTTTTTTTTTTTTTTAATTATTTTTGATGACCGGTTGGTTTGAAAGTATATCTTATGCTCAAGCGGTGGCGGTGGCGGTGGCGTCGGCGCTAATGCAAATTCTCTGTAAGATATATGTAGTAGCTTAAACATTTTTATGAATCTTGCCAAATCCCCACCACTTTCCCTTCTCCCAAAAAAAAAAAAAAAATAATAATAATAAACATTCCATAAATCCGAAACCATTCACTTGATGGCCTGGAGAAGTTTAAACAAAACAAAAAAAAAATCTTTTTCTCCTCCGATAAATAAAGAATTCAATTTCTCGTTATCGATGAGTTTTCACTTTTTTTTCTGGTTGGATTTTGCAGCCTCATAGCGAGTGATATAAAAGCGTCAGAAGTTGAACTCTATCAGTATGACATTCAACAAAATGCGCTTCCCAATCGTTTGGATTACTTTGGGTATGTTGGATCGCGTCGTCGGAGCACTTTCCATATTGGATTATTTTTATTAACAAACTATTTCTCCTCCTTGCAGCACTCTGTGTCGTTCTGTGTGCTATTGAGGTTCATTCTGGACCGGTGGACCATCAGGATCTGAGACTTGTTGCCAATGAGGATAACACAAGATCAGCCAGACAAGAGCCATACGATGAAGATTCCGGCGAAGAAAATGATGATGGCGGTGATGAAGAAAGTAACGATGACGGTGGCGATGATGGCGACGACGATGACGACGAAGATGAAGAAAGAAGTCTAAAACGCCATGTGAGAGAAGCCTCACAGAAACCACTAGCTGTGGAAGATGATGATGTGATTTGGACTACTGAAATACCAACTACCCACAAACCAACGAAGAAACCATCATCGGTGCTCCTTTTATTGAGCAATGCATTGGACAAAGCCATCTCAGCCACAACGAAGCTTCCTACCCAACAAATGGCCAGTGATGCTGCTAGTGTTTTCTTGCTGCTCGGTCAAGTTTTCAGTGAGGCTATTGACAAGGTGATCGGTGAGGATGGTCCCGAAGAAGCAAGTACAACAGAAGTTGCCACAGATGCCAATGCCACCGAGATTCCGTCAGCTGCTGAAGAACTCTTTCAACTTCCCATTGTTGGTCAATCAGAGAAAGTTGAAAAACAACCACAGATTAACTCTAGTCAGAGTGAATTGAAATTTCCTAGTTCATAGCTTTTGCATTTAATTAGGTTAATAAATTAAATTATTTATTTATTTATTTTATAGAAATAAAAAAAAAACATTTTTGTTTGCTTTAAATGGGCGAGATTTTTTTTCATTTTTATTAAATTAAATTATGAAATCGTATGTCGGATGTAGTTATCTCATATTATGTTAGTGTGCCAAATTTTTTTTATTTTCAGTTCCGTCGTAATCTATCGTTAACCATATTTTTGAAAAAAAAAAATGTTCAGTATTTTTTCGGACGAATTTTTTATTCAACAAAAAATTTTTTTACAAGTAATTTTTTGACTTGATTGTTTCGTGACAAATTTTTTGGTGATTTATTTGGTAATTTTGGTTGCCATTTCTTTTCTTTTTGTTTCGCACTTTTTTGATAAAATTAACTTTTTGAAAAAAATACATTTTTGAAAAAAAAATTTCCACAATTTTTTTAAATTTTTATTTCGAAATTTACCAAATTCGAATTATTTTAGTATTAGAATACATTTCTGTTTCAAAATTCCATGAAAAATACCAAATAATTCATTTCAAAAAAATATGTTTGTAATGCTGCGCATGTTTTAAATTCGTAAAAAAAGAACACGAGAGTGTGTCTTACAATGGAGATGATTCAGGTGATTCATAGGGAAATCGCAGTTCTTTTAGATCCAAAAAGAACGGCTACGACAAAACTTATTTACTTATTTATTTTAAAAGAAAACCATTATTAAGGTACCTGCCATAGAACAAGATTTTTGGTTTTCGATTTTCCCATCAACAGTAGGAAGGATTGTAATCAAAAATTTTATGAAAGAATCAGATCAAAATGCATTTATGCTTTTTTTGGGCAATAGTTCCAATTTACGGCGTTATTCCAAAGCGTCTTTCCTTGCAAGCAAAAATTGAAGACATGGAAATAAAGTCAAAAATAAAGAAAAATGCAACAACAATTCAGTTTTTTTTGACGATATATCCAAACTGATCAGGACATTTTTTCCCTTGGTATTATTGCCTAACGCGTCCATTTTTTTTATGAATAGCCCATAAAACAGACGATAACAAATTTGAATTTGTACTCGTATCCCGGGCCAGTGGTTCCTTTTTTTTTTGGGTTATTCATAAAAAGAACGTACTTTGAAAATAAATAGACATTTAGATTGGAAGTGTTGCCGTCTAATATTTCTTTTTAATTTTTAATTATTTTTTAGTTGTTTTGTAGTTCTGACCATGAACTACTCGGCTCGACAGCCGGGGTCCGGTCCTGGCCTCTTTCAACAAGTCTCTCCACTTATCCCTGACGAAAACCGACGCCATCCAGTTGCGCACCCCAAGGCTATAGGTTGTCACCGTGAGAGCAATCCGTTTTCGAGACTTATTGACGGTCTCGTAATTCTCTTAGTTTTACGGAACAGGGAATTAGCCTGTTGCCAACCTGTGGAACCAGCCTGATCATATTAGCAAAACGGTTTAAAGGCTTGTTTCTAGCCACCGAACGCCCCGAAGAGGCTATGATCACACTTCAACCAGTCCCGAATAGTTACGGCACCTGCATGTTTTCGTATGCTACATGTTATTCACCCTATTCAGCTGATGGCTGACCGCTAGTTTGGTACAATTGTACATTTTTTTATAATTTTTTAAAATATTTGAAAAATAGACTTTTTATTTTTGTGCTATTGTGCCCTGTAATGGGTACATGCTCGTATGGGCACCATATTTAAATGCCTGTATCGCACAAGATCTTTTTTCCAATTAAAAAAAAACAAAACTATTAGTGAGTTATATAATTTTAAGTTAATCTAATTTTTAACATCATTAGTCAGGCAAAGCACGCAAGTTTTATCACATCACTTAGCATCTCCAACGTGATGTCGATTGATCTGTCTTTTCGGTTCGAAGTGAGAATTTTATACTTTTGTTTGTTTACAAAAAAAAAAATGTTCAACTTTTACTTTCTCTTAAAATTCTTTGCTGTTGTTGTTATTTTTTGTTGTTGTGTGTAACACTGGTGCTGTACACTAATTATTCGGTCATTTTTAATGTTGAATAGGAGAGGGAATTAGTGTAATAAAGTAAAAAATCATTGTCGCGGTAAGCTTTAACATTTGACAGGTGTGAGATATAAAAACATTCATCACCCTAAGTCTGTTAGACCAGATACTTGGATCAAAATGTTTTTAACTTGTGAACTTTTCGGTGGGTAAACTGGTGATTTATTAAAATTTCAATTTAATTGTCTTCCTTTTGTTTAATAGGAGTTTTGATATGTCTTTTGCCAACTGCACATTCGGCTAGTCTTAGCAGACCGAGGTTTTTTACTGGTATATTTTTGGATGCAATTGATGATGACATGATCGGAGGAGGTCCCAAGGATATTTTGAGCGAAAACCATATAACATGGAATGGACTCGATGATTATTACGATGAAAACGAATATTATGAAGACTATTATGGAAATAAGCGTCGTATTGGTCATAGAAATAAGAAAAGACTATCGGAGGACTTTGAAGATCCATTGGGTGCATTATTGCGAAGACAGAAATCACAAAGCAATTTTGATGGTGACTATGAAGAAGACGATGGTTATGGCTATGACGAAGATGATGGTTATGATACTGGTGTAGAAATTAGACGACAAATCGCATCGAGAAGTAGGAAAAAGAATAAAAAAGAGAGCAATGAGAACTCGAATGAAGATGATGAAGATGAAGAAGATGAAACAGACGATGGATATGATGACGAAGATGATGAAAATGACAATGAAGATGATAAGTATGAAGACGAAGATGAAGACGAAGAAGATGATGATGAAGACAGTGAAGAAAACAATGAAAGCAACAAAAAGAAAAGAAAGCAAATTGTGAAGGATACTGAAGAGAACAACGAAGCAAATAAGCCCGATGCGGAGGGCAATATTTTCATCGAGCTGAAAGATGATGAAAGGGTTGAAGCAAGTGTGGTGAAGATAGAAAGTGATAAAAACAAAAAGAAGAAGATAGTTAAAAAAGATCAAAGCGAGGAAAATAATGAAGAAGACGATGAAGATGAGGAAGAAGTGCAAGAAGATTCAGATGAAAGTGAGGAGGATGATGACGATGATGATGATGGTTATGAAGAAAGAAGTGTTTAACACAGTTCTAAGTGGGTGAACATTTTAAGAAGCTATTTATACTTTACATAAATTAGACAAATTTAAAATCTAATTTATAAGAAAAAAAAATCATTTACATGAGAATTTCATGTTTTTATGTACCTAATGAATGTAATTTTATTTATTTACCTGCTTTTATTATTAATATTTATTTGTTTATTTATTTTAGTTTTCCTACTAATTTATTTTGTTTAATTATTTATTAAATATAAGATTTACTATTAAGTAATGAAATGTTGAGGTTTAAAAGAAAACCCATAAATATTAATTATGGAAATCGTTTAAGCAGTTTATGAGAAAATGAAATAAATAAAAAATTGAAAAAACCAATCAAAATAAGATAGAAAATAACTTCAATGTTTTCTTACCAATAACTTCAGAGGCGGCCAAAAGTGGTTTTGGCATATCCAAAATCAGACAGGATCATTTAATTAGAAGGGGGTTATATTCCCCCGTTCAAGAAGGAGGGGCGATTTTCTAGTAAAAAATCTGAAACACAAACAGAAGAATATGAAAAAACCCTGATATTCATTATTTGAATTGATAAAATAAGCCAAAAAAGAAGTTTAATCTTAAAACTGAAAAAGTCATCTTATGTATCATAAAAATACAAATTTTTGAAAAAAAAAACTTCAAAAATCGTTATAGCTGTTTTTTCAAAAATTATTTTTTTATAGTACCTACCTATGCACATTTTTAGTAGTTTAAAACGTACACTTAAAACCAAATTTAAAAAAAAAATATTTTTTAGTTTACAAAATATTGAGTTTTCAAAAAAATATTGAAAATTTGAAAACCAAAAATCTGGTTCTATGGCAAGTACCGTCAATAACGATGTTTTCAAACATATTTTTTAAATAAGGTTACTTGACAAAGCCGATTTAAAAAATTTCATCAAAATCGTTAGAGCCGTTATCAAGATAAAAATATTTTGTCTAAACGGTACTATGACAGGTACCGTTATTTTTAAAGCTAAAAAAAAATTTCGATTTCCCCTCTAGGCAATCTCCCTAAAACCTTATGTCCAAAATTTGAAGAAAATCGCTTCAACAGTTTAGGCTGTAGGTCGAGGTACAGACAAACAGACAGACAAAATTGCGGGACCTACTTTTTTCGCGTTCTCTATCATCGTAATGTTAGGTCTGATTAATATTTCGAGTTCGATATTTTGACGAATCCAAAACTTGCCCTATAGTTCCTATAGTCGCAAGTAAAAAATGGCACCAATTAGAAAATCTAGCAATACCTTTTCTGAAAGCTAAAAATATATTTTTTTATTCATTTTAAAAAAAAAAGTTGTTTTAACAAATTTTTAAGAAAAATAAAGTTTCAAACTCAAAATTAATTACCAACCATGCATCCGGACAGCGATCATATTTGTTGGAGTAAGACCTACCGCGAGTCTCAATAGTTTTCGGCAATTCAATATTTCGATATAAACATTAGAGAAGGAAGAGACTAACAAAAATCTCGCCTAATCTGTCTTATATAACAAAAATATTCCATCTTACCCAATAATCTCTTTCACTATATAATAACAAATTTCCTCAAACTTTTATTATGCAAATGGAAATTTTCCCACAATAAAGTACTAGGCCCCAATTGAATTTATAATCCAAAGATTCTATCCTCCAACAACTATCAGAATCATTTGAGAAAATTAATTTTCTAATAGGTACCTACGCTAACACGTTCCTTCCAACTCCAAACTCCCTGATGTCGTTAACCAGTTTCTCCCAAAATGAAGCATCACTATAAAACCAGCATGCATCATTAACGATAAAAGATTTATGCTCACAGTTAGACCCTTCTTGGAAACAATATCAAGTTCAACGACTTGATTCTAGGTATAGGTGCATTTGTTGTCAAATATCTTTTGTCCAGCACCGGGATCCAACCTCTGAATGCACATTGACATTGTATAAATAGATGTAAAAACAGTTGCCCTTCTCAGATGAATTCAGGATGCGTTCACCTGTAGGTTGGCTTTATTTTGGTAAAATAAAAAATCATTGTTTAATATTTGGCAAAATAAATAATATAAAAATTTTTTTATGTAATGATTATATATTTAAGGAATTGCGCTGGTGGTGTGTGTTGTCAGTGCTAAATCGGGGGTCCGCTCTGGAGGCTATCAGATTATCCATGGACCGGGCTTTGGTTATCCTGGCTCGATGATTCAAAGAATGGTTCCAGCAATTGGTTATAGAAGCGTTGTACCTAAAATTGCTGCAAGGCGTGTACAATCCCGTAATATCTATCCAGACGAGGAAGACGAGTATAATCGAAATGAACAAGAGGAATACGGCGAAGACGAGGAAGATGAAGAAGAAACTGGAGGACCAACTCATCCCGATCAGCGAAGGGAAGAAGAGGAACGTGAAGACGAAGAAGACGAAGAACGGGATGAGGATGAAGGGCACTTTGCCCACGGAGGGGTTCCACATAGACACGAAGACCCTGATGAAGAGGAAGAAAATGATCATCATTTCCATGGACGTCAAGCATATAAAAGTAAACAGTTTAAAGTTAATGCAACTTCACAAACTATTCCTAGAACACCATCCACCAACATAAGAACATCATTGCAAAAGAACCCAAGCAAAGAAGTTCAGAGAAAGACCAATAATAAATTCAATATTCCGAAGAGGAAAAAACCGTCATCATCTCAAACACCTGAAGAATCTTCTCCAATAAAAAACTCGTACATACTTCAAGAAAGTACTGAAACAAATAAACAAAAAACAACAACTAATTCACATTACGCTCAATTTGTTGCCACTCCAATAGCTGATTTAATTTTGAGACTGTCAATTTCTTTGGCCAAACCAATTGGACATGGCAATGGAACTGCAACGTACTTCAATGTGCCTATTCGTTTATCTACGAGCAATGCTGGAACTGAAGAGGGTATCAGCAGTTCTGCATTGAATGCATCATCGATAAGCAAAGTGGAAACAGAACCAAGTAAAACTAATTTAATTGTCACAAGTCCGGGTCCCTTCCAAGTTGTAGCTGTTCCACTAAAGACAGACATTTCGGAAAATCAGGAAATTGATGAGAAAGAAGAAGATGGTATCGATCAAGTATCATCTTAATTTAGACTTTCAAAATATCGAGAAAGTAATGGAATAAAAATATATAAAGTATATTTCTTTTTTATTTAAAGGAAATTATGTTTAGTGGTTGTTTTGTTGAGGATTTTCAAATCTGCTGTTTAGTTTTGCATGTTTTTAATTCATTTTCAACACATTAGAAGATAGTTATGCCTTTTTATTCAAGAACTAGTTTTTCTATTGTCTTTTGCCAAAATCGGCAAAATTGTCTGGACAAAACCGGAACTTGACCAACACTTATTGCCAAAATATGCATGGGCAGCGGAAACTTTAAATTACATGAAATATCCAAAATTGTTTCAATAGATGATTTCTGTTCTTCAGAAAAGTATATGGTGGAGTCGAATGCGAGAAGAACAGTTGGTCAAAAAATCAAGGTAGCGGAGCACGAATTTGAAGACCATGCTAGCGCTGGAGAGATGGCGTAGACCAGGACGCCCGAAGCCTTGGGGTGCGCAACTGGATGGCGTAAGCTCAAGACCGGGATAGGTGTAGAGACTATGTATACTTTCACTTTTATTTAAAACACCGAATTTTTAAAGTCCTAGATAAAATCTATTTTTTCAGAGTGATGTTTTTCACAAAGGTAAATTTTAACAAGTCGGAAATAATAATAATTAATACGGTTCAGCCGTTTTCGGTATAAAAAGTTTTCTCTTAACTCATGGATTGATATTTTTTTTGTCATTGGATTCGACATTTTGTTTTGTTGATATATTAGAAATTTTTTAATAAAAAAAAAACTTTACAAAAATCAGATCCGACCGAATCCAACCCCACTTTTCTATGAAATTAAAAAAAAAAATTCTTTATTTTTGATATATTAATTTTGATATGATTGTTTGGAGAAAAAACTTTAAATGTTTGAAATGCCCTAAAACATGATTCAGCAATGTATTTGTCCGAAAGGAATTGGAAAAAATTAAACTTATTTTAAAAGAATTAGAACTTTTAAATCAAATAACTGAAAAAAAATATTACTAAATTGCTGCATTACCTCAAATGGAGCAAAAACTAATTTTTCCAACTTGAAAACCAGGTTTTCTCAAATCAGTTTAGTAAATGCAATAATCTAATTCTTCAAAATTCAGTCCCGTTATTTTTACTCAACCGAAAAATCGTTCTTCTTCGCCTGACCGTAAATATTATGCATTGGATACATTTAGATTTATTCTAATTGATCGAAATCTGAAGCTATCGACTTTTATATAATTTCAAACACCTCAAAAAACCAATAAGGATAGCATCTCGTACGGATTTTCTAGACAACTGAAAATGAAAAGTAGCTATTATGGTACGTACCTACCTAAAAATTCTGTTAAGTATATGTACATTATTATTAAATTATGAAAAGCGTGTGTGTTCATTTATTGTACGATTAGTTAAAAAAAAATTTTAATCCGAATTAATTACAAGACAATTTTTATTTCATGAATAATTAATTTGGCGCACCTTTTTGATCACATCGCAATTAGGACTTGGTTATATAACCATCAACTGTATTTGGAGAAATAGTTAGTTCTTTAACAAATTTTGTTTAAAATTCAAACACAAAGATATAAACAATGAAACAATAAATAATGAACATAGTAAAGCAAAAATTCTACTGCTTAGATGATTTTCTGGAATTCCCTAATCTTGTCCTTCGGATTGGCTTCTTCAAACCATTTAACAAGGAGCATATAAAAATATCAATTGCATCCCAACTGCTAATGCTCACAACTCCAATATTATTATCTATCAACTACATTGGAATGATTCTTGCAGTTCTTACCATTAAAACTAATTCGATTCCTTTAATTCTTCAAATATCAGATTGGGGATCTGCCACTGGCCTTGCAACAATATCTATGAGTAAAATGTTTATTATGTTCTTTTATCGCAATGACATCTCAGAACTAATTGATGAATTGGATTGTTATTTTCCCGGAAGATTAAAAATAAATAATTTCTTGCGTAATGGTCAATACAAAGTTGAAGAACCTTATAGGTTTTCCAGAGCTCTCATGAAGACAATTTTTATCTTAGTAACTCTTATAGTTTTGTTTTTTAATTTACAGCCATTGGCAAAATCAGCATTTGAAATTTGGAAAACAGGAAAAGATTTCAAATTTCAACTACAAACAGTTTCCTGGTTTCAATGGAATGAAGAATCTTTATTGCTGTTCGTTGTTAATTACATTCTTCAGTGTTATGCTTCAATTCAAATGGTGGCATTTAATATGGCTGGAGATTTTATGTTGTGTTTCTTTTTAACTCAAATAAACATGCATTATGAGTTTTTGGTAACAGTTTTTGAAACAATGGATGCAGCTGAGGCACAAACAGATCCGGATTGTTTAAGATTTTTAGTCAGTTATCATCAGAGGTTAAACAGGTATTACTAAATATATTAATACATTATTTAAGTTTTAGTGAACATTTTTGGTGACATAAATAACATACATTGTGGAGGTAAGCCTCGAAGACAACATTTTATAATAATTGAATAAGATTCGACTAGAATAAGACGAATATTGTTTTTTTTTAGTGAAAACGTCTTTAGTGGCGTTGTACACTTTTATTGTAGTTGGTAAAAAATAGGGGTATTCATGCAACGGTGGAAAACTCGGATAAACCTCGGAAACCAGATAATTTTATCTCCGCAGAAACGAGCTGTCAAAATTTGTATGGGAAAAATATTCTGCAAACCAGATAAATTTATCTCACAGAATTGATGCAGAAAGCGAAGAAATAAACCTCATAAAGATTCGAGAAGTAATTTGTGACGTTTAGTTGTGACAGTTGATTATTTCTCACATTTATGCAAGAATTTTTATGGGGTGCTCATGCAAACGTAAAGCGGAAAATTATATCTTTCTGCAAAGCGGAAAATTATCTCGTTGCATGAATACCCTTAATGTTAAACTCACGTCAGATCACGTGATCGAAAAATTGTAAGTCGAATAATGAGTGGTAGCCGGTGCGGCCGGCTTAGGATTGCACGCTCTCTTTTTCGTTTAGGCGGCGCGGCGGCGGCGGCGTGGCGGAGGGCGCTTGCGCGAATATTCGTGTGTGTTAGAGCTTATGTCACAGCGTGCCAAGAAAATTCTATTAAAACCATATCATTATTTTTTATTGTACATGGGAAGATATAAATACTTCTATTGTAGCGCTTGTTGCCAGGGTGCCGTTTACGAGAAATTTGAAATTTTTGAAAAAGATTTTTTTAAATATTTATATTTAAACCGTTTTTACGAAAATAAAACAATTTGTTCTTCAAACTCTAAAGATATTATCAACAACACTTTTTTTTGCCAAATTTCAAAAGTATGTAATTATCAAGCCGTTTTTGAAATATTGAATTTTCAACAAATAATTTTATTTTTCAAAACTCAAAACAATTTTGTTATTTTTTTTTAAATTTAAGTATTGAATACATTTTTTAACTTGTGGATGCTTTTGCATAAACATTTTGATTACAATCAGATGAAACGTTTTTGAGAAAATGATTCTATGCGAGGCAACGGTACCTCCCACATTTGGGATTTTTTTTTCCATTTAAACTTTAAAGTAAGTTTAGTGAATTTCTTTCAAAAAAAAAATCGAAGGCCGCTTTCTAGAAAAATCCGATTTTCCAAATAGAAAAGATCAAAATAAATTGTGGAGGTAACGGCCCTCAAAACATTATACACCAAAGTTCAAGACAATCCACCCACCTATTTAAGGTAGAACTATTATAATAGTGGTCGAACGTCAGCTGAAGTAGTCGTAAGAAACGAACCGAATACGAGGAATTTCTATAATGCGCCCATCATTCGTTTAATTTCTCTATCGATAGCTAGAGCCCTCATCGACCACTCCTGAATTAATAAATAGATCCAAAAATCAAAATGGTGGAAGCACATAATATGGCTGACTCCTCCATTTGAGTGTTCGTAAAGCTAATTTTCGTTCGGTTTTGCCATTAGCTTCCTACCACTTCCGACTATTATAGTTCTACATTTAGGTTGTAGCTCATCGGACAGACCGACAGACAGAATTGTGAGACGCATTGACTTCCTTTCCTAAAGTAAAAATGGTTTGCAAAATTAGGAAATAATGCTTTTAAAGTTGTTAAATAAAAATTTAAAAGGTATTTTTGAATTAAGGAATCAACAAAATTAATTCATTGTGTAAATAAATATAGGAATATTATTAAAGTTAATTAAGCTGTCGTTAAACGTGCTTCCAATGTTTTGTTTCATTCATGATTCATTTTCTAACAAACACAATGACTTTTCCACCAAACAAATGTTGCATGCTTCAATTTAATTGTCGTCAGGAGATTTCCACTGTCCACCTTTTTTAGTAAAATGTGTTTGCTATAATTTCAGAATGATCAAAAAAGTCAACCGAATTTTTGATGTTTCATTTTTAATCAACTTTGCAACGTCTTCGATTGCAATATGCCTCATGGGATATTCTGCAGTTATGGGAATTGATATTTACAGTATGATAAGATATGCCATGGGATTGTTAACATTTTTGCTATTCACTATTTTTATTTGTTATATTGGAAGTCAATTTACTGAAACTGTAAGTTTTATTGTTTTCATTTTCATAATAAACTGATTTTCATAAATTCTCCACTGTGTGTTTGCAGACTGAGAAATTACATTTAGCTGTTTTTCATCATAATTGGTATGATGCTGGACCATTTTATAGAAAAAATATCTATATCATGTTGATGGGATCTTCGAAAGTTCGCATTTTGCAGGCATATAAATTTGCACCTGTTTCCATGGAAACTTTAATGAATGTAAGTTCTTTTCTTTTTTTTTTTGAATTTTTAATGAGTTATTTTGTTTCGAAAAATTGTTATATTTGCAGATTCTTAAATTTTCTTATCAACTTTTTACCTGTCTTAGAGCCATATAAATTTCGTCAAGTAACTTTCTGGACTACCTATACCACTCTAATAAATAGTGTTGTCTATTGCTTTCTAATATCGATTCGGGATATGAAAACCAGAAATAATTTATCTACCTTTCTAATTCATAATTTACCTATACCTTTCGTTCTATAAAAAATCATTCCTTAAAAATAAAGTAATTATAATAATGATGTTTCGTTAATTGTTCAGATTATGTGTAAGTATTTTGTATTTCAAGTAACAAGATAATTGCTTGAATTTTAAAACAAAAGGAAATTTGCATAAAACGTCTTCATTCTTACATGGAACCATTAGTTCATCGATAGTTCGGTAGCAAAAAACAATGTCAAACCCAAGCGTTGGTCTCAGCTTAGATGACTTCATGGAGTTCCCCAACTTGGCATTCCGATTAGCTTTTATAAATCCCTTCCGGAAGGCTGAGGACAACAAGCCGTCCACGTTAGCTTGGATATTTTTTTCAATTATAGCTGTAAATTTGGTTTATCAAAATTTTGGAATGCTCATTGCGATGATTTTGACCAACAATGATTCTATCGATACTATTCTAATCATTTCTGAAACTGGATCAATTCTAGGCCTGGCAATGGTGGCTCTTTGCAAAATGACAATACTCTTCTACTATCGCAAATCGATTTTGAGTGTACTGGAGGAGTTAGAGAATTATTTTCCAGGTGTTTTGAAGATACATCGTTGTTTTCGTAGAACTCAATATCGTGTAAAGTATTTTGCTGAATTCTCGAGAAAATTGATGAAGTACACAACAAACTTTTTTATGTTTGCAATGGCGGTCTATAATTTTGTGCCAATTGGTCAATCGTTGATTGAATGGTTGGTTTTTGGACAACAATTTCAATATCGTTATCAATCGAATACCTGGTATCCCTGGAATGGAAATACACTGCCAAGATTTGCTTTCAACTACATTTGTCAAGGGCTTTCGTCCATAGCTGGATTGGCATTTATTATGGCTGGGGATTTTATGTTTTGCTTTTTCCTAACTCAGATGCGAATGCATTTTGATTTTTTGGCCAGAGCGCTGGAGTCGTTGGATGCTGTTGAGGCTGAAGCTGATCCAGCATGTTTGAAGTTTCTAATTCAATATCACACAACATTGATAAGGTTTTACAATAAATCTACAAATAATTAAGTGTGTTAATTTTATTATTGTTATACTTTAAGATTAACGGAAGAGATCAATCACATCTTTAACATTTCATTTTGTGTTAACTTTGCAACTTCGTCAATTGCAATTTGTCTGATGGGATGTTCGATGGTTATGGGAATTAGTTTGATTAGTGCAGTTCGATATTCTATTGGTTTGTTTACTTTCATCGTGTTTACTTTGTTCATTTGCTACAATGGAAGTGCATTTACGCAAACGGTAAGAATTTAACAAATTGGAAAGACAACAAACAATTCCAAAATTGACTTGACCAAAGCTTTTACTTCAGGACAAACATAATATTTACACAGTTTTTGCTCATAACTCGAAAACTACCTTGTAAATTTAAGTATTTTATTACGGGCTCTCAAAGATGTCTAAAAAAAACTTTACTTTGCATGACTGAGAGCAAAAAATTGTAGAAGTATATCGTTTTCAGTCTTTTTTATTGACCATATTATAATTGATTTATTTTAGAGTGCAGAACTGCATGCAGCAGCATTTCATCATAATTGGTATGATGCGAGTCCAAAATATAGAAAAACAATTTTGATTATCATGACGAGAGCGGCAAAACCGTCGGTGCTGCAAGCATATAAATTTTCGAAAGTCTCAATGGAAACGTTTATGGATGTAAGTTTTATCTAAGGTATTTTTTTTCAAAATAACTGCATTTTTTTTTTTGTTTCTTTAAAGATTATAAATATCTCGTATAAACTTTTCACATTTTTCCAAGCAATGGATTAAGGAATGGAAATTTTCTTAAGAAAGTTTCTTCGATTCGAATAAAAATATTAAAATTTTAGAACACATTTAAATGTTTTTTGAATTCTTTTAAATTTGAATTCTTTCAATAAAATTATGCACATTACAAAAAATATTATTTTTATTCTTTAGAAATTATTTCATTAGACAAATATTCTGGATCTTCCAGTTGGAATGTTATTTTAGCCTGCGAGACAAAAATTAATGATCTTCAAAAATTTCAAGAGAGATGTAAAATATTTAAAAAAAAAAAACGGTAACAGTAAAAAAAATTAATTTTTGAGAGCCAGAGTTGCAACTAATTATTGAACAATGAAAACCAAATATTTTTATCTTTTCTTATTTTTGAGAAGATTGGTCCTTTTTTTTGGAATTTTTTTTGGATATTACCTGGACACTCTTTTAGGTTAATAAAAGATGATTAGGTTATGCTTTTTTCTTTTTTAGTATTTTTTATAAAATGCACCAAAAATACCAATATAAAAAATGAGGTAATTTTTCTATAACCTTACTGCTAAACAGTTTTCGATATTTCAACGTATAAAAGAAATAATTTTTTTTTTTTAATTTTCATAAACTCAAAAATAGCGAAAAAAATATTATTTTCTTAAAATATTTAAATATTTACAAAATATGTTATTGTTGAGTTTTTTTTTGGAATTTTTTTGATTAAAAACGATAATCGAAGTCGAAAAACAAAGAATAAAAGAAATAATTAAATCCCATGGAAATTCGACATTGAGGGAATCGATTGTGTTTAAGCAACAAGGAGGAACAAATTAGTCCCAAAACAAATGCCAATCAATTGAGCTTTTATTTGACTTCTTAGGTATGAATGATTGATGTAAGGTACAAATTGATGGATGATGATGTCATCAGGTTTAAAAAAATAATGACATTGTTGGTTTTTTAGCATTCCTTTTTCTAATTGAACTAATTTTTTTTTTTTTTTTTGAAAATTTCTCTCCTAAACGTTTTAGCTTTTTGTCTCAATTTATGTTAATCATAGTCACCCTGTATTTCGAAACCAGAATAAAGATTTAATTTTATTGGTTAAACATCAAAATTGGCATAGGTATTCATAATTTATGTATCTACCTCCATATTTTTACTTCTAATAAAAAAAAAACAAAACAATTATCATAATCTTCAGGTATTGCATAGGTATTTTTTATAAAAGCAACAAGATAATTGCCTGAATTTTAAAACAAAGGAAAACCCCTTTTAGCAGTTTTCGAATAAAATGTCTTCATTTTCTAATGAAACCATCAGTTTCATTAAAAGTGCGGTAACAAAAACAATATTAAACCCTACCACTATGAGTTTCAACTTTAACGACTTCATGGAGTTCCCCAACTTGGCATTTAGATTGGCTCTGATAAAACCATTCCGGAAGCCTCAAGACACCAAACCATCGACACTAGCTTGGATATTTTTTTCGATTGGTGCTGGAAATTTGGTTTACCAAAATTTCGGAATGCTCATTGCGATGATTCTCACCAAAAACGATTCCATTGATATTGTTCTTATAATTTCTGAAACTGGATCAATTCTAGGCTTGACAATGGTGGCTCTTTGTAAAATGACAATACTCTTCTACTATCGCAAATCGATTTTGAGTGTGTTGGAAGAGTTTGAGAATTATTTTCCAGGTGTTTTGAAGATACATCGTTGTTTTCGCAGAACTGAATATCGTGTAAAGTATTTTGCTGAATTCTCAAGGAAAATTATGAAGATTACAACGATTTTTTTTATGTTTGCATTTTTGGTATATAATATTATACCTATCGCACAATCGATGATTGAGTGGTTGATTTTTGGGCAACATTTTCAATATCGTTATCAATCGAACACATGGTATCCTTGGAATGGAAATACAATTCTAAGATATGCCTTAAGCTACATTTGTCAAGTGTGTTCGTCATTCACTGGCGTGGCATTTATTATGGCTGGCGAGTTTATGTTGTGTTTTTTTCTTACTCAGATGCGTTTGCATTTTGATTTCTTGGCCAGAGCGTTAGAAGCGTTGGATGCTGTTGAGGCTGAAGCTGATCCAGCATGTTTGAGGTTTCTAATTCAATATCATACAACATTGATTAGGTTTACAAATAAATTGAAAAGTTTTCATTTCAATTTTACTAAATTATTTTTACTTTTAGATTAACCAAAGAGATCAATCACATTTTCAATATTTCATTTTGTGTTAACTTTGCAACTTCTTCAGTTGCAATTTGTCTGATGGGATGTTCGATGGTTATGGGAATTAGTTTGATTAGTGCAGTCCGATATTCCATTGGTTTGTTATCATTTCTTGTGTTCACTTTGTTCATTTGTTACAATGGAAGTAAATTTACTCAAACGGTAAGAATTTAAAAAGTTGTAAAAATGAAATAAATTTGCAATATTTGTAACAAGTTTTTTGATAACTGTTTTATTTTTTTTTAGAGTGCAAAATTGCATTCAGCAGCTTTTTACCATAATTGGTATGATGCTAGTCCAAAATATAGAAAAACCATTTTGATTATCATGACGAGAGCGGCAAAACCGTCGGTATTGCAGGCATATAAATTCTCGAAGGTCTCAATGGAAACGTTTATGGATGTAAGTTACATATCATTGAAATAATTTTTTTTTTATAATAGCCGTGTTTTTTTTTTTTGTTTCTTTTAAGATTCTTAAATTCTCGTATAAACTTTTCACATTTTTCCGAGCCATGGAATAAGGAATGTAATAAAATGTTTCAATTTTTTTGAGAAAGTTTCTTCGTTCGGTAAAATTGTTATTAATTATAATTTATTCCCATGTTTTTTTTTTAAACAATAACCAATTCTACATTACATATTTAAATATATTTAAATAAAGCTATGCACATTGAAAAATGGCTTTTTATTTTAAAGAGTAGAACAGGTTTGGAAATAGATTTTTTAAAGTTTTCTATTTTTGTGCGGTTGGAACCAATTTCTGAAATAATTAGCAATAAGTGGATTTAGCAGATTTCCATTCAAGTTTTGAAGTGAAATAATGTGTCAATCGTTCAAAATTGGGTCAAAATTTGTTATGGTTTCTGAATGATTGTATACGAATTTTTTATTTTTTTTTCAAAATCTAGTTTAAGGATTTTTTATTTTATTTTTAACATTCCTTTCAAACTTTGTTGGAAAGCTCACGTTGCTATAGAACTTCAGAAATTGCCAAAAAAAAATTTATTATTAAATTTTAAAATATAAAAAAAATTAAATTAATTTCTTAAAACAAAATTCAAAAAAAAAGTGTTTCAAGTCAAAACCAAATGGAAGCTGAAAAGGTCAAAAAAATTGAATATAATAAGTGTAAAAATAACTTTTCCAAAAACAAAATTTAAAAAGAGGCTGGGTGCGACCCACACTGATAACTTCCCATTTGTGTTCTGAAAACTTTATATTTAGTTTTTTTCAAATAACCAAATTTTCTGCGAAACAAACTTTAGCTGTTATACTCAAACAATCATTATTTTAAGATTGAAAAGCATTTTAATTATTTGAAGAGATTTACGAAATGCACATATATTATAGAGATTGTTGATGTATAAGTTTTTTCCACTTGACCCAGGAGGTAAACTTCCACTCGTTTTTTTAACGAATGTGGAATTTTCTTAGTTCTGTTTAATTTTTTGTTTAAAATGTCAGTTAAGTACCTATATGTCAAATATATACCTAATATTTCAGATACTAATACTAATATTTTAGAAGGCACAATCGTTGTTTGTTCTCAGGATATTTGAGCTGAAGTACAATTGTAACTACTTTTCTTTAGAATTTTTAACAGTTTTTGATTTTTTGTTAAAAAACTGCCCATTCAATATTTTTCAAAATTTTATCAGTTGCTAACAATTATGTTATGTAGAAAATAAAACAAACAAGAAGTCAATATCGTTACCCGTTTTTGAGAAATTTGAGTCGAAAGACAATTTATACCAATTTTTGGTAGAATTTTTTGTAGTTTTTAATTTTTTGTAAAAAAACTGCCCATTGAATTTTTTTGAAATTTTCACCAGTAGTCAAAAACAACATTTTTCGTAAAATAAAATTATTTTAAAGTTAATATCGTTTTTCCATCTAAGGATATTCGAGTTATAAAATTTTTTTTTTTAGTTTTTTTGATTTAAAAAAATAACGGTATATTGATTTTTTTCCAAATTCATATAAAATTTGTATGACGTCATAATGTGTCGAATAAAATTTATTTCAAGTCAATAGCATTATTTGTTCGTGAGATATTTGAGCCCAACCAAAATTTTCACTTCTTTTTTAAACTGCTATAGTAAAAAAACAACTGATTGAATATTAATAAACACCCTTTCAGCTTCTTTCGAAGTTATTATCTGTAAAACAAAATTTATTTCAAGTCAATATCTCTACTCGTTCTTGAGATATCGACGACGAAAAATGGTACCAGAACGTACGGACGTACGAACGTACGTACACACGCACACACAGACATCTCTCTAAAAATGATTGATATAGGCTCTAGGGACCTTGAAACGTCGAGAAATGCCAAAAATTTCAATTTGACAAATCGGACCGATTACAATAACTCCCTATGGGAAGTTAAAAAACAATTCACAAAAAATTGATTCCATAAATTTTATCAAAAAAAAAAAAAATGCATCGGAATGAAAAGATTTTTGAACATTCCGCACATTAAATCATTTCATAATTTTGCCAAAAAAAATGGTAAAAAATTGTCAAAAAATAATTGTAAAAAAAATATTTGCGAAAAAAAGTGATAACATTTTTGAACCACCTGCATACTAAATAATCTCATCATTCCGTCATAAATTCAGCCAACTAGTTTTGGGTGTGAATGTATGTAAGAAAAAAAGTGGTGACCAAACGCACGTTTTTACATCACACAAAATTAGAAACTTTGTCGGCCTTTTTTCAACCATGTTTTTTTAAAGAAAATAATTTTTTTCGAAAAATATTTTGACTTTTTAATTACGGGTTCAATAGCGTTTCAACTTGGTTGTTCCCTGACAATTATTTTATCCACGATTTATTTTTGCTAATTTTTCTTTTAACCAATAAAAAACAATAGTTTGCAAAGATTTAATTGGTAACCATCAAGTGTGAACAAAATCCCGAGATCATCTTTTTACTTGTCATAACATAAATGATTATGTTAAGCATTAATAAAATGATAATGATTTAATATTTATTCAAATTAGCTCATTTTGCTAGGTTCCTCAAATAAATAATAAAGATTTCCTTCGGCAATGAACAAAGTGGACTTTCAAACACCTAATTAAAATATCAAAAATTCTAAACAGCTTGATTTGTGGTTGGCAAGATTTGTTGACTAGTGAGCGATGTAAGCAGATTCATGCATTTTTTTAATTCAACTTTCGAATGCTGAAATTTTTAGTTTATTTTGTTCTTTAATCTTTGTTCTTTTAGCTTCATGCATATGCTAAATATTTCAACCTCATCGTAGATTAGAACTTTTATTATTGATTTGATTATAAACGATATAATTTATTCAACCTAGAGACCCAATTATGTTCTTCGATTGCTTATAAATTTTGCTAGTATAAAAAAAATCCCATTCGAACTAAATGTATGATTTTCTCCAAAACAAAACAAAAATTGTGAATCTTAAACATAAAGTTTGGCAATTTTTGTTTTTCTATAAAAGAGAGATCAATTTGATTTTGAGCGACAGTTTTAAGCAGAATGCAGTCATTTTGGTTCCTGGCATTAGGTTTGTTAAATTAAATCTTATCTGAGGTTTTAAATTCTAATTATTTTTTTTTTAATTTGCAGTTACACTTGTTGTTTGTGAATTCGGAGAAGCTGTTCCAGTTAATGTAGATCAGCTTAATGCCGAAAATGATTCGGAAACTCGACTAATTGTTCCTCCAGAGATGACCTCAAATTATTTTGAGCTTTTGAAAGTTAAATCCGACAAAGACAATAATTCTACTAAGGCCGAAAATGCAGATGCTACACCAATGAATTTCTTGAGGTCTTCAGATGACAAAGCTTCAAATGCAGTAAGTATAAATTGGCTACATAATATTATGAACATCATCTTAATATTTCTTGTTTTTTTTTTAGAGTTCCACAAATCTTAAACCAATTTTGGCTTTTGATGGAAGCAAACAAACACCTATTTTCATTACTATTCCCATTTACATTACATCGAGCAGCGAAGGAATTTTACCAATAATTGCAACAAGCATTGAAAAAATTGCTCCCTCTAAAATCCCATCGAAAGAAGGATTAGTCAAGACTGAAGACAAAATCAAACAGGAATCAGCATCATCATCTGTGGAAGGAAGCAAACAAAACAAAGAACTTAGACAGTTTTAGAATAACGAAAACCAAAATAAATTTAAATATATAAAATCAAATACAAAAAAGTCTTTTGAACAATTTTTTTGCAACTTTAAACTTGATTTAGAAACAACACAAGAAAGACTGCCTTCGGGACTTTACAAAAAAATTACTGCCCAGTACTGTACAACCTTCCGTTGTTTTTCTTTTGAATATTTTTTTCTACTTTGAAAGAAAATTCTCGGCTAGAGGTCATATATACCCACTTTCGTAGAGCTTTTTTTCCTGTTTCATTTAACCTTCACGTCTTGATTGTGTTCGTCTATTATGGAAATCGGTTTTTATTTTGCGACCGCTAGTGCAAGTAAAATGATGCGTTTCGTCCAGATCGGGCTTTTCACTCAAAAACGAAAGTACCCTTCTAAGACGCAAGGCTTAAAAAAATCATAGAAAGGGGACGTAATCTGTTTTTTAGTAAGAGGTGCTCAACTATTTGTTTAAACTATAGGTAGTCTCTTTTTTTATAAACGTTATCTAATTTAAGACAACTGTAAACTATCCAACTTTGGAAAACGTTTTCAAAAATTATGTATATTGATATTGTAGGTTATATTTAACGTGAATAGTGTGATTTCTATTTTACTAAATAAAGCATATTTCCCACAATTTAAGAATAGTCTAAATAAAACAGAGAGTTTCTCTAATAACCATTCAAATTTGCCTTACCTTCTGGAAGTAGAATTTTGAAATTTCATTGCACATTTTTATGTATAAAAACGTGACTGCTAAAAATGAATAATGTATTTTAAAATGTAAAATTATTTATATTTTCTTCAAATAAAATATTATTTTGTACAAAAATTAAGAATGTTCTCCAAAAGTTTATAGCAATTAATATTTAATCTTATGACAATTTGAACATTTTTGAAAGTCTTATTACTAAAAAAAAAATGCAAGAAATTCTTTTCCCCTTCTGATCTGGGGGGTAATTCCGTAGTTTTCAAAGTGATAATCGTCAAAACGATAATCGTCGACGATATCGTCCATTATTTGCTTCATGTAACTCATCCACTGTCGTGTAGTCAATCGTTTAAGATTTGAGAACGCCTTGTACATTTCAGAAACTCTCAAACTGTATTTGAATTGTAAAACTGAATGATAAATGTCAACAAAATGTTTTTGTGCTGTTATGTGTTACATATGATTTGGAAGAGAAAAGGGATTTGATTTGTCTCTTAATTGCCGTCGTATTCCTATTAATTGTCTTTTTTTCCAATTTTCAATTTCATTTTCACTATTTAAAATAAGAAAATTGCAGCGCCGAAACATTTTCACTTTAATTTGTCAATAGATAACAGAAAAAAAAAAACAAAAGTCAAATTACAGTGGGAACTCAATTATTCAACTACAGTCACCTACAAACTTCAAAATTAATGCAAGACGATACCTATTTAGCTATCGTCGCAACGCTATCGTTTTGACGATTATCGTCTTACGTGAAGTAAATAGAGGAAGCACTATCGTTCAAACGATATCGTCTGCCGATAATCGAGTTACGGAATGACCCCCCTGGCTATTATTTATAAAAGTTATATACGTCCAAAGCTTGAGTATAACTCCCATCTCTGGGCTGGTGCTCCAGCAACTTACTTAAACCTCTTTGACAGTATACAAAGACAAGCCTTCAAAATGATCGGAGACAGGAACATCATCGATACCTTTACGTCACTCGAACACCGGCGTAACGTTTCCTGTCTCTCACTCTTTTATCGTTACTTTTATGGTAAGTGCTCCAACGAAATAACCAATTGCATTCCTCCCCTTAAACGATTCAACCGTAATACTCGCGCTTCCAGGAATGCTCATCAGTTCACTCTTGAACCCAATTTCGGTCGTACTGTCAAGTACAGGGATTCGTTCTTCAGCCGTACTACGCGAATGTGGAATACCCTTCCACGCTCTGTCTTTCCCTCTCATTGTGATGTGACGAAATTCAAGACTAATGTTCACCGGCATCTCCTTTCAAATCCCCCTACTAACTGATTAAGGTTATGTTGGAAAGTCGAAAAAATTATGTCCATAATTCTCTGTTCGGTTTACTTTAAAACGATTTGTGATTCGCTTTTCTTTAAACTTTGTATTCACGTTTGTTGCAGACGGATTTTTATAAATTAATTTTTGCTGAAGATTGATTGAATTTGAAGAATTGCTGATAATTCAATACTTCGAGAGAAAATTCATTTTCTTTAAACCGGATTTACTATTTTTTTACTATTTCTACTCAAACAGCTTTAATCTATGAAGGATCTCAGGTGTGGTTTTATTCCATCCTCAAGAATCCGCTAGAAACGCTGATTTATGCTCTTTATTTTCCCTACAATCTTTGTTTCCAGTTTCAGAACCGTTGGTTTTAAGAAATTCGCCCGTCAACGAAATTTGCCAAAATTTATTGTTTTAATTAACACACAAGTACTTTTTTGTCGAAGTTTGTCATATATAGTTCTTGTAGGGCATTATTTTACCCTTTTTGGAAATGAATACAGCATAAACAGTGCTGAAACTAAATCATGTTAGGAAAATTTGATGTGGACAATTTCGTTTATACTTTGCATCCTTTTATCAAAATGCCGACTCTTTTAATAATTTCTACAGTTTTAATTGATTTGACAACAATAATTTATTTAAAGTAAATGACTCGTGAATTTACAAAAATATTAGAAACGAAAACAAAAAATATTTTATTTAAACAAAAAAAAAACTTATAAATAATGTGATTCTGATTGTGCATGTTCGTTGTGAGTTAATTTTTTTAAAAAAATTTAGAATCTTGATTATATTCGAGAATTCTTTGAACATGCGACTTACAAATTAAAAAAAAAAAACAAAAAACCTAAGCATAGCTACTCATCACTTTCTGTTTCGTATTCCAAATAAGATTTTAAATCTCTGGCCAAAATTTGAGAGCCACCAATGGAATAGTTACTCCGGTAATAATACTTGAAATCAAGTTAACACTGTGATTGTCCAGAATCCTAAAGCCACTGATATGTCTGACATTTTCACCGGGTGCACAAACAATCTTTGAATCCTCGTCGATACCTGAGAACTGCAAGGTCGCCCCTAACCACGAATCAACTAATGAACCAAAGAATCCGGCCAATCCACCGTAGAAGATGATTGGCCATTGGGATGGACTATGTTGGAGGGATTTTGATTCGACTGTGTAGATGAGGGTCAGATAGTATGTAAGACCAATGGCAACTCCACCGAGAAAACTGACCAGCAGTCCAATCATCGAAACACCTCCATTTGTCCCGCGAGGAACACGTTTTCTGGTCGTAATTAGAAATGGGTCACATTTGCTAAGAACACAACCCAGTTCACTGGCCCATGTATCACCATTACAGCATGCTAAGGCACCTGAGGGAGATTTAACAAGACAATTAACCAAATTTTAAAGTTGAAGGAAATTCGGTTTTACTTAGGACTGCGATGCCAAGCCAGCTGGAGCGATAGTGCTGCTGGAAGTCAATTGGGCGCTCGCTACTACCACAGTCGATGATGTAGAGGATCGCCAGTTGGGTTGCCATTCCTCCATTGCAGAGAACTTGAACCCAATTGCGCTGACCTTCACCTAAATTAATGGTATTAGGTATTGTATAAGAAATATGAATTGGGAATCCAGAAATTCCTTACCATCTTTGAAATCTTTTTCTATTTTCTTTTTTATATGAGCCCGAAATTTTGTAGCACGCGATGAGGAAAAGAAGAAAGTAACCAAACACGCAAAGAACATGTGGCTGGAAATAGACAGAGCAAAAGCAACGAAAATTCCCAACGCAGCCCCAGATTTATTAACAGATTTTCTTTTCAAGCCAACCAAAGCAAAGAGCAACGGTGCCAATGTTGAGAACAACCATCGTGTAGGTGGAATCACTCTTTGTTCTGTGAGAGAAAAATAATGATGATGAAAGTTTTTTGAAATAGATTTTTTATTACCTTCGTCATCGATGGATTGGGACAACCTTGAAAACGCCACATTTCCAATCCACATGAACATAGACAGTGGAATGGAAAGTCCGCAAAATAGCACGGGATATAAATCTCTGGGATTCATGGCTTTCAGGAAGCAAAATTCACTTTGGTTGCAGAATGTTTTTTTGGGCTTTCAAATGATAATGTTTGACCCTGCATTTAACACAAAATTCCAACTGATAAGAATAGAAAAATAAAAACTTTCTTTTTTTCGGCGCAAGTAATTGGAATGTTTTCGGAATTTCTTTCATTGTTTTTTTTTTTATTTGATTTTTCTTTTGGTAATTTAGAAAAAAAAAAACAATAAACAAAACAAGAAGGTATATTCACAATAGGGTAGAAAAAATGTTAAGGCGACTACACACTTGGGGTTTGTTAAAAGTGAGGCGCAAGTGATCACTTGTTGTGGCGATTTTAAGTCTCTTCCAAACCATCAGTATTCTGTCGTAAAAACTACGAAAATAGTTTTAATTACGTGTTGTTTTTATCGACAACCACGTATTGTTACTATTATCGGACCAATCTAGAAGAACCTTTTAAAACTTTAATGACGATTTATGCTCAAAAAATAATTATTTGTACATACAAGATATTTGGGATTTTTAATAGATGATCCGTCGAATTTGAAACCATCCTGCTATGAAATTTGACAGTTTGTGGCTTCATCGTTCAAGGTGAAAAACAATATCTATATTCAGTTTTTCATCAGTAAAAATCCGAATTTTTAAAGCAATCGCGATTTTAACCATCCATAATTGAATTGGACATTTTTTTGGATCAAAAACTAAATCTGAATATAAAATTTTCAGAGAAAAAATCCAGATTTTTCAAAGGTTTCTTAATCCATCTAGATCGAAACCATCCTTCAATGGAACTTGTAAATTTGTATCAAGACAGACGACGAAATACATTATGGCTTTGAGCCTGTGAGTGAAAAACTTTATAGAAGATGTCTAGCTAGCCTAAATGCCGAGCTAGTAGGATGAGTGGGCGATATTTAAATACGACAACTATCATTCAGCAGCCTATGTTATCTCTCATTTATTAATTTAATTATGATAGATTGGCATCACTTTTAAAAATTTTCATTCAAAGTGTACCATGTGTCAAAGCCTGTCAAAATAATCACGCTTTTTGCCGACCCAACGTTTATTTGATTTCCCTCACAACCCAAGTTACAACTTTTATTTACGTATCTAGGCAACATTCCAGAAGGTTTCTTATTCCGCAGAAAAACTTAAAAAGTGTCGATTAAAATTTTTAAAATCTATCAACATCTCAACTGAAGATGACTGACGAAAAAATCGAAGTTCGCGATGTAACTCGCATTGAAAGAATTGGCGCTCACTCTCACATCCGAGGTTTGGGACTCGATGATGTTCTGGAAGCACGAGCTGTCTCCCAAGGTATGGTCGGCCAGAAAGATGCCCGTCGAGCTGCTGGTGTCGTTGTCCAAATGGTTCGTGAGGGAAAAATTGCAGGTCGATGTATTTTATTGGCCGGCGAACCAAGTACCGGCAAAACTGCCATCGCCGTCGGCATGGCCCAAGCTCTTGGCACTGAGACACCATTCACCAGTATGTCCGGCTCAGAGATATATTCGCTAGAGATGAGCAAAACCGAAGCTCTGTCACAATCCCTGAGGAAGAGCATTGGGGTTCGTATCAAAGAAGAAACCGAAATCATCGAAGGCGAAGTGGTTGAAATTCAAATCGATCGTCCGGCCACTGGAACTGGACAGAAGATCGGAAAAGTCACTCTGAAGACAACAGAAATGGAGACCAACTATGATTTGGGCAATAAGATCATCGAGTGCTTCATGAAGGAGAAAATTCAAGCTGGCGATGTGATCACCATCGACAAGGCATCAGGAAAGGTCAGCAAATTGGGCAGGAGCTTCACTCGCGCTCGTGACTATGACGCCACTGGAGCACAAACAAGATTTGTTCAATGCCCCGAGGGTGAGCTGCAGAAGCGCAAAGAAGTCGTTCACACAGTGACCTTGCATGAAATCGATGTCATCAATTCCAGGACCCATGGGTTCTTGGCTCTCTTCTCGGGCGACACTGGAGAGATCAAGCAGGAAATCCGTGACCAGATCAATAACAAAGTTATGGAATGGCGCGAAGAGGGCAAAGCAGAAATCAATCCCGGAGTTCTGTTCATCGACGAAGTGCACATGCTGGACATTGAGTGCTTTTCGTACTTGAATCGGGCTCTGGAAAGCGACATGGCTCCGGTGGTCATCATGGCCACAAATCGAGGCATCACTCGCATCCGGGGAACCAACTACCGTAGTCCTCATGGCATTCCCATCGACTTGCTCGACAGAATGATCATCATTCGCACTGTTCAATACTCCGAGAAGGAAATCAAGGAGATTCTGCGGATTCGATGCGAAGAGGAGGACTGTCTGATGCACCCAGACGCCTTGATGATTCTAACTCGCATCGCCATTGACACAAGTCTGCGTTATGCCATACAGCTCATCACGACAGCAAATCTGGTCTGCAGACGGCGCAAGGCCACCGAAGTAACCACCATGGATGTCAAGAAAGTCTACTCGCTGTTCCTGGACGAGCATCGTTCCAGCCAGATTTTGAAGGAGTACCAAGATGAGTATATGTTCAACGAAATCCCTGAGGAGCCGAAGACAGAGCCAGGTACAACTGGCAACACCCAGCCCATGGATTGCGGTGATTATTAGAGAACCCACTTCAGGGGTTCGTTAGTTTGTAGTTCCACGTTCTTCTTTTTTCTTTTAATAAAATAAGATTTTTCATTTTCCGCGAAACATAAAGCTTTTTTATTTCATTGAAACATAAATTTTTATAAAATTGTTTTACCCTCTCCCCATCCCCTTGCCAGACTCACTTTAGCTTTATCACAACATACAGCAAGAAGAAGACGAACAGCACGAAGAGGAACATGTAACACATATGTTTGGTGCCTCCGTGTTTGCCCAGGCGGATGACTCGCGTCATTGTTGTGCCTAAGAAGCCACCGGTTCTGTCCATATCGTCATCGATTCCACGTACCAGTTTGTCTTGATAGCGAACTTCATTTCCGATGTCAATGGTTAGGGACTTGAGAGTGCCGATTTTTTGCTTCAGTTCTTCGGCAGCTCTTTCGTTTTCTTCTTCCAGAGAATCTTGATTGAGGCGACTTGGGCCGGGATTCTGTGGAATCGGTTGGTAGGGGTAATTTGATCGTCGCATGTTGATTGTTTTGTGTGAAGCCAGTGTAATGGAATGGATGTTTCTCTGGAATTTTTTTTATTTCGAAATATCAATTGAGTGAACTTTGTTTTTGGTAATGACACGTACCTGTTATCGGTTGTATTTTATTCTTGGTTGACTGTTTTCAATTGAAATGGAGAATTTTCGAGCATACCTTTAGTAAGTGATGCAATGAGTTAGAGTTCTGTAATGAAATTCATTGCAATGGAGAAATTTGTGAAGAAATTAATTTAAAGAAATTTTTGTTTTCGATTTCAATTGATTTTGACAACCTTCTTTTTTTTACTCTTTCCACTTCATTTATGTGTGCGTTGGCAAATGTCAAAAAGTAAAAGTGATTCACAATAATCAAAACAAGAACAGGTTACGATGGTTGGTGGGAGGTTTGGGTCTGTGATTGGAGTTATTTGGGTGTGTTCATAAATTAATGTCAATAAATATAATACTTTGTATATGACAACTATAGTACTTTCATGGTGGAAGTCGAATGGGGCGACATCTAATGTATGCCAGCAACCCTTACTCTTTTTTTTTTTTTGCGGAGAGCTTATGGAGGTTTTAAATGATATTTATTGATAAAATTTGGATGCAATTATCCAAAAAATAGTCTCCTCTTGCTCCTACCACCAATTTTCGACGCTTAAAGACTCCCCAAATCGGATTTTACACCTCAAGTTTTGGAGCGCCACCACAAGGGTCAGGGCAACCCTAAAAAAAAACTCGACATGATAGTACTATAGTTTTCATATACAAAGTACGTTCTCATTAGAGCCGAAATGAGGTAACTTCGCACATTACGAAAAAAGCGTTCACATTACAAATGAGGTAATTTCGTTTGACAGCGCTTTCTTGTTTCTCAAATTTGTCAGGATGGTTCACAATCAAGTCCAAATATTTCTGTATTTCAAAATTCTGTATTTCAAAATTGGGTAAATCCAGTACTTTGTTAAAACCAAAATTCCATTTTTTGAATTCAGTATTTCAAAATTCTGTCAAATTTAAATTCAAACAAAATTCTGTATTCCAATTCTTTAGGCATTTCAAAATTCTGCGCCCCAAAATTCTGTAAAATAATGAAAGAAAAATTGATTTGATAATGAAAAAAGTTCTCGTTTTTTTTTCATTATCAAAACTATTTTTCGTTCATCGTTTACAGAATTTTGGAATATAGAAAACAGAGTAAGAAAAGCAAAACTGGTTCCAAAACTTTAAGTTGACTTGAGAAAAACTCTAGGTACCTTATTGGAAATAAAACACGGTATACAGAATAATAGAAATGAAGAAAATAGAATACAGAGGTATGTTCAAATTGATCCATTTACAGAAATTCGAAATACAGAATAACGACCCTTTCCCGAAAAAATTTTTTATCAAAAAATTTGTTTTGTCAAGAAAAAAAAACAAGTTGAAATTTTGTTTTTTAATCAATCAATTATTCGGTCTACGCCATCTCTCCAGCGCAAGCATGGTCTACCACGCTGCCGTCTACCATAGAATGTACCCCAAAGGACTTTCCGGGGCGATTCCTCTTCGCTCATGCGAGCTAGGTGCCCTGCCCACCGGAGTCTACCGAGCTTAATTTTTGTCACTATGTCTGCTTCAAGGTAGATTGCGTACAATTCATGATTGTACCGTCTCCGGAATCGTCCTTCCTCACATATGGGGCCAACAATTCTCCTTAATACTTTTCTCTCGAACGCGGCTAAGAGTTCGGAGTATCTTTTGCTAAGCACCTAAGTTTAGGATTCATACGTGAGTACTGGCAGGACCGCAGCATTTTTGAAGTTTACAGAAGTTTGATTTCTGGATTTGAAGAGCTTTGACAGACTATAGTAGGCTCTGTTGGAATTGGCCACGTTCACAAAGTTATCTAAAGCAATCCAGATTGGTTTGTGTTGTTGTAATCTCTTGAGAAAAAACAGTTGATTATAAAACATCTGTTCTCAAAATAAAAATCTCAACCGATCTAAAAAATTCTCGTATATTCAGCTATCTGAAGAGAAATGTCAAAAACAGCTGACTTGAATTCAAATCAAACAGCTAAATTAACCTATCCGGTTTTAGTCGTTCACAAACATATACGGATACTCGAGTATCTGAGATAGCATATCTCAGCGCAATGTGAACGCGGCCATTGAGTAGCCGCCCGCGTATTTCTTCTTCTAAATTGTTATCGGCTGCTACTACTGACCCAAGGTATTTAAAGGATTGCATCACTTTCAAAAGAAATAAAAATTCAACACTGACCATCAACCTCCATAATATAACCAACCATCCTCTTTTTAAATCAAAAACATCAAATCAAAACTTCAAATTTCTAATAACATTGCAGAAACAATAATTCATTTAATTTTTTATCCTTGATATGATAAGTTTATCCTTCTAGATTTTTTTCTGTTCCAACAAACAACAAACAATTTCAATTCCATTTCAATTTACATCTCATCAAAGAAAATGTAGGTTGGTAGGTTCCTCAAATTAGTTCGAAATGGAATAAAAAAAAACAACAACAACGATTAAAGTCCTTATAACTCTCGTCTTATCCAATTATTTGCGTCTTAGGGCTGAAAAAGCTGATAAATTAAATTGGACTAATTATTGCCACAGAACTTCCACTCAGCCCCACCACAAAAATATGCGGCACGACCCTTAAACCTTCCCTTTGGGCCCCACCACATCCAGTCTCCCCTCATTGATGAAATACCTTCTAGGATGTTAGGATCTGGTTTTTGTTATTCTTCTCTTAATTTTTTTTTTTGTCGTTTCTGACAAAATGATGCACGGGTACTAGCAACCTCCTCAACATAACCAACACCAAATTCAAAATCTGCAACAGGAGAAGAGACCGACCGGACGAAAAAACCATAAATTTCACCCCCTCCCCCCACAAACAAAGTTAAGGTTGTCTTGGCGGGAAGGTAAGGTATAAAAGCAAAGCTAACTTTTAATTACTCTTACGAAGGGGGGCGGCAGCGGCAGCGGTCGATGGTGGGTTGCCAACGGCAAATGAATTGTAGGTGCGTGTGATAAGGTATTTGTTTAATTTCGAATTTCTAATTCAATTCATCAGGTAATTTAAAGTACCTACGAAAGAAGTTGAAAAAGCAATTTCTGTGAAAACCTTGATTTTATGGCCCAAAGAGATTAGGGATATCTTCCAAAAATAGACGAGAAATAAGTTTGAAGAACATGCTTTCTTTTGTAATTGCGTTATGCCGACACTTACAAATCCCACGCCCGCCATCGCATCACCACCTTGGTAATATTTTATCCAAATCTTTGCTCTATTAATGCTCTTAATTGTGATTTAACACAATTAGTAAACAAAACAAATAAAAAGATCAAGCTTTGTATATGAAAACTATAGTACTATCATGGCGAGTTTTTTTTAGGGTTGCAGAGGTCCTGGTGGTGGCGCTGCAAAATGTGAGGTGTAAAATTCGATTTGGGGAGTCTTTAAGCGTCGAAAATTGGTGGTAGGGGCAAGAGTAGACTATTTTTTGGATTATTGCATCCAAAAAATATCAATAAATATCATTTAAAACCTCCATAAGCTCTCCGCAAAAAAAAAAGAGTAAGGGTTGCATAGGTAAATTAGATGTCGCCCCATTCGACTTCCACCATGATAGTACTATAGTTTTCATATACAAAGGATCAAGGCAGCGATTTATTTTAAAGCCAAATAAGTATGTGGTACACTGCCAATAGCCGGAACTTATTTAGGTGGGTAAATTAGACCAGTAGAATTAGACTTTTTACTATGCCCAAGCTTCGAAAAAAATCGAAAAAGCTGAATTTTGGTTTGAGTCTTAAGGTGCGTTTTCATAAAGTCAAATGAGGTAATTTCGTTCATAATTTCCAAATTATCTGTGATATTTCCTCTTTTCGTATACAAATTCACAATTCCAGGTGAAGAAATTTCGACCAAATTTGCACGAAATTGTCTTGGAAGTTAGGTGAAAGCATTCAGCCAAACATAAATTTGGATTCGATTGTGAACCAACCTCATAAAATCGAAATACCTCTATGGATCAGAAAAAGAAAACAACAATGAAATGTCAAACGAAATTTTGACTGAATGTGCTACACCCCCATGTTTGGCACAATTTTTTTTCAAAATCTATTGATTGGAAAAAAAAGTGTCTAAATCTTTTTTGAGGAACAATTAGTACCTACACTTTTTTCAAAAAAACTTATAGTTTTCGAGTAAATTGCAAAAAAAACTGAATTCAACCCCTCTCAACCACGCTTAAAAGTTAATCTCCTGTTTAGCATTTGCTTAAGGAAATTAACCTTTATCGGACATTTTTCGAAGAAAAAGTTTAATTTTCCTGGACTAAATATACTTCTGCCCTTATTATCTATTCCGATAAGTGGATATATATAAAAGTTATTAAGTGTTTAAGGTTTATTGATCAATCGATCAAAGTATGTACAAAATGTTACTTTGAATTATATTTGGTGCTCTTTTGAAGTTAAATTTTATTTATATTTCATTAATTGACCGAGTTTCAAAAAGGACATCAGATGGATGTATTTTTTTATTTCCAATTAAAAAAAAAAGACTTTCAAAATTGTGTGTCAGTCACATCAAGTCGTATAATAATCCCCCCTCCACACTTTATGGCAATAGCTAATCTGCTTTGGATTATTTTTCATTGAAATGCACATAAAAGTACTTCTAATGTTCTTGTCATTGCTGTTGCTGCTGTCCATGTTCATTGAAACATTTTAAATTGTTTCTTCAAAAGCAGCAAAGCAGAACACGACGACTGACTGTCCCCAAAGTTGTTTGAATATTTACTTGATTAAAGTTTTTTTTTTTTTTTCTTCTTTTTTGATGTAAAGTTGATTAAGAAACTTTATGCAGTTTTCAGTGGACTGCACTATACTATGGCTAAAGAAAATTTTGCTTCATCATTCCTTAAAATCGCACCAGAGAAGATGAAGACGAAAAAGTTTAAAAAACATTTTTTCGAAAGAAAAGTTAAACAGAGATGAAGAAAGTGAATTGAAATAAATGAAGTTGCAAGTTTCACGAATGCAGCTGCAAATACAAGCATATTTTTTTCTAGTTTCTTTTTTTTTTTGGTTGAAAACACTTAGTTACCAACTCGTGGAGGAAAGTGGCTAGAGGTCTGAATATTGTCAAGTTATAAAATATAATAAGCATGGGGATTTACGCTGATTGCCATGATGTCAAAACATTTTTGAATATAATTAATAAATATAATTAAAAGTTTAATGTTTATGTTTTGTTTTTGACAAAAACACTGATGAACAGAATTATTCATTTAAAATTAAAATTTGTTCAAGGTTAAAGAACTTTGTGATGAACTATAAATTGGATTTCGTAAGTGCAAGGGAAAATATTTGATGGATATTGTTAAATATTTAGTAAAACTTTAAAACAAAACTGTTATTTGTAGAGACAAACGATTCCATGTTGAACATTATGTATACTAATACAGCATATTCATTCTTGTCCAAAAAAACTGCTTTTGTCAAATGGGTTCTAACCGGTAATGACTTTTTGGGGAATTTATTGTATACTACACTCAGCCACGAAAGTAAGTATACACTAAACCTAATAGAAAATAAATTTATGGAAAAACACTTTCCCTCATGGAAACGCTGATAAATTATCAGCTCAAGAAATATGTCGAAGATCAAAAGCCTCTTAATGACCGGCAATACGGCTTTTGCAGCAATGCAGCACTGGTTAGGTTAGGTTAGGTTAGGTTTAATGGGCTGATAGTTGGTCTTGATACCGTCACACTTAGATCAATGTAGATCCATTGTGGTACCCTGAAGTGCTATAAACTTCTTAAAATGTTAAGCTATGAGTCCTATGGTTCGTCTAACCATTTGGAGGTTTTAACGAAGTTCAGTAAGCTTTTGCTTGAGAGTTCTGATAATTCTTCTAATTCATTGGGTTTTATTTCTAGTCTGACAGAGTGATGGACAATGACAGAGAAAGTGAGCAGTGTCCTCATGCTCATCCTCGTCACCACAGCCTCTGCAGATGTCATCGGTACTGAGACCCAATTTCTTTTTGTGATAGCCAAGAAGGTTATGTCCCGTTATTATGCCTATAAGGCATCTTAAAGAGGTTTTGTTAAGAGTTAAAATCCTATCGGACCTTTTCTTATCGTGTCTAGGCCATAGTTTCCTGGTGTTAACACAGGTTTCTAGGATATTCCATCTTTCGTTGGATGCAGCACTGGTGACTTGATGGTTTATCTCACCGAACAACTTTGAACAAATCTTTACATCGTTTTGGAGAAAGTAAGATTATTGCACTTGATATTTCCAAAGTATTTGATAAAGTTTGACATCCTACTCTTTTATCGAAAATGCGTGCTTTTGGTATCGATGAAACCCTTCTTCGTTGGATTAGTAACTTTCTTTCAAATCACACCATACAAGTTGTATTAGACGGATTCAAGTCTGAAACCCACAACATAAATGCTGGTGTGCCACAGGGTTCCGTTTTGTCTACGACCCTCTTTCTCATTTTCATTAATGATCTCCTGTCTGCAACTACTAATCCATTAAATTGTTTCGCTGACGATAGCACCCTTAGCTTTTCATATTCGTTTCCAGATTCACATTCCTCCTCTTCGGACGTGGAACAAAGACGAGCCTTCAAAATGATCGGAGGCAGGAACATCATCAATACCTTTACGTCACTTACTTTTACGGTAAGTGCTCTAACGTCTAACGAAATAGCCAATTGCATTCCTCCCCTTAAACGATTCAACCGTAAAATTCGCGCTTCCAGGATAATGCAGGGATTCGTTCTTTAGATGTACTACGCGAATATGGAATACCCTTCCACGCTCTGTCTTTCCCTCTCATTGTGATGTGACAAAATGCAAGACTAATGGTCACCGACTTCTCCTTTCAAATCCCCTCCTATACCTAGGACCTCGCACTGTGTCCCTGCCATATAAAGGGTACATAAAAATCCCCTTGAGTGCGCGCTAATTATATAAAAAAAAGATGTTAAAATGGCCACCTGTTCAAAAAGTGTTGCCAACTATGCCTCAAAAAAATATCCTGTATTAAACTTGTGCAAACGGAACATGGCTATAAGAGATAAATTTTTTAGATTTCCTAATTTTCTTATATCTCTGTTGAAATTTGCAAGTTTTGTTTTTGTAATTTAAAGAACCAAAGTTGATAACGACACTTAATTATTTAATGCTTCTAACAACTTCTTCAAAATCCTCTAAGTCATCTTGAGAAAATATAAAATTTCATGTTAACAGCTCTTTTTCACTGCAATTGTTCAAAAACACTTTCAATTCTGCTGAAATCATCATGCTTTAAGTAAAAATATCAACAGGACAATAATTTTGGTTACTTCATAAATTTCATCGGAAGACTTATTACAAAATGTTCTCATAATAATTTATTAATTTTGATAAAAGCCTTTTATCTTCGTCAACCTAATAACATTTTAAATTATCAGTACAGACAGATAATTATCTAGAACGAAAATGAAATACTCATCCGTGTCTTTTTAATTTAAATGACATTGTGTTTCGTTACAGAGAAGTAATAAACTAGCAAATCACCTCACTTGAACTTTACATTCCCCAACAACACAGCTTAACCGTCTAACTTATCATTAATTAAATAAAACAAACCCCCCATTCAGTTAAATGACACTCCGCTAATTATTGTGAATGAAAGGACATTTTGCAATGTCACAATTTTATCCAACGACCTCAAAACAATAAAATAAATGCACATTATTACGAAACACTGAGTAAAAGTTTTCAAGATATATACACATAAAATAAAAAACCCAAGAAAAAAAAAACTTCGTCCTTCCTAGCTCCAAGGAAAAAGAAAACCAACTTTTACAAAAAAATTAACTGAATTAAATGAAAAAATTAAAAAAAAATATATGTATATAATAAAACTGAGCTATTACCAAGAACAGGCGTTAATAATTTCCATTTTTCTCAACATGACATCCTAATTCCATGCACCAAGCTATGCCATTTAGCATTCATATATTTTAAGGTCTTAGATGGATGTGAGTGGTTATGACGGCTGCCATGCCCATATGCATCCCATATTTAACCATCTAACCTAAGATGATGATGATTAAGCCGCTTCGCCTATGATGACGATGATGATGATGATGATGATCCTAATCATTATCATTGTTTTTGATGAAGAAAAAGTGGAAGGATAAAAGCAGTTCTTGCGGTGCTAATGGTACCAATGGGTGACACTACATCATCTTGTATAAGGTGAATTTTCCCAGTAAAGTTTATGGAAGCAAATTCTTTCTGTCATACAACTAAAAAACTAATGTATCTCAAAAACAGCTATAATGATTTTGATGTGGGCGGATGTTAAGAAACTCAAATTATTTGGTCAAAAAACCATTACATTTTTACCTACCTACAATTATAATTAACCGTATTTTTGATTCAAAGTATTGAAATCAAAATTATTTATCTTAATGTTATTGCATTTCAAAATTTTTAAAAAACTATTTTTGGATTAAAAAAAAATTAAAGTTTTATATAGAAAAATAAACAATTAGCATTTTAAGCTAAATTTCCAAATTTGACTAAGTTTTTGAGTTTTTCCAAAAATATTAAAAGGTGGCCATTCTCTCAGAAATGCGAGGGTTAATTTAAAAAAATGGTTTTTTTTTTATCTGCCTAATTTTTGGTTATAATCCATTTAATGGCCTCAATTTCAGAATCTTTGAATTTAATTCGAAATACGAAAAGTTTGCTATTATACAGTGACTCTTGTGAGTCGTGTCGTGACTCTTTTTTTCAAATTTTATTTAAAATGTGATCCTGAGAGCTCACGACTTCCCATTCAACAATAAAACTGGCGAAATAAGAGTCCTTTTTTTCTAACAACCAGAGATAACTAAGCTACGGACGTCCTAACGGCATAACGAAGACAAAACGTCGTGCATTGCGGTGCGAATAAGTTTTGTTCCTTGTAGCCAAAGAATGGAGTGTAGCCATCAGGTTGCCATGAACCGCCTTCTTGGGACTTCTCATTCTATACATCGCTCCTACTGGATGAACTACATAATGGAATTTCTAAATATGCATCAGGATACAAACTCCACCATTTTATACATTTATACCTAGTTAGGCACATCAAACGAAAATTTACTGAAGGCAAGCTTCCATGTTATCATATTACCGCATTTTGAAGCAGTCAACCGACCATAGCAACAAGAACAACGACCATGACAACGAGCGATGAGAACAAGACTGCAAGAACATTTATTAACGTGACAACAAAAAAAAACTACCTACACGTAATTCAACAAAAGTTTTTATGAAGTTTCATAGTCTATATCACACGCCTTGCATTCTTAAAAAACTATGCTGCAAATTTTCGCAGAAGAGAATACATATTTCAGCGAAAGTGTGTGTGCGTTATTTTTAATATACGAGTATAAAATAAGGACCAAACGGAATATTCGTATAAAAGCACCAACTACGAGTACATAAAGCGAGTGTCGGAACATCCCAGGCGAATCGTTTTTCCATTCAAAAAAACACAAAAACTATACGAGTAGGCATATATGAATAAAGTTCGCGATAGTTCGTTTTGTAGGCATCACGAACAACGACGAACATACCATAAATGATGGATATCCTTGGTAAAACTCCATAAGATTTGTGTAGGTTTCCATAGTTTTATGTTCTCTGGAATTTGATATGTTGTTATTGAAATTTATACGTGTGTACCTACTATACATATTATGGAGATGAGCTTTAGAAAATTGATATGGCAAGAGGGATTTAAAAAAAAAAGACAAAATATAATTGATTACTTTTATACATATGAGTTAAGCGGAGGATAAGTGAAGTTATTTTTATATTTAACATGAAATACAGATATAAATAATTTTTTGATGATGATGCCAAAACCAAGTGAATTTTGTGCGTTAAAGTATGTACGATTGGAATGTTATAAAAATCCAATACCTTAACAACGGAAAAGAACTAAAAAAGAATTTCGTATGAAATCCGGATTATTAAAGATGTCAGGAATAAGGATTTCAGATTACCTAAATGAAACGGATAAAAAAATGGTTGTTTTCTGTTGAGAAAGAAGTCTACTTTTCATAGTTCTTTTTTTTTTTTAATTCAGTCTTATTTCTTCATCTTGTTTGAACCGCTTCACTATGAGCCCAAATGACGATTTTTTTTTCAAATAAATGCATTTTTCGAAATTGGTTATCTACAAGTTGCATGTTTTGGGCCCTAAGCCTTCACAATAAAAGGTGTCCAGTTTTAATTTGATATATTAAATGCAATAAATTGGAATAAAAACATCATCCAGTCAATGAACAAAACAAACAAAATTTTCTTTGACCCAAAATACTGTATAATGTAACGACTAGGTGGGTATAGTAGGTACACACCAGGACAGTTCATACCGCCGCAGGTCATACCACTACAAACCTTACCAACCCAGCTTATACCGATGGAACTCATGCCGAGAGACAATCATACCTAGGGACATTTCATACCAAAAGGGATAATTCCGAAGCGTTCCTACATGAAGCTGTGTCAACTTGGCCCCAAAAATGTCCAATTTTTCTATTTTTTTCCTAAAAGATGAGCATTTTAATGACCAATTTTGACCACCCACAGTTTTCGAAAAAATCGATTTTGAAATTTTGGGAGCCAAAAGAACAAAGCCCCCGAAGAAACGATTTTTCAATTTTTTTTACTCGTTACTCCCTACTTTGGTAATTTTTTTTTCTTATCCGTAGTTTGAGTTGTTAATACAAATTAAGCTAATCAGCTAATTTCGATAAATGCTATTTAACCAGAACGTCTAAGAAATGTATCAGAAACTTAACCCACTGTGAACAAACTGGCTCTTTAACTGTAGTTTAGCATATTTATTTATTTACCAGATTCAGTGAAATGCAAAAATCATTGATTAAAGAATTCAAAATCAGATGACACGCTTTTTCGATGATATTGACGGGATTTTTGATTGAAAATCAAGCTTATTCGCTAGTTTTTCAGTTCCAAGGTTCTTATATTTTGTGAAATAGTGTAAAACACTTGATTTGTGATGAGGTTTCCACGATAATACATTTGCTCTTGTAAAGCTTTCTTTCCCAAACCAATGCGAATCATTCGGAGACGATGATGAAACAACAATAACGACCCGTTGTTATGATTGACAACAACACGTTGATGTTATTTCATCTTAATCGTGACGAATGTTTCGCATCGGTTTCGCATTGCTTTGGAGAAGCCTTTTTCCTAAACGTAAAAAATAATATCAGATCATGTATTGTATGGACAGCACGGAATGAGTTTTAAAGCTATAACTAAACAGAAATAAAAAAAAACCACCGCATATATTTTTGGTGCAAATTGACAATTGGATGTGGCAAAACGAGGGTTTTTTGTTCCTAATCCATCCCGAAACTAAAAATGTCTTGCCATCCAGCTTTCATTTTTTTTATTTACATAAGTATGTACCAACATATTTTTTAATAAATTTGTCTTCACAAAAAATAATTTTTTTGTCACCCTGTCGCTAAATTCTAAGCCGATTTCCATTTCTTATACCTTTGTATGACCTATAATATAAGCCAAATTAAAGCCCTTCATACAACAAGAAAAAACATGAACTTTCCAGAATCCATTTCTCTTCTGCATGAACATTCTTGAATTAGAATTCACCATTCCACCACCCAACTCAACCAGTCAGTAATCCCCACACACAATTTACATACATACCTACATATAAACAATTGTGAGCCGATGACATCGATCATCGACACACTCACGGCCGGCGCGGCGAGCGAAAATTCTTCTCAGAGATTTTTTATTCTTTTACTCTCCAAACTTCACTGGAAGGTGGATTATTTCTTGGAAGAAGCTTAAATGTTCAGTAAATTTTTTTCTCTCGTTGGTTTGCTCCGCGATCATTTCGGTGTGTAAAGGAAAAAAAAAATATTAAAAATAATAATTTTCATTGTTCGCCATTACAAGTATAATAAAAATATGAATTAAGTGATAAAGTTTAATAAATTAAATAGAAATAATGAATTTGATGGATCGAAAGTGTTTTTTTTTGTGTTGCAAATTACAATTCAGTTCGACCATAATTTTTTTACCGGTTCACTTTTGCGAATTGTGTCGGTATTGTCGAGTCGATAACAGATTGAAGTGTAGTGTAATTAATTGAATGAAAGTAGTTGGCGGGAACATTTGAATATTATATTAAGTGAACAAATTTTAATATTTTTTGGAAAGGAGTGCAATGATCAGTGAAAAGGATAACTTATGGTTTGTTACCAATAAAAAATGGAACATTTATAAGGATTTCAAAAGATTTTTTCGTTTAATTCTAGGTAAGTTCTATGACGATAATAATTTTTATTAAACTATCTAAATGATGAAGATCAATTTGGGGAATCATTTCTATTCTTAAATAAAAATGGAGGTCCAACATGATATATTTTTGAAGATATTTATTATAGTCCAGTGAATCATTTACGTCTCTTTCTCAATTCCCCACCTTCTCCATTGATACTACCACGTCACAATATTGGCTTTTCATTTCCTGGTAAGTTATTTTTATTTTTGTACCTACCAGTCAGTAGGTTAAAATTAGTTTGTGCCAGGACTGAGGACATTGGCCATTTATTCCATTCCATGTCAGGGTTATTCCAAAATAGAATTGCCATAACAAATTTTCGAGGAATGTCAATTATGGACATTTTACGTGATATTATTGAGGGAAAAAATTGTTCCATTTTTATTTATGTTATAATTTATTATATTTTAATTTTGCTACAGCTTAGATACATGTTTACCTACCAATTTAATTGAGATCGCTGGAGTTGTAAATAAAAGCTGCAGCGATCTCATTTGAATTCCTTTAGCGCAAAAGATTCCGTTGGCGATATTTCTTATTTTAAAATGACTAGACGTTTCTTCGCCATGTGTTTCTAGGTCGGCTTGGTTGTCTGCCAGTCTGAGTGAAATGTGAAAGGGTTCCACGCTTGACTCGCAATGTATTCGTTATCCTTTGGAAGCGTATTGACCATTGATTTCTGTTTTATTGGTTTCTTTCTATTGATTTGTCCATTGTGATTTTGTTATCGTGATCGCTCCACCGGGTCAATTGGTAAGAGAGAGGTTATTTGTTAATCACATTTTTTAAACGTCTCAAAATTAACAAGTAAATGTTCCATGTTTACATTTTACAAATTAGATATTTCGAAAACGTTTTGATCAATATTTTTGAAATGTGGCACGCAACGTTTTTTTACAGTTTTTGAAATATTTTGGACACAAATTATCCCTAAGATATGAAATAACGGCACCAGCCATACAAATGATTAAAAAAGAACCGTTAAAAAAATCTCAAATTTCTTGAAAATTGTTGGAAAAGTTTTGATAAAAAATTAAGATTAAGACATTATTGACATGTACCTCCCGATAAAACAGTTTCTTGGCTCTTTGATTTTCCCATTGCCGGCTGATCCAATTTGAACTAGCGCAAGTTAGGGATTGGTAAAAAATTTAACTCTATAGACTCTTATCAGACCTTACCGATGATACGGAACACGAAAAAATGGTGCAGTTAACAAATTTTCTTGAAGTGACTGATAATCTCGAACATTTCTGTGTCTTTATCAGTAGCCCAAATGGAAGTCAAACCTTTTAGTTTTTACCGTTAACTCACTTTTTGAGGCCCCTTTCCCGCTCCTTAGGTATTTTCTAAAAAAAAATATTTTCTTAGATAGCATTAGAAGTTAATTGTTTGTTTAGTTAAACGATTAGATTAAGTTAAAAGGAAACACCAGAACTTTTATGTGACATTGACCAACATTTTAATATAAATTATCATACCTACAATTTGAAACAACCTGCATTCCATTGATAGTATGGCTTTTTTTTGTTAAAGTTCCCTGTGTTCAAAGCATTGCTGGACAATCGCCTACTGTGCTCATAGTCATAGTCCCTGCATCCTTCTTACGAAGCATCCTACACTCCCTGTTCACAGCTCCTTTGATCCCAGTGCTCCCTGAATTCATAGCAATCTGATTTCTCACGAATTTTATCAATTTGTTTTTTTTTGTTAAAGACGCTTCTTCTAATTTGTCTTGCTATTTTCCATAATTGTTTTTATTGATAAAATAAAAGAATTCACTAACTGACTGTTACGATTTGAATGATAAGTTGTCATAGTTTTGCTTGAAACTTGGTAAAATGTCATGATTCCAAAAAATATTCGTATAGGGACGTGATTAGGATTTAAACGAGTCGAGTTGGGTACAAGGAGAAAAAACTTGTTAAAAGTTTCAAAAGAATTCTTTAAGAATTCTGATAAGAAGTTTCATCAATACCGTGAACTTGGAATGAAACTTGTAAGATTTTGAAGAATCAAAGGAATACTTTCTTTAAGATCTCAAGACTACCACTATAAAATCTTGCCAAAAAAACACGCTTTGTTGGATTGTTACTTTACTTAATGCAAGCTGAAGGTCATCAGAAACAAAAAGAAGAACTTCGAAGGGATTGTAAAGAGTTCGTTAAGAAGTCTGGAAAAATAAAACAACTAACACTGAGTCACTTGTAAATTCGTGAAATTAATTAGAGCCGTGGGCGTTTTAGTATTTATTTTTAAATTTGCTGTTGAAAGTAAACATCTGACTATTTATCATTCCTATTACCCCGGTTTTTTTAAGCCAACTAACTTTTATAAGTGAAACTTTGTGAGTTTGCTTCGTTAAAAAAAACTCACTGTTTTCAAGACTCAGATGTGAATTGCTGTCTTGTAATATGGAAGTATTCAGAATATGTTTTTTTCTTTATATATAACCTAAAACTTAATAATTAATATAATTAAACAATTTTTGATGTCTTTAGGTAACGGATATGGAGAAAAAATAAATTATTGTTCAAAAGTGGACTTTCTTTTTGATTATTATACCTACATATGTATAACGATAACTTTTTATGCGCACACATCTTATAATTCGGATTCACCAATTTCACTATTTGCCCCTGTCCTATTTCGCTTCTTGGAATAATTTTTTTTTTTTCTTATTATTTATTTGTTCTCAGTTCTCATAGAATTCCAAGGAGAAGCTCATCGCAAATAAGTACAAATGGCGGTGACTACCATTCCAGTAAATTATTTTACAAGATCAAACGTGTTTATAATTTGCGTTACTTTCTTTGTTTGCGTTTGCGCCGCGCCGCCGCCGTGACGATCTGTTCCGAGAAAATAAATTATTAAAAATAAAATAGTTGGTGTAGGTACCTGTCGTGTTTATTAAAAAAAAAAGAAGTTTGCCAACTACAGTGAATAATAGTTTAGTTTTATTAATTTCTAAAATATTTAGTTACATTTTCCTTTGAATACACAATGCGCGGGTAATGTCATGTCGGCCGATGTGCAGTGTAGTGCAAAATATCACACTGGATTCCTTTGCATATTGTTTGGCGGGAAAATTTAAAAAATTAAAAAATAATTCAGGATGGACAAGAGTGAGTACACAAATTTGCAATTTGTTTTTCATAAATATAGAATTAAATATACTTAAAACATATATGTATGTAGATTAATTAGGTAGCTATAATTAAATTGTTGATAAAATTTTAGATATTGAATCAAGAACCAATTCGTGTTGTTTTACAAAAAAGATTAGTTACATACATAGATTCATAGTTTTATTAATTTGTTTTTTATTTAAATACCTATTATTTTTTTGAATTTTAACGCCGTGTATAAATTGATCGGTGAGTGCAAAGATAGTAGGTACTAGCGACATTAAATATTTTTATAATTAAAAAAAAAATTATTTAGCCATGAAATTATAAAATAAAAAAAAAAAAAATTTCTGCGGGTCAACAATTTATGTATATCTCTTTTTGTTGAATTTTCAATTTGGAGCTTTTACTGTGCTTGCACTCATGGATTCAAATGAGGTCATATAAAATGTCTCCAAGAGCAAGTTTTGATTCGTTTTCGGCCCTATCGAGCTATTAAACAGACTATGATTGAGAACGCAATAAAGTAGATTCCTTGATTATGTCTGCCTGTCTGTTTTTCTAATCTCTGAAGGAATTTTATATAAGCTTTGGGCTAAGGTCAGTGTACATGAGCTTAAGAGACTCATAACTAAAAAAAAATCCTCCCTTACTAGTTGATGAAAGGGAAATATTTATGACCTTTCTAGGAAGGATTTTTTTTATGTAATGAGTCTCTAACCCAACACGGAAGCGGCTATATCAAATTTGATGATAAGTTTGTTTTCTTTTTTCAAGAAGCTGTTTTAAGAGGGTACAATAAAAAAGATATTTTTTTACCCAGAACAAAATTTTCTACAAAAATGATGAGCGAATTATTGCGTTGTGTATTTTTTTTTTTTGCTAAATTTTCAGTTTCTTCCCACCTTACATCGCCCCGCAATTCTGTCTCTCGGTCTGTCGATTTATCTGTCCTTGACTTGCAGCCTAAACTACCTGTGATGTAATAGTTAAGACAAAACATATTTATCTCGAAAACGACTCTTACAATTTTAATGAATTTTTTAAAGGGTGTTTGTGTCATTAAATAACTTTCTTTCTTACTAAGGCTAAGGCCCTCGGAAAAAATTATGTCCTTGAGTTTCTTCCGCTTCTCCAACGTTTACCGTTTCTTGAGATTTATTTCAGCTCTTCAGCCGTTGTTCGCTAAGTGCTTCTAGGTCAGCCAGCTCGCCTGCCTGCTTCCGTGGGAGGGTTCCATTCCATCGTTTGATCGCAAATCCACTCGTTACCCTTTCGAATTTTTTCGAATTTTCGAATTTTTTTCCAATCCGATGCATTTCCATTTCCAATAACATACGATAGAGTTGTAGAGTAGAAAATCTTCAAGATGGTTAGCAGACATCTATTTACGAATGTTATCAGCTTTGAAGCGACAGTGGAAAATACAACAGTGAGTTGTTTCCTCATATTTTGGACTGTATTCCAAATGCATTGAAAATATGCCGTCATCTCAATTGGTTTTTCAGAAATATCTACTTGAACAGATGGGGAAGTTCCAAGACTGATTCTTTTTTTTGTTGCCTTATTTCGCTCTGCGTCGGTCGTCTGCGTAGTCCAAGTGTTTGAGATATATGACATATGAGAGTCCACTGAATTTCTTCGTTTGCAGTCGACAAAATTGTACAATATTGGAGAAAATACCAGACCAATACCTAGTCTATTTGGTCGAAAAATATTTTTCAAAAAACCGTTATTAACGGTACTTGTCATTGAACCGCATTTTTGCTTTTCGATTTTCTCAAAAACGGTTTGACAAATTGTGCAGAAAAATTTTATGAAAGAGGTCCTACGTAATCTTAATAATATTGCATACCAGAATTAAAAAAATTCGTATTCGATAGATCATGAGAACTGAAGAAGATGCTACATTTTGGATTGGGGCTCAAACTCCTTTTTAGATTGTCAAATACATATGGAATTGCAGGTATCCCTTTTCATATTTTTAGTTAAGGATTGTGTATAGATTAAGGAAAATTCTTATTTTTATCAAAAGTAGATCGGGTCACAAAAAGAGACCGAAATGAATGACTTTTGAAGTCAAGTCTCGGTCTTGTCAAAATTAAAATATTTAAGTCTCGTCTCGGTATTTACTGGAATTTCCCCGACTTACTCTTTTTTGGGAAAAATGAGAAACAACAACATTTTTATTTTAGACTTTATTTAATTGTATATGCATTGAAACAAACACAATCTTTGAATGATTTTCTTCACTAGAAAGACCAACGAGACTCTCGGAAAGTGTCTGCTCAAAATTTAAAGCCTATAGTCTCGGTTTCGATTTAATGCCTAGAAGTTATTCTCTTGTCGGTTTCGTCTCGAAAAATGATACCAAACCAAAACCGAGACTGATCTTGGACCCGTGGCCAGCCCTAATCAAAAAGGCCTCAAACAAATGTTGGTACATTATGATGCCCGAACCTCTTAAGTGGAAAACAAAAGCAAACAATTTGATGACGGATAATGCTTTTTGTGAGCAAGCTTAGAGTATATATTGTAATGCAAAGCCGTATTGCTTCCTACGAATTAAGAATACGCAAAAGGAATGTTTTTCAAGATATCAGTGTCATAAAAACATCTAAACTCGTTATCAAATTAAAAGAAACCGACATGACAAAAACAAGACCTGTATATGACTATGAAGATCCGTCTGCTCTTAACTAAGAGTAGAATATCTTATATTTGAAGAATTTAATCCCGTTCAATTTATATACATACGAGGCCTGAGTTTTGTTAAAGTTCCCTGAGTTCAAAGCATTGCTGGACATTCGCCTACTGTGCTCAAAGTCCCTGCATCCTTCTTACGAAGCATCCTACACTCCCTGTTCACAGCGCCTTTGATCCCAATACTCCCTGAATTCAAAACTATCTGTTATCTCACTTATTATGATTTCATCAGTTTTTACTTTAAAGACACTTCTTCTAATAAATTTGTTTGTCTTGCCAAATTTTTAAACAATTGATGAAATTACCAAGAGGACTACTACTAACTATACTGACTAGGTATTTAAGATTGAATACTAAATTGTCACAAAATATACTTGAAACAAGGGAAACGCGATACTATTTTACAGCTTATTGAAAGATATAAATACTTGAAGAAATTTAACAACCGAAAGTGAATTTGCCCAATGATACGTTGTCAATCAATTGAAACATTAAAAAAAAAAACATATTTACATAGCCCGTTTGGATATGGCCCCTTTATTAATGAAGATTTAACCAGAAGTAAAGCAAAAAACTCGTTCAGAATTCGACAAAAGTATTACGGCAAACAAGGTCATGCATTTGGAAACCGTTCGGACAAAATAAATAGTATCTGAGATTTTCTTGTTGAAAGTATATTTTTGTGACAGTTAATGATTCCCATCCCAATCCATCTTCTAAAAAGGCCATTTAATTTTTTTTTTTATTAAATTAAAGCTCATAAAGTTGAAAGTTTTAAATCAACACCATTCAATTTTTTTTTGAAAACCAAAAAAAAAATCCCTGTTTTCGAGGTGTTAGATAAAAATTCTGTTTCAACTTATAGCTGTCTGTTTTCCTCATTTAGTAATTCCAAGATTAAAGACGTATCCAATTTGTCTTAAAATTTATCTTTTTTTTGACTTACCGACACTTACGACGATATTTAACTTACTATGTTGGTTTTCAATTTAATAAAATGTTCAGAAATAGACGGTGTGAAAATTCATAGAGGATAATAGCAAATCGACCAATGTATTCCCAAATATATTAATTCCCGTAATTCTCGTGTTGCATACCAATGAAAAAAGGTACTGATGATCAAGAGGAGAATCAAAAGCGATGCTGTGAAGGCTCCATCCCAAAATAAAAAAAAAAACAAAAGGAAAAATCTTTATATGGGCCAAAGTTTCAGCACGGCGGCGGCGCGGCGTGGCAGAGTAGTATCGTACAGTACATAGGGCTGGACACGAGACTGTTTCATCTCGAGAAACGAAACGAGACCGAGAAGAGACTTATTTCTGGTAGCCAAGATGAGACCGAGAAGGGAACGTGCATTTTGGACTGAGTCTTACCAAGTGTCACGGTAGTCTTTCCAGTTTAGAAAATCATTCGAAAATTGTGTTTTTAACACATAAAATTGTATATTTCAAAGTTGATGTTAGGCAGAGCTCCTAAATTCATAATGTTTGTTCCCAGTTTCTTCTACAAAAAAGACAACACCGAAAAGATGTTTATTCAGTACCGAGACGAGGCTTCGTTTTACAAAAAACCAATGTAAACTTTCGAATCAGCAAAATAAAAGTCCATTTGAGAGACGAATTCATACAATATTCGGGATCGTTTTTGTTGATTTAGTGTAAGAACAGTACAAATCAAGTTACTTTTACGTTTCTGTCTCTGCAATTTTCATTTCGGTCAAATCCATTATTTCGTGCCTGGAGAGCATTTTGAATATTTCTACAATGTTTCATTATCGTATTGGTCCGAAAATTTCAAATCTCCCATATATTATTCTACGAAAGAATTTTTTTTTGTTTCAAAACTAAGATTTTGTATTTGTGCTGCTTTTATACTCACCGAATAAATTGTTCGTTCCGTTTTTGAAAAATTTGAAATTGAATTTTTTTCACAGTTTTTATTGCAAAATGGCTTTTTTTTTAGGACGATTTATATATTCGGCAAAACTTATTTTCTTAAATTTAGTTTTTGAATTTTTTTCGGTATTTTTTGAGGATTTTCACACTGATAAGTTTCTTTTTACAAAAAAATTTGTTTGACAACGTTTTCAAAATTCTTCTAGAAAAATCAGATTTTCGAAAAAGGCAAAAAACTGCATGGCACTTCTCGTTATTTTTGGTCTCTTAAAAAATAGCAAAAAACTTGTGAAGATACGGTCTAGAAACTATTGTTCACAAAATTTCAAGAAAATCCACTCACCCATTTAAGCTATAGCTGAAGGGATAGACAAACAGATAGACAGACACACAGACCTATGTTTTTCGACTCATAGTGATGTCAAGTTTTATCAAAATCTCCAGTTCGAATTTTAAAAAAAAAAAAAAACTTGACCTTATTCTTAAATTCCAAATAATGAGAAAAAAAACTTTAAAAAATATCTCAGCAACAAAAAAAATAGAGCACATGGATTCACTCTTGACATTAGCTAATAATGAAATTTAGAACAGCAACTCAACAGTTTACAGCATCACTGTAAGAGAAGCAGTATAGCATCGCGCCGTGCTACTATGGAAAAGGGAAGAAAAGAGGGGGTGGGGAGAAGGGTCATAGTAAAAATTACTCCATTTTCAGCGAACTTCATAATTATCTGATCTGCCTATTCTTTTTTTTTAACTTCCCATAGGGAGTTATTGTAATCGGTCCGATTTGTCAAATTGAAATTTTTGACATTTCTCGACGTTTCAAGGTCCCTAGAGCCTATTTCAATCATTTTAGAGAGATGTCTGTGTGTGCGAGTGTACGTACTCAAGAACGAGTACAGATATCGACTTGAAATGAATTTTGTTTTACAGATAATAACTTCGAAAGAAGCTGAAAGGGCGTTTATTAATATTCAATCAGTTGTTTTTTTACTATAGCAGTTTAAAAAAGAAGTGAAAATTTTGGTTGGGCTCAAATATCTCACGAGCAAATAATGCTATTGACTTGAAATAAATTTTATTGGACACATTATGACGTCATACAAATTTGATATAAATTTGGAAAAAAATCAATATAGCGTTATTTTTTAAAATCAAAAAAACTAAAAAAAAAATTTGTATAACTCGAATATCCTTAGATGGAAAAACAATATTAACTTTAAGATAATTTTATTTTACGAAAAATGTTGTTTTTGACTACTGCTGAAAATTTCAAAAGAATTCAATGGACAGTTTTTTACAAAAAATTAAAAATTACAAAAAATTCTACCAAAAATTGATATAAATTGTCTTTCGACTCGAATTTCTCAAAAACGGGTAACGATTTTGACTTCTTGTTTGTTTTATTTTTTACATAACATAATTGTTAGCAACTGATAAAATTTTCACAAATATTGAATGTGCAGTTTTTTAACAAAAAATCAAAAATTGTTAAAAATTCTAAAGAAAAGTAGTTACAATTATTGTATTTCAGCTCGAATATCCTGAGAACAAACAACGATTTTGCCTTCTAAAATATTTTATTTTATACATAGTACAATTTTTTATGAAAGGTTAAATTTTGACAAATATCTAATCTCAGTTTTTGACAAAAAATATAAAAAAAAAAACTAAAAAGTGGTAAAGTTTTCAAGATCACAAATGGGAAGTTATCAGTGTGGGTCACACCCAGCCTCTTTTTAGTTTTTTATTTTCTACACCCAGTAGAGCTTCAAACTTTTTTGTTATAATAGGGAATGGGAAAATTTGTCTAAAAATGGAGTAATTTTTACTATGCCACTAAATAAAACAATGTGAGTCAAATGTTATATTAATGATAGTTAAAAAAGAAAGTCCACTTTTTTTTATTAAGTATTTGGCCCTGTTAAGAGTTTTAACTCCCATTTTTTTCAAAAGTCTATTTTATTAAAATTCATAAATTTTATTTTAAATTAATAAAAAAAATATGTAGTCGTAAAAATAGGTTGTTCCCTCTCAACATCCTAAACAACTAAAGCCTTATTCGTGCATTTAATTTCATTTCATGTATCTAGGTAAGGATCTTTTAATTCAATTATGTTTTGTTCTAGGTATCTTACCAAGTTTTTTTTTCTCATTGCATCAAAAAAAAAAGAAAAAAAAAAACTCTCAAGAATTTGCACACAGAATTCATTTGCATAATAATTAGCTACCAACTTTTGAAAGACGCTCTAGAAAGCATGTTATATCAACCTCGACATAAATAATTTGCATAAAATACAATAACATATACTACAGCACAATTTCATAAGTGGGTATACTGGGTATACAGTAATACACACACCCGATTTCCTACCTATTTCAAAAGTCAACGAGTTATTTCAGGAAAGACATTCCATTTCTAAATATTAGTTTTATATCACCCTCCCTACTTACATAATGATAATTCTAAACCAAGCCTTCAATATTGTACTCATAACACGAAAAACTTTCATCTTCATTCATATATATTCGAAAATTTTCAATTTAAAACCACATCACTGCATATGATGTATACAATCCAGGTAATAAGTATATAAAAGTTAGAACCAAAAACAACCTGATGGTGTATATACATATTTTTGGGAAATTTTGAATAATGTTAAAATTTTCTACGAATCTTGTTGGTCGATGCATCGGGTCTGGGCGGGAATGCGGTGCGGCTTGCAGCGAGGAAGAAGAAATTGCATTCTTGAAAAATTATATATAACTAGCTATAGAATCAAAATATCGAAGGAACATCATGATTTATACCTTCCACTTCTATATCGTGTTCTTCTTCTTATGCATTTTATGGAATGTTTCTTGGGAAAACTTTATGTTTTCCTACAAAACATGAGAAACTTTTGTTTTTGATATGATATGGTAATTTCCATTTCTTTTGAACTAAACTATCATTTTATGTATGTAACTTTGTTAGAAGTTTTGTTTATGTATGGTTAAAGTTGTACTTTTTTTGTTGTTGTTGTTGTTATTTTGGGAGAGTTTCGAAAATGTATTTCTCACTTTTTGGTAATTGGATGCTGCAAGTTTTTGTTGGTCCCAAAATGTATTGCATGATGAGGTGTTGTAGAAAATTTGTTGCTGTTCAAATTTTGTCTAAAATTCAAATAATACGTTTTTGGTGTGCGAAAAACTTTTCTTAAGACTTCGAATTCGAATTCCGTCACATTAAAAAAAAAAAACATTCTTTTCGCAAAAAAGTGATTGCTCTAAGAATAAAATGCAAAATTTTTTTTATCAAAATTTTAAGAACAGTTTTCGAGAAATCTGAGATTTTTGAGCGACTTTTTCTTAACAATTACAATTAAAAATGATATCTTAATTTAAATTTATTCATTGTTTTACAATAGTTAATACTTAAATTTATAAACTTAGAGTGATTTTATTCACTATTGCTCAACTTGCTGATAAATTCAGAGTTGGTCAACTTAAGAGTTGAAAAATGTTTTTATTCACTACATTAAATCTTTACTCCAAAGCCGAAATTCTAAAGTTGATCAACTTCGAGTTTCTAAAAAATCCTTGGGCTACTTGTGACAGGTATGTCCGTTTCAACTTTTGATTGTCAGTAGAGTGTAAATAAATAAAAATAGACGACAATAGAAGTACCTGGATATTCTGAATAAATAAAAGATTGGGGAAACAAGAATCGGAATATAAGAAACTAAAATACGAAATTAAAAGAACTTAAGAACTCTAAGAAATTATGAATATGACGAATGATTTTTTAGGTAAGAAACAATTAAAAAGAAAAGTGGTTAAAGGTTGTACCTACATTTTATAACGTTATGTAAATTTATATTTTTATGTGTATTCTTATTTTTTGCGCATACTACAATTTGTTAAGCTTAAATGCTGAAATAGCTCAGAAAACAAATAGAATTTCGTTTAGCTTAAATGCTGTGTGGTAGCTTAAATGCTGGAAGCTTAAATGCTGCATTATTAAAAAAAAAAAAAAATAAAGTGTGTGTTCGTGTTGAGAGAAAGAATTTTTATTTGGTTTTTGATATTATTCGATCATTGGGTCTTTCTGTATATACCGATAATGTTGGAATTGAATGACAGATGATGATTCAAGCAAGTCGTATCTATCACGAAAATTGTATATAGTGTACTGAAAAGGTCACCACGAGGTCCTATGTTTTTAAGCTTCAGCTTCAACCTCGAATTCTTCGGTTCGGTGGTCTCTTCAACATCGTTGTTAGATTCATTGGTTGAGGGCTCCAAAATATCTTCATTATTAGTTGTTTTGTTTTTAACCACTACTAATTCAAGAACCATAATCGTGTTCGGTTTTGAGAAACGGAAACGATAAATGAAGTCATAAGGACGTCCCATTTATCGATTCCAATAAAAGTGGAAGCATTTAAGTACTGCAGTCTTTCAAAAGAAAAAAATTTTCTCCTCTGCATTCTCTTCGCTACTCGAAGGAGATGGCTAATTTTCCCACAAATAATTAGCACGGAACATTATTGTTTTAATTTATTTATGATTTAAAGAAAAGCCAAACACAAAATTGAATAAACAGAAAAGAAGAAAAATCCCAAGTTTCCTCACTAAAATTCTATTTTTTTGGGGAGTTGAACAAATCAAAAGTTGGCCAACTCTACAGTTGTAAATCCAAAGTTGAAATCCGTTAACTTCGAGTCAATAAAAACAATTTCTCAAGTTGAAAATAAAAATGCCGCAGTTATATTCATTTTGGACTGAATAAATTGAGCCTTAATGTACCAAATTTCAAAAAAATTTATGTTGACGTTTTTGAAATATTTAGTTTGCAAAAAAATAATATAACCACATTTTGATTATGTATATTCATTTAAAGTGAGCCAACATCTATTTAAATAAATTTTTTTTTTTTAATTCTTCGGAGTAATTTTCGAGGGAAGAGGATTTTCCAGAACGAAAAAAATAAATAAGTTTTTGTTCAAAAAAAAATATACCAAGTTTCAAAAAATCCTCCCATACGTTTAGGGTGTAACTCAACAGACAGACAAATTTGTGGGACTCATTTTTTTTCGGCTTCCCTATCATAGCAATGTTAAGTTTGATCAAAATCTCGAGGTTCGATTTTTTTCACGAATTCAAAACTTACCCAAGGTCGCAAGTAAAAAATGTTTTTTTTTGTTCGGTAGATTTCAACATTAATTTAAGGGGAATAAACAAAAATAAAAGTGTTTTTTTTTTTAATGAATGTGAATAGTCATTTTAAATTAAAAGAACATTTGTCTTGTTTATTAAATGTTTCACCAGATGAACGAAGTTATTTTTGCCCATGAATCAATCAAAATGACAGTAATTGTGGAATATTGAATCAATTCCAAAAAATAACAAATAACGCGATACAAAATATTATTTGTAAACTGATTTAATAAGATGATAAGAATAACAAAGTTTTCAATTTAAATTTCAAATCTTTACCCATGGAAAATCGTGAAAAGATACAGATAATGCCAATTTATGTGTAGTTCAAAACACCTTCAATACAAACAACATGTCAAAATCTAACTTTTCATAACTGCATAACAACAATCGAGAGAAACAAATGTTGTTATTGGTTACCAACTAGCTGCTTCAGTTTATTTTGAAAATATCACACACAAAAAATCAAATTCATTAGGTATTTAAATAATTTCTAAAGTAAGCCAAAATCAAAATTTTAGCTCAAAAATGGAGATGTCAAGAATTTGTTTTCAAATAACAATTTCTTATGTTTAGATAAAATAAAAAAAATTTTTTTAGGATCACGCAAACAACGAAAAGTTTCACCCCTGGTTATAATGATTAGCAAGAGGTGCATGCGGGCGTACACGCATTTTTAGTATAATGTAGATTTTTTAAACATTTTTGTTTTTTGGTTTAATGCAAATTTTACTATTCAAAACAAGTTCTAGCAAACAACTTTTAAAGATTGATTTTCGAAATAATTAATTTGATTGTAATTTTAGTCTAAGCTGGTAACACTGCGATGATATCTGAAGGGAATAAAACATACCAGGTATGTTTGTATGCTCGTATGTTTATCTAAAAATTCAAACAAGGAATCTCTATATTTTTGTGAGAAAAATAACCCAGGGATGCATGCATTGCATATTAAGACATATACATATACAAGTTACGTCAAAGACAATATGATGTCGATCATCTTACAAATATTGCACATAAATTTATTATAGAGAGTGAATATTTACCTTAAGGTCTATTTATTAGACTGTGAACGGATTTGTCGGATTCAATATAACATAGAACAAGTCTTTGATATATGAATGCATATAATGTATGTACACAGGTGTATATAATATACACATTTGATATCGTATTATAGAAATTAAATTTTGAGTTTTGAATTTTGATTGATATGTTAATGTGATTAAACAACATTCAATCTATTCAATTCAGCTTTGATGGTTATAGATTGAATGAGTTTTAGATTTGGACTTTGGAGTTATCCAAAGCATTTTGGTTTAATATAATATGATGGTGAATTAATATGAAAAGCTCAGCAAGCAAGAGGAAAATTGTAATGTATGTTAGGTGTATAAAATATTAGGGTTGTTTTCAAAAGATATTGAATATAATATGGTTCGATTTGCGATTTGTGTTTACCCTTCTTCTTGTTGTATGAACCATGTTTTCTATTAACAAAAGAAAATCATCGACAGGAAAAAAGATAAATGAAAAGGTAACATTTTATAGAAGGCAGCGTTTTAAAAAAAATGTTTTCATCACAGCTTCAAAATTCTATGACCTAATATTTATCGATAAAAATGAATTAAATTATCGGCATGATTTACTAACTTTGTAAGTGGCGTTTTTTTTTTTAGAGCTATAGAACTTTGAAATGGTATAAAACAAAATTAATTTTTAAAATTGGCATACAATTAAATACGTTCGAAAGATAATTTTGTGGCTTTATTGGAATATAATTTCTTGCATATTTCCACGAAGGCTAGCTCGGACGTAATTTGATCTGGAGGTCCATTTATCGATCACATTTTTCAACATTTATGGCAGTATATCGGCAATGAAGCGGCGGATGTTGTCCTCGTTTTGGGAATATTGGCGTAGACTAGCTCACATAAAATCGTTTTAAATCGCACGATCTTGGATGCTAACGGTCCACGGGTCCAAACTTGAAACTCTACTTACTTACTTCGGTCCTCAGACCTTTTACGTCCGTGGGGTTCCCCTTGCGGGGCCTAGGGCCTCCACTACTCCTACGCGCCATATTGTACGGTTTCTGGAGATGTACCTCATCACTCTCCAACTCTTCTCCAGTTGTGCTGATTCCTCTTCGACCGTTCCTCGCCAAGTACTTCTAGGTCGGCCCACTCCTCTGCCTTGCTGCGTGAGAGGGTTCCATTGCATCGCTTGACCCGCAATGCACTCGTGGCCTTTTCGAAGCGTATGTCCAATCCACTGCCCCTTACGTTTTCGTGTTATAGAGTCGATGGGTTCCTGACCTGTCCTCGCATTAAGTTCATCGTTGGAGATACGGTTTGGCCAGAAAATCCGCAAGATGTTTCGCAGACATCTATTCACGAACGTTTGCAGCTTTCTTGTGACAGTGGGTGTTACTTTCCAAGTGCTACATCCATAAAGAAGCACGGATTCTACATTGGAGCGGAACAATCGTAGCTTGGTTTTTAAGCTTATAGAATTGTTCCTCCATATTTTGGACAGCATTCCGAACGCAGCCTTTGCTTTCCCGATTTGGCTGGTTATATCTTGTTCGGTCCCGCCATCAGTAGAGACAATACTCCCAAAACTCTCTACCATCTCTACTGGTTGTCCAGAAATATCTATTTGAGTAGATGAGGAAGTTCCAAGGCTGATCCTCTTTGTTTTTGCCGTATTGATCTTAAGCCCGACGCTTTCAGCTTCTCTCTCCACCATTGTTGTCATTTGATGGAGATCCATGATCATATATGAGAGAGTAAACGTGTAACTATGCGATAAGCAAACGTTTCCTTCAATAAATCAATTGTGGCACCAGCTGTGTGACGTGTTGCACCGTCTTGTTGAAATCACAGCTCTTGCACATCATGGGTTGTTCAATTGAGGCACGAAAAAGTCAGTAATCATGGCTTTATAGTGCTCACCTTTGACTGCAACGTTCTGGCCAGCATCGTGTTTAAAGAAGTACGGGACAATGATTCCTCCAGTCCATAAAGAAATGCCAAACCAAACTAAACACAAATCCCTTAACAGCTGCTAAAATGGCCGCCAGTCAAAAAAGTGTTGCCAACTTAAAGTTCTATAACTCTAAAAAAAAAACACCTTTTATGTAGAGCCAGCGCCAGTAAATATTATCACTAAATGCAAACGAAAATGGTAATCCCTTTCCGCACACAAAAAACTATTTAATTTAATTTTAGCAAAAGAAATCATAATTAGGAGTTTTATGCAAAAAACAAATAAAATATGAATCCGTGTGTCACACCAAAACTTAATTAAGTATGTCACTACATTATATTTGTAGACTTACTTACCTACGTAATTATATTAAATGCATTAAGTTTGGTTGTTAAGCGAGTTAAATAAATAATTTTTATTAGCCATGCGATAATGATATATGAAATTTTTAATAATAATATTCTGCGCAGGGTGTAATTTATTTCAGTCACTTTTAATGGCTTTCTTTATGTTGTTTTATATTTCGTGTCCAAAAATCTACCAAGGATTTTCATTGTATGTAGAAATGTTTTACATTGTATATAGGCATTATATGAAATGTATGAGAATTTAGAAACCAACAATGTTCAGTGTGTGAGAAAACTTGAAGATTAAGTACTCAAAATGGAAATTTATGAGACATTTTTTTGTACATGAAAATACATTATAGTAATTAAGTTTGATTTATAAATGGATTCCCGAGGCAAGCTTAAAGATGTTTCATCAGTCTAGAATGGAAATGTACTAAATATTAACTATTTCAAAAGTTGCATAAAAATTTACTTGCGACTGGTAAATTTTTGATTCGTCAAAAAATCTAATCGAACAATCGATTTTGACCAAACTTGAAACTACGATGATGTGAACTCGTAAAAAGTGTGTCTCGCAATTATATCTGTCTGTTACAGACTGGATTTTCTCCAAATTATTCAAATATGATTAACATTATTTGTGGAAAATCTCCTACAATTTTTCATTTAAAATGAAAGGCAATGATTTTAGAAAACCTTTAGCATGACCGTTTTTCTGGACGGCATTTCCAAGGGAGGGTATGTCCGAAGTTGGGCTCGAGGGTAAACTGATGGGCATTCCTAGAAGCGTGAGTATTACGGGCGAATTGTTTGAGGGGAGGAATGCAACTGGCTATTTCACTAGAGCAATTACCGTAAAAGTAACCATAAAAGAGTGAGAGACAGGAAACGTTACGCCGATTGTCGTAAAAGTATCGATGATGTACCTGTCTCCGATCATTTTGATGGCTCGTCTTTGTATACTGTCCAAGAAACTTAAGTAAGTTGCTGGAGCACCAGCCCAGAGATGGGAGTTATACTCAAGCTTTGAACGTTTTTAAAAAGCTAAGGGTACTATCGTCAGCGAAACAATTTAATGGATTAGTAGTTGCAGACAGGAGATCATTAATGAAAATGAGAAAGAGAGTGGGAGACAAAACGGAACCCTGTGGCACACCAGCATTTATGTTGTGGGTTTCAGACTTGAATCCGTCTAATACTAAATACGATTCGAAAGAAAGTTACTAATCCAACGAAGAAGTGTTTCATCGAAACCAAAAGCACGCATTTTCGATAACAGAGCAGGATACCAAACTTTATCAAATGCTTTAGAACGAAGTGCAACAATCTTACTTTTTCCAAAACGATGTAAAGATTTGTTCCACTGTTCGGTGAGATAAACCATCAGATCACCAGTGGACCTGCTTTCGGTCTTCGAGATATTTCTTGAGCTGATAGTTTATCAGCGTTTCCATGACCTTAGAAAGAAGGGACGTAAGTGCAATCGGACGAAAATTAGAGGGAGAAGAAGATTCGCCTTTTTTTGGGATTGGCTGGACAAATGCTGTTTTCCAACTGCTGGGAACGAACCCAGAAGAATAGGATAGATGGAAAAACTTACGCAAAGGTTTTTCCAGTGTGGAAGAACACATCTTCAGAATAATAGCGGGGATACCATCCGGACCAGCGGATTTATGTATGTTGAGATTCTTTAGGACTCTCGCCACAGCACGAGTGCGGAAGAAGATTTGTCCCATAGAATCATTGACGCGCTCAAGAGCTGGAGGGGTCATGACACTCTCTTTGATTCGGGCTTTAGTACCTAACCCATGTCCAAATTAATTTAGACGTTTTTTTAGAAGCGCATTTCCCGCAATAATTTTTCTACGGATGGATGGGGAACTTCTTTAAAATTATCCGTTTCTACATTTGTAACTCCTGTCAACATATTTCTAGATCTGAATTATATTTGAAATCGAAAATTTTACAACCAACATTTTCAAGTCCAATATTTGAAGGGTCTTAATCAATTTTATTACAATTTGAATATCCCTTTTTTTTTTTGAATTTGTATGGATCTTCCTACTTACCCCATTCAATTTTATTTTATTTCATTGTAAAAATAAAAACTTACACACAGTCAAACAACTTTTCACTAAAAAATATTCCAACAGATAAAAAAACTAATTGCGAAAATAATGTCCGTCATTGTATTTTCTTAAATTAATGAGAAGACGCTTCAAATGCCAAACAAATTTGTTGGAGTTATTAATAAAACCAAGTAAGTCAGGCGAAACTGAGAAGATATGAAAATAATCCGATATAAACAAAAACACAAAGATTTTAGTTTTCGAGCAAGTACAGCAATAATATTAGAAAAAGCATTCAAACTTTTCCAGCAATGTTAAAAGAATTCATTCAATTGAAATAAATGACTGCAACACTAAGAACATTCCACTCTACAGAAATGTGTTTTAAAGTCCATCCTATCGTACATACAAATAACCTATCCCCCAATCTAAAATAAAATCTAAAACAGTATCCTTCTTTTGTTTTCATTTTTTTTTTGTCAAGGACCATAAAAAACATTCAAATTTAATTGAGTAGATGGATATGGAAATTATACATATACAGATTGCAGGATCACTCTGTTCACTCACTTCCTCCATTATTATTGTCCTTATTTGTTCATTTTCAAAAAAAAAAAAAACAACAACAACAAAATAGTTTGTGAAAAATTCTCTTCTAGTGTCAACGTCAACCGTTTGTGCATTATTTTTTACCAACAAAACATACAACTATAGCTACTCCGGGAGTGCACTCGTATAACGTAACACTCCTAATCACATCAAAACTAATGACACAAAGAACCAACTAAGCAAATGTCAACTGACTGGAATACTCTCATTTTGTGCACAGCACAAACTTCTTATTTCCTTTTCCTCTTTCATAACAAACTTGCTTGCTATATACTCACTCGTATTTCCTTAAAAATAGAGCTTGGCAAATTTCAAAATTCTCTTTGTTTTTTTTTTTTGGTCTTGTTTTTGCCTTCGCCATTTTGTTAGGTTATTTTTTTTTATGTTGCAACTTGCATTTGCAGTTTGCAAATGTGGAACAAGTGATTCCAAATTGTTGCCATTTAGTGTGTTGGTTTCGTTGGGAAGGTCCTTTTATAAGGAGCGAAGGCTCGAGTTCCAAGTAAAACGAAAGACAAACAAGGATTAGAGCAGAATGTGATGAGATTAGGGTTGAATGTATAAAGTGTGTACAACTTGACAGAGAGAGAGAGAGATCGAGTAACTTGAGTTTAGTTAGCACAAATATCCTGTGAAAATGGAATCTTTTCTATTTTTTTTTGTTAAAGTGCCTGCGGCACGAAACATGCAAAGGTATTTATCTAAACAAGACCTGTGTTTGAGAGGAAACTATTATAAACTCGTACTCTAAAACAAGTCTATTCCAATTCGAATTTGATAATACTGGATATGGACTTCATTTAATTAAACACTTGACATAAAGGTATTAAATGACTCTTAGAACTCAAACCATGCTGAAGGATATTCCAAACTAAATAATATTAGAATACAGATGTACATTTGTACATATAGGTGACGGAAATGCTTGCGGCAAGCCATAAACTTTAGACGAAATTGCACATTACAAACCTAGGTCCACTTGCAGTGGCACAATCCAGCACCAAGAAAGCACTCACATTTCAATTTGGTTTGTGTGTGGCTGTCAAAGGAATTTACATTGAATTCTCCAAATTCCTCTTTTGGAATTGTCCAGGTCCTCTTTCTCTCTCTTTGTGATGCTGCTTGCCTGCAGGATATATTAATTTTGTGTATGCAGCACTTTATGAACCAGAAACAGAGACAGACAGAGAAAGAGAGAGAGAGAGAGAGAGAGAGTAATACAAGATTTATTAAACGTTTTGTATACATCGATAGAATGTTATGAACTATGACCAATTGACCCCATTGACAATATTCACAAAATTGTGCACCGTATGCAGTAGAGGTATGTACGAGTATGTATGTTGTTGGAATTTTTTACCCAAATAGACAGAAATATTTTTCAGCTTTATATTATATGTAAAAGGGTTCCAATAATTTCGAAAAGTGGTTGCAATTTTGGTCAGATATTAAATGCCTGAGAGTTGAGCATTTATTTTTGGGATGGTAAATATTTTGTTTGTATTTACATTATAGATATTTTGAATCTTGATATTGAATTGAATGTTCTGTATTTTATTGAGCAATTATTTATTTAGGGAGATAATAAATTGATAAAGAATGTCACAACAATAAAATAAAATTGTATATTGTTCAGGAAGTAAATATTCAAGTTGTTTTGAAAGTATTATCTGTAAGTAAATAGATTTAGATTTAGAAAATTTAGTAGGTCAAAAGTAAGCTACTCCAGAAAAGAATTATTGCAGCATTGGTAGTTGGAGGTTTCGGTTAACCTTGAAAAGAGTAATTTTTGAACATTTGGCCCGTTTTTCCTTAAAAAAAAGTTTTTGTTTGCTTACAAGAACAAAGCTGATTACGGAATTAGGTCGCAATCACCAAGTACTTTAGCAAGTCCACAAAACCAATCTTGTACTTTTATCTCGTTTATATGCAGAATCGTAAGATTGGAATTGGCTTGGATATGCGACTAAGGTTTTTCATGACTTGAGTTGAGTGCTCCATATGGAATTCAGTTAAGATGGTGTTGATGGTTTTCAAAAACCGTTAGAGTCGTGATTTTAAAAAAATAATTTTTATATAAAATTTTTGAAAAATTTTTATAAAAAAATTTAAAGTACATACATACATACATATTTTTAATGTTTTCGATTAAATTTTTTTAAATTTTTATTTAATTTTTTTATAAATGAATGGTTGGATTTTTGGAAAAGAAATCTTTTTTTTTTCTAAAATACTTTAAAAAATCTTCAAATTGGCAACACTTTTTTAAATGGCCGCCATTTAACAGCCGTTTAGTTTAGTTTGGCATTTAAATTTCACTCACTTTGGGTTGCATGGCTACGCCAATAAACAAAATTGTCGGGTCGACACCGTTTCATCCAGAAAAAATTGACTGTTGTTTGTATTTTATGAGTTGGTGGAGTCTTAAAAAACGATGCTGGGCAAAACGTTACAGTCAATGACCGCTTTAGAGCCATGATTACTAAATTTTTCGTTCCTCAAATGAACAACCATGATGTGCAAGAGCTGTGGTTCCAACAAGGAAACGTTTGGTTACCGCATAGTTTTACGTTTCGGACCCGTGAATTGGACTCCAATTTGATTTTTTAACTCAAGTTGAATTCTGTTTTTTACAATTTAAGATTTACTGAATTTTGGCACTTACGGAATTTTACGGTTTTAGAATTTTAAAATACAGATTTTCATTAACTAAATGCTGGTGGTTACGGAATTGTGATCGCAACTCTAAACAAAGAAATAAAGTTAAAGAAATAATAATTTTTTTTTCATATTTTGTTTTTTCTCCAAAATATCTCGAAAATCATTCACAATTCTTTTGATAAAAATTCCAGAGCCCAATATTTTGCTTCAGATTTGTATCTTTAGATTTACAGAAAAAAAATATAAAGTGTTGATGACGTGCCTACGAAATTTCTTTGTTTCTTCTTTTAACGAAATTTTTCTAACGCTACCTACAAATCTATTCCTTCGAATCGAAAAACATATTTTCAAAAACAATTTACAAATAAAGGTCATAGCTCTAGGGTGTATATCAGCCCACGACTTATACCAAAAAATCTAAGACAACAATCTTCCCAACCCGAGATATTTTCCCAAGAAAACATTCACCCATATTTTTAAACCAAGGACATAAGCCACAAAAAGAACAACACACACAGTCATCGCCATCGCGCGTACATCTTTTTCAATTTCCTTTGCTGGGGTGTCCTCTTTTTGCCATTTTCTAATTTGCATAGATAAGCAAGCACTTACCGCTCGAATAACATTCTTTGTACACCAAGGAGTCGTCAATCTTCCTCATTCAGCCTTGCATTGTTTGTTAAGTCCTGTTTACACACATAGCAACATTGTTTAGCAACGCCTTTCTCAAGTACTTAGGTCCAATTTATGATAACTCGCCTTCATCGCGCTATTTTGCATTGCTGGTGAAAACTTTCTATAGCACCAAAACAACAAAAATATAAAACTGCCCTCAAGCCGCCTTTGGTATAAACAAAGAGCAAAAATGAAAGTATAAACTTCGTTGAAATTTCATTTAAAGTTACTTCATGTAAATTCTTAAACTACCTTCTTATACTCGACTCGTACAATATAAAATGGCCGGAAAGTTTCGCACTTTGTGCTTTATTTATAGGACAACAAGGTAGATTCTATAAAAAGAGCAACAACTTATGTATAGCTTGGTAGAACTTGCCTGCTGCTTACCCCGTTATTTGCTTGGTGGGGGGAGGGGGGGTTGATACTCTTGATGAAACTGAAAATTGTGCCACCTTTTAGTTTGCTTTTTTGGAAAGATATCTTTTTTGGTGCAGTACAAAAATGAAAATATTTTGAAATGACAATCCCCCTTTAGGTATATCACTTCGGGTATCTATCTTAGCCAAACAGTTTTTTCTTCTTTGGTAATACTAAGGGTTACCGTTCTATCGCATCGTCGTCGTCGTCGTCGCGTCGCGTTGGTGGCGTCACATAGATGTGAGAGAAACTTTAAAAGGCCATTATGATTTAATGTTTATGTTATTGCAAGTTAAAGTGGTTTTAAAGGACACAAAGTCTAAAATCAATTACTTTCTTAGTTCGACGTTTATTTTTTTTTTCTTTATAAGATATCTGATAGTTTCTTTGTTATTGAGGAAATGGTTTTTCGTGCTTGAGTTTGAGGTTCAAAGACCATGGCCGGATTGAAGTTTTCAAGCAGGGAAATCAGCTTTGAAAAAAATTAACAACGAACTTTTAAGCTTCTATAAAATATTCTTAAAAGCTAAAAAAAAATATTTCAACAGAAATTCTTTTTTTTTTTTATTTTTGAAGAACGCGAGTTTGCATACCTATAGTTTGATAGTTTTTAAAGATCTACCAGGAATGTGTTTTAATAAGAAAATCATATTATTTGAAGAGAAAATAATGTTTTTCTTGCTAACGATAGAAGCTTATAAGTCAAATTTTCGTGTTATTATCTAAAAAAAAAAATGTAAATGTAAAATTTAACTTTTCTATTAAATAAAACAAAATTGAATATAAAACAAGAAAACCAATGACATGCTCTTAAAATTATGTTTGGCTATGTTTGAAACGGTTGGATTGTTTTTTTTTTTTTTTTTTTGGAACCTTTAAACGCATTTTGGGAAAAAAATCACACATTTTTTTTTGTATTTTTTTTTGAGAATTTTCGAGTTTTTTTTCAAATATCATTTGATTTAAAAAAATTTGGTATGCCAATTCTTAGTACTTAATAAAAGGTATTCACTTAAAAAGAAAATTAAAAAATTAAATATTTACCCCTTTTCGAAATATAAATTTTCAAAACACCTTTTTTATTTTTTTTTCAAAAACCAAAAAAATATATTTTTAACTTCCCATAGGGAGTTATTGTAATCGGTCCGATTTGTCAAATTGAAATTTTTGACATTTCTCGACGTTTCAAGGTACCTAGAGCCTATATCAATAATTTTTAGAGAGATGTCTGTGTGTGCGTGTGTACGTACGTTCGTACGTTCGTACGTTCGTACGTTCTGGTATCATTTTTCGTCGTCGATATCTCAAGAACGAGTAGAGATATCGACTTGAAATAAATTTTGTTTTACAGATAATAACTTCGAAAGAAGTTTCAATCAATTGTTTTTTTACTATAGCAGTTTAAAAAAAAAGTGAAAATTTTGGTTGGGCTCAAATATCTCACGAACAAATGATGCTATTGACTTGAAATAAATTTTATTCGACACATTATGACGTCATACAAATTTGATATGAATTTGGAAAAAAATCAATATACCGTTATTTTTTAAAATCAAAAAAACTAAAAAAAAAATGTATAACTCGAATATCCTTGGATGAAAAAACGATATTAACTTTAAAATAATTTTATTTTACGAAAAATATTGTTTTTGACTACTGGTAAAAATTTCAAAAAAAATTCAACGGACAGTTTTTTTATAAAAAATTAAAAACTACAAAAAATTCTACCGAAAATTGGTAAAAATTGTCTTTCGACTCAAATTTCTCAAAAACGGGTAACGATATTGACTTCTTGTTTGTTTATTTTCTAAATAACATAATTGTTAGCAACTGATAAAATTTTGACAAATATTGAATGGGCAGTTTTTTAACATAAAATCAAAAACTGTTAAAAATTCTAAAGAAAAGTAGTTACAAATGTATTTTAGCTCGAATATCCTGAGAACGAACAACGATTGTGCCTTCTAAAATATTTTATTTTATACATTGTACAATTTTTTATGAAAGGTTAAATTTTGACAAATATCTAATCGACAGTTTTTGACAAAAAATATAAAAAAATAAACTAAAAAGTGGTAAAATTGGGTTTTCGACTCGAATATCTTTAGAACGAGCAATGATATTGACTTTGCCATTAGATATTCAATCTCTATAATATGTGTATGTGCATTTCGTAAATCTCTTCAAATAATTAAAATGCTTTTCAATCTTAAAATAATGATTTTTTGAATTTAACAGCTAAAGTTTGTTTCGCAGAAAATTTGGTTATCTGAAAAAAAAACTAAATATAAAGTTTTCAAGATCACAAATGGGAAGTTATCAGTGTGGGTCGCACCCAGCCTCTTTTTTAAAAATTTTGATACGCAATACATATGTACGTAAATAAATTATAAGGACAACTTTTACGCAAATTTTGATTGCAATCCATTAAACTAAACTGAAAAATCGGTTCTATGACAGATACCATATTAACAACGGTTTCTTGAAAATAAATTTTTTAAATAAATAATTGAATTTTCTTACAAAAAAATCAACATAAAGAATTTCATCGAAATCGTTAAATCCGTTTTCAAAACAAAAAAGTTTTGTAGCAACGGTTATACCATATATGACATTTACCGTTATTTTCAGAGCTTTAAAAAAAAATTCAACATGAGAAGTTAGCTCACAAAACATTTAAAGAGGCAAGACGGCCAAGGTGCCGAAAATACTTCACACACGCTGAGGACACCCAAGCTGTCCAAGACGCCGAAAATGTCCGAAACGGTAAAAATACCGAAGACATCCAAGACGTCAAACAAACACTAGATATTGAAGACGCCCAAGACACCAAAGACGCTCAAGATGCCAAAGTCGTTCAAGAAACTTGAGGGGCCGAAGACTCACGAGTATAATATCTACTTTAATTTTCATTCAAAATATATTTCAAGGTTTCTCATGATTTGAATGATTTCATTGATTTATATTTTAAGTGATTTTGCACCCGTATCTAATATTAATTTCTCGATTTTTTGTCAACCTTGAGTATTAAATTCATAAAACCCCTAATGATGCTTGAATCTATCAAAGGTTCATCATCCGTTTGAATAAATGTCGCAGACATTCAATTAATCCTGCAAGGGCATTTGAAAAGCTGTTTTATTATGATCATTAAATTAAAAGAGATTATGGTATTTACGAGTAGTATCGGTATGTTTATATTAAGCGTCTGGCTGGGTGTATTAACGGCGAATAACAACGCTTCATTAGTTCAGTCAAGGACAGTACACTTTTGGAGGGTGTGTTTATGTAATTGATTTTCAGCAAATTAATGATGATGAGTTTAAAAAAAAAATATAACTGCCTGTGGGTAGATAAGCACACAGAAGGGATTTTCCAAAGTCAATAATATACTTTTTGTTTTCAAATTTATTCAAAAGAAACAGATTCGATTGGTTGGTTATAGATAATAATAATTATTCAAAGGAATTATTCAATTTGTGTATTAGTTTCAGTGAAAGCAACTTCGCAAATCGCTTGACGAATTAATTAATTTCTACGAAATCATACAGATTCAGTTTAATTAAATTGTGGATAAAGTCATGTGATATGATGTAGTAATAAGGGTATTAAAATAGTTATTAATTCAAATTGTTTTTTCATAAAGCGATTTTCTATACATGCAATTAATTTTTTTAGTTGTGATTTTATTGATTTACATGCAAATATTTATTATAAATAAAATATTAGTAAAATGCATGACTGAATCCATCCTGCATTTTATTTATTTGATTTTATTTTAAATAAATAAAAAAAAATTCACATACGCCATGGTGTGCTTCTAAGCCATGAAATATTATTTGCATTGAGAGAAAATAGCCGTTTCTACTATAATTTTTTGATGGTTATCTAAATCTTTTTTTTTACTAGTTGAAACGGTTTTTACTGATATATAAAAATAATAAAAAATATTTTAAATTAACATAAAAAATCAATTAATTTTTGGCATATTTTTTCAAACAAGCTTTTTTATTGCGTCCAATTTAATCTATGAGCACATAAAGATACTTTAAATAAAATATTGTACTGAAAAATTAAAATATTGTTATGCTCAGAACTTACTTTTAAAATGCAAAAAATGAAATGAAATAAAATAAAGAATAAAATAAAAAACTTTTTGATTTAGAAAAAGCTACAAATTAAATTAAGCATTTTGTTAAAAAGCAACTTATCAAAAATCATTCCGCAAATCCTTATTTCGTCATATTCATAGTTAAATTCTTACCTCCTAATATAGATACTTACTATAGAAAAAGTTTTGGATTCGACAGTTGTGTCTGTCGGTCTGTTTGTATGTACTTCGCCCTGCAGACAAAAAATATCCTCCCAAAAAATCATTATTAACGGTACCTGGCCTATGGCTAGATTTTTGGTTTACGACTTCGCTGTAATTGCTTTAAAGGATTGTGTTAAAAATTTTGATGAAAGGGATCCTATATAATTTTTATAATCACTCCTATTACAGAACTCGGCGAATGAGCTAAAGTGAAAGCTTCAATTATTTTCGAAACATTTGGTATTACCAAATCCGACGAAACAAAGTTGAACGAATGTCGGTAAAATTCCCTGCACCACCTACATATATTTTGTTCGATTTATGTGGTATTACTGAAATCGCATTAAATTCGCGCTCCAAACAATTTCAATCATCTATCATTTGCGGCAATTTCGAGACGAATTAATAAACAAGTGGATTTTTAATTAAACAAAAATAAACAATGGAAAGCGCCAAAATGTAAGTTAAAAGTTTATCATAGTGAATGCTTAGGTGTTTATTTAACATTATTTATAGAAAACGCACAACTAATAGGATCAATTTACAGAAATGGTTGAATTGATGAAGACTCAACCGGACATAGCGAAAAACCTTACAAAAAAATCTCCCGAGGAAGACCAAAAGTTCTGGGAGAGAGTCAAAATGATCTCAATGCCTTAGGTCCACCATTTAAAGAAATGAATAGTAAAATGAAAAGTAAAATAAAAAATTTATGATTTAGATGGCGTTGAGGCTAAAAAATTCTTAACGGTTCAAAAACAGGTGAGCATTGTAACCAGTGGGTAAATATTTTGATGTGTGTGCCATCAATACCCACAACCGCGCCAGGGATCTTACATTTTCTGTAAAAATATGCTCTAGCCTCAAGTTTTTCCTCATCCGTCATTTGCAGGTTGATCCGCTCAGTTGATACCTCAGCGAGAACAACTGAAAAAATACTCAGCCATGCAAATATTCAAATCAGAAACTGACAGCGTCAATAGGAAAGTTCAGAAATGATAAGGCAGTTTTAAGAATCGACAATGTAATTCATTCGGCGGATTTCATAATTAAATTTTACAACGAAAGCGCAGCGGATCGATCTGATTCACAGCGAGTAAAATTCTAAGAGTTCTGTAATCGACATGATAGGATTTTTTTTTGATTTAAAAAAATACATGTTGTCTTAAAAGCGTAGTGTTTAGAAAACGAGTGAAAATTTTGTTTTTTAAATCAAAGTATCAAAGAACATTGAAAAAAAAACGATCTAACGATTTTTGACTTTTTTTCAAAAAATCATATTTTTTCGATATATCAAATGGCTTCACTACATTTAAGTTCAAACTTCTTCTTTGGCATATTTAAGTATTTCCAATAAAACAATTCATGTCCTTATATTTTTTTTGTCTATCCCAATGCACTTGAGCATAGAAGCAAGTTCGTACGTTTAAATTTGTTAAGTTAATATTTTACTGCAAAAAAATAAAACAAAGCATTAGACCGATTTGAGAACAAAAATGCACTTATAAATATTTCAGTATCATTTTTTTTTCTTATTGAAATACAGCAAATCACCCAAACCATAAGTTGTTGCAATGTAGCAAACCATTGATTTCATACTAATTTCATTACAGACAGCTTCACACCAAGAAAAAACTAAGTTTTTATTTTATTTTATTTTATTTTATTTTATTTTATTTTATTTTATTTTATTTTATTTTATTTTATTTTATTTTATTTTATTTTATTTTATTTTATTTTATTTTATTTTATTTTATTTTATTTTATTTTATTTTATTTTATTTTATTTTATTTTATTTTATTTTATTTTATTTTATTTTATTTTATTTTATTTTATTTTATTTTATTTTATTTTATTTTATTTTATTTTATTTTATTTTATTTTATTTTATTTTATTTTATTTTATTTTATTTTATTTTATTTTATTTTATTTTATTTTATTTTATTGAAACAACTTTTTGTTTTTTTTTTTAATAAAATATTTGTATATTTTAAATCTTTTTTTCTAAAACTTTTTCCAATTTTTTCCAGAATTTTGTTTGTAGCCAGACGTAACTATCACATTTGTATGAAAATGTATTTCAGAAATCACATGATTATGAAGTAGCAGGTACTGTAAAAAAAACTATGAATCATATGTGATACATGGGGCCTGGCAGGCTTTTTTATGAATAAAACTACTTAAAGATGTTTCGAAGTCAGTTTGTCTGACTGATTCGTTTATGAATCATATCATGTGAATCATGGACGTGGCATGCAAGGAACATACAATTTTTTAAGAATTTTATTAATCGTTTGACAGTGATTTTGTTGGGTTTAAAAAAAATTGATAAAAATTAAATTTGGGAAACAAAATTTTCGTTTACAAAAAAAAAATGTTGAACAAAACCAATTTAAATTTTTTGAACCACCTTTCTATACAGATTAAATCATTTAATCAATGAATCAAAGTGCGGGTATATTAATTATGCACAGATAATGTAATCTACTGTAAGAAACCGAAATAAGAAATTTCTAAAATTTACTAGTTCGACTTTTCAGCAAAATTGATAAAACATAAAAGTTAGAAATATTTTCTTCATCATGTCATTTAGCTTACCATTTTTTTTTTTTGATAAGTTTCGATATACAAAAATACATTTGTGCCCTAAAATGCCCTTGAAGGAATTTTAAATAAAAAAAAACAACTTTTACTAAACTTCAATCTGGGTGAAAAGTGAAGTGAACTCGTATTTCGATTTCTTACAGTAACACAAATTTATCTGTGTCAAACCATATTAAAGCACAATAACGTCTCTTAGTCCCATTAACAGACATTTCTTATAACTAAAGGAAATCGATGTGCCTTAAGCACTCAATTTATCAATTTGCATTTCCCATCAAAACTTTAATGTAATTGGTTTTTAGTGCAAGAGACGATATTAGTTTTCAAACTTACACAATCATTAATCCCCAGCAGCTAAATCTTAGGTCAGATAGACGAGAGTAAAATTTTATCTAGTACCCATAATGCTTTCAAATAAGTATATAAGAAGCCTTTAAGGCTCATTTGTTTTACTGTATCTGGTAACACTTCTTAACTCTCCCTCCCATGTCTCCATCATTTCTAGTAACCCATTTTCTGACTACATAGCTATACCCAAAGTGTGAGTTAGTTGGTTGTTTAAACAACTTGTTTAGTGGTTACATCAAAATGGTATATAAATTTCAGTTACAAGATCCCTTGTCTGTACTTCATCTTTTCACACACACAGATGTTATAGTAAGTTAGTTAGTTAGTTGGTTGGTAGGTGGTGCTCGTTGTTGTCGTCTTCGTCTTTGTCTTTGTTTAATAAGAAAGTGCTGTTAAAGCAATTCTGCGTAAAACCGTCATGGACTTCAAGAACAAGCTTTCTCCCAAATTAAACCTTCATTTGAATTTATACGTGTTGGTATAAAGCTGAATACACAACACATCCTCTCTTATCCTTAAGAAAACACAGCACAGCACACAAATCGTGAATAGTTAATTGTTTTAATAAGGCGACAGCAATACAATGTAGCAGCTTCCACACATTGTTGGGGCGGTTAGCCAGACCTGCCATTAACAAAACCCAGCTGCAGTACATCATAATAATGTTAAAAGCACTAAATCTATACCTATACATACACTCCACTCCCTCCATCAGTAAGAGCCAGAGCAGGACTCGACTTACGGTACAGTAAAGCACACGATTTTGAATATAGGAGCGGGGATAGCGAAGTATTATGGTGCATAATAGATTTTGTTGCAGCATCATCATGCTGACGATATGGTGTGAAAAGTTTTCCATTTAACGTGCTTGTATGCTGGCGTTACATTATTCATGATTAATTACAAACCTTCTAGCCATGGTTTCGGTCACCCTGTTTTATATCGTTGTTGGGTTGTTTAATGTTCATATTCATCATCATATAACTCCCATACCAAGTTCCAATCCCTCTTCTTCTCCCAACACCCACGATTGAATTCTTCGGGGATATGAACTGGAATTTATTGGAGGGAAGCGAGGAAAACCTTAATGGTTGCACATACATATTTGGATTATTATCAACGACATTGTGGACTCGGTTTATATAGTATCGTGTAGTTCGAGAGAGATAGAGAGATATTGGTTGTGGTTATAGTACCTATATAGAGATGTGTGTTGATTTAGGGGTTATGTTTTCAGCAAGGATTACCGGTTGCACATCAGGATCATATAAACTACATATACTCGTATGATTTATGCATGATGAAGCATTGAAAAAGAATTAAACTCCTCATCGTCATACATCCATCCGGTTGCAATCAAGTGAGAGGAGGAAATTTGCTGCTGACTAGTTGCTTTCTATACAAATTGTTGATTTCTCTCTCTCTGTTGGTAATTTTGTTGAATCACTGACCTTGTTGTTTATTCTGATTTCATATTTATTGCACAGTTATTAAATGAGGGTACCTACTGTACTGGTAGATGAAAAAGTTTGGTGGTTTATATTAATTTAAATTTTTTTTTTTTTTTTTTTTGATTCAATAAAAAACTTATTTAGTGCAACGGGGCAATATATAGAATATCCGCTGAGTTATTTACAGATGAAGGACATTAGCTTGATTATCCAATGGACAACATTTGATTAAATATCTCAGTAAAATAAAGTTATGACAGTTAAAAATTAAAATGATGAAACAGTAATAAGAAAATTTTTCGCTAAATTTGTGAATTAAATTCTTTACCTTCTTCTTCCAATTAAGGGTAAACTCGTTATTGGAGGTAAAGCTAATTTAATTCAATTCTTAGATGTTTTATGTAGAATATTGTACCAGCAAGTTAAAGCCCACATAATCATTCTTCAGGTACATATCGTTTTTGTAGTGTCCAGTGATATAATAACTATTCACGCGTTATTCGAGTCATACCTCAGATATCTTTATTGCAGTAAACTTTGATATAAAACATTATTCTTATTATTATTATTATTTATGATATCTTTACTGGATTAAAGGCTGAAAAAATATATTTTTAATAATTAGCCTGATTTTATCGAATCCTATTACGCAGGCAGCTAGAAAGAAGAAGAAGAAGAACATGATTGGTATCGATGAAACCCTTCTTCGTTGGATTAGTAACTTTCTTTCGAATCGCTCTATACAAGTAGTATTAGACGGATTCAAGTCTGAAACCCACAAAATAAATGCTGGTGTGCCACAAGGTTCTGTTTTGTCTACGACCCTCTTTCTCATTTTCATTAATGATCTCCTGTCTGCAACTACTAATCCATTAAATTGTTTCGCTGACGATAGCACCCTTAGCTTTTCATATTGGTTTCCAGATTCACATTCCTCCTCTTGACGTGGAACTATTATATATAAAAGTTATATACGTCCAAAGCTTGAGTATAACTCCCATGTCTGGGCTGGTACCCCAGCAACTTACTTGAACCTCTTGGACAGTATAGAAAGACGAGCCTTCAAAATGATCCGAGACAGAAACATCATTGATACTTTTACGTCACTCGAACACCGGCGTAACGTTTCCTGTCTCTCACTCATTTATCTTTTACGGTAAGTGCTCTAATGAAATAGCCAGTTGCATTCCTCCCCTTAAACGATTCAACCGTAATACTCGCGCTTCCAGGAATGCTCATCAGTTTACTCTTGAACCCAACTTCGGTCGTACTGTTTAGTACAGGGATTCGTTCTTTAGCCATGCTACGCGAATGTGGAATAGCCTTCCACGCTCTGTCTTTCCCTCTCATTGTGATATACTGAAATTCAAGACTAATGTTCACCGACATCTCCTTTCAAATCCCCTCCTACTTACCTTAAGCTCGCACTGTGTCTCTGACATATAAGGGGTACATAAAATCCCGCTGTGTGCGCGCTGATTATAAAAAAAGCGAACCTATTACAATCGTTACTAATAAGTTCGAGGACCTTAAGAGAAGAAAGAAAAGTATTGGTTCTAAGAATCCCATGGTTGGGATATTCGTTTATAAATTTTTGTTTAAAACATTCCTAATTTTTCCATGAACTTGATTCACATAGGATATATGAAATAAATAATCTAGCTCTAACCACATTTTACTTACTTACACTACAAGCCACCGACTTTTTATTACAAGCCTTTACAATCATAATAGAAAGAATTACATTTGTGAGTAACCAATTTAAAGACATACAAAAAATATCGAAGATTAAGAAGACATAATAATAAAAATCCAACAACGTTTTTATTTTCTTAAGTTACTTAAAGTTATTATTATCATCTCATGTTTTCATTACATCATGATTTTCGTGTTGTTTTTCTTTTTCTCAATTATTTATTCAAGGACAATGTTGTCCTGCTGTTGCGAAATTAACTAAATCAAAATAAATTGATGGGATTTCTTGAGGCTTAGCAAACCAAATGACGCAGAAATAAAATAAAAGAGAAAAAGTCTTGATGTATACATACATATATGGGAATATATATTGAACTTAAATTTAGCATCGTGAAAAAAATATTTTATGTTGTCATTTATTTATTATTTTATTCCATGATAGATATTCATATCACTTTGAGAAACTACATACAAATTGCATTCATTAATTTTTTTTATTTTAAAAATGTCTAAATTTTAATAGAATTTTTTTAATAATTTCTTATAAATTTCACATAAAATGTAAAGAAAAACAAAGATAAGAATGCCACTAAAACAATAATTATTCTATACGGTTTAATTTTTATTTTTAAATTTGGTTCTCTTCAATAACCTTCCTAACAACAAAAAAAGTAAAGAAAAAAAAGTGTGTATACGCCTTGGTATACAGAAATTTCATTTGTATGGAGATGGTTTTCTAATGCAATGAAATTTGAACCACATTTTTGATTTTGATAAAACTTTAACGAATCATAATGCAATAATGAAAAAAAAGTTTTATTGATTTTTGAATAATAAATGGGTAATTAGAAAAATATTTACTAAATGGCTAAAAAAATTATTTTTTGCCCTTTTTTAAAAAAATGCATAAAAAAAGTGCAAAAAAAGGATATTAAAGTTTAAAAAAAATTTTAAGGATTTTTGTTCAGGTTCTCAAAACTGCCATAAATATTTGCTGAGATATTTGTGATCAAAGACAAAAGGGTGTTTTTTTCAATGAATATTTAAAATTTGAATTGAAAAAAGAAATTATGGAATTAAAACTAAAGTAAAAATCAACTGACTTTTTTAAAGATTTTTAAAGAAGGAATTTTTATTTTTTTGTTTGAAAAAAAATGTTCTCATAAAATTTGGAAATTAATGTGCGTTTATGTCACAATGGTCATTTCTTAACAACAAATTGAAAAAATATTTGTGATATTTCCAAATAGTACTGAGTGTTGCTAAAATTGAAAACACAGTGCTTTAATATCCATCTGCGTTGTTGAATCCAAATCAGCTACGTAGACTACTAATTCCTTAATACAAACCTGTTTGTCAGTGCCTCCAGAGGAAACTGCTACCTTCACAAGGTATAACGAAACGAACTACACCTTTTCCATCAAAACTCATTTCACAGGATAATTATGCTCAAAAAAAAAAAAAAACATCCCAAGAGACTTAACCTCTACGCGAAATAAACCGTAGATTCATTACTTCATTACATAAAATAACAAGAGTCAAACGATAATGAAGTTCCATCATGGAGTTTATCTTAATTTTTGAAGCATACTCGCCGTTAAGTGAACCGGCTAATGTGTGCAAACTATAAAGAAGATGAAAAAATGCTGCTTGTTGGGCGCGTTAAACTTTCTCTCCTTTTGTGCGAAAAGAAAACACGAATTTAATTAGAACCATAAGGAGAGAGTTTGTGAAGAAGGATATGCTTTTTTTGTGTTTCTGTTTTTTTTTTCTGTCCTTATAGTAACCCATCATATTATGGCTCTACGTTCTACTTCGTAGTTTTGCGTTGTCCTCAAAATTTCGATTTTTTTTTAAGTTGAAGCGTATTTACCGCGTGGGATGCTAAGTGTGGTTCTTTTTCATTTCTTCCATAAAGAAAATAGTCGGAATAGATGAAGTTTTCCTTTTTGTTCATTTGGTTTTAAGGAGAAATGGAAAAATACACGACAGGGTCGCGTTAACATGCTAAAAAAGTGTGGTTGAAGAAGTTTTTTTTTTAGAAAATTTATTCTTTAACTTTTTTTTTTATAATTTGAGTTCCACATTATTTCCGGTAAAATAAATTTAATATTTTATCTTCATCCCTGTTAATCCAAGTACCCTAAGAACCAAGCTAGACTCGTATAAGAACATGATCATCAATTCAACTATTGATTCGTACTTATGCAATTGGGGATTCATTTAGAACTCAAATTTATTAAAAAAAAAAGAGGCTGGGTGCGACCCACACTGATAACTTCCCATTTGTGATCTTGAAAACTTTATATTTAGTTTTTTTCAAATAACCAAATTTTCTGCGAAACAAACTTTAGCTGTTAAATTCAAACAATCATTATTTTAAGATTGAAAAGCATTTTAATTATTTAAAGAGATTTACGAAATGCACATATATTATAGAGGTTGTTGATGTACTTATAAGTTGTTTCCACTTGACCTAGGTGGTAAACTTCCACGCGTTTTTTTAACGAATGTGGAATTTTCTTAGTTCTGTTTAAATTTTTGTTTAAAATGTCAGTTAAGTATATATCAAATATATACCCGCTGTAAAAAATTTTATTATGGATAAAATTAAATACCTAATGGCAAAGTCAATATCATTGTTCGTTCTCAGGATATTCGAGCTGAAATACAATTGTAACTACTTTTCTTTAGAATTTTTAACAGTTTTTGATTTTTGTTAAAAAAACTGCCCATTCAATATTTTTCAAAATTTTATCAATTGCGAACAATTATGTTATGTAGAAAATAAAACAAACAAGAAGTCAATATCGTTACCCGTTTTTGAGAAATTTGAGTCGAAAGACAATTTATACCCATTTTTGGTAGAATTTTTTGTAGTTTTTAATTTTTTGTAAAAAAACTGTCCATTGAATTTTTTTGAAATTTACACCAGTAGTCAAAAACAACATTTTTCGTAAAATAAAATTATTTTAAAGTTAATATCGTTTTTCCATCTAAGGATATTCGAGTTATAAAAAATTTTTTTTTAGTTTTTTTGATTTTTAAAAATAACGGTATATTAATTTTTTTCCAAATTCATATCAAATTTGTATGACGTCATAATGTGTCGAATAAAATTTATTTCAAGTCAATAGCATTATTCGTTCTTGAGATATTTGAGCCCAACCAAAATTTTCGCTTCTTTTTTAAACTGCTATAGTAAAAAAACAACTGATTGAATATTAATAAACGCCCTTTCAGCTTCTTTCGAAGTTATTATCTGTGAAACAAAATTTATTTCAAGACGATATCTCTACTCGTTCTTGAGATATCGACGACGAAAAATGGTACCAGAACGTACGGACGTACGAACGTACGAACGTACGAACGTACGAACGTACGAACGTACGAACGTACGTACACACGCACACACAGACATCTCTCTAAAAATGATTAATATAGGCTCTAGGGACCTTGAAACGTCGAGAAATGTCAAAAATTTCAATTTGACAAATCGGACCGATTACAATAACTCCCTATGGGAAGTTAAAAATTCATAACATGATTTTACCACTGACACAAAAACCATAACCGTACAACAAGGTTGGTTAGGTCATAGGCATTGAAGACTTCAAGAGGAGATGCAAAGAAGGAAAAAAAAATTGATACCTAAATAATAGAATAGCATATTTCTGTGAGATAATGAGGATTAAAGTGAAACACAGTTTCTTCATTAAAAGACATTATTCATTTTTGTTTTTATAATTGACTTTATTTTTCGTAGGGTGTATTAGGTTTTATTCAGAATCAAATAGAAATAGGAAACAAAAATGACACAAAAAGTCTTACGTTGGGCGCCAGTTTGGTTTAGATTTAGGTTTCTTTCTGATCCTTCCGAGCCAATATCTGACTGTGTTCACATATTTAGAAGAAAAGTAATTCTACTGAAATATAGAAATGATTTTTTTAGTGAGGTCTTGCGTTGGGCGCCACTTTTTAGCCTCGAAAATTGTGATTACACATCATCAAAAAATAAACAGAAATAAAATAGTGAGTAGAATTTCAACTAGTTGGCATTTTTACTTGCAGCTTTAGCTAAGAACATATTACATGAAGGCCAAATTTTTCAACCAGACCTGAAATTACTATAAGAGATCACGTGAAGAAATTGGGTTCTGTAATTCGGTCCATCTGTCTGTCTTCACATCGAACTCTAGGTTTACCCTGAAACTTCTTATTAAAATTTCAAGTTGATTCCCTGGAAAAAACGATACCTGCCATATAATCGTTAAACAAACGGTTACTTTGAACCATTTCATATCACCCCGTTCATTATTGGTTGCAGGCCATTGAATTTTTTTTAATCGCTTTTCATATTGAATTGGCGCCCAACGTGGGACTTTATAAAAAAAAAAGAAAGAAAGTTGTTGTTCTTACTGCCAAATTGATCCTGACTACAACCTTATTTAAACTTCATTTATTTGGCACTGCAAGTCAGAAATCCAGGGTGTCCCAGTAAGATTGTTCCAAACTTTATAAATAGTGAAAAGCCAGGACAGGACCTCCCAGAAATTAGTATTTGTTTATACGGAATCATATCGGTCTTCGAGGAATGGCTATTTTATTTAAATTTTAGAAAAGCACCCCTAGACTTTAAGTCACTTTTTTTTGCACAAAATGATGATGATTTTTGGAAACCATAATAAAGCAAAATAAAAACCTGTAAAACCAAAATTTCAAAATAATTAAAAGCCAAATATGTAGTCATGTATATCATGAAATAAGAAATTATGAAATGCAAAATGACCAAAATAATTTCCTAAATGACACACAACCTTTTTATAGTTCATCTCACGTTGGGCGCCACTTTCGAGTAAATTTGAAAGTCCTTAATCTTTTTTAAAAGTAGCTATATTTAGAAAAATTAAAAGACAAGATACAAAAATGGCTTTCTAAAAATAATTTTTCTTATTTCGAATTTTAAGATGATGTTCTTTTATCCTATAATAGCTTTAATTATTACTCTAAAAAACATCTCCTTCTTCATCAACCATCAATGTCATAAGAAATTGAAGGTTAAGTCTATATAAGATAAATTTTATAATCACGCTCTAGAAACACAAACAAAAAGGACAAAATTATTTTTGTTAATTAATTTAGGGCCGATATTATGCTATAAGGCTTCCGCATATACATACCGACAGGCATACACAACACCATTCTTAAGTACTTTTGTTGTAATAATAATCGTATGAATGTAATTGTCAGCCGTCAAAAACAGCCCGTTCTGACAACCTTGCGAACAAACAACACAATATAGCCAAAAGGTTGATGGCTAATTGGGAAGGTATATAAAGTTGGGTGATAGAAATGGTCGATGTTGATGTCGAGCAGCAGCCGGGGCATGATATAAAGGATAACAATTTGCCTTCGGTGTTCATTGGCCGTTGAATTGTTAGGCTGAATTTGTAGTTACAAAACACAATGACCTACAAAGGATTTCCTTTATCATCACCTCCGTCACTGCCGTTGCGCTGCTGACAAGACAGATGAAAGGAGAAAATCGAAATTTTCTCTGTTACAATTTTTTTTGCTTTTTTTTTGGACCGTTGTTGATACATATTTTTTTTTGTTTGTTTTCATTTTGCTTACCATGCAACGTCAATTCATCAGGATCGTATTGCTTCCCGATTTTTTGTGCTGGAATAAGGTATTTAAAAAAAAAGAAAAAAATAGAAGCTTAGTTGGAAGACACATATAGCTTTGCGTGGTGACTGGCAACTATCGGTGGCACGAATATTAATTTTGTCCTGGCAGGTGAGTTTCGTTGTAGCATACGAAAAGGTTCGCGGATTTTTGCCTTTAGGAATTACCACGTGCATATATGGGCACATGTAGTTATTTTTGTAGACAAGATACTGAATGGTTTATATTGTAACCTTTGTACAGAATATTCAAGCATATGTATGACGGGAGAAGGTAATATTTTGTTCTATACATGACTATGACGATGACACGAGGACACAATGTTGGATTGGATTTTTTTCACGCTATATGTAACCGGTGGAAGAGATAACTTTGAAGCGCTATGAAACTATTATCTCTGAAGAGGATTTTGCTATGCATAAAAGGGATTTTTTTGTGACCAAGAGCTATTCATGTTTTTTTTTTGTGTTTCAGGATAAAAATTAAAATGGTATTGACCAAAAAATCCCATTTCAGTTTGATGGATATTGCTTTTGAAATTTTCCTAGGAATATATTTAAGCATTGACGAGTACAATATGAAGGAGTACTGTTTTTACAAAAAGGATTTTTTTTTATTGAAGATTTAAAATAGTATACCAGTGAAGACAAATTGAAGAAATTAATTTGGCAAAAAACTTTTATTTGTCATGAAAATTTTGAATTTTTCATTTCGATAATAATTCAATTACTTTATATTCATAGACATTTTTTTATAATATTGAAGTCATGTGTCCTGTGTTATTTAACCATGGTCCAAGATGAATATGATGACGTGCCAGACCATGGCTTCTCAGAATTTAGAACTTGTCCCATCATAACGGTTTTCGAGCCACGGTTTTTTTTTTTTTTAATTTGAACCAAAGACAAACAATGTGTTAATGTACAGGTCCACTATAATAAAAGTTTGACTAAGATAATTTTTACTTGCGACTATTAGGGCAAGTTATCGATTAGTGAAAAAATTCGAAAACGAAAGGAAAGTCGTAAAGTTGGTCCCGCAAATGTGTCTGGAATTTCTTGTAACCAAGCAACGGTACGGAAGACGGAGGAAGCATTTGCCAGAATTTGACCTTCGGCAAAACTTTTAACATGTTTTTAAATTTCTTGATATCTAATATTATGTTCCTTTCTTTATTATAATCATTTTAAAATACATTTCATGTTGATACCCTAATGATTTATATTTTTAATATGGAATTAAAAAAATTAAATATTTTGCATATTTGTTTTTTTAATCGAAAATTTTTCAACAACATGTTGTATGTGTACTAGGATTAGTACAACCTCAATTATTTCAATATCTCTTGCCTCACTTTAAATTATTTTGTCTTTTTTCTTTACACCATTTTCAAAAAATTATTCAAAAGGTGTTTCATTTAATATGGAAAGCAAGATCGCAATTTATTGTTCTATTACATGTTAAGAAAATATCGATTAGAAAAACCCATAAAGTTTATTTTCAATACTAAAACGTGCACAATATCTCAATAAATTCCCACCGGAAGTTAATATTCTACAATTTCATGGAAAAAGAGATAAAAAATAATACATCCCTCTAAGTTTATTACTTCTGCTTCATTTTCCGAACCGAACATCGATCGAATGAACACTGCAAAATATTAACAAATTCCGCAGAATCTTCCACTTCAGCTTATGGCTTTCTATTCACACTAAATTCTTCTTTTAATCCTATTAAAATTAAGTTTTAAGTTTGTCCACGGCACAAAATCACGAAATATAACGATGACTACGACAACGACAACGAAAACTCTGCAACACGATTTCAATGGGTGGTCTTTCAATCTCAATAATATCGGAGATGGAAGCGCTTCTGTATAATGTATATAAATACAAAAGTGTGCAAAAGACATTTTCAAAACTTGAAAATTAGTTGCAAAAACTTTTCTTTAAAATTAATAAAATTTTTGAAGCAAATAAGAAAAAAATAAAAACAAAATTCACCACCAGCCCAGCAGTAGTAATAAGGTAATGTTGTATTTCTAATTAAAGTTCAAAATAGCAAATTGAAAAGAAGAAATCAAAATAAATTTTTAGCTTGGAAACAAAAGTACTTAAGTATCTGTTTTACAATTACATTGAAAATGTACATATTTTCCATTTTGTTTTTTTTTTTTTGTGAAACTGTCATCGTGATGTAAATGGGATTTATATTTTTCTTTTTTATTTTGTAAAACATCAAACGCGCCTCAAAAAGTTATGCCACTTTTGATATTTGTATTATACTCAGGTGCATAATTAACCACCAAACTTTTTTTTATTATTTTTCTGAAAAATTTAAGTCATCAGTGTTGCTCAATCATTCTCTGTTCTAACACAGATTTGCAGGAAACTGAAGACATTATGTAAACATGTATTTGAATTTTCAAAAAATTATGATTTTGCGACAAAGAGGAGAAAAACATAAGACTAAAAAAGTAAGATAATTTTTAAAAAAAAGTAAAATCATTGGTCCGTACTACTTTAACACGTTGACTGCTACATGACCCACCGGTGGGTCAGGTAATTTTTTATTAGGAGGCCACATGTACCACCGGTGGGTCAGGTGCTATATGTTTCTACACTCGCATTTTCTTCGTGGCCTGCTGGTAAAATGCTTTTTTTTCTTCCTTGGCATGTAGTTAAAAGTCCATTCTTTGATCTATAGAAAAAAATAACACGGTATTGGGAATATTTTATGGAAGTTATGAGCACTTTTATTTCAATAAAAAAAAATAATAATTCATAAATGAAAGGAAAGAAAAGGATTCTATTATAAAATTTGGGCAAATAAATACTTTATATTCTTAGAAATATTAGAAGAAAATAAAAAAAATATAAATTCAATGTTTTTTTTTAAAGCATTCCAAGCAAAATGCTGGTTTTCCATCGCATTTGTTACAGAAAGTTGAATCTTTCTTAGCTTTTTTTGCTGCCTCATTCCATCCCATAATTTTGGAAAATTCTCCATAGCAGTTTGAGCAGCGTTTTCTAATCTTTCTGTTGCTCCGGTCTCTTGATTCATATTCTTCGAGGGCATGAGACGAAGAAGATTGGGGTTCAAAACGTACGTTGGAAGTTGTTTGTTCGCATAGTGCCTCGCATATAGCTTTTCAGAACTGGGCAATTTTTATGTTTTTTCCAGTTTTGTTTTTATAAATTACTAAAGCATTGGCAATAGATGTCGAAAGCAAATACTCGAAAGCAATTTTGTGGTACCACCTAATTGTCTTTCGCAAAGGTGTGAAATAGCATGCCATTTGGTCCGAAATGTCAATACCTTGCTTAGCGTGGTTATAATCAATAACCATTTTTAGCTTTGTTATGTCTTCACCATTCCGGTTCTTTTTTCCAGTTTCCATTACTTCAAGACTATGTTTAGTGCTCAGCATAAGAACTTCTCGCTTGTCTCTCCATTTAGCTACTACGACAGCCGAGTTTTCTCGTCCTACAATTTGTCCCTTTCTTAGCTTCGCATCTGTTACATCTTTTGGATTTCCTTTGCGATTTTTGCGTAGCGTTCCTATCAAATGCGTCCTGCGAGAAAGCAAAGTCTTTGCTAAGACAACTGACGTGTAAAAGTTGTCGGTCGCCATAGTTCTGTCTTTGTCGAGATAAGCATCCGCTAAGTCTAGCACAATTTGCGTACTATGTGACGTTGAGTCCGTTGGTATACCTCTTTGATTTATATAATTGTTTTTCCCGGCATAGACAGAACTGGTGTATGTGTAACCACTAGGATCACAAAGTTTGTAAATTTTCACACCGTACTTGTGGGACTTTCCAGGATTATACTGGCGGAACTGTAGTCTCCCCCGCCAGGGAATCATGGACTCGTCCACAACCAGGATCTCACCAGGAGTTCGAGAATTCATAAAATTTTTTTCTAACATTTCCAAAAGACCGCTGACCTTACCTAGACGAGTTCGAGAATTCATAATTTTTTTTTCTAATATTTCTAAAAGACCGCTGAACTTACCTAGACGATTGTTACCAATTGCTGCATTATCGGCGAAATGGATAAATTTCAAAATGAGTTGAAAATGGTTTCTTGCCATTACTCGAGGGACAAACGAGTTCTTGAAAAATGAATCGGTGCTCCAATAATCGTTTATAGATGGGTATTTGACAATGCCCATATATATAACGAGTCCTAGAAATTTCTTTATTTCGGGAACATCCGTATCAACCCATCTCTTTATGCGCGAATTTCGAGTAATTGTTCTACTAGACAAAGTATTTTGAGCATTCAAATTTGTCTGAAGAACTATCAGCTCATACACCTCTTGAGTCACCATGAGTGAAAAAAAATCAAAAGCATCCATTGTAGAACTGACACCAGCGCCAGATTCAATGGTTTCCACAAAATCAAACTTTTTCAAGGAACGTCCATCAACAGCTGTCCACGTATCAGAAATATGAGCTTCATCTTCATCTGACTTTTCATCAGATAATAGTTCCATTGCGTTAGAATCGGAATCGGATTGTTCATCAGAATCTGAGGGAAGATACTCGTCAGAATCTGACCCTTCAAAATCCACGTCACCTATCGCATCAGAAGCTTCATTGTCAGAAGACGTTCCATAAAATCTTCTCGGGTCCATTTTTTACCTCAAATAAACCAGTTATTTGAATAAACTCTAGAGAGAAAAAAAAACGGAGTGAGCAGAAAGTAAAACGGGTCTTTACTTTTCTGGAAGCATGACCCCCTGGTGGTCATGCTCCTAAAACACTAAAAAACAACACACTTTTAGTAAAAAACTATACAACACTGATAAACACAAAACAAAACATACTTTAACACAAAAAAAGACACTTGGCACTCTGGTAATATTATTTGATTTGCACGTGGGCAGTTAACGTGTTTTAAAAAACTTTGCTGGCCAGAACGTTACACTCAATGGTGACCGCTGTAGAGCCATGATTACTGAATTGTTCGTTCCTCATATAAACAACCCTGATATACAACCATGAAGGCAAACTCATGCGTAAGCTTTTCCATCTATCCTATTCTTCTTGGCTTGTTCCGAGCAGTTGGAAAACAGCATTTGTCCAGCCTATCCCAAAAAAAGGCGAATCTTCTTCACCCTCTACTTACCGACCAATTTCACTTATGCACCTTCTTCCCAAGGTCATGGAAACCCGCAATACGGCTTTTGCAGTAATAGATCCACTGGTGACTTGATGGTTTATCTCACCGAACAGTGGAACAAATCTTTACATCGTTTTGGAGAAAGTAAGATAATTGCAATTGGTGCAATCCTTTAAATACCTTGGGTCAATAGTAGCAGCCGATAATAATATAGAAGAAGAAATACGCGGGCGGCTGCTCAATTCCAACAAAGCCTACTATAGTCTGTCAAAGCTCTTCAAATCCAGAAATCTCACCATAACTTCAAAACTGCTGCTGTACAGGACCATGGTCCTGCCAGTACTCACGTATGGATCCGAGACTTGGGTGCTTAGCAAAAGACACTCCGACCTCTTAGCCGCGTTCGAGAGAAAAGTCTTAAGGAGAATTGTTGGCCCCATATGTGAGGAAGGGCGATTCCGGAGACGGTACAATCATGAATTGTACGCAATCTACCTTGAAGCAGACATAGTGACAAAAATTAAGCTCGGTAGACTCCGGTGGGCAGGGCACCTAGCTCGCATGAGTGAAGAGGAACCTGCTCGGAAAGTCCTTTGTGGTACATTCTATGGTAGACGGCAGCGTGGTAGACCATGCTTGCGCTGGAGAGATGGCGTAGACCAGGACGCCCGAAGCCTTGGGGTGCGCAACTGGATGGCGTCGGCTCAAGACCGGGATAGGTGGAGAGACTTGTTGAAGGAGGCCAGGACCGGACCCCGGTTGTCGAGCCGATGATGATGATGAAGATTATTGCACTTGATATTTCAAAAGCATTTGATAAAGCTTGGCATCCTGCTCTTTTATCAAAAATGCGTGCTTTTGGAATCGAAGAAACCCTTCTTCGTTCGATTAGTAACTTTCTTTCAAATCACTCTATACAAGTAGTACTAGACGGATTCAAGTCTTAAACCCACCACATAAATGCTGGTGTGCCAAAGGGTTCCGTTTTGTCTCCGATCCTCTTTCTCATTTTTATTAAAGATCTCCTGTCTGCAACTACTAATCCATTAAATTGTTTCGCTGACGATAGCACCCTAAGCTTTTCATATTCGTTTCCAGATTCAAATTCCTCCTCCTCGGACGTGGAACTGATCTGGCTATTATATATAAAAGTTATACATATACGTCCAAGGCTTGAGTATTACTGCCATCTCTGTACTCGTGCTCCAGCAACTTACTTAAGCCTCTTGGACAGTATGCAAAGACGAGCCTTCAAAATTATCGGAGACAGGAATATCATCGATACCTTTACGTCACTCGAACACCGGCGTAACGTTTCCTGTTTCTCAATCTTTTATCGGTATTTTCACCGTAAGTGCTCTAACGAAATAGCCAACCGTAGTACTCGCGCTTCCAGGAATGCTCATCAGTTTACTCTTGAACCCAACTTCGGCCGCATTGTCAAGTACAGGGATTCGTTCTTTAGCCGTACTACGCGAATGTGGAATACCCTTCCACGCTCTGTCTTTCCCTCTCATTGTGATATACTGAAATTCAAGATTAATGTTCACCGACATCTCCTTTCAAATCCCCTCCTACTTACCTTAAGCTCTCACTGTGTCTCTGACCTATAAAGGGTACATAAAAATCCCCTTGAGTGCGCGCTAATTATATAAAAAAAATATGACGCCCAAGATCGTGCGATTTATATGTGACTATATGTGAAGTCGCAAGTCTACGCAGTATAAGCCCAAAAAGATCGACCACTTGGAGGATAACATTAGCTCCGTTATTGCCGATATACGGCCACACAAGTGTTGGAAAAAGTGATCGAAAATTGAACCTGCAGATTCAATTACATTCGAGGTTATCTTTCAAACAAAGTAAATTTCATGAACTACGATTTTCCAAGCAGTTGCTTGTGCCCTTGAGTGTTCAAAACAAAAGTAATTTGCGCCAACAATTAGCAAACAACAAACAATTTGAAATAATCATAAAATAAAATATAATTCCTGAATCAACCACCAGGATTATTTCTTTTATTGGAAAACACCCAACAATGAGGGAAGGAAGCATGAAATTCCGGCAGCCAGCGGCGGCGGTGGCGGCGCCACCTATCAACAAAACCAGCAACACTTATATAAAGGAGAAAACAGAAGGAAATGTCAAAAACAAAAAAAAAAACTGTTTATGCACGCACATTTCCCACCATCAGAAATAATATCAAACCACTATTAGCCCAGTTCCTTTTTTTTCGTTTGCTGTTGTTTTTTTTTTTTTTCTCAAAACAAAAAGGAAAACTCAACTCTCAGAAGTTGTTTATGAATATTATTTTTTGTCGCTCTTTTAAGGACTTTATTATCGATCTTCTCACACTCAACGAATGCTTTTTTGCGTCGTCCGTCGTCGTCTTAAAGGAAAATTAAGCGCAGCATGGTGTGTGCTCTTCTGGGTGCTGCCTTCACCTTACTTCCGTAAATATAAATAATTGATTCCAATCAGTTTTACCATTTCCTATTTAACATCATCAATGGTAAGGGGTCAAAGGACCAACCCGACCACCCCAATAATACCGCGTATGTACATATATCCTACAAGTTGAAGTTGGATGTGGTATTGACTGAGTCGTCGAGACTGCATAAAATCCAGGATCTACAGAAAACGAATTTCAACTGTAAGGTATGGTACATTGTGAGGAATGGAATGGTGTTCTTGGTGCACTGCCTTAATTCATGATGGCAAATTGGTCGAGAATCGAGAGTTCTTTATTGCAAACGACAACGTCATCGACAACAACGAGTAAGGTATATGAAAATAGTACTTGCAGTCCTTAGTCCTTGTTCCACTTTAAACGTCCGTCGTCGTCGTCGACATCGACTTCGCAGTCGTAGTCGTAGTCGTTTTGTTCCTTTGAAATTATACTTTGAAAAGTTCAAATTAGCGTAATTCTCTAATGGATTCTTAACTTTTTATAATAACAGTTTATTGGGTCTTAGCTTTTGGAATAAACGACAAAAACGAGTGTATATAGAGAGGAAAAAGGAGTATAGGAGAACGAATTGTGTGCAATTGGCAGTAGTGTGTTATACAATCCATTGATTTGGAATAAGTATTTTCATAATAGTAATGTTCGACTTTTTGAATCATTATAACATTAAAGAATTTAGCCAGTAATGGTTGTTTGGACAACATTTCAAAATGCATAATTATGTAGAACTTTAATATTGGGTCATTAGGTTAATTTGAAAATTTGTTGTGGTCGAGATTTTTGTCAATTAACTTGTTTGACATTTTGGCACCAAAACCAACTGAACAGAAATTACTTGTTAATCTGTGATCTAGAATACTTTGGTGGCGACTAACTTAAACTAGAAAATCTAAACGCTTAAGAATACCAGGAGCAAAAGTAAAAATATCCTTTAGTGGAAGAAAAAAAGACTTCGAGTTTATACTAGATGCATTTAGAACTCACAAGGACATTTCGTCGCTCTAATATTGGTATGGTGTCCTTTTGTTTTTGGAGTGGCTTTTTCAAAATCTTTTCATCTATCTCTTTCCATGGCTTAAATATGCGGAATAGTTTTGACGAATATCATCCATCTAATGACGTAAAGGCCAAAATTCGGGCTTTTACGTCAAATTTGACATACAATAAATTTTTGTCTAGTAACTGCTTTGACGTACTTGAAAAAAAAAAATTGGAAAAAATAAAATTATTTTTTGGAAATTACATTTTTAAATTTATTTTTGAAATTTTTAATAATAAATTAATTGGAAAACCGGGGTCCGGTCCTGGACTCCTTCAACAAGTCTGTCCACCTATCCGGGTCTCAAACCACGCGACACCATCCATTTGTGCACCCCAAGGCTTCGGGCGTCCTGGTCTACGCCACCTCTCCAGCGCAAGCATAGTCTACCACCATGCCGTCTACCATAGAATGTACCACAAAAGACTTTCCGAGCTGGTTCCTCTTCACTCATTCGAGCTAGGTGCACTGCCCACCGGAGTCTACCAAGCTTAATTTTTGTCAAAATGTGTGCTCCAAGGTAAATTGCGTACAATTCATGATTGTACCGTCTCCGGAATCGTCCTTCCTCACATATGGGGCCAACAATTCTCCTTAAGACTTTTCTCTCGAAAGCGGCTAAGAGGTCGGAGTGTCGTATGTTAAGCACCCAAGTCTCGGATCCATACGTGAGTACTGGCAGGACCATGGTCCTGTACAGCAGAAGTTTTGAGGTTATGGTGAGATTTCTGGATTTGAAAAGCTTTGACAGACCGCCCGCGAATTTCTTCTTTTATATTATTATCGGCTGCTACTATTGACCCAAGGTATTTAAAGGATTGCACCACTTCAAATTCTCTCACTCTGCTGCCTTGATTGTTTGACCAACTGTTCTTCTCGCATTCGACGCCACCATGTACTTTGTTTTACCTTCACTAATGTGCGGCCCCAGATTTTGTGCCGCCTGCTCGATCTGGATGAAGGAATCGTGTACAGCTTGTTCTGTCCTTCCGATGATGTCAATGTCGTCTGCGTAAGCCAGTATCTGGCTGGACCTGTTGACGAAGGTCCCTCTTGTTGCCGTGCCAGAGTCACGGATTGCTTTCTCCAACGGCCTTAAAGTCTATAGACAGATGGTATGTTGGGATGTTAAAATCAAGACATTTTTACATCGCCTGCCTAAGGGTAAAGATCTGATCTGTTGTTGATTTGCCTGGAATGAAACCATACTGAGATTGTCCGATCATGGTTTTAGCGTATGGGGCTATCCGTTCTTGTAGGATAGAGGAGATTATGTAATTTTAAATAAAAAGAGGCTGGGTGCGACCCACACTGATAACTTCCCATTTGTGATCTTGAAAACTTTTTATTTAGTTTTTTTCAAATAATCAAATTTTTTTTAAATATTTTTTGTCAAAAACTGTCAATTAGATATTTGTCAAAATTTAACCTTTCATAAAAAATTGTACTATGTTTAAAATAAAATATTTTAGAACGCACAACCGTTGTTCGTTCTCAGAATATTCGAGCTGAAATACAATTGTAACTACTTTTCTTTAGAATTTTTAACAGTTTTTAATTTTTTGTTAAAAAACTGTCCATTGAATTTTTTTGAAATTTTCACCAGTAGTCAAAAACAACATTTTTCGTAAAATAAAATTATTTTTAAGTTAATATCGTTTTTCCATCTAAGGATATTCGAGTTATAAAAATGATTGAAATAGGCTCTAGGGACCCTGAAACGTCGAGAAATGTCAAAAATTTCAATTTGACAAATCGGACCGATTACAGTAACTCCCGCAAACTAAATTATTAATTCTTTTTATAAATTTTATGTAAAAATTTTAATTATACTATTTCTTCGATCTTAATTACAACTCCCTCAAAGTCGAAATTCCTCTAAGCCAAATTTCACTTTGGCTCGAATTTTTTCGTGATATTTTCTTAGGAAACTTATCAAAAACCATCAGGGTGTCAAATAGAACAAAAAACTTTATTTTTAATTTGTTACTGGTGGCGAAATTCAGGTTTTGATTATTTAACGCTATATTATTTTTCTTCTTCCAAAGACTCGCATGTCAAGAAAAAAAAATGAGAGAACTAAAGACGTTTGTATTGCTTTATATTTAGTTTACCCTTCTGCAAGCTGCAAGCCCTTAGAACACCAGACGACAGCTCGACGGACATTTTGAAATGTTTTGCTTTCACTATATTATGTAATGTATGTGTGCATCTTTATATGAATTCTTCTGCAGATCAACTTTAAGAAGACACGAAGAAGTTATTAGAAAAGAAAAAGAAAAAAAAAGTTGTGCTCGAAGGCTCTGATGATGATTCCAATGCGGTTGGTTGTTTGATGTTATAATGTAAGGTCTTTGAATGGTTAAGAGGGTAAGAAACAGGATTCTTACTACTCGTATATGCTGCTTGGGTGCTATGATTGTTAGAATGGATATTATATTCTGAAACATCACGAAGGGTGCAATAACATGGCTGCCTTGCAACAAAATAGCCTGCGGAAAGTTCCTCTTTTTCTCTCTCTTCGGAGGATTGCAATGTTGGTTTTCACTTGGTGAAGAAACTCCCTTTCGAAAGCGAATATTTATTGAAGTCAGCTTCTTGTTTTTAGTTCTCAATTGAAAATAGAAATTTTAAGATTATAATTTGTAGCTTATTTACAATAATTTTTCAAAGAAATTAATTTTTTATTTAAAGAACTTTAAAACCAAACTAGAAGCAGTACCTAAAGGGTGTTTTTTTAGAGGTGTAGAACTTTGAAATGGAATCAAATAAAAATGAATTTTTAAAATTTACTTTATTTGAAAGATAATCTTTTGGCATTATAATTTATATATGATTTCTGGCATATGACTGATACGGCTGGCTTGGACCTAATTTAGCTCCAATTTTCGATCACTTCTTCCAACATTTGCTGCAGTATATTGAAAATTGCCATGTGAATTTGGGCCTTCAAGTGGCCGATTTATTTAGGCTTATTGACGTAGACTATCAACCTCACATATGGCCACAGAAATTAGTCTAGCGGTGTTAAATCACACGATCTTGGAGTGCAATTCACGGGCTCGAAACGTGAAACAAGGTTGTATAGCGGTTACCATTGACTGTAACGTTCTGGTCAGCACCGTTTTTAAAGTAGTACGGACCAATGATTCCACCAGTTCGAAAAGTACACCAAATAGTCAAAATTTCTGGATGTAACGGTGTCTCAACATACACTTGAGGATTATCTTCACACCAAGTACGGCAGTTTTGTTTTTGTAGCCTTTTAACCAAAAGTGAGTTTCATCGCTTGACAACTTAAAGTTCATTACATCTTTAAAAAAAACACCCTTTACTTTATTTAAACTCTTTACATTATTTTCCTTTGATGCTTTGAGTGAACTCAACAAATATTTATTTCATTACGAATGAAAAGTTGATTGGAAATTGTATGATGAAATGAAATGCAATAATTCTGAAAATTTCCAACGAATTCCGCGAATTAAAATATTTTAAATGAGTAAATTTTCCTTTCTCAAAGTCGAAAATATGTATTTTTTCAGCATGTCAACTTAACCACCAATCCAATTCTGGTAGAGTGGTTTTACGTCATTGTAAACATTAAAGAGCCAAAGAATTTATTAAATGTGACCAAAATCCATTAATTTCACACAAATTTCCATTGATTTTCCCAACTTGTATATACCTACGTGCACACCTTTACCTAACTTTACTAATTTTAATGTACCCTTGAAGTTCAAAAAAAAAAAAAAACTTCCAACAAACTTTTTAAATCTTATCCTTAATTCCTTTTTTGTTATTTGATTTCTTAAATTAGATCGGATTTCAAAAGAAAAAATTTACCTGAAAACTTATTTGAAAATATATTACCATAACAAAATCCTCAGCCGCATCCTTTTTATCGCCTCGCCAAACTTCTCTGATTTAAGTTTTGCCTTTCTTATTCGGATTTTGACAGGATACATGACGAAGGAACCACAAAAAAAAAAATATGAAAAAATGTCCATCGTCTTTGGATGTAAATTCAAAAAACCATAACCACAAATTTCTCCTTTTCTCTTTAGCCATACATATTTTTTTTTTCTTAGATACCATCAACTGTAAATTTATAAAAAAAAAAAATAAACCTACTTAAGAGAAACAATAAAAACGACCTCAAATATGATTATTTTTTTTTTATGTCCGTGATTTTGTTTTTGAAGATAGAAGAAAAAAACCAAAGAATATTGTGGATAGGTAAACTTTTGGATACTTTGACTTTTTTCTTGCATGAAGTTGTAGTGTAGACGTAGAGAGGATAAACTTTATGATTTACAGATTCTTTGATGCGACATAAATGTTTCGGATCGAAACATCAAAGAAACTAACATGATTGGATCATCATGTAAAGTTTTTTTTTTTTTTTTTTTTGCAAAGTTTCAGAAAAACATGTGTGTGTATGAATTTGTAATAAATAAACTTGTCTATGGTAAAGGATGCATTTTTAAATGGAATCATACACTCCGTGTTAGTTGATGGATGTACAACTTTTTTTTTAAAACAAAGTTTCTATTAGAAAGTTTTTAAATGATTTTAAATAACGAAAATGAATTAAGTCAATTCAAATATACTTTATGGTCCTTAATTAGAGCTATTGCTTTCGACCGGAGACCCGGTACATTGAAATGGTACCCGGATAACCAAATTTCAGGGTGTTACCCGGTTATCCTACACATATCCGGGTACCTGTCAGGTGTCGGATACCCAGGCAGCCAATCACGTTTCGCGTACCCGACACCTTGCGGGTACCCGGCTACCCGGGTAATACTCGGTTTGACCCAATCAGTGTACCGGAAACCCGGGTATTAAGAGCTCTATTATTAATAAAAAGTATAGCAACTTTTGATTCTTAAAAATTCGAACTCTAGATTTCTATCAAACTTGACATAGTTGAGCTGAGCTACATCCTTAATGGGTGGGTGAATTTTTTTGAAACTTCGTATATAGTGTTATTGGCGTTGTATCTCCACAAGTTCTTTTTTAAATGCATTTAAAACCAAAATAAAGGTACACTTTTTTTTGGCAAATCAGATTTTTCTCGAAAACGGTTTCGGAGATTTTTTGAAAAAAAATCATGAAGCTGAAGATCGCTGCATCCGAAGTTGTTTTTTCATTTAGAGTTGCAGCTCTCGAAAAGTATCAATGATATTGGAAAATTTTAAACACCAAAATGTTGGGCACAAAATTTCCCAGGGGCGATGTCCGCTACTTTTTAAAAATTTTATCCCGTTATATTTGTTTTTAATGGGTTTTTAAATTTTTCAGATTATTTTTTTGTTTAGACGTGCAGATAGACGAAACTAACGGTAAAAATAAAAAACAAAAAATTGTATCGTGAAGAGCGTCTTTTACTCTAGAGGCGATGTTCCTTACTTTTTTTTTTTTTTACTAAGCGTTTTTAACCATGAAACATAAAAACAAAACTCACAAAACTTTATACCGTTATAACTTCGGATCACCTAACGGTACCAAAAAAAAAGTACATAGAAAAATTAGATTTTTTCAACTCTAGAGGCGATGTTTTTTATTTTTTTTAAATTCATGTTCTAACGCCATTAATTTGCATAAAAACAAATTATAATAAAGAGAAAAAATAACAAAGAAGATACGAACTGCATAGTGCATATACTAAAGGGTGAGCCTTAAATTTATGTGACAACAATATTGGTCTTGTTTTTTTTTTCTTTTTATTATAATTTGTTGTTATGCAAATTAATGGCTTTAGAACATGAATTTTAAAAAAATAAAAAACATTGCCTCTAGAGTTGAAAAAATCTAACTTTTCTATGTACTTTTTTTTTGGTACCATTCGGTGATCCGAAGTTATAACGGTATAAAGTTTTGTGAGTGTTGTTTTTATGTTTCATGGTTAAAAACGCTTAATAAAAAAAAAAATAAAAAAATAAGCGACATCGCCTCTAGAGTAAAAGTTGCTATACACGATACCATTTTTTGTTTTTTTTTTGTACCGTTAGTTTCGTCTATCTGCACGTCTAAACAAAAAAAAATAATCTTAAAAGTTTAAAAACCCATTAAAAACAAATATAACGGGATAAAATTTTTAAAAAGTAGCGGACATCGCCCCTGGAAAATTTTGTGCCCAACATTCTGGTGTTTAAATTTTTCCAATATCATTGATACTTTTCGAGAGCTGCAACTCTAAAAGAAAAAAAAGAAAAAAAATGCAGCGATCTTCAGCTTCATAAAAAATCAATAAATTTAATGAACAAAATTTAATGATAATATGTATCTACATTCTACATACATGCATTGCATACGTATATTGAAAAAAAAATCCTCCCATGAAATCAGTTTTTTTTGTGATGCATATTTTGAAATTTTAGTAGAAAACAGTTTTTTTAATACTTTCCTTGGTAATTTGAACAGAAATTAATTTTAGTTTAAAAAAAAAAAAAAAACGGTACCTCGCATACAAATGTTAAGAAAACGTTTTCAAAAATTTTAAATTTCTCGAAAACGGCACCTTTAATTTTACCAATTTTTTTAATGTACTTATTAGTATTTTTACGACCTATTAAGATAATTTTTAAAAAATTTCATACAAATATTAAAAATTCGTTCCGAAAAAACTTATTTCTGACTTATTAATTTGTTTATCAAAAACAACTTCGAGTCAGTTTGGATACTTATGGAACTACCCTCGTAACTCTACAAACTATGAGTTTAATTTAGGCCACCGAACAGCGTAAGAACTGGATAACAAAATGTTCTGAAAACTTTAAGTAACTTATAGACATATTTTGATAGTTTTATTCAAATGACGTGGAGTGTTTAAATATATGCAAGTAGATTCGGTGTAGCGTAACTTTTTCTATACTTTTTTTTAACCAGCATGCGTAAGAACGTCAATCCTAAAGGATGGACATAATTTGTGTTGGTAGCATTTTATTGAAAATGAGGGTTTGCCACAGTTATGTCGTGGATATATATTTTGAAAAAAAAAAAAAAAACAAATATTATGTAGATACATATTACGATTTTTGTTCATTACGAACTAAAAGTTTGTTGGTTGTTTGGCATATCATGTGAAAATAAGTTGGAAATTTTTTAAGTTTTAAGTTTTTTTTTTTTTGGTAAGCATTAAAATTTTTATGTACTTACATACTCTTTAGAAGAGATTTGAAGGAAGCTTTTTCATTTCAAATGATTTCTCGGAAAAGGTTGTAGAGATTTTGATGAAATTTTTAGATTTTCTTAGTAAAATTGGTTTAAGTAAAATCTGCTGACAAACCTTTTTCATTATTGCCTTGTTTCATAAAATCCTCTCTATGCCTTCGGAAACTGTTCAACTGTTTTGATGAAGAAGACTTTTGACTTTTGATGAAGAAGACTGACAAGAGACTTTTGAAGTCCAATCTCTGTACCTACCGACTAAACATTTTTTTTGTTAAAAATGTTGAACAACTTGAATCTAGTTATTAACATTAAAAAATTCCATTTTAGGTTTTAATAACGAACCACAGAGTGTTTCGATGAGTCTCGTCGAAACACAAAATTTTCAAAATGCTTTGGTAGCATTTTTGAAATATTGAAAAATGATATCATTAAAACAAATTTTAAACAATAATAATAGTTTCCTTTGAAATGTCCTATAAAAAAATTTACCTATAAATTAGGGTGTTTCATTTTCGTGAAATTTTTATTTGTTGAAATAAATTTATTTTCAAATTTTTACATTATTGAAAATTATTTTATTTTTCAACACTATTATGAATTTTTGAGTTAAGCGCACTGGAAACCAGATGGTCTTAGTTCGTATACTCTTGAAGATAGTACCCAGGCCCTCGAAAAGCAATATTTAAACCAATAAATTGAATGGCAATGCCAAAATTGAACCCGTCGATAAAAGGCAATAATTGCTTGCATCTCCAAGGAAATGTCAAAAAATGATAGCATGGTGTTTTGATGGCCTGGTGGACTGGCATGGCATGGCGGTTCAATATTTTTCGTTGGACCAAATTTTTTTCGCCAGAACTATTTTTTTGACAAATAATTTTTTTCGACAGCAAAAATTAATATACCGTTATTTTTTAAAATCAAAAAAACTAAAAAAAAATTTTTATAACTCGAATGTCCTTAGATGGAAAAACGATATTAACTTTAAAATAATTTTATTTTACGAAAAATGTTGTTTTTGACTACTGGTGAAAATTTCAAAAAAATTCAATGGACATTTTTTTACAAAAAATTAAAAACTACAAGAAATTCTACCAAAAATTGGTTAAATTTTTAAATTTTTACAAATATCTAATTGACAGTTTTTGACAAAAAATATAAAAAAAAATAAATAAACTAAAAAGTGGTAAAATTGTTTTTTCGACTCGAATATCTTGTTCTCAGAAAATTTGGTTATTTGAAAAAACTAAAAATCAAGATCACCAATGGAAAGTTATCAGTGTGGGTCACACCCAGCCTCTTTTTTTCATATTTTTTTCACCAATTTTATTCTCGGGGCTTAAGGAAATTTCCAGGAAGAATTATTTATTAATAGAATTTTTTTTGACAATATTTTTTTGTGTAAACAATTATTTTTGGTGCACCTTTTTTTTTTTGTTGATAATTTTTTTTCTAATCTTAGCTTTTTTTTGACGAAATTGTTTATCTGCGTTTTTACTAGCCATTTTTTTTAGGACAATTATTTTTTTCACAACAGGTTTTTATTTTTTTAAATTTCTATTTCTGCACCAATGAATTTTTAAGAATTAAAATATATTTCCGTTCGAAAACACTTTTAATCAAAAGAAACGCAGTGCAACGGAGTTGGACAAGCGGGACAGTGGCAGTTCCCCCAATAAATGAGTTAACAGTAAGACTACAAGTAATAGTGCTATTTAAGTTATTTCCAATATTTGACGGTGTGGCCGGCGCGTCGCTTCGTAAAGTAGGCCATCTTTTTGTTTTGAATACTTGCCCATGTGATCAAATTAACTGGCAATGAAAATCGTGTTCTTAGCTACTTTAAATAAAAAAAAAGTAAGATTAAAAAAATGTTTCCTCTCAAATTGAAACACCCTACTCTACATAATGATTGTATGACCTCATTACTCCCAAGTGAGGTGACCCAAAAAAAGGAGATTTAATAAAAGTCTTTTTTTCAAATTCACTTTCCTTTCGAACTTTGTACGCTCGCCCTAGATTAGTTATATTCTAACAAACTGCAACGCGTCCTCTAATCAAGGGATTTAACAAAAAAAAAAACTATAATATAATTCCAGCAAACAAATCTTATTATTGCCATCAACCCAATTTATCTACCACATAGACAGTGGTCTACATTTTGGAACTGTATAGAAGTCCTGGAAACAAAAAAATAGAGCCAACGAAATAGTTTAAAAATTGAAGCAATGCAATAGAGGAAGAAAAAAACCAGCAAAAAATTAAAGAAACGGAAGTGGTTTATTCAGCATTATTCTCATACCAACTACTGCTACTGCTACTAATATATATTTTGGTAGCACGTACTTTTGGGCTCTTTTCATAAAATGATAACTTAACTTTCTGGGCGTGTGCGGTGCGGTGTGGTATGGTGATGGTTTGCATTATATACGTATCCTGGCTGGCTTCTGGCACATTTTTTCAGTGTATATCCTGGATTTTACAGCAGTAGTTATACCTAGTCTCTCACATGGGTGGCATTGGGTTTGCTTGCTCTCAGCTCAGCGGCACATGATTGGTGTGAAATGCACCTCAAACATAAAAAACTTCTTTGCTATATTCAAGTAACTCTACTCGCACAGGAAAACCAAGAGTTGACTATTCCCGGCGGTGTGGTGTGCCTTTTGAAATTTTTTCAACATTTTTTCTCCAAACTTAAACCTTAGGGGCCTTTTTTTTGAGTTCCAGGAGTGGATGACGATTTATTTTTTTTTACCTAAACATCGTCTATTTGAAGGTGAATTTTGGGAACTTATACTGTAAAAATTTTAAGGGTTGCCTGGCTTGTCAGATCCGCCCCTGTTTGTATTTTTTAAGGTTTTTTTATATTTTACCTGTTTTTTTTTATAATATTATATTTTATTCTCTGTGTGAAATGAATACTTTGTGGTGTCGTTTTGGAAAAGTATATACGCCGTCAGTGCAGTGGTAATGGAATTCACGTCCTCATGTCCACGTGAATTCTTTTTAACGTTCGTCGGTAGTTTAAGATATCCAGTTTATTTTATTTAATGTGTTTTTTTTTCTGGTGGACATTCATAAATTGTTCTACACTCAGTTGCTTTCTCTATCCTTTGGCCTGGCGAATATGTGAAGGGGAAAAAATATTTTCACCTTTTGCAGTATTATGTCCTTTTTGAGACATCAGGACTTAAATTTTTAAAGGTGTACCTAACCTATTTACGTTTCGAGAGATGCATTCTACCCAAATGGTATAATGTAAACGCGGTAGCACGAAAATAAAATATTTGAAAGTAGATATATGTACATATACAGCTGCGGTAAAAAAAATAGCACCACTACGAGAACCCAATTTCATTTAAAAATAAAGTTTATGTCAATATTTTGAGGGAAATTTTTGATATGCAAAAAGACTAAATTTAATCAAAAGAACACATTTAAAAAAGAATTGCAACTTTTATTCATCAATTTTTAAAAAAAACTTAAATTTTCTCCAAAAACTCTTATTAATAGGCGGTAAAAAAAATAGCACCATTGCTTTATCATGCAACTTAAAACTAAAACATCGTAAGAATACAATTTGTTTTTATCATTTTATTTTTAAGAAGTACCTAACCCACCAAAATCAGTACTTTGCTGCTTTGGCTCTTACAGTTTTACAACGTCTGTTCATCGAATTTACCAAATGTTGGCACCTTTCAATCGAAATATTCTCCCAGGCGACCTTCACGGCAGACCAGAGTGCTTGGTTACTTAACGGCTTAGCGTCAGAGACTCCTATCTTAACATCTGCCCAAAGATTTTCGATGGGATTTAGGTCAGGCGATTGCGCTGGCCACTCCATCACATTAACTTCATGATCTGCTAACCATTTTTTTGCCTTCTTACTGGTGTGCTTGGAGTCACTGTCCTGTTGGAAGACCATAAAAGTTGCATCTCTTCCTCTGCATAAGGGAGTATAATGTTTTCGACTATATTAAATAAACGTGTTGATGCATGATGGGTTTGATCCAATATATGGGCCCAACTCCATAGTAGGAAAAACAAGCCCACACCATTATGCTCGAACCTCCGTGCTTAACTACTTATTTCGTGAAAAAAACCGTTACCTTTTTAGTGCCAGAGATACACAATACAGAGAGATGACAGTTCAAGCAATAACAATTAACAGTATAGTTGCTTAAAATATTTTTCTATTCACTCAATTGCAGAAGTAAAAATGAAACTTGTACCAGTAGTGCTATTATTTTTACCGGCACTGTATGTGTAAAAAGATATTTGGGTCAAGTGTGGATATGTTTTTTTAATCATGCTAGTTTCGTTCTGGTTCTTTATGAAAGTAAATGAAATTTTATATGCTAACGTGAAAAATGTTGGTCATAGTATTGGCATTTTACAATTTTTGGTATTGCACGTATGTAGGTGTAATGTATAAGTACATGCAGTGCATGAACAAACATACACCTAGTTAAATGGGAAATTTAAATTCCTAGAAATAAAGATGATGCTCATTCATACTCAGTCTTTTAGTATAATTCAATTATAAAGCTTAGTCCTTTATATTTTATAGTTTATGCTAAGTGATGTGATACACAATAAAATTCTTCTCCAGTTGTGTTATTAAAGGCTTTTGGAAAAAGTTAAGGTTTAGAATTTAAAATTTAAAAATTTAAATCTAGGATTTTATTAAAAGCTGAAGAAAAGTTATTATAAACCTCGTGGTGAATACATATGGTTGTTTTATCAATCTCAGATTTACAACATTATTTTACAACAATTTATTATAATTATAATTACCGTCATTGCACATCAAGTTAAGTAAAATTAATGTATTCAAACTTTTTTGTGTTTCGGAAGTTGCAATATAGTTTCCAATGTTCTGTACTTCAAAATTCCGTAAATATAAAATTTTGTAATCTTAAATTCAGCAAAAACGAAATTGAGAAGTTTTTTTCAAAAATTTTTGTGTTCAAAAATTCTATTAATGATTTAAAAAAAAAATGGGGAACGGGTCGTTTTTCTGTATTCCAAAATTGTGGAAGAGAAAAGTTCTGTTTATGGGTCAAGAATATTATGAAGATAACTCTGTGTTCGATAATTCTTCCTTAACATTATTATGTATTCCAAATTTATGTATAAATTAAATCTTGCATTTAAAAATATCTAATATACTCTATTTCAAAACTCTGTAAATCTAAAATTCTGTATATCAAAACGTCTACATTAAAAATTCTGAATGATTTTAATCAGGTTCTTAAGTCTCTGTTGAATTGAATTTTTCAGAATTTTCAAGATTTTGAAACAGAAATTTTTTTAAATTGAATTTTGGCATTTACAGAATTTTAAAATAACAAAATTTGGAATACAGAATTTTGCTACATTGAATTATGGCACTTACAGATTTATAATCTGAGCCTGAAATTGGTTGGTTTCGAAATTGGTTTTAGAAAAACCATATTCATGGAAATAAAACATCAAATCCAAAATAATTTTTGTCCAGTAATACCTAATAGCCAATCTAATAGAATCTTTTCTAGAAGTCAAAATACTGTCGAGGTTTGGCACGGATGATTAAAAGTAAGCCTAATTTATAATCTTATTGAAGGTTTTACCTACACACCTTTTGTTTATTTGTTTTAAAACCAGAAATAACGGTACTTTGTCAGAAGCATTTAAAATTTATAAAAAATCATTAAATGCTTCAGTTTTAAAAATTTTTGTTTCGAGTTTAAAAAAAAAAAACATATTTTTAAAATTTAAATATGTAACGATTCAATAAATATTTTTGAAAATCGTTACAAAACTGTTTTTTTTTTAAACAACGATACTTGTTTTTTTTTTTACAAATTTTTCATAAATTTTTCGGATTAAATTTAACCTTGTTATTGAAACCCCTAATTTGTTTTTTAAGTGTTCATACAAAACGGATAAAAAATATCTGTGTTTAATATTTTAAAAACGTGTGGTTTAAATTTAGGCTGGTTTTCAACGCGAGCGTTCATGAAAAGAAGGATGATTTTTTGAGTTATCAGTTTCATTAATTTATGAGCACTCGGTGAAAACCAGCCTTAAAATATTAATTTTTTAAATCTGTCCTAGCATCATCAATGATCTAAGTGTAAGCCGAATTATCATCAATTTACAAAAACTGCTAATAATCCATATCCAATTTCTCTTTTTGAGCCCTGACCTTTTCACTTAAAAAAATTAATTTAATTAATATATCCCATAGATCAATAAAAAAAAATATTGCCTTTAAGTGATAAAAAAATATGAAAACATACTTGCCCATATTTTTCTCAGTTAAATTATAATAATCCTTTGTCTTCACAAATATAAATTAACATTTTTTTATTCATATATACATACCACTATAACTCAGATATCATCATGTATTGGTAAAATAAAACATAAAAAAAACAAAATTTTAATTAAAAATCACTTCGGATTAAAATATTACCCTTATACGCATTAAAGCTCTGATGCATTTCCATTGGTAATATTGGCAAAGGAAACTCATTCCATCTCAGATGACAAGCACTTCGATAGCGCGACCGATATCCCTGCATGAATAGTTCAACAAAAAAAAAGAAGAGAAGAGAAATGACTTTTATTAATCGATATTTATGTATATCCTATGAACCTACTTTCATGTCCTTTCGGACAAGTAGCATAAAACATGTGAAATTACTTCACACATCCTGTCACAGACCGTACGAGTTACGAGTATATGCTGTGATAAAGGCAAACGAACGTCGAACAGCTCGGCGCGGCACGGCAGAGTAGGTCAACAACCCTGCCTGCTCATTAATTTCAACAAAAATACTTATCTACATGGTGAGTACACAGAGAATGTGATGCATATCATCATCACCATCACTATATCTCAACTCTTGTATTCGTATAGGTTTAACACAAATATCCTTCCTGCTTCCATTTTTTACGAGCAGCAAAAACAAAAAAAAAAAAAATGTCGAAAGTAATTTTATTTTATTTACCCAACCATTTCTACGTGTCTGTGCTTTTTCTTTGTGAAACGAAAACGAACTCGCTAGCTGGGATTTACGTTTGCCAGACGACCGACACACACAACCTTTAAATAAAAATGCAGTTCTATATTTACTTATCATGGCCAACTTCACCCCGAGACCGCACCCGAACTCAAATTCACCAAAGCCCAAGCTTGATTCAGGGCTCCACATTTCCAACAGCATCCAATTCAATTGCAGCAGGTGATCCAAAAAATACGTGAGATTCACACCGGGTATAATTTATGAAGGCTCTATTTTTTCACCCCTACCTACTACTCGTATGTCATTTGCATTTTTTTTTTTTGAATTTTTTGTTCTCATCATATGGCATTCGTCCTTGCCCCAGCTTCAAAATGTTGGTATACTTGGGTGCAAAAAAAAATGCTTACTATGCATTTTATTTTTTTTGTTTCAAACAGCATGATGGTTTTTTTTAAAACTTGTAACGTGAAAAGAGTTGGTGAAAGGTATTTAAAGTATTTTATTTTATTCTTTATACACTTTTTATATGGTAACATCAATCTGAGTAATGTCTTTGAGCTTAAGTCACTTCTAGACGTCTCTTAAAATTCATATTCTTTTAGTATGTTGAAATGTGAAGAATTCTTTATTTAACAGAAGGCGACAGGTTATGTTGTGTTGTAGTTTTTATATTAAAACCGAATGAGGCAAAAGTTGTTCTAAATAAATAATAAATGTCTTGAAAATAAGTTTTAGTAATTTTATTTTAATTTTTTTGAGTGTACAATGTACATTGTTGTTTATTTTTCATTTAAGAAATCTTGCGGGCTTGTGTCTGCCAGGGCAAAAATATTGACAGACCAGTTTTCAGACGTTATAAATGAAAAAATATTAATCCAGGGTTAATCCACTACTTTTTCATTTTATTACGTTCTCATAAAACTCCAATTCAAAAAACAAGTAATAAAACCAAGTTAAGTGCTTCATAAATTATTTATTTACTTAAAAGTCCAACCTCATTAAAATAAAAATAAATGTTTTTCTTAGAAAAAGGTGATTTTGGTTTTTAAATTTTTTTTTTTCAAAACGACATAAAATTTCTTCATCCGGTTTTATGGTTTTTACTTAAAATTAATAACAGCATTTAATTTTGATATTTAAATTAATATTTAATTTAGAGCTATTGATTTCGACCGGGTACCCGGTACACTGAACAGGTACCCGGGTACCTGTGTAACCAAATGTCCGGGTATTACCCGGGTTGACGGGTACCTCGGTAACCGCAAGGTATCGGGTACCCGGGTACCTGAAACATGATCGGGTACCCGACACCCGTGTAATACCCGGAATTGCCCGGGTATCCGGCTACCCTGGTAATACTCGGAATTGCTGGGTACCCGGGTATCAAGAGCTCTAATTTAATTGTGTACATTCAAAAATTTTTTTTTCATTTTTTTTATCAAAATTTTGACTTTGAAAATAAATTTTTAAAAACTATTCCTTAGAACAGATTTATTTAAAAACAAAATAAAAGAAGAAGTTTTTGACTTTTCAAAAAGATATCGCACAACATTGTGGGTGGAGCCGTTGATTTTAAATAATTTTTTTTCCATTTTAAGTAATTTTTTTTTCGAAAATTGCCCCTCCCTTTTATTTTATTTTATTTTATTTTATTTTATTTTATTATATTTAATTTTATTTTATTTTATTTTATTTTATTTTATTTTATTTTATTTTATTTTATTTTATTTTATTTTATTTTATTTTATTTTATTTTATTTTATTTTATTTTATTTTATTTTATTTTATTTTATTTTATTTTATTTTATTTTATTTTATTTTATTTTATTTTATTTTATTTTATTTTATTTTATTTTATTTAAAAATTGTGTAGAATTTTTTTTATGCATTATTGAGTTAATAACGTTGGTTCAGTACCACTTTTAATGTAAAAAAAACCATAACTGCCATACAAAAATATTTGCCATTTTTGTAAAATTCATTTTCTTAATTTTCGGAAAAGGCTTCACAGATTTAAAAAAAAATGAAAAATGGAAATGTCCCCTATTTACATGATGATGTCTAAACGGGTACGTTGGTTCGATTTATTTTAAAATTGGTAAACATAGTTTTTTGGGCATTCCACAGAGTGATTTTTTACATATTTCTTTTTTAGAAAATCTTAATTTTCTCAAAAACAGCCCCGAATTAAAAAAAAATTTCAGCAACAATTTGTGTGGTCCTTAAAGTAGCTATGGACTTTTATTTTGCACTTGAATAGTAAGTTTTCATATATATGAGCATCCGGAAATATGGCAACGATATTCCAACATCACGTTCAACTGACTTGTGTGAACGTTGCGCAAATTGTGTATCGTTTTTCTTCTTGAACCTACAACTCCTGTTGTTTTTTCTTTGTTGCTGGTTTTTTGAATGATTTTTCTTTTATTTTAGGTCCTTGCAATATTGTATTTTTCTATTTTTATATTGTCTTTTATTTCGAGTGGCCTTTGTCCAATCAAGACTATATACCATGATGATGCGACCATACCCGATTATATAACATTGCATCATTGGATGCAACAGGTTATTTGGTTGGAAAATGCTGAATCCTGGATAACTTGTTCTATTGTGTTTTTTTGAATCAGGCGCGTTTATAGTATATTGATGGGTGATAATGACGGACTCAATTGAAATCATATGGAATCAAGTTAGTTCGTGATTGGACTATAGATTGAGTTGATTGTGAGAATATAGAAGTTTTATAAAAGACAAAATGTAGAGTGATCGACCATCATTTTTTTTTTTGCTGGGACTTAGAAAAAGGAATTTAGTGAAACAATTAAAATTTACATTCAATGGATTGCATTTTCAAACATTCGTAATTTTATTTTGTCCTTTTAGTCCTAGTTTGTTATAGTCATAGAATCTTGAGATGAAATTCAGACTCAAAATAATTTATAATTAGCTTAGGTTAACAAACAAATTAATTGTATTCGGTTAATATTCAAGTTTTGGCATCTGAAATTATACAAAAACAATTTAACGTCTAAACATAAAGACATATTATTCAAACGCTGTCTCTTGTGTATTTATACGAAACTATTTAAAAGGAATTTGCATTAATTAGGAGTAACTTTATCCAAAGTTTAATTCAAAAATTCAACTTCATAGTCATAGTGTTATATTTACCTTATACTCACACGTACACACATACATATATTAAGATTCTAATTAAATTTTAGTTTTCCCAACTTCAACAAGCAGAGTAATTTTCTTTAGAATTGCGCGAACTTTCGTCGAAAATAACTTACAAATTATATTTTATAACTGTGCATGATAAAAATAAAAATTTGCATAAATTTTGAATAACTGAGCGAATATTTTTAATTAAGACTTTCTTTCTACCTGGGTTAAAATGCAGAATTTCAACATCAACTATTTATAATAGACATTTTATGATATATTGTCATTGGAAAGATGCAGTCATAAAGATACAATTTAAAAAAAAAAAAAACCAAGACTACTTTACTTTTATAGCTTTTGCCATAATAAGGACAAAATTCTGTGAAGATATTTTTATGAATAAATTATAATGAAATATTAATTTGGTTTTACGTAAAGTGGAAACTTATGTTTGTACCATGCACATTACACACCCAGTGCATGCTGTTGTTGTTGTTTTAATTTCTTAAGGACTCTTCTAAAGAATTCTTCCTTAAATGCTGCAGTTTATTAACTGACTAAATTGAATGTTGCTTTTTTTTAAAAGCTCAAACGAGTGATTAAGAAGAACTACATTTAAGACTTGCTTCGTTTTTTACTCAAACCAGCCGGGTGTTACAGGGCAAGTAGCCTAAATGGGTGGGTAGATTTTCTTGAAACTTATGTTGTTCCATGGTTCGTATCTTCACAAGTTTTTTGTAAGTAGCAAAAATAATGGTACCTGCCATATATGTCTTTATTTTTTTGTCATTTTGAAAATCCGATTTGTCTTTAAAACGGGTCAAATGATTTAAAAAGACGAATTACATAAATTTCAAAATGTGGTATGTACTAGGTACAGTAATAACCTCCCATAGAATTGTTTTTAAAATAAAATTATTTTTATAAATTAAATATTTCGCAAATGGTTCCATAAATTTTTTTGAAATTTGGTACAACAACATTTGATTGTTCTTTTTGAGTGTATTAGAAGTAGAACTAATTAAAAAAAAGAGGCTGGGTGCGACCCACACTGATAACATCCCATTTGTGATCTTGAAAACTTTATATTTAGTTTTTTTTTCAAATAACCAAATTTTCTGCGAAACAAACTTTAGCTGTTAAATTCAAACAATCATTATTTTAAGATTGAAAAGAATTTTAATTATTTAAAGAGATTTACGAAATGCACATATATTTTAGAGATTGTTGATGTATAAGTTGTTTCCACGTGACCAAGTTCCAAGTTTACCTCCTACTTCCACGCTTTTGGTGGAATTTTCTTAGCTCTGTTTAAATTTTTGTTTAAAATGTCAGTTAAGTATATGTCAAATATATACCCGCTGTAAAAAATTTTATTATGTATAAAATTAAATATTTAATTGCAAAGTCAATATCATTGTTCGTTCTCAGGATATTCGAGCTGAAATACAATTGTAACTACTTTTCTTTAGAATTTTTAACAGTTTTTGATTTTTTGTTAAAAAACTGCCCATTCAATATTTGGCAAAATTTTAGCAGTTGCTAACAATTATGTTATGTAGAAAATAAAACAAACAAGAAGTCAATATCGTTACCTGTTTTTGAGAAATTTGAGTCGAAAGACAATTTATACCAATTTTTGGTAGAATTTTTTGTAGTTTTTAATTTTTTGTAAAAAACTGTCCATTGAATTTTTTTTAAATTTTCACCAGTAGTCAAAAACAACATTTTTCGTAAAATAAAATTATTTTAAAATTAATATCGTTTTTCCATCTAAGGATATTCGAGTTATAAAATTTTTTTTTTTATTTTTTTTTTGATTTTAAAAAATAACGGTATTTTGATTTTTTTCCAAATTCATATCAAATTTGTATGACGTCATAATGTGTCAAATAAAATTTATTTTAAGTCAATAGCATTATTTGTTCGCGAGATATTTGATCCCAACCAAAGTTTTCACTTATTTTTTAAACTGCTATAGTAAAAAAACAACTGATTGAATATTAATAAACACCCTTTCAGCTTCTTTCGAAATTATTATCTGTAAAACAAAATTTATTTCAAGTCGATATCTCTACTCGTTCTTGAGATATCGACGACGAAAAAAGGTACCAGACCGTACGGACGTACGGACGTACAGACGTACGGACGTACGAACGTACGTACACACGCACACACAGACATCTCTCTAAAAATGATTGATATAGGCTCTAGGGACCTTGAAACGTCGAGAAATGTCAAAAATTTCAATTTGACAAATCGGACCGATTACAATAACTCCCTATGCGAAGTTAACAAGAGAAAAAGGAGGTTAAAAAAATCCATTTTTTTCCTGACAACTTTTTTTACCACTTACCCTGAAATTAAAAAAAAAACTATGACAGAACTTTTTCTGGCAATTTTTTTTACAATTTTTTGTTAACAATTAGTTTAGATCAATTTTTTTTAAATTTAGCATTTTTTTCAACCATTTTCTTGAGAATGAAATTTTTTTACGATAAATTTTTTCTTGCTCAGTAATATATTTTCGGAATTTTTCGACATTTTTGTGGACGAAAATTTGTGCTGACAAAACTTAAGGTGCCGTACAACAAACTTGTTATAAATAGTATTCAATACAAACACTTTGAAAAAAAAAAATTTTTTTTAAAATTGACGATCGATTTTTTTAATTTGGCTCCTATCGGTTTTTCCAGTGCCATCTTAAATATTTTGTATAGGGCTGATCACGAGACGACTTTTGAAGTTTCGCCTCGGTCTCGTCAAGAAAATAGTCTTTTCTGGTCAGAAAAATTACAAGCAACCATTTTATTCTAGGAGCTGTCTCCTGTCAGTATTGTAATAATCAATTTTTTGTTTCTTTTGGAAACCCGGCCAAGACACCTTTGCAAGTGTTGGATATCTATTAAAATTATATCTCTTCTGATTTCTCGAGACAAACCCGGGACTAAAATTATAAGATTGGCCTCATGTCCAATGACCAGCCTAATTTTGTACAAAAATACATTTTCTTTTTAAAAAAAATTCTACCTTACCACGAGAATGTTAAAATACTGTCAAAACACATACTTATTGCATTTCTCGAAAACGCCTCTTAGAATTTCGATAAAAAAAATTTGTATGTTCCAAAATTATACTGGCCTATAATTTAACACAAAAGAATTTCAAAGATATGTGTTCGGAGAACATGTATTAAATAAATTGTCATCATTGAAATTAAGATGGACCTTTGTGCCCACTCTTCCCTATTTTGTCTGTTTTTCAAAAAAAAAAAAATTAATATTCAGAGTTAAAAAAAATTTTTATTTATTTTTAAAATTTAATTTTGAACAAAAAATGTCGGAATCAAAATCTTCTTTCATCCTGATTAAATGGTAATTAAATCATCATCAAACATAATTGAATGAAAATTTAAATTTTTTTATAAATTCAACACTATGTAATAACCTTGAAGTAGTTTTGTGTATACATTGTAAATACTTTATTGTTATGATTCTATAAATCATATTTGATTCGCATATAAATTTTCCTTGCAAATGTACTAGTATGCCCTCGAGAAGAATAAATGCTATGGTTCATTGTCATTGTGACAAAATATTCTTAATGTTAACAAAAGTCCTATAGAAATTGAATGAATTCAAAAATGTTGCTGGGTATATGTATATGTAGGTATAATGCCGTTGCCGTGCATACAAAATACTTTTGTCAACAAATAATAATGACTGCACTCTCTGTATTGCACATAAAAACTAATAAACCCTGGCTAACATCTTAATACAATGCAATGCATCAAGTTACATTAATGATGATGATGGTTGGGAAGGACGGTTTTCAAAAACGGTCTCTCTCTCTCTCTCTCTCTCCCTCTCTCTTGGCTTAGATGAAAACAAAATCATGCGAAGTGGATATAACTTGGTCGAAGGTAGTTGCTCTATCAGTATTGAAGTAAGAAACTTATTATTTAGTTTTTTTCAAAGTTAAAAAACTTTGAAATGGAATAAAGCAAAGATAAATTTTCAAAATTGGCATGAAACTGTCTTTATTCGAAAGCTAATAATTTGGCATTATAATTAAAATATGAGGTCAAATTTTTGATTAATTTTTTCAACATGTTGTCCTCCAAGTGGTCGATCTTTTCGGGTTTATCGGCATAAACTAGCGACTTTACGTATCCTCGCACGATCTTGGAGGCCAATTCGGGGGTCCAAAACGTGAAGCTTTGCAGTTTCCTCCAATAAATCAACTGTCGCACGAACTGTGTGACATGTTGAGCCGTCTTGTTGGAACCACTGACCATCATGGGTTGTTCAATTGAGAAACGAAAAAGTCAGTAAGCATGGCTCTACAGCAGTCACCATTGACTGTAACGTTCTGGTCAGTATCGTGGTTCCACCAACCCATAAAGAACTCCAAACAGTTAGTTTTTTCCGATGTAACGGTGTCCCAAAATACACTTGAGGAATGTTTCACTCCAAATACGGCAGCTTTGTTTATTGACATAACCATTCAACCAAAAGTGAGCTTCATCGCTAAACAACATTCTCTTATCAAAATCGAGATCAACTGGCCATCTTGTTTCGGGTCCATTCATCGAATCTACGCCTTGCTAGGTGATCGTGTCACTTTAATTCAATGAAATGTCAAACTAAATACAAATCGTTTAACAGTTTGTTAAAATGGCCGCCCGTTAAAATGGTGTTGGCAACTTAAATCAGTTTCAAATTTTTTACGAAAGCTTAAATCTCCCTTAAGAAAAATAATGTTTCCAAAAAAAAACTCAATTTAATTGCATGGACTTTCGGGCTATGTTGCGTTGGTTTTTTTTTGTACTTTATGTGCAAATGTATGTAAAAGGCTTTCGCCTTGAGCTAGGCAACGCAATCATTTCCTCGATTTGATGTCAATTGTTAAACAACACATACAGCTCGTCATTATTATAGCCCTTGTCGTTCATCACATCCTTAAATCATTACCATAGCATCGTCAACGCCATCGCCATAGTGTGTTTTTTTTTTTTTTTGAAGTTCATAAAGCAACAATAAAATTCAATAAACTTACCATATTTATGTACAAATGGTAATGAAGAGTTGGATCGTAGAATACTAAAGGCAAGGACATAAAAATTGACTCAGATTGAACAAACAATAAAAAGTATTGTTTTAGAGCTTGTTGCTAGAGTTTATTAAAACTTCAGTGACACTCTGTCATCGATATATTCGATCCTTCAGTAAGGTCATGGTTAGTAAAAGTGCGCGTTAGCTAAACGTTCGAAGGGTATTCAAAAAATGTATAAAGTTTATTGATTGTTGTATTTAATTTTGCCTTAATTTAGATTTGGGCTGAATTTTGAAGTGTCGTCTTGATTTTATCTGTTTAGTGTGAGAAAAACAAGAAACAATAACTTGAATCTAGAAGCTGCTTACTAAATTTGAAATTTGAAATATTTAATTTTATGCTTTAAAAAATGCAAATTTTGAACGATTTTATTTACCGCAAAGACCACCGATGAGTATGTAAAAATAAATGTGCACTTGGGCGTATACGCAATTTTTCCTCTTTTACAAACTTTCTTTTTGTTCTCGAGCATTTAACGTTGGTTTTATTCATTAGAGTGGGCTAACGGTTCTTTAAATTCTTATACGCTTTGACTTGCATAAGTTTTGACAAAAGACTACTACTATTTTACTGTAACATCTTAAGGTTTTGAAACTGGAAAATGAAGATTGTCCTTGCCCCCTTGACTTTTAAGTTGTGCATAACTGATAATTGCTCACGTTTGAATATCATTTGTCTACAAATTTTAGAATAAATTGGACATTTTGAATTGAAACCACTTTAAAAAAATTGATGAATAGTGAAAAAATAATCCGAAAATAAAATTCTATATTAAATCTTTAGTCTATGTTGTATTATGTTGGACACAAAATTTGTCTTAAAATTTCGAAAAATTCTCTAGAGTGTTAATTTTCATTTCCTTCTATTTTTAATCAATGATTCAAAAATAGAGGGGTCATGTAACACCCCTCGCAAATTTTTAAAATGTAATTCAATAGAAAATTGTTTGTCTATATACGATGAAGAATAATTCCTAGGACAATTTTGTCTTTGAATTATTTCTAAAGTTTTTTAAAATATGTGAATACATTTTACTTGCAAATTATTTTGGTTTGTATAAAAATTCGAACTCTAAATCAAAAATCCGACCTTCTTCTGTCTATCTCCAAGTACCTTCACCTGCAAGCTAAACTAATAAATCGATTTTCTTGGAACATGATATTAGTAGGCAATTCTCCAGGAGGAGTTGATTTTTTTGCTCCAAAAATAACGGTATTATATAATCGTTGAGACAAGACAATTTTATTTTGAAAACGGCTCCAACGAATCCTATAATTTATAAGGAATTCAAATTATTTAGACAAAAAATATTTAAAAAAAAACTGTTACACTACCTGACAAAAGAACGGTTTGGCGAATTGTGATCAAAATTTTATTAAAGAGGTTCTATGAGGCCACGAGAGCAATAGTGGCGTAACTAATAAAATCCACTTTAGAGCTGCCAGATATTTAAAAAACAGGCTGGTTTCTTTAAACATTTTTTGTATTTTCCCTTTGACATTTTTGACTAATCTTAAAACGTGGAAGAGTTTGAAAATAGACATACTTTGTAGGACCAGCTTTTTTTTTATTCAACATTTTTCTGTTTGTGAGATTTTTTAACAGAGATTTTGTAGAAAAAAAAATCAGATGAAGTCATTTTCAAAATTTCGAATGGTTTCTCTTTCTTGCCGAGGAAATGACATTTACGATTTACCCAATCATTTGGGACGAAGATATCCTTATAAAAATTTTGTATTCTTCTCTATTAAACCAAACTCTTATTCACATGCTAAATAGGAATGGCCACTAACTAAAAATTAATGATCGATTTCTTCAACCACAAAATCGGGATAAGTTACCATAAATTGGCACAACAGTGAAAGTTTTATATTTCTATTTTGGCTATGGACGTTCTTAAAATAATGCATTCTTATGCATTATTACAAGATCTAATTTCTTGAGGCCCGCCTTGACGCTTTAGACTCATCCAAAACATAATTGTGAACTTTTTGATTGCCCATATTATGTATACCAAATTAAATGGTCACAATCTAAACAGTTTCTTAGAGAATTATGATGGTTACACCACTATTGCACTCAAACTATGATCACATTTCAAAATGCAATAACACCTTTTTGAGTGCCATCTGGTTTTGAGTGTAGATACATAGCTGCATAAAACTATTTTTGTATTAAAATAGATATATTAAGGACCCATTTTCATGAAAAACTAATTTTTGAAAAAAAGTGGGTTACGCCACTATTGCACTGACGGCCTCATATAATCTCCATAATATTGCATATCAAAATACAAAAAAAGTATTCTTTGGATTTTTAAAAGAAAAATCCATTTTTTTTGAAAATTCAATATTTTGACATTTTTTTTTGAAATTTTATTTTGGAGAACCAATAAATACTTAAAACTTGGATAAATTTTTTTTCTAAAATTACTTAAAAAGCTTAATACATAAGAAAATAGTTTCGGAAAAAAACGTTTTTTTTCTTCAAAAATTCGTTTTAGTTATTTTTCATCAGATGGAATCTTCAGTTTCGAAGTGAAACTTCGGTTTTCGTTTATTTCAGCAATTCAATTAATGAATTTTATGATTTTTGAATTTTTTGATTTTTCTTTTCTTTGTTTTGTAATTGAAATTCGAAAGTCGTAGACCTTGCATTTTTTAAATATTGAAAAAATAAATTTAAAAAATATTGAAAAAAAATTGTAAAATTTGTAAAACAATTTAGTCAACAAATATTTACTTTGCCAAGAAATTTCGTCGAAAAAGTATTATGTCTGCATTAAAAAAATTGGCGAGAAAAAATCTATCTACAGCAAAAAAATTAAAGAAAAAAAATCTTAAAATTTTGTCGGGGCACTACATTGAATTTTTATTCATCGCCTGCAGATCCTGGAGTCTACAGATCATGCAATCAATGAGTCAGTTATGTACGAGTTTATATTTATTTTAAAAATATTATAAAAAGCTGACGCACATTCTTTTCAATTTGACTCACATAATTAAAGAACAATTTTGTGTGACCTTAAATTTTTTTTGAATTCAATAACTTACTACCTGATAACATTTATGCTTAGAGTAGAAAATCCCACTTCATATATCCAAGTAATATGCATAAAACAACCGGAAGATATTTAAAATGGGTCAGGCGTCATATTTTTTCTGCTGACATTTCCTGTACCGAAGCGATTTTTTGTGAAAGCAGCAAAATTGTATACATTTTTGTTCGCTTAAAAGCTGTGCGTTCTATTCTGTTCTATTCGGTGCGGTGTACAAGTACATAACTTTGTATTTTGTGTGTTGTGCTTTTTGTCTTTGCAATGCAAAAACTCAACGCTGTTGGAGCACTTGTCGCTTCATCCTGTTCAAAACTCTTTTTTATGTATAGTGGGTATATACGATGGCGTCAATGGCTTCCATGCTAGAAAAAAAAAACTTTTTCCTATACCCAGCCGTTTTTTGTCCTTGCTGTTTTATTTGCGCTTTAATGTTTACTTTTAGTTTGGTTGATGTCTTTTACAAAAACAAAAACCTACATTACATTTTATGCTCCATTGTAAGGGCTGCGTAACGTAAAACGGACGGACGTAGTAGGTACAAACTATTGAATATAAATGCATGTAGAACACTAGACGCCCCAAGCAGACACTATTCAATTTTCTAATGTTCGTTTAGATACTCGTCGTCCTTCATAGTTTATATGGTAGGTCCTGGGAGGTATTAGATTTAGTTGGAAAATCTATATTTCACCTTTTAACTAAACAGTGAGTTTGTTTTTACTTCGGGTTATTGTATAAAACTTTTTGTTCGACCTTCACAAATCATCAAAAGTTTATTTTTTTTTTAGAATTACGATACAGGAATTATGAAGAGGAAAATTGGTAGATGTGAAAACAAGGTAAGGAGTGTTCCAGGACAGGAAAGTCATCTTTTAGTATCCTTAGAACTTACCTGAAAACAGGAGTATTTTGCTTCCGAAAATGTGTACTTAGAAACCAACTTAATTTTTGAAATCTCTCAGTAAAAGTAAAGAAACTGAATACTTTAAAAACCTAGCTCAAAATCTTGGTGATTTTGATGTGTGGATGATCATCAAAGCTAAGATGCCTCGAATCACTAAAGAGCTTGCACCAGGGAAATGCTTGAATCCCTTGCTCTTAATAATAATCCTTGCCTTTCTGCCTGAGGATAAGGTGAGGGACTGCAAAGCTGACGATGAAGCTACGATAAGTGAAGATCCCGTGTCGCATTAGCGAGAAAAAGATCGAATATCAATGCTGTCCATTTCCTGATCTACATCGGCCTATTCCAGCACGTCCTATTCACATAAAAAAAACCGTCTTGGACTAAATAGACCACGAACAACTTATAGCTGGTACTGTTATGTAAAAAGATGTCCTGAGAACCCAGTTCAAAAGGCAATTTCTCGTTAAAACACTATCGCGTATGAAAGGTAAATAGAAACGGAAAGGCTCCTCGATGAAACAAATGCAACCACACCAGCATTTAGTTGGCTTCAGACATAAAAAAATCCAAAACCAGGAGGCCTGTCGAAATTTCTGAGATAAGCTCGGTTAACTTCACCATTGGAGTCTTGAAGTCTGAGAGTTGTGGTCCCAGTCTTCTAGACCGAAGGCTCTTGACCATCATCATCGTCTCTCCACTTATCCGTGTCTCGAACCGACGCGACGCCACCCAGTTGCGCACCCCAAGGCTTCGGGCGTCCTGGTCTACGCCATCTCTCCAGCGCAAGCATGGTATACCATAGAATGTACCATAAAAGACTTTCCGAGCCTGTTCTTCTTCGCTCATGCGAGCTAGGTACCCTGCCCACCGGAGTCTACCGAGCCTAATTTTTGTCACTATGTCTGCTTCAAGGTAGATTGCGTACAATTCATGATTGTACCGTCTCCAGAATCGTCCATTCTCACCTATGGGGCCAACAATTCTCCTTAAGACTTTTCTCCCGAACTCGGCTAAGAGGTCGGAGTGTCTTGCTAAGCACCAAAGTATCGGATCCATACGTGAGTACTGGCAGGACCATGGTCCTGTACAGCAGCAGTTTTGAAGTTATGGTGAGATTTCTGGATTTGAAGAGCTTTGAGAGACTATAGTAGGCTCTGTTGGAATTGAGCAGCCGCCCGCGAATTTCTTCTTTTATATTACTATCGGCTGCTACTATTGACCCAAGGTATTTAAAGGATTGCACCACTTCAAATTCGTGCTCCGCTACCTTGATTGTTTGACCAACTGTTCTTCTCGCATTCGACGCCACCATGTACTTTGTTTTACCTTCACTAATGTGCAGCCGCAGATTTTGTGCCGCCTGCTCGATCTGGATGAAGGAATAGTGTACAGCTTGTTCGGTTCTTCCGATGATGTCAATGTCGTCTGCGTAAGCCAGTATCTGGTTGGACCTGTTGACGATGGTCCCTCTTGTTGCCGTGCCAGAGTCACGGATTGCTTTCTCCAACGCCAGGTTGAAGAGGAGGCAGGCCAAACCATCCCTTTGTCGGAGTCCATTAAAGATGTTGATTGGTCTGGATAGGAATCCGGCTATTTTTACTTGGCTTGTTACGTTGGTCATGGTCAACCTACAAAGTCGTGTCAATTTATTTGGGATGTCGAATTCTCTCATGGCTTTGTAAAGTTCTACCCTGGCTATGCTATCATAGGCGGCCTTAAAACTATGCCTCTAGACCATGCAAGCAGCAACATAATCGAATACAAGTAGGGTTCAGTCCAAGTCGCAGCAGAGTTCATCATCACATTTCCGTTCTAAAAAGTGGGGCTGCCTTTGGCACATTCCATCTCTTTTCTATAAATTGCATTGCTCGAGTGTTTCACATAAATAAAGAATTACTGATCCATTGGAATTCTGATTTACTGACTGAACAGGGATTGAAATAATGAACTCTTTAAATGCGGCGTGGAAAAACTGCTGAGGAAATAAGTATGTATCACAACAACCTAAACACAAAGATTTACAAGCCACGTTTTGGGATACGAAAAATACAATATCGTAGAGCAAACACTAAAAAGAACTTTCCGGCTACCAACTTACACATCCGGCTATTTTCCTCGCACGGAAATTAATATTCTATTTTTAATCAGAAATGCATTTGGTCGGCAGCGTGGTGTTGAAAGGAAATATTTCATTTCTCAATAACGCCATTTGTATGGAATAAAATTTCATCATTGAGCTTATAAATTCCGTTGAAAATCCACCACTTACTGAAACATCGTTTCTTGAATAAATATACGCCATGCCAGAGAAGAAGAGGGAAGAATAATTATTTTGTGTTAAATTAAAATCCAAAAATACATAAACTACCTCCACACTCGTGCCTTCACTTTTCCTTACTTCGCAATAATTTCATCCACTTTTTCACACAATAAACAACTTTAAATGAAAATTGCCTTAATTTTCACGAGAATGATCTATCTCGCAAGTCTATAATGATGTTTCGATTATAATCGAACTTCTCTCGTCCTTGCTCACAGAAAATTATTTCCATGAAATGAATAAAATTCAAAGACGAAGGCGCCACACAAGCAGGTAGGTACACCGAAAATTCTTCAGGAAGCCACATTAGCAATTATCGAGCTTGATTTATAAAGCTATCTGTACCTATGGTAAAATTTAATCCCGTAGGTAGGTATATTGTATCTACTTATATATTATATACAAAGTAGGATCTACAAGAGTATCAAATTTAAAATTACCTCCGTTTCTTGCATGAATTTCCGGTGAATCCTTTCAAGAGAATTGAAAGAGATTAATCCTTTTTCAGTATTTTTTTGTAGGTGGTGGTGTTGGTGGTGATGGTGGTGGTGGTATAATGGAAAAGGAGAAAATATCAGGCTTTGCGAAATAACTTCACAATCAGCAAAAGACCAAAGGAACGAACGGCCAAAAGCGATTATCCATTGCCAGCCATCAAAAGAAGAAGAAGAATATCACTTACCGCTGCCCTCGCAAAGGCCTCCCACGCTATCGCACAGTGGAGGCGAATATAGTTTTTCAATGTAAAAACAAAAATATAAAATTTTGATAATATGGTCGTCAAGCATTGTTTCAACATTCTCCTTTGAAAAAAAGGGTGTGTTTGGATTTTTTGTGAAATTTTATGAAATTCGCCATGGGCACCGTGAAAACTATTTCGAAATTGAGGCATTATCTAAGCCATATACAAATGCATACAAGATGAGTCGTGAGCAGTGCGCCAAAATGCTAGGGCGTTTAAGTTGGGTTGAGAAAAGAAAAAAATCGTACAGAAAGAAGGTCTATTCCCAATTTTCGAAAAAAATTACTTAAAATGGAAAAAAATTATTTAAAATCAACAGTTTCATCCACAACGCTGTGCGTATCTTTATGAAAACCCAAAAACTTTCCTTTTATTTTTTTTAAATAAATTTATTCTGAGAAACAGTTTTTGAAAAATTAATTTTCTAGGTCAAAATTTTGAAAAAAAAATTCCAACTATTAACTTCCCATAGTGAGTTATTGTAATCGGTCCGATTTGTCAAATTGAAATTTTTGACATTTCTCGACGTTTCAAGGTCCCTAGAGCCTATACCAATCATTTTTAGAGAGATATCTGTGTGTGCGTGTGTACGTACGTTCGTACGTTCTGGTACCATTTTCGTCGTCGATATCTCAAGAACGAGTAGAGATATCGACTTGGAATAAATTTTGTTTTACAGATAATAACTTCGAAAGAAGCTGAAAGGGCGTTTATTAATATTCAATAAGTTGTTTTTTTTACTATAGCAGTTTAAAAAAAAAGTGAAAATTTTGGTTGGGCTCAAATATCTCAAGAACGAATGATGCTATTGACTTGAAATAAATTTTATTCGACACATTATGACGTCATACAAATTTGATATGAATTTGGAAAAAAATCAAAATACCGTTATTTTTTAAAATCAAAAAAACTAAAAAAAAAAATTTTATAACTCGAATATCCTTAGATGGAAAAACGATATTAATTTTAAAATAATTTTATTTTACGAAAAATGTTGTTTTTGACTACTGGTGAAAATTTCAAAAAAATTCAATGGACAGTTTTTTTTACAAAAAATTAAAAACTACAAAAAATTCTACCAAAAATTGGTATAAATTGTCTTTCGACTGAAATTTCTCAAAAACGGGTAACCATATTGACTTCTTATTTTTTTTTTTTCTACATAACATAATTGTTAGCAACTGATAAAATTTTGACAAATATTGAACGGGCAGTTTTTTAACAAAAAATTAAATACTGCTAAAAATTCTAAAGAAAAGTAGCTACACTTGTATTTCAGCTCGAATATCCTGAGAACGAACAACGATTGTGCCTTCTAAAATATTTAATTTTAGACATAGTACAATTTTTTTATGAAAGGTTAAATTTTGACAAATATCTAATTGACAATTTTTGACAAAAAATATAAGAAAGAAAAAATAAACTAAAAAGTGGTAAAATTGGTTTTTCGACTCGAATATCTTGAGAACGAGCAATGATATTGACTTTGCCATTAGGTATTTAATTTTGTACATAATAAAATTTTTTACAACGGGTATATATTTGACATATACTTTACTGACATTTTAAACAAAATTTTAACAGAACTAAGTAAATTCCACATTCGTTAAAAAAAACGCGTGGAAGTTTACCTCCTGGGTCACGTGGAAACAACTTATACATCAACAATCTCTATAATATATGTGCATTTCGTAAATCACTTTAAATAATTAAAATGCTTTTCAATCTTAAAATAATGATTGTTTGAATTTGACAGCTAAAGTTTGCTTCGCAGAAAATTTGGTCATTTGAAACTTAAACTAAATATAAAGTTTTCAAGATCACAAATGTCGCAGCAAGCCTCTTTTTTTTTCAAAATCTACTAATTTTAGTTTCAAAATTCAAGGTTGTTATAAATAATTTGAAGTGAAAAGCAGATGCAAAAACATTTTTTATATAAAAAATAAACAACAATAGTTTTGGAAAAAATTAGGAAAAATTTAAAAATTTTATTTTCAAAAAAAAGCTAAGTCAGATTTTTTCTGTTTTTGATCTTAACAAAAAATTCACATTCCGCAAGAATCTCGAAAAAATTCCATAAAGTGCATCAAAGTACGTGTTGCATTTTAGACTTTCATATTAATTCATAAATAAACTTCCGTAATTTAATTTTCTGACACAATTTCGAGTAATTAATTCCACTGTCCACTGACGAAACATGCCACACACAGCCAAAAATAAAAACCCAAAAACCAGAATATTGTGCCACAACAAAACACTCTGAAGTGCACACAAAATGAAAGAACGAAATAACAAAAAAAAAGAAAAAAAAATCTAGAACTGGCCACGAAACATTCGAACATGCTATCCTCCTATAAGTGGCTGTGATGGAAAAGCCAAAAAGGACTTTGGAAATTTATGCTTAATGTCCATTTTGCAGGAAGCAGATGGAAAAAGAGAACCGAGAGGAAAATAAATTCGCCTGGGCAAAAAGTAGAGTAAGCTATCGCAAGCGTCAGATCTCAAGGAGTCACGCGAATCCTTTTCTTTGTTTTTTTTTTTTGTTTTTTTTTTTTATGGAAATGCGCCCGAAACATCTGTGTGCTAAATTTATACTTCTTGATGGCTTAAGAGTTAAGGGTTTTCAATGAAAAATAAAAAAAAAAACTATAGACGAAACACCCTGTGCTTCAATATATTTATGTGTTCTTACCACTTTTGTAGCCACGTAATCTAACAGATTAAAAATGAAACAATCCCTGCGTAGACACCGCACATTTGGGATTACAATGTACGAAGCGGGGATTAGTATTGTGTAATCCCGGATATCCTTTATCGAAACAAATTCAGGTGAAATGAACCGCATAAATCGATAGCGGTCTCCAAAAAGCGTGTTATCAATGATCCCCGTTCCCCCATTGATATACCCACAGAACTCGAGGGGGTGGTTTATGTTGCTGCAACAACCTGAAAGTTGGGTCAGTTTTATGGCTTGCGTATAGCTACTCGGCTAGGCATTGGTGTGGCGGCCGTGGCCGCGGCGCGGCGGCAATGGTGATCAAAGACAAATGGTGTTGGCATTCTGGGTAGTACAATATGCGGTTCACATTTTGTACGTTATCACGCAATAATAGTTTTCACTTTGTTAGAGAATTATGAAGTACCTATAGAGCATAATATATCAAAGCAAATAAAAACACGAGATATTTTTGTTTTGTGTTTTTTTTTATATTTTTTCCAGTTTTGATTTTCAGATAGGAATAAAAAGTTTGTCAGGACCAACTTACAACAGTATGGTGTGATGTGCACCCAAGTACATGTAATACATAATGTTGTTGTGTATTAAACCCACAACATCCATTAATGTCACAAGGAAGTAATTTGAGGTTAATTAATTAATTAATCGCGATTAAAATTATACACACTTCATTATTATAAAAAATTACCAGTGCGCATTAAGTGTATACCTAAATTCTTTACTAAGTACATAGACATTTTGCTTTTACTGATACACATTCCATAGTTCTCTGAACTTTTATAAAGTGAAAGAAACACGAAATTTTCCGAAAGTATTGTCATAAATTCAATTCCCAAACAATTAAAGGATGTAGAAGGTTTTCGGTATGCCGTGCTTAGATGTGCTAAATTAGGTACCTTTATTTTTTTTTTTTTTTTTGTGTTCTGGTGGAAACCTTTTTAAGCTTTGAAGAGGTAGAAAAAGAATTTTACCTTTTACTTTGCTATTCATATAAAATAGAAACCACCTTAATGAATCCAATTTGTTTTCTAAATTGCTATTCGCGGGTAGATATAAACTGCTGTGTAGCTGTGTAATTGGTATTTGGAGAACGAAAAAAAAACTTGCTACTGCTTCATAATAGAAGTTTATGGAAGTAATGAGTTTTGGAGTTTGTCAGCAGAAATTTAAACTGTATTTACCGTTAAGCAATTAGAAGAACTTTCATCTTATTCTCACGCAGAAAATCATGGACTGCTGTAAAGAGTAAAGGGCTAAGGACGTTTCCCTGGAGCATGCCTGTTTTGATTGAGAACAGTTCGGAGATTCCTTTTTTTGATTTTTCCGTGTCTGAGAACTAAATGCAGGTATTAATGCATTTGTTTGATTCAGGAGTGTTTGATCTTTTGCGACCATGATGGAGCTGCGTCAGTTTTTCATCATCATCTTGTACATTTAGAAAAGTTAGCCAGCGATTCCAAAACTTGTCATTGCTGATTCATCATCACTGGCTTAACAACTGGGGTCCGGTCCTGCCCTCTTTCAACAAGTCTCTCCACCTATCCCGGTCTCAAGCCGATGACGCCATCCAGTTGAGCACCCCATAGGCTTCGGGCCCAAGCATGGTCTACCACGCTGTTGTCTGTTGTCTGTTGTGAGCTAGGTGCCTTGAACACCGGAGTCTACTGAGCTTAATTATCCTTGCGACTTCAAACGCTGCTAAGAAGTAAGAGTGTCTTTTGCTAAGCACCCAAGTCTCGGATCCATACGTGAGTACTGGCAGGACCAAGGTCCTGTACAGCAGCAAGTGTTCATTGGACGTTCTTCGGTGTTTTTTTTTTTCATAAAATATTTGGTTTATTTATACTTGGCGCAGTCGACTCCATCAAGGACTAGAAGAAACAGTGATATGTTAGTGATTAATAAGACCCACCTTTTTTATTTCCTATTATCACCTTCTCGCTTTGAGCATCGGGTGTTCGAACCTCAAAAGAAGATTAACTCTTAGTTGAAGGTTGTTTTGGCTAGCTAACGAGGGAAAAGAGAAAACCCTCTTCCACCATATCCAGAAGGTAGCGGAGGAATTTTCAACATGATATCAACGGCAACGTCTACAATTCGGTGCAGGGAAATAACTGCATTGGTTTGTAATTAAGTTCAATTTTTTTCAAGGGAAGTTATTTCCCATGAATAACCTTGCATTTTTGTGGGAAACTATTTCTCCAATTCGATGAATTCAAATTCAAACCAAGCAATTTGTTTTCAATTTCTTTCTCACAAAATCCTTATCAATGGTGGAAAGGGAAATAATTTCACATAATTTTGAGATAAAATTATTGATTTATTAATTATTTCCCATTAGAAATTAAATTATTACCCTGGATCTACAGACTCAGGTCTACTCAGTGAATTTCTATAGGGAGCTATACTCGAGTCTTCCTAGAAAAGTGTGAGGACTTCGAAACCAATAGATAGCTGAGTTCGACTTTTCGAAGCGTCCCTATTCGACCTAGCACCAGAAAGCCGATGGAAATCGGGAAAGTGAAGTTATCAAAGTCGGTCCAATGATTAAAATTGCAGGGTAATGAAACTTCTCAACATTTAATAGTGAGACAGCAGGTTGAAGCGGTGAACAATCCTATGTAGCTAAGGAGTGTTGCTTCAAATACGGCGCACGGTGGAACAGATTAAGATGTTCTGCTGAAAAGGGTGCTTTCTATATTTCTAACCGAAGCCAAAACTGTTCTGCTTTATGTTTTTCACTGGAGTACAGCGTCTCTGTCAAAAAAAAAATTCAAATATTTACGATGCAGATGTCTTCGAAATATTCTTAGAATTTTTTGGGTGAATATCTGCAAGTATCTCAAAATGCTACCGGGGTCATTTCTTGCTCTTCCACTTCTTCTTCTTTTTCTTCCACTTCTACTACTTCTTCATTTATTCTTCTTCCTTTTCTTATTATTCTTCCTATTTCTCATCTTCTTGAATTGTTCCTTGTCTGAACGGATTTCTTGTCCCTCTTTCGTGATAGTTTTAGAACGTTTGACAAACTTTCTTCCAAAAGCTTAGGGAAATTTCCACCAATTGTTACATAACTAAGCAACTACAAAATATTTTAATACTTTATCTCCTGCAAATAAAAAACACTATTAAGTTTAATCCTAAAACTGAAATTATAACATGCAATTTTTAATAACAAAAGCTTAGTACCGCTTGAGCGTTTACAAACTTAAATCCATTGTAATTCGTGTAAATCACCACACATGTGTTCATTTAATTTTTAATAATATTATTTCTCTCTATGACTAAATCCGTGTTTTCGTATTTTATATAACATCACTGCATAAAAAAAAAAGAAAAACCTAAATCCAGATTTAAAATTGGATTTTCATTTAACAATATTTCATCTCAACCAACAACGACTCACGTAACAAAAAAAAAAAAAAAAAAGCAACTACTTTTCCCATGAAGTCCGCACTATATAGCTTTTGCTATTTCCTACTGAGTTTATTTCATCCTCATTCACACAAAAACATAACAAAAAGGATATCAATTTACGGATAAACTGAAAGTACAATATAAAGTTTTTCCAACCAAATTCCCATTCAAATCGAAATCAAATCAATCTCTGTTCCCTCCTAAATAGCCCACCACACACTATTTCCATATACTGCACCGTTCGTCGTTCTATGTATTTGTATAGTAAAAGAAAATCAACCCTCGATTTATAAAACCCTTTCTGTGAAATTTCGAACAAAAGTCCGCTATGCTTCACTGGTAGGTATTCAGTTCATATTCAAAAACCAAATGAGTGACATAAATTGAAATTGGAAAACGATTGCAAAATCAATTTCAAATCAACCGATATCGTTCGCATCTGCAAATTTGACTTCATCAATCAAAAACTATTTCCGGTATGTATTATTTTTTTGTTGTTGTTGTCGTTTTTGTGTTTATCCAGTGGGTCGTGTTTTTGTATGCGATTGGTATAATTCCAATTCGACCACATAAAATATGCTAGGGAGCAGTTATGTGCAATCAGGATATAGAAATATAATAAGAATATAGTATAAGCCGAATTTTGAGCTTTTATGCGCTGATTGGTATATCGAAAATATTTGAAAACCAGTGAAGCAATAACTATTTTCTGAGGCATTGTCTAACCTCATTGGCCGCCAGTCTGGTTTTTTGATATTCAATGGCAGAGGCAATAAATGGACTGATGATGAACGTTTAAAATTCTAATAATTAGCTATGCGAACCAATTACTCAATTAAATCGTATTTCAATAATGATTCGAATAGTTCGTGATATCGGCACCTTTCTTGAGATGCATCCTCTTCGTGATGTTTCTTCGCAGTTGATCGAACCGACCTTTTAACTCCAAACCTAACTTCAATTTCATATGGCATCTATGACATACTTAATTATATTTAGCGTTCAAGTCGTTGTGGCCCCTTAACATTTTTTTATACGATCTTAAATTTATTATGCACTTTTTCACCTTTAAGCATTTTCTTACAAGTGCCCAACTGAAATAAAAAGCCGTTTACTAAAATCATTTGCATCCATATAAACGCTGAAATAATACGCGACGCTGAAATACTTTACGTACACCTATCGCTGAGATGACGCGCCGTAACGGTGAGCTAAGATGAACCCAAAACTGAGCTGTGACGCTGAGCTCACGCACGACTTAAGTGAAAAGACGCCGCTGCGTAAGTTTGCCCACCTTTCCTATTCTACTGGTCTCTTTCCGAGTGGATGGAAAATCGCATTTGTCCAGCCTGTCCCTAAAAAAGGGACACCCTCTATCTACCGACCACCAATTGCACTCACGTCCCTTCTTTCAAAGGTCATGAAAACGCTGATCAAGATCAATTTTCAGCTCAATATCTAAAATGTGTGCATTTGGAATCGATGATTATTTCGACGCGTCGTTGGATTAGAAACTACCTTTTGAACCGTTCAACACAAGTTATATCGGATGGTTTTAAGTATGATATTCATAAAATAAATGCTGGTGTACCACAGGGCTCCGTTTTGTCACCGACTCTCTTCCTTATTTTTATCAATGATCTCTTAAATTGTTTTTCTGACTATAGTACCCGCAGCTGTTCGTATTCGTTTTCATATTTTCATCCCTCTCCTTCGCATGTTGAACAACCTACCTGAGTCTCTTTGATAGAACTCAAAAAAGAGCCTTAAAAAAGATAGGTGGTAGAAACACCGTCATCGTAATGTTTCGTGCCTTTCATTGTTTTATCGCTATTTCTACAAACAATATTCTAGTGAAATAGCCAGCTGCATTCTACCCCTAAAAAACTTCAGCCATAATAGTCGCACTGCTAGGAATTCACATCAGTTTACCCTTGAGCCCAACTTCGGACGTACTGTGAAGTACAGGGATTCAGTCTTTTCAAGAATATGGTGCACCCGATTCTGTCTTTCCCTCCGTTTTTAACATCCAAAACTTTTCTAACGCTCACATTGTGCTTAAACATTTTAAGGGTAGTAAAACCCCTTTTTTGTGCTGCGCTCACATTATTAAAAAAAAACCAATGCTGTATGCAAACGAGCTTTAAAAAGATAATTTGTTTGTATTTACAAAGTGTGCTACCTATGCAAATTTATTTAAAAAAAAAATCTTGTATTTCTTACTAATTCCCCACACTTTTTTTTTGCACAGTGTATGCAAATGGAATTATGTTTAATTAAGCGATACCATGATTTGACCAATCTTGTTTGACCTTTTCCGTTTCCGACAAATTGTTCATGAGTTCCGAACGCCACCACCACCGCTCCGCGCTGTACCGGACCTCCTGGTCATGTTCAAGCTCCAAACTCCAGCTTCCGAGAGATATCTAATTTTATATACGCGGCCAAAATGAACATCCAAAACGCCCTCTCATCATCACAGCACGCTTGGTCGCATCCTAATGACATGCACATCCCTATATCCATGGCAGGTACCCCCCGCCCACCACCCTCCCCCCGTTCATTGGTTGTGTGTTAGCTTTGCTAATTTTGTTTAGAAGCAAATTGTCGACGCGTTTTTGTTTACTTCGGTTGATGTAATTTTCAGAATTAAAATTGTCTATTTACCAGTGCAGTGGCTAATTAGAACATAAAAATTACTAACTAATACTAAGAGGAGGGCTGTGAAAAAAGGACCTTTGAATGCGAATATAGCGCGATAGAGCCAACGACGAACATTGATGTTGGAGAAATCCAAAAAAAAAACAAGGGATGTTATTTACCTACAAGCTATACAGAGCTAGCTACCACGTCCATGGCCAGAGAATAGAGAGTTTAATTAGTGTTTGCAAATCGATGTTCTAATTCAGAAGCGCAGAGGCTTTATTTTTGAAACATGATATTATTATGCTAGAAAGGCCAGATACCGTGCGGTGTGTTTAGTCAAGGACTTATGTTATTAATATTCTGCATTTTAAATTAAAAAGGATGTTATTTGTTTTGTGCCATAATTTGCCACGTAACAGAGTGTATTTATTTAAATTAGACGAAATTAGTTGAATTCATATTGATGCTGGAATGTTTACAGTTTGTATTATTTTTAAAAAGGGAAAATAATATTTAGGAAAATGAAATAAGAATGAGCGTTTGGATGTGAAGTATTTTCTTTAGAACGATTTTTTTTCTTTCGAAGGATGCAAGAGAATAAGACAGGAAGCCGACCGACGCACGATGGTGAAAAGAATAAGAGCTTGAAGAGTTCTTCGAGCATTTATATGCAAATAAAAATGGTTTAAGTTAATTTCAAAAACTTGGGTTTCTCACCTTTTTGAAGTTTCAATTTTTTTTTAAATTACGATAAAGGCAGCTGGAACTGCCACACGAAAAGAAGATGTCGTGAGAAGCAACTAGTTCAATCAACAATTGAACTAGCGGCGGTGGCGGTCGGGAGTTCTACCTCCATCAGGGACAGTCACACATTCCTACCGCAAGTCTTCAAGCTATTGAAAGGTACTGCAACGAATCTCTAACCGGCAGACTTCCGACTGCGCACTATTAGATTAGATATGAACCATTTCGTTAAAATTTATGCCAATGCCCTTCTATTTTTTTTTCTTCACTTGGGTTGGTGGAGGCGTATACTCTGATAGACTAAACCTAAGTCTCTCATTTCGTCTACCTGATCATTGTAGCGTGTTCCAAGCTGAAATCCTGGCTATTAAAGAAGTCCTCTCCTGGCTGAGAGAAAACGTTATATCAACAAAAGATATACGTATCTTCTCAGACAGCCAGGCCGCGTTAAAATCGTTGGACTCTGTCTCTACGAACTCACTAACAGCCCTAAACTGTCGATCATCTCTTATGGAGATGGCCACACAGTTCAATATTCACCTCTGCTGGGTGCCGGGCCATAGAGACATTCCAGGAAATTGCAAAGCCGATGAACTTGCAAAAGAAGGAACAAGTTTACCTCTACTGGCTCACAAAGCTAGTGTGGGTATGCCTCTGGCTACATGCAAACTTATGCTAAAGCAAGAAACTATAGAGAGAACTAACCTCAGATGGAATAACACCACCACCTGTTTAGCGACAAAATTAATTTGGCCTAAACTTAGTGCTAAACGCTCTAAACAGTTGATCTCTCTGAATAGATTGCATATAAGCTATGTTATAGGTGTCCTGACTGGACATTGCTTAATAGGCAGACATGCACTTCGACTTGGAGCTCCTGCAAATGATTTCTGCAGGAATTGCAGGGACGAAGAGGAAGAGGAGACAATCTCTCATCTTCTATGTACCTGTCCCGCCTTATCACAAAGACGTAAACTCCATCTAGGAGAATTCTTCTTCGATGATCGAAGAAGTTTGCGATCTGGCAAACTGCGACATCACCTGTCTCCTGCGCTTCATTCGGAGCTCAAAATGGTTCAACGATGGAGGTTGATCAACTGATCCATGTGGTATCACAACGGACCTAATTTTGGTCTAAGTGTGTTGGACTTCCAGGCCAACAGCCACCTTAACCTAACCTAACCTTCTATTTGAGTGTCCTTGGAAAAATAATTCTGTGCACTGTGGCACTAATCGAGTCTATTAGTGAGACTGAGGGATGTAATGAGGAGACAATCGTTCCTTGTAATCATCACAAGATGCTTTCAAGCAACAAAATCATAGGTGAACAAAGTTAAGAAATCCAAAATATAATAAACAGTGAACGAGAAATCGAAATATTTACTTCAAAATCAATCAGAAGAAGAGGAGCCAAATGGCTGGCAAAATGGGCTGAAGACATTAAGTCGGAGATCCAGTTAGCGACTCGATCTATCGAAACGCCAATTTTTGCCCAGTTTTCTCGAAACAGCTGTTAAAAGACACAAAACACCCTTCCAATGTGGTCTTGCATTTATGTATGTTGACACATATGGATATGGCCGAAAACCAGCCACAAGTGCTCCGGTGGAAGGAGAATTCAACAAAATAAAAAATGTAATTTTTTCGAACTAATCTGGCAGACAAAAGGGTGAATAGATTCATGGAAAAACGTTTGAAGATATTGAATAGCCAATCGAACCTTGTGCAGGTCAAATTCAGCAACGAAGGAAGTCTGCCCAGCTGACCAGTATCGGCCCTACTGGCTGAACCTATATCAGAGTACGTGCCACCAACTCAGCCCAAAGAAGCCGAACGCGTGTTATGTGTTGTGTGCTCCAATGGCGATCCGCCGAGTGGTGCTCATGTCTTATGCCAGGTTGCTTAATCGCTATTTCCAGGGAACAAGAAGGTTATTGGAAAAAGCGTATGTGTTAAAAGTTTCATTTAGCTTGTGCGACCACTCATATCCTGCCGGTATGATATGCGCGATTGCCAGGTGTCAAAAAAGACAAGGAATAGGCCGAACCTTAACCTGGGAAGTTACAAGTTACAAGTTTACATTACAATTTACTAGAAATATAAAGTTTCTTATTCTGAAAAATGGTTCTTTGGGAGTTGGCATTGTTAACATTAAAAAACAAAGCTACGCACTGCCATTAATATTGTGTCTTCGATGCGATTACGCAAATTCTTGTATCTATTTTTTCCGATACAACATCACCAGGATTTGATGCAGAAGAGAAATCAATTATAAAAATTGCAGAAAAGTTTCCAGAAACGGCCTTAAACACTCAGCCCCTTACCAGACAAGGACCCGTTTCCTCTTCGGAACTTTTGAAAACGAAAAACAAAGACTTCAAAACACAAATGATTAAAATGTGCTAAATTGTACAATTGGTATTTCTTCTGCAATCATACACGTCTTCAGGGAGATTCCCAGCTGTTCAGAAAAAAACAGGTTAGATATGCTCAAAGCAAAAAAAAAAAAGAACGCTGTTGAACCTATCATTTGACGAGCTCGGGGATCCAAACTTAGAAAGCACCATCCAGGACAAACTTAGTCTGCAGAAGCGTATGTATCGAGACTGTGATAGCGCCATAATTAGGAGAACAGTTGCAATGTGAAGTGGATTTCTTTGAAATTGAGAAAGGTTATAGCTGGAGGCGGAATTATAAGAGAAGAAAATATTCTTTTCGGGCTGTTCCCAAAACCGATCCATTGACTGATTTTGATACAGAACGAATAATTTTTATTTTGGATCATTTTGAAAATGTTTTTATTTTTTGATGTGCCATTAAAACCTTGAAACCTTCTTCTGTGGGCTTACTTTCTCACTGTTAGTAAACATCACATAGGAGCAATTTATGGTTGATAATCACAATTTAAACAGAACTCTTAGTTGTTGCAAACGAAACTTAATCCATCACTGTGCACAAATTGGGCCTAAGTTTCTGAAACAACTTTCAGAAGTTATGATTAAATGGCGTTGAGCAATCAATTTATTCTTTCATTAACTCCCCATAGGGTGTTATTGTAATCGGTCCGATTTGTCAAATTGAAATTTTTGACATTTCTCGACGTTTCAAGGTCCCTAGAGCCTGTATCAATCATTTTTTAGAGAGATGTCTCTGTGTGCGTGTGTACGTACGTTCGCACGTTCGTACGTCCGTACGTTCTGATACCATTTTTCGTCGTCGATATCTCAAGAACGAGTAGAGATATGGACTTGAAATAAATTTTGTTTTACAGATAATAACTTTGAAAGAAGCTGAAAGGGCGTTTATTAATATTCAAACAGTTTACTATAGCAGTTTAAAAAAGAAGTGAAAATTTTGGTTGGGCTCAAATATCTCACGAACAAATAATAACATTGACTTGAAATAAATTTTATTCGACACATTATGACGTCTCATACAAATTTGATATGAATTTGGAAAAAAATCAATATACCGTTATTTTTTAAAATCAAAAAAACTAAAAAAAAAATTTTATAACTCGAATATCCTTAGATGGAAAAACGATATTAACTTTAAAATAATTTTATTTTACGAAAAATGTTGTTTTTGACTACTGGTGAAAATTTCAAAAAAAATCAATGGACAGTTTTTTCACAAAAAATTAAAAACTACAAAAAATTCTACCAAAAATTGGTATAAATTGTCTTTCGACTCAAATTTCTCAAAACCGGGTAACGATATTGACTTCTTGTTTGTTTTATTTTTTACATAACATAATTGTTAGCAACTGATAAAATTTTGACAAATATTGAACGGGCAGTTTTTTAACAAAAAATCAAAAACTGTTAAAAATTCTAAAGAAAAGTAGTTACAATTGTATTTCAGCTCGAATATCTTGAGAACGAGCAATGATATTGACTTTGCCATTAAGTATTTAATTTTATACATAATAAAATTTTTTACAGCGGGTATATATTTGACACATACTTAACTGACTTGGAACTTGGAACTTGGTCACGTGGAAACAACTTATACATCAACAATCTCTAAAATATATGTGCATTTCGTAAATCTCTTTAAATAATTAAAATGCTTTTCAATCTTAAAATAATGATTGTTTGAATTTAACAGCTAAAGTTTGTTTCGCAGAAAATTTGGTTATTTGAAAAAAACTAAATATAAAGTTTTCAAGATCACAAATGGGAAGTTATCAGTGTGGGTCGCACCAAGCCTCTTTTTATTTTTGGAATTGTTTGATCCCTAAATTGCTTCCATTAGTTTCCTTACAAAGTCTCACTATTAAACCAAACAAATTTTATCTAACTCATTCTGTGTAGAAAAAAAATGAAACCCGAATTGACTTTTTAAATCAAGATAATCGGAAGGAACCTTAGATGGATTTGAGCTCCTTATAAAGTGTTTCCCTAGTTTCTTATTGAATCCTCATAATAGGCAAGTATGCTGTCTAACTGAACTAAACTAACAGTTTAATCAATACATTTACGAATTAACGTTTTACAAAACAACAACAAAAATCAAATATCAATGGCATTTAGATAAAATACCCTTCATAATATTCTTTAATGTCCAAAGTCCTTATCCTTGAGACAGGTTAATTATGATAAACACAGAAAAGAAATAAAACCCAAGAGCTGTCATTTTTTTTTTCTTCATTAACATCCATAATGTCGAAATTAATTAAAATCTCAACTTCGATTTTTCCCCAAATAAAAAAACCTCCATACCTGGTACAAAGAGTGTCTCACTTCATCAAAAAAAGAAAATTTATCATCCATCATCATTTTAACGATTATTGCTACATTAATGTTAAAGAAGACTTCCTGTCCCCACAACAACAACAAAAAAACCACCACTCTTGTTCAACGGAAAACCATAAGTCTAAATACCAACCATAAAAAATACCATTTATTTTGCTTAATAAACATTATTTTTTTTTTTTTTCTCACGACACAATTTTTTTTTTATTGATTATTAAAGTGAATTTAAGTTACTCCGTGTAACATAATTTCATTCTCCATTTTCCAAAAATTCTTCACACAAACTTCCAAAAATAGTATTGAAGCAATAAACATAATTGCGAACATTAAAATCCTTTTAATCTGAACAAAATTAAACATTAATTTGTGTTCTTGAAGATATTAAAGGCAACTAGTGGTTTATGGTCAAAATTTTTTTTTTTCTTTTTTTTTTGTTCACCTTAAAGTATGTACATATCCCATGATTAGCTCCCTTAAATTTATGGTAGCAATTTCATTCAAAGTTTTATGGAGGAAAGATTGAGGAAAATTCAACCAACATTTAACCCCCTTATTGCTTTAATTTAAGATATATTGCCTTGAAAATCAAACAATATTGTTTTGGTATGTGCTTCGAACATGTTTGAAAGTTGTGTGGGTTTTATTTAATACCAGTTGTATGGTGTCATATGACTCTCTTTATCCGGTTGAGATAACATTTGTTGCAAAAGACTTTCGAACAACTCCGAAAGAAGGAGATTCCCCTCGAACTTCTGTTTGATTGCAACTCAAATCAAGTTCGATGGAACTTCCTGAATAAAGAGTTTCCTTATCGTACAGTTAGACCCCAGTGTGCGCATGTTCGGATACTTTTCTCATCTGTCTCCGGATGAACTGTCCTCAGACTACTTGAAAAGTCGAAACCTAGACCCAGTTATAGCTGGAAAGCCCATCAGCAAGTCGGCAATAACCCGCTAAAAAATGTTTTCCTTCTTCTTGCCAAAGGTTGCGTTCGGTCGACTTCATCCTTCATCCATATATCCCTTACACGGCTGGAGTGTAGGTGTTGTATCTTTGAACTTTGATAGATACTTTGTGTTCGTATTGAATAAGTAAAATGCTTCCCGACAAACAAAAAAAAAATGTAACATGGATTCTTTGTAAAAAAAAAGAATGTGTGAATTTTTGATCACTGTCAGAGCAGAGCAGTGTATAAAAAGCTTTATGCTGAGATGATGGTCCCTGGAGATGGAGCGACATCATTTGTGAATCCTTAAAAAGGATTTTCTTTTGCTCTTCAATTAAAAATGACAATTTATTCAGAATGTCATTATTTAAAAAAAAAAAATTCACAAATTATGCCACAAGAATTCTTGTTGTATATAAACAGGTTGACAGGAGATGGATCTGAAAGAAAGGAGATCAATGATGGAAGATGATGAAAATGAGGGTTCTGAGTGGGGGGGATTTAGTTGTTTGATGGAAATGTTTTTTTAAAATTGTAGCGCCAACATGAATGTTTCATTAATTCAAGGCTGCGATAAATACACGTTTTTTTTCGAATTAAATGAACGCAGATACACTCTCCTACCTTTTCTACAACCGATTCGAAACTTAATACAAAACAAAAACAAAAAAAAAAAAATGTGAAAACATTGAGGGTGGATGTTGAATGAATAGGAAGACCTAGATTTTTAGTTGACCTATTAAAAAAATAGAAAAAAAAGAGGAGCATGGTCGGTGAAATGAATCGGTCTGTGATTGTTTTTTTCTCGTATGTATTTTGTGTTTAATTTTTTTTTTTTTTTTTGGGTCTAGGGTAAAAGTTGGAGGATGATGTGATGTGAGAGGTTATATTCATTGAAAAATTAGAACCAAATTGTATCAAGAGAAACATGTTTTTAGTTTAGTTGATTGGAAAGCACTTCGAATGTTGTTGGTTTTGTGTGTTTTTTTTTTGTTGCTTTGATTTTAATCTATTTTCGAAGAGATTCGGTGTAGTGTTTGATTGATTTTTTTTTTTATTTTAATTTGTTTGGAGATTTTATGAAAAGGGAGGTTTAATGAGAGTTTTATTCATTCAGTCGATTTAGATAATAATTTGATTGAAAGGGATGTTTGTTCTTTGCAAGTTTCATACGCATAATGTTATGTTTTTAGAAAACTGTATTTAATTTTTTTGTCATTTTAATAGGAACCGGTCTGGATTCAGCATTTTAAAGTTCTGTTTATGCAAATTTTGGAAAAAATTATTTTGTAATTTTTTTCAACCAAAATGAGAAATTGCAAATTAAAATGTCAAACGTGTATCATAACTAATTGGAAAAACATAGTGATGTCAGTGGCGTATTTGTGAGCATTGAGACTGAAGCGGAGAGGATTGGCTTATAGTGGTCAATGAGGACAAGACCGACATATTGGACGTCCTTATGAGACATCCCGGTTTTTATACACTGCATAGAAGCATGGAGAATGCCAAATATATATGAGGCCATGAGAGCAATAGTGGCGTAACCCATAAAGTTCACTTTAGAGCTATGAGAGATTTAAGAAACAGGGTTTCTTTAAACATTTGTATTGTATGTATTTTCCCTTTGACATTTTTGATTAATCTTAAAACGTGTAAGAGTTTGAAAAAGGACATATTTTGTAGAACAAGCTTCTTTTTTTTAAATTCAACATTATTTTGGAAAAAAGTGGGTTACGCCACTATTGCACTGATGGCCTCATGAAAAAGCTTCTTCGAGTGGTTTTTGGTTCCGTCTGCTCAGATGGAGAGCAGAAACTACACGGGCTGTACAGCGACAATGAGCTATGGTCAAACGAGTCAAGGTCCAGCAACTAAGAAAGCTGGGTCATGTGAAGTGAAAGAACCAACGTTCCAGTCCGGTCCTGTCCGGTAAGTTTTCGAACCCAATCCCGAGGAACGGCGCAGCACGGGAAGACCGTAGCTCAGGTGGCCCACGCATGCGGGAGAGGATCTCAACCAATTTGGTGTGCGAAGCTGGAGCCAGAGCTATGGACCGAGCTGGCTGCAGATGCATGTTGGCTGAGGCCCTGCTTCGTCCGGAGTGAAGCGCCACCTTAAATAAATAATTTTTTTTTATCATTACAAAAAAATACACAGAAAATTTTATCAAAATCTTCTTACGTTCATAACTGTTCTCAAGAAATTTGAGAACGTTTTTTCACATTTGAATGGAAGATACATCTTTGTATTTTTTTTATAAAAGCCCGAACTAATACAAAAATACTCAAAAAATTGCATGAAGATTTTCGGGCCGTTTTTGAGAGATTTGAGATTAAAAAAAAAAAATTTTTACACTCTTGCATCGTTATCCTCGAAAATAAAATTAATTTTCGTTCAAATTATTAAACCGTTTTGTATACCAAATTTTAAAAATATTTATCATTATCATTTTTATTTTTTGAGAAAATCAATACAAAAATTTGTATGGAATGTAACGGTACCTAACACATTTTTTTCTTTTTTTTTTTCAATTAAAGTTAGTTACTTAATATCTCTTTAAATTAAAGTTTTTCTTTTTCAAAAAAAGGCCGTAGCCATTTTCGAGAAAAATCGGATTTTCAAAAAAAAAAAAAAAACAAAAAAAACATGTGGAGATACCGCTTAAAAAATATTTTTCTCAAAGTTTCATCAAAATCAACCCACCCGTTTAGACATTCGTTCAATGGACAGACAGAATTGTGAGACTTTTTGAAATAAAAAATTACATTTTGTTATACAATTTGCATTCCAATGATCCAATAAACACAAATACATAATTTATCTATCTGAATGTTAAACATCTTCAATTTATTATTAAAATTCAAAGTACACTCTATTCCATAGATATAAATAAAATCAATAAAAACCTTTCTGAGAGGCCTCTGGCAATATTGATATTTTTTTAAGAGAATTGAGATATTTAAATTTGTGGTTTTTCTTGTTTTGAATTGAATAATTTGTGTAAAGTGTGACCTAAATTTGTTTTTGGATTCTTAATTGAAAACACATGAATTCTTACCTTTATTGTCCATGTCCATAGAAATTATAGAGTCCTTGAAAGTATTGCTTGTTCTGATGTTCTATATTTCTATCTTTTTACCCATTAGCCATTATAAATGCAAGTTTCATGTTTTTTTGGTTACATGTGGTTCTTGATGATGGTTAACAATGAAACAAAAACCTTACCAAATTTTCTCTCTCCCTCTCTTTCATTCTGTCTATTTTTTTTTATCTCAAACAAAAGTTCTGTTTGTAAAGTTTGAATTCAAAATCCGAAATATTATTTTGGTTTTACTAAAAATTGTAAGTAATAATTTTGCTCTCAGGTATGAAACACATCCTTAGATATATGTTTTAGACTATCCATGAAGGTCCTTTTTTTTCAAAAAAAAACCAGAATAACATTTTATGTTGAAAACTATAATTTCTATTTTGGACAAACATTCACACAAGAGGCAAGTTTGCGTCCTCTTCTTCTATATAGTCTGAGATGGAATTATAAGTTCCTGATATTCATTTCGCATTTATATACCATCGCACATAAATGGTAGGATTGCCTAGGAGCAAGTTATCCTTAGTTCCTCTCTTTTTGGTCGAATGTTTTGAATTACATGCTTGTCCATAAAAGTACCCCCGATGAACGTGTATGCAATTACTCTTGTATTTATGCTGCACTTGCCGTCATCATCGTAAAGTCCTCATCGTCGTCCTCGTCGTCGTTGTTGTCCTCATCGTCCTTCTTATTCTCGTTCTCTTATATTATATGACTTGTTTTCGACCATAAAGGATTCTTCTTCTAGTTGTTCCAAAATAATATTCCTTTAGGTATATTTCGACGACTGTGTGTATGTCTCTACCTAACTCCATGTTCCTAAATTCTCATCCCAAGCATTAGGACAGAAAAAGAGAGATCCCAGGACCACTGTGGTGTGGTGTGGTCTGTCGGTTGGTTAGGTTGGGTTGGTTTGGTTTGGTTTGGTTTGGTAGAATCGAGGAGTTTTACTCGTTTGTTCAGAATTTACAGACAAAAACGAATGACTACGATGTTCGCCTGCTGATTTTATGTGTAGAAATAAAGCCTCTCTACAAAGTGAATAGAAGAAGGCTGAATGCACACACACAAAAAAAAATTTACTATCAACATACAAAAAGGATTCAAAAAGCTCCATCGTCGTCGTGGCTCTTTACCTATACCCTGGCTACTTGGGGGGTTGTCGGGTTGTTTTTCTTCCATTTCAATTTTGTCTTGTTTTTTTTTTTGTGTGTGTTTTTGTGAATTTCAGACCACATCGTCGGATTGTTTGCAATATCTATGCGCAGATTTGAAATTTAAATCATTGTAGACCACCAGCACTACACACATTTATATTCCCCCCCCTCTCAACCCCCCGGCTCACCATCTGATGGCCATTCATTCCTCCTTTTTAACGTGTGCTTGCACTCCAGAAGTGGTTTGCACAAAAATGCACAGTAGCCAGCAGCAGCACAGTCCTTCTAACAGCTCTTTTATAAATAGTTACAAAATGAAAATGCGGAAAATAAAACGATATCCTTATTTTTTTTTTTCTATATATAAACTAACATGAGCCTGTGGGGGGAATTATTTGAAGCGTGCCAACTTCAAGAGCTTCATATTTATCCCCTAACCATCATCACATATGCTTATGCATATGTATGTACAAATATGTGGGGGCGGTGGTGAAACTGGCTCTTGTGACCACTTTCGTCAAATGCAATCGTAACTGCCAAAAATAGCCTGTGGGACCAAACTTAAACGAGAGGAAAATGCTAGTGTGGACATTTGTTTAAAAAAAAAATAATATGAAAAATATTTTTTTTTATGTTTGCAGTGCTTAAAAGGCATAAAATTACGGTATTTTGTCGCAATTTAAACTCTTTCGCGTTGGTTTGAGCAAATAAAGTGGCAATATTTTAATTATATGAGAAGGGAGCTATAATTTTTTATAATTTCAAGCATTGCATGAAAGCTGAAATACGTTTTGATTTAATTCGAGTCAATGTTTGCAGACTTTCTGAATGTTCGAGGAATGCCTTCAACACATTCTACGAAAGTTTTCATCCTTTTTAGAGATGCCTGCTTGAGGCATTTATACCGAATTTTCAATATTATTCTTAGTACAATAATGCAGTTGAATTAATTAAATCTCTGTTATTACCAGTAATGTAGCAGCCCGTGGCATAAGGGCTAGTGCGTAGGACTGTCAGGCCGGAGCTCTGACAGAAGTGTTATTTTCTTAGGCTACTCCGTGCTGTCTCTTTCGAGGAATTCACAAAATATCCAAGATTTTCACTCGTCATGAAAAGAGTGCTTCGCCCCCCCCCCGAAGCGTTTGGATTTAGCATAAAATTTTAAGTCCCCTCCATTCTTGCCGTAACACGCACACAGGAATGGTTGGAAGTCACTTAGACCCTTCATGGACTAAATTATTAGTACTCACCAAATAAAAAAAATATCTACATATTTCATTGATTAATTTTCTTCAAAAAAAAATTAACAGAAATGTATTTTAATATAAAAAAATTACTGCACTGCTCAAAATGCCTAAATAAAAATTTTAAAAAATCTTGGTCGCAAAAAATTTTGATCTACAAAATAAATTATCCTAAAATAAGTTCAGTTAAAAAAAAAAAGAAAAAAATGGTACACAAATCGTCAAAAATTAAAATAAGCCAAAAATAGGTTTAAAAACAAATTCGAAAAAAATGATCTTCCTCAAAAACAAAATAATTGCAAAAAAATTGGTCAAAAACAATTTTGTCAAGTTTATTTTTTGAACCTACAGATTTAACCTTATTTACACTAAAAAGGCCCATTGGCTCGAATTCGACCATTATTTACGAAAGCCATATAATAATAAAGCCTCTCAATTTTGTTGACCTATTTTTATTCACGGAGTTCAAAAAAGTTTCCACTTGGCTGTTGTCATATAATTTTTTTTTGGCAGATTTGTTTTGACTAATTTTTGTTTGACATTTTTTTAATGAATTATTTTTGGGACAATTTTTTTTTTTGTCGGCATTGCATTGAAGTCTCGTCTCGATTTCGTACCTATTGCCAAAGCAGTATTTTTCCGATTTAGTCTTTTATTCTGCATGGAATATAAAGTTTTGAAAGTTTTTCTTACCGGAAACACCACCAAGAATCCTTTATTGATCTGCTCTCGAATGCCTAGCAGTAAATCTCGTCTCGATCTCGTCTCGTTTCTCGAGAAACGGAACAGATTCTTGGAAAAAAAAATCAGAATAAGTATTTTTTTGGTTTTGATTTTCTCAAAAATAGTTCATCAGACTATCATTAAATATCGAAGCTTCTAATTGGTGTTAAAAATGTTCAACAACAAAATTTTATTAATTTTGAAAAAAAAATCAACTTCTTTGTTTTGAACATCCAATGTGTCGAAAACAGCTCGATCGATATATTTTTGAAATCTGCCATTTAAGGGTTTTTATGTAAATATTTTGGATACAAATAATACTACGATAAAAATAACTGTAGTACATCATCATCATCATCATCGGCTCGACAACCGGGGTCCGGACCTGGCCTCCTTCAACAAGTCTCTCCACCTATCTCTGTCTTGAGCCGACGCCATCCAGTTGCGCACCCCAAGGCTTCGGGGGTCCTGCTCTACGCCATCTCTCCAGCGCAAGCATGGTCTACCACGCTGCCGTCTACCATAGAATGTACCACAAAGGATTTTCCGAGCCGGTTTCTCTTCACTCATGCGAGCTAGGTGCCCTGCCCACCGGAGTCTACCGAGCTTAATTTTTGTCACTATGTCTGCTTTAAGGTAAATTGCGTACAATTCATTGTACCGTCTCCGGAATCGTCATGTACATGCCATACAAAAAATGTTAAAAAATGCGATTTAAAAAAACTTGAAATTTTTTTTAATAAACTTCTGAGAAAAAAAAAACAACAAAAAAGTTTATAAAGTGAAAGTCTTGTCCGAGCGCAAGATTAAAGTTGCACTTCAACAAAGTATATACCAGGGTAAAAGAAAAGGAAACAAAATTGTCAACAAATTACCGAATGTTTCGAAACAGAAATCAATATTTAAGGTCCCACTGTTCCCTATAGTTTATCTATGACATGTTCCTGTAGGTGAACAATGACGAACTTGCCTAACAATTTCCCCCCCCCCATCAAAAAAAAAAACATATTTCTCTCATCTGCCAGCGGATCTTTTTGTATTTTTTTTACCATTTCTACCATTTTCTCAAAAAACACACATTTCCATTTGAAATTTTGTGTTTTTGTATTGTGTTTTTTTTAATTTTTGATATTCTATGTAACTACTGGCCGGGAAAATGTCGTTTTCCTAGGGAATATCTAATGGACCATATTCACCGATACACCTGCAATTGTAACATCAGCAGCAACGTCGCGATGCTGCGGCAGCAGCATAGTTTTTGAATACTGTTTCGCTTTGTTAGATTTGAATATTGATACAAAAATGCAATGGCAAAATTTTCAAACACAAATGACTATATATGCGAGTATATCTGATGGACAACAACTGGTGGCAGTTTTTTTGTTCAGTTTTGTGTTATTGTTTTGTTGTTGGTGCAGAACATTCGAACAATCAAACACAAGTTCCTTTTTTTTTTTTGTTAGTTGGTCCTGGATGCATCAGCGATGGCATCAGTTGAAAGGATAGAAATCGCTGGATTGTGGGTGAGCGAACATGAATTGAACATATATGGAAATCTGTTCAATGGAACTGTGAAGCTTCGAGGCACATCACTCACTCAGGTCTCAGCTGAACTTACCTTCGGTTGAATCAATGTGCGGTATTCTTTTTGCCACAGAGCTTCAAGCCCAAAAAAAAAAACAAGAAAGAGATTTCGAAAAAAATGCTTCTTACCCAACAAAGCTAAATACAACAGAGAGGGAGTAGATTGTAGTCGGAACTGGGAAAAGAATCGTAAACTGTTTGATGCACAATACTAACAGTGTACCTAAATTTAGGTCCTCGTATAAATATATCCTCGTAAATTCCTTGTGGCTTATTGTGGTACATATTTGAAAAGGTTGGCGAACAAGAGGGTGCTCTATACGTCTTTTCTAAAAACGATGATGTTCTTACCCTTATATCGAATTGAAATGGAAGGCCATGCTTGGCCGAGCGTGTAATTGTGTATATTGTATTATGCTTCAGTATTTATTTATGATATTAAGTGATAAATTTACTGTTAGGCCTATCAAATTTCTTAAAGATAAACGATTAAGTGGGTAGAGGTGCGGTGTCTAGGCATAGGCATAGAGCCGTTATGTTTTGAATACTAAAATAATATGTGTTGTTTTTGGAGAATGAACAATTATTTTGATTGCACGGATGGATATTCAAATAAATATTATTATTCAAGACTTTAAGGTTTGGCAAATTTGAATATAAAGTATGATTTATAGAGAGAGGTTCCTTGATGGAATTAATTGCGTTTAACAGATAGTGTTCTTATGAGCTTAAAGTCAGGTTATGCGTAATGATTAAATTTTCAGTTCTTTTGAATTGGATTGAATACGTGATGCAGAAGTCTTTGTCTTACAGCAGTCTTTAATTACAAAATATAAAAATTTCGCACATTTCGAAAAAATTTAAAAATTTTTGAATTTTTTTTAAGAAGTTTATAACTAAAAACCAATGATTTTTTCCTTTAAAACTACTTTTAGCGGAACTAAAAGTCATAGAAAATGGAGTAGGGGAAACCGCAAAGTTTCAAGGTACACATTGGGGTGTAATAATGAAGCTAAGGCATTGGTGACTAGAAAAAAATGGTTTTCAAAGCTTAGTCAACGTGCCTCTTTCAAAATATAGATGAAAAAGCACGCCTCGAAGTAATTTGAAGACGTTGAAAGAAATAAGAAAGAAAGAAGTGTACCCAAGAAGAGAGTAAGAAGAGCATTCATCAGAAGCTGGAGTGAACATCTGCACCGGGCTGCTGACGAAAATCAAACTATGTAGAAAATTGGGACATGTCAACATGAACAAGGGCACAAAGAAGGAAAAATGCTGAGGAATTCGTGCATACCGAAAGTAATTAACAACGATTGTGGATGACGACAATATTCTTCACAGAAGGGAATAATTTTCAATATCTGCACCTTAGTTAGTAGTGCTGTGGAAAACTCCAAAAAAGGAAAAGCGACTGGACCATACGAGATACCCTGATGGTTCTCATCTCCAAACTGATATTCGGTGACCAAATGCCCCATCAGTGGAGCGAATATTATCTACTTTCTACCAATCTACGGGGAGTTGAGTGATACTGGAAATTGAGAAAGCTACCCGCTCAATCAATGAAGATCGTTGAGCGGGTATTTAATTGCCTTATTAGAAAAATAATACGGCTGTCTGACGACCACTGATGACCAGAATATAAAATTAGAATAGAAAAATATCGGAATTCCTCAAGAATTTGTCTATATCGTATTAATTTAAAAAAAAGCATTCACTACGAGCGTTGCACTCTGGCCATGAGGAATTCCCTAAGTCAACCGGAGTCCGGTCCCGGCCCCCTTCAACAAGTCTCTCCACCTATCCCGGTCTTGAGCCGACGCCATTCAGTTGCGCACCCCAAGGCTTGGGGCGTCCGGGTCTACGCCATCTCTCCAGTGCAAGCATGGTCTACCTCGCTGCCGTCTTCCATAGAATGTACCACAAAGAACTTTCCGAGTCGGTTCCTCTTCGCTCATGCGAGCTAGGTGCCCTGACAACCGAAGTCTACCGGGCTTAATTTTTGTCACTATGTCTGCTTCAAGGTAGATTGCGTACAATTCATGATTGTACCATCTCTGGAATCGTCCTTCCTCACATATGGGGCCAACAATTCTCCTTAAGACTTTTCTCTAGAACGCGGCTAAGAGGTCGGAGTGTCTTTTGCTAAGCATCCGGATCCATACGTGAGAACTGGCAGGACCATGGTCCTGTACAGCAGCAGTTTTGAAGTTATGGTGAGATTTCTGGATTTGAAGAGCTTTGACAGACTATAGTAGGCTCTGTTGGAAGCCTACCTGCTGATGATCACGGACATTTACAAGCAACCTAATACAAAGGTAAGATGTCCCCCAGGAATCACTGAAGATTTCCCATTTGGAGTGAGTGTGCACCAGGGAAGTGTCTTCAGTCCTTTGCTCTTTAACACAGTCCTTAACTTTCTATCGGTAGTTATTAGACGCATTATTTGATGGTGTTAGGAAGATAAAGAGTAGAATCCTTCTTGTTCACCATCGAATCTTCAAGGTGATCTTTCATTCTACAAATTCATCTCTAGTTTTCGCACCATGTAAGATGTGCTTTCTTATGGAGAGCTATCTGTTTTCCCAAGCTTTCTCAATCAGTGGATGCAGTTTTAGGAGCTGCTCGTAACTTGAAGCTTTGTTGTGCTTCAGTGTCTGGATTGCGGTAAAGATTTTGTCTTTTCTACTAATTCTTAAACCACAGAAGCCTTTCCACTACTATAGCTCAATATATAAAAAAACATTTGTCGCAGCACACATGGTTTTCGATGGAAATGGAGGAAGGTAGTCCCCAAGTTGTTGGAAGACTGCAAAACTCTTTGAGTCCAACGGTATTAAACTTAGGCATTCTGATATTTTCTTAGACCAAAGAAATGGAAATGTACGTATAGCAACCATCAGAGGGTGGTCCTTAAACTTCCCATGTCTGCACCTCTTCTATTTTGAGCATCCTGAAGACTGCTTCTAAATTGGCTACGGGTCCCAAAGTGATCAATTGTTTATTTAGCGGTACCCAACAGATTTCGTGACACTCGTATTGTATTCAAACTTTTTACTTCTTATATCAAGGCTGTTTGCGTTGCAGAAATCAACAAAGCGTTCGCTGAAGGTATGATTTTCCATAACATTTACAAGCGCGCCGTTTTCGTTACCAATTTTGGCATTCATGTCTCCCAATACCGTTATGTATTTGATGAACTAGCATGCAGCGCCCACTCGGTTGAAAAGGATTTCGTTTTCTTCGCCAGAAGAGAGTTTCTTGGGACTTAACATTGTAAAATAGTAACACGACGCTGACGTACTCGTATTCTAACCTGCAACCTGGCTTTCAAGCTTTTGGTGATATTTAGGAAAGCAACAATCTTTCCGTAATAGAGCGTTATGAGTTGGAGACTTTGCTAACCTCTAAAATATAAAATAGTATCGCAATTCAATTCTTTGTCTAGTTGACGTTGGGAAGAGTCCTCACATTCCAGAACCCAATCTTTGCCTAGGTAAATTAGCCAAAAGTCATCAACCTGTTGCCTTTTCTGAGCCAAGGATTAGTGTTTTTTTCATTAGCTGTCGAATTTGCAATCAGGAGAATTGCTCTCTTCCAGTACCTTTTCTAGAAAACTAGGTCTTTCGTTTTTGTAATTTTAGCCTATATACGTATAAAGGGATAAGCAAATAGTTACCCGGGGACTACTATGAGAAACTAAAACAAACACTTCACCGTGACTGACTTCTCCACTACTGGCCCAGGACAAGCCGCAATTTTTGTCGGCACATTGAAGAGTGGAAAATTACGATATAACTGTAGCGTCTTTGGGCATATACGCGCACTTTCCTTCAGCAAATAAAACTCGACAATTCAGAAAGAAGTACCTACAAAAACGTAGATACAACAAATCGAGGTCAAACAATTAAATTTTCAAACACATATCTTGTTTCAACGATCTTACTCGTACAACTGACTTAATCGAATTCCACATTGCATATTTACATTATAGCTTCGAAAAATAAAATCAAGGGCACAATATAGCATATAAAATACATAAATACAGGAAGAAAAAAAAAAAAAACAATTTCAAACTCAAGGTCAATTAATCGAAATTCATATCCGAAACCTACAATCCTTGTTCACCATTAAAACGTGCCAGAGATCGAAGAGGGAGATTTCAAAAAGTTTCAAAACTACTTTCGTTTTGTATATATAGGAGTGTACGAGTACTATAGTAAAATATGAAGGCATCATAGAGGTGTGCTTCCTGATGGGGTTTCGTTTATTTCTTTGCGACGCGGCGGCGGTGGCCTATGCCTACGTGAATTCCTTTTATTTTTAGCTTTTATCCGTATGATTGTCCTGATTTATGCAGGAATTTTTCTCTGTCAAGATAACGTCGATGATCCCATTTGTATGCCAAGACTCACATCGTCATTATAAACCGTCCTTATACACCGTGTGTCGAAGGGGGGTGGGTGGGTTGTTGTTGGTTGTGGTGGTGGCCTACCTTCTGCGCACACCATTATGGAAACGACTTGGCTCACCAAACTCATTTAAAAAGGCCTAGCCACGCCAGAGAGCTCTTCCTATTTCCCTTCCCATTCTATCCCTCTATCCCATATACCGCATCCAATAACAACCACACGTCTATGCCGACTCCTCATGTGGCTGAAGTGGCACAAAAGTCATGTGGTTCGTATTTAAATAAATACTCGCCAAGGTTCCACAACTATACCTACAACTGGTTGGGTTGGGTGATGATGATGATGATGATGACGATGATGATGCTAGCTATACATATATGTTTGGTTTTTTTTTACCAGGGTCTTTAGGGAGTGTGGAATGGAATTGTACATATGACTTCTTGTTCACGGGAAGATTCGAGTGTAGGATACACAGTTTTAAAAGCAGTCATTCAAGGTCCTGTTTCAGTGTTTCTTTTTCTTCTTTTTTTTTAATGGAATGGTATTGGGACATTGGGAGTTTTTTTTTTTGTTTCAAGTATCTCAGAATAACGCGGATAAACAGAAAAGCAGGTTTCAAAAACAAACAAAAAAAAATGGGGCTACATACATATAACGATAAGTATATAGTTCGAAATCATTTCAGTTTTATTAAAAAGTTAATGCTTGTTTTTGTCCCCTTCAACAAAATAAAAATACTAGAATGCCTTTTTACAATGACTGCAGACTTTTAAATACTCTTAAGTACCCTAAAATTAACATTGGAAACGATTCAAAAGAGTGGGGCTTTAAGGTGAATTCATGTAAGAGTCAAGGCTAAGGTACCTATAGCACTGTTTTAGGTGTGGCAATTCTGCACCTACGGGATGCGGAAGAAAAATGTCAAGTGAGTTGATGGTTTGAGTGCTGTATTAATAAATAAATTAAAATATGCTAGGCAAACCTTATAGAACAATCTTTAGAAGTAGGTCTGTAAAAAGTAGAAGTAGGTACCTACCTAATTTTTTAAATTCCTTTGAGAATCATAAGAAACTAAAACTAGTACTTAATAACTGGTGGTATTTTCTTTATTAATATTCAATTGTCATGGCCTCGAGTGGGACTACAAGTCTCCGATTCTACTGCTTCATCTTAAAGCTTCACTTGTAAGCTTTGGGGTGTTGACTTCAGAAAACTTTGTAGGCCTCTCGGCTCCTAAATACGTCCCAAAATACTTATACTTACTTATACGTAAACGATTGGATCATGACAACCGAATTTAAAACTGAGCCATCTAGTGGGAAATAGCTTAACTAAAAAATAAAATTTCGAAAATAGATATTTTGAATAAAATGCTTCCCAAGCAACAATTTGTAACCTCAGTAGCCAAAATTACCGCGGTAATAATTTAATCGGTTTGAACCAAAAATTGTTTCTTGGTTTAATGCCAGTACACCAAAACAGTGAAGTCTTAGAAAAATTGTATTTGCTGTTTTTGATGGATTCACGTTTGAAGCTCGGATGCACGAATTCGTTCATTTGAATCCGTTTAAGGTTTCTAAGCTGGATCATAAGAAGTCAGATCTCTATGATTGAGATTTTTCTTAAATTAAGTTTTAAAATATTTACATATGTTTCAAAAAATTGTATGCTCAAGTGCTGTGTGAAGCAGAAATCTTAGATTCTAGTTGATAAAAATTCAAAAGATAAAGAAAAATTTTTAAATATTGACTTCCTTTATAAAAATTGACAAATTTACATATGTACAAATGAATTTTACGAAAAACTCTTACAAAATAATTGAAGGTTTTCAAATAAAAATTTTTAATTTGTAACCATCTTGTATTTGTGAAATCCCACTTAGATAAAGATCTCAAAATATTGACAGTATTAGAAAAATTCGTATTAGAAAAGTGCTTTTAAAAAAAGGTACTTGCTATAAAAGTATAAAAACCCCTATAAAGGGCAACCTTCCAAAACACAAAAACTATTAAAATGAGCTTCGAAAGCCAAAGAATAATAAATAACACTGATTGATTGTAATGTTAAAATATTTTTTTACATATTTTTTGGAAATTTTTTTGACAGCATTTTTGTCCACTTTTTTTTCCACAAATTAATTTCTGACCAATTTTTTAACTTTAGATTTTATTTTTTGAGAACTTTAATTTTTTGGCAATTTCGACCCCATTTTGTTTCTGCATTTTGATTGACTACATTGTTAAATTAATCATTATCCAGGTTTTTGACAATTTTTTTCAACAATTTTTTTTTTCAAAAATTTAATTAAAAAATTAAATTTGGATGAGCTCGTTTTTCTCCGTTTTCTTTTGAGAAGTTTGCTAAACGACCATGAACATTTTATATTAATAAAATTGAAATACATTTCTGTTTCAAATTCCTGGAAATAAAAATTGCTATTTATATCTGCTTGGAGACTGAACATACTCTACGCCAAGCAAAGGAGCGCGAGTATGGGGTATTGAGACGAGTATACCTAAAATCTCTGAAAAGTCAGCATAACTTGAATATTTATTAACTAATAACAGTTGCCTGTCATGAAACAAATTTGTGTTAAATCAAAACAAAGTACCTTTATTGGAGACGCAACCAAAAATTAAATATTAAAAATAAGCAAAGACAAGCTGAGAAATCAATAAATTAAAAAAAAATACGTATACGCCACAGTGTACCGCAGTAACTAATTTTTATAGTTTCGCTTAATTTATTTTATTTTACAATTGGACTCCATCACCAATTATTGGATCAATGACATAATATAAACAAATATAAAAATTTGTTATTAAGGGTTTCTGAAGTTATTTCAAGTCCACTTCTTGCTTTTGCTCCGTTCTGTAGTCATAACGGCTTTTAAAAATGTCGCTCCTATTTCTCTTGATTAGCTACAACTTTGCCATGCCTTGGCTATTTTATATTTTGGTACACCACTTTAGCGTGATCTGTGACTTTTCTTATCATATAGTACCGACAGAAAAAATGTCTAAGTGTTGCCGTTGTTGTTTAAAAAAAAATACTAAGTATAAATCTGCATTTATCAGTTCTTGCTTCCACAACAAAAAGTCAATGAACCAGAACATTAAAAACAATTCAATTTTATATATTTTTGTAAATGCCCTCAATTAAAAAAAAAAAATACTATCAAACCTTGACCGATTTTTGTGTGTGTTTAAAAATTAAACAAACGTTAATTTAAATCAAATATTTTTCCAACAGCATTAAGTTATTTTTTTTTCTCATAAAAAATGTTTTCATAGGCATATCTACCTACCTACCGCTGCCATTAATTTTCTTTTTTTTTTTATTTTTAAATTTGTATTTTTATGCAAGAAAAACCCCTCTTTCAAGTGGAATTTTTTAATAGGCACTCGAATGCGTAGCGTATATCCTTTCATTTTATTTTCATTTGACTCTTGACCTGTTACTGGTGAATCACCTCCTCTTATATGCCTTTACCTTTAGATATACCAACTTACAACATAAAGAGCTACACACCATTATTCTCTTATATCCAATCTACCTGGGCTTTTACATACATATAACTAGATATAATGGAATGATAAATTTTTGTATATATGTAGGTATATCTCTATACCTACAGACTCTTATATCTATTGTATAAATTTTCAGTCGTCCATCTTTAGCGTTTCCACGTTTTTAAGGACTCAAGTATATAGTGCCTCCCTACTTTAATATTTAATGCATTTCTCGGTGCTTTTATTTGTTGCTTACATTAAACTTTCATAGTCCTTTTGCCATTTGTATACATACATATATATATGTAGAATACCTATACAAACAAACAAATATGTAACTATACAGACATTCGTACAATAATATAATACATATATTTGTTTCTGTGTGTTTCAGCAAAAAGCAAACCAAATGATATACAACACAACACACAGCTATATGTATAGACACTTTTATAATTCTATCTTTGTATAAACGGGGGGACTCTGCTTTATTTTTTTTTCTGCTGAGATCCTTAGTCCTTTTTGAAGCTTAGAGTACCAACTATAAATGTTTTTTTTTTTTGTAGTCCTGGGATGTACTTTGGTTATGTTGATTCCTTTGCTTTTATTTGTGCTTATTTCTATCTTTTGTCTTTCACCCTGTTTCGAGTGGTATGTCATAAAAAAACTACTCATCCCGGACTATAATAGTCAATACTATACAGTTTTTCTTTGTGGGTACACATCATAAAGGGGATTTGCTTCAATAACACTGAATGCTGAGACAGGTCCGTATACAAATTAGATTTCAAAATATCATGACAATTGTTCAAAAAAATAAATTTTAAATAAATAAATCCGAAATTATTTAAAGGAGCCTTATAGGAGTAGTTAAAAAAAATTTGAAACATAAAATAGAAATGAAACTATGTACCAGATTGCTGGGTTGGAGTGAAAATTGAATCCTGATCGCACCGCACATTAAAAGCTTCAAAAACTAGATACAAAACAACATACATCATGCATATTTACATCAATAAAATAATTTAAAAAAACTGTTATTTTATAATATTAATATTTGGAATTCAAATGAATTGGTGTTATAAAGACTAAAAAAAAATTCGAAGATAAAATTTGATTACATACTGCTTCTGCTTCCTTAATATTGAAGCAAATACTCCAATAAAAATATACGAAGAATATGTTATATCGGTATTTACTCCAATAAATATCTCTTATGGGAGCAAATACTTTCTGTTTTTTAATATTGAAGAAAATAATCTAGGTAATATCTGTGTAATATTTAATATCAGCATTTAATCTATCAAAGAATTCTTATAGAAGCAAATACTTTCAGCTCCTTAAATATTTTAGCAAATGCTCCAATTGAGGCTGTGAGAGCAATAGTGGCGTAACCCATAAAATTCACTTTAGAGTTACGAGAGATTCAAGAAACAGGGTTTCTTTAAACATTTGTATTGTATGTATTTTCCCTTTGACATTTTTGATTAATCTTAAAGCGTAGAAGAGTTTGAAAAAGGGCATACTTTGTATTGCAAGCTTCTTTTTTTTAATTCAACATTATTTTGAAAAAAAGTGGGTTACGCCACTATTGCATTCATGGTTTTCATTAAAAATAAAGAAAAATGAAAGGTTACGCCAAATTTATTAAAATATTTTTTTATTTCTTTCATAGTTCAATATTTTAACAACAAAAAATTATGTGTACATTTTTGCCAATTTTTAATGATTTTATTCCTAGTCTAATAAAACGTCAAATTTTTCAATTGGAACATCTGTTGACATTTTTAAATTATTATAAAGTGACAGTTCAATTAAGTCTTTCTTTTTTTATCATTTATTTTGGGTTCCTCAAGCTGGTTGAGTTTTTTAATGTCCACGGATTGTCTCTTTTTTACATTTACCTCTTCGAGTAAAATATCAATTTCATTAGAATATTTTTAAAAAAGCTGAAAATGTTTTACTTTTTTCGAAGTGTAGCCACAGAATTTTAAGCCATTCAACATTTTCCTATTTGTGATATTTTCTTCGAGAGATTTTGTGGAAAATAATCAGATGAAGTCATTTTCACAATTTTGAATGGGTCTCTTTTTCTGGCCGAGGAAATGACATCAACCTAATCATTTGGGACGAAGATATCCTTATAAATTTTTTTATTCTTCCCTATTAAACCAAAATCTTGGTCAGATGGTAAATAGGAATGGCCACTAACTAAAAATTTATGGTGCATTTCTTTAACCACAAAATCGGGATGGGATACCAAAAATTGGCACAACAGTGAAAGTATGATATTTCTACTTTGGCCCCACATTGCACAGAATCTTATGTACGATTTTTAAATAATGCATTAAACAAGATCCAGTTTCTTGAGGTCCCCTTGACGCTGTAAACTCATCCCAAACATACATGTGAAATTTTTCACTGCCCACATTACGTATATCAAAGCAAATGGTCTCAATCTATACCAAAGCAAACAGTTTCTAAGAGAAGTATGGAGGTTACGCCACTATTGCACTCAAACTATGATCAAATTTTTAAATGCAATAACACTTTTTTGAGTGCCATCTAGTTTTGAGTGTAGATAGCTGCATAAAACTATTTTTGTATTAAAATAGATATATTGAGGTACCCATTTTCATGAAAAACTCATTTTTGAAAAAAAGTGGGTTACGCCACTATTGCACTGACGGCCTCAATTAATCTTTGAGAAATTTTTATATCAGCATTGAATCAAATAAGGACTTTCTTAGGTGAGCAATAAATCCCTCCTTCTTTAATAATAAACCAAATACCCCAGTCAATATCTGTGGAATGAATTATATCAGCTTTTAATCCATTAATTACTGACTTATTGGATCAAATGCTCTCTCCTTACTAAGCTAAAAAGAAATCATATTTTAAAAAGATGCAATAAAATTTTTTTCTAATCTTTTGAACGTTTAACTTTTTCAATATTTACAATATCAAACAAGTTCTCTTTTTTGGCAATAGATTCCCCTTGAGTACGGGTATGCCACACTCATAGAAAAAAACAACATACAATGTACAGCTAGGTGGATCTCCATCTCCACCATTTCTCATCTGCGAGGCTGGCAGAATATAAAAATACTACACTAAGCAGATATGTTTTGAAGTTGATGCCAGACAGACAGACAATCAGACAGACATACAAAAATACATGTTCAAAAGCGAAGAAAATTCGCTATTCACAGCACCGCCATTAAGGGCACTCTACTCTACTTCTACTCCACTCACCCATTCTCTCTCTCTAGCATAAGCATTGTGTAAAAGTTTCCTCTTTAACAAAATTACGAACGCGCGTCAGAGTGATTCCTTTCGCTTTGGTTGTTAATCTTAATATTTATGTTTCTTTTTTTTTTGTATTGTTGTTGTTTTCAATTTGAATGTTTTTGTTGTTGTTTAGTGTTGTTGTCTGACTTGTGTGTGGGTGGTGCGTTGGATAATAATTTTTTGTCCTGTTTGCATTAATTCACAGAAAATAAATATTTTTGTTATTGTTATTGTGTGGTGGATTTTGTTTCCTTTTTTCTGTGTGGTTGAGTTTTTTGTGTGTTTTTGCTATTCAATAAAAAGAATTCAAAATTTGGCACAAGCTTAGGCTTTGGATTAAACCACCTGTCTCTGTATGATAGTCTAAAAGTAGAAATAGAATGCAGGGCCGACAGAAGTGGGGCGACAGATAGGAACAACTGAATTCTATGGGAGAAAAAAAGTTCACGGAAACAGGACACATGGTGCATTCCAGAAAGTCGGTTAGTAACACAGAGATACGTAGATACTACAGATATATGTACCTAGCGCTTTGCTTTACAGGATAATTTTGTAGTCAGTCTCCTGTTTCTTTAAAAAAATGAAACAATAACGCATCAAGAAATACTTGTAGCTTAACACGGGTGTGGGATGGTAACTTATTTTAAAAAGCGCTTACATAATGACGAAGTGCTTACTCTTAGAATTCTATGGGACTCAATAAAATGTAGTTCAAATAATAAAAAAATACGTTTATGACCACTTCCCCCAATTTTTTTTATTTGTCATAGCTTTGAAGTTTTAATTCAATAATGTATTAAGCACACCGCAGCTTTTGAAGCGGGAATTGCGGAAATCGGAAGGGCAGTTAATTTCAATATAAAATTCTCAAAATTTCAATTTTTTGAAACGCATAAAAAATATTCAGTAACAAATAAAATTTTGGAAAATATAATCGTCAAAAACTGCCTGAAAAATGTTTTTGAAAAAAAAATCGTCTAAAGAAAAAAGATATCAGATCCGAAATATTAGTTAGGTGCAGTAGTCAAGCAGCATTACCTAAGTGTGGTTTAAAAAGGGAAAATAAAATATCAAAAACAATTACCGAAAATCAAAATTCGTCAAAAATAAATGTGTCAAAAGAAGTTTATTAAAAAAATAAGTTCGTCGTGAAAAAAAGCTAAAAAATTAATTTTGTCAAAAAATTGTGAATAATTTTTTTTTTTTCATTCGATGGAAATCTTCAATTGACACTCGGTAAGAATCGGTACTGATTAGTGTGGGACTCTTACCGCACTAAAACCACCGGTGAATCAGGACCAATCTATTTTAACCACTTCTGTAACCATTTCAATTTGAAGGCCACGATGCAGATCGCTATTTCTTATATACCAAGGGGCATTTATTATTTCACGAAGGACCTTGCTTTGGAATTTTTAGATGGGTTCAGTATTTGTTTTCTTTGTACAGCCCCAAAGTTGGATTGCATATGTCCAAACGGGTTTCAATACTTGGTTATATAACATTTGTTTGTTCTGGGTAGATAGGTCAGAGTTCTTTCCTATAGTAACCTGTACATTTTTCTGTACTTCAAGTTTAGTTCTTCTTTTTTCTTTTTGATGCGCTCTTTCCATTTTAGCTTTGCATCCAAAGTCATTCCAAGGTATTTGGCAATATTGGAGTAAGTCACTGCTCTACTGTTTATAAGAATTGAAGCACTGTTTATTTTTTTGTTAGCAAAGTTTATATGCGTCGATTTCGTTTCGTTTAGTTTGATTCGCCATTTTTGCGTCCAATTACTAACTTTATCGACTGCATTTTGCAGTTTTTGTGTAGCCTTCGTAACGGACTTATCTGGCACCAATATTGCAGTATCATCAGCAAAGGTGGCCATGATAGCGTTGATGTCCACTGGAATATCCCTTGTATATAACAGATACAGGGTTGGTCCTAGGACACTTCCTTGTGGTACACCGGCTTCAATTTTCTTTAGTTCCGAGTAATTTTGGTCTTACCGTACTCTAAAGAGTCGGTTGGTAACGTAGGATTTCAGTATTTCGTAGTACTGCCCGGGAAGGTCACTATGCAGTTTGTAGTCAAGTCCCAAGTACCAAACCTTGTCAAAGGCTTGAGCAACATCTGGGAATATAGCCGAGTAATGAGCATATTTGTTTTTCTTCAAGTGCCTTTTCCACAACATCCGTAATTCGATGCACTTGGTCTATCATGGTATCCAAACTGATGGCTTGGGAATTAAGTCTTCTTTCTTCTATTAACCTGCTAAGTCTTTTCAGGAGCAATTTTTCAAAAACTTATGCCATCACTTCTGCAATTTTCCAATGATGTGGCACATATCTCAGTTTAAGGCATGCATTTATTATAAATTGAAGTTTTTTTCAAGGCTATTAAAGGCATTTCTTCTAAAACCTGAGCAGTAATTAGATCGTACCCTGGTGATTTTTTGTTAGACAACTTCTTTGAGCAAAAATTCTATCACAAAAAAAAAAATTGTCAGCGAACCATCAAATGGAACATTTTTGAAATGCCTACAGAATTTGTCTTGGAAGTAGAAATATTTTTCAACCGCCATTTTTTTTTTGGGATTTTTTTTCGACAAAAACTGATCCTCGACAAAATATTTCTTTGCCGATTTTTAATTGACCAATTTTTTTTTTTTTGAAATTTTTAGCAACATGAATTTTTTAAAATAGGTATTTAATGAAGAGTTATCGAAAATGATAGGAAATAATTTTTCTTTCATATTCATCTCACTGAATTCGAAATTAACCCACTTAGAAATACAAACTTACATCAAAAAAAAAAAAAAAAAAAATTGGTTCCGTAAAGAATTAATCAATAAATTAAAATTATTAAATCCTTCTTTGCCCACTATCCATTCCATTTTTTATTTTGTTCCTTATAAATTGAAATTTTCGAACCTCTAAAATTGCATAGTGTTGTTTTGTTGTTTCCCTTAATCAACAAACATGAGCTCAAACAAAAAATAAGAAGTATACAATTGAATTGGGAATTGAGTCTAAACTGAGGGTGCATATTTTAACGTTTTTATTAGCTAAATGAAAACACAAATCGTAAAAAGTCTTCTTTCTCTTCTTCTTATTATTTCTTTTGTTTTTTTGTTTTATTTTATTGATGAAGAGAATCAGTAAATTAAATTGCTTCACTCTGCTTATGTACTTAGTTTTATGAGACAAACTCTTACAATCGCACCGCATTGTTAACTAAGAAGGATGGGAAGCAACTAAGTCGCACACACTTGCTCTTATAATTCTTAGAAAAGCATTTTTTCTTGACTGTTTTTTTTTCGACACTAAAGGACACACAATTTACTTCATGGTTTTTGTCTTTTCTTATTTTTGTTCGAATCCTTAACTGGATCCTTAAAGTATCGAATAAAAAGGGATGTGAACAAGATAAAAACATGACAACACTTCACTTTTTTTATGTTGGGAGACTTTTACAACGGAAGAAATAAAACGTATATAAACATTATGTTATGTTTCATGTTTTGTTTTTTTTATTGTAATTGCAAAGAAGAAGTTTTATAAACAGAAATAAAAAACAAATAATATTAATAATTGTGGTTTGTAAAACAATAACTTTTTACGTAATCAGAGGTTTTAGTTAAACTTCGATTATGGGGAAGTTCAAAAAGTTAGTAATCCTCATTTCGGCGTGTCTCGTGCTCATACATCGGGGAACCCTATGTTTCAAGAACGCAAAGTGATTCTGCTGGAATGTTTTGTTCAGGTTTCTTCTAATAACTTAAAAAAAATTACCCGGTAGGTATGTGAAGTTTCAAGTTTGTTTGTCCATTGAAACTATGGTAACCGCCCGTAAAAATGGTTAAAGAAAAATAACCTTAAAATATTAGAAAAATGGCCGAGGTAGAATTTACTTCAAATACTTTAAAATTACTTTGGAATAATTTTGATAATATTATTTCATGTCAAATTCGAGAAGAACAGTTGGTCAAACAATCAAGGTAGAGGAGCACGAATTTGAAGTGGTGCAATCCTTTTAATACCGTGGGTCAATAAAGGTAGCCGATAATAATATAGAAGAAGGAATACGCGGTCGGCTGCTCAATTCCAACGGGGCCTACTATAGTCTGTCAAAGCTCATCAAATCCAGAAATCTCACCATAACTTCAAAACAGCTGCTGTGCAGGACCATGGTCCTCCCAGTACTCACGTATGGACCGAGACTTGGGTGCTTAGCAAAAGACACTCCGACCTCTTAGCTGCTTAGCATATTCCGGAGACGATACAATCATGAATTGTACGCAATCTACCTTGACATAGTGACAAAAATTAAGCTCGGTAGCCTCCGGTGGGCAGGGCACCTAGCTCGTATGAGTGAAGAGGAACCAGTTCGGAAAGTCCCTTGTGGTACATTCTATGTTAGACGGCAGCGTGAAGACCATGCTTGCGCTGGAGAGATGGCGTAGACCAGGACCCCCGAAGCCTTGGGGTACGCAACTGGATGGCGTTGGCTCAAGACCGTGATAGGTGGAGAGACTTGTTGAAGAGGCCAGGACTGGACCTCGGTTGTCGAGCCAAGATGATGATGATTTTATATTGAAATTTCTAAAAATTTTAAGAAGAATCCTTTAGCAAAATTTTTCCATAAGCTTAGAAAATATTCAGAACATCTTTCAAAATTTAATACTTCAAGGTTCTTATAAAATTTGATATACATTATGTAAAGCGTTTTAAAGTTCAATTTTTCCGTTTTATTAATTTTTTGGGAAAATCCTGACCCTGACCCTGAAATAAAACACTCTGAAATCATAAAATGTCATAATTCATAAATATTGGTTAAATTGCTTACAGTAAATAAATATTTAATAGGTCTACGCAAAAATGAACCACAGATAATTTAAACAAAGTCCTATAATCTATAAAAAATTATTATAATTCGTCCGTTACTGTATCGTTACTCAAGTAAAAAAAAATTCATTTTTTCAGATTTTACTCAACTCATGTCACGTCTTGTCTATGGTCGGTTGGTTGTCTAGCATTTTTTTCTTAAGTGAAAATAATACGAAAAATAAAATTCATTAGTCTACCATAAATGGTATCCGCTAATCCCAACATTAACCGTAAATGATCTCCAATCTTCATAAAAATGATCCCTTAATACCCTTAAAGAAGTGTCTCACACATACGCTGCGACGACGGCGGCGAGCAAAAGCTAATAAATCCTTTAAAGCTATTTCTAGGTCAAATCTTATTTTTGTTTTTTTTTTTGGTAGGAATAAATGAATGATCCCATTTACATTTAGAAATAAAATTAAGTACAAAATGGAACGTTTAATTTGCAGGTCTTGAGTCGCGTAGAAATTTATGAAAATACGATTTTTTAATTTTTAATTTATTTTAAGCTGTATTTTTATTTGCACCAAATATTTTAACTTGCGACTATATACACTAAATCATGAAATTATTAAAAAAAAACTGCGTTGGACATATCGACAAATCGTGATAAACTTAGCAAAGTCCAACGAACAGCCTGCATGTGTATGGGAGGAGCACTTCGCTCTACCCTCTCCGCTTCTCTTGATGTTCTGTTCCATCTAAACCCGCTGGACATCTTCGGCAAAGAAATGGCTGCAAACACTGCCATACAGCTTCAAGCTTCCTCACAGTGGATCAATAATCTGACTATTCGTTCAGATCGATAAAAAGTAATATGGACTACACCATTCCTCATCCTCACTTCAACAACAATAGCCTCAGGGTGACTATCCCTTCCAGGTCTACCTGAGAGGATACATCATTTCTAAACGATGATCCTATCAACTTCTTCGCCGACGGAACAAAAACGGATGATGAGGTTGGTGGAGGCGTATACTCTGATAGACAAAAATTAGGTCTCTCCTTTCGTCTACCTGATCATTGTAGCGTGTTCCAAGCTGAATTCCTGGCTATTAAAGAAGTCCTTCAAAGAAAACGTTATATCTTCAACCGATATACGTATCTTCTCAGACAGCCAAGCCGCACTAAAATCCCCAGACTCTGTCTCTACTAACTCACTAACATGCCTAAATTGTCGAGCATCTCTTACGGAGATGGCAACACAATTTAATATTCACCTTTGCTGGGTGCCGGCCATTGAGACATTCCAGGAAATGCAAGGCCGACGAACTTGCAAAAAGAGGAACTACTTTACCTTTGTTGGCCTACAATGCTAGCGTAGGTATGCCTTTAGCTATATGCAAACTAATGCTAAAGCAAGATACCATAGAGAGAGCAAACTGGAGGTGGAACAACATCAACACCTGTACAGCGACAAAACCAATCTGGTATAAACTCAGTGCCAGACGCTCTAACCAACTGATCTCTCTGAGTAGACTGAATATTAGCTACGTGGAATTTTTGAGTAGCTTACGCTTACGAGCGCTCCGAGAATGGTAGGTAGGTAGGCAGGTAGAGATGGAAGCCGCTAGCCCTGGCCTAGTAGTCAACCTAGTAGGGATTTAGATTGGAATTATACGGTTTTTCAGACTTCGACGAACTTTTATTAAAGCCATTTCGTCGCATTCAGAAAGATTATTAGATCTTTGTTTTCTTCTTTGAAAGCTCACTTGGGTCTTCAAGGAATGCATTCCCAAAGGAAGTCAATTTAAAATGGGCTAAGGCGGGACATTTGCAGAGAAAATGAACCACAGTTTCTTTTTCTTGTGGGTCTCCACAGCTCCGACAGTGAGAGTTGTAGGGAATTCCCAGCTTCCTAGCATGCTCCCCTATGGGCCAGTGCCCAGTACAAATTGCCGTGATCCTGGCTGTGTCTTACCTGGGTCTACATAATAAATATTTAGAACGAGAATGGTTATAGGTAGGCCAAATTTTTCTTGATATGACACAGTTTGTAAGAAAAACCGGCCCCTCACAGCACCAAGAGGGATATTAACATTTACCGCTAGTGATCTGTGAAGGGCCGATCCTTGTTGAGCCAACTCATCACCCCAGATTTGATTTCCAGATTGATTTTGGTTTAATTTGAGCAATTTGCATGTGATATTTCCATGGCCATAGGGCTTGAAAGACCAGCAGTTTGATTCTTTTAGTCTTACAGCACTGCATGCCGCTAGATATTTTATGTGAAGGTCGATTGGGAGGAGGTGCAGGATAACGTTAAGGGCATCTGTTGGGCAAGATCAAATAGCTCCCGTAGTGCCAACGCTAGGCGTTCTTTGAACCTTCTTCAGTTTATTAATGTTATGTTGTTTGCTAATTGCAGGCCATCACACAATCGATCCGTAGGACAAAATTGGTCAAACCACAGCAGTGTACGTCCACAGAATCATCCTAGATTGTAGGCCCCATTTCTTACCAAATGTTTCCTGCAGGCATAGAAAGCAATGTAGGCTTTCTTGACCCGCTCTTCTATATTTACCTTCCAGTTCAATTTGGGGTCAAGAATAACCCCAAGGTATTAAGCTTTGGAAGATAGAGATAGGGTTTGGACGTTAAGTCGAGGTGGGGTGAAGGTAGGTATTTTAGTTTTGGTAATAAAGAGAGAAGAAGAAATACGCGGGTGGCTGCTCAATTCCAACAGAGCCTACTATAGTCTGTCAAAGCTCTTCAAATCCAGAAATCTCACCATAACTTCAAAACTGCTGCTGTACAGGACCATGGTCCTGCCAGTACTCACGTATGGATCCGAGACTTGGGTGCTTAGCAAAATACACTCCGACCTCTTAGCCGCGTTCGAGAGAAAAGTCTTAAGGAGAATTGTTGGCCCCATATGTGAGGAAGGCCGATTCCGGAGACGGTACAATCATGAATTGTACGCAATCTACCTTGAAGCAGATATAGTATTAGATATTAGATATAAATTAAGCTCGGTAGACTCCGGTGGGCAGGGCACCTATCTCGTATGAGCGAAAGTTTGGAAAGTCCTTTGTGGTACATTCTATGGAAGACGACAGCGTGTTAGACCATGCTTGCGCTGGAGAGATGGCGTAGACTAGGACGCCCGAAGCCTTGCGGTGCGCAACTGGATGGCGTTGGCTCAAGACCGGGATAGGTGGAGAGACTTGTTGAAGGAGGCCAGGACCGGACCCCGGTTGTTGAGCCGATGATGATGATGAATAAAGAGCACCAGTTCCGTTTTACTGTAATTAACACCAAGTCCACTACTTGCGGCCAGTTGCTAACTTTTTTTCGAGAATACCGAATTAGGTTTTTTGACTTAAAATTACTCCATGATGTCATAGTTTTCTTCAGCAGTGGTAATTGTTGAAGATCCTGTAAAAAAAAATCTTAAGGACGATAACATTATTTTTAAAGCAACTTATTAATTGTAATAATTTTTTTTGACTTTTTTTCTACTTGATATAGGTATTATAGGTGTCAGTTGTTTTATTTATTATGAATGGTGATTCAGGTGACCATTCCTAGTTATGCAAATGAAACTCATTGAAATATTCCGAAAAAAATCATAAAACGGTCCTTCAAGCGTCCTGTAGAGCTCAGCACCCTACATTCGTGTTGTATATTTACATAATTATATTAAAATTGATTTTATAAAGTTTGAACAGCAAAAGTAATTGTAAGCCATTCATAACAGCAATCCAACACCGTGCATTTATTGGTCGGTCCTGTTCGTTCGTTTTGTCCTTCTAATATCTCTCTCACAGAAATGCCCTCTCCATTCCTGTACACTTATATCTGACAGTACTTATTCGGTCATTTCTCCTGCATAAATACATTTTCTAACAAGTAATTTTCTGTTTAATTTATTTATGATCTCATTTTGTTGAACATAAATTAAGGAAAATGAAAAAAAAACGTATTTCCCATGAATGGTCCAAGCAGAAAAATTTTTAAGAGCTTGCTGCTGGGTGTCATGGCGGAATTCTAATGGAATGAAATCAAGGCTAGACGATGATAAGACAACAAAATACTAAGGGTGATGGTTTCGCTCTTTATCATTCTTAAAAAACAAACTCACCAACTAACTATTCAAAATTTTAGAATGCTTTTTTTTTTTTTTTTGATGTAATTTCCAAACATGACAGTCAGAATGATGTGGGTCGTTTTGCTTTTTAGTTTGCACAATAACCACCTGGGAGTATGAATTATGTCTCTTTTGTAAAACTCCAGCCGGCTCGGCAATGGCGGAGATATGGATGGAGACAGAAACAGCAAGAGAGTAGATATGAGACATCTGAAATTAGGAGAAGATTGATAGATGAAATGCTTATTAATGAGGGTGTTAATGGTCCTTTGGGGGTTTATTGTATAACATGAATTGTGACCATTAAAAAAAAAAAAAAAAGAGAGAACACTCTAATTTGTTTTCTGTCGCACGATTTCTCTAATCTAAGTGTCAGCATAAAAAGTATTTATAAGATTACATAGCCGTAGCCATAGTCATTGTTTGGTTAATGTTTATCCTGTGTAAGGGATAAAAGAAAAGAGTGCTTTGTGTATATAAACCTTCGAGCTATTATTTATTAGGGTTTTTCTATGTTTTCCTACATCATTTACTCTTTCTCCTTTTCAATGGGTAATTTTGTTGTTGTTTACACTCGTATTGTTGTATATCAACAAAAATTAAACTGATGGGTTTCATCTAAAAACGAATTCGATTTTAAGAGTAGGGAATTTTTTTTGAAAAATATGGTTTTTTGGAACTTTTGAAAATATAGGGTATAGAACTTTGAAATAGAATGAAGCAAAGATGAATTTTAAAAATTAACTTGAAATCTCGACGTAGACTAGCGACTTCACATATCCCCACAGAAAATAGTCTAGCGGCGTTGAATCACACATGAAACTAGGCTGTTAGCAAACGTTTCCTTCAATAACTAGACTAGTAGTGCCACGCCGCGCCGTCTTCTTGGAACCACAGCTCCTGCACATCATGGTTGTTCAATTGAGGAACGGAAGAGTCAATCAGATCGCTCTATTTCAATCACCATTGGCTGTAACGTTCCAGCCCATAAAGCACAACAAACACTCAGTTTTTCTGAATATAACAGTTCCCCAACATACGAAACACGATCCTCAAGTCCACAGTTACAAACCTTCTTGACATTCCACGGGACGGCATGATCAAAAAATATAACTTCGAAAACCATTTCCGTACGGAGTTAAGTTGAAAAAGAGACTGGATAGGCGAAACGGAAAACTACAGTCTCAAAGCAAATACCATACTGATGGATCGAGAACTTCTGAAGGGACTAGGGCAGGGATTTTTGCGCCTAGAACCAAAATCTCCCTATCGATGCGGAAGTCCACCAGCATATTTCAGGCAGAAGTAAATGCCATCGGAAAATGCACAGTATGTAACATCGATAGAAAATATAAGAAAAAAATATTGCCATCATATCAGATAGTCAAGCAGCGCTAAAAGCTTTGAACTCATACACCATCACGTCAAAACTAGTATGGGAATGTTTGAATAAGCTTAATGAACTGGACAAGAAAAACAAAATGGCACTACATTGGGTACCGGGTCACGTGCGTCGGTGTCCGGGGTATTGAAGAGGCCGACTCCCTAGCTAAATAGTAGCAACGGCACACCTAACGGGACCAGAGCCCTATTGTGGTATAGGAGAGAATACGATTAAAAACAAAATCAAATCCGAAGAGGAGGCGAATAGATCAAAAATCTGGAAAGAACTCTCCAAACTGAGACAGGCCAAACTCTTACTCGTTAACTCCTGTCCTGCATTAACCTAAGCAAGAACAGTCTCAGGAAAGTAACGGGCCTCCTCACAGGCTATTGTAAACTGAGAAGACATCTCAGCATCCTTGGCCTAGTGAGCAGTGCTTCTTGCAGATTCTGCAACGCTCATGAATCAAAGACAAAAATATCTGGGCAAGCACCATATAGAATAGAACAAAATATATTCTCTAAAAATACCCCAAATTCTTAAATTCCTCAAAGGAACGAATCTGGAGGATGAACTGTAGATGGGAAGGAAATTCTCTTATGAAAATTGTGATCAGCGGCCATCTTGTTTTGGGTCCGTTCACCGAGTCTACACTTCGCTAGGTTAGCATGTGGCTTTAATTCAATGAAATGTCAAATTAAACTGCACACAAATGACTTAACTCCTATTAAAATGGCCGCCATATATAAAAAAGTGTTACCAACTTAAAGTTCTATACTTCTAAAAAAACTTAATTTAAGGAAAAAGATTAAATTTTTATTTTAAATCATGATTAACCATAAAGTCAACGAGCTGGTTGAAAAAAAATCCTGTGTTTTTACCATTGTAGTCAGCATCTCTTCAAAAGTAAAATATGAAAATAAAAAAAATCACATTTGAGCAGACATTGACTGATATTTGTATTTTTATATCATCATATGACCTCAAAACATTAACAATAACATTTCAACATGTCTATAATAGTCTTCCAAATAAATTCAACTTTTGAAGGAGTAGGTGTACATACCTGTCAGCTGTCAATGAATATAATACACAAAAAATACAAATGGGTTCCTCTCTTTAGTAACGAAAGCAACCACCTCTTGCCATCTTCATCCCTCAAAAATAATAATAAGTGATGTGTGAATTGGGTTGTACCGTACCCATACATGCATTATATTTTGTTCTATATTTTTATTTATATTAACATACATTTCAAAATGTCACCGAAGAGCACTTTTGATTAAGACAGAGATGTGCACAAATTTCTAGTTAAAAATATGAGGTACCTTTACATTTATTTTTGTTTTTCTCACATTTTGTTTTCTGTTACGAAACCTCTGGAGTATTTATTCAAAATCAATTTTTGTTTGGTTGTACCAATATGTAACAGCTAGGCTTTTAAAATGACGTAATTTTTATGTTAAAAACGTTTGCTGTAACTGGCCTTAAGTATTGGGACTTCCCTAAATTCTAAACAACCACTGTTAAAAGACATTGATGGATTACTGCTAGTTTCGCTCAAAAAATGGGTGGAGCACTTTTCGGCGGTTTAAAATAACGTTTTTGTAAAGTGCGTTCGGGGCCCAACAATACGTGCGAAGTAATTATTGCCCAACTACGCCCTTAACCTCCCAGTAGAAAAGAAATGTTTACCTTCATAAATGCACCGAAGAACAACTAACCGGATGGACTTGACGCTATACTCGCAGAGCTTATACGAGCAGCGCAAATAAGATCAAGCAGCTTTGACGAATGGCAATGGAGAAATCCAGTGGACTCTGTAATCATTATCAAATACCTGAACTACGAAGACGACGTATGATCAGGGCCGGCCCTACCATATGTGCAAGATGTGCAAATGCACAGGGCGCAGAGCTGCAGGGGCGCAAACTCACAAGAAAACTACATTCATATGTTTTCATTCTTTTTATATTAACCTGCTTTATTTATTTTGTTTTTTATTATTTTTTTAATTTGTCACTATCAAATAATTTCTAAACATGCGAATTAAACCATTTTATCATTTTGCAAAAGAAAATCCTTCGTATAAGTACCAAAATCAACGCCAAAAATAAATTAATTCAAACAAAAAAGATTCGAACTTCCTCCATACGTGCAAGATTTTTATTTGCCCGTTTCACTCGAAAATCCCCATACAAATAAATATACTATTTTTATTTCCCATACAATCGTTTGAGTAGAAATGTGCAAATTTCAGATTTGCACATATGGGAATTCAGTCAACCAAAATTTTTGATAGAAAAATGAACTCAAACGTTGATTTTTGTTTGAAATGCATGTATCCCACAATAAGAAGTGGGACTGACGTAGACTGTGCAAATTTAAATCCTGCACACAAGCAAAATCTCTTAATCTTATGCGCTCAACTCAACAACTAAACGAAATGAATGTGGGTGGTTTTTTTTTACTGTCAGACACGATTTTCTCTCACGAGGTAGGTAATGAAAATAAGGGGCGCAAAAGCTAAATTTTGCACAGGGCGCTCGTTTGGGCTGGCTCGGCCCTGCGTATGATACCCTCTCCATCAAATCTCCATCAAATGACATGAAGGGTGAAGAGATAAGCTGAAATCTAAGGATGGGTTCGGTAAAATCAAAAAGTTTTAGCCCTTGGACTTCCTTATCGGCCTCATTAGATGAGATGGTGTAAGATTTTCAATATCTTGAGAATACTGTCTCTACTGATAGCGGGTGGTTAAAGACCAAGCTACGACTATTCCGCTCCAATGTTGCATTGATGCCTCCTTATGAATGCAGCACTTGGAAACGTCATATCCCCTGTCACAAGAATGCTGGAAACGTTCCGAACGTCTTCGAAACAACTTGAGAATTTTATAGCTCAACCATATTTCAAATGATGAAATTTATGCGAAAACGCAGTAGATTGGCGAGTAAAACGATGCAATTAAAACCTATCACTCAGACAGGTAAACGACCAGGACGACCCAGAAACACTTGGTGAAGAACGTTCGAGGAGGAGTCAGCAAAACTGTCGGAGGGTTGGAGAGATCTGATGTAAATACACGATGTTTAGGAGAAGTAGAGGGCCTATCCCCTTGCAAGGAAAGACCCAAAGACAAAATAAAAGTCCTAGGACATAAATAAGTGAGTAAGCAACTGTGCCAAATGTTCACTTCAAAACAGGTTCCTGTAGTCGAACCTATCTTTAAAAAAAACTCTCTACAAATTACTTCTAATGGAAAAAAAATAATTCTATGAAACTATTAAAAGCTAATACCTCCGAAATCTCTTCATTTACCATTACCATACAGTTAAAAACATTCCATAGAACAAAAGTTAGTTCCGTACTCAAAACTCAGCACCATGTTCAATTTAACTTTGCCAAGAACTTTATATACAAGCATACAACCTATACGATATAGGTGTTTCCTCAGAAAAGACATCAGTTTCGATGTAAATAAGTTTTAAAATCTCTTGCATACCTAAAACCACCCCGCTTCGCTTCGTTCTGAATGCATCAGAGCCTTTATACAGTTACAAAATTGAAATCCCATTTAAATAAGAGCACACTAAACAAGGCGAAAACGAACAACATTCCATACGCGGGTATATCTTGTATGAAAGTCTCAAAACTTCCAAACGAATTAATCTCCATCCAGGTATATGTAAGTCGGGTAGGTATAGGTGCATGGAATGGACCCACTTTCAGAAACTTGACACTTGTATACGAGAGCTTAGCAATCGAACGTTAGTTTGTTCTCCTATTTCCAACTCTTCGTCTAAAGGACTCGTATCGCTCGCGAACATTTTAAATCTCCTCCCCCTCCCCCTTCGCATCCCTTAGGCTCCACTGTGTGTTTAACATTGTTTTCGAAATGGAGATCTGCTTTAAAGTCCCTTTTTGGGAACGAGACGAGTATTATATATAAATGTTATTCAAACCTATGCTCAGCTCATACGAGCAGGAAACCAAATGAATCCAATTTCAAATTGGAACCAAATTAAGGTATTACACTCGTGTGTTTGCCGTTATAAAGGACCAATTGTTGAAGTTTTCTATATCAGAGTCCGGGCAGTCCTGGAGGTGGGTATATAAGCTCACAGTGTTGCAGCGGCAGTGGCAGCGGCTTCGGTATTGGAATCGTGATAGAGAGTCCCTTATTTTAGGGTGGTATACGTCCGTTGTCGCCTCACAGCATGTGTGTTGGGATTTTTTTAATTTTATTTTGGCAAACATTGAGTTTGGAGTTTGGTTAGAGGACCCGAGGGCCAGAACTGAAATTAGACGAACCCGACGATGGCTGCGATATTGCTGGTGCTCTGCGAACAAAAAGGCTTTTACCAACCCCCCCATTTATGTGAATTCCAAGTCCCGTGTTGATGATATAGAATTTCGAGCCGACGCCGACGACGACCGACGACATCCAGATATTAACTCTGCATCTGGGACTTTGTTGTTTTGTATATTTATACTGTTATTTGTGTACAGGGCTATAATATCGACAGCATGTCCTTTGATATATACACACATCCATTAGGGATAATATATGCACATCTAGCTGGGCATTGCGATAGTAATCGTGATGATGATAAAGACTTCTTCAATTACTATTTGTTTTGTCGTCCTTTTCGGGATGTATACGGAAGGGTTAATAGGATACGTTCAAATGGTTATTTTTTTTTTGTTGTTGCCCTTCTTATACATAGGATGAATTTTAAGGACAATGTATTTTTTTTTTTGATCCTTATAGATAGCTTTGTGATCATCCAATCAAACTGGGGACACAAGTAAATTGCCTTCGAAATGAGCACAAAGTCGTTATTTTCTGCTGCAAATTTGACTCCTTAATTGAAAAACATTTCGTAGATTATATAGCATCGTTTTTTTACACGACGACGTATAATGGTACCCATATACATACCTTTTTTTTCTGTTCCTTTTTTTGTTGTTGTTATGGTGTCGGATCAAAAGATCCCATTCTTTTGAATTTGTTGGAAATTGCACGGTTGCTACACGAAATCATAGACTTAATTTAAATTTGTATGGTTTACAGTTTTAAATTGGCTAAGTCTTGAAAGTGCTTGGAAAAAACTAGTTCTATTTTTGGAATCAAAAACGATAAATTATCACATAATGATTGCGTACAATTCATGATTGTACCGTCTCCGGAATCGTCCTTCCTCACATATGCTAAGCGGCTAAGAGGTCGGAGTGTCTTTTGCTAAGCACCCAAGTCTCGGATCTCGCGAGTACTGGCAGGACCATGGTCCTGTACAACAGCAGTTTTGAGGTTATGGTGAGATTTCTGGATTTGAAAAGCTTTGACAGACCGCCCGCGAATTTCTTCTTTTATATTATTATCGGCTGCTACTATTGACCCAAGGTATTTAAAGGATTGCACCACTTCAAATTCGTGCTCCGCTACCTTGATTGTTTGACCAACTGTTCTTCTCGCATTCGACGCCACCATGTACTTTGTTTTACCTTCACTAATGTGCAGCCCCAGATTTTGTGCCGCCTGCTCGATCTGGATGAAGGAATCGTGTACAGCTTGTTCGGTTCTTCCGATGATGTCAATGTCGTCTGCGTAAGCCAGTATCTGGCTGGACCTGTTGACGATGGTCCCTCTTGTTGCCGTGCCAGAGTCACGGATTGCTTTCTCCAACGCCAGGTTGAAGAGGAGGTTGGCCAAACCATCGCGTTGTCGGAGTCCATTAAAGATGTTGATTGGTCTGGATAGCAATCCGGCTATTTTTGTTTAAAAATTTTTGTTCCCGTAAAAAGCAAATGGTTAAAATCCGGAAAGAAAATATAGAAATTTATAGGATTTAATTGAAACGAAACAATTAAGTATAAATTTCCGGAAGTCACACCACTTTTTTTTTAAACGTCAGATGAATTTCAACACAAACTTTTAACATTAATGTACGAGTATACATTATGTATTTTCCTTGAAAAAAAAAAATTGATAATTGTTTTGGGAAATTTTCCAGAGTTTCTGATATTCTTTTTTTGATTGAGTCCGTATTAAAAATGGCAGAAATGGGGTGAAAATAAAAAAAGTAAAAAAATTCACTGTACGTTGATATCAGTTTTAAATATTTTTTTCAAAATTAAAAATTTATTTGAGAAAATTCATGAAATTACATGCAAAGTAAGAGATGACTAATTAAGCTTTGTATTGATGCCAAAAAAAAGTATTTAACGTCATCACTGAACTTTTGAAGAGTGTACAAAATCCAGTCTATTGAAAAATTTCTTATACAAAATTAAATGGAAATATTTTAAGATGTAAAGGGTCCGCCAAATAACTTTTTTTTTTTTGAAAATGCTATATAAAAAAAATTGAATACTTTCTCAAATTTCTTTTTTTTATTGGAAAGTACAATCCTTCCGATTAATAATGGAAAATAATTTCATTCAAACCGCTGCCTTGGCTGGCCATGCAGTAGCCTACACGATCGGTCATATTTTTAAGCACATTATCGATTGTATGCAGCTGTATTTCAAGAATGGCTTCATGAATATTGTCCTTTAAAGTGTCAATTGTCTCTGGCTTGTCAGCGCGGCGTAACACTTATCTTTTCAACACCCCACAAATATTAGTCCAACGGTGTCAAATCGCAGCTCCGAGGTGGCCAAACGACATCAGCTCTGCGGCTGATAATGCGATCTTCAAAAACAGGACGCAAAACATCGAGTGTAGCTTCGGCTGTGTGGCACGTAGCGCCGTCCTGTTGAAACCAAATGTTGCCAATATCCTCCTCTCCATTTTTTGTGAACAAAAATTCTTTCAACATGGCCCCATAACGATCGCCATTGACTGTAACGGCTACTCCTTGCTCATTTTCGAAGAAAGATGGCCCAATTATGCCTCTGGACCAAAATCCGCACGAAACAGTGACTCGTTTTGGGTGTATCGGCTTTTCAATGTATGCGTGCGGGTTTTCTGTGCCCCAAATGCGACAATTTTGCTTGTTTACATACCCGCCAAGATCAAAATGAGCTTCATCTGAAAAGATGATTTGTTTGGAAAAATCGGCATCTTCTCAACCATATTCGTTCAGCGGAAGGATAAAACTAATTATCTGTCAAATCAGACATGAGCTAAGTGTTACCATTCACGAAATAAGCAATAAGAATAAGATAAAACTTTTTTTTTCAAATTTCAAAATTTAGCTTAAAACGGTTGTCAAAAAAATTTGTAATTTCAAATTCATTCCAAAAATTGTACAAACAAAAATGCACCTTGTATGCATACTTTATATCTTTAAAAAGTACAGAAACTGAATTCTGTCTAAAAATGATTGAGTCAAAAAATTTTCAAAATTTAATTTTCTGAAAATATTTACATTGAAATTTTGAGGAATCTGTTTAACATTTTTGTTACTCGAAGTTAATATTAAAAAAGATTTATTTTATAACTAATATCGATTAAAAGTGTTCAAGAGTGAAATCGATCGATGTGGTTAGCAAAAATCCTTTTCTACAAAATTATGTTATCTGCAATTCCAGAACTTGGTCTATTGCTTGGTAAGACGCCTTAAAAATTAGAGGACATTTTTAAAAATAAATATATTAATTAAAAAACAGCAGGAGCGAATTTTTTATTTTTCTAAAAAAAACTTTAATAATACAAATTAAAAATGCTTGTCAATTTATTGTTTTTTTTTTGGTGTGTATAAATTCATTTTATTATTAACGCTTTTTATTAATTATATGAGCATAATCAGTAAAAGTAAATATCTTTTCTTGTCAATATTGCCATCATATTAAGTATTTGTTTTCATTATATAGAATACACCAATATATAATGAAATGGCGAACAGGTGGTTGACCTTTCTTTTTTGGAGCGCTCGATCCACTTCCCATGATTGGACACAGCCTAATGTTTCTAAAATTTGATTTTATAAATACAGTCTTGAAAAAATATTAACTTCCAAACATAATCTTTAATACTCGCTAAATAATGTCAAACGATTGTTGTTGGTACCTCTACCTACTTATGCGACTTTGTCACATAAGTTATTTTTCTTCCGAAATGATTTCTTCATCGAATTAAATTTTAATAATTTTCATGGCTTACAAAAGTTTCTGTTGTTGTTTTCAAAGATTTTCTCTGAATTTAACTTCCTTTCAAGTATAAATTCACTCTCTCTCTCTCATTTTTCGTTGATAATAATTACGAATAGACTTAAATTTCTTCAAGTAAGACTTATCAAAAAAAAAAAATTATTCTCATAGAAGTCCAACATGGATAAGAAACTTTTCACTAATAAACGTTAAAGCGTGTCAAATTCTATTGATTTTCATTTTTCAAGTACTCTAAGGAATTTTTCGAAGTAACTTTTTCCCTTAACATGAACCAACAACCCCAAGAGGATCAAGTTTATATACTATGCCCCATAATAATGCTACACACAATAATGAACGAAAGAGAGAATTCAAAACCGAGTTCAATGCCTTTGATAAAAAAAAAAAATAGTACCAACATTTACCCCCAGGTTTTGTCATTGTAATACTGTATCGATTAGTTGACATAAAGATGGTGCTTTTCACATAATAAAATGTTTACATAATGTTGGTCATTAAAAGGAATAGGTATGGAGAAAAGCCCATTGAAAAAAGTCAAATTGACTAATAATAGTGAAAGTTTGTTTTAGCTTACGGGTTGAGTGTGTATCAATTTCAATTTTGAACAAAGAAGAGCTATTAAAGGTATTTAGGGGATCATTATTATGGATATTGGAGAACATTTACAGTTAATGTTGGGATTAACGAAGGCCATTTTTGGTAAAATAAACAATTATGAGACATCCAACCAACCCAACGACGACGACAACGACAATGACGACGAGACGTGATATGAGTTGTTAAATTTCTTTGAAGATGTCTTTTTGATGTAAAACTTTTGGTATCGATTTAATTAAAGAAAATTAAACTTGTAGCAGTTTTAGTTCTTAATGATTTGCGTTTAAATTTTCATAGACCTATTTAATATAAGTCGTGTTTTTTTAGGGTATGCTATCCATAGTACAGTAAGATGTTATTTGAAATACATATACAACAAAGTATGGACGCTAGTGATAAAAATTAATTGGATAAAGGGAGGTTGTCAGGGGAGTCTGAAATCCAAAGTGGAGTTAGACAGGGTTGTGTACTGTCACCAATACTGTTCCTGTTGGTAATAAGTGGTGTACTGCATGCAGCTTTGTCGAATGTAAATGGAGGAATTCAGTTGAATCTGCTATCACACCTTAAACATCTAGACTTCGCGGATGACGTATGTTTCTCTCTCATAGGGTCATGGATCTCCATCAAATGACAACAAGGGTGGAGAGAGAAGCTGAAACCGTCGTCGGGCTTAAGATCAATACGGCAAAAACAAAGAGGATGAGCCTTGGAACTTCCTCATATACTCAAATAGATATTTCTGGACAACCAGTAGAGATAGTAGAGAGTTTTCAATACCTTGGGAGTATTGTTTCTATTGATGGCGGGACAGAACAAGATATAACCAGCCTAATCGGGAAAGCAAAGGCTGCGTTCGGAATGCTGTTCAAAATACGGAGAAACAAATCTATAATCTTAAAGACCAAGCTACGATTGAATCTGTGCTTCTTTATGGATGCAGCACTTGGAAAGTAACACATACTGTCACAAGAAAGCTGCAAACGTTTGTGAATAGATGTCTGCGAAACATCTTGCGGATTTTCTGGCCTAACCGTATCTCCAATTATGAACTTCATGCGAGGACAGGTCAGGAACCCATCGACTCTATAATACGAAAACGTAAGTGGCAGTGGATTGGACATACGCACGAGTGCATTGCGTAGAAGTACTTGGCGAAGAACGGTCGAAGAGGAATCAGCACAACTGGGGAAGAGTTGGAGAGAGCTGAGATACATCTCCAGAAACCCTACAATATGGCGCGTAGGAGTAGTGGAGGCCCTAGGCCCCGCAAGGGGAACCCCACGGACGTAAAAGGTCTGAGGACCTAAGTAAGTAAGTATAAAATTTAATTAATAATTTATTATTGAAAGGAATTTGAAGGTTGATAACTTGACAGATGGGTAAATGCTGATATTTTGTGTATTAAATTTTTTTAAGGACCTGCTTTTAAGTGGAAGATGCTAATTCAAAGAATGTAAAATAAGGATTCGTTAATTTAATCCAAAATCAAATCCCCTTTGCCTAACTGTTGATTCAGGGTTAACTTTAGTATGCCATCTAAAATATTTGAGTTTTAGTCAGAATTACAGTTTTTTTTCTTGTAAAGTTATAAGTCCCAATAGCATTTTTCATTTTGATCGGAAAATTTATTTATTAAAAATTGAGGCTTGAAGAATGAAGGCACAGTCCTTAGAAATAATCGACGCAAAAAATTAAAAATTTACCTAGAATATTGCTTCTCTTCTCAAAGAAAAAGTTCTGAAAGATATGTAAAAATATTTTTTTTTTAAATCCGATTTAAACTCTTTTGTCTTTTCGAGTAGGTTAGGTAGGTAACATTAAAGTACTTTTTTATTTATCAATAAAAATTGAAAAAAATTAGGATTTTTATAAGCTTTGTGTTAAGTTTCAGAAAAAAAAACGAAGAAGTAGTTTTTGAATTGTAAATTTTGAAAATTGTCTTAATTTTCTTAAACATAAATTTAGAAAATTTTTTTCTAAAGAATTCTCGGGTTTCAGAAACTTCAGCACACAAAAAATAATCAAACAAGGGTGTTTCGAAGAAACATGAAATACAGACCTAAAAGTTTTCTTACATACTTGGATTTTGATATCTTAACATAACTAGTTTTCAAACTACTTGCTATAAAAAATTTAATGCTCTACAAAAATGGTCACTTTTCACCGTAAGCTTAGGCGTTTCAAAGTAATAGCTACCCAAAATTATCGAATTAAATTCGTTTACAAATAATCTGTGTTATTTTAACAATTTAACGTATTTAAGCAACAATTATCACTCTTATAAAAAAATTACTTATGACCCTTTTTGTAGAAGACCAATTCTCTATTCAAACGGTACCTCATTTTATTTTGAAAAATATTCTTCTTTTAATTTTTTTTACAAAATTTCTTTTCTGACATTTTTGTTTTTGCCACTTTCATCATCATCATCAAAAATCGTCAAACAAACAAGAAATGTTTGTTATGTTGAAATTATGAAAAAAAGTTTTTAAAAAAGTAAAGGTTTTGGCGTAAAAGAAAAATTTAATTTTTTATATTCGAGGTTTCGCAAAAATCATTCTTATAAAATTTGCCATCACAATTTTTCCGAACACTATACATATATCAGGCATAAATTATTGTTATAGATATAAAAACAACAAAACCTAACTTACAAAATTAATAATTCATTTGAAAAATCATTAAAAAATTTATTTTTTGGTTAAGTTATTTCACAAAAAAAAACCAACAATGGCCTGGAATGAGAAAAAAAAATTGTGCTCTTACGAAATAAAATTCCTACCACAGATGGTCACACTTTTGATTTGTTTACATAGCCTTAGGAACTTCTAGTAAACAAACGTAAACAAATCGTTGAATTTTAGGATGTTGATGAAATCCTAAGTCCTGCTCCTGTATACCTGCACTCTACCCGATGGAAGTGTAAATAGAAATCTGTCTATTTATTTTTTTCCTCCCCCTATAGGCAGAGTCTACAAGGACCGAAAGGACCTCGATTTTGAACATCCATCGCATGACGATGACAAATTCCAAACTTAATTTTCAAATCAAAAACAAAATAAGAATAAATTGGAACATCACCTGAATTGATTTTTGTTACGTCAGTTGATATAGATGTAGTAGGTACCTTACCTGTCCCGAAATACTGCAATTTATCTGTAAATAATTAAAAGGCTTTCGTTGAAATTTGTTTGAATAGGTATACTAGTGGATATATCGTTAAGTTTGAAACTAAAATAAAATAAAAAAAAAAAATGTTGACAACAACCAAGTGGGTTAAGGATATACTCGCATTGCATTTTATTTTTTTTATTTTTTTATGAATTACATTGAAAATGTGTCCAGTTCAATATTATCATCCACAGCCGAGTAACTATGTGGTCCAGTATGACGACCTAGCTGACTCAGTTGGTGGTCATTCTGTCATTCGAAGCTATATAAGCGACAGTCAACATGAGAATGTGAACGCGACCCAGGAATGAATGAATAGAATTGCGAGTGCAATGTAAACGAATATACACAGCCTCAATTTTGGTGTTGGGAAGTTTAATTGAATTTCAACGACGACGGACGAAACAACACTGAACCGAAATCACAGGACGAAATTGATTTATTTGTGCACACTCACTAAAAGAGGTTATTGAACTGTGTTAAGTTTATTTTGAAATACTCTACTACTGGCTTAATTGCAGAATTCTTTAGTGAAATTAATTGATTCAGTCCAAGTTTTTTAAGTTGTTTATAGGGAAAACAGATTTACTTTCAGGTCTACTTTTTTGTTTTTCAATCATCAGAAATAAAAAGGATATTCCAAATTAAATTGAATGTCGTTGAATTCATGATTATGACATTACTGGTGATTTGAGTACCACTAAGTAGGATAGACATTGGTATAATGAAACATGTAACTTTTTAATGAAATGAGTGAAATGAATTCGAAAATGCACTCATCTCGAAAAATATTTATTCTTTGAAAAAAAAAATAGTAATCTTCAACTATCAATTTTTTTAAATATGCATGCATGTGTAAAGTTATGAAGCAAACTTTGAAGAAGTAAATATTTTTTTTCAAAAACTATTAATGGAAACATTTAGATTTTTGTAAAACTCCGCAGCGACATTTATCGTTAAAAGAAAGTAGATCACTACAGATTGAGTTTCGCGGAATTAAGTTCCAATTCGAACACCACTATTTTTCTCTTGCGGTTGACTGCCTGGCTGTCTGGTGTTCGGTCTTTCTTGAACCAGAGCCTGAACTTCGGAAGCGATTTTCTTCAAAGATGCAAATGAAGACTTTTACGGAAAGATGCGAAATTTAATTTTTTTAGCTCCTAAAACAACGGTACTCAAAACAACGGTCAATAAAACTTATTTATCTCGAAAAAGGCTGATAACATTTTTCTGTGATTTCTTGTTAGAAACGTTCTAAGAAGTTTTCGTGCACTCTTGCAAATTGCAACCAGGAGTTTGGAGGTTTTTGCCTCTAATGTTGTTCTTAAGGACTTTCGGGATTATGGGGCGATCGTTGTAAACAAGATATAAGGCTTAATCAGGAGATTGAGCTGGCCCGTACAATACGCATTTTTTCACCAAGGAGATATCTGGCTTCATAATTCGTTTCAATTTTTCTTGCAGAAAGCAACCATCCTGTAGGAGTGTGTAAATTAAAAGTTAATTAACGATTCCTTGAATGGAACGTCTCAAAATACCAGGGCCACCAAACTGTTTTTAACAGCTCGAAAATAGTTCTTCAGTTCAACTGTGTGGTAAAAATAGTTCCTAGAGGTCCCTTTATGAAGGACACATTTCCGGTGTCCTGAAAGGGTTACCCAAAAAATATGATTTAATGTTCTTTATTTTCGTAGTGAGTTTTCGAGCTCAAAAATGCATAGTTTTTGAGTTTTTGAAAAAAAAGCGTTGAAAATGTTTGGTCTTTCTTGGAGTTGAAAAATTGGGTTCAAATATATTTAGAACGATTGAAAAAAAATCTCTGTCATATTTTTCTAAAATAGGCAATTTTTAGCACTTTTTGATTGGACTATAGATATTATTAATCTTTAAAATGACGCAGTGAGCTTTTGGAAACCATATAATTCTGGAAAAAGGTATTTTTTAAAAAATCCTTTTGAAGGATGAATTACTTTTCAAAATTTAATTTTACTTCGCATTTAAAGAATATAAACTAGCCAAATTTTTCAAACCCCGAATTTCGAAAAACTGAATTTTAAAAACCTGAATTTTGAAATATCCTATTTTTAGTGTATGGCTTTCAGGGGAACAACCTGACCTTATGAAATAGTTATTAAAACAACATAATTTTCTTATATTTTATAATTTGAGATCTCCGTTGTTTAAACATCTAGAATAATTTATTTTCTCTTCACCTTTATTTTCTATAAATAAATTTACATAATATAAAATACTGGCCAAATCTTCAACATTTAACCTTTTTCAATATTACAATTTCCACGGATCAAAAAGATGTCCACATACATAAACTATGGATGAGAGATGATTATATCGACTTAAAAGCTTTCGAACGACTGTCCAGTGTCCATCAAATAGAACTGCCCTTTCCACTAATTCCATTTCAAGCCAAAAATCATGCATAGTGTATTAAATTCATTGCTATAAGGTTAAAGTTCCGTTTACCATACATTAAGGATTTTTTTTTATTTTTAGATGAATATGAATGAAAGTCCTGTCAGCCAATCTAATATAAAATTTTAGACAGGTTTGTTCTATAAAATGGAATGGGAAGTAAAACTTATTCAACGTCAAATCGTGAGTCGCATTAAAACATAAATTCATTATAATACTTTTTTAAGCATCGTACATGCTTTGGGTTAATGTTATTTTTTTTTTTTTTGATTATTAATAGCGTATAGTCAAAGTTGGTATGGGGAATTAATTGACTCTATAGCACTTTGTTTTATTGACCGAATTGACATGAGTTTAATAGTTGTTCAATGCAAATAAGAATTTGCTGAATGAAAATAAAACATATTGCCTGCACGGGCACGCCATGCATTAAACACTTTCAACACAATGCCTTAATTTTTTTTTGTATTATTTTATTTAAATATTACTCTTTGGTTAGATGAATTCAATTTGAATTTCAGTTCAAAAAAAAATGTCTGCTTTTGATTTAGGTACAGTTAACAAAATAACAAGTTGATGATGTGAAGCATGTGTAGTTAATTTTTTTTTTATGTATATGATATATGTATGTACGTAGGCAGAGTTTTGTAATTTTTGAAAAATAAATTAAATATTTCTTTATTTACATTTAGTTTTTATTATTATTTACATGGGGTTAATATTTGTTGCTTTTTCTAGGAATGAAGTTTTTGTTCGGTTTTTCAGAAATAACAGTATGTGTTGTCTTAATTTTTTTTTTTCATTAAATAAATAATATTTTTTTTTGTCAAATAGCTGCATCGTGCTTTCAGTTTGTAAAAATAAAATTATTTCATTTTTAATATCGGATATAAATATGCATTTTTTTAAAAGAATTATTTTGGTTGCGCAGTTAAATATACAAATTTTAAATAAAGCCAAGTATGCACTTGAAAATTGTTGAAAAGAGGCGCAGGTTTATTTAATAAAATAGTTTATGAAAAAAATGCAAATAATTAATAAAAAAAGTTAAAATAAAATAATAAGTCCTAAAGAAATTTGGTTTTTAGGGTTTGAATTTATATAAGCACTGAATATTGACACAAAACTAGTTCGTAAAATAAAAAAAATTAACTTATTTTAAATTTTAAGTTTGAAAATAGTTTTTTCCAAAAATCCAACTAAGGAATAGAGTTTTGGCAAAAAATAATATGTATTTCCGTTGGCTCCGTAAAAAAGCTCCTCGACGAAATAACTCACAAGCGAAAAAATAAAGAACTCCTCAAAAAATTATGCTGAAGTAGAGGTTACTTGTTGGTTCCGGCTGGTGTTCATTATTTGTGTCTTCTTGGCGTTAATCCTTAAGCCAGTTGCCTCACTATTTTGTTGTAGAGACTGACACATTTGGTTAAGGGCTCCAACTCCATTTGCCATTAAGCAGATGTCGTCAGCATAGTCCAAATGGCTTAACTTGTGAAAAAGGCCCCACTGGATACCAAGTCATTCACCTTCACCCACCGTGGCAGTAGGAATAAAATTGGTGACAGAACATCACCCTGTCTCACTCCTTGTCGAACTTCAAATGCATCGGAAATGTCCACTGTGCAGAACGACACACTTTGCGTTGTTGTATGATTCTTTTATAAGAGCAACAATTTTATCCGGGATACCTCTAGCACCAAGCGATCTCCAGATAGCATCGCGACTAACGCGATCGAAGGCCTTTTCGAAATCGACGAACATGAGGTAAAGCGGCGCGGCGCTTGATACTCCGATGATTGTTTAAGGATAATTCTCAAGGTGTTGATGTGATCCAACAACAGCAGGTTATTGTAAGGCAGGAGATAATAGAAAGGGTTACTCACCCGATGGTGGAACAGACTTGGACGTCAGCAATAGAATAAATAAAGCTCGTAGTGCACTCGAAATGCTTTCCCCAGTGTGGAGCTCTTCAAAAATATCACTTCGTACTAAGTTGAGACTCTTTGAATCCAATGTTAAATCTGTGCTGCTTTATGCCACGTGGAAGTGCTCTACTAACATCTCTAGTATAGGTTGCAAGTCTTTGTTAACCGTTGTCTGCGTTATACATCCTAAAGATCCGATGGCCACAATCAATATCCAACAATGACCTGTGGCTTAGGACTGGACAAACAAAAGTGGATGAAGACATCAAGCAAAGTAAATGGCGCTGGATCGGCCACACACTGAGGAAGCCTGATGACAACATAGCAAAGCAGAGCTTTGAATGGAATCCTCAAGGTGCGAGACGGATTGGAAGACCAAAGGGAACATGGAGGTCAACTGTCATGAAGGAAGCTCGGTCCCAGAATTTACAGTCGTTTTCAGAGTTGAGGTATCGTGCTGGGAATAGAGAGAGATGGAAGGATCTGGTCGACGCCCTAGTGGATTTTTTTTTTTTGAAAATTCGTTATGAAAATGAAAATTGTAAAAAAAAATTATCAAACAAACAAATATCGGAAAAATTGTTCAAATAAAATTTATCACAAAAAAAATATACAGGACATAACCAAGTGGAAATTTTTTTGAAACCCAAGAATTAAATTTGGTCAAAAATAATCTCTTTGAAAAAAATGTTCGTTCTTTGAAAGAAAAGACCGAAAAATATATTTGTCAACAGTAAAAATTATTCGACAACCAAAAAAAAAAAATTGTGAAAAATAATCGTCAAAAAAATATTTGTCAAAAAAATGTTGTGCGTAGATGTTAATACTTAAATTGTGTATAACTAAAAACAAGAAATTGTAGCGATTAGAGGTAACCTGCAAAAAATATTGGAAAAGTTATGAAATTGCTTCCAAACATAAAAAAAAAATGTGGCTTACTTTTTACATATAAGCGGCTCTAACGATTTTCTTTTTTTTTCGAAAATTTTTATTTTTATCATTTTTGGTATATTTTATATTTTTCTCTAGTGAAATAGGAAACAAAATATAAACATGACATCAATAAAGTATAATTCCAACATTCCGAATATTTGCGTTATTTGTAAAAAACGCAAGCCTTTATTTTTTTTAGCAAGTTACAAAATTATACAGTAATGGTGTGTCAATGTTTTTTTCCCGCAAAAAAAATAAACATTTTCTATAGTTATACGTCAGAAATTAAATTAATCTATATAGAGTCAACGTGCCGATATGCCGAGATGTGAATCGAGATCAAGGACAAAATATCAAACTCGCAGCAGCAGCAGCAGGAAGATGGATGATTAAATTCCTTTCTCTTTCAAAAGATGAATGATTAAGAGGAGTCGTCTTTGACTGGCGGGCGTTAGAAACAAATGATTCGGTTAGATTTCACCAAATCGATAAGGAAAACATATAAACGAATAAAGAAACCTTTCTATACAGCAGCTATACGACGACGACAACGACAACGACAACACGACAAGTTTATTCCTTTTTACCAAAAAAAAAAAAAAAAACCATTAAGGACCTAAAGGAACAAAACAAAGAAAAAAAAAATTGAAAAGCAAAAAGAAGTCTTATATAAACCATCTGAACAGTAGATTTACTTTTTCAAATAAAAGTCGTCTTCTTCAACAAAGAAGATTCTTCTTCACAATAAAACCAGAGCTCATAATAATAAGAGAGAGGATAAGAGAGAGAGAGAGAGAGAAAGTGATTCGAAGCAACCAACCAAACAAACAAAAATGGATGGTTCCGATTCCAATTGCGATTTCGAGGCCAATGTGCCAAGATGATATCGTGTCGGCAAATTGTATTAGGATGCCTGTCTACACAATGGATTCAAGATAATTGGAACTAATCAGTAGCAAAATTTATGGAGTGAAGGAAGCCATTTCGTTGAATACTATATACTCGTACCTATCCCTATGTAAAAATGAAAAGGGATTTGTCTATAAATGATATTTAGGTAGGCGGGATATCTATGTGTGGATCCTTTTCTATATAATATATCTGCATGATGAGGTTCAGGTGCCATCAGAGCAGAGCAGGGAAGTTCTTATCTATATAAGCACTTCCGGATTAATTCTTCATTAGAGGAAATAAAGTAGACTACATATATGTGGATGTGTATGTGGATTTGCTTCAAACTTTTTGGGACTCAAAATAGGTTTTTATTTTTTTTGCTTCTCGGGATTATAATAATAATTGTTACACACAGTTTTGTGAGGTTTTCAATTTTTTCTTGTTGTTGTATTTATGATGTTTTTTTTTTTGGGTTAATCATATTCATAAACATAAATAAAAGTTTGTTTGAGGAACCTAATTGAGTGGCAGAGGTTAGATATAAAGCAGAAGTAGGTAGGCGCCTACAAGCTTCTAACAAAAAAAGTGGGAAAATTATAATTTTGTTTTTGACAAAGAAATTCACTTTGAGATAACTTTTTTCAGATCAACAGCCTCAAAGATAGTTTTAAAATAAACATGAGAAATATTTTTGATAGGATCTAATAATATGAATTCTTTATAATATCTATGGCAGAGTAGATTAAGTCGACATGATCTTTTTTCCATTTTTTTAACTGGTAATACTCTATAGATGGAAGGAAGCCTATAGAATTCTGTCTTACTCCCATTTTCCCGAGGGAAATTGTTATTATTGTTTTCCTAACCACTCATGAATGAGTGGTTAAAAAATGTTTCATCATAATATCTTATGTCAAGCAATTTACTTAAGTCCAAAAAAACTCAAATTTCAACAGAAAATCATAATGTTGAGGTAAACCGTGCGAATTTAACTTATGTGGACTTAAGTTGCAAATTGTCCTAGGAGGGCTGTGAAGGACCAAAACTATGCATTTTGACTTGATGGATTAAGCTTCAGTACACTTATCATACTTATGGATCATGTCATACGATTTGTTATTAGAAGTGTTTCCAAGTTGCCATGCAGAAGAGGTTGGGAAAGTGAATATCCCACCATGTTAGAATGGGGTTTTTAATTGAAATTTACTTCTATTTTAACCCGACGGTCTAAGTTTGGGTAAACTATCAGTTTATGTCCTGAGGTAACTTTCAAGAATTGTTGCCGCGTAGGCAACACTGTCAGATTCTCTAATGTAACCCCGCCATTGTTCTCAAGAGGTGTTCTTCCACGCTGGAATAACCCCTGCGTAAGCTTTTCCATCTATCATATTCTTCTGGGCTTGTTCCGAGCAGTTGGAAAACAGCATTTGTCCAGCCTATCCCAAAAAATGACGAATCTACTTCACCCTCTAATTACCGACCAATTGCACTTACTTCCCTTCTTTCCAAGGTCATGGAAACGCTGATAATTTATCAGCTCAAGAAATATCTCGAAGATCGGAAACTACTTAATGAACGGCAATACGGCTTTCGCAGCAATAGGTTCACTGGTGACTTAATGGTTTATCTCACCGAAAAGTGGAACAAATCTTTCTATCGATGAAACCCTTCTTCGTTGGATTAGTAACTTTCTTTCGAATCGTTCTATACAAGTAGTATTAGACGGATTCAAGACTGAAACCCACAACATAAATGCTGGTGTGCCACAGGGTTCCGTTTTGTATCCGACCCTATTGGACAGTGTACAAAGACGAGCGTTCAAAATGTCTCTCCCTCTCATTGTGATGAACTGAAATTCAAAACTAATGTTCACCTACATCTCCTTTCAAATCCCCTCCTACTTACCTAAAGCTCGTGTGTCTCTGACATTTGAAGGGTACATAAGATCCCCTTTAGTGTGCGCTAAATATATATATAAAAAAGAAATGTGATTTAATAATAATATCGGAATAGAAAATTTAAGAAATATTGGGAAAAAAATTCCAAAAAAAATTGGTTATAATGAAATCGCAAACAAAAATTCGTTAAATAAAATACCTCAGGGAACAACCGAGTTGAAATTTTTCAGAACCGCGAAAATAAAATTGGTCGAAAACAAATTGTGTAAAAAAAATTATCAAAAAAAAACTTCGTCCTTAAAAAAAATTCCAAAAAAATGTTTGTCATGAAAAAGATCAAAAAAAGTTTGTTTACAAAAAACTTTAAAAAAAAAATGCTATCACGAGCAACATTCATTTAGTTTAGTCTGTCGGCACATGATGGTAATTATTTACATATTTGAGAAAACTTTTTTTCACAGATTGATTTTTGATCAGTTTTTATTATTCGCACTTTTTTTTAATAATTTTTTTATTTATGTTGACATTTTTTTCCTTTTGCGCTGATTTTTTCTGCAATTTTTTAACAAAATGGTACAAGCTTTGTTCATGTTGTGACTTTTTTTTTTAAATTTTAACATCAAATTTTTTTTTATTTATTAATTTAAATTTTAGTAAGGAACAGTGTGTCTTCTGTTTATCACAGCACTAGGATTTTTTTTTATTCTTGACAATTTTTTATCATAAATGTGCCACCAAAAACACTTAATTAATCTTCAAAACCACATATTCGTTTGCAATGAACGATATATTGCCCCAAAAGAAATATAGAGTTCTCTGAAAACGAATTTCGCAGAAATTTTGTCTGCAAACAAATTGTACGTTTGCGGCAAACTATTCATTCTCTCTGTGTGCCTTTTTCAAAAATGATAATTATTTATAGTAATCTACTACATTCTACACATAATCAGTTTGAATTTACTTCATATAACTCTTAGGAAACCTCAATTTGTCATCATCTCTCTAAAAATGTACAAGGGAAAGTCTATAATAGATAATAAATTAAATCCAACATCACACTGATGCATGCAAAGGAACTACATACATACTTTTGTATCCTTATACTCGGCAGATTGTGAAGCCGTCCTCCAATTATAATATGAGCCTTATTCATACCCTTCAACCCACCCGTTCCATCAACTTATGGTATTTCCGTAACGTGACCCAAACAACGTTATGCGATATTTCCAGGATATTCATTTTCATTAGCATTTCGAATATGCGATTGTATAGTGTGTCATAGACAGAGAAAGAACGACAAGAAACCATAATATACATCGCCTCTGGTGGACTCGCAGTTCCAGTCACAGTCAGAGTCATGCAGGATTGCAGTGAATGTATATGTCCTTTGCAGCAAATGAATTTATATTTGCCAACTACTACTGCAAGCGTGTGTGGCTTTGGTTCTCAAATGAATTTCAAATAATTAATTTCCGTTATTGCATAATAAAATCCATGTCACTGTGTGATCCTTAAAATAGCTTTTGGACATTTTTTTTTTCTGTTTGTTTGTTTGGTTTTGAATGTCTTGCGTTTCATTAATAATGAAACCCATTCCGTCCTTTATGCTGGGATATCACATATTTTTTTTTTTTTTTTTTTGAGAATAGACATATGTCGGAAATGTCTAAAATGTCCCTCAATATGCCTAGTCTTTGAAATCATATTCCCTCCTCAATAACAGCTATTTGCAATCATTTTTTTCTTTCCTTGTATTTTTATTTTATTGCAGATAAAGATACATTTTTAAGGAGGGCAGAGTTTTGCCATGACAGGAGCAATAATACCTAAAATAAAAATAAAGATGAGAATAACTTAAGAGATAAAATCATCATTGGTGGAGCACGAGGCATATTTTTTTGGTGGCACCCAAAAGACACAACGTGCTAGGTTTACCTAATATGAATATTTTTTTTTTTAAGGACTAAATTGAAATTCTGTGGCATTATAAGGGAACATAAAATTCGATTATCAATTTGAGGGTATTTTTCGAAACAAAAAAAAAAAAAAAAAAACGACAGATTTAAATGTGTGTCGTCTGAATGTGGATCGTATGTACAATGGTAAACAATATTTTAAATTATTAAAATGTGTTGGTTTTGTGTGTGTCTGAATGGCTTGAATGGCTGGAAATATAAAAGTTCAAGGTTATATCAGATTGAATATCATTAGACAAAAAAAAATAATGTGAACAGATTCCAAAAACAAGAAGGCAAATACAAGAATATCCGTCTGTCATATGAATGAGGAACGATGGAAAAATAATAAATAATTTTTTTTTTGTTGGGTTGGTTTTTGTAGGAAGGATGTAATAAATCATAAAATATTAATTCTCTGACCTTCGATTCTACTTGTGTATTGTTGCAAAAGAAAATCTTTAAGAAGAAGAAGATGTAAATTTGGAAGATAATGTTGAATTAAATATTATACCTAATGTACCATTAGGGTATGTGTCATTTCCCAAACTCCATTTAAAATGGACACCGGAAATCAAAGATATTGTTGTAAGAAAAAAATGTTGGGCCACAAAAATTCATATCATTGTTACATACCTCTTAGGTCATTAGGTCACGTTTTAAAAAAATTTAATGTTTGAAATCGAAATAAATTAAAAATATTTACTTTATTTCAAAAATCGAAATAAATTATCTTATTTTTAATTTTTTATAAAAAAAAAACACAAAAACTGCAGTATGTATTTCATAAAAAAAATTAAAATTAAAATATTGAAAATTAAAACTTTTTAATAATTTTTAAAAATCAAAATAAATTATATAAAATTATTTTTTCTCTTATTTTTGAATTTGCATTTAAAAAAAAAATTATTAATGAATAAGTATAAATAAAGGAAAATAAAGAGTAAGGAAGTAAACATTTGAAGAAAGGTAAAATATTTAAATATTTAATAACTTTAAAAATCAAAATTTAATTTAAAATTTATAAAAAAATTTATACGAAAATTTAAAAATAAAATATTTCCCATATTTCTGTTCATAATAGCTGTAGCTAGAGTTGCAAACTTCGACATTTTCAAAATGAGCTTTAGTTTCATATCGTCCCCTAAATGCAATAACTAAATATTTGACTTGAAAAACCTCATTACTTCGAATAGTTAACTGCGCTTTTTGAACAGTATTATTTTGACATAAAAAAGGTAAGGTAAACGTTTATTTTCTTCACGTCTAAAAAAAAATATTTTCAAAGTTAAAAAACTCATTTGAAATAAAAAAACGATCTTGGAAAAATGCAGGTCCATCAATATGATTGATTCTTTCCGCTGGCTGCATTCTTAGGTAAGGTTAGGTTACAGTGGCGGTCAACGAAAGGCTGACCCACTTAGACCAAAGAACTTGGTCCGTTGTGATACCACAAGGATCTCAAAGATATCCTCCTTTACTCATTGAACCATTTTGAGCTTCTTACGAAGCGTGCGATGCTATTGATATTAGTATTAGCTAGATCACTAGGATCGTTGTAGTAGAATTCTCCTAATAGGAGTCTACGTCTATGGGACAGAGCTGGGCACTTACAAAGAAGGTGTGGAATTGTTTCCTCCTCCTCCTCATCCATGCAGCTTCATGCAGATTGCATGCCTACCTATAAGACAGTGTCCAATAATGACACCTATTATGGAGCTAATATGCAATCTGTTTAGGGATAGCAAAACTCTGGTTTTCTTTATATCTGGTGCTGGCCACATTAATTTTGTGGTCACACAGGTGGTAATGTCATTCCACCTAAGGTTTGTCATCTGACATTTTGAGTTAGCATGAATTTACATGTAGCGATTGGTATACCTATGTTAGCTCTGTGAGCTAAAATAGGCATTCTGGTTCCGTTTTTGGCAAGTTCATCAGCTTTACAGTTACCTGGAATGTCCCTGTGTCCCGGCACCCAATAAAGGTGAATATTGAACTGTTTCGCCATCTCCACAAGAGATGAACGACAGTTTAGGACTGTTTTGGAGTTTGAGGATACATATTTCAAAGATTTGATAGCCGCTTGGCTGTCCGAAAAGATGCGGATATCATTTATTGATAACAGTTTTTCTTTAGCCAAGATAAAGCCTCTTTAATCGCCAAAAGTTCCGCCTGGAAAACGCTACAATGATCAGGAAGGCGAAAGGATAGACTAAAGTTTAGTATGTCAGAGTACACGCCTCCACCAATCCAGTCATCAAAAAAAAATTATTTTTTTTAAAGTTAAGGAAATCAAAAAAAAAAATTTTCAAAATTTATGTTTACTATTCAAAAATGTTGACCAAATTATTCAATAGATTTAAGTAAAAAAAATATTTTTTTTGTGATTTAACTTTTTTCCAAAAATCATCAAAAATCAAATAAATTTAAAAAAAATTTTACAAATATCGAAATAATGTAGATACATATGCAACCCTTTATTGTATAACGATATGCAAACAAAAATTATGTTTGTTTTATTTTTCAAAAATTGGTACATTATAAAAATATTCACAGCTTATTCTGACCAAAACAAAAAAAACCCAAGGAACTGAAATATCTTTTGAAGTTCAATTTTTATTACATTTGGCGGCGAACTTTGCTCACCTTTCATCTCAATTTTCATGTCATTTGTCAGGCAACTCATAGCAATTGGGTCAAAATTATTTTGAAAAACTATAATTTTATTGAAATTTTTCTCAGAGAAGGGCCCTAAAAGTTATTTCAATAAATATACATATATCGTTTAGTTATAAGATATGCATTTATTCCCTTCTCAAATCGATGGTGTCATTTTAAATTCCTTTTTTTTGAGCGAGATATTAAAGAAAATACATTAATTCTACATTAAAACATTTAATTTTGAAAATTTTTCAAAATGCTTTGCCTGTATTGCTTAAAAGTTACAAAATATATAGCAACTTGTCAACATTTTATGTGTTCCTTCACTTAACTTCCTTTGTAATTTTTCAACCTTTGAATGTATAAATCTTGGTTTCAAAGCTTTTTGAAAAAGGGTCCTTAAAAAAATAAACAAAAAAAAAAAAAACATTAAAAATACCCATTATGTCCACATATCTTTTTTTTTCGAATATTATATTTTCTTCTTTTACTAAATATTATAAAATAAAAAAAATATAATTTATTCTTTAACAAATCCATTGTTCCAAGTGTGTATATTTATTGTCTCATAAATGTCATGCAAAAACACTTTCTACTCAGACTGATGGCCAGAATGCCAAGAGTATAAAAGATGAACAACTGTGTACCTGATGCAGAGTCCTGCATATATACTACATCACTCTCATGTCTCATTTTTCATCTGGATGCTCTTAATATGAATATTTAAATTTCAATCTTTTGAAAGGAACATTATTTTTCAGTTTGTTTTGGTTGAAAATCTTGAACCCAAAATGTCTCATATTATTTAGCCGCTGGCCCTGATGCTTTACTGGTCAATGTTGCCATTTTAATAAAAACCAAATAATTCTGAACTAAAATTTTGAAGTTCAATTTTTTTGAATTTTTTTTACTGTCTTAAAAACAAATTGAATTATCTTGTTCAATACTTAAAAGGATTCTGAAACAGGTACCTATTTATTTTACAAATAAAATTTGTCTAAGTAGTTCAATCAGCCAAAAAAAAAAACTTTCCAAACATTGTTGACCTCACTTGGTCTTGATTACATTTGACATTTGGCGAAAAAAGTCAAAGATGTGTCACAATATTTTGGCAAAGTGGTAACCCTCGCGTCCTGATAGTACTGGCCATCAATCATCTCTCTAAGTGCTTGTCTACACAACAAGAAACCAATTGAAATGCGACTTGCCTGCCGCTGCCGCTGGCGCTGAAGCTGAATCGGTTTGCAATGAGAAAACAATAATAAAAGCTCAAGTATGGCGAAATTCAAATTTAAGCCAGTCCAATGTTTTTCAAAGCAAAAGGACATCACCATCCTAAAGCACAATCGTGGTGTCCTCATATATGTACATACAATGTACACACAGGACAAAGGACATATAAACAAAATACAATCCCTTGGAGCATTTATATTTCACTTTTATCTGGCCACTAGCAGCACACTTTCTATGCTGCTGTTTCCATCCATCGTCATCGCCACCAACCCCACCCATACTCAGCACTAACTGGGTCTCTGTCTCCATCAATAAATCGTTAGATATACGATTCAGGACTTGTCAACCAACCATCCCCTGGCAACTTGGCTATATATTGCTAGTGGGGTAAATATTTTGTTTACATAATTCAACAAGAGCAAGATGAACAAAAAAAAAAAAACAACTTTAACAATGCGAATAAGATGAACATGGCTACGATGTCCTTCGACCTGAACTCCAGACACAGGGGCAACTACACCACACATTTCACACACAACAAGTTATTTAGTTATAAAGGAAATTAGAGATAACAACGAAAGAGCCTATTGAACATTTGATCCCTATACAACAACAACTATATCCTTTTAGTTTATTGAAAATATTAGATTGAACTTTGATCTTAAAACATAATATTCAATATATATTTCAGGTGTTGGTTTCATGCACTAATGGGGTTTGAAGAATGACTGACATATGTATGAGTTAAGTAACATTTTGAAGAAAAAAAACTATGGTATGTGTCAGGTTGGATGGGAAGCAAGTTCTTGAATTATTAATCAAATAGTACTAAGATGTTTATCAGCTTTACATTATGATGTCTAAGTCTGACTTTCGATCAAATGTCTGTCTGCAACTTCGATCTACAGCATAAACTACTGAAGCTACTTTTTTTAAAGGTTTTTTTAGGTAATTCCCAGAGGGAAATTGAAAATTTTTTTTATCTTCAAAAATAGTGGTAAACAAACCATTACTATAAAAGGTATTTATCTCAAAAATAGCTGCAAGGATTTTGATGAAATTTTTTCTTTGAGTTTTTGTAAGAAATTATATTATTTCGTCAAAATTTTACAAAAAAAAACGTTATTGTCGTTAGTAGGTTAGTTTTAAGTTTTATATTTTTTAAAAACATTACGAATTCAAAAAATTTCAAAAATTTGAACAAATACATATTTGGCAGGCAGCGGGCCTTCACGCTTTGCTTAAAAATTAGTGATTTTTTTTTAATTAAATTTTCAAAGAGTCTATAATCAAGGATGTGATATCGCTGGTACATGTGTAATTATATTTACCCATGTACCAGCACCTATAGCTTGAAAAAAATCCCTCATTTTGTCCTGCAGATTCACCTCATTTTTATCTTCTGCCTCTTGTAAATAACAGTAGTACACTGTGGCGTATACGCACTTTTTTAATTATTATTTTTTATTTTGTTTTAATTTTGTTTGTACGAACGTAAGTTACTAAGGTGAAAGTATTGTGAAGGTTTTGTTAGGTCTGAGGAAAATGCCCTGATAATTCAATTCAAAAGATAACACACGAGTTTCCAATACTGTCACTGAAGCAGGGCAGGAGGCGCAATAACTCCTGGATGAAAGACATGCAACCAAATCTGCATTTAGTTAGTCTATGACATGGAACACGACGTTTCCTGAGGTCAAGCCAGAGGAATCTAAATCCAAAGTACACTTATTAAAGGTAATATCTTAACAAACATTTTCAAAATTATGCGTCAAAAATGAAGTTTTCGAAGCCTTTACTTAAGAATAAACAACAGCAAATTAAAAGATTTTGCTTTGTTTTTATAAATTTTGATATTTAGGACTCAGAAATTTCATTTGACACTTGATTTTGAAAACGTTTCGGATTAGGTATATTACATAAGTACTGTGGGGTGAATCAGTGGAGTGGAAGAGTTGTGGTCCCAGTCGAGATCATGACAATCGTCGGTAAATTAAGAAAATGTTTAAGTCCAAATTTTGGCCAATATTTTTAAGTATTTCTTTTTTTCTTTAATGTTGGGGAAATTTCTTAAGTGAAATCTCAAATCGCCTGAAAATTGTAATCTGTTCATATTGTGACGTACAATTTTAGTTGTAATTATTTTTGAATTATATTAAAAATTTTATTAGGTAAAAGATTAAAAAAAAAAAACGTATTTTATTTTCAAAAACCCATATTGTCATGTTAAAAGTTTGAAAAGTTTTTAAATACCTTACGGTAACAAAATGGTCCTGCCAGTACTCACGTATGGATCCGTCCTCTTAGCCGCGTTGAAGAGAAAAGTCTTAAGGAGAATTGTTGACCCCATACGTGAGGAAGGACGATTCCGGAGACGGTACAATCATGAATTGTACGCAATCTACCTTGAAGCATACATAGATACAAAAATTAGGCTCGGTAGACTCCGGTGGGCAGGGCACCTAGCTTGCATGAGTGAAGAGGAACCGGCTCGGAAAGTCCTTTGTGGTACATTCTATGGTAGACAGCAACGTGGTAGACCATGCTTGCGCTGGAGAGATGGAGTAGACCAGGACGCCGGAGGCCTTGGGGTGCGCAATTGGATTGCGTCGCGTCGGTTCAAGACCGGTATAGGTAGAGAGACTTGTTGAAGGAGGTCAGGACCGGACCCCGGTTGTCGAGCCGATGATGGTGATGACTATAAAATATTGACATAAAATGATTGTGATAAACCTGATGAAATTCTACGTAATTTTCGATTTGGTAGGTAGGCTAGTAGTAGACCGTCGCATAATGGTTAGTAGCACTGTCATGTCTGTGTTCTGGATTCATTTCCCAGCCTCGTCTATCTTTAAAAAACAAAAGTTTTGTGAACGGGTTTTTGGTCTCTTGCGAGAAATTGACAAATTCTCCAAGAGTATAACTCCAAGCCGTTCGGATTCGGCATAAAATTGTAGTTCAATTCGATTCCTGTAAATCACTGAGGCCCGCTTCTTCATGGACTGCCAGTCTGGCCAAAAAATTTATTCACTATTTGAGAAGCACGTGAGTTAAGCTATTAAAAACGTCAAAATCGAAATTTTCAAAATTTTAATTTTGTTTGTTTGTCACATTTCATTGAATTTTTTTTTTAAATCATAGCAAAGTTAAAAAACCATTAATCTCTATTTCCAAGCAGGTAAGCTATAACCTTATCAACATTCCGTCATTTCCGTGACAAATCTTCGTTTTTCTATTTTACAGCTCCCATGATAATTTATTTGAACCTAAGCTATCTCTCAACAAAGCATAATAATAAAATATTGCTGCCTTTCTTTTTCCTTTTTTTTTAAATTATTTGTAATGAGATTAATTCCCAAGGCCCATTTCTTCCAAATGTATGTTATTTCCTGAAAAAAAAAACGTAAATCCAAAAAAAATCCCTGAATTTTAACGACAACATAGAAAAAAAAAACTCACTCCCTTAAGAGCTAAAGCTCTCTAGCTATATAACTTTAGAATCTTGAAAACCCAAAGACCTCTTTCAGACATTTTTCGGTTAATGGCTGGAAAGAAAAAAATAATAAAAAAATAAAGAAAGAAAGAAAAACCATTCAGCCGTGTGTTGGTTGATGTCGTAGCCGTCGTCATCGCCCTTCATCAAATCAAAAATGACATTTAATCACTCGGGACTATCTCTATAAAAACCCTAAAACATACGAACGTCATTAAGAATGGCTTGTCTAAGAGGAGCAGCAAGACGAAGAAACGTGACACAAGTGCGAGAAAGCATCCCATAAAAATGGATAGTTGTTATCCTCATGTACTTATGTTTATGTACCTACTACCTTAAGCTTTTGCTTTATTACAATATCATAAGATTCAAAAAAAAAAAAAAAATGGCGAGGGATTGTCTCGTTGGATGTTTATATCTACTACTACAGAGAAACCCGGATGATTGCTATTCTAATTTTACAAAATTCTGAACATCTTCAATTAATTTTGCCTTAATCCATCATAAAGCAATTATAAATCCCATCAAGGCGCGAATATTACTTTTATATGCCGAAGCATCATCATCATCATCATCATCGTTTGCAGTTTTGTTTTTATTGTTGTTGGTTTTTTGCATAAGGACTTTTGTCGTCTTCTTCATTATCATCATCAGACATCGAACTCCTTGTCTCTCTATCTTTTTTTTTTTTATATATCTGGAGGACATGAAATATCATCATGTAAATGGAATCGCTTCCTGAAGAGCTATGCTGCCAGGATGAATATAATAGTAGAGGGAGTTGAAGAGGGCGCTGGCGCTGCTCTGATGACGGAGCTAGCTGGTTTTGGAATTCGAGTACACAAAAGCCTTGAGATGTGATGTCGACGATGATGATGATGACATTGTTATGGGAAGATATGGTGTTGGTGGAAAGGCACTAGAATCTAAGGATTATACAATAAATCTATAACATTTGCATATTTCATTGTGCCTTGATGCCTTGCATTTGAGAAAAACGAAAAACGAGAGGCCTATACCACATCACAGCTCTTGCTCTCGTGCTCGTAGTAGTTATAATAATGGAGATGAACTGAACAGCACTTAGGAGACTTGACTCATTCCCATCGGTATACTTGTTGTTAACAGCATGAGATTCGAGTTAAAAGTACGTGAAAACGTACCTATAGGAGCTAGAGAGTACCTATACCTACCTACGAGGGATATGTTAATCAAAAAAAAAAACCTTTCTTTTTGTGTTAGGAATCTAGGTTTTGATATTGTATATAGTTGGAACATTATGAGAAGTTAACGTATGTATACTTAAACAGATAGAAGCCATTACATCGACTAGGAAAAAATAAGACCATTATAATTGATTAAAAATTTAACTAATTTAAGTGCAGTTAATTCCGTTGTTCTTACTAAATATGTTAATAATTAAATTCCATTAAATTGACGAGCTGTTTTTTTTTAAATAATTAGTTTGTTTTGACTGTAAAATAGTGTCTTAGGAAAGGATTACTTGAGGGAACTCTCAACTGATATGTTGATACTACCAATGCGAAGTCTTTTCTCGTCAACATATTCCCTAAATCTGATATCAGCGTTTTCATTATTTTCGTTAATTTTATTCTGCGGAAACAATTAATTTCGTCTGTACGTAAATGCAAGAAAAAAGAATCCAAGACATGTTGGGGTCATAATTCTGTCTGTATCAAAATTCTGATTGCAAAATTTTGTATTTTAAAATTTTGTCTGTAAATCCAAAATTTTGTAAGCGCCAAAATTCAGTTTTCAAAATTCAAAGTTCTGTAAATATAAAATTTTGGAAAAAAAGTATTTCAAAATTCGGTATTCTAAAATACTATGTTCCGAAATTTTATAAATAACGAAAGAAAAATTGTTTTGATTTTTTTGTCAGTATTAGAACAATTCTAGAAAACCTAGAAAACCTGACCCTTGGTCATTTTCAAATTATCAACCTGGTTTTGGAAAAACTATTTTCATGAAAATAAAACATCAAATCTAAAATATTCGCTTGAATGTTCAATGTTTGTTGGTTTATGAGTGCCCCTCAAGTAACGTGGACACCTTTCCTGGTAAAAAGCACAAACAGCTAGAGTTCAAAAAGTTGAAACAGTATTTTTTAAGCCAAACAAAATATTCGAGATGGTTACACAAAATTCTCATCTTCATTTTTTCTGTCGTTATGCTGTATTCCAAAATTCTCCAAAATTTCAAAAGTTAATGAAAACCACTTTTGAAATTTTGGAGAATTTTGGAATACAGCATAACGACCCGTTCCCAAATTATATACGGCTCGAAAATGGTATTATTTAGAAACCTGAGGAACCTGCTTTGATATTAAAAATTTGAAATTTAAAGAAAAATTTGAAAATTAAAAAAAAAAGTTGTCAATGACGCTTCTGAAAAATTTGAGAGACTTTTGAAAACGTATTTTTTGAACATTTGTACCGTTAATAAAGTCTTAATTTCAATTTTTTTTATAGTTTTATAATTGTTCTAATGCCAAAATTTATCAAAATTGCAATTTTTGGGAAATTTGAAATTTTTAAAAACGGCTTTTTAACATTTGTTGGGGAGGTACCATTATTTTCTAAAATAAAATTTATTTTTTGTTCCAATTATTAAAGATGATATTAAGAAATCGGTGAACCGTTTTTAAAAACTAAATTTTTTTTGTTAAAATTTAAGAATGGATTTAATAAATCTTAGAAGCTTTTGCATAAGAACTTTAATCTCTAAAAGATGAAAAGTTTTTGAGAAAATCGAAATTTAAAAAAATGATTCTTTGGGAGCCTGCTACATTTTGGAAGTTTTGTTTTCATTTAAAGTGAGCCAATATCTATTTAAATTTATTGAATATTTTTTTCAAAAAAACCGTCGGAGCCATTTTCGAGAAAAAACGGATTTTCCAAAAAGGACACAAAAAATTATGACTGGTTGCTACCAGTTTTTTTTAGTGTTAAAAACAATTCACTGAACATCTTTGTTCCTAATTAGGCTGTAGGTCAACGGAAAATAGACAGACTGACAGAATTACGGAATCCACTTTTTCCAACTACTTTATCACAGTAATAAAAAATCTGGAGTTTGAATTTTTTTCACGAATCCAGAACTTGAGTTTGTTTCTCTTAAATTTCAAATCTAAGCTAATTAAAAACAACCTTGATTAAGAAGTCTACCCATATGGGTATCATAGAAATCCTATATCACTTTATCTTCAAGTTATTCAAGTTTGTGTATTCTAATATTTTTTTTTTTTTAGTTCTTGTTCATCCTATGCATATTGACCATCACAGTGAAATCCACATCTGTCTAGACTATAAGGAATAGAAGGACTTTGTGTTGTCTATTTGATAACTCGAATTGGATTGGGGAATCGTAGGCATATATACTCGTATCTCTGAAATGAAAAGATGCGTAGATTCATATATGACTGCTTTATAAAGTGTACGGAACTAAACAAAATATGTTTCTAGAGTGAAAGCATATGAAGTGGTTTCCTTACAACTACAGGATGAACACTGATGTAGCTATCCTTCTGATTTCAAAAGTTTATACTTTTTGAATTCGGTTCTCAAAAGATAGTTAAGAAAATTTTTGATATACGAGTAGTGAGTACGAGTATATACTATGGAATATGAAGTTTGATGATTTCGAAAGAAAATTGAAGTTTAATTGGAATGACCATATAGAAATAGATAAGCAATTTATATGGAAATATGGTTAAATTGAGCATCGGTAGATTTTCTAAAATCTTGTCATGTCAATTTAAAATGATCGAATGCGAAATGATTGGCTTGAAGTCATTTTTTTTTATTTAGTCTTTTGAAATGAATTACGTTTTCCAGAAATTAATGAAAAGCCAACCATGCCACACAGCTCGTGCCACTATTGATTTTTTGAAGCAAGGTAACGAAGGGTTTCACATTTCAGACCTGTGAATTGACCTCCAAGATCGTGCGATTTAACGCCACCGCTAGATTGTTTTCCGTGAGGATATGTCACAAAATTTCTAAGGATTTTACAACCCAGGGATCCTTTCAAAATGTTGTTACAATTCTAATCTAGGGAGGACACTTCGATGGAAGTAAAGGAAAACTTGAAAAAAGTTTCTCATGTGACCATGAGACTTTAAAGCATTCCATTCTTTAAACGTTGAAGACTGTGTCTGTACATTTTCGGCCATATAACGCTCAATCCAATTTGGCCTTCCGTACTCTTTTTTTCATATGGTTCCTGAAGCTAACCTTTGCTGACAAAATTACTTCTACAGAAGCCAACACTTCTCTCTAAACCTCTTACTTTTTCGAGCTTTGAACACAAATATCGTCAATAGAAACCGCAAAGAATATTGGACTCAAACTAGTTCGATCACTCTGATCCATTTCAAACTATCGCATTGGTCCAACACAAAACCTTTTCATATATCAACATGAAGAGATAAATCTTGTAGTCCTCCATTTTTAAATAAGCCATTTCTGCTTTCGGGTTCAGACAAGATAGTTGGAAAGCCAAGTTTGTCAACTGTTGTATTTGGCAAAAGGTAGAAATATGAATGAAGTTCACAGCTAACTGCCAAGGGCGATTGGAAATATCGGTTTGATGAGAACTTCCAGCCGGCCACTTAGTTCTTTAACGTTAGCAAATATTTACGTCCAAAATGGAACCCTAAATATTTTAAGGAACAATTTTAGTAAGTTAGCAGTGTTGTTTACTGCGGGATACTTCGATGATAGTAACCTACATATACATATACATATGTGTTACTGTTTCCAACTTTTCTATTGAAAATTCCTTTTTTTCTATTTCTTTTAATTAAGTAGGTCCTGGTAACAGTCCTTCCTTCCAACAAAAATACATGAAATTCTTAGAACCAAAAAACTAAAATATCCTTCCCTGTTCCAATTAAGCCCTACATAATGTACTATCCAGCAAAAATTATATCTAGGTTGATACCTACTTTGAAGAAGCTCTTCTTCTTTTTTTTATATAGAAGAGTAATTTTCAATGTTGCAACTGTGGCACATTTTGGATATCTGCACTTTACCATAGTATTTGAGCATCCGAGCCGGTAACCATGTTTGAGGGGGCAGCGGCAGCGTATACAATCATTTTGCCTGGGCCAGGCTCAGAATGCACAGATAGTTGTAATAACGTATAAATTTAACGAGCTCAGACAAGCAAGGTCAAAAGATCGACTTCAATTTCCTGCATGTCGTTCGATAATAATGAATGGTCTTTCAATATCAAATGTCGTCTCCGCCTTTATATAGGTTATCTGCAAGAGGATATTGTGTATGAATGGATGTGTGTTCTAAAAAGTCCTAAGGACATCATAATAATGGAGGATTGTGGCTAGGCTCTGGGTTCCCTGATATTATAGAGAATGAAGTTCAAGTATCAATGAAATGAATAATCTTTTTATTCGGATTTTTACAAAAGAACACATAGGTATACAGATATAGACAAACAAATTTAAAGTTCAAAATGACCAGGACAGTAGTGGTAGAGAGCTCCTATATCGTTTCCCTTTTTCTTTGTTCCTTTTTTATTTTTTGTTATACTCTGTCATCGATATCTTTGTTCATTTCCTTTATTTTTTTTTTTTTTTTTTTGGTAGTTGTACAGAAAGCTATTGACTTTTCTTTTATTTGTTGGATTTATTTTCAAATGCATTTGAAAAATTTAATTGAAAATTGAGAATTGACGATAATGATAGGGGTTTTGGCTGAAATTGGGTGAAGAGTGAATGTTAGAACCCATATATAAGTAAAGCAGAAGAAAAGAGCTCTAGAAACAAAGATTCAAGAAGAAGAAAAAAATCAATTTTCGTAAAGCAGTCAATCTATATTTCCAATCCTTTCCAAGTTCATCAATTCATCATGAATTGAAATGATGGCCTCTAAACATAGGTTCATTCAAATTTGCTTTGCTTTAAGTTCTTTTTTGTTTTTTTTTGCTTTATCCCAAAAGTTTAGAAAGAACAGCCTTCCACAAAAAAAAACAAAAAGCAATTCTACTCAAAGAACAAGGTCCCATAGTATTAAGACAAGGACGAATAGATATTGCCAATTGTAGGTAATAAGAATTATGTATGTATGTTGGCAATATGTACTTTTGATTTCTTCGAAAAAAAGGGATGCCAAATATAAAATACAAATATGTTAGACAAAAAGAGACGACATAAATGATTGAATCGAAAATTACGTATTTTTTTTTTTTTAAAGATTACTTAATCGATGACTACTAACTCTATTAAAATAATATGTTAATATTTCCACTTACTTTGGTGTTTTCCAATTTTCAAAAACGCTTTTGGTTTGGTATTGAAATGCCACACGCATGTTACATGGAAGGTCTTACCAGCGGATTTTTGAAAAACTCATTTTAACTCCCTGCGCATGCGCAACCCATTTCATTGGATTCTGAGATTGGGGTAACCAGAGGTCAGTTTCCTACACACTTTCAAAACTGTGCTACGAAAATATAGATACTATAGGGCAAGTTTTGAATTCGTTAAACATTGAACTCGAAATATTAAAAAAACCTGACAATAAGAAGAAAGAAAAATCGAAAAAAAAAGTGGTCCCGCAATTCTGTCTGCCTGTCAGTCTTTACTTCGCCCTACAGCCTGAGCCACTGAAAGGATTTTCTTCAAGCTTTGGGCTGAAGTCTTCAATAAGATTGTCTACAGCAAAAATCAGTTTTTTTTTAAACTCCAAAAATAAGGGTAAGTACTTGTCATTTATTTATAATCGTTAAAACATTTTTATCTCGAAAAAGGCTCCAACGATTTTTTTAATGTATTTTAATTAGTAATTTATATTATTTAACAAAAAATTGTTTTTCCAAAAGCAGATTTTGGCTTTCGATTCTTTCATAAACTGTTTAACGAATTGTGATAGAAACGAAAATTTCAAATTGATTTTTTTAAAACTTATTATTTTAGGAATAGGTTGATATTTTTTTCAATTTTGTTTTTAAATATTAAAAACATGCTTAAAATTTTTTTTTCTACATAAATAATTTTTTGAAAATATCGATTTCATTTTTTACAATTCATCAAATGGCATTTAGTTTGGATGTGAAACTTATAACTCAAGCTTATTTTAGCACTCAAATAATGAGTTTTAAGCTATTTTAACATAACAGTCGTAAAATTTGTTTTATTTTAATATTGAAATTAGTTTTAAAATTTTTTTTCAAAAATCTGTTATTAAATTTTTGTTGCAGAAAAACTTCCCCTTTCAGAAAAAAAAAACATTACTTCGACAAGAAATAAAACACACAATGGACACAAAATTGTATCTCAAATGTTATAACAATTATTATAAATGGAAATCATTTAACATTACACGTTTCAAAATTTTTTGTTTTCAAATTTGTTGCATATTACATTCTACACCAAGAAAATGTTTTATATGTGAACAATCGAAAAGAGCTTTTCTTTAGTTATTAGCTCATTCACTTCTGCTTGAAAAACAAAAGTGAAACAAAATATACATTAAGGCTGGTATTCACCAAGCGCCTTCAGCTTTAAGAACATCTTAACTACGAGGGCTGTTCAATATATTCTCGGTATCGATATGGGAAAATGCGAATTCAATTTAAATTATTTTTATTTTTCAATATAATCTCCCGTAACATCAATGCATTTGTTACATCTTGAGATAAGCTTTTTTAAACCCTCAAAAAAATAAATTTCCTCTTTCTCTGCAAAATACCGATTTATTGCCGACTTGAGTTCTTTATCATACGAAAATCTTTTTCCACGAAGACATTTTTTCAAATCCGGAAACAGGAAATAATCACTAGGGGCAAGGTCTGGACTATAGGGTGGGTGTTGCATTTCTTCGCAACCACAATCTCGCGCAGCAGCCTTGGAAACTCGCGCCGTGTGAACAGGAGCGTTGCCATGAAGAAGCAACACACCCGCTGCGAGTTTACCCCGTCTTTTTTTTTTTATTTCCTCCCGCAAATTATGCAAAGTGGAAGCGTAGGATGTGGCGTTGATGGTTTCACCTTTCTTTTTTGTACTCAATGAGCAAAATTCCCTTTCAGTCCCAAAAAATTGTGACCATGAGCTTCCCGGCAGACGGAGTGACTTTGAACTTCTTCGGGTGGTCTGTTCCTTTTTTATGCCACTGCATGTACTCTTGTTTGCTTTCAGGGTCATAGCGGTGAACCCATGTTTCGTCCCCAGTAACAATTCGATCCATAACACTGTCCGCGTTCTCACTACACATCTCCAAAAGCTCTCTACAGCATGCGATTCTCACTTTTTTCTGAGGCGCTGTGAGTATTCGTTGCATCCACCTTGCACTGACCTTTGAAAGGTTAAGATGGTCATGAAGAATGGTGTGAATGGTACCAGTTAAAAGCTTGGTGATCTCTGCCATCATTTTCACCTTTATTGGTGCATCCTCAAGAACAAGTTTTTCGACTTCTTTGATGCTTTCTCCCGTACACTCACTTGACCACTTTTGCACAGTTGATAATGAAGGTGCGGAACCCTGGTAAACAGCCACCTCTTCATGAATAGTTTTTTGACTTTTTCCTTGCTTAGTGAGATATTTTATTACAGCGCGATGCTCAATTTTCACCATCATCATCTCAGTTGCCATTATGATTCTGTTTAACTAGAGATAAAACGCGAATTAATAATCACATTTATATGAAATTTTACATAAATGCACTAAAATAATAGTATTACTTGATAAATATTTTTTCTAAGGTCATTTTCAGCCATTTAATACATTCTAATGAACTATCTACTTTTTTGAGAAGTTATTCATGTTGACAATTTTATTTACTCTGAATTATCTACATGTAGACAATCATGTTCTCTACATTTATAATTTACACAACACTGCTTTTACACCTATTTCACGAGAAGTACTTTCCAAATCCCATGTAACAGCCAAACCAATTTCAAAAATGCATAACTTTTTAAAGATTTTCTTTCTTTCGTCAATTCAACTCTCTCAAATTAAACACCTAGAAGCTTCTGAAACCTTATCTAATCCGATTCATCTAAAGTCTTAGTTCTAACTTCTACATTACTCTTATCCCAAACATATTTAATATTTTACTCTTGTATACTCAACCGAATAACCTCATCTTTATACCTATATTTCAAAATCCTATTTAACGATCCAATAGTCAATTTCCAAGAATACAGTTACAGTTATTTCCACAATCATCAACTACAGTGTCATTAAATTTTCCAATTTAAAAACTTAATGCATGTCCTCTTTAGCAAATAAGTCTCAAAATACCGATATCAATAATAATAACAAATATAACAACAACAACAACAAAAACCAATCAACTTCATTGCAAATAAAATTCTCCTCTAGACATAATATGACGGTAGAAGTCCTGACTCGGACCACATTTGATTTTTGGTCTTATATAACCAAATCAAAATGACCCAGATGAAAGACTTGCCATTGGCACTCAAATACTAAGTTCAATGATCATCATCATTTTCGTCATCGTAATCATCATCCATTCCTTCTAAACTCCTTTTCATAGAAATTAAAAAAAAAAAAAAAAAGGAACAAATACCACACCACAAACCTCCTCCACCAAATAAAGCTACGCATGACTTGTCCCTGATTGTAGTGAAACGATCCCCATAGGATATTATGTGTAGGTTAGGTAAACGTCCGCCTGCTGAGGTCCTCCAACCCAGAAGCCACTCAAAAAACACATCTCCTTCGGCTACGAAATCAAAAATACAAAAAGAGGTACAAGTACCTTGCTAACGTGTATACTAACTGTATTGCTACTGCTGCAGTTATGCCATGATTTTACACTCAAATCGAAAATGGAAATCGTAAGGAGTCCTCTCCTTAAGGGGTGAAAGAAGTGGTAGTGGTGGTGGTAGCAGAGCAAGTTTAAGTTGAAAGTTTGCACGAACCTAAAGGGATATAAAATCGGAAGTGTTCTTATAGGAGATGCTCTGCCTTTGAATGGTAACGTAGAGAGAAAATTAAAATTCTACAATATTCTTACAGCGCTTGCTGTACCTGACCAGGACTGCCTTAAATTGCTTATACCTACGAATGTATGTTCGAAAAATGTTCCCTCTTTTTATAGCCCTCATAAGGTTGTAGGTGCTCAACGTTTCGTTCTAGGTAGCTACCGTAAGAACACCCAAATTCTGTATAACGGGTGGCTTTTGTTGGTAGCTGGGTTAGCATTTTTTACAATGATGTGTGAATAAATCCAATTGCTGAAATTTTATTAAATGCGTTGCCCTCAGAAGCTGACCTCAAAATCCGATAGTGATGAAAACACAAAAGTAAATATCCATGCACGTGCTAATATCCATAGAAGTTTTAAGGAGAAAATCATCATCATCGGCTCGACAACCGGGGTCTGGTCCTGGCCCTCTTCAACTAGTCTCTCCACCTATCCCGATCTCTAGCCGACGACCGACGCCCTCTAGTATCGCACTCCAAGCCTTCGGGCTTCCTGGTCTTCTCCATCTCTCCAGAGCAAGCATGGTCTACCACGCTGCCGTCTACCATAGAATGTACCACAAAGAACTTTCCGAACAGGTTCCCCATTCACTCATGCGAGCTAGGTGCCCTGCTCACCGGAGTCTAATGAGCTTAATTTTTGTCACTATGTCTGCTTCAAGGTAGATTGCGTACAATTCATGATTATTCCATCTACAGAATCGTCCTTCCTAACATATGGGGCCAACAATTCTCCTTAAGACTTTTCTCTCGAACTCGGCTAAGAGGTCGGAGTGTCTTTTGCTAAGCACCTAAGTCTCGGATTCATACGTGAGTATTGACCATGGGGCCATGGTCCATGATCCTGTACAGCAGCAGTTTTGAAGTTATGGTGAGATTTCTGGATTTGAAGAGCTTTGACAGACTATAGTAGGCTTTGTTGGAACTGAGCAGCCGCCCGCGTATTTCTTCTTCTATATTATTATCGGCTGCTACTATTGACCCAAGGTATTTAAAGGATTGCACCACTTCAAGTTAGTGCTCGGCTACCTTGATTGTTTGACCAACTGTTCTCTTCGCATTTGACGCCACCATGTACTTTATTTTACCTTCACTAATGTGCAGCCCCAGATTTTGTGCCGCCTGCTCGATCTGGATGAAGGAATCGTGTACAGCTTGTTCGGTTCTTCCGATGATGTCAATGTCGTCTGCGTAGGCCAGTATCAGGCTGGACCTGTTGACGATGGTCCCTCTTGTTGCCGTGCCACAGTCACAGATTGCTTTCTCCAACGCTAGGTTGAAGAGGAAGCAGGCCAAACCATCCCCTTGTCGGAGTCCATTAAAGATGTTGATTGGTCTGGATAGCAATCCTTAAAGAGGAAATAGAACGTTGGAAGACTGGAATCGGAAGAAACTTCATACCAATCAAGTATCCTTATATGATGATATTAATTCAGAAACTCACTGGCACCATTAGGACTTTTGCAGAAACTTTTGGCTCAGGTTGGACACATAATTTGTTCAGAGGGGTCTACACCAGGGAAGTGGCAGCAAAAACAAGAATTTACCACAAACTCTACTTTGATGAAAACCGCTGGCTCAGAAATAAGAATCATGGCATCATTTAGCAGAGGTGCTTTAGCAGAAAAAAGTGCGACTTTTCCACAGGGGAGTTAAGAAAGAAAATAACAGGGAGGATAAAGGAGAAAAACTCATTCGATAATAAGAACCTTGTAGGGAAAAACAATCTGCTTACGATAAAGCCCAAAATTCCACTAACGAGCAGAACCGTCACATCAATTTGTCTGATGATCTGCAGTGTTGCCAAAGTTGCCAAAGCAGCCATCAACAAACCAGAACAAAGCAAAAGCTAAATTGTTAGCTCGCCAGTCCTACGAAAAGATAAGATCAGTGAATTGACAATCCTTCGGTTGTCCTGCGACGTCCACAAGCATGATTTTTACTTTAGTTCAAGTCCCTGCTTGGGCGCCATTTATTTACTGCAGAAAAATTACACTCAAGGTCTTGAAAAATACAACTTCCTGGTCTGCATGGGAAAAAACAACAGATTTTACTTTTATCACTGCTTGAACGAAAAAGCACTTCTCCCTACTTGGATGCCATTTTGTTTTTTCAGTAAAATTAAATTTCTAAAGCCATGGAATCGGCAATCTATCAATAAGTCAATAAAATGTGGCCTTTCAATTTTATCTCTATCAAGTTACTGCTTGGGCGTTATTTGTAACTGCAGTAAAAATTAAACTTCTTATGTCCTGGGATAATAATTTGATTCGGATCGCAAAGAAGCAGCGATTCTATCATTAGGTTAGGAGCAATTTCTTGTTTACTACTGAGAAATTAAATTTCTAAGGTCTTGGCACATATGTTCATTAAATCAATAATCCCATGATTTGCATCGGTATAGGAAACAACCGATCTTACATGTATGGATTTTACCTTTATGCTTCATTGTCTTTGCTTGGGCGCCACTTTTTCGAGTGCGGAAAAATTAAACTTCCATGGTACTGAAAATAAAAATCTACAATTATTCGAAAAAATCACAAACGTGGTGTTTTATATTTAATCACATATTGACTTGGGCGCCATTTTATTTTACACTGAAAAGTTTAATTTCTTAGGTCCTGAAACTAGTTTGATTGAATCACTTATCCCCTCATCCGCATCGACAAGAAGCGTTGGATTACACATTTATCTTACATAGGGACTCAGCTTGGCCGCGATTTTTTTTTTGTACTAAGAAATTCGAATTTCTTAGGTCTCGGCAAAAACATTAGTTTCATTGAAGTCAAAACTCCTCGATAAAGCTGACATCGGATGTATCGCCCAGCTTGGGCGCCATTTAGTGAATGTACATTTGTTTCCAAATTTGTGTTTATAACAATAACTTAACAGCATTTTTTCTCTGATATCCTTTTGCCAAAATCAGAAAATAAATTTTTCACAGCACTTTAAATTCTATCAATAATCATTTCCCAGAGTGCCTTCAACCTTTACTACATAGCATTTCAAATTTAAGTCGAGCAAATAGTTTGCTTTTGTAATTCGATTTCGAGAATGAATTGATCCAGGAGTTTGTAACTCGGTATTTAAATAAGACTGGAAGCCATTTTTATACAAAGGACTTCTTTTCTCAACCTATAGCACAGTTTTGTAGTCGATGGATATATGAAGAAGATGACGACGGGAAACAGGATCGAGAAATTGAAGTCACATATTGTTCTCATGGAAGAGACTCTCTCTCTCTCTCTCTCTCTCTACATATACCTTTACAACAATTCATTTGTTTTTTTTTGCCATACCAAAAATAATAGTGCTTTTCCATGCAAATGTTGTATGTTGTTGTTTTTTTTTTTTTGTTACCATGATTTATATTAGTGTGTGATGCTTTTAGATCCATTGGGCAATTTAATGGATAAATATTTACCTCAAGAAGGTTCCAGAACCTTCAATTAACATATTTACTTTGAAATGCAAAGAGAAGATGGAAGCTTGGGCGTTCGTTGTGGGGGAAAATTTCTATGGGTCGTGCGTCGGTCGGTCGGTTTGATTTGGTTTGGTTGTATAAATTTCGAAGGAGTTAGCTGCAGGACTTTTGCATTCAAATCTGAAAATGATGTAAATATTTGCATGCGACCTTCTTATCTCGAAATGCTGAGAAATTTATTGCTTTCGCATTGAAAGGATACCTATATTTTTTTTGCTTCGTTCATATGTATAGAAAAGATACGCAATGTGTGTGTTGTCACGACAGGATGTACCTTTCATAATATGTACCTATATGATATACATAACTATATATGAATGCATTTGAATGATATAACAAAAATATGATGTCGTCGGTCGGTAAAGTAGTAGGGGTATGAGTATTTATACCATTTACTGCCGCGAGCAGGAAAATTTTGTTGTACTCGTATAAAGGACAAAAACAAGTTTGAGGAATAAAGGTTTTCGGTTGAATAGATAGAAGGCTAACATGGGAAAAGATGTTATTTTATTGAAGAGATTTACCTTACTACAACCTAAATGTAAATTATAAATGAATGTAGGTTAAATGAATATTCTATTGATTTTATATTTAAAATTTTTATCATGAATTTATAAATATAAAATAAATTTTTAAATTGGATGATGAGGAAAAATTATTTATACAATTCAGGAAAATATATAGATGTAGTGATTTTTCAACGGATGTTCATGTTTGAATTAAGTATTAAAAAATGTCTGATAAAGGAATTATTATTTTATAAATCACTGTCCAGAATAACACTTTGAAAAACTATTAATTATTCTAATTAATAAACATTATTATATAACATGAATTTAACCAATTAACCAATTTCAAATAATTTTAATCAAATTCACGCTGAATTCTCTTGATGCGATGGGAAACTGCGAATGTTACTCGTATAGCAACGGTATTATATTTCTTTAGTAATAACTGTATTTTTTTATTTAATATTTTTGAGATTAAAGTTTACTTCTAAAAAATCTTTTTGGAACAAATTTATTTTTTTACTCCATTATTTGTTTAAATGTTAAAAAAAAACAGCAAATGGCAAAAATAGCTTTGCAAAGCGAAGCACTTTTCGCAAACAAAATTTAAAAACATAAAATTTCATAATTTTGCTAAAAAACTGTTAAAGCAAATTTATCCTAGGGGTCACTTGTGTCCAAAATGTTTATGATGGTATGCTGCCAGATTTCAATCATAATTGAACACTTTTCGTAATAGATACTTTTTTTTTGATGAATTTTTGCGATTTTTTTTTTGGACATTTTCTTACAATTTATTTTTTGAGCAATGTATACTCTCGCGGTTCAAAAAAAAAATGTCCACTTTGTTGTTCCCTGACAAATTTATTATTTGACAAATCATTTTAACGATTTTTTTTGACAAAATTTGATTCTTTGAAGATTTTTTTTGCATTTAATTCAATTCTCGCAAAATTAATTTTTGGGACAAAATTTTTTGTGGACGTAAAATTTTATCACTGTAAAACTAACTGTTCAAAAAAATTTAACACCATCAAATCTTTAATTATACAATGTATTCGTATTTTGAGTTAATTGCTTGATTTTTTGTGCTTTTTAGGGATTACATATTTTTTTTTATAATTAGGGCGCACCAAAGGAGATTTTATGTACCCTTTATAGGTCAGAGACACAGTGAGAGCTTAAGTTAAGTAGGAGGGGATTTGAAAGCAGATATAGGTGAACATTAATCTTGAATTTCAGTATATCACAATGAGAGGGAAAGACAGAGCGTTATTCCACATTCGCGTAGTACGGCTAAAAAAGGAATCCCTGTACTTGACAGTACGACCGAAGTTGAGTTCAAGAGTAAACTGATGAGCATTCCTGGAAGCACGAGTATTACGGTTGAAACGTTTAAGGGGAGGAATGCAACTGGCTATTTCATTAGAGCACTTACCTTAAAAGTAACGATAAAAGTTTTTTTTACGTTTTTGTACGGAGCAAAAAGAACCAAAAAAATTGGACTGAATAAAAAAGAACATTTTCGAAAAACGTTTTTGTTATTCATTTCTATTTCTTCCTAACAAAACAAAAATATTCCTCAATTTTAGTTCTCTGCATATTTTGAAACATTTTTACAAATATTACTCAAAAACATTCTCTTAAACCAAAAACAAACAAAATTATTCTGGTACAATATGGATTTTGTATAAAAATTAACTTCTTTAAAATTCTAATAATATTTCCTCTCTTTTAAACTTAATATCTCCTTACGTAAGTTCTTTAGAATACCATAATGAAACTTCAAATTCAAATTGCCACTCAATCAATAGGATGTTTCTATTATTTCCTTGAAGTCTCTCATCTTTTCATAATCATCAAAGACTGACTCGATTTTGGTAACAAAATGTTTCCATCCACTCAAATCCCACTTTAAGCAAAATTCCCAATTAGAACTTTTAACTGTCTTCAAGAACCAAACAAAACTGAAGTCCTTCTTACTCTTCTATACCTTTTTTGTCCAACAAAAAAAAAGCACCCTGAATGAAAATGGTTAAAAAATTTCTTCGAATTACTCTTCAATTGCAGCACTATATTTCAATGCACTTCAAAGGTAAGTACTGGTGGGCGGTGGCTATTACATTTTCTCTTTTATATCTTCTCTTTTAAAGCAATAGGGTATAGTTATAGCTAAGCCATAAAACCCCTCTCAAAACAAAAGAATCACAACAAGAGTAAGGAAACTTTTGAAAATCGCATAAATAAAAAAAAAAAAAAAATAAGGAACGACAAGCAGAAAAGAAAAAGAAGAAAAAAAATCAAAGAAAAATGAAATGAAATTGCAAATCCTTTTCGCACACAGGAGACGAAGTACCCTGTTTGTTATAGTCTTTTACCCCCTTGCCATTCTAATGGCTGCCAAATTGATAGACTTTAACTGGAAAATCTCAAAGACACACCTAGCTAGCTGTATCCAAACAAATATCAAAGTATTTTTCTTTCCTGCAAGCTAAGGAGCCCCAGAAACTAAAAAAAAAAAACAAGGATACAAGACAACGAATAAAAAAAAAAAACATCCTTAAGAATATTAAATAGTTTCTTTCTTTTATCCACTTTTTTTTTTTATTTGAGCATGGGTTTACCAATGTTGTGAGAAAGATAAAGAGAAGGTGAAAGAAAATACCCGAAAGTGCATACTAAACCCAAGTGCTTCATTCAACAAGGATCGCTGGGGTTGGCCCTTGGGTCTTAAGACTCAACGTCCTTGCCTTAGTCGTCGTCGTCGTCGTTGTTGTGTCGTCCATCCGTTAAGTGAAAACGGAAGCCACAACAGGAAGCACCAAAGGAGATGAAGTAAAAAAGAATATACGGAAAACCCGAGGAAAATTCCTTCAAGGATAATTAATTTGTTCTTTGTTTAATTGTGTTTTTATTTGCAAGCAATTCGGAAAAACTACAGCACTACCAAACCCTACCCCCCCCCCCCCCAACCTATACCAATCACTTGGTTCTATGCTTTTATTATCCTACATTGCTCGATGTGATAAAGAAACGGAAAATTCCCACACTTATCGCCTATGCTTTGTGGTGTCCTTTTTTTCCGAATGGAAAAAAATCCATATATTCAACTAGCAATTCCCATTAGGGATTTTTATCTTGTGTCCTATTGATTTTGGTTTTTATTGCCAAAATCTGATTCGGGGTTAGTGATACTGCCGAAACACACACATGCACTTGTCCTATGTTCTAACAATTTTATAGTTTGTTGTTGTAGCTGAAGGATTGTTTGTTAGCTTACTTGTTGAATGCCAAACAAAACAAAACAAAAAAAAATACACACGCGTACATATTTTTTCGTATACACATTGTGAATTGTTGTTTTGGATCAAAAAGGATTAAGCCAATATGTTGCCCCATGGCTGAACACAAATTGCACACAAAATTGGCTCAAAAAAGGCAACAAATAATAAAATAAAAAAAAATAATAATAAGAGAAATGAGTATAATAACTAATAAAGGATAATAAATAATAATAATCAATATTATATCCTTTTTGCTTTGATATCCTTCATGGATATACTTTGAGTGTTGGGGTGGGGGGGGGGGATGTTGGTGGTTTGTCTGATGCTTGCTTGAAAGGATCAATGAATGAAAGGATATGCTTACTTTTTGTGTGTGTACTTTTCACAGGCACTTCAATTGTGTCTTCATTGCTTTAGCTGGATTTGCTTTTCTTATATTATATCGTGGGTGGTGCTTATCGTGCTCTCTTAGTTCAAAGAAAAATAATCAATGTTTTTTTTTTTTCTCCTTTCCTGCCAGAAGAAATTATTGACTGTGGAATAAATTTTTTTTTGAAATAAAAGTTTTGTCTGCCATGCTTCTTCATGGCGGTCTTATCTTGTTCCCACATCAGCCTCTTTGGTCCTTGCATTATATAAGATTCACGGAGATTATAATAAGAAAAAGCAGCTAGGTATTGTTATGCGTGTCTGTGCAAGGAAAAAAGGAAGATTTCAATAATATCAGACAGAGGGGGGGGGGGTGTAAGGAAAACTTTATCACAATCGAAGATTAAAGTGATTTTTTTTTTATTTTTGCTTCTTGCGTCAAGGATTTTCTGTCTTTCCGGGTAGGTGATTGGATATAAAAGGGTTTTTTCTAAGGTTGATGTTTGTTGTGGAACCCGTTAACTGATTCTTTCGACTTCCAAAAGGTAGGTTAAACATGAAAGACCAAAAAGTTTTGTAGCCTTGAATTAAGTTATAGAGTAAGAGTTGAGAGTATCTAAGGATCGTCAGGGAACAGATAAATTTAAGTATTGAAGTCGAAAGGATTATTTTAATTAAAAATTTCAAAATTCTTTTATTATTGCAAATTTTTCTAGCACAGGAAAATTTTTTTAGACAAAATTGCAAAACTTCAAAAAACAAATCAAGCAAAGATAAATTTTGGTTATGTCTGAAGAGTAACCATTATTTCGATGGAAATTTCAAGGGATACGAGTTGGAATGGGGTCAAATTCAGATTTTTGAAAATGTCCAATTTTACACAAAAAAGATCCAAATTTTTGCCTTATTACAATAAATGCCTACATTTTGAATAAAACAGACGGAAACTAGGGCTGGTCAGAAAACAACATCAGCTGAGACTTTTGTTTGGTTAGTTTTGCTTTGGTTTTATGATTTCGGTATGTGTCACTATTTACTATTTTTACTTGCGACTATAGGAACTATAGTCCAAGTTTTGGATTCGTGCAAAAAATCGAACTCGAGATAATAATCACACCTAACATTACGATGATAGAGAACGCGGTAAAAATTGGGTCCCGCAATTCTGTCTGTCTGTCTGTATCTCGACCTGCTGCTTAAACTACTTAAGCTATTTCCTCAAAACTTTGGACATAAGGGAGGTTGCCTAGACGGAAAATCGAATTATTTCTTACATCTTAAAATTACAGTACCTGGCATAGTACCGTTTAGATAAAACATTTTATCTTGAAAACACCTCTAACGATTTTGATGACATTTTTTTGATCGGGTTTGTCAAGTAACCTTTGTAATTAAGTCAAAAAATATTTTTGAAAAAACCGTTATTAACGGTACTTGCCATAGAAGGACGGATTTCGATGAAAATTTTATATAATGAATTTCAGGGTTTTTTCATATTTTTGCTTGCGACTATAATCGATAGTAGGTAGTGGGGTATTTTTCAAATTAAACAATCGTCACAAAGGCTCGCTCAACTAATTCTTTTCAAATAAATTTGTTTTTATGCTCAGACTTTAAAACCAAGATGTTATAGCACATTGGAGCAAGTACGTGCGACCCAGTCGTGCATTTTATTTATTTTAACTGTTGACTACTGTCGTTTTCTTTAAGATTGGTACATGTAATTTTTTTTGGAAATCCCCAAAGTTATTTCTCTTCATTTTTACCTAAAGACCAAAAAAAGCAAAAGTCATAACTTTTTTTCGTTTTTTTCGAAAAAAAAGCATTGTTTGATTTTCTCATAACCGGTTTTTTTAGTTTTGAGTATTTTTTTAATGCAAAAATATCTTAAAATTAAAAATGAAAAACATCTCATTTTTTTTTGGAATTCAAAAGAAGATACAACTTTTTATACATTTTGTTTTTGATACTCAACTTTTCTTTCGGGCAGAAGATTATTAAAACATTAACCAAATTTGATTATTCAAAAATTAAAAAAAAAATTAAAAAGGTAAAAAAAAATTCAAAATTTTATTTTTTTTGGTTTTAAATTTTACCAATCGTTGATCGGAAGTTATTATTTCTGCGAGAATGTGCACACTGTTCATTTCTCCATACCTTTGGTAAACCTAACTAAGCCAGACTGAATATTTTTTTTCTAACACTCCGAGATCTTTAAATTTTTGAGATGAAACTGTGCAAATTTGTTCTGTGGGCCATAATATTAATTATTTTGTTGCGGAAATGTATCTACACAACATATTTTTTTTTTCATTTCAGTTTAAAACTTATGATAATTATACTCTCCAACAAAAGCATAATCCTATAGTTTAGCTTCATGTTTAAATAACATTTATAAGCGGTAATCTCTTAATTCCTATAAAAAGTAACACGTTTTTGTTTGTTTTAACTTTTAATAATGTTCCAAAACTAACAAAATTCAAACAAACTTCTGGTTTTCAACCTGGATTTTAAAATTTCAGAAAACAAACATCTACTCTCCTGTTTAACTCATACATAAAAGAATTTTTGTATTCAAAATTATTAAACAAAGAGATAAAAAAAAACAAAAGTAAACAAAAAACAGTTATTAACCAGAGATCATTCCTTCGTATAACCTCACAATGAATAATATCGCCTCTTAAACTAAAACAACACACCAAAAGTACAGAGAAATGAAAACTCTAGCCACATTGGTCGTTTTTTTTTTATAATGGAAGCATAGCAACAGTGCACTAAGGCACTAAAGCACCACACTCATTGAAAATCAAAATTAAACTATGTACGAATATAAGTGGAAGTGAAAACTTTATTTTGTGTTATCCTTGTTTACTCTCATCGTCGTCGTCATCATCATCATCATCGTCACTGGGGTGTATTTTGAAATTTTATTCAAATCGGTTAACTTTTCAAAAAAAAAAAAAAAAACGTTTTTATTCCCATCATCATGTCGTTTTTTAACCAACAACAAAATTTTAGAAAACCCCACATCTTAAACCCAACCCAAAGCAATTACTAACAAAAACTTCGACTGCAGCCCTATTTCGCCATTTATCGGCATGCACTCTTGGCGATGATAATAATAATCGTAGAATTGTAAAATTTTATTATACCTACAGTAGGATCCCTCAATTTCGAAAGTTCGATGTTGAACAGTGCTGCCAAAGCTGTAGTAATAATTGTGATTCTTCTAATTTGTAAACTAGTGGCCCTAGGTGTGCAAAAACTATGATTTTTAATTTCTTTTTTCAGTGATGCCAACACCTAGAAATATATTTTTTAATTAACTGATCACCCAAAAAATCATTTTAGCTGCAATTTTTTTAGTGATGCCAAATTCGAAATTTGCAATTGTTTCATTGGTTATAAAAGTCATATGATGTGTCATATAAGTTAATATCTCCAGAAAACAGAGTTCATATCTCCAATCACCATAATATTTTCTCCGTCTTAGAGAGCTTAAACTGTTTTTCTTAAATCGAAGAAAAATAGCCAAAAACTTTATTCGAGAATTTGTACCAAAAAGATCTCCTCTAGATACTCGTCCTTTCGTTTTGGGAGTCTGTGTATCATCGTCGCCCATTTTGTTCCTGATGGCACAACTATGACGTCTGTATATATATATATATATTCCTTCCTGTCAATACACCCAAGAGTGTCATTCAAACTTGACACACACTAAACATTTTTGGATTCAACTTTCTTCGAAAGTCATCAAAGTTTTTAGTTAAAAATAAAGCACAAAAAGAAAAGAAGGATATTGAGAAAAACTTACTCCAAGAAGGATGACAAAATTTCATCAAGATAACTACTTTCGTCTTTATGTTTCTTTTCTTTTCTTTTTTTTTTTTTTGATTTTGCTGAAGTCCTTTAAAGTAGGTTGGTTTCATTGTGCAGGTGTACCTAATATTTTCAAAATTAAAAACTTAAATGATGATGGTAATAATAATGATATTGGTTTCTATGCCCCACAAATCCTTTAGAAGGTTTAACAGATCAAAATTCAAACGAGGTAAGATTTTACATCTTCAAAGAAAAAACACTTTCAAAGTTAAGAGTGTTCAGGAGAGAACAAAACGAGTTTTTAAACTTTTTATTTTCGCTAATTCAGTTGCTGACTGACTGTTGTCCGGTTTCCAAGGAACTTTAAATCAGTAATGTATTTTATACACAATCCATGGAAATAAAAATTTAAAAAATTTTCTTTGGCAAAACAAAAAATTGTGGGTAAAAATTTTCGTCCGTAATTTTTTCTAATATAAAATTTTTCAAAAATAAAAATTGTCAAGAAAGCAGTGCGATTTTTTATGTCAAAAATATAACGAAAGATAAAAAAACTAATTGTAATAAAATTTTCAGATTTGTTCGTAATTTTACTCGTAGGCAGGTCCGGCCAGCCCAACGAGCGCCCTGTGCAAAATTTAGCTTTTGCGCCCCTTATTTTCATTACCTACTTCGTTTCTTAAGCCATTTCCACATTACCCATGAGGTAGGCATTTGAATGCGTTTTTTTAATGAGGTATCCCCTGTAGGCCTAGTCGTCAATAGCACAAATAATGAAGAATTTAAACAAAAATAATAAAATGCAAAAAATATTCTACTCATATTCTCCCACGAAATGTAAACGAACTACCAAGAGAGACAAAAAGAGAAAATCGTGTTTGACAGTAAAAAAAAAACCACCGACATTAATTTCGTTTGAAAGAGTTGAGCGCATAAGATTGAGAGATTTTGCTAATGTGCAGGGTTTAAATCTGCACAGTCTACTTCGGCTTATTGTGGGATACATTCATTTCAAACAAAAATCAACGTTTGAGTTCATTTTTCTATCAAAAATTTTGGTTGAGTGAATTCCCATATGTGCAAATCTGAAATTTGCACATTTCTACTCAAACGATTGTAAGGGAAATAAAAATGAGTATATTTATTTGTATGGGGATTTTCGAGTGAAACGGGCAAAAAAAAATCTTGCACGTATGGAGGAAGTTCAAATCTTTTTTGTTTGAATTAATTTATTATTGGCTTTGATTTTGGTACCTATACGAAGGATTTTTTTTGCAAAATGATAAAATGGTTTAATTCGCATGTTTAGAAATTATTTAATATTGACATAGTACCTAAAAAAAATAATTAAAAAAAAAATAAGTAAAGCAGGTTAATATAAAAAGAATGAAAATATATGAATGTAGTTTTCCTGTGAGTTTGCGCCCCTGCAGCTCTGCGCCCTGTGCATTTGCACATCTTGCACATAGAGCTGGCCCTGCTCGCAGGTTTTAAAAGCAGCCCATGATTTCTCTCTACTTCCAAAACTCTGTGTCCACTTATAAGTTTGCTTTATAGTTTACATAGAGAAGAGTAACAGAATGAACCTCTATCAAACTATTGTATTCAACATTCATGATCATGAAATTTCTTATAAAACAAAAACAAATCAAAATTGAGAATGCTTCAATGGTATCACAACTAATCTGTCTTCGTTTTTCAAAATATTTTTATTTATTCTTTAAGATTTTTCATGCAAGCATTCAATTTCACACTTCAAAAGTCTCTTCATTCTTTTATTTGATTTTAAAACAAATAGCTAATATAATTTAACATTACAGCTTTCAAGAAGTCTCAAGGCTCAAAGTATTCCTTTTATGTACGAGCATACTCACATGAGTAAATATGGAAAACAAAAATCTAAATAATATCAACATCAAAAAATTGCAAGCAGAGACACTCGAAGCACATTATATTCCTTTTCTTCGAAAAAGAATATACTTATACGACTATCATTCAAATTGCTCACGATCCATGATGTCGAATCTTAAGGAATATAGTTAAAGAAACATGCATTTTTACCATTCTTTTTTTTTTTGAAACATAAGGTGACAACGACTGCAGCTGCTATAAAGAATATCAAACTATATGTTCGACAAAAATGACACGACCGACATAACAACAACGCTCTTGAAGAAGGATTTTTATTCCTTATATATTTAGTATGCGGATCTTCCATCTAGATGTAGTTGATGGTGGCGCTGATATCGTTTGGATTTTTTATTTTCTGTGAAAACTTACCTTTCTTTATAAATATTTTATTATTCCTCATAGAACACATGAAATAACCTGGAAACATATGAGTATGCATAATGTCTATTGCAAATACAGGAACAATTCATCTTTCTGTCTCTCTTTCGCTCTCCCTCTCTTTCATATTTTTATAATTCTCTGTGCAATAAGAATGCTTTATCTTTTTTGAATCCTTATGGTTTTGAAGGGGGGCGGTGGTGGGGGTGTAACAATACGAAGTGGTAAGGATAAATTTCCCCATCCTCTGCACATCCCCATCACACATGCCACACCTGACACGTTAACGAGTATGTTTATTTTTTTTTTTTATATTTCTTGCACTTCTTGGAATAAAAATAACAGAAGAGAATTGTGCTCCTTGTATATGCAATCTTGTTGGGATGCTCGAGATGACGAGGACATAGAAAAACAACGACTAAAACGAAAACGAAGACGAAGAAGATTGAATGCATTTGTGGTTTCTTCCCTTGGTGTTTTTATAAAATATTTGAATCCAAGTTGCAAACAATCATGATTCAGGAGTGTAGGTGTCTGCCTGGCACTCTCTTTACCAAATGATTTCTATTGCAAAAAAAAAATATAGTAAGCAAAATATGAATTTATTTTATGTAAATATAATGACAACGCTCTCACATCCTCTGAGCAAGATATCATCTTCAAGCAGCCTAAAGCTACAGCACCAACTTCAAACTGTGTATATGTAAGAGTAAGTGTAGATAGTGCAGTTCATCCAAATTATGTCCTGTTTTCTTTGGCTCAAGATAATATTTGCCTACACTGCAAGAAATCTTCAGATAATACAAAAAATTTATCTTAAAAGGTAATACAATTATTTTTGAATTGAAGATATTTAAGAATACTACGGTGAACTTGAAATGGTTGTTCAATTGAGGAACGAAAAAGTCAGTAATCACCGCTCTATAGCCATAGGCTGCAACGTTCCATAAAGCACTCCAATAAGTCAGTTTCTGTGGATGTAACGGTGTCTCAATATACATTTGAGGAATTTCTTCACTCCAAATAAGGAAGTTTTGTTTATTGAACTAGACATCCAACCAAAAAGGAGCTTCATCGCAAAACAACATTCTCTTATGAAAATCGGGATCAACGGCCATTTTGTTTTAAGTCCATTCACCAATCTACGCCTTGCTAGGTGATCGTGTGGCTTCAATTCAATGAAATGCCAAACCAAACTAAACGCAGATCACTGATAAAATGGCCACCAGTTAAAAAAGTGTTCCCAACTTAAATTTCTATGCCCCCCAAAAACAGCCTTTATTATGTTACAGAAAAAACTAATATAATCTGCCTTTCTTCTTTTTTGTTTCGCATAAATATAAATGCCAAAGTACGAATACAAAGCTACATACATACATGCATAAATAATGTAATAGTATAAAATATAATTTATGACAATCAATCAAAAATGTTTTGGACGCTTTGCTCAACTCAATTCAATTAAAGCTGAGATTTAAGGCTTTAACTATTTAAATTGAATCAATTTAAATAAAGCAAAAAAAGTAAAAAGAAAATTGCAATCAATCATCTTTTATTTGATACTTATCTATCTATCTTTATTTTGGGCAGTAAAATTCTTTGATTTCGTACGGAATACATTTTTAATAGATTTATTAAATTCAATTTCGTTCTGTGAAAAAAAAAATACTTTTTTTCCAGGTAGGTATAAAGAATGATATAGAAGATAATAAGAATTAAGTATCCGCACAGTAACCTTCTTTTAGATTTTTTATGGATCAGAATCAAAATCTGTTTTTCTATCCACTTTTTAGATTTTGCGAATAAATCGATAAAATCTTGTTGTACCTTTTAAAAAAAACATATTAAAGAATTTCTCTTTTAGGATTAAAGAGCATTAGTTTAATTTTGAGCTGACATGAAATGTTTGAGAAATTGAAACGAAAATATATCCCTTAATTGTTCTTTGAAAATTATTTCAATTTTTATTTTTAAGAAGAAACAAATTTAAAATCAAAATATTTTCTTTCTGACAAAAAAATGTTTTTTTTTCTTTTCATTCTTTTATTGGTCTAAGAACTTTAATTTTTTTGGTTTTGATCTTACCACTCTATGAATCACATAACATATTCATTGAACTACAATTGCTTTTTTGAGGACTTTAATACGATCATTTCAGTGATTGTTTTTTATTATTTTTGAGTACAAAAATTTAAGAATATTTTTTACATAAAAATCAAGTTCAAATTCAACGAAAAATAATTTTTTTTAAATTTAATTTTTGATTAATTTTTATCCTCGCGGTTCAAAAAATATCCACTTGTTTGTTCCCTATCTCTGAAATTGTTTTTTACAATGTTTTTTTTGTTTTGACATTTTCTTACAATTTTTCCCACAATAATTTATTTTGACCAAGTTTTTTTTTTTTTAATTGATGTTGGCTCACATTAATATAAAAAAATCCTCCCTCAATTTTTGGGTTTTCGATTTTTTCAGAAACAAATTATTTGATTGATATCAAAATTTTTATGCAATGGTACATCTTATACAAATTAGAGAATTGTCAAAAATTTGAAAATAGTTCCTAGAATTTCGATATTTTTTTCGTGCTATGGCCTATTAATAAAACAGTACAAAAAATTTTAATTTATTTTAGTAAAAATGGTTCGTTTGGGTTTGCATTGAAATTTGTTTTTTTTTTTTAACTAACTAGTTATATAAACTGAAAATTATTTTACCTGAGACCAAAATATTAGACTCGAAAGTTTAAAAATTTAATTCTGCAAAGTTGAAAAAAATGTGGCTCTGATCAATGTTCCCCGCGGCTCTTTATTTGTATTCTATTTAAAAATCATCCTCGTGCTCTGTCGGATGGATTTTGTTTCGAGATTTAATAGACCAGAACTGAAAAATTGGTTAGAAATGTATGTTCTAACCCATTTTACAGTTAGAAAATATTTGACATTGCCTCTATATATTTTGAACTATGCCATACCAGAACGTTTTTAAAATCTTAATGTTCCCTGTAAGTTATATGTATAAATAGAAAGGCAAGTGCTAGAAAATTGGTACTATTAAGTTATAGAAAAATTATACATTCTGTGATCTTGAAATATTCACATTAAATTAAAGGCTGAAAGGTTTTTCAATTTAGATGAAGATTCTCAGTAAAAAGCTATTTGAAAAACAAACTTTGAAATCTTTTGGTTCTTCTTTTTTTTTCAAAATCTGACAATCTTAGAATTAAGACTAATGTGTCAATTGAAATGATCCCAAATTCACCATTCATTTGATACCAAACACATATGGGTGTGTTATACGCTTTTATGATTTATGATTTATGATTTATGATTTATGATTTATGATTTATGATGTATGATTTATGATTTATGATTTATGATTTATGATTTATGATTTATGATTTATGATTTATGATTTATGATTTATGATTTATGATTTATGATTTATGATTTATGATTTATGATTTATGATTTATGATTTATGATTTATGATTTATGATTTATGATTTATGATTTATGATTTATGATTTATGATTTATGATTTATGATTTATGATTTATGATTTATGATTTATGATTTATGTTTTATGATTTATGATTTATGATTTATGATTTATGATTTATGATTTATGATTTATGATTTAAGATTTATGATTTTATTTTGCTTAAAAATGGACTAAAAAATGCATATATCCTTTTTTCGAAAATCAAGAATCATATGCATAGTTTTTTTCGAGATAAGCGTAATGCAATATAATTCAAAATTGCCCCTCAATTAAATTACCCCCATGTGGGACGTGGACTACCGTGTTGGAAAACACTGTTTAAGAGTAAAGGAGTATAGAATATTTTGTAAAATTTATAATTAGTAATGAAGAAATCTCAATCAGTTGAGTGTACACATATAAATAAAATCACTTTATCTACATACTATACGAGGAACTCTCCTAAAATCCTTTTAAATACGTTTCTCTAATTTAATGTTTTGTGCACTACCTTAAAAAAAAAAGAAACCGTTTTGGGATTCTATCCATTTAAGAGTTCATCATTAAATTCCCAAAGTGGTTAAATTTTTTCAAGTGTACAGTGTAAGGTAAACTCTTTCATCTGTAAGTATACGAAGCAATCTTTGTTAAAGTGTCTTAAACTGTGTCGTCCTTTGACGACCCGAAATGCGAGCACTCTCTGATGTATACCCCCAAACATCCACTCAGTCAGCCAGCCAGTGCCACAACTTTTGGGGAAAAAGGTAAATCAATAAAATCTACATACTTGCTCCATGACACAGATTTTCAGTTTCTCCATCATCCCGTTCCACAAAATCTCAAAACTTCTACAATCCGCATAGCAAAACCCCAACAAAATCCTTTTCATCCTCACCGTCAACATCAACGTTTTTGACGTTGATGCAGCCCGAGCATTTAAAAAAAAAATAAATAAAATGGGAGGATATGGAGGAATGGCTGTTCCCCAAGTTTGTGACTGACGACCCACAACGACGACGACGACGATGACGATGAAGAGTTGCAAATGCCAGTGCACGAATGCGGTGCCACATGATGATGAACGCGAGAATCATTTGTCCTTGTGCCGCATGCACATTTATACAAATACATAAAATTATTCAAACAGCAGGATCTAAAGCGGTTCCACACGTACACTGTACGGTGTGTGTTATAAGCTCTCACAAAAATGACGGGGCAGCAGCACATCAGCGTCAGTGTTATAAATGTTTGTTCACAAAAATTATTGTTGGGGTTGTTTGAGAGGGTGGCAATGGGGTTCTTACGCATCTCAAAATTCAACCAAGTCATCGTCATCGGAGTCGACGTCTGCACCACCTATAGTCTAGTAGTAGAACCACCTACAATAACACTCTGAGGAGAATTTTGAAAAACCTTGAAGAGATAAGTGTCTATAGTAGGCGGCATCACAAGTACCTACCATCCAAAGTCCTAGAGCCAAAAATGTTTTGTCGGTTCATAACCGTAATACTCAATGAACTAAATGCCGGAATGGAATGCACAACGGTTTTTGCTTCGAGGAAAAACAAGAATTTCATTGTGTTTGGTTCATATAATATCAGCCCGATCATTGGGTAAGTATATAGTATATTCGAAAAGGGATGTTGTGATAGAAATAGTTGGGTGGGGGTGGGGGTGGGAATGATAATGGCTCAGCAATTCCAATGCCATTCCTTCTGCAGCTGATGATGATGAGAGTAAACATTAAACTCCATATCTTTGGAGAATAGAACTTTGCTTCTACCCAGTGGCACCATGATTGGAATGTTAAATTTGGTGTGACCAGATTGTGATATTGAAATTTTTCAATGGTGATATCGATAAAACGATGTCGGTAGGAATTTTGAAAGCAATATGAATTGAGATATTGAAAACTATATCCAGTGAGATATCAATAAATATATCGATAACGATTTTGATGGAGATATCGACAACTATTATCATAGAGACATGGTTATCGAATAAAAAGATATTGATTATAAAAATAGCAATATCGATTGCATCCTGTGCTTCTTCCTTTCACCTTTTTTTTACCTTTATGAAGCCAATTGAGTTGCTCTAGAAATATAGATAGCGATATCATTTGTATCATCGATAATGATAGGGATAGTGATAGAAATATTGATAGAAAAGAATTGAGGGTTGGTAGGGGTATTTATTTCGATTTTGATAAGTAATTTTACAAACTGCAATCGTCGACATCGATAACAATAGCTACTATAGTGCACTCGATATAAAGCGATTACTAAAAGAACCGAAATAAATTAAAATTTAAATTGGCCACAGACTAGTCCAAGACGGGACTTTGAATTCTGGTCTCAGTCTTTTCAAAATTGTTAAATGTCAGTCTCGTCTCTGCCTCGCAAAATAAAAGACTCAGCCAAAAGGTATCATGTGGTATTTTAGCCCTAAAATTGACAGAAGTTATGAAGACTATCGATATTTTTGCCTTAATGATTTGATAATTGGCAAAGATAGCATTTCGAATATCAATAACATTAAAATTTAAGCCGAAATCAACAGTGATAATAACATCGATATCGATCGGCTATGCAAATAGCGATATCGATTGTATTATTTATTTCGATAGTTTTATCGAAAGTACAGTTAATAGATATATGTAGTTCTTGATATCAATGATAGTAAAGATAATGATATCATTTGCATTATTTTTAAAAACAGGAAATCGAAAACGATACCAATAGTGAAAGTGCAAGTCATAGTAACATCGATAGCTAAATTGATGGTTAGAGCGATTGTTATCGAAAAAAAATAATTATAGATAAGTAAAAGCCTAGTGGTCACACTGTTTGTATCCATAACTCACCAATATCGCTTTTGATAAAATTGAAATTCATAACATGTTAGATGTATTTTCAGCACTTTAGCATCCATATTTTTCCGTCCGTCTGACGTGTTTTCGTAGACCGTCGTTGTCGTGACATCGTCATCGTCATCGTTTTCGTGAGCAGGCATATTATGTGTGAAAGGAAGCTTTCAAAACATCATCGTGTATAAATTCATGAGCACAAAACAAAATTTTGCAACAACAACAGCAGCTTTGCAGCTTAAATCTTTCTCTCTGGTTGATACCGAAGAATTTGGCAATATGATTTCAGAGGTGAATATAGGAATATACGAGTCACATCTGGGGCAGCCTTAAAAGTCTATGCAATATGCATCTCTTATTTGTTAACCCCAAAACTATGTTAAGGAATTCTCAACTCAAATCAAAATCTAAAAGCAGAACATTCTGCTGTTTGACTACACATAAATGCATCCACAGGCGCACAGGACTATTTAAAGCAAAGGTCGAGGTAGACAAAGTTTTTTTCTGGATAAGACACCTACTGCTACTATATCTGCCCCAATAAAATTACTGGAAAATCTCATGTCATACAAATCTTCTAGGTAAGTACATAAATCCAAAGAGACCTGTCATCTAGGATGATGTGATGTTTTTCTGCTTTAGGAGAACCAACGAACAGACATCAGAAATGTATTATGCTAATGTACTAGAATGACATTCCATCAAAAACCATCAAAATGCGAAGGGTGCTCCACAGGAAGAAATTCCTTCCATCTCGTTGTCATATATGTATGTATATAGGACGAAGTCTTTTCTTTGGTCTCAAAAAAAATAAGCGGGCCAGAAATGAGAAGGAGCAGGGGGAGGATTCGGTGTTCTCATGGTAGCCGCGTGATGTATGTCGTTAAAACCTGCAATTATCTCGTAAGATTCCTCAAGTATCGCACATAAGCTGAAAGCAACTTGAGGGCGTGTTGTTATTATGCCAACCTTTTTCAAAGTTAAGCCTACAACACGTTGGCACTTTAGAAAAAAAAAACTTACATAATATTCCAACACATATTTTAATTTTTTTTTATTTATGGTACACAACACTTTGTTTACTTTTAGCTCATCTCATTTTGTATGCAAACTGCTTGGGTTATATTGTATATGCGAGAGTTTATAAATAATGATTTGGTGCAAATTTCAAGACCGTTTATTCAAATTTTTCCTTTCATGATGTATGCACAAACAAATTATGAGGATAAGAGAGAGGACACGATTAACATTTTGATGTGGGGCAAGCAAATTACCATTTAGGACTTCAATTAACATAAAGTGCAAGCCAAAGCACTATATAGCCACTCTGTACCCTGTGCATATATCTTTAATCCTTGATATAAATTATACTAAATCCTTAATTATGTTTTGTTGACTGTGTTAATTATAATCCAGCTTGTTCCACATGAAATTAAGTATTACATTTTTTTGAATATTAAGAAAACATCCTATAACAATATAAGAAGCATTAAATCTCTTTACAGTAGACTAAGCATGAAATAAAAACTTTTTTTTAGCTTGGTAACTTTTTTGTCTTTTCTGTGAAATTTCGAATAGAAAGAGAAGTGAATAATTTGAAAAGTTTTGGATGATGTTGGATTTTGGTTTAAAATTAAAGAAAATGTGTTAAAATATTTATTGCATTTTTATCCAGAGGGGACTGTAAATTTTGCTCGTTTGACTCTATGGCTGCGATTGAACAGAGTTTCTATACTGAAATCATTCTGAACGAAATAAAAAATATAAGAAAACTTTTATAAATACTACAAAAAAAACAAGCATTGGTATTTAGAAAAAAAAATAATATAATGGTCATTGTGATGAACACACACGACAATCATGGTTTTTCCACATTACTGTACGAAGTATACAAGTTATTACAATTTTCCATATAGCATTTACGCTGCGTCGTTCAATATTATGAAGTTAGTGTGTGCCCAAAAGTGGTATCTAAAAAGTTTTGGGGAAGCTTTATTTTTGACAGAATAAAGCGAAAGGTAGACAATTTTTGCCTTCAGCTTCAGTTTAAAAAAAAAATTATTATATAAAATTAAAATTTTCTTTATTTTTAAATTTTAATTCAATTTTCATATGCAGTACTGTCGGAAAGGCTTTTTTATAAAATTTTGATCAATTCCGGTTAATCGTTTATTATAAAATCAAAAATACAGTTATATGGCAGGGACCGTTTTTATAGGCTTTTTTAAAAAATATTTCTAATCCAATAATTGAAAAATGCTAATACTGGTGAGGGTACTTGAAAATTTTTAAGTAGAAGTGCCAAGTCTTATAGTAAAAGATAATTTTTTTTAAACAAAACTTAATTCTTGACCAAATATTTTAACAATTTTTTTTTTAGAAAATTATTATATGTAAATGAAAACATTTTTGGATGGCGGACTGATGGGCTGACATTGTAGGTTCAAGAAAATTTCCACTTAGTTGTTCCCTGATAAACTCTTTTTTGACTACTTTTTTTTTAAACTTTTGAAAATATTTTAACAATTTTTTTTCTGCATTTTTTTCAACAATTTTTTTTTGACAATTTTTGATGAATATTTTTTTTGACAAGTTTTAATGTTTTCAAAATGTTTTAACCTACTTTCAAAAACAATTCCACTGCCCTGAAAAATTGGTTAAAAAAATCTCAAAAAATCAAATTTTGTCAAAAAAAGAAAAATTAAAAACTTACATATAACTTGAATATAAAATCGGTCAAAAAATAAAAATTTTCGTTTTTTTCTAGTCATATGAAAAGGAGAAGAGGCTGATTTTTTTTTCTTAATTTTGTCGACCAGAATTCAAAAGTCCTATCTCGGTCTCGTGGTTAGCGACTTTTTACATTGAAAGCGAGGAAATTTCAAATACAACGACAATTCGCAACAAATTTCCCTTGATTTCTATGAACCCTGTATTTCAAGATTAAATTAATTCTTCTTCTTCTTAATCTATTTTTGTATAAACAATTTAACTACAAAGTATTTATTTTTTCTCTTTGATCTCATTTTGCTCCTTCTGTTTTTAAATTCCCAAAAATTTTGTCGAATGCATAATTTTTTCCTCAAATATATAAAATTGTATTAACAACTCGTATCGAAAGTTCATTTCACTTTCAAAAAGCAATTCAAAAACGAAAACAAACAAAAAAATAAATTGTTACTCTTTTCCGCGTTTAAGTGAATCTATTAAAATACTCTATAAAACCATCAACGATATTTTTAATTGCAAAATGTCATTAAACAAGCTCCAACATCATTCCCTTCTGCCGCACCTTTGATGAAATTGGTTCAAGTCCTTGGTAGATAAAAAAAAAAAAAAAAATAAGCTCAAATCAAAAGCCCATTACAAATTTATGGCCTGTGAATTCATGACCCAGAGTCATAAAAACCAATAATCCTGTAATGGTGGTGGTGAGATTGAATACTTTAATGTGTGTTTGTGTTGTATATACGATGTTTGTGCTGCTTCATATCACACAACCAAATAACAGAATCCTGTGATGTGGAGGGACCAGGAGGAAGGAAGGATCCTCCTCATTCTTCAGATGAAAATACGATAAAACTGAAGGGCCAAATAAAAAAAAATAAAAATATCCCTATTAGGCCCTTTTTCCTGTCCTGACATTGACGAATCACACAAAATGCAAAACTACAATATTTTCTTTATATTTTTTTATGTATTTTTGTTTTTCGAATTCAAGTAGTCACGGCACGTTTTCGATTTGGTTTTTAGTGAATTAGTTATATGGGCTTTGCCAAGTAATTGGCCTCAATATATACCTACGTTCTCTGTATCTTAAGAAGAATCCATCTTCATCTTTGCATCATGTCCGGCATGTCCGACCATTTATAGATCAAAAAAAAAAAAAAAAAAAACCAAACTTAACTAAACTAAACTAAATGTCTGAATAGTAAAATAGTTGGTTGTTGGTTAAACCAGGAAAGACGTTGAAATTTTCTGTGATATTTTAATAATTCATTTTTTTTTTCTTCCGATATTATGATACCTATGCCATATGTATGTTCGTGAATCCAAGTGGAAATGGGATGAATGCACTTAGCGGAATTAATTATATTATTTATGTAAATGTAATAGTTTTTGTATTTTTATTTGGATTTAAACAACGAATATGTAACCAGACGTGACTTTAATTTATTAAAAAAAAAATATATATTGTGGGTATATAAACTAAAATACGGGTATACACTCGTATAAGAGAAAATAAACCACTACTTGTCAACTGCAAGGATAATGATATGTTCTATACGGTTGGATGAATTTTAAAATTTAGTTAATCCTTTTATAATCCCAAACAAAACAGCAATGTTCCTAAGCTAGTTTTTTTTTTTTTTTTTTTTGAAAAGACAAAATAATTGAATTGGAAAATTAATTTAAAACAAATGTCTCGACATGCATCATGCGGAAAAAAAACTGTGTTTCAGACATATCTTTTTTTTCGAACTTGCAATGTAGAAAACATTATAAGGGTTAGGTATGTGTATTGTGTATGTTTGTATAAGTACTTAGATGTCTAGGAAAAATTATGTAAATTCTATTTTTCTGTTTCAGAATTGGGTTCAAAAAGAAGATTTTCGCTTCATAAAATATGAAAATGTGGGGGTAATTTTGGGATCATAAAATAGTAGATTTTTTTCGCCGAATCTAGGGCTGGCTACGAGACAAGAGCGAAAGGAGAACATTGAATTCTTGGTTTCGTGGAAATCGAAAACCTACAGTCTCGTTTCGATTTTGTCTCGGTCTAAAAAATAATAAGTTTCATCTTGGAATCGTCTCGATATCGACTGTTTTTTGGTCTTATCTTTTTTATTGTTGGACAAATGAGAAACAAAAATGTCACTTAATAACGTAAAATTAAAAAAAAATTAGTTGGAACAATTAGTAAGTCAAAATTTTTATAGTGACAATTTATTTTTCAAAAACTATGCACAATATGTACATATATACAAATGTTTGACTACTAAACAGTTTTTTCAAAAATAAATTTTATAAAAAATGGACAAAAAAATTTGGTCAAACAGATTTTTCAAAAAATAAACCCTAAAAAAATGTTTGCAGGAAACAACTAACTATATTTTGCGAGTGCAAAATGCCGAAATAAAATTTTTCTCAGAAAAATTGTAAAAAAATTAAATTGTCCAAAACAGAAAATGTTAAAAAAAAACTTTAGTCATAAAAAAAATTAATATATGTATACAGTTACGCACTTCACTGATAGGATGACTGGCTGATGGACTGAATGACTCGGTAGACGGTTCAATTTTTTTCTCACCACAACTTTTTTTCAAACATATTTTTTTTTTGAGAACGAAAATTTTTTCTGACAACTTTTTTTTCACATTTAAACTTTTTTTGACCAAACTTTTTTTTCAACCATATTTTTTTTGTTTTGAGGACGAAACTTTTTTTTCACATTTAAACTTTTTTTGACCAAATATTTTTTTGAACATTTTTTTTTTCTGAACAAATTTTTATTCTGACCAATTTTTTTTCTGACCGTTTTTTTTTAAATTTTTTTCCAACCTTTTTGAAGACGAATATTTTTTCAAAAAAAAATGTTTCCACAATATACATATGTACATACATACATATGTAGGTACATGTATATTTTTTTTTTGGACCAAACTTTTTTCAACCATAAAATTTAGTAAAAAATAAATTTTGAAAAAAAGCTGTGTGGACAAAATCTTCGAATCTTGTCAAAAAGAAGAACATTCTTCAAAAAAAAATGTGTCAAAAAAACAATATTGTCAAAAACACGGCCAAAAAAAAAAATTCAAAAAAAATCGTCAACAATTTGTCAATAAATTTGTCGGAAAAAAAATTATCAAAATAAAATAAATTATGAGAAAAAATTTTTGTCAAGAACATTTGTCGGGGAAGTGAGCATTTTTTAACTGCGAAAATAAAACTTGTTCAAAAATTTAATTGTAAAAAAAGTTTTATCGAAACAAAAAATTATCCAAGACAGAAAGAAAAGAAAAGTTTGATCAGAAAAAAAAGTTCGAAAAATAAATTGTGAATAAAAAATTCAAAAAAATGTTCGTCCTTCGAAAACAGACTGGCCAAATGCCGATAATTTTTTTTTTTTTGACAGTGAAAGAAAAATATTGAAAAAAACCAACCTTGTAAAATAAAAAATAACTTTTATGTTAAAGAAGAACTATGTATTTTCGGAACAAAAAAACATCCAAAAAGCATAACATATCATTTTCTTCAAAAAACAAAAATAGAGAAATCGTAATTTTTTTCCTTCCAGCAATACTCTTTGAATACCTGTGACACATTTTCTGGGAATTCAAAAAGTTTAAATTTCATTTAATATTACAGAAATCATGTTTTAGGAGTTTTTTTTCCATCAAAATGTATTTAAAAAATTTCTTGGAAATCAAAACAGGTAATTCTATCCTTTGTTTCAAATCGGAATTTATTATCCATTGATAAGAAAGAAATATTTTATTTGGAAATCAGATAAAGGAACACCTTTCATGTCTTCTGGATGCAAACAGATGCACATCAAGTTAAATTTAAATTAACTACCTTCTCTCACTCTCTCTCTCTCTTTTAGAACATCTTAAATTTCTACATATCTCTTATTTTTACATCTTCTCAATGAGCGTTTACTAGATTTTTGAATGAGAATCTGAAGTATTGCACCTCCCATAAGGAATCATCTGAAGGCGGAAACGTTCATCTTTGCCAGCAGCGTTGCCATTCCAATAGTACACCTTCATTCCGTAGCTATGGCAGCGCTCTATTGTGCTTTGTGCCATTGTTTTTGTAACACAACTATGTATGTATGTATTCCCGGGGATGTTAGTTTTTCTTCCTAAATATAGATATTACTGTATCCTATTTCTATCCTTTCACTCACTTCAATGTTTTCGTATCTTATTTTCTTTTGACAAAGCAAATCGAAAACAACAAGAAGTAGGTAGCTCGTACCTATACCTTAGTCAGCGTTCTTTCAATTTATATGCAAAAAAGGCTTCCAATCGAATGCACTTTTCCTGGAAATTGTATAGAATTGATGCCTTTTCAAGGAGCTGCCAATGTCGATTCATTGTTTTATTCACTCTATGACTACATATATACCAATGAAAGGTGTTTTGCACAGTAGCAGGAACAACGGAAAGCATGTGCTTTATATTTATATAGACATTTTGTTGCGATTGTTAGTTTTGTTTGTTCGTACATATATATGGCAATCTGAAGTTATAATGCTTTAGCTTTATAAACGAGAAAGGATATTAATAGGAGATGATGGTTGTCAAGGGATTTACAAAACTGAAAAATGTAGCAAATAAGGAAAAAGAAACTCCACAAGTTCGTTTAGGTTTAAAATGTTATTTAATTTATTTAAAAAGCTTGAATTAAAATTAATATAATTATAATTTAAGGAATTTAAGGAATGGACGACTAGATGGCAGGATCTTCCTCCAGTTGTTAAAGTACTTTATGTTACCTAAGCAAATAAAAAATACAAAAACAAGAATTTAATAAAACAGAAGTTTGAAAAAATTATGAAAATCGTTAGAGCTATTTTTCGTCTTTATAAATTTTTAAAAAAATATTTTCACAACAAAAATGTTGTAAGGTTTTAGTAATTAGTAATATACACGATAAAAAAAATTAAGTAAAAACATTATACACCCGTTTTCGAAGTATTGAGCTTTCATAAAAATTTAAGATTTTTTTAATTTTCGTAAATCCAATCCAAAAAAAAAAACAATTTTGGTGTTAAACAGGGATATACTCTGAGACCATCATTGTTCTCCCTATTTATCAACGGCATAACGGATTTCTTGCCCGGAGGTATACAATATGCGGATTGTGATGTAAAGGCATTATTGTTTGTAGATGATAATGTCCTGTTAGCTTACTCTCCAAATGCATTGCAGCTTATGATAAATAGGCTATCAGAATACTGTTACAGGTGGAATCTGGAGGTTAATCTTACTAAATCCAAGATAATGATTTTTTAAGAATGGGAGTGAAAGGTTAAGCAGTGACGAACAATGGCTGTATAACGGAGAGAGAATATAAGTGGTGAAGGAGTAAGTATATGTAAATATCTGGGTGTCATTATAATGGCCAAGTTTGAATATGGAAAAACACCTTAGGGAAAAATTATCGAAAGCCAAGATTGCTATAAATACAACATGGCGAAGTTTTTCGCAAACAAAGATATAGCTTACAGTAGCAAATTTAGGGTGTTCGAAGCAGCGGCTGAATCAATCTTGTTTGTATGCGGCACAAGTGTGGGGTGGAAGGCAATATGATACAGTTGAAAAGCTGCAACGGTATTACATTAAAAAAGCTTTTCATCTTCCACCCAACAGCCCCAACTATGCAATAATGTTGGAAACCGGTTTATCTCCGCTCTTCATCAAATCATTAAAGCTTCAGATGGACTATATTATTCTTAAGGTGATAAAGATGACAAATGAAATACTACCTAAGAAAGCTGCAATGAAAGTAATCAGATCCAGAAGCGGTTGGTACGGGGAATGGTTGGAGTTGGCAAGCTGGTGTGAAATGGAACCGAACCTGGATGTGGATCAACAAGAGTCAAGGAAACCAATTTTATATAAACTAATTCAGAACGTGAACTTGATATCCAGGGAGAACTTTATAAATGAGGCCTCAAGTTCGGTGCACAGGGCAATATACAGTACACTCAATTATAATTTGAACAGCAGAAACTATTTTCGGGACGAACACAGTGTTCAACAGATTTCGATGATGTTAAAACTACTAGTGGAACTTATTAGTTTGAATAAATCTGCAATTAACACTTCCTGGGACGGTGTCCAACATTGCGTCAAACCAAAAGACATTATTTTGAAAAAGATTTCTTAGCAGATGACCAAGTAAAGCAAATCTTAAATCAAATGTATACCCAGTCAAATTTTTAATTACTGTTGTACAGCGCTACGATACAGGCAGAGAATTTTAAATGAAAGTTTTTAATATATCTAAAGAAAAAAAAATTAATATTAAACTTGATTTTAAGTAAAGTATTATATTTAATCAAATTGTATAAAATTTTATTTTAGTCAATTGGCAGATGGCAGAGCCATGCTTTCTTGTAAAAAATATATAAATAAATATTTATAAATAAATAAAAAAAAATATTTTTTGCAACTTTTAATATGGGATATTTTTTTCGATTATAAGGGATCTCTTTCATAAACATTTAATAAATCGAATTGGAAAATTTTGGATTTTAACAGTTTTTTTTGGTTAAAATTTTTTTGAAACGAATTTTTTTTTCGAAAAAAAGTATTTAAATTTATTTTTGGAAAAATTTAAATAGTTCCAAGGCTTATACTTTTTTGTATTTGCCGTGTTGATCATAAGTCCAACCATTTCAGTTTCTCTCTCTACCTTTGTAGTCCTGGTCTTTGAGGTATGATTGCAGAAGTCCACTGTATTCCACTTTTGCAGTTGACAAAACTGCATGCTGTACATCAATTATCAAAAACATGAATAGTATGGGTGATAGTACACAGCCTTGCCTTACCCCACATTGTATTTCAAACTCCTCTGACAACCTTCCTATGTGTGCAGAACGTGACGTTTGGTTTCATCATTTACAGCTTCGATAATATAGCAAACTAAGATAAAGCTGATTTGCAAAATTTATAAGATAAAAAGTTGTGAACCTTAAGAATTCAAATATTTTCCTATACCTAAATCTGTTCGGGTATATACGTCTTCTGATTATAACCTATATACACAAATAAAAAAATATAAAATTAAAATTTCAAACCTTAATAACATTTCCAAATTATACAATAAAAGTTAAGGAAGCGTAATCATAGGCAAAAATTTCAAAGACAACAAAAAAAAAACATCTTTATTATGTTTACCCGCAAATACAAAAAGACGAAAACCCCGTCATCCGAAAATTGCCTATATACAGATACTTGTTGCCGCTCTTAAAATACGCTCCTGCCACAAAATATTGCATTTCAATTAAAGTATTTCGAGTACTTAAGCTTTTGGTTAAACCAATAAAATAACACAAAGTAAGGGTAAGAAGATAAATTCTGCGCCTGGTTGAGCTCTGGGTAAAAATTAAAAAAAAAAATCCTTTTTTTTTCATTTAAAATGAAATAATTTTGCTGATGCTCCCGAAACAAAAAACAGAAACAATAATGACCATCAAAAAAAAAATAAGTAGGTATCCTTGAATCTTGAGCCCACTCACACTCCACCCAAACAGCAGCTACGAGAGGAAAAGCCAAAAAGCATATGACCATTAAAAAAGGTTTATTATTTGTTTTCCTCTCTGGAACCTTCTTCAGCCCAGCCGACATCGACGACGACGGACGAACGGACGGACGAACGAGTTTTAAAACGACATGGTCCAGCCAGAGGCCGCCAATGGCGATGGGGAAATTAACGAACCGTAGAATATGCTTCTTTTGTTCTTTTTTTTTTATTGTTGGTTGAGTTTGAGTTGGGGAATTTGAATCTTTCGAAAGAATGAGCATCGCAATACGCCCGCATCGGCACGCGGTTAATAGTCTTCATCATCGTCGTCGTCCTCACACGCTCCAGAAAGCACTCTGACAGCAGAAAATAAAACCATGTAGGTATACTTCCACCACTTCAGACAAGACCGCAAATTCGACCAAACACATCAGCCGCCCTCATTTCAACATCACAACACTGTGCTTGAACTACATGAGGAAAGGACTACAACCATATCCACACCATTAAAAAACCAGCCACATTCCTTTGGTGGTATACTACAAGGGAATAAAATAAAATTCAAGGATTATCCAATTGTCTATCAATTTGCTTCCATCCGGCAGTAACATTGCCAAACAGCCAAGCCGAGCCGAACCGGCTTCAACATCGGCATCACGGAATCCTGGAAAAGGAATTGCTAGAAAAAAGTCCAACAAATCAACTTGTGGTTAAATTGTCGGTCTATATATTTCTTCTCCTTCTTTTTTTTCTACCCAACCTCAAAAATAAAAAAAAAAATATAGTCTAGATATAGCCAGGAATTCAAGTGGAAGGAAGAGCTCTTGTCTAGCCGTTTAATGTAGAGAAGGTATTTTTTTTGTTCGTTTTCGTGGAAACAGAAAAATGCCCATATATTCTCATACCTTATGTTATAAGATGACATAAATAACGATTACTTTTGAACTCGATTTGCCCATCCTTTTTCACACACATTCGTTCTTTTTTGGTAAAACACAATATCGATTCTTTTGTGAAAGGACATTAATTTATATATACAACTAACAGAAAAAAATAAAAAAAATACTTTGGTAAGGGTATAGAATTGTGTGTGGAAACTCAAAAGGATTTATTTATCTTACCTTTAGGCTCTTCCGACCACAACATTTCACACACAAGGAAACATTATGTTGACCTCGATATCGGGGAAATGGAAAAAAAATGGCTATCTCTGTGGAAATTATACTTCCACATTTTTATTGAATATAATGTAAGGAAATAACGAACTACGAAAATGAGAAATTTATTCTTAACAAAAGATGGCATGTTAAACTTATGTTTAAGATTTTTTATTTTCTATTTGTCTTACGACCAAAAATAACGGTAGGTTTAATGCAAAATTTTGAAGACTTTGAGAGAAATTTTGTATTTCTTTTACATTGGTTCTACAGTACAAATTTCCACCAATTAAAACAATTCTCCCAACAAACTAACTCCTAAATGAATGAACTCCCACCGGAATTTTGTTGGGACTTAGTTCATAAATTTGGGAGTTGGTTGACTTGGGACGTAACTCATTATGAAATAAATCCCAATGAACTAAATACCGATTTAAAAAAAAATAAGGAGTTAGCTCATTTTTTAATAATTTAAATAAATTCAAAGTTTTTTTTTTAAATTCAAATTCCCTGTCCAACTACTTGGACTTAGTTCATTTTCATCCTGGGACCTAGTTCATTTTGTATAAGGGGTTAGTTAGTTCCAAAAATAATGGGTCTTCATAATGAACTCAATCTCATTTTTTTTGGGAGTTAGTTCATTTAGGAGCTAGTTCATTTGGGAGTTAGTTCGTAGGGCCAAAAAAATTGTATTTCTGGAGGTCATTTTTGAAAGGCTGCAACTTCGTGAACATTGATCGTATTAAAAAAAATAAGAAAGCTGCTACTACCTTTTAAATACTTAAATTAAAAAATGTATAGACATCTGGTTCGGCACATTAAAAAATTAATGTTGCCATGCGCTCAAAAAAAAATCTGGTGGAATATTTAGCTGAATTCCTAAGGTTAGCTGATTCTGACTGTCTGATCAGATACAACCTAAACGGTGCCTGTGTTTTTTTTTTTTAAATTGGCATACATTTATCGTTTCTTGGGTATTTCTCAGGTTTCTTTTTCAATTTCTTAAGAAAAATAATAACGGTACCTGCTTTACAATTTTTTTTTATATTTTTTAGAAAAAACCTAATAATCAATAAAAAAAAATTTGAAGAAAATTTTAACTTTATCAAAATAGGATCCACATATTTTGATAAAATTAAAATTTTCTTTTAAAATTTTTTACTGATTATTGATTTATTTTTAGTTTTTTTTTCCAAAAAATTTAGTTGCAACCAATTTATATTTGATTTAAAATGTATGCTGTATGTCAATATACTCAATACTCTAGTGCTATGATTTTTTTGAAAACATATTTTTTTGGGAATAGAACATTTAACATTTTTCATACTTTTCGAGAAAAAAAAAATCGAGCGTTTAATGCGTCTGGAACATTTAAGCATATGACCCAAAATTAGTATCCCATATGTCTATTGAATGGTTTGCACTTGAATTAGTTTTCAGTATTGCCACTTCAAAATTCTAAGTTTTAGTGTTCTGCTGTTTTTTTTTTTAATTTGAAATTTTCTTTTCTTTTTTTTAACTTGGTACCTACTATTTTGCAAGTTTTGAATTCTTAATCCGACCATTAATTCCGATAAAAGTGAACGTGGAAAGGCGGAAGTTCCCTTCTGCTTTAAGCGTACTCTAAACTTAAGAGTTACCGCCAATTCAAAACTGTATCTCAAAAACGACTTTTATGATTTTTGTAAATTATTTGATTGGGGTCTATAGTAATTTAAATTTTGGCTAAGAAATATTTTTCAAATATTAACAATACCTTCCATAACCGAATTTTTGATTTTCGACTTCCTCATAAAAGGTTTGATAGATTTTCATCAATTTTTTTTTTAATATAATAATAATACTATAAACAAACTTTTCAAAAATATATTATTATGGATTTTTGAAAAAAAAATCTGAAACTTTTTTGAAAACTTAATATTCTGAAAAACAATACTACAGAAATTTTCTATATAAAATAAAACCGCCTTAAGGATCTTTGATTTTTCTTTTAAAAATTCCTAAAATTTTGATACATCAAATGGAATCTTCAAAATTTTTTTGGTTATTTTATTAATTCAAATATTTAATTAATTTAAGGTTTTTTTTCGTTGTCTTCCCTAATTCTATTCTTGTTTTTTTAATTTTTGTTTGTGTTTCTTAAAATACCTTAACATAGGAGCCAGTCGTGCATTTTATATTATTTTAAAAAATATTTTTTTTTTGTTTCATAATGAAAAATTCAAACTTATAAATCTTTCATTACTTAAATAAGGTCATTTTTGGTACAATTCAAACATAAAATAAATCTAAATAAAACAAAAACATCTTAAGTTCTAATTTCAAAAATTTAAGATTAAATCATAAATTAAGTAAAATTATATTATTCTATCAAAAAAAAAAATAAAACAAACACGAAACCGAGTATAGAAAGTTTTTGGGCTCACTAGCTTAACAAATAACTTTAATTTTTATTTTGCTTCATCATTTGAATTTTCCCACAAAAACTTTAAAAAACCATTAACCTCAACCTCTCAACTTGAATAACTTAACCTTAATTCAATATTTTCTAAAAGTTATAATTCTCAAGACTCGCAGACAACAACAAACAAAAAAAATAATTTCTTTATCAAATTTATGTCTTCCAACCTATTTTCCTTTCTACCCATATTAAAGGCAAACACACACAAAATAACCATACATCAACTTATAGTTACGCATTACTAATTCTGTTTATATTTATTGACTATAAGGACTTACGTAAATAACATCCAAAATGTGGACCAAACTCCTTCTCATCCTTCAGGACTCTATACACAAGTACATATATGTTAGCTGCTGCCAAAATATGTACCGAACATCAACATTGAACAAAGATTGGCACAATATACGTTTTCGTAAATATTGTGACAGGCAATCATTATTCCATTCCTATATTTATTTAAGTATGTTTAGGTCGACGGACACAAAACAAGATGATGCCAACCAAAATGGTCCAGCCTAATTAATTTCAAACTCATTTTCACACAGCCATATAATATAGACCCATCAGTTGCGTCGTCGTCGGTGGGTCGTCCATTTTGATGATGATGTCAGAGAGGAGCAGGTTGAAATTGTTGGGCTAAGGCTTTTCGGTAATAATAGATTGGTGTTGGATGCTCATGGACGTTATAGACGTGTGTCCTTGTTTATGGCCTTACATAACACTATTACACTTGAAACTTTTTCGTTTAGATTGATCGACATGTCAATTATTAATTTTGTTTTTTTTTTTTTTTTTGTGTTTGCTCTGCTTCTATAGAAAGTGTAAGGATAATAAATCTTAAAGGTAGGTACTCAGATTTCAAAAAGGAAAAAAAAAAACAGCACCTGTTGCTGTGTGAACAAATCAGAAGATGAAAAAAAGAATCTGTTCTTGATCCTTGAATTGATGTAGGGACAAACGACTGGGCAATTTTTTTCTTTTTTTTAAGCTTATTTTTGCTAATTTTGCGTGACTTATTTGGGGATATTTGTTTTGTTCGAAAAGTGTCCTTGTAGTAAATTGTGATTGTTGTTTAACTAAGGACTAAAAGAAGTCATTTAAAAATAATAATGGAGACATGTATGTTGAACATTTTATCTATACCTATTATTATTAAGATAAACTTGCTATATTTCAAAAATACAATAACTTCAATAATTTAGCAAATTATATTTTCGTGTTAGTTCCCCAAGGACCCATTTTATTGGTGAGGATTTTAAACAAGCTATTTTAATCCAAACCACAACACAACAGCGACAACGACTAAGACCGACGACGGCGCGGCGATGGCAAAAGATGGAAAAGTACGGACTTATATTCTATCCGCTATAACATTTAAGCCGCATAATAGTGTTGGCTAGGTAATTTATCTTACGTTTATGTTTTTAACATGCCAACCAACATGACATATTAGGCCCAAGAGAAACTCAATTATGAGGTTAATGTGCGAATTCAAAGGATACAAAAACAGACTGCTGAAATAAACTATTTATTTTATATAGCGCCCCGGTTTTAATGCGAAAAATAAACTCGCGAAGTAGGCACTTATGATCTGTTCAAGGCAGTGGTTGTAGAAGGGTAGAATGGTTTGCTAGAGCCTCTTTAATTTTTTTCATAAAATATTTTTTTCATAAAATATTTTTTTATCAAATTCAAACAAACCCTAATTTTAAATGAAATTATTATTTCGATATTTATTCTTAAAACGTATGAAAGACTGATAGACCTATATATTCGAGTCACTCTGAAGCTGGTTGAAATATCCCCAGCTCAGCACGCCTACACAAAGGGGAAGAGTGTAAAAACAGCTCTTCACTGCGTCGTTAGCACGATTGAAAAAACACTAAGCGACAAAGAATATACCCTCGCTGAGTTTCTCGTTATTGAAGGTGAATTCAATAACGTGAAAAATGAAGCAGTTAAAACAGACGGTCGATAATTCAATAATATATTATGGGTAAAATTAATAGGTTATGTGCAAGTTAAAAAACAGGTAAATTAACTTGGAACTAGCAGGTATACAGATGAGAGCAACCCCACACCTAGAGGTACCCCACAAGGGGGAGTCCTGTCACCACTCCTCTGGGTGCTAGTTATGAACACAATCCTGCTCGATCTGAAACACTCTGCAGTAAGGGTAATAGCTACGTTGATGACCTTGCGTTATTAGCGACAGATAAATTCTTATCCACTATCAGCGAACAGATCGAATTTGCCCTTTTTAAAGTTAATAGATGGACTAAGAAATGTGGACTGATGGTTAACCCGTCAAAAACAGAACTAGTCCTCTTCATAAATAAAACGAAAATACCAAGCTTCAAAATTCCTTCAATTGAAGGCACACCTCTGAAGATTTCAGATAAGGCGAAGTATCTTGGTGTGATTCTAGATAGGAAACTAAACTGGAGTCTTAATATTAAGGAACAAGCCAAAAAAGGAATGATTGCATTCTATTCTTGCAACAGAATCTTTGGGAAATCCTGGGGACCGAGTCCAAAAATTATCAGGTGGATGTATTTGGCAGTAATTAGACCAATACTAACTTATGGTAATCTGGAAAAAAGCACAAACCTCAAAACTCTGACAATTACAGAGACTTGCTTCAAATGCAAGCAAGATTACAGGGACCATGAAATCCACTCCAACTGCAGGGTTGGAGGCGATATTCAACCTGAAACCCTTAGACCTCTTCGTACAAGAATCCGCAGATATAGCTCCTTACGGCTAAACCAGACTAATTCATGGAAAAACAGCACAAAAGGACATGCGCAGTTTCTTCACAAATATTCGAGTGATAGTATCATCACAGACTATAAAACACCCGAAGTTGACTTTCATAAACCATTCCAAACTGCTTTTCCATGAAGAGAAGAATGGTTGAACAACGAACCCTACACCAGTGAATCTGCAATAGCGATATATACTGATGGCTCCAAAATATACACGGGTGTTGGTGCAGGCTTTTCTCAGAATCTCTTGAGCTAAAAAACTCACTTAGGCTCCCAAATTATTTTTTATAATAATAATAATAATAATTTCAGACTTAATTCTAGAGAAATCCAATGAAAGGTGGAGTCTACTTGACACCTGTGATACTACTAGGAAAATATGGCCCTGCTTTAATAAGCAGAGGACAGACAAAATTATGAAATTTAGTAAGAAGGCACTTCGCTCCCTTACGAGCAAAATTACCGGACATAATTTACTGAAATATCATAAATTTAAAATGACACTCAGTACAGATGACTTATGCAGGGGGTGTAGTGACGAGGAGGTGCACGAAGACACGTCGCGTTTTCTCTGTCACTGCCCTGCGCTCTGCCACCATAGAATGAAATTCCATGGTAGATACTTCTTTGATAATCTGGAATCCATTATTCCAGAAATCCACATACTGAACTTCATCAATGCCTCAAAATGGCTCGATTGATTATAGAAAACATAGGTTTTTATCAGAAAAGAGTGATTGCACTCAAGGGTAACACAATGGATCTACATTGATCTAAGTGTGACGATAGCTACATCAATTGTCAGGCCAATAACCTAACCTAACCTAACCATTATTTCGGTAAAAATTGGATTTTGTTTTTGCCAATACTTCACACAGCAAACAGTATTAAAAATTTACTCAGTTTAAAATCAACGGAATAAAATTTGGGCAGCTCAAAAAAATTCTAAGTGCGGCATCCATAAAGGACCACAGATTCAACATTGGAGCATCCCGAACTCAAACTTTGTATTCCCTCTCCGACTGTTAATATCTAGTTCAGTTCTGCCGTCAATAGGGACAGTACTCCCGAAATATTGAAATTTTTTCTACTTTCTCAACTGGTTGTCGAAAAATGTTTGTACCTATGGTAAGCAAATGTCGTCGGCGGATTCCACGTGTTTGAAGTAGATATGATTGCAGAGTCCATTGAATTCCTCCATTTTTTGCATTTTCAGTTGACAGAGCTGCCTGCAGAGCTTCACTAATCACCAACAAAAACAGTTTTGGTGAGTGTATGAAGCCTTGCCTAACTGCACTTGGGATTTCAATCTGAGAACCTTCTTTTATACAGAACAGTTTTTAGATTTTGATCCATCATTTGTAGACTTGATAAATTCTCTATTGCAACTGTTGAATACCTTTTTGAAGACGAAGAATAGCAGGTGAAATGGTGATCTACATATATTCCATATTCAAACCACTGTTCGCTGAAGATCCGCAAGGTGTTAATATGATCGACACAGAAAGATCCAGTGCGGAATGTTTGGCGTCGAATGTGTTTTCGTGGTTGGCTCTGATTCACTCCAGAACGATTCTTACTATGGCCTCGGCTACTACAGGAAGCACGTAGATTCAAACTGCGTAAGATCTCCTTTCCTTGGGAGCTCGACAATCATTCCTTTTTTACACAATTCAGGAGAGTTATCTGTTTCGCAAGCTCTCTCAATGAGTGCGTGTGCAGAAGCGCATTAGATGTTATTGGTGCTGTTCTTAAGAGCTCTGCAGTAATACCGTAAGGCCAAACCATTTTGTTGTTCTTGAGTGCTTTGATGTTAATGTTGTTCAGTGCATTGAGTTCACTTCACTGGAGAAAAAAGCGCTTTACAAATGCTGAGCAGAACTCCTTCCACCATTTGAGATGGCCCTAATCTAAAGCTGGCAGGGGTTCTGTCTCCTAAAAGGTGTTTTTTTAGACTCTGAACACCTTCCAGTTCAATGGTAATTCCATAAACGGTGGTACTGTCACACCTAAAGCTATTGAAGTAAACTTGGTCTTTTCTGGAGACGAAAAATTCAAAGCAAATATAAAGATGTTTCTAAAGAACATTACTCTTGTTTGTAGTTTGATTTATTCATATAAAGTTTAAACTTCTCCCTATTCCTTAGTATCCCCTTTTTAAATATTTAATAGTCTACGACCTTGATCGCTCTATTTCTATTTGTACTTCTTTTCTTATTCCTGATTCTTCTTTTTTATCCTGAGTTGAAAGAAAAAGAACATCCTTCATGGCTTGACAAAAACAACAACAACAAAAAATAAAATAAACTGCACCAGAAGTTGTTTCCACCATTAAACACAATAGATTAGATTCACACACAAACCTTGTCTGTTTCTCGCTAAAATAAAACAGTAAAAAATATCAAGGAAACTATTTTAAGTGTATCCTTCTTTTAAAGAAGAAAAACAAAAAATGCAACGTTGTTTTCTAGCCCCACAGTAATGGACTGAAAATAGCCGCGAGGTATAATAGGTATATACTCTTGGACAATAAAGACATTGGTTTGAGGAATAAGGAACCATCTGCAAAGCTCCTCGAGTGAAAGAAAATTCCTTGTGTTTCTGGTAAAAGTTGTTCGAGAAAACTATGTGTAGATAAAAACGATGGGAATTCTTGAAGGATAATTTTTTTTGCAAAACACTTTTGTGTCAGTTTTAAAGCCGTTTCATGAGACATTTTTTAATTTATTGCCTGCAAGCTAAATTTTCAGTTTGGTATTTTATTTTATTTAATTTTTGATTTTGTCTTGGTAATAAAAAACTACTGTTAAATGTTTTATATTTATAAGCAATCTATATAATAGGAATAGAAACTATGCGACATGAGTCATACAGTTATTTTTATGGTTTTTTAATCTTCCAAAAATATGGAAGATGTAAACGTTTCAAACGAACCTTTTTATTTTATATTTCTTGAAAGGAAAAATGATCTGGCGGGAAAACTCTACTATCTCTTGCCATCGAAAAATGTCAATTAAGCTAGTTTTCTTTAGTTGGCCTTAGACCTGGAACAATCCAAAACCGAGAAGCCTGTAGACGTTTCCTTTGGTATACCCCGGAAACCCCTCAGGGGGAGCCTTAGAGTGAAGCAGTAGAGTGGGAGAGTTCTGTGGTTTCAGTAAGGAGGATTTCTGCGGGGAACGGAAATCAAGCTAGATTTTTCCAAGGTGGGGCAAAACATTGACTCTCATAGAAAAAATGTCCCGTATTTTTAAAATTTAAAACTTTTTGAAATTGTGGAATTATTTAGAGTCAGGGAGTGGGGCAAACTGACTCCTCTTGACACACCTTCAAGCTTTCTATGATTCCATTCAACTGACTCTGAAACATAACAATTCTCGATTACAGAAAAAGAGTATTGGCATAGTTTACCAATTCAATGATTGCCATGCTTAGCTTTTACCGAGACAAGTTTACCGAGATTACACTGACTTCTAGGCATCCAGACGAGACAGAGGTGAAAGTGGTATTTGTGGATGAAGACTTACCGAAAGTCTCGGTGTAAAGGAGTTCATTCCAAATTGTGGCCCCGGCGCAGTGGAGGTAGTGCTTGACTGCTACCCTGGATGTGTGGGTTCGATCCCCAGTCTAGGCAGCAATTTATTCTACATTCCCTCAACTGAACGCCACTCCTGGGATTTAATGAGATAATCAAAACTTAATTTCTCAATCCACTGTGCCAACAAAAATCTGTCCTATCCTTCTATTCCTTCTAACAATGCCTAATTTATAAGACCCTAGGTCTTACTGGCATATATGTGTTTGTGTTTTTTTTTTTTTTTTTTTTGAACAAGAAATTTAAATATTTCAATGGAAACATTAGATAGCTTCTAGAATGGTTGTTTCAAGTTTTTCTCACAAAGAATGACTTAATCAAAAAAATGTCTGAGTTGGTACCAGGACGAGGACGAGAATCAGCCATAAGAGACGCAAATTAAATTTTTCATTTTTTACGGTACTCTGTATCCTCAAACTCTTGAACAGTCCTAAACTGTCGTTCATCTCTCGTGAAGATGGCGCAGCAGTTCAATATTCACCTCTATTGAGTGCCGGGACACAGGGACATTCCAGGTTACTGCAAAGCTGTTGAACCTTAGCTCACAGAGCTGACAAACTCAAATTTGCAAACTCATGCTAACGCCAAATATTAAAGAGAGAACAAACCTACGGTGGAATGACATCACCACCTGTGTGGTTACAAAAATAACGTGGCCAAAAGTTGATATGAACAAAACCAGAGGTTTGATATCCTTAAACAGATTGCATATTAGCTCCATAATAGGTGTCAGAAACTGCATGGATGAAGAGGAGGAGAAAACAATTAACCACACCTTCTTTGTACATGAACAGCTCTGTCCCATAGACTTAGACTCCAATTAGGAGAATTCTACCATACCGATCCTAGTGATCTAGCTCAAAATGGTTTAACGAGTAAAGGAGGATATCTTACAGATCCTTTTGGTATCACAACGACCCAATCTTATTGGTCTAAGTAGGTCAGCCTTTCGCTGACCGCCAAGGTTGAGGTTGCCAGGCCTCGAACTTAAGGGGTCCATCTGGAAGTAACCCTCATGGTTGCGAGGCTCCACCGGAAGTTTAATTCTGGTACCACGGGAGACAGGAGCCCCTGAGTCATTGTACTGGAGTGGTACTTGTACTGCTCTGTGGGTAAGCCCACCGTGAAATGAGTCCTAAACGGAAGGTACGTTAAGCGTATTTACGATATCTTACCGCCACTGTAACTTAACTTACGATACCGAGACTAGACTAGACATCCTATGGCTTCAGCGATTCTTTTTTCTTCTGCCAATTACATTAACATTGATAGTAAACGGTGTGAAAATTCCAAAACATCTTTCGCGTAATTCTCAATTCCTTGAAAATATTTCCTGAAACAAAGTATCAAAGAATACCATTGAAGTCTATCAACTCAACGCAGAAAGTAAAATTATTATTCCTACTTTCCATTAACCTAATTCCACTTTGTCAACTCTTCAAAGAAAATATCAATACATTTCTTGAGTAAGACTCCTTCGCAAAATAAAATCCATCCCTTCAAATTATTTGTCCTATATAAATATCCTTTAGTACCTACTCACCCACGAGAATGTTGTTCCATCCATAAAAAAAAAAAAAAACTAAACTTGCAAAACTTAAATTAATTTCCGAAATTTATCGCCTCCATACTATTATTCGATACTAAAAACACTTTATACTCTTACCTGCAACAGAGCTTAAGATTTATCGACCAAAAATAAAACTTTTAACTTGTGTATAGTTAAACACATTTTGTTTTTCTTCTAAGTAAAAAAAAAATATATAAATAGAAGTAAAGAGGTAACTACCTTTCTACGTTTTATATGTATTTTGCCTCACTAAACATCAAACAACTTTCGTGCTTATTCTGAGTAAATTTCCTTAAAGCACTTATGCAGCTGAGAGACCAATAGTAAAGTTTTTGCGCTCACAAAAATACAAAAACAAAAATGTTATAGCCGTTTTTTTTTTCTCTATATAATATATCCATCCGCGTGAGAGCCACGTACAACATACGAAACACAGGAAACATACGTTTGAAGCGTTAAACTTGCCACAAAAATCCACTTGCATCACAACCACCGCATTCACCATCAACAACATGGTTGAAATTTTATTACAGCTGAAACTGAAACTATAGCAACGAAGAAGGACGATATGACTACAAGGATAGACTATAGAGCGAGGCGACCCCCATCAGGGAGAAGAGGAAGCTCCAAATCGCGTGTGCTAATATGATACACGTAGCGGTGATCAAGGATGAAAACCACTTTAAGTAGTTGATTGTCTCTTATAGACATGTAAGACAGGTGCTGGGAGTGTTCCTTTGCTCTTCCCGCATCAGGCAGGCATAGAGCCGGATACAACCAACGGATGTGAAATACGATGTCATTGAGGTTGCAACCAAACATCTCTAACAATTCCACTTTTTGTCTATGTTGGATAAGTTGCTGAATGGTTTCAGTGTTTCACTAAAAACGAGCATATAAATGCCAATGCTTCTTTCTCCAAGTCGAGTCGTGTGCTTACAGATTTTTGGTTTTGTGTTGTTGCCATAGTTCCCTATGGCGACGTTAGCACGTTTTCCATCAATTACTGTCGCTTTGTCTTCGTCTTCTCTTTTATATGTGGTAGAACGGGAATGATGGCATCAAAAAATATAATATGGCTTTGTGTTTAAGAAGAAAACGTGAATACAAACGGGAAATGATGGTGTTGGGAAGGAAAGGGGAAATTCCGCCGGGGTGGCATTGTTTGTATCTAGTGTAAAATAGGTGTCAAGGAATTTCCGTATGGTGTTGAGTTCGCTTTGTTGTTGGTGGTAGTAGGTTTTGCTAACAGCAGGAGATTTCTTAAATTCAAACATGCCAAACCTACAGACATCTATGTTCAACTACTATGTTTCTCTTGTCTGCTTCAACCTCTCAGACATGGTTTTATTTAGCTACATAGTTACTTCAGAAAAAAAAGGCAAAGTATTGCATTCATTGAAGCCTGTCAAGATCTGACAAAATATTTTAGAAGTCTGGTCTGATGTCTTGAATTATTGGAAGTTTATCGATAGATTGTGATAAGTCATAATAATAAAATTGATGCAATTTTTTTTACTACCGAAGAAGCAAAAATCATTAAATCTTCTTTCACAGAGTGCCCTTCTGATTTATTAGGTTCCAGACAGACTAAGGTCAACCCAAACTCATCGAAAATCGGTGCGAAAAAATAGTGACAACGAAAAAAAAAAAAAAATGAAATGTTGTCATTCATAGCAACATGTTGTTATTTTGTTTCATTGTCGTATCCAAATGTTTGGCATTGGTCTGGACAAGCCATTAATATTTCAAAAATTACGCACAGGGCGTTACAAAAAAACAAAAATGAAAGATATTGATAGTTCTATAATTTTATCTTAAATTTAAATTGGAAATTGAACATTGCAGGGCGGGCTAAGAGGGCTTTCATTGATTTCTTCGCCGGGAGCAAAGCTTTTGGTAAAATCTCCGGCTGCGGCTAATGTAAACGTATGGTTTCAATTGTCGGTCACATGGAGCTAGCAAAGTATTTCAAATGGTGAAGGAGAACCTAGCTTTGGCCCCAGTACAACTTCTGCTTGGGTTATTGGACCTATTATGGCCGTCAATTAAGATTTGAGCGCCTCCGTCACTACTGCGCGCCATCGTGTATGTAACTGGAACTGTATTCCAGCTCTCGTTAATTTTCTTCTAGGTTGGTTCAACCGTTAGATTGTCTGAGTGAGAAAAATCCATCGCATTGCTTTTCTCGCAATGGACTCGTTGTAGGTACTTTTAAATTGTATGCCCGATCAATTGTTGTTTATGTATCCGTATGATAGAGCCACATGTGCTCCTGAACTGTTATCGCATGAAACTCATCATTGGAGATTAAGCAATGCATCCCGAAGAAATGCTTGATTAAGATTAATTTAAAGTTTACTTGCACCTGCGAACATCGAACAGTATTTAATTATACTTCAAGTCAAAAACTTGCTCAAAAATAGTATTGAGATTCAATAGAAAAAGTAAACTTTCCGGTTTAAAATCTTTTCGAAAATGCAGTTCACTAGTTTTAGTACGAAGACCACCAGTATTTTGGTAGTAGAGGAGACTGTCTTTTTAAACACTAAGAGGCTGAGAATTTTCGCACGATATTGAGTTATTTATTGGAATGTTATTTGACTCGGAAGGTTTTTCACTTATGTTTTGTGTGCATGAAGGCGTGCTTCTTCATTATTTGAAAAGAATTGGAAAGCAGGTAGCTTTGTACCTAAAGGCCAGATGTTGTCCATGAACATCGCATCATTGCTGGAACTCCAATTTTAAAATTAATGAACTTAATATTTTCTTCAGGTTCACCTCGCTTTATTAACTTAAAACACGAAATGACACCGGGGTTTATATCAAGAGCAGCAGCTAAGTGATTGACTATAGATTCAGTAGCAACAGAAGGTCGAAAACTACCAAGATGGAACCATTTTTGTTTAAGAGAAACATAATTTTGTAGGATTTCACAAGAGCCTCTAACAGTTCTTGACATATTATTTCGACGAACACCCATGCGAGAAAAAAATACATTTTCGGTATTTGGAAGTTTGAATTTCAGATGGATTTTCATCAGGGTTTTTATCGGTGATTACGGCAGCATTATCATCAGAGTTTTCATCATCAGTCTCATCAGCATTTTCAATAGCATCATCTGTATTGGCACAGCTTGCAGAATCAGTTTTATCAGCAACAAAACCAGCATCATCAGCAGCACCAGGAACATCAGGAACAACAGCAACAACAGGAACTCCATCTACAGCAGCAACATCAACACCAACTGGATCGGCATCAACAACAGCTTCAGAATCTTTTACCACACCACTATAAGTAGCATTAGTATCATCAGTACCATCAATAGATTTTACAGTGGCAACCTTGTTTGCGATATTTACAGTGGCAGGCACTGCTAGTAGATTCACCCACATCATCGATAAGAGAACAAGAACTATTATGTGCATGTACATCAACGGTTGCATTGTTGTTGTTGGAATTAGCAACGTGGTTCACAGTAATATTCGAATTCACTTTTTTCGTTTTGACTCCCGCTGAGACAGGAATCGTCAAAGATTTTTTGTTTGTAGACGAGAGTGGTCTAGAAGTTGAAGTAGCTTGCAGTTAGGCTTCCAAGCTTTGGCACCATTATATAAATATTAAAGGCTTTGAATGAAATAACAACACTAGAATGAGCTACCGCAAAAATTGTATAGCTTTTTCACTACAACCAGGCCAATTAAAGTCTCCGTTTAGTGGTGCTTGATCTTTAACTGCTGAGAGCACCAAGATCCCTATAACCAGGTTCATCCCCGTTTATCTTTTGATCTATAGAATTTTCATTCGCTGATCGTATTAACACGTACTTTCCGTTTAGGTTAATAATGTAACCAGTTTTCATTCGCAACCTAGCGAAATGGAGAACTATTAATTTTTTAGGGCTTGCCATGAGATCAAAAGCAGTCTCGTCTTGAAAAACGCGACTAGACCGATTTTTGAGACCGATTTAATGAGAGCCTAAAAGTCTCGGTTGTGTTTCAAACATAGTAAATCATTCATTGCAGACTTTGTCAAACGGGACCGAGGGTAGGCCGGAAATTTTCAATTTTGATGAGACCAAAACATCAAGAACTCGAAAGACTCGTTTCGGTCTCATCTTGTAGACAGCCTTAAGATTTGTAATGGACTAGAGAACTAGGGACCTTAGAAAAGAGATCCATATGATGATAAATTGACATCATAGAAGAAAAAATAGGACAAAATGTCTCAAAAAATTTCTTTCCCCAAACCTATGCCTTCTTAGGTGACCACAAACATGCGAGTTGTGAAATTAGCGATTTCAAAAACGTTCGCTTTAAATTGAATGTTCGATTTTCTAGGGACACACCGTTTTTCTACCGACGATATAAATTTTCTCCATTGCATATGTTGATGTGACAAGAGATGCTCAGAGATAGAGCTCTTATCATTTGACATTAGGTACATTAGGTTCAAAGGATTTGTACCACGAAAGTTTAGAAACAAAAGTCACCATTATTGCTTTTCCAGCCCGTTTCTAACTTACCTACCCGAAATTGGCATTGAAGTCATATATAAAATTATTACAATCCAAATTTTTGACCACTTTCGAGATCTTTGTATACAAAAATGGTAGATACCAATTCAAAAAAGCTAAGCTTGTAAATTTTAAAGCCTTATTACAAATCATATGGGTGGGTCTATCAAGTTGTTGACAAATGAGCGATTTCATGCGACATATTATTGCATGTTACTTGACTGATGAATTACTAAAGACTTGCCACAAGAAATCCTTTTCTGACATTCATTAGATTCTTTTGTGGGGTATTAGGGTTTGTTGCAAAAGGAGTGTATAGGTACATCCTTGAAGTAAAAAGACTGTTCGCAATGTAAAGTTCCTAACTAGATGAACAAAAAATATTCTTCGCAGGGAAGAAGCAAGTGCTCCCTTTCGCTGGTTTCTCATAATCTTCTGATAAGATGTTTATGTGGTACAGCAATGGCGGATAGCGGATGTGTATAAGCAACAACACAAAAACTTTGTATCTTTAGTAGGTAACTTGTAACTTGGCTTGAAGGGAAAGAAAAGATACTTTCGCTTTATACTCGTATTAAATTAAGTAGGCCACCAAAGTGGGGTCTTTTGGTTATGTTATCTACCACACCACGCCATTGATCGAAGAGAGGTTCTGGTTAACGATATTATTTCAGGTTAATTGTTAATTACTTTCTCACAGCATCCACAGCGATGAAACTATGGAGCTGTTGATAGTATATAGGCTAAAACCCATCACCACAATTGCATATCCTTTTTTTTTTTGGGGTGAAGCTATCGAGTTTTACCCTCATTTTCATCCTTATTCATTGTTTTCTTTCAACACAAACTTACACACGCCGCGCTGCGCCGCACAAGTTGGATCTACGATTTTTGGGAACAAGAAAGTTATTGAAAGTTTTCCTCATGGGTTTTCTTATAATTCTTTCTATCTCTTTCGTTAACATAAAACGGAAGTAGCTCTGCAAACTATAAGAAATTCTATATAGACGTGGGAGTGTGATGCCTAGCCTACGATATCGAAACGTGTTGATTAAGTATCGGTATATAGAGTTTCATTAAACCAATTTATGGGCTCTCAAGATATAAGTATCTATATGTCTTTATTTTCATCAGAGCAAAGTAGCACATATACTCGTATAAGCTATTATTTATGATTTTCATGTTTCAGTATAAATTTTGTTTGTTTGTTTTGTTTTCGTTCAAAAGGAGAGAGGCAATATTGTTTCAAAAGAAAAAAAAATAAACAAATAAATAAATAAATAAAAACAAAAAGTTCAAGACAATTAAGAATGTGATGCCTAAGAGGGTATCATTTTGTGAATACCTCTCTTGTTCCATATCTATAGCTGTATAACTGAGTTGCGGTAGGAAGTAGGAAGATATTGTGCTTGGGCATAAAGTGCTTTTGAATATTATAATCACGAATCATCATCATCATCATCAGGAATCATCAAAGTGTTCCCCCACTCTTTTAAGAATGTACCTGCCTATGCCGATATTAATATTCAAGAAATATTTTCTTAAACAAAAGGTGAGATAAAGGAATCGATTTATCTAAAAATAACATGGGCTTATGACATTTTTAGCTTTAAAAAGGCCAAAGGTAGTAATCATTGATTTTATTATTGCTTATGGTTTCAGAAAAAGTGAGCTCAAATTGTAGATACTAAAAATACTAAAAAAAAAAACAAATTGTATGAAAGAAAGAAATCTGTTGGCCCATTTATGGAGGAGAAAGGACTACCTACTTTTTAAAAGAAAGGTACTTCAAAAAAAAAAACAGGAAAATATCAGAAAAACAACATAAAATGTTCTGCTATCCATTTTTAAATCTAGAAAGCTAAAGTTAGAAAATGAGTTTTCCTTAAAATATTTTATTTAGTTTTGTTTTGTGACTTTGAAAAGAGTTGAAGTGATATTAGAACCTTAGAATTAGTAAGCCTTAGAATTTTTCAGGAATTATTTTCACCATTTATTCCGTTTTTTGAACTAAGAATAAGTACGACTTTGTTGAAGATCCTTTTATTTTTTACGACTAATTTTATTTAAAAAAAAATCAAAATCATAAAATTGGTAAACTTTGCCAAGTTGTTAAAATATATGCGTCACATGCCAGGAGATTTTTTTTTTTAAATCCAAAATGGCGGTGTTAGTTTCTCGCATCTCAAAATTTATTTTATTCCAAACGCTATGTCTTTTTTTCTTTTTTCTGAATACAGCAAATAACTCAAAACAGGCTCAGAACAGCAAATGTTACATTTTTAGAAAAAATGTTTTTCAAAAATGTTTAAAAAAGTCGAATATTTGAAAATTTGGAAGATCAAAATTGGTGCCAACTTGAAATTCCTAAAAAATATTTTTACTCTTCGCAAATCCAGACAATCAACTAGTTGTATTTTTTAATAAAATAAGCGCAAAACATTATGAGTTAGAGAGAATTTTGCGAAGTTTTTTTTAAACGAAACGGCTTCGAATAAAATTTTGTCTTTAGAAAAAAGCTTAGTCAGATTTTCTTTAAATATATTTCAAATTAACACAAACTGAACAAGAATCAAAACTTTTTCTAAGTAGTATTTAATTTTAGGATTTAAAAGGAAATAAAAAAAAATTATGCACCCATTTTCAAAAATTGAATTTTCAAAAAATTATATTTTTTTTTTTTCAAAAATACAAAAAATATGACTTTTTGAAAATTTTGATAAATAATTTTATTTATTGCTTATAGGACGTCTTTCACAAAAATCAAAACCAAATCAAGAATCGGGTTTTAAAAGAGCCGTTTTCGAGAAAAAATAAATTTTGTTCTAACCGTTAGTTGACAGGTTATTTTCACAGCTTAAAAAAAAAACAAGTTTGCCTCTAGGGAATCCACTACAAACTTTCAGTTCCAAGTTTGAAAAAAAATGTTGCAGTAGCTTAAGCTGTAGGTCGAGTAAGAGATAGACCGATACGCCAAACCCACCTTTTCGGGATTCTCTATCATCGTAATCAAAGATTTTTATGAAGTTGGCAGAACATTTTGGACCTAGACTAAACCGACCCCGACAAGAATTTGAATTTTTGTGCCTAGTTTCATGCAGAAAACGCTTGAGATTAGATCGATATCGAAATTTTGAATTGATTGAACTCTTTTTGAGTGTTACACATTTTTATCGTATTTATGATTTCGAAAAAAGGTAAGACCGAATGCGGTTGACCTAAGCTTATATGAAATTTTGTGTAGTTCAGTTGCCTATAAGTGTGATATATGTAGCTGTAGTGCGGTCTTACCTTTTTTGGAATTCTGAGAATTTCGATTACGAAGAATTTCCCAATTTTTTTTTTATTCTGAAAAAAGCAAAACTTTCAGAAATCTAAAGCAAATTTTAATTAACGACATTTGGTATTCAAAGTGAACATTTATTTTTAAAAATTCATGAAAAGTAACTACATCTACTATTCTCACTTCGATGTCATCATAGTAACAAATTCCTCATAATTTATCTGCCCATCACCATCCAAATCAGCTTCACGTATCATTTCGTCAACTTCTTCATCTGTCAACTTTTCACCCAAATTCGTCATAACATGTCTCAATTCCGCTGCGGATATAAAACCATCACCATCTTTATCGAAAACTCGAAAAGCCTCTCGTATCTCTTCCTCACTATCGGTGTCCTTCATTTTCCTAGCCATCATCGTTAAGAATTCAATAAAATCAATTGTTCCATTTCCATCGGCATCAACTTCATTGATCATATCTTGAAGTTCAGCTTCTGTTGGATTCTGGCCCAGCGATCGCATAACTGTTCCAAGTTCTTTAGTTGTGATGGTGCCATCGCCATCTTTGTCAAAGAGAGCGAAGGCTTCTTTGAATTCAGCAATTTGTTCTTCGTTTAATTGTTCAGCCATTTTGTTTTTTGTTTTTTTCTGATCTGTTAGGGAATTTTTTTTTTGTTTGAATTTATTGTTTTAAATGACAGAATAATCAATTTTATAAGAACTACTCGTAATAATCCTGAAAATGGAAAGTATATAATGGCTCACAATTCCATTTGGACAAATTGATAGAAAAAACCAAAGATCCACTAAATTTCAGTTTTCTTAGAAACTTAAACCCGTAAAACCCGCTATAATTCAATTAGTTGAAATTATTTGATTCGAAACATAGAAATTTCATTCCAAGAATCATCATCATCATCATCATTATTAAGTCAATCAATAACACTACATATGCCCGGGTGGTAAATTACTATCATTAATCCGTGTATAAGAATCCAAAGCACTCTATTATAAGGAAGGAATCCCATGCCTCTACTTGTTTATCGATAGCACCACCAAATTTACCATAATCATACTTTGCAATAACTGAATAGCTAGCTAGCCACATGGATTTCCAAAATCGAATGATCCTTTTGTTTGAAATAATAGGTTTCATTCAATTTCAATATATGTAGAATCTTATACACGAAGCCAATATTCCCAGAGAATGTGGAAGAAGACACACAGTCTTAGCATGCGAAGGAGTATTTTGGCTTATTTAATTGCTAGTGCCTATATAACATTTTCATTTGGGCCTAAATAATTTGTACATATTATAATAGACCCAGGTGGATGGTCTATAAACACCACTCACTAACTTTTCGTATATAACAATAATATATAATCGTTCATGGAATACTCTCTGGTAGAAAGCCATCACACTTGGTTCTGTTTCTTGTTTAGGTGGAATCGAATAATCAACATTAATGACTCGCATCTGTCATCGAAACCAAACCAAATGAGTCTATATGGAGTTTCAGTCGACCTGGCTTTTCAAATTAACCCTAATTAGGCCATTTCAATGTGGCAGCATCGAAGAGCCTTGATAATGCCTTCTATACCTTTCTTCTATATAAAGGGTGTTTTTTTTAGGTACAGAACTATGAAATGGAATTTAAAAAAAAATCACTTCATTCGAAAGATAACCTTTTAGCCACGGCTCTTTAGGGACGTCTCTAAATGATCGATCGTTTCGGACTTATCGGCGTAAACTAGCAACTTTACAGAAAATAGTCAAGCAGCGTTAAATCGCACGATGTTGAAGGCGAATTCACGTTTCCGAAACGTCAAACTCTGCGGTTACCAAACGTTTCATTCAATAAATCAATTGTAAAGGTAGAACTATAATAATCGGACGTGGTAGGAAGCTAATGTCAAAACCGAACCAAAATTAGCTTTCCGAACACTCAAATGGAGAAGTCAGCCATATTACGTGCTTCCACCATTTTGATTTTTTTATCTATCTGCCAATTCACTTTCACAGGAGCGGTCGATGAGCGCTCTTGCTATCCATAGCGAAAGTTAAAGAAGCCTAACGAAAGGCACCCAATCGCAATAATGGACGCGTCATATGAGTTCCTCGTATTCGCTTTGTTTGCTACGACCACTTCAGCTGACGTTCGACGATTATAGTTCCACCTTAACACGAGCTATGTGACATGTTGGTCCGTCTTGTTGAAACCACAGATTCTGCACATAATGGTTGTGCAATAGAAGAAAAAGGTAGCACTCATGGCTCCATAGCGGTCACCATTGACTCTAATGTTCTGGCCATCATCGTGATTTCACCAGTGAATAAAGCACACCAAACAGTCAGTTTTTCTGTATAACGGTGTAACGGTGTCTCAACTTACACTTAAGAATTGTCTGTACTCCAAATACGGCAGTTTCGTTTAATAACGTAGCCAATTATGGCCTATTCACCCAAGACCCAAATCAGCTTCAATTCAAGGAAATGCCAAACCAAACTTAACACAAATCACTTAACAACTTTTAAAATGGCCGCCAGTTAAAAAAGTGTTGTTAACTAAAAGTTCAAGACCTCTAAAAAAAAACACCCTTCATAATGTCTCATGGCCTGGATGTTGGTTGGTTGGTTAGTTTGGCTATTTGTGATGATAGAAAAAGACAATCTGGAGCAGGTACCAAGGGGGCAAATGTTGCGGAGGCCTGCTAGTGGCACACACAAAATAAACACAACAAGACCAATGATTCAATTGACATACATACATACATACATAGTTCTACAAATTTCCGCAAAGCCAACACCACTTTCGTTCCCTTTCTGATTCTGACAAGCATCATCATCATCATCAGAAATAATAGTTAATAGAGAGACAGAAGAGCTTCCAAAATGACAACATCCTGATGGATCCGCGATGAGATTGCAAACTTAATCGAAGAACTGGAAGGCATTTCGAATGTTTTGAAATTTACCCAGAACCATCAAACTATTTATTATTGACCCCAGATGTCGTCGTCGTCGTCATCGTCATCGTCATTGTCGGTGGGGCATGTGGGTGTGGGATGATTATCGAGTTCAATATAACGTTGAACTCGGCAGGAATAACCTCTAATCACAGTGAAGTGGCGTGATGGCAAGCGGTGGTGGTGGAAACTGGAGGCTATCCTTATCTGGTTTGTCGTTTTCTATGAAACCTATTCCGGTTTTCACGGTTGGTTTGTTCTGCGAGGATGTTTTCATCATCATCAGGTATGTCATGATTCAATCAATATGCGTGTACCATTCCAACGCAGATATCTCCATTTGGGATAGAAAAAAAATATATAGAACACGCGTGCGTTTATTGAATTTGTAAGTTGTGTTGTTCTAACTTCTGTTTGTTCTGTTGGTACTACTTTTTGTTTTATTTAAGGTTGGTTTGGATTATAAAATAAATTTCGGAATTATTTCAATACAAAGTTAAAATTCTTAATTACTCCCGAGTTCAGTATTTTTCACAAACATTATTTGTTGATTGGCAACATTTTGGGAAGTAAAAATTAAATTGTGACCACAAAACTTTCGATTGCTAAAAAAACATAAAAATCGGCTCGACAACCGGGGTCCGGTCCTGGCCCCCTTCAACAAGTCTCTCTACCTATCCGGGTCTCGAGCCGATACCATCCAGTTGCGCACCCCAAGGCTTCGGCCGTCTTGGTCTACGCCATCTCTCCAGCGCAAGCATGGTCTACCACGCTGTCGTCTTCCATAGAATGTATCACAATGGACTTTCCGAGCCGGTACCACTTCGCTCATACGAGCTAGGTGCCCTACCCACCGGAGTCTACCGAGCTTAATTTTTGTCACTATGTCGGCTTCAAGGTAGATTGTTGATTGATTGTACCGTCTCCAGAATCGTCCCTCCTCAATTCTTCTCAAGACTTTTCTCTCGAACGCGGCTAAGAGGTCGGAGTGTCTTTTGCTAAGCACCCAAGACCATGGTCCTGTACAACAGCAGTTTTGAAGTTATGGTGAGATTTCTGGGTTTGAAGAGCTTTGACAGACTATAGTAGGCTCAGTTGGAATTGAGCAGCGTATTTCTTCTAATATATTATTATCGGCTGCTACTATTGACCCAAGGTATTTAAAGGATTGCACCACTTCAAATTCGTGCTCCGCTACCTTAATTGTTTGACCAACTGTTTTTCTCGCATTCGACGCCACCATGTAACTTTTTTTTGCTTCCCCAAAATCGTAAAGTCGTCAAGTTTAATAAAAAAAACACCGAGTTGGAATTTTTTGTGAAAACGACTTTTGGTCGCAACATACTGCAATTGAAAAACATATGTGCTAGGATAGCCCTAATTTTGAATTTTGAAAGATGAATAAGAAATATTTTGGAAACATGAAACTTTCTAGAGCCATTCAAAGGAACGGCAACGGAATGTTCGCACGACTATTTTCCAATGCTTTTAAATTTTGTAGTAAAAAACAACTTCTTAACTCTAAAACCTTGTTTTTAAATTTTAAATTCAAAACCGTAGGTATATAGATTCATATTTATTTACAAAAAAGCGAAAACACCCTTTCGACCTTCCATCACATAACCTAAAAGATTAATATTCTCCTTAAAATCGATCTATTAACCACAATGAACAAGGCCTATCCTATTTTCTCTGTTTTTTTTTTTATGTGTACCGTTCGAAAAGCAATGGAAAATTATTTTAATAAACGACTCCCGCTCCGCGTCACCACCATTCCTCTTTGAAGCGACAGGAATTTAATCATAGCATTCAAATTCGCAAAACCAGAACCCAGAGCCACGGGGTAAAAGTAAAATGATGAAAACATTGATAGGGTTTTTGTTTACAAAATTTTATATATGTAGATATGTTTGTCTGTATACCATAGGATGGTTTATAAATAGAAACAAAAAAAAAGACAAAGCACTCCCAGGGATATTGAAGGAATTATTATAAAATTTGATGAAAGATTTTGTGCTCTGTGCTGTTCCCGGAAATACCCACCTTACTCTTACATCAGGTTAACGACATTAAAATGTAGTACCTACGTTACCTATTATATACCTTATTGTTGTTTTATATAGGGTACTAACTTCCGGTGATTAATTTTTTAGCTTAGCAAAATCTCAAGCTTATGATTGTTATTTTCATTCTTGGAAGATTAGGAAAGCAATTTGTTTTGAAAGCATTATAATTCAATTCGTGAGGAGACGTAATTCCTTATATAGAAATAAATTATTATACGAGTATATAAAGACATATAGAAGAACTTCTTAAGGACTTTACTTAAATTGTTCTTTGAAAAAAAAAATATGTTTTTTCTCATATTACAATCTCATTCATGTTTTTCAACCATTTTGATAAAATTAAATATTAATCTTTTAATACTTTCTTTTTTTGAGAGGTTCAAAAAACATCATGTTTCATATTTTTATATCCATGTATGTAAGCTGATTATTTAATGGTTCATTTTCACACGAAAAAAATTTTAAAAGACGACTGGATTCCATAAAATTGTACTTAGATATTTCAAGCGTATTAAGTGACTTTGTTTATATATAAAAGTACCTACCTTTTCACCATATTTTTTTTAAACAGTGTTAAAAGTTAGAATTATTAAAAAAAGAAAACTTTTAAATATTTGTTTGTTAATAAATAAAATCGAAGGAGTTAATAGCTTTGTGCAAAATTTGAACAAAATCTTGGAAGCCATTAGCGAGTCACCGCAAATTATGTTTATCGGCTCTTAAGAAGCTATCCGGGTTGAAAGTTATGCAAAAAAAAATAACATCTGAAAACGACTGGCCTTAACTTTTTTAAATTTTAATTTAAGAAAATTGTTATGAGAAAAAATTGCAATTTTATTGCAATTTTGAAATAAATGGATGGCCTTGGGACAAGCCAAGGGACTGAGAATTCGACCTTTTAAAGAATTTGCTGAATTATTATATCAACTATAGATTTACCATATAACAAAACGGCAAACATATTTTATGCGGTACCTATATCATGATTGCCACTTATCATATCACGATCACCAATAACACAAAATGTCAAAAAACTGATTGCCAAATCAAAAATACCGTTCGGGGAATAATTTACGATCGGAAACAGAAGTTTGCTTGCGGCAAACAGCTCACTTAACACAGATTCACACAGCAAAGCAATGTCAACGGGTAAGGTCTAAGCGAAAAGAATGGGTGTGATTTCAAAGCAGGAAACCAACGACAAAGACTCCCGGGGTCTTCCAAGTGATTTCAAGCTATGAATTGTTTTGAGGATCTTCATTCCAGTCATGGAAAAGCGTCCTCTTCACATTCCAGAAACCCCGCCATTGTTCTGAAGAGGTGTTCTTCGACGCTGGCAAAACTTCTGTGTAAGCTTTTACATCTATCCTATTCTTCTGGGCTTGTTCCGAGCAGTTGGAAAACAGCATTTGTTCAGCCTATCCCAAAAAAAGGCGAATCTGCTTCACCCTCTAATTACCGACCAATTGCACTTAGGCACCTTCTTTCCAAGGTCATTGTAAGATTAATTAGTTCATAATATAATTTTGTACAGTTGAATGTAAGACTAATTGTACAGTCTGCCCTGTCATCTGGCAATGCCTCTTTTTTCATTACCGATGTTCAAGACATCGAAGAGGATAAGCACACCGATGACAAGTCAGTCTGATGGAAGAATTATTGTAAAGAAGATCTTAAAGTAATAAAATGAAACATGGTGTCAGATGTTAAAATACCAAAAGTAAAAATTATAATAATTCTGTAAAAATTATAAAGTGAAAATGGCGGAACAATCTTTGCGAGGCCCCAGTGAAATGAATTTCGATGAGCCTGCTAAAAACTGGCCCATGTGGAAACAAAAATTCGAAATATTTCTGACTGCGGCAAATAAAAATGGAGAAGGAGAACCTTTAAAAGTAGCCCTTTTTCTTCACCATATAGGAGAAAGAGGAATTGAAATTTTTAATGCACTTGCGCTTCCTGATGAACAGAGAACATTAGAAATAGTAATGACGCGATTTGAAAATTATTGCATTCAAAGGCGTAACACTGTAATGGAGACCTTCAAATTTGGCTCTTTAACTCAGAAACAGGATCAATCATTCGTAGAGTTTGAAACAGAAGTACGAAATCAAGCTAAATTTTGTGAATTCATTTGCTCAGCTGAAGGATGTGAACAATCATATGTTGACCGAATGATAAAAGACAAACTTATTCTTGGATTGGAAAATAAAAAATTGCGGTCGAAGTTACTGGAGTCAAGTCAGGATACCCTCGAGCAAATCATAGAAAAGTGTAAAATTGCTGAGCTATCCGAAACAAATAAAAAAATACTTAACACCGAAGAAGATGTCGTCAAAATTGAAGCCATACAAAGATTTACATCCAATAAAGCTAAGCAGCCATATGTAAATCGACAGAAGAACATACAAATATGTGAGCGATGTGGAATGACGTCATCAGTTCAACATGGTAAATACTGTCCAGCATTAGTGGAAGGGAGAACATGCAGAATATGTCACAAGCCTGGTCATTTTGCAGTTATGTGCAACAAGAAATACAGTGGTAGAAGATCTAATAGCAGCAATTATGTACAATCACTAAGAGGAGAAGAACGAGAACAAAGGGGTGAAGCAGTTAAATCAACTCAATCAGCAGATCAGCAACGGGTATCGGATTATCAACGGGACATACATTCAGTTAATAATAATAAGCAGTATTATGATGATGAAGGTAAACAAGATTTAAAAAAAAATAGTTATTATGGTGTTAGACACTTAAAACTAATCGAAAATTCTTCTTTTGCTCAAATTTATAACTGTAGACGTATAAGGCCGGCCGGTTGGTATGAAGAAATATTATTTAACAATGTTAAAGTCAATTTCAAATTGGATACGGGTGCTGATGTCAGTTGCTTGCCACTTAAATACATTGAAGAAATGAATTACTTTAATTTAATTGAAAAATCAAGTACGAAATTATTTGCTTATAATGATAATAAAATAAATTCTCTTGGAAAGATAACTTTGCCTTGCGTTATAAATTTAACTAAACGTATTAGGCCTATAGAATTCGAGGTAGTTGCAAGCAAATTTCAACCCATTCTGGGTCGTGCTGAATGCGAAGCATTGAACTTAATTAAGAGAGTTCAAACATTACAGTGTAGTAGAATGAGTGAGCTACCCTCCTCTAAGGATTTTTTTACAGAAAATTTCAGTGATCTTTTTGATGGCCTTGGCTGTATCCCAGGCAAATGTTCCATTCAGTTGAAGGATGGATCTGAACCGGTAGTAAATTATAAGAAGAAAATACCTTTCAGTCTTCATGATCGACTTAAAGCTCAGTTGGATATATTGGTAAACGATAAGGTAATTAGTCCAGTAGAATACCCAACAGATTGGGTAAACAATCTGCAAATTGTGGAGAAGTCGGATGGCTCTCTCCGCTTGTGCATAGATCCGCGCCCATTGAATGCATGCATTCGCCGACCACATTTTTCAATTCCAACTGCAGAGTCCATTACTAGTCGACTATCAGACAAATCAGTTTATACTGTTATGGATTTAAAAAATGGATTCTGGCAGCTGGAATTGGATGATGAAAGTTCCAATTTGACTACGTTCATAACACCTTTTGGTCGTTATAGGTGGCATAGATTGCCCTTTGGGATAAGTAGTGCTCCTGAACTATTTATGAAAAAAATGGTGCAATTGTTTGGTGATATTCCGGGGGTTGAAATTTACTTTGATGATTTGTTTATTTCTGGTAGAAACTAGGTAGAGCATGATCGAACACTTAGGAAGGTTATTGAAAGGGCTAGAGCTAACAATGTAAAATTTAACATAAATAAAATACAGTACAGACAGAACGAAGTCACATTTATGGGTCAGTCTATATCGAAAGGCAGTATAAAGCCAAATGAAAAGTACTTAGTGGCCATGAGAGAACTACCCATACCTGAAGATAAAAAAGGCGTTATGAGATTGTTAGGAGTTTGTAAATATTTGGCCAAATACATACCAAACCTATCGATCGTAACATCTAAATTGAGAGATCTTACCAAATTAGGTGCAAAATGGGAATGGACTGAAGAACACAAAAATGAGTTTAATAATTTAAAAAATAGATTTACCCAGGCACCAGTTTTGCGTATGTTCAATCCTAAGGAGCCCCTTGTTATTCAGGCTGATGCTTCCAAGGACGGAGTAGGATGTGTTTTGTTACAGGGTGGGCAGCCAATAGCTTTTGCTTCACGAAGCTTGTCGAAAAGTGAGCAAAAATGGGCCCAAATTGAAAAGGAACTGCTGACCATTGTTGTAGCTTGTGAAAAGTTTCATTTCTATGTTTATGGTCGCGAAGTTGAGATTCACTCGGATCACAAACCACTTGAGACCCTAGTGAAGAGGGAACTAGATAAAGTCACAGTTAGATTGCAGCGCATGTTTATGTTTTTGTTAAAATACCCAGGCCTTAAAATAAAATATGTTCCAGGAACTCAATTATTAATAGCAGATTGCCTTTCACGGGCGTACTTAATAGCAGCGGAGAAAGAACACACTAAGTTAAATTATGTTGTACATAGCCTTGTTAGTGAAGTATGTATGTCTGACAGAAATAAACTTAAGTATCAGGCAGCTACCAAGGAAGATGAATGTCTTAGTAACATTCTTGAATTTCATGCTGGTCATTGGCCAGATTACAAAAAACTTAGCTTAGATTGTAAAAAATTTCATAAAATAAAAGATAAGTTAAGTGTGAACGATGAACTTTTGTTTTTTGGAGATAAATTAGTTGTGCCATTGAGGCTTAGGGATCAGGTCACTAAAATGTTGCATGAATCTCATTTAGGTATAGAAAAAACACGAATGCGTGCGCGAAGATTGTTCTACTGGCCAGGCATGTCCAAAGACATTGAAGAAAGTATTCAAAGGTGCCGTATTTGTGAAAAATTTAGATACAATAATCCAAAAGAACCACTTAAACAGCATGAGTCGCCAGAGTTTGCATGGGAAAAAATTTCAATGGACATATTCGAACATGGAGGGAAATCATATTTGTGTGTAATTGATGCGTATTCCAACTGGTTGTGTGTTGAAAAGCTTCAAGATAAATCAATTGATCATGTTATAAATAAAATAGCATCCCAAATTTTTGCAAAGTTAGGTGTTCCAATTGAAATCCGATCGGATAACCAACCGTTTAACAGCCGTAGGTTCAGGGATTTTGCGGAAGAATTCAATGTGAGGCTTGTGTTCTCTAGCCCACGTTATCCTCAAAGTAATGGATTAGCAGAAAAGGGAGTAGCGATTGCTAAATTTTGAAAAAGTGCTTCGAGGAGGGTAGAGAAAAAGATTTTCAGTATCGAATTCTTGAGTATAATGCTTCGCCATTGGCAAATATGTTGCTGTCACCTGCGCAGCTTTTTATGGGCAGAGAAATAAAAACTAAAATTCCCACAACTACAAATAATTTAAAACCACATAATGTACACGCGAAAGAAGTTTCAGAACGCATAGACAGAAAAAAGGATCTTCAAGCTCATTATTATAATAGAAATTCAAAACCACTATCCAATTTGAATAAGAACGATAGAATTATGTTTAAAAAAGATGAAAAAAATTGGTTTTACGGAACTATTTCTAAAAAGTTAAATGATAGGTCATATATAATTAATGATAGTGAAGACAATAAGTTTAGACGAAATAGACGCCACATTAGATGTTCACTTAATAAAGCTCCTTTAAATTTATCAAATGAAAACATCTATACCGATAACAACAATAGTCACTGTAACGAAAATTTTGAAATGGGTAGTTCTTCCGATGAAAATAAAGAAATGGAAAGAAGTACCTCCAGTGAAAATGTTGTTGATGTCGGAATAGATATAACCGATCGGCCAAGCAATATTGTAACAAGGTCGGGAAGAGTTGTAAGAGCACCGGAGCGCTATGGTTTTTAGGTGTCTCATTAAAAATAACTTAATCAAAAACAATTTCAAATCAAAACAAAAATTACTGAATTTAAAACATTAAAAAAAAAAAAAAAAAAAAAATTATATATGTATCACCTTAATAAAAATATTATTTAAGATTAATAATACCTATTTTCTGAAATAAGCATTTTAATGTATTTGTCATCTTAAAAAAAAAAAAAAAAATAGCGTGTAAGATTAATTAGTTCATAATATAATTTTGTACAATTGAATGTAAGACTAATTGTACAGTCTGCCCTGTCATCTGGCAATGCCTCTTTTTTCATTACCGATGTTCAAGACATCGAAGAGGATAAGCACACCGATGACAAGTCAGTCTGATGGAAGAATTATTGTAAAGAAGATCTTAAAGTAATAAAATGAAACAGTCATGGAAACGATGATAAATTATCAGCTCAAGAAATATGTCGAAGATCGAAAGCTTCTTAATGACCGGAAATACGGCTTTTGCAGCAACTGCAGCACTGGTGACTTGATGGTTTATCTCACCCAACAATGGAACAAATCTTTACATCGTTTTGGACAAAGTAAGATTATTGCACTTGATATTTCTGAAGCATTTGATAAAGTTTGGCATCCTGTCCTGTTATCGAAAATGCGTGCTTTTGGTATCGTTGATACCCTTATTTGTTGGATTAGTAACTTTCTTTCGAATCGCTCTATACAAGTAGTATTAGACGGATTCAAGTCTGAAACTCACAAGATAAATGCTGGTGTGCCACAAGGTTCCGTGTTGTCTCCGATCCTCTTTCTCATTTTCATTAATGATCTCCTGTCTGCAACAACTAATTCATTAAATTGTTTCGCTGAAGATGGCACCAGATTTACATTCCTCCTCTTCGGACGTGGAACTGATCTGGCTATTATATATAAAAGTTAATATCCACGTTCTGTCTTTCCCTCTCATTGATATACTGAAATTCAAGACTAATGTTCACCGACATCTCCTTTCAAATCCTTTCCCACTTACCTAAAGCTCGCACTGTGTCTCTGACATATAAAGGGTACATAAAATCCCCTTATGTGCGCGCTAATTATAAAAAAAAAAAACCAATCTTTGTCCTGATGCACGAAACAAAACAAATAAGTTGTCAGGGTCTTATTAATCTAGGGGTAGGTTTCTGTACAGAAAGTTGCTTACGTTAAAATTATTGAGGAAGGATAAACATTGCTCAGTTCAAGTTTCGTCATAAAAATTAAACTGTTTTGGATTTGTATGAAACAACTCGAGATTTTTATCAGACCTTACATTACGCAAAACAGTGTGTCTATTAATTCTGTCAGGTAACCGATGCCATATAACCGATACGGCAAAATTTTCTTTTCGCGAAAACGTCTCTAACGAAAAAAATAATTAAAATTTTGTGGTGAAATTTTTTTTTAGCATACTTGGTAACGCTGCGCCGCCGCTGGTACGTGGCATAGTATTTTTTTGGAAAAAAATTACTTATTTTTTCCCTTATTTTTGAGCTTAAACTTCTTTTGTATCTCATTTAATAATACAAATAATTAATTTTGATAATTTCTCAATATGGTCAAAATTCTTAAACGTAAGTTTCGCAAAGCCAAGTGAATAGGTAGGCTATAGGAAATCTGTGGTCAAGGCTCTGTGGATTTTAGTTTTGGATTTTGGTTGTGTGCTGGAATCTTAGACTTGCTGCTAGGGTGCTAAATTCTTTGTTATACAAGAGCGCATAACTACAACCCCCGACCACCTCGACTACTGTACCTACTACGTAGTAAAAGACTGTAGGTACAAGTTAAAGGATATTACAAAATTTAATCTGAATTCACTTGAATGATTGTGACTCGCATTAAGTATACTCAATGTCAAAAACATCATTGTGAAACGTCATTTATATATTCCCTTTTTCCCAAACACCATTCCATTTCATTTAGAAAATCTACTTTTCTAGACTGTATTTAGATCCACACACAGAATTGATACACATGGATCATCTTAACGAAAAAAAAAGAAAAAAAATTATATCCAAATCCCAATCCATAAGCAAATCGAACAAAGTTCAATTCAATTCAATCCGTCTTTAATGGATTACTCATTCGTATATACGTTTGTATATGTTTATAGTTTCCTGTTGTCAGTGACGGCTCGTCTTGGTGCTGTCATTTTCTTAAAAATTCCACTCAGTTAAGCGTGTTCGAGATGAAAAACATTGAAAGAGCCTTGCACAATTCCATAACATAACGCAAAAATAAAAATCTACCTAATGAAGTGCAAAAGAAAATTCGAAGATAGACAACATACAAAAGTAAAAGGAGCAGGAGCAGAAGCAGGAGCATATGATGCAGTAGAAGGATTCAGTTGAAGAGTAAAGGAAAAGGATTGCGAATGCAAATGCAAAAATAAAATATCCATCAAAGTGACTACTGAGTTTTTTTTTCTAACTCGTTGTTGCATCTTTTACTTTTCTGTCAGAAGATTTGCTTACTGTTGATAATCCGTATTATATACTATATAGTTTGAATGGCATAAATCCGGTTGTATCCTTGGAAAGAAAGGAAGAAAAAAAAACGAATTTTAAGTAAGCATAACATTGCGATGTATACGTGTGCAGATAATATTGCCCAGAGATGGCAGCCAGCGCCAGCATGCGGAAGGAATATAAAAAAAATATTTTTTTTTTTGTTTGTTTAAAGAAAAATCTCTACCGATGCACCTGATGCACTCATGTGATTACCAAACAAACCTTAAGCTAGCACTAGCTGAGTAACAACAACAATAACTACAAAAGCTGATAGAAAACAAAGAAAGCGCTGCGTTTGTTCAGTTCAACATCAACAACGATGCGCTCTTCTTTTCTGAAGAAAAAAATGACACAAGCACGCAGTATGGCCATCAGGAGTTTCAAGACGATTGTTTCTTTTTTTTGTATTTTGTTGAATTTCAAAATGTCTGTGAATTTGTTTAAAAAGGAAAAATTTATTATTACTTATGAGTAAAGATGTGTGTATTGTAAAATTACTTGCCTGAGTTGTTCAAAATTTAAATAACTTTAAAGAGGTTAAACAACTCTGAAGTGTAATTAAATCAAAAATATGAAAAGGGATACAATAATTCATTGGGTTCAAGAACAGAAAATGAAGATGGCAACTAATGTTTCAAAAAATATGAATTTTAGAAATTTCAAAAACTAGAAAAAAACTAGCGTGAAAGTTTTTATATGATTACAATTCTGTTTTCAAAATATTGACTCTGCAAAAAAAAACATACGATTTTTAAATTTGACATTTCAATTGTTAACTGACATTTCAAAAGACAAAAAAAAAATTATTTGAATGAATGATAAAAGTTGGCAACACTTTTTTTACTGGCGACCATTTTAGGAGCTTTTAAGCGATTTGTGTTAAGTTTGGTTTGGCATTTCATTGAATTACCTAGCAAGGCGTAGATTCGGTGAATGAACCCAAAACAAGATGGCCGTTGATACCGATTTTGATAAGAGAATGTTGTTTACCGATAAAGCTTACTTTTGGTTGAATGAATACGTCAATAAACAAAACTGCCGTATTTGGAGTCGATCCTGAGATGTATGTTGAGACACCGTTACATCCAGAAAAACTAACTGTTTGGTGTGCTTTATGGGCTTGTGGAATCACTATCCTGGTCCTGGCCAGAATGTTACAGTCAATGGTGATCCTTATATAGTCACGATTACTGCATTTATAGTTCCTTAATTGCACAACCATGTGCACGGGATGTGGTTTCAACATGACGGTGGAATATGTCACACAACTATCCATGGCACAATTGAAGGAAGCGTTTGGTAACCGCATAGCTTTACATACGGACCCGTGAATTGGTTTCCAAGATCGTGTCAGTTAAATCCGCTAGTCTATTTTTTCAAAATGAACTACCACTAAAAGGACAGTACCTACTGGAAAAAGTGATCGAAAATACTAAGATGCATAACCTAACTTTTAGGTAAATTAAATGCAGCGGATCGGAATTCCATTAAACACCAGTTTTAAAACTGTACACTGTAACTGTTTCAGTAGGTATCTTAACTCACTTTTGAAAGACAACAATTAAAATAATATCCATTCATTTCATCTCAATTCAATTATGTGTCTCTACAAAGTAAAAAAAAATTAAATGAAATTCCTTTCATTTTATATTTTATCTTGACAAATGAATTCTCATCAAGTTGGATTTGCACAAGGTAAAGGCATAACAATCTTTACAACCAACGCAAACAAACCGGAAATTGCATCCGAAAAAAATCACAGAGCATAACGGATAAATAAGAATAAACCCCTTAGCCTCAGCATGAGCTTTCTTGGCCAAGCCAAGCCAAAAAAAACCCGCAGCCCAACTTATCCCCATCGCCATCAGCATACAGAAACATCGCATCGCATCTCACCGAAACCGGAAAGCCAACCCAAAAGATGAAAACGAATGAGAAATGAAAATCTAACCAAAAAATTCACCTGTTGTTTGCTTTTACCTACCCACAGCTACAATATTTTTCCAAAGAGAAAGTGATTCCTGGAATTCTGTTGCCTTACTTTACCTACTCTAAACATCGTCGTCGGTCGTTGGTTGTCGTTGTCTGTTGATATTTATTTTGCGGCCTTAACTGTTTCTTCCTCCATCGTCCTCATATCATATCCGTTACCTCCAAAAAAAAAAAAAAAAAAATCATAGCCCGCATATAGTCATTCTTCTTCTCTCTTGATCCTACTTTCAGCCATGCTTCCTGCTATAGTTTCTTTGATGTCCTTTTTCTTGTTTATATATATATTTTTTTTTTTAACTTTTATCCGGCAAAATAAAATATCCACCAGGCTATACATCATCATCAGCGTCAGCATCATATCGAACAGTCAAACGGAAAAGGAAAGACGGGTAGCGTTCGCCCATCAGCTACATCCGGGGGCCATAAGCATACCTATAGGTATATGTTATACTCAACAGCAAGCCACATTCCAATTCAAAAAGGAAGTGAATTTCGTCGTTGGAACGATAATGGTTTATGCCATGCCATGGTATGGAATGGTTGCTTGCTGCTTTTTGTTGTTGTTGTTGTTGTTGCAGAAATGTCCACCAAACCGCACCATGTACAAGGGAATTGGGGACACCAAAAAAAATGAATCCCTAAAAAAATATTTTCGAATTCACTTTGCAATATTTTTGCCACCGGCATGGAAGAGGAGCAGTTGTAGTAACGCAAGAAATACCAAATACAAATTTGGAAAGGACCATCGCATCGGTAAAAACAATATGGCTATATGGAGACATTTACAAAAATGTTCAGCGTTGACTAACAGAATGTAAAACTGTTCATGTTCAGTTGAGATCAAAATTTATGTTTTATCTTAGAGAGGCTTTATTATTAACACTCACTCGTGTGAGCTTGTCGAAACATTCATTGGAAATGTTGAAACTTACGTATAGCTGAAATTTTTTTGACTGCAATGTTCTCTTTAAATAAAGTCAAAATCAAGAGCCTGGTGAGAAATAAAAAAAAAAAACTTCACTTATCTCATTGCAACTTTTGAAGCTGTTTTTTTTTTTCATTTGTTGAACTCGCTGTAGGAATAAGATATTAAATGCACGACTGGGTCGCACGTTCTTGCTCCTATGTGCAATAACATCTTCGTTTTAAGGTCTGCATAGTCACAAGTAAAAATATGAAAAAAAAATTGATAATATAAGCCAAAAAAGAAGTTTAATATTAATCCTGAAGATGCCATCTCATGTACTCGTATCATAAAAATACAAATTTAAAAAAAATTAAAAAATCGTTAGAGCTGTTTTTTTTCAAAAAATACTTTTACTTTTATAAGAAAAAATTGGTACGCACATTAATTTATAGTATTCGATAACATACACTTAAAACCAAATTTAAAAAAAAAATATTTATTAGTTTTCAAAATATGTACATATTGAGTGTTCAAAAAAAATTTGATTTTTTTTTTAAATACAAAAAATATTTTTTTGAAAATTTTGATAGGCAATATTATTAAGATTGGAAAAATGTTCATCGAAATCTGTCCAATAGTTTACGAGAAAACCGAAAACCAAAAATCCGGTTCTATGGCAAGTACCGCTAATAACGGATTTTTCAAAAATATTTTTTGACTAAATTATTAAGTTTATTTGACAAATCCGATTTAAAAAATTTCACCAAAATCGTTAGGGCCGTTTTCGAAATAAAAATGTTTTGTCTAAACGGTTTGAAGAAAATCACTTCAGTAGTTTAGGCTGTAGGTCGAGGCGTCGAGGTACAGACAGACAGACATACAGAAATGCGGGACCCACTTTTTGTCTAGATACTAAAATATTGCTTAAAACAAAATTTGAAACAGTGTCGTTTAACCGAAATTTTGTTTATAAAATAAGAATTTCCAAACTCAAGAGCAAGAAAAAGTCAAAAGCAAATATCCAAAGCGCTTTCAACAGCCCAACTAGTAATTTTGGTTCAGATTTATTAATTTTAAGTGCCTTTTTCATAGAAATTGAATCGTTATTGGAGTAAATACTGATATATTTAATCGTCAGATATATTTTTTGCAGTAAGTGCTCATATAAAATGTTCCCCAAATATCGTTATTGGAGTAAACGCTGCTATAATCTATAATCACTTAAACACATTCCATTGACACCAATATCGAAGTAAACGCTGCTATTATTATTACTCAGATATCGTTATTGGAGTTAACGCTGATATAATGCATTTCCCATATATTAATTGGAGTTTTTGCTCCTGTAAGCATGAAAGCATTGCACTTATTTAATTAAATATGTATGTTGATAACTATATTTTCGACCACTCTTAATTACGCCATTTTGCACCAAAGTTTACCACCCAATGAGGCTGGTAGCCGATCAGACAGACAGACGGACAGAATTTTGAGACCCTGTTTTTTGTGTTTCCCATCATAACAATTTGAAGTTTGATCAAAATCTCGAGTTCGATTTATTTTTACGAATACAATACGCCCCCTATGGGATCTACAAGTAGAAATCTTATCATATGTTTACACTGCGTATTACAACGAAATTGGCTTTAATATATACTCGTATTTTGTTTACATATTTGTAAAAGGAAATATTGTTTCATATTTATTTTTTTTTTCCCGGAAAATTAATGAAAATTTAAATCTGTTGTTTGAGTTTAATGGAAATGCATCTTCTCTTCATTTTTTTCTTACTTTATAAATAACTTATAATGGAATGAATTAACTGTATGCACGTGCAGTGGCGCGCAATGGCGGTGGATGGAATATAAACAAAACAGAGTATGAATCAACACGAAAATACTCTTTTCCGTCAAAGTTATCATATTAATCGAATTTCATTCTCTTCAGTTATTTGAAAAAATTAAGTAAGTATAAATTTCAGTGGAGAGTTATATTTTGAAAGAATATTTTTTTACCTTACATCAGCGAAAGGATGTATCCTTTTGATTAACGGAGTTATAGTTAAAGTAAAATCAATCAATTTTTCGGAAAGAAATTAACAATTTATTAGAAATATTTTTTGTATGTAAAAATGTACATGAGGCCATGAGAGCAATAGTGGCGTAACCCATAAAATTCACTTTAGAGCTACGAGAGATTTAAGAAACAGGGTTTCTTTAAACATTTCTTATATTTTCCCTTTGACATTTTTGATTATCTAAAAACGTGGAAGAGTTTGAAAAAAGAAATAATTTGTAGGGCAAGCTTTATTTTAAATTCAACATTATTTTGGAAAAAAAGTAGGTTACGCCAAAAAGGAAAGGTTACGTCAAATTTATTGTATTTTTTTTTTCTTTCATAGTTTATAATTAACAATAAAAAAATATACATATGTACATTTTTACTTATTTTTTAATAATTTTATTCCTCGTCTGATAAAACGTCAAATAATTCAATTGGAACACCTTTTGACGTTTTTAAATTATTATAAAGTGATAGATTGGTGGTATAAATTGAAGCAGTTCTATTAAGTCTTTCTTTTTTATCATTTATTTTAGGTTCCTCAAGCTGGTTGAGACTTATAATATCCACGGATTGTCTTTTTTTACATTTACCGCTTCGAGTAAAACATCAATTTCATTGGAATAAATATAAAAAATTGAAATGTTTTATTTTTTTCGAAATGTAACCACTGAATAAGCCATTCAACCTTGGAATTGGAAATGAACATTTTCCTGTTTGTGATATTTTCTTCCAGACTTTGTGGGAAAAAATCAGATGAAGTCATATTCACAACTCCAAATGCTTTTCTCTTTCTGGCCGAGGAAATGACAATCATTTGGGACGAAGATATTCTTATAAATTTTTTTGTTCTTCTCTATTACACCAAAATCTTGGCCACATGGCAAATAGGAATAGCCACTAACTAAAAATGTATGGTCCATTTCTTCAACCATAAAATCGCGATGGGATACCAAAAATTGGCACAACACTGAAAGTTTTATATTTCTATTTTGGCTCCACATTGGGCAGAATACATAATAATTTTTGTAGGCCATCCTATGCACGTTTTTTAAATAATGCTGTAGACTCATCCCAAACATACATGTGAACTTTTTCACTGCCCATATTATGTATGTATACCAAAGCAAAAGATCACAATCTATACCGAAGCAAATACTTTCTGAGAGAAGTATGAAGGTTACGCATCTTTTGCACTCAAACTATGATCAAATTATAAAATGCAATAACACTTTTTGAGTGCCATCTGGTTTTGAGTGTAGATAGCTGCATAAAACTATTTTGTGTTAAAATAGATATATTAAGAGAAAAATTTTCATGAAAAACTCATTTTTGAAAAAAAGTGGGTTACGCCCACCGATGCCAACCTAGGCTTTTTTATGCCTTTTAGGCATTATTTCATTATCTAAGGCTTAAAGGCTTATTTTTTCTTCAAAAGGCATCTTTTTTATCAATTTTTTTTATTTTTTTTTTTAATTCAACATCCTGACTTTTATTTTACGCAAGGTGAAAAAGAATTTTAAATGTAACCTCGGTCTTAAAGATAGTGGTGGATTACCCTTAACATTTAGGGGGATGAAAAATAGATGTTACCCGATTCTCAGACCCACCCAATATGCACACAAAATTTCATGAGAATCGGTAAAGCCGTTTCGGAGGAGTTTAACCACAAACACCGCGACATGAGAATTTTATATATTAGATATTTAATTGTTTTTTAAAATGAAATAAAAATGTTTTTGTTATATTTTTATATTTGTGTTTAATTTTTTATCTGTTGTCAGTTTTTACCAAAAAAATATTTTAGGCATTATTTTATTGAAAAAGGCATTTTTTTCAATGTAAGGCACTTTTTTGTCAAAAGTGGTGGGCAACGCTGGTTACGCCACTATTGCACTGACGGCCTCACATACCTACCGAATTTGCAGATTTTCATGCATTCTTTTTAAATATAATTTTGGTCTTCAATCAAATTTCTTTTGGTATTGATTTGATTTCATATTCTAGAAGGGTGAATCTCGTTTTAAAAGAATTTGACTGCCTTATTAGTAAAGTAGAGTTCAGTATTTGGACTCAACCTGCAGAGACTGGCAGACAGGTGCTATAACAAACACTTTTTTGTTTTGAAGTATTTTGCGGGTTCCAATGAATTTTTAAAAAGAAATGTATTTAAATATGTACATGGAACAATCCATGGTGCATGTCAAAACAAAATTTTCAAAAAGAAATTGTTGAGAAATAAAATTTTGTTCTCTGCAAAAAATGACTTAAGGGAATTTTTATGGGAACGCGATGAAAATTGTAAGGAAAATAAATTATGAAAAAAAGTTTTGTTAAAAAAAAATGGATTTTTAGAAGCCGTAGTAAAATTTGTAAAAAAAATTAAATTGGTTACAAAAATTAAAAAATTCATTCAAAAAAATGTTTGAGTCGCAAAAATAAGAACTGGCACAGAAATCTTTAAAAAAAATTCGGTCAAAAATAATTTATAAAAAAAAACTTCAAGGGTACCTTTTTTCAATATATTTTTAGTATTATTGATATTAGTTCTAAGATATATTCTTTTTAAAATAATCCGAAAGTTTTCTGAAATTCCGTTCAGGTTTTCAATCCAATTTCTTTATAGAATTAATACAAAAAAAAACTATTGTTTTTTAACAGTTTTTTGTCTTTGCAGACGTGTGTATACATATCTCGAAACTGGCTCTAACGATTTTGATAAAATTTTATCTCTGGATCTTTGTAAGTAAATAAAATTATTTGATCATATTTTTTTTTTTCTAAATTATGATCCAAAAAAACTTTAAACAGAAAACAGGACATTTGAAAAAAAAAATTCTCAATTTTTATTTTTTGAAAAAAAGAGCACAATTTTAAAATTTAAAAAAAAAATTAATTTTTTTAATACATCAGAGATGCCACTTTAAGCTTTGAGCTGAAAATGCTTTTTTGGTACATTTTGTGTATTTCAAAGAATAATGTATGTGTATTTCTTAAATGAAAAGATAAAAAGCCTACGACTAATAATCTTTGTGTTGTACATATGTATGTCCATCAACTCCAACTGTGAGCAAAATTTCATCCATTAAAAATCGTTTGCCCAACTTTCTCTAGCCAGCCAGATATACTCCTTTCCTCCTTCGATTCGATTATAACTCTGCATTATATTCTGCAACCGATAAATAACAGATTATTTGTCTGCATATATGCATTGCACGAGTATAATATTTATTTAATTCTTTTGAAAGTGGATTTTCGGCAATATTTGGATTATATCCCTCATCAATGGACTTGCAACATGTGAAAATATCCTCTCTTTTATTTTTCCTTTACAACAACAAAAACTCTCAGCTGTGAAATGGAAATAAATCAGAAAGGAGATTAATGTTTATATTTATCTTAACAACAAACAAACGCAAAAAAAAGGATATTTCTTTGAAATCGTTTTGTGACTCTGTGAAAGAGAAGCAAGCCTTGTTGACTGTTTCCATCGTATATTTCCCTTTAGGTTAAAAAAAAATCCTTTTACACATTCAACAACAATAGACAAACGCATATGATCTATACAATGCACTTGCACCGAACCAAACGTTGCACAGAAAGTTTGCCAGAAACCGTTATACCGCACAAATCAAACAAACTGGCAAACGATTAAATTTTGGTAACAAAAGAATACCATAATATCCTTGAAGGGATTTTCTCGTTCCTTTTACGATTTTTATTTAATTTTTGTTATAGTTTTTTTTTATTTTTTTATTTTTATTTGAAAAACATTTCCGCACAAAATTTTCACCGAAATTGAAATTGAACTGTAGAAGGAAAGGATACAAAAGTGCTGAGAGTGGGTGAAAAAGGTCCTTTTGTACACCTATAGACCTACATACATACATGAATATAGTAGAAAAACCCACAAGGACGAAATCGGAGCCTGATATGCATAAAAAAAAAACTCAATGAAATTATCGTTTTTCTAAAGGTATGCGCTCCACTCCTGTGTTTCGTATACACATATACATATGTATGTGTATGTGTATGATATATTGAAAAAGATTTTTGAGGTATGAAATGTAATTCTACTCACGGTGGCGATTGATCACATATCGTAATTGGCGTGAAAATCAATCGGCAGCGAATGCATGATGCAAATCACATCAGGCATGTCCTGGTTCCCGGTTCCCGGTTTTATGTAAACGTATCTCGTTAAAGGATGATAGTAAAATAGATCTGTACCTAGAGTAATGGTGTGTTGAGTGCAAAGTACGCGCCAACCAGATGAAGTTGGAAGGGGGAAGAGGGCAAATCAATGCACAAGTAACGCTTGTTCAATGTTCATCGCAAATATTTGCATAATCCTCCCAGGATTCATTGAAAGGATAAAAAAAAAATTAAAAAAAAAAATAAAAATCTGCACAAGGACCCAAAGAAATGTTGGAAAATAAATGATAAAAACAAAATAAAAAATATTTAAGAAGATTTATTGCTGGATGGATAGTTGGTTTGGTTGTTATAAGGATGAACATCAAAATCCTGGGATATATAAAGTTTGCTTTGCTATTTGCTACAACAAGGATATATACATTTATACACATTCGAAGGGATTTTTGTGTACACACTCAGAGTATTTTTTTGGTTTGTTTCTTCGCTAAATAAAAGCAAAGAAGCTGCTCTGAAAAAATTGCAGAGAAAACGTGTCTTTCTATGCGCGACTTAAGGACTTTAGCAACAAAATAACGTTTGTGACTTGGCATATTTGATAAGATATACACAGGACTTTTATATATATGCATATCCTTTAAAGAACAATTGCTAGAAGCAAAATTTACATATACGTAGTTGGCTTTGTATTACATATGCATTGCATATACCTATTGTCTTATGGGAAAAACCGAACGTGCGTATAATATTGGTTTTCACTTAGTTATAATGTGCGGGTTTGGATACAAACAAAATGCCATAGTGGCTTGGGGTATTTGTGTATTTGTTTATATTTGTACGAAAAATAAGTGAAATTTGATATGAATAATGTCAATATTTATAGATTTGAAATAGATATAAGTAGATATGGGAAACTGCAATGTTTGCTAGGAATATAAAAAAAAATAATACAAGTATGAAAAGATTTAAACATCAAATATACATAAATTCAAAACGTTCTCCGTATTGAAAACATATTATTTTTGTTGTTTTGATTTTGAATTCCTTATACCTGTATATTCCGTTGGAGCAAATCTCTTATAGAAAAAATAAAACTTCAATAAACTGATAAATCAGACACCAGGAGTATTGCGTTTTGTTTTTCTTATTTATGTGATTTATCTTCTTTTTCCGGTAAATACTCGGTGACAGGTGTTTTTCTGGAAGCTTGGTTAATCAACGATTTTTGTTCCAAATTCTAATTGCCTGTCCTGTTTAAGATGAAGGACTTGAAATTGCCAAGAACCGGGGAAAAATGCAAAATCTCAACAATAAATGAAAATTAGTTTTTTGGAACCATAGTCAAGTCCAAATTCAGCAAAATCAGTATTAGATAGACTCAAGTCTGAAAACCACAAAATAAATGCTGGTGTTCCACAGGGTTCCGTTTTGTCTCCGACCCTCTTTCTCATTTTTATTAATGATCTCCTGTCTGCAACTACTAATCCATTAAATTGTTTCGCTGACGATAGCACCCTTAGCATTTCATATTCGTTTCCAGATTCACATCCCTGCTGTTTGGACGTGGAACTGAAATGGCTAAATATGATAAGTACATTAAATTCCGACTTAGACAGGAATTAAGAAATCGCGTAGAATTTAATACATCGAAAACTCAATGCTGCGTTCTGTCATTAATGCGAGACGTACCCTCCCTGCCATTATCTATGCATCTTGCATCGAAGAAACTAATCAGCTTGCGATTTTAGGTAAGTGTATCACAAACCATCTTTTGTGGAATGATCAGATACTTAACGTCGCCAAAAAAGCCGCAAGATGTTTAGGTTTCCTTTGTACATGCAAGAAATTCTTTCCTCCTTCTGATCCGGCTATTATCTATAAAAGTTATATGCGTCCAAAGCTTGAGTATAACTCCCATCTCTGGGCTGGTGCTTCAGCAACTTTCTTAAGCCTCTTGGACAACATACAAAGACGAGTCTTCAAAATGAAGGAGATAGGAACATCATCGATACTTTTACGTCACTCGAACACCGACGTAACGTTTCCTGTCTCTCACTCTTTTATCGTCACTTTTACGATAAGTGCTCAGATGAAATAGCCAGTTGTATTCCTCCCCTTAAACGTTTAACCGTAATACTTGCGCTTCCAGGAATGCTCATCAGTTTACTCTTGAACACAGTTTCGGTCGTACTGTCAGAGATTCGTTTTTTAGCCGTACTACGCGAATGTGGAATACCCTCCCACGCTCTGTCTTTCCCTCTCATTGTGATGCGACGAAACTCAAGATTAATGGTCACCGACATCTCCTTTCAAATCCCCTCCTACTTAGCTTAAGCTCGCCCTGTGTCTCTGTCATATAAAGGGTATATAAAATCCCCTTGAGTGCGTGCTAATTATAAAAAAAAGCTGAACCCTGAACAGTGAAAAAATAGAAATCTTAGAGGGATTCTAACTCGGGACATCGTACATCGTAGAGTCATTCTTTGTTAAAGTGCTTATATAGTTCTTCCGATTGAAATAAAAATGCCTAAAAATGCCTCAATAAGAATATCGTCATTGGAGCAAACGCTGATATAACGCTTAGCTCAGATATTAATTATATTATTTACTCCAATCGCAATTGTTTAATCAAATATTGTGAGCGTTATATCTTCTAATACATTTTTAAGTTTTTATGACGCCATTTTAGTTAAATTATTTTGACTCTGAAAATTTACTTGTTAACGTGCAAGGATTTTCGGTTCGACAGGACCTGCGTTGCATTCCCACACGATCCTAGTTTTTTATTTTCAACCACTCCTATAAAATCTCTTTAATTTACTTCATAAAGGTACAATAGGAGTATTATACAATATTGTTATGATTGCGAGATTTTGTTATCGGTAGCTTCTTTGGATGAATATAGGAGCAAAATTGTTAGTTGGGAATTCATGTTGAACTTCCTTTAGAACCTTTTTTTTACTATTTTATCTTTAAATTTTCTTGCACTGTTTAAGTAATTTTTAAAAATAAATCTTTTTTTATTTTTCTTATTATAATTAGCTAAAACCAAAGAAACTCAAAAACTATATAAAAATGCACACACATCAGAGTTTACTCCAATTAGTATATCCGAGAAATGATTTTACCAGCTTTCACTCCAATAAAGCTATCTGTGGAATAATTATATTAGTATTTACTCCAATAACGACATCTGAGTAATGTCTTATATCAGTGTTCACTCGAATAACCGTTTTGTTATCGGAAACAAAAATTCCTTGCCAAAGAAGTATCAGAGGAAATAATCAAGGGGTTGGCCGTGGCGCGATGGTATACGTGGTCGCCTGTCAACCTCACAGGTCACAGGTTCAATCCCTGCCGTAGTTCTATGTCATGTTTTTATTCCATTATCATTGATCATTGTTGGGCCGCTGGTTTTCTCTTTACGCATGTTGTTCAGGCATAACACTAACAACATGTGATTGAGTAAATACTAGTATGCCCAACAAATATGACAATGAACAAAATAATTCGAATTATAAAGGGACATTGATAGAAGACATGGCATTTCTCCGCTTTAGCCCAGCCGCCAACAAAAAAAATCAAATTAATATCTTTTCTAACAATCATTTTACTTTCATTCAGAAGGACTCATATGCACTTACAGTTAAAAAGTCTATTTTCTTATTTCTTAATTTCACTGAAACCGCTCAATGTCTCAGAAAACTACTCAAACACTTTAGATGAAATTTATAAAGAAAATTTAATATTAAATTTTTTTAAATCCATTTTTCTAATTTCTCGGTTTTTCTGAAACGTCTCTTTTGATTTTGATGAAATTTTATATTCGAAAACTCAGGGACCCCAAAAAGGGCAAACAAATTCAAAAACCTTATTCGTGGGGTGAAAGATTTGCGACTGAATGTGCAGAGAAGTGAAAGCAATTCAACATTAGATACCTAATGGAATAACAGTCAAATTCCATATATATTAAAACGTTAGATAAAGTTCCGTTCTGGCAATAAATTCCACATTTCACAGAACAATTTATTTCCGAACTTGACACCATTTTATTGACAAAGGAACTTTTCTACTTGTCCCAAATGTCAAAATCAAGAAAACCGACTTTTATCAGTGTTACACGCACATCAACAATTAAATCCACTTTCCATTGTCAATTCCAATCCATTTGTCTTTTTCTTCGTAATTTCTCTTACATACCATCATTAACATCGTAAAGTGATTTAGAAAATTTCAATCTCATATAGCCTCCTACTGTCAGGATTTCCTGCATTTCAGTAACATTTATATTCATTTGTGTTTCGCTTCGATGAATTAAAAACAAAACACACCCAGAGACACATATTTGTATGGAAATACATAAAAAAAAAGAAGAAAAACATTCGATGTAGTTAGCACCCACAAACATTTCGGTTCCGAGCACTATATACACCAAAACTACAGCTATATACAATACATAGATTCCAAAATCACTAACTTACCCACAAATCCCTGAACCACTCCATCATTTTGGAATCCTTCTCTCCTAAATGCTCCAGATGCTGAACTTCTCTATATCTGCTCGATTTGTATCCTTAATGAATGCATCATCTAGTGACAAGACAAGCATCATGCTTCAGCTTCAGCTAAGAGGAAGTTCGTTCGTCTTCTGCATGGTTTTGCTTCTGCTTCTGCTTTTCTGTGATAGTTGGCTCGAAACACCAGTAAACAACGATGTGTCTCTGTCGGTGATGAAAGTTTCTGGCCGAAGCCAAAGAGTATACGAAAGTTGAGTGTGTGAAAACAAAATCGGTGAAAGAGTTTTGCACACTCTCTCCCGAAACCGAAGAAAAGATAAATGAGATTCGTGTGTGCGGATGAGGAGCTGCTAAAGAGGAAGGAAGTCCGATTAATCAAATGGTTGAGTTATATAAGGATGGCGGAAACATGTGTTTGTTATTATTTAATTTTGAGTTCTCCCACCAGGGGGACACATGCATGAATTGGGCTTTGGACAGTCCTTATGGATTATGTACAAAAACAAAAAACCACGTCCGGTCTTCTTCTGGAATCATAAGCTGTCCACAGTTTACTATTTTTTTTTTTTTTTTTTTTTTTTGTGGAACAAATGTGCCCTTAAACATTGTGGGAAGCTATAAGACATTGATTTCTATACTACAGAGACAGACTGCCGTCTCAGCAAATTACATTAAATAAATTTCCTCAACCAATATCCAAAACGGTACTTACCTAAGGATGCCTTGAATCCGCATTTATGGTGACATTAAGGACACTGCTGATGCTGACATTCACATTACCAAGTTATTGAGGGGAGATTGAATTTAGGAACGATGCAATGGCGGCTACGACGAAGGTGGCGGCGGCGATGGCTTGTCGTTCTATACTTCTCTCTCCTTCTGTATCTTCCTCTATTTCCAGGTGTAATCAATGAGGAAATGTCACAGTCTCATTATGGACAACAGCTCAAAATGTCATCTCCTTTAATAGAGATTTGCGGGTTAAACGAAGAGAATGTCGGCATGAGTGAGCATGCAGTTGTCCCTAATTCTTATCCCCATATATGTGCTGCTGCTACTGCAAGGATGCTTCTGATGTGTATATACTACGTTCACAGTGGTGCATAGAGGAGGTATAGATGATGCAGCAATGTCGAACGTGATGTACTACTACCTTAGTCCTGTTCCTTCTACCTTGTTTCTTTGTAGCTTGAAATATGAGTGCCATATATATCTTAAGAGGAATTTGTATGTGTGTTGGTATAGTTTGGTTGAATTGAGATTTTCAATGGCTGGCGGGAGGAGACTGAGGTGAAAAATCTATTTTTGATTTCTAAACTGGTTGCTGTTGCCACAGCAGCCATCAGCCAGTTCTAGAATGTGCAACTAATGAGCATGGATTAGGGGAGGACAAGATGTTATTTCCAATATAGACTTATAGGCTTTACTTACCTATCCAGTTATTCCCTCTTCTCGATTGAATAGGGAACGATAAAGTCTCCATATAGATGCTCTAGGTTATTGGGCCACATCGTTGAAATAGACTCAGTATGTACAATATATTAGGTCAATTGATCTGATGTCAATATAAACACAGAGCTATTTTTGAAATGGTGGTGTTTTAAAGCTTATTTAAGGCTGTAAGGGTTTTGGAAGAGCTAGAAATACACATATGTAATGATCAAATTTGTTTATATAAAGGATTTAGGACCTTCAACAAAAAAAAACAGTAGGGTGGTCCTTATTATGAAAAAAATGTAATCTCATGATCCATGGGGTTCATTCGATTTGAAATAATTCAAAAATAACTTGTTGCTATGTTAAAATACTTACGATTGGAATAAACAAAAAAAAATTGAATCAAATGTCATCAGACTAATATAGATAACTATCATCCTCCCCTGGGTATTTTTCTTGACTTGAGCAGTCATCGAACTGAAAATAGCAACTCTTACGATTGCTCGTATACTTTTGACTTCAAAAAGGCAGATTTTCGTTTGCTCTCTGAAAATTTAACTAGGTCTGATATTGTTGGTCAGATATCCGCTTCTTCTAATATTGACGATGCCGTTTCGATTTTCTATAATATTTTTAACGCTTGTGTGAAAAATACTGTTCCATTAAAATTTATATTTGCAACGCTTTTGCGAATAATTTTCGTAACTCCTTCGTTGAGGCACCTGTTGTTGTTGATGAAGAATATTTTAAAAACTTCCAAATCTATGCCCAAACAAATTGTAATAGTATTTCTCTGCGTGAAAACACTATTCTAGAATATCTTTCTTCATTGAAAGATGACTACTCTTCTGGCCCTGATGGCATTCCCCCAATAGTAATACAAAATTGTAGACATATTTAGTTCAACTCCTTAAACTTTTGTTTGAGCTTCCTATTAAATCAGGCAAATTTCCTTGCTCTTGGAAAAAATCATTTTTAACTCACGTTTTTAAAAAAGGCGAAAAGATTGATATAAAAAATTATCGGCCTATATCGAAATTATCTTGTATCCCAAAGCTCTTTGAAAAAGTTGTTTGTGAAAGCCCATCCTTTCATAGCAGGAATTTAATTAGTTAAAAACAGCATGTATTTGTACAAAAAAGATCAACAGTAACAAATCTTCTTTCTTTCGTGCACAAATGCTCGAATGCCTTGGAAAGCGAAAGTGAAACTGACTGTATATATACCGATTTTTCTTAGGCATTTGATCAATTGAGCCACAATATTATTTTGTTCAAACTAAGAGCTTTTGGTTTCCCACCCTTTTTTATAACATGGATTAAATCTTATCTTGAAAAAAGGTACTATCAGCTGAAATTCCGCAATAGTCTTTTTAGTCCATTCATTGCCCATTCCGGCGTACATCAGGGAAGCCACCTTGGCCCTTTTCTGTTCATTCTTGCAATGATTAATAAATAATTATTATTATTATTCAATAATGACCTTATATTTATTCATCAACTCATTAATGGTCAAATCGATGCTTCCGATTTGTTAGCTTGCATCGGCATTAACTACCGCGGATGATCTCACCACCTGCGAAGATTTGAACTTTTACACGTTGATTTCCATAGAACCAACTATGGCTTGCATGAACCTTTGAACCGTATGTGCAGGCTTTTTAATTTAAACAATTTATCTATCGATTTCAACATGAGTAAATTAAAACTAAAAACTTTGTTTGGACCAGTGCTCCTCGGTAGTGATATTGTTTTATTTTAACAATAGATATCCCGAATGTCTAGTATTTTGTATAATTTTGTCTTATTTTGTATACTTTTGAATTTTGTAATTAGATATTTTTATGTATATGTTGCATGTGTTAGTTTTCATTATATTTACTAACCACTAACACATGTACTTATGATGAGTTGTAGCTTGCTCTAAGCTCACTACAGCAAAGAATATGAAGTGTACAAAAAAAAATTAAAAAGCCATTTGATGAGTGTATCCAAAAAATATGAATTTCGGAAAAAAAAAGTATTTTCTAAAGTATTTTTTCTTAATTTTTTTTAGAAAAAGAAAACTGATTTGCAAAACTTTACTAAATATGTTTTTTAAGAATTTTGAGACAAATAATTGGTAATGCTTATTTTTAGTATTTAATACTATTTAATCTTAAAAAATAAATATCAAAAAAATACATAAGGGCGTCTTTAAACTACATGTTGATTTTTTTTAATATGGAAAAAAAATTTGAAAAATTTTAACAATAGGTACCTACATATTTTTAAATATTTTTTTACAAATTTTGATTGCAATCGACCAGCCATTTGTGAGAGAAAAGAGAACAAAAACTAACATAAAAAAAAAATTCATCGAAGTGATAAAGAGGCGTTTTGGAGATAGATAAATTAAACTGTCTTAAGGGTTATATTATAGCAGCTACCCTTATTTTTGTTGCTAAACGAAATCAATTTCATCCATAGTTCCAAGATTGAAGAAGAAAGAAATTTCAAGGTACCGAAAGAGAGACAGAATTGCGGTACCTACTCTTTCGCAACCACAATTTCAGACCTGTTTTGATAAATGATAGTTCATTCGATTCTACACTAAAAGGGCATAAAAATTGCAACAAATCCAAAATGAAAATGTTGCTTAAAACGATTTAAAAATCGAAAAGTACGGAAAAATCACATTTCGAAACTAAAAAAAAAACACTGAAATTGGTCGAAATTAGCTGAAGCCAGGAAACATTAAAAAAAACTGTCGAAAAACCGGCTTCAATAGAAACTTTGAGGAACTATTATAGTTTCAAATTCCCAAAATATGATTAATTCATGTCAAACCTACAACCGTTACTAGGTCACTTAAAAAGTAATTTTCCACTGAAACACAGCATGATTTGTAGGGCGTTTTAAAATTCAAATATTTTAATAAAACATGAGTCAATTAAAAACATTATGTGGGAGAATAATTCTCGCTCTTTCTTTTGTGTTGTTTAAATGTCAGTCACAGTCAAATATCATATTGTTTATAATTATACTCTTATAAGTTTTAATGAGTGAGTTGTAATTGTTCGTTGAGCTTATTATCTCTTGTTTACAATCTGTAAATAATAATTTATCTTATATATCTTCATATTAAATATGCAGGACAGCAAAGAATTATCATAAATGTCATGTATAGGAAAACATAATATCAATCAGTTGTTAAGGGACAATGTCTGAAATGTCATTAATTTATTACCAAAGTTGATGAATGCATGTTCCAACATCTTATTTGCTTTTCAATATCAATTTAATGAAAATTAATTCATTATTTTTATTGGATTGTTTTTTTAAATCGCCATACGAATATTGTATTTATAGTTGGAACATTAAGTTTGAACACTTATACAGAGTGTGAGCATAGGTCAAGTTTGGACGAAGACAAAAGTAAAAAACCTTAAGGGAGGGAATATTTGTTCCCCGTTTAGGTAGGAGTTTCAGTTTCCTGAAAAATGACAGAATGGAAAAAATAATGAAAATGAACATCCACAATTTTGTGATTCAACTTTCTTTAAGTCAAAAAAAAATAACCTTAGCTACCTGTCAAGTAACCGTAACGAAAAAACATCTTTTTGTCGAAAATGGCTTCAACGATTTTGATGAAATATTTTCTGTGAATTTTGTAAGTAATTAAAATTATTTGATTGCAAAATAAATTTTCAAAAAACCTTTGATTTTTTGTTTTTGTCATAAAAAGTTTCACAGTAGGTATATAACCTTGACAATATTGCATATCAAAAAAAATATACTTTTTGTATTTTTGTAAAAATCATTTTTTATTTTTAGTTGTTGAAAACTCAATATTTTGAAAACGCGTGGAGTTTTTTTATAAATTTTGTTTTTAAGTGAACATTATTTAATTATGTAAGTATATTGTTTTATAAAACAACAATTTTTGAAAAAAATCGATGACGATTAGAATTTTTTTCAATTTTTTTTATTTTTTCGTTACATCAGATGGTATCTTCAGCTTAAAACTTCTTTATTTGCTTAAAGAAGCGTTTTTTGATATCTGTTATGGTTTTCGTATTTCAAAAGTTATAACAAACAATTTAAACATGGCTTCCACCCTTTATAAGTAAAAACGGGGGGAGGGGGGACTAAATAAGAGTGTTCTGTTGATATACATTTAAAATTTTAAATTGTTTTCAATGTAATTCCAAAAATGTCAAATCTTTTTTCGCAAATTAATGCACACTAGGTGGCATACCTATACTCATTTTTTTTCAAAAAATTATTGAAATCAATTTTTAATTTTTCATTGAATTTGAAACAAATTTATTTGAATAATTTTATGATAAATACATATATTGAATTTGAAATACTCTGGGTACTATACAGATTTTTGAAAATTATCAATTATCAAAATCAAAGACTGCGATAAAAAATTTAAGAAGTAAAAATTTTTTCAAACTTTATTTTTTTTTCCAAATTGCATCTAATTAACTAATTTTTTGGAAAATTGAAATTCTTATGAAAATCAAAACCAACCTAACCGATAAGTTGCTGATATTTGTAGTTTTTGAAGCAAACCCTTACTCAATAAAAAAATTTGATGTAATAATTCTAGAACTAAATTACCTTTAGGATGTTGAAATCAAAAACTGTAACAAAGTCAAAAGAAAAATTACTTAAAAAAATGCATCCTGCTGTTGGACAGGATGGAATCAAAAATAGTTTTTTTTTCAAACACTATAAACTATTTCATCTGATTTGAAAACGGAAACTAGTGCTTTGATCACATTTATTTATTTATCTTAACAGTATTTTGAGAAATTAGAACTTTGATGAAATTTTTTAATAGTTCAATGCTGTTCAATCCAATCGGTTAAAAATTAATTAAAAATTCATAATTGTTACAACTGAACAAACTTTATTAATATTTCGTGGACAAGGTCACAGGGAAAACGTAAACAAATAATCAATTAAGTTTTTCCTCACAAATTGACGCGACTCCGCAGACTGTTTAGCCTGAAACAATCAGCTCAAATGAAAACCATGTAATCAATCAATTAATCAATCAATCAATTTTCTAACATTAAACCGAAATTACTTATCAATAAATGAATCATTAACCAAAACATAAATCCATGTAATAAATTTCAAATGACTCATCTATTAGAGAGATATACCCAAACAAAGAAAGACTTTTTTTTTTATCGACCACATTTCAATAAAAATAAAATCTCAAATACCTAAAAGTACAATGTATATCTACCTTTCAAAAACCGCCCCTCCCCACATTCAACCAATTCCTTTTTAAAAAACATCCCATATAACAGTTCCATCTCATTGCGCCTCTCACATTGTGAATTATTCTACAAAATTGAACATTACCTCTGTGTAGATAAAAATAAAGAAGAAAAAAAAATCCATTCAATTGAGCACATGTGCGCAACCATGTTAAAACCATAAAAAAAAAAACGAACCCTTCTTCCGGAACTATACTACTCCTTCGGGTCGGTAGGTTTTTAATTTATTGAAATTGAAAATATTCCCCGCCGTTGCCATTTTCTGTAGGTAATATTGAAAAAAATATAAAATGTCTTCCCACAAAAGAAAAGAGCTTCCTGGGCAAAAAAAAAAACCTTTCGAAAATTGAACTTATAGACCTCTTGCTAATATGCGTTTGAATGTTTTCTTCCCTTTTATTACAAAATCACATGCAATATACCTCCCCCCCAAGAATATGAAGACCTTCTTATAGAGGAATCCAATAACAATCATTCGGCAGTTCTTCGAATCTGACCCGATTACATACAATCATTTTTCCAAACGCTCGAACGCTGGCGCTGGCTGTATGGAAATGAAAAACAAAATTGCTGCTTCCATTTTTGAAAGCCTCTTTTATAAGTCATCATAACTTTACGACAGCTTCACATATGTATACAAGTGCTTATATGTTTTCGTTTTGTGCAAACATTAACTAATTAAAATTCCATCAAAGCAAATCCCTCTATACGTACATATATCATGCCCATGCTCTAAGTTGAGCGAGAGGTGCCAAACTGCCAAACAACCAAAACACGTATATAGGGGTTTTATGTCCTGGATTAGCGCGACGCGGCGGTGGCGGGGGCGCGGCGGCAATGAAGAAAAATGTTAAATCCTTTAAAACGCCCAACGCACGATATTTGTTTCGCTTGTACCTTCCCCTTTGTTCCTCTTCTCCTACTCTCAATATCTATTGCTTTTTCTGTTAGGGGATTTCGTTTGGCTTAGCATTTATTATCGCCAGTGTTTTTTAGTTGGGAGGGAGGGGGATGGTGGTATGGGGTGTTATAGGTATTGGGTTAGAAAAGTGGGTGGAATCCCTGATTTCGAAGGTCTCCTCTTTATACATTATTTCAATTTATTCTCTGATGGGATTGTAAATCTGTTAATGGGTTTTCAATTCTGCAAAAAAATGTGTAAAAGTAAAAGTTCAATAATAATATTGAAGAGAAATTAAAATATTTTGAGGCTTTTAGAAGGAAGTTAGTTTTTGAAAAGTTGGTCAAATATAATATTTAACTTTTTTTTAAAAAGTTTTAATTAAAATTTAAATGATCTACTATTTAGCCATGGAGAGACGAATTTCAAAAACGGTTATGAAAATCAAAATCGCTTGATGTGTCAAACTTCGTTTAGGCAAAAGCTAGGCATTTAGTCAGCACATAAATACAATGATTGGATGACAAGTTTTCTTTTTTTTTTGTTGTAAAATTAAATTTTTCACAATTTTGGTTTTGCATTTTTCTGTTGACAAATATTTTTTTGGGCGTTTCATCAAATTTTTTGGACTTTATTGGATTTTTTCACAAAATTTAATTCTTCTGATTTTTTCTTACAAATAAAAGGTTATAAGCATTTTTAAGTAACACAATGTGTAGTAGTCTTCGCGAAAATGTTTATCAAAATCGGACAACAGGAAACCACTTTTTTTTCAAAATGGCCACGAATAATCCTGAAAATCACAAACAATTCTTAACTTTCATAATTTTTGTAGAACAACCATAACTTTAAATCTTATATTGTTTTTAAGGGACGTAAAATTCATAACCTGAATTGTTCATTTATAAGTATTGTCATGTACAAAGAAGATGCCCTGAGAAATCAGTTCAAAAGGCAATAGCCAACGAAGTTCCAACACTACCGTAAAACAAATGCTTTGAAAAATCAATGCTGATTTTTTTCGTTACAGCGAGACGGCATTTGGATCGAAGAAACTAATCAGCTTGCGATTTTAGGTATGTGTATCACAAACCACCTTTTGTGGAATGATCACATACTCAACGTCGCCAAAAATGCCGCAAGATGTTTAGGTTTCTTGGAGATACAAGAAATTCTTTCCCCCTTCCGATCTGGCTATTATCTATAAAAGTTATATACGTCCAAAGCTTGAGTATAACTCCCATCTCTGGGCTGGTGCTCCAGCAACTTACTTAAGCCTCTTGGACAGTATACAAAGACGAGCCTTTAAAATGATCGGAGGCAGGAACATCATCGATACTTTTACGTCACTCGAACAACGGCGCGGCGGCGTAACGTTTCCTGTCTCTCACTCTTTTATCGTTACTTTTTTCCTCCCCTTAAACAATTCAAACGTAATACTTGAGCTTCCAGGAATGCTCATCAGTTTACTCTTGAACCCAATTTCGATCGTACTGTTAAGTGCAGGGATTCGTTTTTTAGCCGTACTATGGAATGTGGAATGCCCTTCCACGCTCTGTCTTTCCCTCTCATTGTGATGTGACGAAATTCAAGACTAATGTGCACCGACAGCTCCTTTTAAATCTTCTCCTTCTTACCTGAAGCTCGCACTGTGGCTTTGAAAAAAAAAAAAAACAATTCGAAACTGGGAGTCTCGGCTAACCCCACAAACGTAGTATGGTGAAGTAGTGGAATGGGAGAGTTGTGGGTCCACTCTAAATCACGAAAATCTCCGGTAAATGAAGAAGAAGTCTATGAAATTGTTCATTTAAAAGCTGGCCACTTTACCGTAGCCACCTGTAAAAAAAATGTTCTCTTCATTAACAAGAAATTGACCCTGAGCATTGTTAATAAATTTTGGTGAGCAAATAAATCTGTGTGGCAATTTTTAAATTATTTGCGCCATTTTCATGTTTGGAATTGTATATTCTTATACCGCAATTTTTGAATTAAAGTCTCAGTACTGAGTCCACACATTTTTTCCTCAGTGAATTCGCTTCTTCACCGGTCTTCTTTTATATCCCAGAGTTACCATCTGTAACGCTTTTAGGTTCCCATCTACCAATCATCAGGAAAAAGTGTTTCGGAATCCCTAAGGCTGTTTTGGAGCCACATTCTTGTACTAGATCTTTCTGTCCACCTTAGACATGGTGAACTCCATTCTATTAGTTTTTAATTCCAAAGTCTTCTCCAACCTATTCTTTACTGGTTAAACGTTATGATCCTCAAGCAGCTGCCGTAGAAACAAACAAGTGAAGCCTTGGTGTAAAGCAGTGGCAGAGTTGTAGTCCCAGTCTCCCGAACAGCAGATTTTTTAACATGGCCGTTACTGTAGAAGAAGAAGCAGCTGTCGGATATACTATTATAATAAACATACTCTTCTTGTTATTCAGTGACTAAAGGTTTTATAGAATACTACATTCCACTTGTATGTACAGCCAGCAGGCTTGATGTTGAAACTATTTGTGTTCATTGAAGGGAAGAGGGTTTTCTCCTAGCCATTCTATATGATGCATTGGAAGCTCGAAAATTTGCTTAAATAAATCTGTTTCAAGTACTTCGTTCACCACACCAACTTTTCTACTATGAAGAGCCTGTGTGTTCAGGTTTAATAACCCTATGGGTTTTTTGCTCGGTGTTGCTTTTGTATTTGTTATTATTATTCAATGCTTCAATATTTCTCCGAAGCCTTCCCTTATACATAACACCGCAGGCGAAAACCTTCCAATTGTATAGAAATTCTCTATGAACATAACGTAGGTATATTATTTTTCCTTTGTTAATTCAACATTATAGATTTATAACCAAAAAAATTTAAAATAAAGTCCTTCATTTCAACTCTGACCCATAATAATCGAAAACAATCGAATTTCATCGACTCGAATCGATTTTATTTGCTTGTTTGTTTAATCAAGAACTCATTGTTTTCTGCTGCAAAATTCAATAACAAAACAACAAATCAGACAGAGATATAGAGAGAGAGAGGGAGAGATGGAGTAAGAGAGTGGTGAACCCTTAAAAACCGATTTCATTGAAATATATGTATGTAGGTATTTGGAAAAGGGAACTTTCCGACATTGCTTACAACAGTTCACAACCTATTGTTTATTTTCGATTTCGAATTTTTCATCAATTTCCTTCATCGGGTTTTTTTTTTTTTTATTTAGTTTTTGTAATTTCCTCGTCCAGAGAAAAGAGGACTCTCACAATCATACTCACTTTACCAGAAAATATAAAATCATTTCAAAAACGTACGAGTGTACAAAGTCCATGTTTGGTTTTTATTTCTGATGGTGGAATCATAACATTTATTTAACTGTATCCAATAATTACATTCTCGAATCTTCTGCAGGAAAACATTGGTATATTATTTGAAAACGAAGAAAGAAGCTGACACAATTCAAGGACCTTAATTGCAATAGAAGTACGAAGTACATTGTAGGATATTGAAGAAATTGAGAGTGTGATGTGGATGAGTTGAAGTCAAGGGCCGATTAGAAGTCAAATCTAGGAAATTTTTTGATGATCAACATTGTCATTTTCAGGCTCTTGCTGATGTTATCGGGGCTATCGCCAATAAAATGTTCCCTTCCTGAAAACTCCAATACTTTAACCCTGTTTATTTTAAGCCCGAATTTGACGATAATTCACATTTTAACTTTTCTAAGGTTGGAAACATAAGAGTTGATCAATATTTTTTTTTTTTGATTTTGGAATAAAAAAATAAACTCTTTTCTATGTCTTTTATCTATTTTTTTAATTTCCAAGTTTTTGACAAATGATTATTCATAACAACATCACTACATAAAATGATCAGCCCTTAAAATCATCAGAAAACATTACATTTTTTTTAATACTAGATAATTGTTTATTTTTTTTCTAAAGGATCATCTTAAAAAGGACATTTGTTGATTAGTTAGAACGATTTCGTTATTCGGTGAATTCAAAACTGGTAAATTCAAAATTTTTTATTTCAAATTGACGGAAATCAAATATTCTGTATTTTAAAATTATTTAAAGCCAGAATAATGCTTTAAATAATTCAAAATAAGTTTTAAAAACTTTTTTTACGAGTTTGGGGCATAATTCCCATGTGCCAAAAAAGTTCGTATTTACTAAATTTTGTAATCTAAAATTCGGTATCTCAAAATTTTGTAAGCGCCAAAGTTCAGTTGCTAAATGTTTAAATTCTGTCTTCCGAAATTCTGTAAATCCAAATATCAGTTTTTCAAAATTCTGTATTCCAAAATTCTTTATTTTAAAATTTTGTTTTCCAATATTCTATAACTAAAAGAAAAATTATTTTGGTAATGAACAAAAAAAGCACTTTTTCATTTAATTTCATTTTTTTTTTACAATGTTTTGGAACACAGAATTCTGAAATACAGTTTTAAACCTTACTTAAAAGAAATTATTTTCTATTTATTGTACATACATGCATGGAAATAAAGCATCAAATCTAAAATATTATAAAACACCCGTTTAAAATTATTTCAGAATTTTTATGAATAGAAACTTTGAAATCACAGATTTTTAAGAAGCAAATTTTGAGATACGGAATAATAGAAAAGCAGAATAATAGAATACAGAATTATGTTCGTACTGAATTATTCATCCATTAACAGAATTTCGGTCACACAGAATTCCGTTTTTAGGTGTTTAAACAAATTTTATTCAATAAACAAAAAAATTAAAATATTCTAAAAAAGAGCGCAATTTTTAAAGTTTTCGAATTTTATTCCAAAAACCTTAACCAGAATATTGGATAGCAGTAGGTACTTTGAAAAACAAAAATTTTGTAAAGCAGACGGGTTTTCTCAGCTTGTCCCAGGTGCCATAGGCCTAGGAACTGCCTTTTATTCTATGTCTATTTGAATTCGTATGCACTCAAAATTGATCGTTACCTAACATTTAAATTGTAAGGACTCACAATTTGAGATGTAAATCAACAAAATCCCCACTGTAAACCACCAACTGGTCCTAAAATAAGTCGTTACAAAATATACCAACCTTTACCTTTCATTATATCAGACAAAAAGTCTGTAGATAAGATATAGCTGCATCCCCTAAACTGCATATTTTGCGATCAACCACTCTGAAATCCACTTCAACACAAATCCCCATATTAGCAACAAAACATTTGTCTGCACTTTCAGGTTTGGCTTTAAGCACCTACTATTGTTGAACATAATAATTATCACAGTCACATGATTGAGTTTTGGATGTTATAGCTTTCTGTTTCGATTTTATGATCGTTAGATACTTTTCTTTAATCCCCCAATAGATTTAATCGAAGAAAACCTTAAAGTCACCGAGGGAGTACTATAACCATATACCTACATATATACATACATATGTATAAATATATGTTTGTATAACCATGCTGAACAAAAAGTTTAAGGAACACAAAAAAATATATTAAATCCCCACACTCTATAAAAACTAAATAGGGAATAACTCAAACAGGGCTGTCATTTGGGACTTTAAATCATTTTAGTACTTTAAATCGATACTATTTAGTTTATATTTTTGTACAAACTAGGTACTTTTTGAGTGTGTTCAGAAAACATTGAACAGTATGGCGTATTTTGTATGTGAAGAAAACATAAAATACAAGGTTCTATTTTAATAATTGTTCAAAAGAATTTCAAAAATAAATAAATAAAAAGGAGTTTTTGTCCTATTTCTATGTTTTCAGCTTTCTTTGCCTTAAAAATAATTTTATTTTATGTAGAATTATTTTCAAAAACTTGGGCCAGTATTCACCAATCACTCAAACCTACGTATTTTGACTCAAAACTCAGAAAATCCTCCTCCTTTGGCTTATGAAAACGATATATTTATGACCTGATTTATGAGTCTCATAGGCTAAAGAGCGTTTAGTGCATACCACCCTTAGTGTTTTAGGCAATTATAGATCTCTTTTTGTTAATTTTCTTTTTAAACAATACATGTCAGTTTTTCAATCCTTGATACGAAGTCACTTTTTACTACATATGTGTATCAAAACTAAATCGACAGCACTGTTTATTTTCAGTAAACTTTTTGAATGAGTTTTTCTAAGTATTTCATTTTATTGGTTTTGGTCAGCAGAAAAGAAAGAAAGAGAATGAAAACTTCGTCATCATCGAACCGAATGAATGAATGAATGAAAACTTATAACAATAAAATTTGAAGCTTGATAGCATTATAAAAGCTGCAGTGTTATAATAGGTAAGAATGGAAAATTGTGGTACCACAAAATAACTTAATTTTGCAATAAAAGGAGCTTTGAAAAATAATTTAAACTTTTGTTCGTGTAGTAATATTGTGTTGAAATTTTGTTGAGTCTTATGGGAATTTTATCTTTTTTTTTTATATAAATTTTATAGTTAGACCACGAGACTTACATATATTCTGTAATAAGTGTGGCATGTGGGAATAAGTTAGTTGTTTTATTTTAAAACCATGGATGAAATGAATTTCAAACGGTTGCGTTGATTTTTATAACTTAGATTAAACATGAAGAGAAAATTAATTTTAGAAATAATAAAAATGATCAAAATATAAAACTTTAAAGTGAAATTCTAATTGTTTGCAGATATCAGAGATGTCAACTCTTGAAAAAAAAATTCCAAAAGCAAAAGTTGTCAATTTTTTTTGTCAGGAAACAGCCAAGTGAATATTTGCTTGTAGTAACTTTTTAATATTTAGAAATGTTTTGGTTTCGTATTTCTGCAAGACCTTGTGCATTTTAACCAACCATGAAATTCGCCAGACTAAGTACTTTTTATCAAAAAAAAAAAAAAGAAAAACTGTTTGCACTGTTTGGCTACTAAACATACCCTAAGAGGAGTAACGGTTTTGCGTGAGCGAGGCAGTGTCTTCGAAAAATTAGTTAAAATCCTTGAATAATTAAAAAAAAATGTTTGCTGAAAAATTCTAAGGCTTACCGGTAAATTCTTGAAATTCAGCATTTCGGAAATTCACAGTCCAGAAAGTCCTACCCGAGAACAACGAAGAGCACTATTCAGCAATATTGGTAGAGCTAAGCTTAGTTGGCCACGAGACAAAACCAGGTGAGAATTTTATAATTCTAGTCTCAATCTCGTCAAAATTAGAATACAGAATCAATTTCGGACTTTTCGGTCTTGGGAAACAAAGTTGTGCCTCGGAATTTATTCAGCGCCGTCGACACCGAGACTTAAATCGTCTCGTGGCTTACCCATTCTAAGGCCTTAGTCCGAATCCGAACTATAGACACAGCTTTAGTAAGTAAGCGCCATCTACCCGCGAAAAAGTAAACTTCTACAACTCAAACAAAATTCAGTAAATTTCCTGATCAAAAAAATTTGGAGGACATTCATGATGCTTATGAATGTTAAAAGTCGTAATGAAAAGATTTACATAATTATTTTTTTCCACAGTAAAAAAAACTAACGAATAAAATATGTAAACATAAATACCAACACAATTTCCGTTTCCACAATAACCACCAAATCCTCAAATCCACCTTCCATGTAATAAATTCCTTTCTCTGACTCTCCCTAATGCAAGAAAACAAAAACAAGAAAAACTTAATATAATGGAGGTACAAACTAAAAATCCAAAACAAAAACAAAATAACAACAACCAGAACAAAAAAAATAAACTTTTAAGGACACTGTCTGTCCGCAAACTGGATTTTCATAACCTTGTTAGACCTGACGACAACCAACGACCTACGACGACCGACGACGAAAGATGCAGGTGCAAGAGTGTTGCATTAACTCAGCTCTATCTGAGGCTAAGCACTGTGGCACAATTTAATAATAATCCAAATATAATCCACATTCTATTGTATTTTGTATATATATAATACTTACCTTGGTCCTTGGAAGTATGTTTATCCTTAATTTATTTTTTTTTTCGGTTTTGTAGAATTTTTACCCATTGTCTGGGATCTACTCTACAGATCTACTATCATCAGCAAGGATCAAAAAAGGATACAAAAATGCTTTATTGACCATTATACTTGTAATAAGGATAAGGAACTTTTATACTGTATACACATTAACGTGTGTTGGAGAGAGTGCAAAGGAAGGATATTTTTATTATCTATAGTATATCATTGGAGTGCAGACGCAAAGGTAGAAAATAGAGTCCGACACGCTATAAGTATGTAAGGAACGTTTATAAATATGTGGTGAATGGCCGGGCATAATATCACACATTTGATAAACGACTAAGGCTATTTATCCCCTGTTTAAATCCTCTTATGGCCAGTATTAGGCATTATTATATACCTAGGTTAAATGCGCAACCATTTTACGAAGAAAATTATACACAACTTTTCTCTTGTTTCATGCCATTACGTATTGTCTTTTATCATCAAGCTGAAATTAGCCTGTAAAAGCTTTAGTGTCATAATTTTTCGCTTACGAATTAAAGTCCATAGGAAGGTATATTGAGATAATTTTTTTTTTTTTGATTTTTCAGAATCACCTATTGAAATTTAAAAATAATTGTTGCACTGAAGTTAAAAATTTAAGTTCTAGATTTGATGTCTTCAAAATTCCTAAGATGGTGCTAAAATAAACCAAAAATTAAGTTTCAGCTAAAAAGTTTTCACAGTCAAACTAGGATTTGAAATCGTAAAATTTGTAACGGTCTCGATTTTGCATTTTATTGTTATTGTTTACTTGCGTTCATAGGTAAATACTTGAGAGAAGAGATATCAGACTTGACAGTTAGCTGATAGCGAACGAACAAATAATGGACTCCGTAATTCTTTCACTCCTTCTGGTTGGTGTTGCTGTCAGCCTTAACTACTGAAATTATATTTTTTCAAACTCGTATTTAAATTTGTAAGGTTATTCCATAGATTAATAAATTATTTTTGTTCCGCACCGAAAATAACAGTACATGTCAAAAATAACGTTATAACAAATATTATTTGTCTCAAAAACGACTCAACCGAGTTTGATGAAATTTTCTTTACGAATTTCGATTTACGAATTACGACTTTCTCATAAGTTGTTCAAAAGATTGCGATCACAATTGTTATAGTTAGGTCCTTTATAATTTAAGCAAAAATGGATAAGTAAAATTTAGTACACAGAAGTGTAGAAGTGTTTTCGAGAAATGTAAGATGTGTTTTGACCGTTTTTTTTACCTTAAATTGAATTTTTTCCACAGTATATCAAAAGAAAAAAAAATCGATGAAGTGAATTTCGAAATAAGTACATATTAAATTTTGAAAACAAAATTGAATTAGAACTCCTGAAAATATTTTTCTTCAAAATGTTTTTATTGAATAATATTTAAAGTTTTGAGATGCTTTTGAAAAAAAAATCAAATTAACCGTTTTGTGGGTAAAACAAAATTTTAAAAAAATGCTCCTATTAAAGCACCCCCTGTTTTTGAACACAAAAATGTTGTTAAAAAACCATCTCCGGAGCAGTTTTTGAAATAACTAAGATTTTCCAAATGAGTCTATGGCAGGTACCGTTAATTTGGTCTTTAAAATAGGTAATGAAAAAGAAATTATACCCAGTTTGGATAAAATCCAGCCACCCAATTAGGCTGTAGAAACGCAGACAAACAGATAAAGAAACATAAAAACTTGCGAGACCTCATCTTCCTTTGCTAAAGAAATACATTTTGAATTTTCTCTACGAATTGGCACCGAGGAAGCTTGCGTTTGGCTGGTCTTCATAAGTTTTTGGGTTCAAAACTCAGAGAAAAAACTAACTTTTGGAAAAAAAAATACTGAAACTAAATGTCAAACTATTATTCATGGACCTGTCACTAAGGTTTTCTCATTTGTATTAATGCGAAATTCTTCTTGGATGAAAACTATAGAGAAAACTTATCGTTGTTTTTTTAGTGAATCGATTAAGTGAAATAATTTTTCTAAATTTTATGAAACAATTGTCATTTGGAAAATAGCATGTCAAAAAAAACTGTCCTATAAACAAATTCTTCATTTTTTCTGGAACATTTGTTTTTTTTTTATCAAGGAAAAATACTGACAAGGAGTGTTCCTAAACATGCATAATAAATCTACAACAATGAAATTAAAAGCATCCGACTTTGAAAAGTTTCTGCATTTCCAAACAAAAGTGTTATGGTCAACAACGAAACCAAGCTTTAGCTACAAATTTCACAAAATTTTGATCCCAACAACAAACAACAACCCGACATCCGCCAATTAAGAACTTTGGCCTTAAACACTAAATTCCAAAAATATTCGTGTCGAGCAAAGAAGCCTACATTGAGCAAAGTCGTTGCTTTTGGTCGTTTATTATCTCCTGTTATCCCGCATATCTGCATGCATATATTTCCAGGAAAAAGATATTTTTGCCCTCCGCTATAGAACTGCCTGCAAAGTCTATCACAATCACATACGGAATCCTATATACAGCTTTAGTCCACCTGAATGCTGACTCCACTGTGAGATATTCCACGTTCCATAACAATTCTATTATATGAATCGGCTGTTGCACTGCGATATTAATTTGATACCACTGTGCTCTCTTGGTCCTGCAGCAGTACGTTTTGGGCATTAGTCTCGTTATTGTCCGGAAGTCTATAAAACAACAATAAAGCGGACAAATGCTGACCAGCACAAATCATAAAAGATTTATTGGCCAGTGGACGACATCGACACTATGGGGGTCTCGGCTCCTGGATTGTCAAAAGGAGTGCAAAGCATACTCTCATGTTGTGTACTTATATACTATGCTCTATGCCCCTTGTGCATAGTCCTGTCCGCGCGCTATTCCCTTCTTTCAAAAAATATACACAAATCTAGAAAATGGAATGGTTTATTGCTTGCTAGCAACCTAAATATTAGAATTCCCATGGACCGGCCGTATTGACGATGATAAAATGGCATTGCTGCAGGTCGAGGTTAGGATTTGGCTTAAAGTTTTTGTTATTATTATTCTTGTTGTTGTTGTTGCAAGGATTAAAAATGAATATTATAAAAGAAAAACAAAAAACAAAAGGTTTTAGGTTATATTCTTCACAAGGACATTGAATTCGTAGAGAAATGATTCATTCTACCACGTGAAGTCTATTAAAGTTTTTTTTTCATTTTTTAAATTAATTAAAAAATTCTCATAAAGATTACAATTGCAGAGGTGACAAAAAAACGTGTATGTACTACAAAAACGTGAAAAGCAATATCATATACTAGTTGGATAATTGGATTTTAGAATTTCATGGAGCAATAGATTTGGTCATCATATATAGTTTTGCTGAACTGAAAAAAAAAATCAATATATCAAAATTGCTAACTGGGAAATATACATTGAAAAATATTTTTTGTGGAATTGGTCGTTTTGAGTGAAAATTTATGAAATTATTTGGAATTATTTGAAAAATAAGCCCGGCACAGCGCACAAATAAATTGATTTTCCCTTTAATTTCTCATTTATTTGCAGTTATGTAGCAACCCTGCATGTTGAAGGTAATAGAACAGTAGGGAAGTACTTAAAACTTTAATAAATTCTAGGAATTTTTTTCAATATACCTAACCATTAGTGTTGAATGAAATCATATGGCTGCACAAACGTCAAGACCTAGTTTGCCAGTGCAGATGAAGCCTCAGCAAATTGTATACCTAATAAATTTTTATTTTATTTTATTTTTTTGTACTTAAATCAGGTGGTTTGCATAACATTTCATGAAAGCTAGAGCGTGTGGAATATATTATGTCAAGCAACCTTAAGTCTAAAAAAATCAAATTCCGAAAGAAAATCTTATGTCGATGTAAACTGCGCGATTTTTTTAATTTTATATTTCCCTTTGCCTTCTTCATAAAAACTTATGTTAACTTTTAAGTTGCTTTGTAAAATTGTTTTTAATACACAGACTTCTGTTTTTTTTTTTTACAGAAGAACCTAAGTTTAAAAATATATTTTCTCTTAAAGTATGACGTATTTATCGTATTTAATAATTCGACTTGAAAAAAAACAATAATCACCATAAATAAAAAATGTTGACAAAAATGTAAGTTTTTCAAAACAAATGTTTATGACATAAGTTATACTCTCATATATGAGGCCATGAGAGCAATAGTGGGGCAACCCATAAAATGTTTTTTCTTTTTTTTATCATTTATTTTAGGTTCCTTAAGCTGGTTGAGACATTTAATATCCACGGATTGTCTCTGTTTTACATTTACCTCTTCGAGTAAAACATCAATTTCATTCGAATATTTATAAAAAATTGAAAATGTTTTATTTTTGTTTCGAAATGTAACCACTGAATTTTAAGCCATTCAACCTTGGAATTGGAAATGGAAATGGTCATTTTCCTGTTTGCAATATTTTCTTTCAGAGATTTTGTAGAAAAAATCAGATGAAGTCATTTTCACAATTTCGAATGGGTTTCCCTTTCTGGCCGAGGAAATGACGTTAACCCAATCATTTGGGACGAAGATATCCTTATAAAATTTTTGTTTTTTTTTCTCTATATTAAACCAAACTCTTATTCACATGCCAAGTAGAAATGGCCACTAACTAAAAATTTATGATCGATTTCTTCAACCACAAAATCGGGATGGGATACCAAAAATTGGCACAACAGTGAAAGTATTATATTTCTATTTTGGCCCCCACATGGGACAGAATACATAATAATTTTTTTTGGCCATCCTATTGTACGTTCTTTAAATAATGCATGAGACAATATCAAATTTCTTGAGGTCCCCTTGACGCTTTAGACTCATCCAAAACATACATGTGAACTTTTTGACTGCCCATATTATGTATACCGAATTAAATGGTCACAATGTCACGGTAAAATTTACCGCGACAAAGGCCGCTCTTTCAATCGTCCCATTCCTCGTTCCTTCCTTTCCACTTCTTCTTTTTTATAGATGTTTCTTTCAATATATTGAGAGAGAAAAGGGCAACCATGGTCCATCAGCCATCGGTTCACTCTCTCAGTATTTTGAGGAGACAATAATCATCGATATCAATCTCGATCTGTGACGGACAGACGGGCGGTCTGATCCAGCAGAGAGAGAGAGGGTGATAGTTGATCCCCGACAGCTAGATGTAACTCATTTTGAGAATGGCCGAGACCCCAACATACATATTCATTAACTTACATTTTCTAAACATATAATTCTCGCTTCTCACCATTGTACAAAATGGAACGCTATTCGCTTATCCCTCACCCCCCCCCCCCCAAAATCTAACACAAGCCCACCGACGTAGTTTATTTTTTTTTATCGCGTATAGGAATCTAACTGCCAACTTTTCCTTCGAAATTATATAAATGTTCCTTGATCAAGTTTTTTCCACATTTTCGATTTCTTCTCGATTTTTTTTTGTTATTGTATTCTAGATTTGGAGGGGACTAATGTATTCATTAATTCGAAGTAGAATTCTTGAATCATGACACTTACCTTTCTGCTTAGCTTTCTCGAAAGAAATAGTGGGAAATGGCTGAACACGTTCATTGAGTTCGCCGCAATTCAGTTTTAAAACTAATAAAAAGAGCTAAAATCCCCTTTGGGGAATATAAATTTATTCTTCTTATTTAAAAAGTGCTTTCACCGTCGGTTCCGCTCCGAAGGTTTGCAATTTCCTTTAATTTTCATAAAAAAAAAATTGCTGGCGCCCTTTTATTTTTCAGGTCATACGCCCCTGTGGCAATCAAGAATTATTTCAATCAATTCAATTGATCGATCAAAATAATTTAATCGATCGATAAAATTAATTGGTGGAACCCACCCCTTGTGATCTAGCCGTGGTGGTAGCATTGGAAGTGCTACCTGTTGCACTTCGAATTCGAACACACCTTATCGTTGTTTCCTTTTGTTCGACATTCGTTTGACAAACATTTCAATTACATTTTTTTTTTACATTTTCCATAAGTCGTGTTTTACCTCGTGTGCCGGTCGCGTTTTGGTTTTTCGTCGTTTAATTGTGAATTAAAATAAACAATTTAATTGTTCGGTTCGTCGCGAAAAAGTGCAACAACAATCTAAACAGTTTCTAAGAGAATTATGAAAGTTACGCCGCTATTGCACTCAAACTATGATGAAATTAAAAAATGCAATAACATCTTTTTGTGTGCCATCTAGTTTTGAATGTAGATAGCTGCATAAAACTCTTTTTGTATTAAAAAAGAAATATTAAGAGACCCATTTTCATGAAAAACTCAGTTTTGAAAAAATTATTATTGCACTGTTGGCCTCATATAGATATGTTAGATGTTACTTGTGCGGTTGCGCGTGATATTATCTTGTTAGAGTATAAAGTGTTAACATTTAATATTCAGCAATTCATTTATTTTGAAGGAAAGAAGTTTCACTTCTGTCACGTGTAAAGAATTGCACTCGCTTTTTATTATTTTGGAAAAAAAAATGATTTTAATTGGTACTCACTTAATGATACTTTTTAGGTATAAAGTTATGTATTTGATTTAAAATTGCAAGAATGTTATATGTTATAGTCAAACTGCACGCACAAAATTTTTTAATATGAATGCAACCCTCTAAAAAAGCTCAATTCTCAAAATAAATTTTTATCGTAGCAAAGATCAACAATAAGCAACCATTCAACAAAAAATCTTTATCTTTCTATGATTAGAGAAAATTTCAAGAGGCCCTGAATTTCTGGAAAAGCTATTCGGTATCTAAGAATTCCAAGAAATCTCTCTTTCAGAATTTTGGCATTTTATATTTATATTTTCGGATAAGTGATTCTTTCTTCCGCGATTCCAAAACAAATCCATTTTTTATTGCAAATTACTAGGTGGCAATTTGTTGTTCTGCAAAATCTTTTAATTTCATGCGAAATGTATGACAATTTTCTAAAATATCGAACGCAAAACTATATGTGTAATAGATAAAAATAACAAAATGTGAAACACTAAATAATATTGGACGAAATAATATTGGACGAAACTTAATATTGCGCTGTAATGAAATGTGAAACAATAAAATACGAAGTAAAAATTGCAATGTGAAATCAACAGAATGATGATTTTGCAAAACTACAACAAAGCGAAATAAAATTTGTCAAGCAATTAAATGCTAAACGGGTGAACTGCGAAACATGAAATACAATATTTAACTTTTACTTTTACTAGGAACCATAACTGCCACCGACTTTATTTTCGAATGCTGAAACTTCATTTTTGTGAAAAGAATTTCATTACCTACCCCACACACACTAACTCAAAAATGATCATCAACATAAACCCATTTCCTTTTTTCTAGGCAAGTAACAAAATCATTGACCAAAATGAAATATCACTCACTGCCCAAATGATTAACCTGTTATGTATCGTCACGTCCTATATATCCGGCAGACAACAAAAAAAAACAATCGATTTTACTAAAACACCTAGATGAGGTGCTGCTTTGAAGAAAAAAAGCAAATTTGAACTAAAACTCACTTTTTTTGTACAGAAAAAAAAATTTAAAAACCCACAATCAGAGTGTATAACTAGGTAGGTCGGAAAAACTGCCAAGTCATTCTTTTAATATAAAATTCATTCATGACCTATCTTATAGCCCACCTTTTCGAAATAACTCCTTAAAATTTTCAAAATCCTAACTACCCTTTCCTATCATTTATTTGGGCTGACTAGCAAGTTTAAATTTTTTTTTTTTTTTGTTATCATACACGGAGAAAAAATTTCAAATTCAAAATGCAAAGAAGACATTTTCAAATAATAAAGTTCACTTTCAACCACCATCTTTATGTTTTCATGTATTTTCAGCTTAATTGCCAACTATTTTCAGACTTTTGGCTGATTTAAGGGTGTTTACACGCGTGTTGTCAACGGAAGTGAATGCGTGTGTCTTTTTCAAATGACTTCGTGAGTCATTTGTCCCAAATTGTGTTATAACATGTTTCTGTATCTGGAAGCAAATATGACGTTTTAGCGCATGGTACGACATAGACTCTTAATCGTGGCGTGTTAGACAATTTTGTATAACGTTTAAAGAAGTTTTATTTTTGATGTATTAAACTTTAAGTTGGCAACACTTTTTCAACAGGCCATTTTAACAGCTTTTAAGTGATTTGTGTTAAATTTGATTTGGCATTTCAACATGAATAGACTGACGCCTGAGCATAGCTTCCAAATTTCTGGAAATGGACCCAAAACAAGATGGCCGTTGATACCGATTTTCATAAGAGAATTTGGTTAGCTATGAAGCTTCTTTTTGGTTGAATAGCTACGTCAGTAAACAAAACTGCCGTATTTAGAGTGAATCCTCAGATGTAAGTTGAGACACCGTTACATCTAGAAAAACTAACTGTTTGGTGTTTGGTCAAATCACGATGCTGGCCAGAACGTTACAGTCAATGGTACGTTTCTCAAATGAACAACCATTATGTGCAAAAGCTGTAGTTTCAACGACGACGGCGCAACATGTCACACAGCTCGTGTTGCAACTGATTTATTGAAGGAAACGTTTGGTAACCGTATAGCTTCACGTTTCAGACCCGTCAATTGGCTTCCAAGATCGTGCCAGTTAACGCCCCTAGACTATTTTCTATGGGGATATGTGAAGTCTCTAATCTCCGCCGATAAGCCCGGAAGGATCGACGACTTCGAAGACAACATTCGATTGGTTATTTCCGATATACTTCCACAAAAGGTGGAAACAATCAAAACAAACTTTAAAATCTATTAACAGACTCGTGGTAGAATTCACGTTGATCTCACATCGTGTACCAGTATTTTTTTCAGTGTACTAGTACGTGTCAGACATGTAGGTACCCACGTTATTCTTTATATTTCTATGGAATGCAGCGTAAAGCACGGTATAAAAAGCACTTGTTTCGTGAGCCTGATGATATTGCTCTCTGACACGGTAACGACATATAGTTATACGGCATGCGGCATACACGGTTGCGAGCTCCATAACAATCATATGCAAAGTGATTAATGATTTTGGTGATGGGAATATAGTGAAAATCAGGTATTATAAATGATCCTGCATTGGGGCGTGCATTAAGGGAATTAAAAATTATTTTAACATCCTTAACCTCATCCTTAGATATGGTATGTACCTACATAGTTGTAGATAAGGTACCTATCCACACGCTAACCCGCATCTCTTATATAACATTAACTCTAAATTTCAGTCAGCCCCACGAAAGGAATGACAAGATGATGATTTAAAAGTGTAAACTAACCGACATTTATATGTACAGTATAACATGATAATAATGACGAAGCAAAAGATTCTGATGGCTAAAGGTGCTAAAAAGGACGTTGCGATGTACCTATACCTTAAATTCAGGTTGAGAGGATGGATGAGTGAGTGAAAAAAGCATAAGCGATTTAATTTCTTTGGTTTTTACTCATCCCTGAAGTTTGTAGCAAAAAACCTAAAAACAAAAACAAAACACACATAAATTGAAGAAGAAGAAGAAGAAGAAAAAAATCATCATCAGCTCCTGACATAGTTTCAATGACTTGGTCTTATAATGGTGGCGCACACTGATGATGGTCCCAAAGTCCTGACAGGATGCGATGAGTAGAAAGCTAGGAAACAAAAAAAAAATAAAAATTATTCCTCAAAGGTAGCAGGTTTTTTTTTCCTTTTTTTGTTGCTTCTTCTTGATTTTTTTCCCTTTTCATCCATAAGAATCTTAAAAGGATAATTAAATTAATGCTTGAACTAGTTCGTGGTGTAATGAAAAAGGGGACATGCAACCTGTTAAGTAAATTGGTTCTTTGATAGTAATTTTTTTTTTGTGTACATATTTAAAGGATTTTTGTCGACATTTAATTTTTTTTTTTAATAATAAGGTATTGATGGTGAAAGGTGAAAGATTGTTAAAAGAAGTGTTAGACAGTTATTTTTTTAATAAGGTTGCAAGTAATTTAAAAATGTGACAAATTTTAGAGCAGAAAGGAAAGTTGAATAAGTTAGGTAAAAATATAGGAAAGTATGAGGTCCTTCTGATATTACATTCTTTGGCATCTTAGTGTGGCGGTTTTTTTTAGAACCAAGTCAAACGAGCTAAAAGCTATGGATGGTTAAAGATGTGTTTTTAAACTAAGATTTTTGAGTTATTTTTTCATCAAGATTTCAGACAAGCACAAAGTACCAAAAATAGCAGATTTAATAGTTTTCCACAAAACCAGGGACTAGTTCCCTTGTGATATGAAAGACTCCATAGTCAAAAATGCTCTTTTTATGAATTCTGTTAATCCAAAATTCTGCATGTTTCAAAATAAAATAAAATTCTGGAACAACCATAATTCTGTATATTCCAAAGTTCTGGATTTTAAAAAAAATTTTTGTATAATTTACAGAATTTTTGTTGGTTTCTAAACTCCAACCTAGTCTTAGAAAAATTATAGTTTTGTCAATGAAACAACCTAAAGCCCATGGAGTAGAACAGTATCCTTTTTTGAAATAATTGTCCCTTAATAGCCCATGGTCCCGCAATAGTTTAGCATGCTTTTAGGCGTTTTTTAATTAATTATCCAGTCCTTTTCTGTCAAATATTTTGTTACTCAGTCTCTCAGCTGGGACCACAATTCTTGCACTGCTCTGCTTCACCCTAAGGAACAGCGTATGGGGCTCACAGGTTTGACTAACCTCAAAAAACGTCGATAGGCCTCCCGGTTAAGGATTGTTCCATGTCTTAGGTCAATTAAAGGCAAGTTTCGTTGCATTTTTTGATCAAGGAGTTTTTGCGCCTGCCTTTCCTCTACGACAGATTTGAACATCATTTGCTATTGCCTTTTGAACGCCCATTGGTTCTCAGGGCATCTTCTTTTTAAATAACAGCAAAGTTGGCCATGCCGTATGGTATTTTTGTATGGTATTTTTTTGATTTTTGGGGTTGGCCGTGGCGCGATGGTATGCGTGGTCGCCTGTCAACTTCACAGGTCACAGGTTCGATCCCTGCCGTAGTTCTATGTCATGTTTTTATTCCATTATCATTGATCATTGTTGGGCCGCTGGTTTACTCATTACATGTTGTTCAGGCATAACACTAACAACATGTGATTGAGTAAATACTAGATCACATGTTATAAGTCGTCATCACAAGATCCTTCACCATTGATCACAGATCCAAGATATTAAAATTTTTCGCGCTAGAGAAGTACTGTTCCATTCAAATAAGTGTCCGAAATAAGCCTGTCTGTATCAGGAAATGGACAACACAGATATTCGGTCAATTTCCCTCCAGTTAATCCAACCACAAATGAAGTGCAAAGTTCCAAGTATATAAGCTCTTCCTTATGATAGCTCGTAATGTCAGCAAAGAATAACTGATTTACTTTGGGTTCCGTCATCTAATCATCAAACATCCTTGACATCAAGGACTGTAATAAATAGTTAAGGACTCAAGACGCTTCCCTGGTGCATTCCACCTCTAATTGGGAACTCTTGAGTAATTCCTGTTTTGGCTTGCTCGTACATGTCGCACATGGTCAACGGCAGGTAGACCTCCAGAACTCCTCGTTTCTGTCTGTCGAATGATTTTTCCAAAATCAACAAATAAAAAGAGGCTGGGTGCGACCCACACTGATAACTTCCCATTTGTGATCTTGAAAACTTTATATGTATTTAGTTTTTTGAAAATAACCAAATTTTCTGCGAAACAAACTTTAGCTGTTAAATTCAAACAATCATTGAAAAGCATTTTAATTATTCAAAGAGATTTACGAAATGCACACTATAGAGATTGTTGATGTATAAGTTGTTTCCACGTGACCCAGGAGGTAAACTTCCACGCGTTTTTTTAACGAATGTGGAATTTTCTTAGTTCTGTTTAAATTTTTGTTTAAAATGTCAGTTAAGTGTATGTCAAATATATACCCGCTGTAAAAAAATTTATTATGTATAAAATTAAATACCTAATAGCAAAGTCAATATCATTGCTCGTTCTCAAGATCTTCGAGTCGAAAAACCAATTTTACCACTTTTTAGTTTATTTTTTTTTTATATTTTTTGTCAAAAACTGTCAATTTGTCAATATTTAACCGTTCATAAAAAATTGTACTATGTATAAAATAAAATATTTTAGAAGGCACAATCGTTGTTCGTTCTCAGAATATTCGAGCTGAAATACAATTGTAACTACTTTAGAATTTTTAACAGTTTTTGATTTTTTGCTAAAAAACTGCCCATTCAATATCTGTCAAAATTTTATCAGTTGCTAACAATTATGTTATGTAGAAAATAAAACAAACAAGAAGTCAATATCGTTACCCGTTTTTGAGAAATTTGAGTCGAAAGACAATTTATACCAATTTTTGGTAGAATTTTTTGTAGTTTTTAATTTTTTGTAAAAAAACTGTCTATTGAATTTTTTTGAAATTTTCACCAGTAGTCAAAAACAAACATTTTTCGTAAAATAAAATTATTTTAAAATTAATATCGTTTTTCCATCTAAGGATATTCGAGTTATAAAATTTTTTTTTTTAGTTTTTGTTTTTTTTTTCCAAATTCATATCAAATTTGTATGACGTCATAATGTGTCGAATAAAATTTATTTCAAGTCAATAGCATTATTTGTTCGTGAGATATTTGAGCCCAACCAAGACGTACGGACGTATACGAACGTACGTACAAGCACACACAGACATCTCTCTAAAAATGATTGATATAGGCTCTAGGGACCTTGAAACGTCAAGAAATGTCAAAAATTTCAATTTGACAAATCGGACCGATTACAATAACTCCCTATGGGAAGTTAATATGCAAATCTCTCGATAAAACCCGATATTTCTTCAATGTCATTTTTTCGCTCTAGATTGCATCTGAGGTGGTCAAACAGCCGTATTATGTTTCGTAGACGGACATCCAATACCCGTCCAACGATCTTCATGACGGCATGTGTCATCAGCTTGTCACAATTTCTTGTATCACCCTTCCCCTTGAAGATTGGAAGAACGAAAGATCTCCTCCACTGATTAGACAGTTTGTTTAATTTTAATTATATCAATTGTAATTAAGCCCTGAATTTTCATTATATTGAAATCCAATTATTACACCAGATCAGGCACTAATAGAATATACATGTGCTTTTATATTTATACAAATGTAAATGTTGTAACAGTTCCCTTTCAGAACATTTATATAAATTTATATTTGCTGATGGGATAGCAAACTTAGCAAAATTAGTTTCCTTGTCAAATATAATGCAAAATCAGAGCAAACGATTTGTTCTGCTTGTTGAACTGCAAATGCACACTAAGCATCTAATCCAATTAAAAGTTTCCCTATCTCTACATATACCTAGTACCTAATATACGTTTAAAAAAAAAATAACTGTAGCAAATCAAGGTAGTACCAATTGTATTCCTTTTTTTGATATTTTCTTTTCTAGGAATAAAAGAAGAAAAAAATAATAAAACAGAAAATTCACAAAGAAAAGAAAAATAAAGAACATAAAAAAAAGAACTCAAAAAATCACTTAGCTGTTACAATTCCACAAAGGAAGCATTCTTCAAACCATCATCAACACCACAACTCAAGTAATTTTTAGCTCTTCCAGAGAAAGATAACTAACTATAGGTGTTCGTTCCATCATCAGCTGGTGTACATCCAGGCAATTGAATGTGAACCTCAATAGGGATTTCCCACCTGGGTATATACGTATACCATCTCCCACTGACTGGCCACTAACGACGACGGACGTGACGCTGACGCTGACGTGGAAACGGATCAAGAATGGCCGAGTAAAGGTGGGATTAAGTGGTGAACGAAAAGGATATAAAAAAAAAAAAAAACAAATCCAGGTGGAAAAAAAACATTGCCTTCCAATCCAGTGCTATGGTAGATACCAACGCCCCAGCATGCTATCAAGCTCGCTATATACCAAGGACGAAGAATACCTCTTTAAATAATAGCACCTCCAGTAGTAGTAGGAAATCCCAACCACCCGCCACAGTCGGAAAAGCATAAAAAAAAAAAATGTCGATGATGAGAAGTGATAGTTCTCTGGATTTTTTCTTCTCTTTTAAACAAGCTTTTCTACATGCTGATGGTTGTCGGAGCAATGGAAAAAATCCTCGGCCATAGGAGCAAAACACAGTTATACATTGTTTGTAGGTTAAAATTAGCCAAGGGATGAATGAGAAATTGAAATCACTACCTACCTCAGGTGCGGCGGCGGCCATTAATCTATAGATTAATGATAGAAACTTTTTAAGAAGATTAAAACAAACCCTTTTTAAAGGTTACACCATGTGGATTTATAGGAGAGTAAATAAAATCCATGAAATTAGTTGCGACTACACCTTACCCGCTTAACTGCATCACCATCAATTTTTGCTGGTGTTTGAAAGAAATTAAAATGGAATTTCCTATCAGCCAGCCATTTTGAATAAATTTAAATTTTTGTTTTTTTTTTTTTTGACGTAAAGTTAAAGTTAAATTCTTCAATGATATAAATATTCCAACACGATATTGATTACGACAGCAAAATTATTTTTGGTCAAGGCTGGTCAAGGAATTACCTAAAGAGCACGTTAAATTTTCTAGCATTTTCCATGACATTAAAAAAAAAATGAAGACAAAATGTGATGATGCTGTAGAGGTCAGCATTGAAGAAGGAATTCTCGTCCTTGCACTATCATCATTCTTGTTCTTCCAAGAAAACCGAGGCTAACATAAAGGGTGTTTTTTTTGGAATGGAGTCAAACAAAGATGAATTTTTAAAATTGACATGAAATTCATCCTATTCGAAAATAATCTTCTGGCATAATTCCAGTTTTCGACACGGTGCCGGCGAGTGATGTCTTCCAAGTGAGTTCCGGGCTTATCGGCGGAGACGAGAAACCTTACATAGTCCCACAGAAAATAGTCGGCGCAGGGACATAAGTCCCCGGGACATAAGTCCCGAATTTTTTTTTCGGGACTTATGTCCCACCCTATTGAGACAAAAGTCCCGAAAATTTTTGTCGAGACTTATGTCCCACGCATATTTTTGCATGAGCATATTGAGCATATAGAAACATTTAAGGCGCCTGCCTGGCGACATAACATACCCTAAGCGGAGCGACGAAGTCGCGTGAGCGGGTGTGTCCTCGAAAAAGAGAGTTAAAATCTTGAGGACCCGCGAAGCTGGCCACCCAAGGTACTTTCAATCACAAAAATCTATTTTGGGGTTTATGTCCCACTTTTAGCAAAAATATTAGGGGCTTATGTCTCAATAGGGACGAATGCGTTTCGGGACTTATGTCCCAGTAAAGTGGGACATAAGTCCCGAAAAAAAAAATTCGGGACTTATGTCCTGGCGCCAAATAGTCTAGCTTCGTTAAATCGCACGAAATTGGAGGCCAATGGTCCGAAACGTGAAACTATGCGGTTACCAAAAGTTTCCTTCAATAAATCAATTGTTGCACGAGCTGTGTTATGCCGGCCGTCTTGTTGAAATCACAGCTCCTGACATCATGGTTTTTCAATTGAGGAACGAAAAAGGTAGAAACTATGGCTGGTCACCATTGACTATAACGTTCTGGCCAGCACCGTGATTTCACCAGCCCATAAAGCACACCAAACAGTAAGTTTTTCTGGATGTAACGGTGTCTCAACATACATCTGAGGATTCACTCCGACTACGGAAGTTTTGTTTACTGACGTAGCTATTCAACCAAAAAGGAGCTTCATCGCTAAACAACATTCTCATATAAAAATCGGGATCAACCGGCCATCTTGTTTTGGGTCCATTCACCGCTTCAATTCAATAAAATGCCAAACCAAACTAAGCACGAATCATTTAACAGCTATTAAAATGGCCGCTAGTTAAAAAGTGTTGCCAACTTAAAGCTCTATACCTTTAAAAAAAAAACACCCTTTACAAAAAAAAAATAATCAATCGATAAATAAAAAATGTTTCGAACTTTAAAATTGACAGAAATCAAAACCATTGGTCTACATAAAGGAGGTTGCTCTTTTGATGAAGGTTATAATGAAGAACACTTTGAGCGCTCTGCTTGTAATTACCCTTCTCTTTTCAACATTCAACTTATCGTGTCGCACAACATCACATCGTTATACAAACTAAAAAAAAAAAAAAAAAAAAAAAACAAGCACGAATAAAATATCTAAGTGATTTTTGTGTGATGATGTAAAATTTGCTTCAACATCGTCCTTTGTAAATTAATTTCATCCATCAAAGAGAAAATGCTTAAGTAAAACACTCTTCTTAATGAAAATGTTTAATGATGAACCAATGTCACCTGACTCTGATATTGTACAAGAGCACAACCAAACTAAGTCATTTAATTAAAAATAATTGCGTGTCATTTTTGAATTTGAATTGATAGAAATAATAGGAGGGTGCGGTGGTGATATTTCCAAGAACACGGCATATTTCCAAGAAAAGTCATAGTCCTTTGGGGGTATTTTTTTTGTTTTTTTTTTATAAAGGGAAGGAAGACTTTGAAAGTGAGATTTATTTTACAATAATTGGCTTAAAAACAAATCGATTGTACGAGAATAATTTTGTTTTGTTTTTTTTTTTTTTTAAAGTTGAGTCTATTTAATATAAAGATTTTTGTGGTAGATACGGATTTGAAGGATTTTTAAGAGTAAAGGGTGGTGTACATTCCTACAGACAATATAATTAAAATAATGCTTTTTTTGGGGATTAATAAAGAAAACATCTGCAACAGACAGTTTAATTACTCACTTTCACTTCCTTTTTCGATTGGATTGGAATTCCAAAAAGGAAATAGGTAATCTGTTATTTAAAGTGTGAGAGAGGGAGAAGAGTTTCGAGGTTTTCTTTCATAGAATTTGCTATTTGTATTTAACCTGGTTTATCTTCAAGTTGTTGGAAGTTGAAAAATTTCTAGAGTTGAAGAGGGTTAAACTCGAAGTATTTAAAAGTTAAATAGGAACCATCGTAACGTCTCAATTATAAAAATTTATAAAATAAAAACAACTACAAAGAAAAACACCCTTTTTGATGCTTATGATAAATTTAGCTTATCAAAATATTTATTTTTGGATATTTTTTTTGGGGGGGGGGATTTAATTTTTGAAAACAGTTGGGTAAAGTTTTTTAAAAATAGTTTTGAAACATAATCGTATATCAATTTTCATACTTACAGGGTGTCCGTAATTAATGGGTAATGGAAAAAATAATACATGCAAAGCTCTCGCACTATCATGTTAATATAGCTAACGTTTGGGTGAGCTACCAAGAATTTATAAGCTGAAGTTATAGCTATTTCATGATCGTTAGGTCGCTCATTACAGTCCTACTAAAGTACTTGATTTTTAATTTTGCAATTTAAATTTAAAAAAAAAACTTTCTGCCCAGCTGGGACTTGAACCTAAACCAAGTTCCTCACAGCCATATGCACTACGCATTGCGCATAATCATCAGCCCAGATTTTATTGAATTTTTTCTAACAAAGTTGTCGAAGCCATTTTTGAAGGAATGGACTTATAGAGCTGAAAATAAACCAAATTGTATTTTTTCTTAACCTTTATAAACAGAAATACGTTCACTAATGCTTACCAGTGTTATTTATCCTCCACTGGCAAAAATACAAAAATATCCTCATATATTAACTCGGGCTTAAGACAGGATTTTGTTCACTCTCATTTAAAACCTAGAGCTAAAGAGTAAGCTAAAAAGACAGCTTTACTTCACAGAGGAATCACCATTTAAAACAGCACTTTAATCACAAATTATTTCTTTCTGTGTGTATTCTATGTCTACCTATATAAAAAAACGTTACTGTCAACAGCTTCACAGGGAATTAAAGTAATTTTGAGAAATGGAATTTTCCTTAATTTAAATCATAAGTAAAACAAAAAGACAACAAAAACTGAAGGAGCAAAAAAAATATATAATACGCCGGGGACACATCGGTATATAGAAGGTTGTAAGTAGCATCAATTTTCTTCTTTCATTTCCACCATAGCTAGAAAGCTGTCTTTTTGAAAAAAAAAAAAAAAAAAACTAAATGTATACAACGTTAATTTTACGGAAAATCTGAGCATACATTTTTAATGTAAAATGCTCCAAAGGAACCTACTTCGTAATAAGTTTTTAAGGAAATTTATAACATATAAATACAACACCAACATTATATGAAAAGGTACATAAATAGCTGGATAAAAGGCGTTGCACAGTTATTTCAGACCATCTCATCAGGCTAAAGAAGTATACAAGTTCTGTTCAAAATTAAGGTGTAAAATTCATGAGCTCTCGTGATATTCTTTCATCTTTTTTTTTTTCTTTTCATGGGAATTTTTGGCAAAAGATCTAAGAAATTTATAAAGCTAAATTTAGTGGAAGTGAATTTATGAAATTAAAAAACATTGAAATTGCCAGCTTCTTGTTTTTTTCTACTCATATCTGTATTTTTTTTTTGCATCGCTTTCCTTTTCCCTTTAGAGCTAAATTATTGCTTGAAAGAGAATGTTTTTGATTAAATGATGGTGCGAAAACGCTTTACGATTGACTGAATGAATTTGATGAAATTTATAACAGGAACGGTAGGTGTTGATAATCAAAAAAAAAAAATATGGTATTAGAAAGACTTGACACTTATTCAATCAAATCGTCAGGTTTAGTTAGGGGTAGTTAGGGGTACAAGTAGAACACCCACTGCTGCAGGCTACCGCTGGCTGTAAGGTTATCGACCCCCTTCGGATTTTCAGAACCCATTGTGGATGGCTTTTTTTCTGTATACTTTTCAGAAGGTCGACGTTTCGATGGATTCTGTTTTCTTCTTCTCGGTCATTTAGAAAAATCGTTTACGTTACAGATGTCTGTGACGGTGATTCATGTGACGAAGACTCAACATCGACACGTCTAAGTTCGAGTCTAAGTCGGACTAATACCTATCCGACCTAATGAAATTAATTCTTCCATGAAAATTTTATAATATTTTTTAACGTTTTTTTTTAACATTTTTACTTTTGTTTGGATTAATTATAAATATGTGCAAACAGTAAAATTTTTTAATTCTTGCTCATATTTCGAAACCGGTTGTTTGAAAAAATTAGTTTAAAAAATATGTTTTTAGTTTTTTAAACTAGAGTAATAGAGAAAAACAAAGGTCTTGCGGTACAAGTATTTTTAAGTACCTACTCATAAAGTTGCCAGGTTCTTAAAGATCTGGAAATACAAAAATCTGCAGGTCCCATTGAATGTCACGCTAGAGAAACCTCTGCGTAAGGTTTCCATTTGTCTGGTATCTTCCGAATGTTGAAAAACAGCATATGTCCAGCCTGTCCACAAAAAAGGTAAATCTTCCTCGCCCTCAAATTACAGAGCAATGGTGTCAAAGTCATGGAAACGCTGATTTATTTTCTGCTCATATTTCTCGAGCAACGAAAACTTCTAAATGACCGGCAGTACGGGCTTCGTAGCCATATTTATTGGTGATCTGATTGTACATATATCTGACCGAACAGTGGAACAAATCTTCACATCAATTCTGGAGGAAGTATATGATATTTCAAAAGGGTTTGACAGAGTTTATCATCAAGCTCTCTTATCGAAAATACGCGCATTTGGTATTGATGCATTTCTTCTTCGTTGGATTAGTATGTATTTACTATTGGGATTCAAATTCAATACAAGTTGATGTGCATAAAATAAATGCAGGTATTCCCAGGACTCCATTTTGTCTCCGGCTCTCTTCCTAATTTTCATCAATGATCTTTTATGTGAAGCTTCTTATCCATTAAATTGTTTTGCTGATGAAGTGATGACAGTACTCTCAGCATATGTAGCTTATCATCTTCTTCTTCTTTTACCGGCGATTGTCATGATCTCGAGTAGGACCACAACTCTTTAACTCCATTACTTCTACCTAATGCCCAATGGGGAATCAAAAACCGTGAACAATTAAATGTTAAATAGCCAGTTGCATTCCTCCCCTTAAGCAATTCCACCGTTAATACTCGCACCGCAAGGAATGCCCATCAGTTCACCCTTTTGCCCAATTTCGGACGCACTGTTAAGTACAGAGAATCTTTCTTTAGCCGCACCACTCGAATGTGGAATGCTTCACCTGGCTCGATTTTTCCTACCCATTTTGATGCTCAGACATTCAAAACCAATGTTCAGCGGTATCTCCGTTTAACTCCTTTCCCATTTCCTTAAACGCTTGTACTGTGTTAAAACATTTTAAGTGTAGTCATAGTCATATCCCCTTAAGTGCCCGCTTAATTAAAAAAAAAGAGGCTGGGTGCGACCCACACTGATAACTTCCCATTTGTGATCTTGAAAACTTTTTATTTAGTTTTTTTCAAATAACCAAATTTTTTTATATTTTTTGTCAAAAACTGTCAACTAGATATTTGTCAAAATTTAACCTTTCATAAAAAATTGTACTATGTATAAAATAAAATATTTTAGAAGACTCAATCGTTGTTCGTTCTCAGGATATTTGAGCTGAAATACGATTGTAACTACTTTTCTTTAGAATTTTTAACAGTTTTTGATTTTTTGTTAAAAAACTGTCAATTCATTATTTGTCAAAATTTTATCAGTTGCTAACAATTATGTTATGTACAAAATAAAACAAACAAGAAGTCAATATCGTTACCCGTTTTTGAGAAATTTAAGTCGAAAGACAATTTATACCAATTTTTTGTAGTTTTTAATTTTTTGTAAAAAAACTGTCCATTGATTTTTTTTGAAATTTTCACCAGCAGTCAAAAACAACATTTTTCGTAAAATAAAATTATTTTAAAGTTAATATCATTTTTCCATCTAAGGATATTCGAGTCATAAAATTTTTTTTTTTAGTTTTTTTGATTTAAAAAAATAACGATATATTGATTTTTTTCCAAATTCATATCATATTTGTATGTCGTTATAATGTGTCGAATAAAATTTATTTCAAGTCAATAGCATTATTTGTTCGTGAGATATTTGAGCCCAACCTAAATTTTCACTTCTTTTTTAAACTGCTATAGTAAAAAAACAACTGATTGAATATTAATAGAAACCCTTTCAGCTTTTTTCGAAGTTATTATCTGTAAAACAAAATTTATTTCAAGTCGATATCTCTACTCGTTCTTGAGATATCGACGACGAAAAATGGTAACAGAACGTACGGACGTACGAACGTACGAACGTACGAACGTACGTACACACGCACACACAGACATCTCTCTAAAAATGATTGATATAGGCTCTAGGGACCTTGAAACGTCGAGAAATGTCAAAAATTTCAATTTGACAAATCGGACCGATTACAATAACTCCCTATGGGAAGTTAAAAATAAGAAAAAAAATTCTTCTAAAACTCAATGCTGTCTCCTGTCGTTAAAGCAGAACTCACCTTCCAATGCAGCTATCCATGGGCGGCAATTGTATTAAGGAAAAATCAGTTCTCTTCATATGTGCATCCACAGTCAAAATCAGTGCTTAGTGTTTAGGTGTTCTTCGTCGAGAAATTGTTCTCCCCTTCTGATCTGGCTCTAATCTATCAGGTATTTATTCGTTCAAAACTAGGGAACAGCAATAGGTGCAGCAATCAAACGCGTGAGTCTCTTAAACATTTGCAACTTTCAACTACTGCTGCAATGTTTAATGTCTAACACTATTCTATAGCTATTTTTATACGAACAATATTTGAGTGAAATAGCCAGTTGCATTCCTCCCCTTAAAAAATTTTCCCATAAATTTCGGACGTATCGTTAATCATAGATGTTCTGTTTTTAGCCGCACTACACGAATGTAGAATGTTTTACCCGGCCCAATTTTTCCCTCTCATTGAAGTGTTACATCCAATGTGCGTCGGTATCTCTTTTAAAGGATTATCTAATTTTCCTTAACGCTTGTATTGTATTCACCGTGTGAGGGCTTTCAAAAAAAAATATGTATCTCAAGCCTCTAATTGTGTTTTGCAAACTGACCCTTTTTTATAAATAAATAAAAATAAATAAAAACCTAGCATAACGCAATAAAGATACTAAGAAATTAATTTTTCATTATTATCTAATTATCTATCTACCCTCGGACATGGAAAAATCCAAAAACAGGAAGGGTTGTCGACGATTCCTGAGGTCAACTTGGTGAACTCCGTATCGGAGCCTTACGGTGAAACAGTAGAGTGGGCGAGTTATGGTCTCAGTCGAGATCTCAACAATCGCCGGTTAATAAAAACCAAGGAGCAAATTATCTAATTATCTACCGAACAATTAAGCCACCTGATTTCGAGTTTATCCCAACATATCAACCTGGTACCACACAAAGGCATTAGGTTAACATCAAAACTTCTATAGAAGACTTACTTTAATAAAATGTAGTCTTAAATCTTTTAACAAAAAATTCAAACACATGTTTTTTTTTTTGCAGCTTTACATTTTAAATTTCAGAGTAAAAACTTTTCCAAACATAGGTAACTATAAGTCCTTCCTAACTTTACCTTACATCGCCATCAGTGTTGAGGGTGGACGCGCAGAGCAGCGTGCGTCGTCGGATGGTGTCGTTTTAGGGGAATAGCGGTAACGGGTATCACGTTCCAAAACAATCAAAAACTTTGTTACTGTGCTTTTCCTTTCTAAAATTTGTTACAACAATCCATCAATCTTTTTTTAGTTCACCTTAAAAAGGTCAAGTTTCGCTTCTCTCCGTGATGATGAAGGCCAAAAGTTAACTTTTGAACTTATTATTTTTTTTTATTATTATTATTATCAAGGTACGACAAAATGAAAACCAGCTGCACACACTGAAGAGTGTGTATGGCATAAATAGCTGTGATGTTGTTGCCATTGCTGTTGCACTAACAAAAAAATAGAAGCTATTGTTTTTAGCAAAAGTTAAGTAGCTGCATACAGAGTTTGTCCTCTGAAAGTCGTCTTCCTCAAGGCTCCTCCAAGTCCCTGGAGTGTGTTACTAACAACAAACAAAAAAAAAAAAGACTTTTCATTTAACTTTTATTAGGAAATTTCTTCCCCTAAAAACTTTGCCTTGGAGAAACGTTTATGAGTTTTCGAGCCAGGCAAAGACAAAACGCATTTGCTATACCTCCTATAGCCTGCTAAAGCGAGCGAAACTTTTACCACCCTTTTCATCTATATGCTAAGGAGTTACCGACGTAACGTATTTATATAATATTCGAAGGTCCTTTCACACACTCGCTCACTCAAACACAATACAACTTTAATGCATTTAACACGATTAAAATTTAAATAATTGAATCAAGCTATTACGACTTAATTCGCCTCACTGAACTGCTAGTATTCGCATTATAATTATTGTTCTGTTGTGTATGAGTTTTTGTTGTTGTTGTTGTTGTAAAAGCTGAAGGAAAGACCGATTTGTAGAAGGTAAAGTATTTAGAAACGGATTTGAGCGAATTGCATCAAAGGCAAGAGCCATGGTAAATCCAATTTGTGAGCAAAATTATAACTGGCTCCTTTTGTGTTAGTCCTGGCAGCATTGGATCGCACTGCAGCACCACACATCATCACTTAAAGATTGGTGGCGAAGAGAAAGGCAAAGGAACGATGCGATGCGATGTGATGGGGGTGTTATGTGCATCATAAGCACTTAATGGAATCTATGCTAAATGGACGTTAAGTAATTTAGATGAAAATTGCTTTCTATCTCTAGTGTTTCTCTATATAGCTTGTTGTTTTGTTGTTGTTATATAATATATTAGTCTGGGTCTTAAACATTTGTATTATATCCCTTAATTGTTGGATGTCCTTTGAATTATATGTATTTTTGATTGTTATTTTATGAATGTTCCCTTAGGGATATTTAAATATAATGTGAATGGGAGAGACTCCATTTCTGTTGGTTTGTTTTTTGAATTTTATTGCTTAAGTGCATTCATTTAAACAAAGTTCCGCCCATAAAAAGAAATTATTTTAAAAAACTAATGAAAGATGAAAAGGGAAGCATTCTGAAATAGAAAGTGACATTATTACTGAGAGACAAGGTTAGATTTTTTTCAAATTTTAAAAATATACAAGGTGATTTGCTTTTGTCGTGTGAAGTTGGACAAGGTAAGATCTTACAGAAGGTGGGTTCTATCTCTCTCGTTTAGTTGGGATTGACCATTTTTGAGAAAACATTAATTAAATTTACCATCAAAAAACCAACGGAAACGCTTATAATTTTAATATAGCCAAAACTCAGTCTTTCAATTTACTTTTTAAATCAAGTTACTCTTTTAAATTAGTTAACAAATACCAAATTTTGAAGAAAAATATTTTTTTTTGTTGAAATTGAAATCATTATACTAATTTAGAGCCAAACACTGAAAATCAAAGCAACTTTTTTTAAGTGACGGTAAAGAAATTTCGAAAATTGTAAAATAATTGTTTTTTTTTTTATATTATGAGAAAAAAAGCTTCCAAAAATTTTGATACGATTTTTTTCCAATTTTTATTGATTTTTGGTAAACATACTTCTTAAATAAATTTTTGAGAATTTTCGATTTTTAAGTTAAAAATTTGAACTTAAAACTGTAGATTATCATCCGATAAGAAAAAAATCAAAAATTCTTACAGCCGTTTTTTTTTAAATCAGACTTTTTTGGTCAATTCTATTCTTACTGCAAATAAAAAAACTTTGTTTTATATTTTTTTTAATTTTGAAAAAAAAAATTTGAAAATCAAATAATATGTATTTCAAAAACTTGTGCAAAAAACTTGGACACAAATTAATATTAGTTAAAAAAATAACGGTATCTCCCATAGAAATGTTTAAAAACCCTTTTCAAAAACTTTAAATATTTCGAAAACGGCATCGAGAATTGGAATAAAGTTTTTTATGTAATTCCTATTTGCGAAATTTAAATTTAATCGAAAACAGTTCAAACGATTTGCATGCAATTTTTACTGTGGGTTTTGGTAGGTAATTAAAATTACTTTTTTTTGATTTTTGCAAAAAAATTAAGTTTTTTTTTAAACTCAATATTTTGAATACTAAAAACTTGCATGAAAATTATTTTTATATCGCTCAAAAAAAATTAAAATTTCTAATTTTTCGATCTTTCTTGATACCATCATCAGTTTTGAGCATAAAGTTTTCTTTTTTGGGCTTATTTTATCAATTCAAATTAAGACTGCACCAAGTTCATGAGATCCAGACATTTTATTTCTGTTATAAATGCTATGTTTTATTATCGAATTTAAAGAATTCCCCTGTCTGACAGTATGTCTATAGTGTGTCCATGTCCATATTAAATTCAAAATCAATTCAATGTTTACGTCATTCATTTAAGAATAAACTGCATGTTTTGCATTTGCAGTTTGGTTTGGGGCCTTAACGGGAATTGACTAAAACGAACAAGATATGAAATGCACTCTTCTGATGTTATGGAACAGAGTTGATGAATATTTTAAGCTCATGGCTATACGAATAGATATAGGAAATTATAAGGAAGTAAATGAAAGTATCTCTTATAGAAACAGTAAGTGAAGAATCCCTCCAGCAATTTAATATTCCATAGTATATACTCGTAAGTTGTTGAACGATGAACAAACGATGTAAACTCTTATAGTATTATTTTTGGGTGTGAATAAAGCTGATGGTAAGAATTTTATAGAACAATGTTAGGTAAATTGAACTCTTTGGATTGAAGCCAAAGCTTTAATGCTTTTTATCCCAGCTAGTTGGTTGGAAGTAATGACACACAAAACAATATTTAAAAACAACATATGCATCTCGAAACTTCGGTAGAGCTTCGTTAAAGCTTCGTTAAAGCTTCGTTTATTGTCATTGTTTCATATCAGTGTTTACTGTTTATATAAGAGAGCTGAAAAGCCTCACGATTAGTATACTGTCAAAACTCCTCAAAACATAAATAATGTCTCCCATTTTCATACTCGTATACGTCAAATATAAAAATCCTATTACATTTTACCTTAAAAATATCATAACTGTACAACCAGAAAAAAAATACACCGGCAACCATTCCCATTCAATTTCCATTAAAGAGCAATATACCGCTTATATAGCTTGTTTCAAATCCAATTCCCATGTTCGAATTTTATTTTTATTTGCGTTTTATTCATTTTAAAAAATTAATCTGCAGTGTACGACATCTTAATCAAAGTACTGGCACATGTGTGTTCGATTTTTTTGTTTGTCATTTTGTTTTTATTTTTTCTCAACCATTCTAGTATTATATTCATACAATTGCCATTGAGGATTATTTACGTTTTATAAATTAATATAAATACAACAAGAAAAAAAAAAAAGAAATAAAAAAAAAACATTGTCCCCGAATTGTGAGCCAACAACTGGGCGCGCACTCAGTATTTCGTATTTATTTATCAAATAGTCTGCAAATAAAAATCCAACTAACAACATTATTTTCGTTGAAAATACCTATACACACAATAAATTTAAAAACAAAAAAAAACAACAAAAACAGTATCTGAATTCCACAAGATGACAAACTCCAAATCATTTGAATGGATTCACAAAATTAAATTCAAAAAGTCCTCAAATTCCTTATTTTAACGAAGGAAATTCTTAAAACAAAAAAACTTACTATAATGTTAACTATAATTTTTTTTAAATTTTGACAGAACTTTTAAGACAATTTTTATTTTTGTCATTTCTTTTTTGTCCATTTTTTCTGCATTTTAATAAAATTTAGTTTAAGAAAAATATTTTTTTTTAGACGAAAATTTTTATTGACAATTTTTTTTTTCAAAGCTTTGAAAAATCTTTGCATGCATTTTTTTTACTATCGGAATGCATTTCTGTTTGAAAATTTTGAAGGACCCGCAAAATTCTTTGAATCAAAAAAAAAGTGTTTCTATTGGCGACTGAATGGAACACCCACCTAAAAAATGATTTAACGGTGAAAAGACACGGACACTTTGTGTACATATCCACCTTATATGCCAGTGTGTTTTTTTAACTTTCGAGGGAAGTAGGTTGGAAACGGTGCTTTCGAAAATAAAATCCTTTTGGATTTAAATTTACTTTGGCCCAAATAATGAATAATGAATTGGTATCTGAGATATTTGACTTTGGATAATTCAGAAAAAGAATTTTACTTAAAAAAAATAAATAATATTAGCAATATTAATCTTATTACCTACATATAATTAAAAAACAAACAAGAATATACTTTTGGCGGCTCCTTAACTTTGAAAAAGGTTGAATAAAAAAATGTGAGTGGGGTGATTTCGCTTATAATTTTTATGGTCGAGATTCATTTAAAATGTATTTATCTTAAGTTAACGATTTTGGCCCAATAAACTCGAATGTAATGAATATGACAACTTTTTCAAAAAAAATATTAAAAAAATGTAAATAAAATTTTTAGTTTGGTGACATTTTTTGTCAAATAAATTACCACTTAAAGAAGAGGAAGTATTTCCGTATCCTTTTAAAAAAAATACCATTCACAGAAATAGTTCAAAAGAAAAAATCATTTAAACCAGAGTGTAACCCTTTAGATGCTGATGGTTAAAATGGCCATGTTTTATAACAGTCGTATACATTCGTAGAAAAAAATACGAAATAAAAAATGTATATATATTTTTTGCACATGAAAACTAAATATTTCAATATTTTATTTTTTCATAGGCACAATTTCACGTACAAAATGTTTTTTTTTTCTCAATATAAAACAAACAAATAAAAATATGAACATTAAAAAAATATATACCTTACAGAAAAATGAACATAAACAACAGACCGAATGATGATTGGCCAATAATGAAAAATACAACAAAAAAAAAAACAAATCGTTTGCAATTCCATTCATATTTTTGTCAGTTTGAAAATATAATTGGATTGCTTTGAAATTGTAACTCGTTCTTTTTATTTTTTTGTTTTTCTATTTTAATTTTTTTTTTTTCATTTTTTGTATTAAAAGGATATCATACAAATTGAATTACCTACCTGGAATTTTGTTATCGAATTTATAGGAAAGTTATAAAGGGAAAGTATATTGATGGAGAGTGCATTGCATATATTGAGTTAATTCCACGCGCGTAATATAATGTTATATAGGTAAATATTTAGTTATAGGAATATAGTTATCGAGTTTCATTGAATACAATTTTGTGTATGATTGAAAACTCATTCATTAAAAGGATTTAAAATATGTATATTGATAAGTCATAAAATATATAGATGCCTATGTTTTACTAACATGGTACTATTATACCATCAAGTGGATTAAAGGTAAGTAATATTATATTTGTCTGTGAACTTATATAATATATGTATGTCATCAAAGTTATGTAGGTCAGTTAATATGCAAATTTCCATGAAAATATTTTTGTTTTTAAATAAAATAAAATAATGATAATTAGTTAATAATTAGTTGCGTTATTTTATTTGTATACTTAATTGAATAAAAGTTTTTGAGTAATTAATTTCTGCACAACAAATTATAAACATTTTTAAGAAAAAAATTCAATGTGATGAATTTATTTAGGTATACACCAGGGAAGCATCCTGAGGCCTATGCTCTTTGTAACACTCTTTGATTTTCTACATTAGGTATATGGTGATGAACCCCAAAGTCAATCCATTACTTTCACTTGATGTATGAGTGGATTTTCTAGAAGGAAATGGATACCGGGTTAGCAAGGAAAAGACTGAATCAGGTCTATTCTGGACATATATTTCAATGGAACAGTGCTTCCAGCGAAGCAGTGATCCATAGCGAAGGATCTTGTGATGGCGTAGGATGGATGAAGCGAAAAAAAACTCTACCATCTTCTGCGACCGAAAAATGACCCCAAAGCAGTTGTTTGTTCAGCGTTTACGGTTCACAGGGTTGGACAATATACAAGAAGCAAAAAAAAATAATTTGAAGGCAGTTAAAATGAAGTTGCTTCACATGATAATTATCAGAAGTGGCAAAGCGTGATCGAATCAAAAACAAGAAAATCGCTTCACGTCAAAAATACCATCTTGGAAAAAATACGAAATAACCAACTTAGCTGGTACTGTCATATACAAAAAAATAGCTCTGAAAACCTAGCTCAAAAGTCAGGCGCAAGAAAAACAAGATTGTGTCAGCGAGGCAGTGCCTTTGAAAACGGAGTTAGAGCGACAAATGTACCAATGTTGCTGAAAAAGTCTAGAACTTACTTGAAATTTATTTATTTATTTCTGAATTTTAGAAATTTGCAGTATCACATGATTTTTTAACTGTTTTTTTTTTTTTTTGAGCGAATATAGTTCTTTCAACTTAAAAATTTTTAGCTCTTTATTACTTTTCTTGCGACTTTAAAAAACGAACTGGATATATTGATCAAATCATACATTGAGATGATAGAGAATGCCTGTTTGTCCAAAAACCGTTACCTACTAATTGTACCTGCCATAGAACCGGATGGTTGTGTTTCGATTTTCTCATAAACGGTGCGAAAAACAATGGTCAAAAATTTATATTACATATTACATTCATATAAAAATTTCCCAAACATTTTTTTTTAACTCAATACCTAAGGATGCATCCAATATCCTGATAATCAGGTTTTATTTTTCAAAGTATTTACAAAAAGTTAACATCAACCTTCTGTAAATTAGTTACAATTTTGACGGATAAAAGCTCACATCAAACATTTAAAAAAAAATTCAATGAAAACAATCTGTGAATTTTCTACTTTGGGAAAATCTTCCAAGACAGATCTTCTGTTGCCTTCAGTCCCATCATCTCTAAATTTTTGCGGGCTTTTAAAATTCGCAAGTCTGGGTAATATAAAATGAAACCACCTGTAAATGGTTGAGTAAGCGTAAGCGTGTGCAAACATAATCAGCGCTGACGGTCGGTGGCAGTAGCGGCTATATATATGACGTAGCTGCCATTTTCCCTTCATTTTTACCATCATTATAATAAACATACATGTTTATTTTTTTTTTATTATATTTGTTCATCCTTTGCCTTGGTTAAACAATCTCCATGATTTTATTTCACATTATGCAAATTTTTATTCATCATCACTGTGTATTGAGGATACAAGAATCATATCTATTTCTTTATATGTATACACATGACACACCACCAACCACACACATCACGTCCGATGCCATTTTGAAGCCCATTCACAAGCTTCCGGCAGATGAAAGACCAAAGATTGCGCAGACATTTCCTAGGATTTGCGACATCTGTAGATAGATATGTATTTATACATATAGAAGAAGAAGAAAAGGCACAGGAAAAGCTCTTCTCCTAGAAACGTAATCAATGTGTCATTTAAATAGATAAAGGCAAACGAGCTGGCATTTTAGATCATGATATTTATAAATGTGTACCACTGTATCTATATACATAAGTATGGTATGATGATGTTGAGTGAAGTTCAAAAGACATTCACATCAAGTAAATTTAAATTTTACAAAAAGAAAAACAGATAAGAAAATCAAAAATAGCAAAGCTGAAACAAATCGACCCTGATGGAAAATTTAAGGAAGGAAGCAAGCATAAGACGTGAAAGAAAATAAAATATAATCTATAGATTTGTCTGGAGATGCTTGAAATCGGTTTATCCGTAAAGTAAATTAAATTACCGGAACTCGTACAGTTTCCGGCTTGGTGGAAGAGCTATCAACACGTGTGTTTTTGGGATAAAACCATTACTTAACAAGATCAAAGGTTTTGTTGAATTTTGATAAAATCTTTTTGTAATTCGTAAATAGAAAACAGCTGGGAAGATAATTAAATTTTGATACACTCTTATTATGTACGTGAAGAAACTTTTAAAACAGATCATAATTTCCTTTTTAATTTTATTCAAATCACGAGGAACGGTACATGATTATAATTTTAGAAAATATTAATTAGAAGAACATTCGATACAGATGAATGTGTATATGCATTGCTGTTCATTAATATTTTCTTTTAAAATAATTTTGATACTTATTTTTGTACCTTGCAAATATGAGAAAATAGAAGCGAACGTTGTTTTAAACCCCAACAGAAAATTTGCAAAAAAAAAATATGGCCTGGTCATTTGGCGAATTTTTGTTAGGCGTTCTTCATTTCGCAAAATTTCTTTTGTTTTGAAATGAAGCTGGAAACGGTGTTCCTTGTTCCGAAAAACCTTTTTCGAAGTATGCGAAGAACAATTTGTTGGTTTTTTTTTCTAAATATTGTGCAATCGATTTTTTAAAAAAATTATTCAATGCACTCTCAATACACCGTCACTCTTTTCACATACATATTTTTTTGCCGGAAAGTTTTTTTGAAACGCTCACAAATTAATATTTTTAAATTGACTTTTAAGAACTTTTTTTTATGGATCAAAGCATCTGCAGATGTTGCCTTCTAAAAGCTCACAAGGTGGATTTCTTTTGAAAAGAATTTTTGAACCCCTAAGCTCATAATTTGAGAAGCAATGTACGAAATTTGAAAAAAATCGATTTATATTCTTTTCCATTCAATTTTTTCCGCTTCTAAAAGTTTTTTATCCATTGCTCCAAAATATTCAAGTTTGAAAACGATATTTTTAAAAATATGTATAACTTTGGAAACTTATGAATTGAATTCAAAAAACGGATCCCCACAGTTTTTTAAACCTTTGATTTTGAATACTTCATTAAAAGTGTGTGTCTACATGATTTGCCAAGCAAATATTTTTTTTGACGTGCATTCATTATATCAGCCTGATAGCAAATTTTTAAAAAACATTTTTAAGTTTTTGAATTTTCAACAAACTGCACCTTTTTAATATTCAAAAATCCGAACCAAGTCAGTATTGTTTGATAGGAAGAAAAATTGTTTTCAAAATAGTTTTAAGTTTTAAATGTTTTCTTTTAGTGAATACAACCAAAATTAAAAAATTGTTTTTGTTTGGAATGCATTTTAATCAATTTAAAAAAAAATCCCATGTTTAAAAAAAAGCACAGATATTCTAATTCTGAACACCACTTTTTTTAAAAAATAACAAACAAAAAATCATCCTTTAAAAGGAAATCATTTCTCCATCGGACGAAGAAAAACTTTACCAGAAATTTTTTTTCACTAGAATCAGTCCCATTTGCTGATACAGAACATAAATAATTATGTTCCACATAAATTCTTATGTGACAGTTTATATAGAGGTAAAAGTAGAACATAATCGCTTAGCTTGAACATAAATATTTAAGTTTCGTTTCAGTAAATTGCCCTCAATAAAAGGAATATGTAAAAATTGTTTCTGCTTCAATAATTAATTCATAGAATTTGATTTCATTTCAAGTGTTCAACGTAAAACTATTCCATGTGTTCGAAATGCTTTTCCCGCAATTGCAAAATCTCCAACAATATTTTTTAAATACATGATACACGAGCAAAGGACTTTAGTTGGTATTCGAAGGGTTTCATTAGTTAGTCAAACAGAACATTAAAATGAATTGTTTCCTTTAGCATATCGCATATCTGCTGAATTAAACAATTTAATTCAGCCAGAGTTCGCTTTCATTACGAGTTTGATGGATTCATAAATTAGCAAAATTCTTTGAATTAGTCGAAATTTTACGCTCCAAGCTAAAATTGTTAACAGCAATAGCCATTATTGATAAATCAACTCTCGAAAACCTTTTACGTACCTTACTTTATTTTTATTTTATTTTTCGACCACTGTAAAGGTTAAAAAGGGAATAATTGCCATGCTCCACAATGCTATTTTTGTTTGAGATTTACAGCTGGTATAGCTGTAGGGAATCCTATTATATATTTAATTATTATAAACGAATGTCTTTGTACACGCGTATATGATAGTAAAAATCTAAATTTTACATATACATACTTGGAAAATAATCATAATACATAAAGTCATAAATTGCTTTAGGATATATTTTTTAATCTAAATCCAGAATTTCCCCCGTGACTGGCGATTGTTTTATGTAATATGAAGTCACTTTTGCCACCCCAACCCCTTCAGCAGAATATCCAATTCCCGTTATATTTGGCAAATGTAACAACATGTTGCCTTTATTACCATAGTTAAAATCAAATGAGAAAGAAGAATTTAAATTGTGCTCTAAAATAAAACGGGAAATAGTGGAATAGTGTTTCCTGTTTTAATTATAAAACGGTTAATTCGATAAAGCTATCAGATATGTAGGTGCTTCATTTCAGTCCACCACTTCCTGTTCCTATAAAATCCCTATACATAATTACTGATTGCGCCATTGAACTCTCGTTTCGGTATGCGTGATTGTTGTGTGATGCCATTATTGCCAACTGGAATTAAATAAAAATGAACAAATTAAAAATTGTTGAGCATTGCAAATTATGCTCCAGTAAATATATCTGAAGAATGATTCTAACAGCCAGCGTTTACTCCAATAGCAAAGTCTGAGGTACGTTCAAAGTCAGCGTTTACTCCAATAAATAAATGTTTGGAACGATTATATCAGCGTTTACTTCTATAATGATTGTCATATTAAAAGAATGCATTATATCATATTAAATTAATAAATAAGTTACACGAAATTGGTTTTTAAAAAATTTTATTTAACATGATCTCAACGAATCTACATCAAAATGTGAACTGACTTATCATAATTCTTATTTCTTAATTCTAACTTATGAATTTCTATGTTGCGGATGTGGATGATCTCATCTAGAGCACCGGATCCCAGGAGTATCGATTTCATTGATCGTTTATCGGAATTTAATTTTTGTTTATAATTTAGTTTCCTGCCCCAAAGGCACTTGATTGTTTACTTTAATTTTGATATTTTGTTAAGTGATTTATGTAGACATCTCTTATGGAGATGTTATGTTGGACGTTAACTTATTATATTTCAGTGTTGAATTACTGCTCGCTGACATAATATGATAGCCAAATTATGTGAGGAATTTATTATATCAAAATTAGCTCCAGTAACGATTTTACTTCCGGTCAGAAGGATTATAAAGGGTCCGCCATCTAACGTTTTTTTTCAACTAGTGCTTATTTCGTGAATGGTAACACTTAGCTCATGTCTGATTTGACAGATAATTAGTTTTATCCTTCCGCTGAACGAATATGGTTGAACTGAACCGACCATCCAATCCGTTTTCGCTTCGCTAAATGGGCCTGCGATCGACTTAGAAAAGATGCCGATTTTGCCAAAAAAAAAAAAACATCTTTCCAGATGAAGCTCATTTTGATCTTGGCGGTTATATAAACAAGCAAAATTGTCGCATTTGGGGCACAGAAAACCCGAACGCATACATTGAATAGCCGATATACCCAAAACGAGTCACTGTTTGGTGCGGATTTTGGTCAAGAGGCATAATTGGGCCATTTTTCTCCTCAATTCTTGTGAACAAAAATTCGTTCAACATGACCCGATAACGATCGCCATTGACTGTAACGGCTACTCCTTGCTGAGCCATGTTGAACGAATGTTCACAAAAATTGAAGAGGAGGATTTTGGCAACATTTGGTTTCAACAGGACGGCGCTACGTGCCACACAGCCGAAGCTACACTCGATGTTTTGCGCGATGTTTTTGAAGATCGCATTATCAGCCGCAGAGCTGATGTCGTTTGGCCACCTCGGAGCTGCGATTTGACAACGTTGGACTATTATTTGTGGGGTGCCGTAAAAGATAAGTGTTACGCCGACAAGCCAGAGACAATTGACGGTTTAAAGGACAATATTCGTGAAGTCATTGGTGAAATACATCTGCACACAATCGATGATGTGCTTAAAAATTGGACCGATCGTGTAGGCTACTGCATGGCCAGCCGAGGCAGCCATTTGAATAAAGTTAGTTTCCATTATTAACCGGAAGGATTGTACTTTCAAATAAAAAAAGAAATTTGTGAAAATATTCAGTAGGTTTTTTTTTATAGCATTTTCAACAAAAAAAAAGTTATTTGGCGGACTATAGATTAGAATAACTCTTTAATTTATAAATGGGAGCAGCATTTTCAGATCTGGATTGCGTAGTCCCTAGCACTTAGTCCTAAGTAGGTATTTAATAAAAAAAAATTCAAAAAAAAAAGATTTTCTAAAATTTATTAAACATTTTAAAGAAATTTTGCTTGAGTTTTAAAATTTTCTTTTTTGAATTTTATACAGGTTTCTCAAAATCGCCCCTAATTTTTTGGGCCACTAATATTTGCTGAGAATTTGGAAATAAGAGACAAAATAGACACAAAAAAAATTGTCAAATTAAAGGGCCAACCTGAATCAACTTGCGTGAGCTTAAGCTAGTGTCAAATTCTAATTAAAAGCTACCAGTAGCATAGTTAAAATGAAGTTTACCCATAACTGTGTTTCGAAACTTAAGCAGCTGCTTACTATTACTTTTTCAAATTGGCATTTGACATTTCTGTAGCTCTTACTTAAGCTATCAACAGTGGCTTTGTTCCTTATGTAAACTGACGCAAGAGAATAGAATCAATTATAGCTGGGCCTTAAAGCTGACTGAAGAAGTGATCTGAGGAATAATGAAGAAAGTGCAGCCCATCAATTTGGTTTGAAATTGTTTTGAGCGTACTTTTCTTCGTAACAGCGCAAAAGGATTCTTACTCATGTTCTTACTTTAGTTGGCGCTGCAACTTTCTTGATCTTCCACGCCACAAAGGCCTTTGGTCCTCCATTGCTTGCTAAGTTCAACGAAGAGCTATTAGTGATTTCCGTGCTGTTGTTATTTGCAGAGTGTACAGCGGACTATTTATCAATAGTCACGTTCTTACCAAGTCTGCTATATGAATGGTTGACAGCATATTCAAGCACTTCGTTTATGAAGAAAAGTGATATTTATGTTGTGTTTCGTAATACTTTCTCAATAACAATAATGAAACAGCTTTTGTTGTCATTTCTACCAATTTTGACGGAGCAGAGTGTATTCTCCAATTGTATGTCCGCTTGGCAAAAATTCCAAAGCTCGATCAGTCACAGTACAGTTCATCAACGCTGGCATAAACTGCTTTTAAGTCGATATAAAGGCGGTTCTTGGTGCAGAGATGATGATCAACTTTTTTTAAGGATCGGGCAGATGGTACTACTGCTGATCATTTCGTCGGGCATGGTTTCCTCCGACCAGCTTTATTTACTAGTTGCTGTATGCTCTCTTCCAGATCATTCTTGTGTAGCTTTCTTGAAAAGCTGACTATTTGAACCAGCTGCTTTGTTCGATTTCAGACTGGTGATTCTAATATTTCGGGTGATTGGAACTCCAGATTATCAACAAAGACGCAGTTCTTAAAAAACTTTACGAAAAAATCATTCCTTTAATTTTTTTTTAGACTAGTGCAGTTCAAATGTTCAACAACCAAAGTTGGCAATTTTGTTTCATTTTATTCGTGTACCTAATTCTAAATTCAGCACGGAAAACTGCCTTTACAATTAGCTGCTATACTCGGAAACACTCAACAACCAACCAACTCAGCTATACCAGAAATCCCTTCTGCTCCTTAAATAGCTCCCTAATTCATTGTAATTGATGGAATGTTCGAATTTTCAAGTGTTAGCTCATATATGGTTGGTCTGGTGATGCCTGACGCATTGGAATAATTTGGAAATGGCTGAAGTAAAACCTTTAATACTCGCAGTTTCAAAATTGCTGCGAGTAAATTAATAGTAGATGATTACAAAGTTTGATTACTTTAACATGAAAACGCAATGACTTTTTGATGAATCCAAAAAAACCCAACCGAGCAATTCTTATACAGCTTTGTATATGTACATAGGTAGAGTATATAATAATAGCACATTCACAGCACTGATGAGCTATATTATATGGTTGGTGTATGGCTACCGAATTGGAATTGGTGCTGTGTTCTACTAATTGGTCAAATCGGTCGATGTAATTGCAATCAAAAGGGTAATCCGCCAATAGCGTGGAATTGCGGCATGCCAACTAATGATGGATTGGGTTGAAGAGCAATTCACATTTACGTTCACGTTATTTTCGTTTCAGTAGGTAAATAGTGAACAATAATTTATTATTGTAAAATGCAACACTGCCTAAAGGAGAAAAATGTGAAATCCTCTGCTGTTGCTGCTACGGCTGTACGCCAACATTTTATTCGGGATATTACAAAATGCAAGAAATTAGTAGCTAGCAATGGTTAGCGCATTGCAAGCATGTATTTTAATTTGGAATTTAACTGGATATTGTACGTGGGACTTTTAGTGTATAAAGAGAAATGTATGGAGTAGATATAATTTTTAAAGTTGGTATTCGAATATGCCAAGAGGAGAATTTTGGTACAAGGTGAGTTTTGTAAGTTTGAAAAGTCACGTTTCAAGATTTCAGTGTTTGTAATAATCTTGATCTTAAATCATTTTCGCATTTGAAACTCTATTTTTATAATTATTTCCGGAACACACTCTGAAGGTATGGAATTCAGATTAAATTGTTTTTGTTTAAAATATAAAATCAGATAAGAAGTAGGTAGGTAATAATTTTATTTATTAATTAATTAATTATTGTTTCCAAAAAAATTTGGCGTAATTTTCAGGAACCCAAATAAAACCATCATGGTCCTTTGTAGCTGTTATTGTAAAATCTGTTTACTTACTCACAGCCAAATAGATTTTCTTGTACCTTATCACTGAATACTCTTAAATTGTAAACTAAAGAAGACATATCAATTGACAAATTGCATGATCTTTCAGATTTTTCGTTTAGAGCCAAGAAAAAATGATTTTTTATTAAAAAAAAAGTCTGAAAAAGTGATCAACAATTTTTGTACAATGCAAAAACATGTATACTTGCAAAAAAATGGCAGCCCTAGTACCTATTTCAAAATTTCTTAAACTTGGTTTCTTTGGTAGCGGGCTGCTTAGCTTCTAGCTTTAGTGGCTTTATTTTTGTAATCTGAACAATTACCTAATTTTTTTTTCCACTGCAAGAAAAATATATTTCAACGCAGAAAAATATTTCAATATTGAAACCTAGTCTAGACTTACATATTAATTATCGTGTTACCGATTTAAGTAAAACGAAAGAATCCTATGTTCTTAAAAAAATCTGAAATAATTCAATACATGCATTTTCAAACTTCAAAAAAATTCAAATATGTAGAACTTAAAATTGGTTTAAAATTCCTCAAAAATAATTTTTTTCGTCATAAAAAAAATTATGTTCTTATCACCTAGAAGCGTGTTTTAAAAATAACTTAAAATATAGATATACGAGTACATAGATAGATACATATGTCTTAATATTGAATTATTTTTTAGTCTTACTACATTAAAATGGACAAAACAAAGAAAAACCTGGTTTTCGTGTGGAATTAGTTTTCAGGGCTATCACTTTTCGACATATATATTTTTTTACAGTAAGAAAAACCCGGACATAAATACGAGTGTTGAGAGACCTTCCCCTTCGTCTCACAGCGGATTATATTTGTAAAAATGTATGTCTATATTTTTATATTTATTACAAAATTGAAAAGTTTTGGAAATATATTGACTTAAAAAACACCTAAAATACTGTTTTTCAATTCGGTTTTTGACATATTTTTTTTAATGAATTTTACTAAAATTATGATCCAAAATAACAAACCGACATTCCAAATTTAATTTTCATAAAAAGAAATATTCAGTTTTCTTTTATTTTGATGTGAAACATCAAATTTTTAAAACGTCTGCTTAAAATAAAATCTCATTATTTTAGCTAAGACACAAATCATTGGATTCTATTTGTTCTCCAAATGACCGGTAGAGTTTTCATGTAAAATAAAACAAAAATTCAAACATTATGATGCACACAATTTGGCAGTAGATAAAGAGGCAACAATATACAATACAAATGCAGTCTAGTTTTATGTTGAATATTGCGTGATGTTTGTGTAGTGTAGAAGTTGGAAGTGTTGAAGTTGCTTGTTGGTATTTTTTTCTATATTTTGTGTATATTCTGTAACTATGATTTACATTACTATGGGTCAACAACCTGACCTGACAACTCAATCAAAATCATAATAAGATTTTCGTATTTGAATAATGAAAGTAATAAGTTTGAAAGCATTTGGTTGGTTAGCGCAGAATTTCGTTTCGATACACGAGTATACCTAGTTACATATATGTAGAATTGTAGAGGCATAGCATTTTCATTTATTGATTTGCATAAGGTGTCATAAGAGGCTAGGGCGTGTAGGTTGAACTTAGACAAAAGATAAATTTATAGGAGGGGGTCTATTTGTCCCGTTAATGTAGGTGGGAATTTTAAAAAAAAATATTAAAAATTACGGGTATACTTACAGAGTCATGCTATAGCATTTTGAAAAGCCAAAAGTCTATTCTTTAATATTATTTTTAAATTAATTTTCAAAATCAGAATTTTGAAAATTATTCTTTTAAACAACTTTCCATAGTTATGTACCTACTATTTTCTTCCTAATATTCAATGCTCTCATTAGTAAGAAAAGACATCTTGAGCGCGTTAAAATACAGCTGCTTATTGGAAATCAAACAAGACATAAGAAACGTCTTTCATCATGTTTTTGGAGATCATGCAAAGTGTCCAACGTACATAAAAGAAAGGTGCAACGTTAACGACACCAATTTGATACCTCTTATGGTAAAGGACGGACTTTATGAATCAATTATTGGTCCAAGGAGACGACTTATTTGGAACGCTAAAAGTCTTCCGCATGATAGTGGCAAAAGTTATTGGTGTAAAAAGGATAAACTTTTTCTTTGGCAGTGGATATTCTAACCGGTAAGTAATTTAAATAACATTTTTTAATGTTCCTGTAACAATATAATAATTTAAATTTTATAATTAACATCTGTAAAAACTATTTTTTCTCATGACAGATGTTTTGCAGCTGTAGTTCAATTCAACGCAACGCGAAGAGTCAGATGTCGGAACTATATACTCAAGTTTATAGTTCCACTCCAGAAGCCAGAATCCGGAAAGTTGAGCTACGTTGGTTAAGAAGCAATGAAAGAGAGAGAAAAAGAACAGTTTACGGCAAACGGAGAACATTTTTCAGAATAAACCGTGCTTATACTTCGAATGATTTTGGTTATTTAGATGGTTCCAGGCAACCAGATATGGGTCCAAAAGAATTTGCTGCTGAAAAGGAAATCATCCTGAAAAGACTTGAGGTCAACCAAAAAAACCGATTCCTCCTACAACATCAAACAATTGGCCAGACAAACAACATCAAACGGAGTGAGACCAGGAAATTCATGCTGACTGCTTCTTCCTTCGGCACTATTTGCAAGGCCAAAAAATTTGAGGGACATTTAAAAGACTCGCTCATCCAACGGAAATTATATACAGGCGATTAAATTGGAAATACAAATTCAGACAAAATAGATATAGGTAGGTACTACTGTAAAAAACCAAAAAAACCAAAACTGCAGATAGATGCAATTTTTTCTGTCTTTTATGTAATAAAATTTTTTGAGTCCACATTGACAGTTTTTATGTTGTTATTACAGAAATTTGTTTTTAACCTCCCGATAATATGATAATTTTGTTAAAATTAAATTAAAATTGATAAAAAAAATCCTTTAAAATAATTTTTACATAAAGAATATTTATTTTTCAAACAAATAGAAAACGTCAAATTTGACTTTTTAATCAATAATAACAAAGTCACTATAAAATACATCCCAGAAAAAAGAGCCTAAATTAACTTGATTTTTTTTTTGTTGCTGGCTATTATTTAAAACGTAATCAAAGTTCTTATTATATTTTTAAAATTATTTCTGACACATAAAAAAAAAGTCCGAATATATAATTATCATTATTATTATGAAGGTAAATATTTATTATTTAATTAAAATGCAAAACTTAAAAAAAAAATAAAACAATGAATTTAATTTCAACAAATTGATGATTTATTTTATGTAAAAAATAATGTTGCAATGTGTGACTTTGGGTATGGGGGATGGGGTCGGTCATATACAGTTATTTAAATTTTCTACTGTTAAAGTAATTATAATAACATAAGCTTGTTATCCACACGCATACCATGTACCTATTTAATTTTAACCGGAGCATTTGAATACAAAACCACTTGCTAATACCTAAAGGGCTTTAAGGATTATTATTTTCCAACAAAGTTTTATTTATGTATGTAGGTATACTACTCACTCGTATCATTAGGAAACCGACAAGTTTTAAAAAACTCTGGCCATTACTCAATATCGATATCGGTCAATTTTTTGGAAACCTATTAAAATAAATCCTGTTAAAAGTACGTACTCATTTGCTTGGATTTGAGTTGGATATCTGACACTTTTTGTTATCACTTATGGGGGTTTAACTTTGGAGGTGCTGAAGTATACTTGTGAGTATTTTGCTAGCCATTTTCAATAGATGGCACAGAAAAAAATAGTAAATGGTATTTTTTAGAGGTATATAAAATGCAATAAGTAAAGACTGAAATTGAATTTTTTCGAAGATAATCGTTTGGCATTATAATTTAAATATGATTTCTGGCAAGGCTGGCCCAGACGTAACTTAATCTGGAAGTCCAATTTTCGATCACTTTTTGCAACATTTGTAGTCGTATATTGGCAATAACGTGGAAAATGTTGTCCTCTAAACGGTCGATCGTTTCGGCCTTATTGGCGTAGGTCAGCGACTTCAAAAAAACAGTCTAGCGGTGTTAAATCTCAACATCTATGCGGTTACCAAAGGTTTCCTTCAATAAATCAACTGTGGCACGAGGCTCTAAAGCGGTCACCATCCACTGTCGGTTCCTGCCAGCTCGTTTTAAAAGAAGTACGGACCAACGATTCCACCATGAAGCACACCAAACAGTCAATTTTTTTGGATGTAACAGTGTTTCAACATACACTTGAGAATTATCTTCACTCCAAATATGGCAATTTTGTTTATTGAGTGAGCTTCATCGCTAAAAAAAAAATCCTCTTATGAAAATGGCGATACATATTTTGAACGAAATCATACGAAATCGAACAAAATCGAAATAAATTTGCACAATTTAAAAGCGTTGTTCTGGTGTCAGTCTCTACACGTGAAAATGCCAAACCAAACTAACACTAAACACAAATTATTTAACACCTGTTAAAATGGCCACCAGTTAAAAAGGTGTTGCCAACTTAAAGTTCTCTACTTGCTTTTTATTTGTTTTTCAATTATTCTTTTAATGTTTGGTTATTTTTTTTTTTGTTACTAGACATCATTTACTGAAAAAAAAATTCCCTCTGGCGGATTTTATATGTGTAACTACTCTGCTCATCTACTTCCAGAGGACATCTTGAGTATTTTAGTTTTCACTTACTCACAAGAACTTTGTGACCTCCAAAGGAAAACGTCTTAAATTCAGTGTTCCATATGGAGTCGAATTAAAATAGTGTTCAAATTACAGGAGAAGAAATGACGAAAATATATTTCCTTTATTATAAACACAAGTACCTCTAAAAGTTGTATCAGAAACTTAATCCACAGTGAACAATCAGGTCCTTAAACCATTTTTCAGCTGATAAACGTCGAAATTCGGTAAATTGCGATAACTATTGATTAACGAAAATTCAAACCCTCAGTTTTTTTTTCCTTTTTTGATAAATTGCATTTTTTGGTTAAAAGACAAAAATTTTGATCCAGCTAAGTCATTGGATGAACAACATGATATGGTTTTAAGATATACTTAAACTGTTAAAAAAGCTCCGTATATTTTTTTGGAGTTGTCAACCCAGAGATGCAAAGTGACAATTTATATTATTGCGAAAATGTTATGACCATGAAAAAATTGACATGAAAAAATTATCGTTATATTTAATCGACCATTTTGTCTCTAACCTGTCAACAATTTATAACTTGAAAACTTTTTAGACAAGTACTTTAAATTTTTATAGAATTTTACCACATGTCAATTTTGATGATTTATTTATTAGGTATGTATCGATCAGAGTTTACACTACAAAGCTATTTAGCTAATATTTTGAATATAAACACAAAACTGTTTAAATAACAATGTAAAATAACAATTTACTTTTAGATTAGGTAAAGCCCCAAGTTTTTATACCAACTTATACTTTCTCTCCACATAATAAAAACAACTCTTATCCTGATACACAAATAATGTGCGAATAATGTTTTTTGTCTTTGACAATTTAATTCTTTTTTCTTTAAAATAACAATTTTTATTTTAAATTACTGACAAAAAAAAAACATACATTACCATAACTTTACAGTTATGTAGTTGTTCCTTTCAAATTCTATATTGCCCATTGCCAATTTCACTTAGAAATCAGGACGATTTTTCCAACTCTTCAAAGATATAAAATTTCAAAAGCAAAACTTTAAATCCCAGGTCCTTTCAGTTTTTTTTTTTTAATTTATTTAGGAAACTTCATGACACAAAGTTTAAATTTTATATTCGTACAAACTCATTATGTACATAGAAATATAAATACGAGTATACATCAGACTGTTCGTTTTGCGAGTTTTTTAGCATCAAGCTCTTAAGTGGGAAATATATTTTAAAATAGTGTTTAAAAAATCCAAAAAAATGTTCAGGTTTTTATTTTGACGCTAGATGGCGCCACATGTCGCTGAATTGGGGGTTATACTTTTTTATGGCAAATACATGGGATATCTTGTACGTTTTGGAGTTTTATTCATCCCTATGCTCAGCTTACCCGACAAAGATCGAAAAGCGAAAATAAATAATCTGAAAAAAATTAGGGCGCTTCAAAATTTTTTTGAAATATTTTAACTTAAATCCTAAGATCCAAAAATAACGAACGATCTAGTATACATATAAAACAATATTCCAGATGATATTAAGTCTTATATCGTTGTCTGATTTAGTCAGACTTACATACACCAATTTTTTTTAAGTTCTTCCTTTTTTGATCACCCCCGCCCCAAAGTGAAATAACAATAACAATAAAAATAAAATTTCCTAGTAATTGGAGTTTTTCAAAGTAAAATGTGAGCACAATCACGTTAAATTGTCTAACACAGCATGAAGTATGGCCCAGGATAGGAGCAGCAAGTTAGTTGTTAAAGATATTATAATAGTACTCCGCACACAGCTCTTATAGTGCTCCATCTCCATCCAGTAAGCATCCAACAAACCGTCTAGTTCAAGTGTTCTTAATGGGTGGCAATTTCAAGTTGTCTTCTTCTTCTTCTTCTTCTTGTTCTCTTGGCGAAAAGTGATAAATTTATGTGAGCGTTCTTTTTCAACTTTGAGCGCGAAGTATTATACAACGCAATGACGACAACAACGACGACGACAGAGTTTTCTTGCTTCAGCGAAAAGGGAGGTGGTATTTTTCTCATAAATTACTTAAAATATATATATTCAACATCAACGCACAACGAGTGTTGTTTTGAATTTTGTGTATACAACTTGAAAAACCAATTTAGAGCCTTTACAGTGGCTCGGCATCAAAAAGGCAATATATTTTGATTTCAATAAAACGCTGTAAGGTATATACGAGGAATACTCGTAAATGTAGCAACTCCCACCATTATTAATATGCATCTTTCGCTTATAACCTTTGACAGTGTTATATTGAAAAAAAAATCAGGCATGTCAAATTCGTTCGAATTTTATAGCAATTCAAATTACGAAAATGCTTTACAATATTACAATTGCGGTTAAACATGGCAAACTACCTAGAAACCAGTGTTCCCAATTCATAAAGCATGTGAGTATGTGACTTACTGCGAAGCAAGATATTAAATCCATGATGATGGACAAAATGTAGTTCTTGACCAAACAAGAAAAAACACCGCAAATTATTTTGGATGAGATATCATCTGTTTACGGGGACTCTTGCCCTGGCAAAACAATGATCCATAAGTGGCGTTGTATTTTTAAGCAAGGAGGTGACTTCTTCAGAAATCGTCCAAAAAGTCCAAAAACTTGTTCTAGAAGATTATCGGTTAAAGAAGAAACAATTGCAGAAATGGTTGGAGTATATCAACTTCAACCATTTAGAATATTTTGCACGATCATCTTGGCATGTCTAAAGGTCAGTGCAAGATGGTTGTTGAGAACGCTTTCATCAGTTCAGAAGTGGCAACGAGTTCACTTGAGTTTTTGAAGAATCCTACACCGAGGATGAGGAAATGAAATCAGCAATTTGTGTCCATTTTGAAGGAGTTGACAATTTTTTTTTTTTGCGAATTCTTTATTACATATACATATTGTAAAGTGGACAGGATGAGGTTATGTATGGAACAACACATCGGGCGGATGGCCGCGCGCCGGGCCGCGGCTTTGCTGTCACATACGCGATCTTTTAATGAAATTTTCAATGACCGTTATGCATAAATGCTGCGGTATTTTATTAATGCAGCGTAAGGCTTGAATCGTCGTCGGCTTATTCGCATAAACCATCGACTTCAAAAAACCACAAAGAAAAAACTCCAATGGTGTTAAATCGCACGATCTAGGCGGCCAATTCTGGTCTCCAAAACGCGAAATAACACGACCGGGAAATGACTGATGCAGCAATTGAATTGTTTTTCTGGCTGTATGAGTTGTGGTCAGGTGTGCATGGTCAGCTGGCTTCAGTTCCTGAGTCAATTGAACTTTGTACCTATGCATGAAGATGGAAATCTTTCGTCAAAATTCGCTGCATAGTGGGTTTGGAAACATCAATTTGCTGAACTCGGTGTCGAATTGAGGAGGATGGAGTTTGAGCGGAATCATCACGTACTGCTGCGATATTTTCGGTCGAAGGCGCGTTGTTGTCTTTACATCAGTGACAGCTGACAGACCCAGTTTTAGCAAATTTTTCCATTAATCGCTTTCTTTACAGACTCTTTTGGAGCATTATTGTAACCCCAAATTGATCGCAATTTGCGAACTGTAGCCGCAAAACTTTCACCATTTTGGTAAAACAATTTCACAATGAGAATACGTTGTTCATTCGTGTAGCGCTCCATTTTTATTAACCTACTTCTACTTCTAGAAATTGTTCAAATGTCAAACAATGACACATCGAATGGCGCCAAATTTCTCCGAGGAACAAAAAGACACAAAGTCCAATAACAATATTAGCGATGTTAAATAAATAATTGAAAAATCGACTTTTAAAATGATAAAATTTATCTGTTCAATAATAAAACTTAATGTGTGAATTTTAAATCCAAATAAGATTTCCATTAAAATGGAATCACTGAAAACAGAGAACACTCACAGTAGGTAGACATTTTTTTTTATTGAATGCATCGACTCCATATATATTGGATTATTTGCAACCGCATTCAATAATGATATCACATGACAACGCTATTGTACCATAAACTGCTGAAATTCTATAAAGTTATGCTCTCTATATACCTACTGTTTTCCATAATTTTGTCAGTCTCTAAACAAAAATTCATGAATATACTGTTTTTGCATTCATGTCATCATCATCATCATCATCATTATTAATGTTTATGGTATAAAGACTTTTGTAAATCCATCACTTAACTGCCAACTACAAAATGTTGCGGGTATGTTTTTTTTTATGTTTATTTTTTGTAGGTAAATAAACAAAATTTTAAAAATTAATTTCAAAAACATTGCATGATGAAAATCTTTAAATTTAAAGCAATGTTCACACCAAAAGCACTCGTTTGGGAATTTAAAGCGAACAATACACTCTAGTGCACATAATTATGTATATCGCAAACAAACACAATATTTCAAATATGTGCGGGGCAGCTGTTTACCTAAAACGATACAACAACAACAACAACAAAAAAAACAAGTATCCTGAAAAGGATATTGGCATTTTAGAAACGTAATGCACATGCACTGGGGCGTATGCGTGATATTTATTCCAATAAATTGTGTGATTGCTGATTGTGTATGTGGTAGGTTTAATGCAACAAATTCCCTGGGGATTGGGGCGGTTAGTATATGGGGCTAGGGATATAAATGAATTGAAATTTTATAGTCCATCAAACTAAAAGAACTTGTAGATACATAGATACACTGCTAGCAAATTGATTGACTCGACATAGTATATGTATGAACGATAGTGGAATGCGGGTTGGAGAATGGAATGTGGAATGCGGGCAAGGATTTCAGGATTTCATGGTGTATGGTAATTTGTCTTGTGTGTGATGTAACAGGTACCACATTAGCACATGAATCGAGTGATGAAGCATATGTGCGGTGTCCATTTTTCATCGAAAGTGCTCGGGGGGTACGGTGTTCGTTCGTATCTTGAATGATAATATAGTGTATGCTAATGGAATTGAGTGGATATGGGAGTGCACTCTTGCGATAATCTTAGCCTGTGGTGTGTATAACGGAAGAAACTATATACGAGTAGATATATATTTCTATACTCCATCATTCTAAACTGATTGCCTTATTGCGTTTCTGGGAACCATATGCATAGCTGAATCAAATATTTGTTTAGTGATTGAACCGTACGATTTTTATAGTAAATATTATTGGATCTACACTAGTATGTATAATGTATATATGGTTTGGTTTAGCTTAAGAAATTTACTTTATCCAGTTAGCGAAGAATTTGGCGATAAAAAAATGTGGTTGGGTTAAATAAATAGATTTACATCTGGATAAATTGAACACACCAATTTAATGTTAGGTAGCTTTGAGGGTATTCAAATATTTGTAAGCATAGACGAAAATTAATCACCAGTTGCTCCAAAATCTATTAAGACCAGTTGTTTGCTAAAATACTCAAAAACAAATAAGAAATTGATATATGTATTTGCTAATACTCAGTGGGATGATGTGTTTTCAGTAAAACTAGCTTTCAGTTTATTGGCTCGTTTATTAGTTTTCATAACTAAAACTATTTGGTGCAACAAATAAATGGCATTTTAAAATTTATCGAAGCAGTAAATATTTAAAAGAATTTTATTAAATTTAAACTTAAAAACAGTCGTTCAAAAGTATTTTTGTAAGAAAGGTGGGAGGGGGGTTAAGCAGATGGGAAATTTTTCCGCAATAATTTTTCACTAATCAACTGATCGCAATCTTTTGAGATTTTTTGGCATCCTTTAAATATTTAAAATTCTTTTTCACTCATTTGGCAATGAATATAAAAAAATGGAAAAAATGCAACGAGTTGAAACAAATCAAATGAATGCATGAAGTCCCAAAAAAATGCAATCACTTGATTGGTGAAAAATGAATTAAATGAACGAATGGATTGGTGAATTGAATTGAAATCACTGATAAAATTTTTTGTTTGACTCAGTATTCAAAGCTTCTCTATACGGCCGATTTTGAGGCTCTGGGTGATACCCAATCCTAAATAATTAAATAAAGGGTCCGCCAAATAACTTTTTTTTTTTTAAATGCTATAAAAAAAACTACTGATTATATTCTCAAATTCCTTTTTTTATTTGAAAGTACAATCCTTCCGGTTAATAATGGAAACTAACTTCATTCAAATGGCTGCCTCGGCTGGCCATGCAGTAGCCTACACGATCGGTTCAATTTTTAAGCACATCATCGATTGTGTGCAGATGTATTTCACCAATGACTTCACGAATATTGTCCTTTAAAGTGTCAATTGTCTCTGGCTTGTCGGCGTAACACTTATCTTTTATAGTCCAACGGTGTCAAATCGCAGCTCCGAGGTGGCCAAACGACATCAACTCTGCGGCTGATAATGCGATCTTCAAAAACAGGGCGCAAGACATCGAGTGTAGCTTCGGCTATGTGCTAAGTAGCGCCGGCGGCGCGCCGGCCGTCCTGTTGAAACCAAATGTTGCCAATATGCTCCTCTTTAATTTTTGTGAACAAAAATTCGTTCAACATGACCCGATAACGATCGCCATGATGACTGTAATGGCCAATTATGCCTCTGGACCAAAATCCGCACCAAACAGTAACTCGTTTTGGGTGTATCGGCTTTTCAATGTATGCGTACGGGTTGTCTGTGCACCAAATGCTACAATTTTGCTTGTGTACATACCCGCCAAGATCAAAATGAGCTTCATCTGAAAAGATGATTTTTTTTGGCAAAATCGGCACCTTCTTTAAGTCGATCGCAGGTCCACTTAGCGAAGCTAAAACGCATTGGATTTTCAGTTCAGTTCAGTTCAACCATATTCGATCAGCGGAAGGATAAAACTAATTATCTGTCAAATCAGACATGAGCTAAGTGTTACCATTCACGAAATAAGCACTAGTTGAAAAAAAACGTTAGATGGCGGACCCTTTATTAAAAAAAATTGATATGAAAACCCGGTACTAGTTAATTTTTAGGAGCCAGCTAACACAAAGTTCTTAGTAATACTCGGTGCCAAATTGACAATATTAGGGATAGGACTATAGACTTGGTACTCTGCGAACAAATTACCTTCTATACTTTTCATGATATTTGATTGTGCATATGTATATATGTATAGCGAATTGAAGCTGGATCGATCAAAATTATATAAATCTAAAAAAATCTCAAAACCCATTATAAGGACCACCTTATCATACAGGATTTTTTTGTATTCACCAATAAAATCAAAAGGAGGTAATTATGTTTGATGAATGTAGCTTCCACCTGCTACCGCATACTGTACCACTTAAATAAAAGAAAAAATACTTAATTTGCAAACCATTGAAGGGATACCCTAATTTATTTTAACTCAAACAATCACATGATGCAATCAATCATTGTTGTCACACATGCTTTTAATGTGTTAATGTGGTTTCACCTCAAACCCAAATGTGACTAAATTATCCTTTGAATATATAAAAGAGTGTGAGTATATGTATGCATTCTTTATACATGTGTATGTCTCCTCTTTAATTAATCCTAGAAGAACTTTAACATTGGTTTATTATTTTTTTTTTTTCGTCATGATAAATTAATCCTTATTTATTACTTCAAACCTATTTACCCTTAAATTTACAGCTTTAATAATAATAGACAACATTTTATTCTGAATTACAATCCATTACTCAAAGAATCTGAAAGTCTATAGTAGAGTGAGGATAGTTGTTAACGAATTCAACTTTTCAAGAGTACGAGTATTATTCAGAAAGTTCTCTGTTATTTATGTTTAATGCATCAGCCTCAGGAATGAATTAAAGTTTATTTGTTTTTTTTTTTATTTATAATTAAAAAAATATTTTAAACGAACCCAAAAAAGGGGGTATTAAATGTCACAGATTTAACAAATTAACCTTCGCATATTCAGTAAATATTGTGTTCTGGGAAATTATTATTATTTAAATTGTTCTATAATATAGGACTTTACTGATTATGGAAAACACAATGCAAACGGTTATCGATTTTTTGCAAAGACAAATATAACAACAATTTAATTTGTTAATTCATCTTTTACATTATTTCACTAGTATAAAAATATAAGAATTGGTAAACCATCGAATAAGGTTGATAGATTCTCAAATTTGTATTTTTTGATCAAATAAACCACAGTTAAGATAGTTATCATTGAAAAAGTTTATCCGTTTTTCTATGATTATTGCAAGAGTTAAGACTGTTTTTTTTTCAAAAGTCATCATCTTTAATCAAATGTTTTGTAAGCTAAGATTTTTGTTAAAAGTTTTGAATTCTTATTTATGGAAAGGTATGTAGCTAATCAGCCGATTTCGGTTGATCAGGGCTCATATTCCGGTTCTATAAAATAACATGATACTCGTAAGTTTTTTTTATAATCTAATTTCTTAAACTACTTTATTTCATTTCATGTTATTTAAAATGTTGATTCTCGTTACACAAAAAAGTAGCTGTGATAAATTAAATTCCATCTAATAAGTTCTTGACAGAAGTTTACACAGAACCAGAATCGCAAAATTCAGCTTTATTTATAAGAATAAACAAATAAAGTAAAAATAGTTTTATTTTAATTTATTTTAATTTTATTTAATTTTAATTTAACAACTTAAGTTTAATTATTTATATTTTAGTTTCACTACGCGTTTCGGGGCTACTGCTCCATCTTCGGGTGGAACACTTATGTATGTCGCTACTGTTGTTGGTGGTTGACGTAGCAAGTTGACTGAAGCTTTGGTCATCTAATGTTGTTGTTTGTTATTTTCTTTTATATAGTTTGGCTTTTTTATTGTAATATTGTGATTTCTTTTTTCTATTGTTGTTGTTGGTTTTATTGTTTGTATATTTATTTAAGCTTTAGTGTATTATGTTGTTTTTTTTTTTTTATTATTTGTGTTTAAATTTTAAATTTTATTGCCGTTTCATATAGCGCGTTTGGTTTGATGGTTAATTTGTCATTTAGTATATTGTCTTGTTCTAGTTTGTAAGCTTTGTAGATCTCATATTCTTCTACTGTGTCAAGTAATCTGCCTTTTCTGCATATATGTAATGTTTGTAAATTTGTTTCAATGTCTGTATAATTATGGTTGGGTTTGGGTTTATGTTCCTTGAATCTTTCTTCGAATGTTCTACCTGTTTGGCCGATATAAAATTTGTTGCAATCATTGCATTTAAGTTTGTAAACGCCGGAGTATGATTTTGTTTCTTGTTTTATTTTTGGTTTTAAAATATTTTGTAAGTTGTTATTTGTTTTGAATGTTATATTTATGTTAAGTTTTTTGAATTGATTTGTTAATATTTGTGGTACTATATTGGTGTATGTGACTGATGTATATTTTGGGTTTTCTACTGTGGGTATAATATTTTTGTTGTTGTTTATTTTCTTTTATTTTTTTTTTTTATTAATTGTCTATTATTGTTGTTTTGTATACATTATTGTATGCAATTTGTTTTATTATGTTAATTTCATTGATGAAGTCTGTTTTGTCCATAGGGATGTTATAGGCTCTATTAATAAATGCATTGAAGGCTGCCATCTTTCATCCCATTTATCATAAAAACGGAATAGGGGCCCAGATCAGAAACTTACCCATTGTGAGCAATCTAACCCTAAGCAATCGATATTTTATAGCAGGGAACCCATTAGGACGCCATGACAGGAAAAACAATGAAATTTATTCAAGAGCTATGGATAATAAGTAGATATTTAACTATCGTCGATAAAACAATTTTGTTTATTCTGCGAATGTTATCGGTAATCGATATACATATTTGTTTTTAACTAAGAAGTGAATCATTTGAACTATACAAAAATAATTTTAATTCATCGATTTTGGCATGTTAGTTCTGGCTCAACTCCGGTCAATGTACTTGGCTATTATATAACACATTTGAATTTTGAGTCAAATTAGGACTATAACTTGGCTTTTCCACCAAAGATAAAAAAAATGTGATTGCGGTTTAAGGGCTCTTTAATTGTACTTATAGAAAATATGTGGTGAAGAATCATTTAAGAAGACCTTAAGTGACACATAATCGCAACTTCAAACTTTAATAAATTTAGATTTTATTAATAGAAATTCCGAAAATGTCAATTTTGAATCTTTTAACAAACTATTAGTTTTATATAATCGATATTTTTTATATCGATAACTCCATTATTTGAGATCAAAGAAATTAAATTTATAACATAGGTCCCCATGGCAGGAGAAAAATCGCGTTTTCATACAAACTATCGATGGATGTTGGACTGAGTATTTTTTATTTTTTTTTTTAAGTCAAAGAACACCCACTCAATACATTATTACCAATGAAGCTAGTCAACCGATATGTGTCAGGACACTTTCGTCTGATTGGATCTTGAAACACTTCTACTCCCCTATGATTCCAATCGAATATGAAAATAATACCCTACGAAATTAAAGCATACTCTAGATGCGATTTAGCCCCAATAGATTTAAATAATTGAAGGCAGATCCCTTATTGTATTTTAAACTACATAGATTAGTTAAGAATTCATATCCTTCCATAGAAAATATGACACATATTTTGCTTGTATTAATTTATACCCAAACAGAAACTCTATGGTTTTTATTTCTAATTCACCAAAAGTTATGGTTTTTTTTTTGCTTAATTTATAACCAATTATAGAACTAATTTTTCTGCTAAAACAACATTTTCAAAAGCATAAGTTCACCGCATGGAAATATTGAAATATATGACTTTTTTAAAAACATTTGTGTGACCACTGGCCAGCTGGCACAACATTTCAATACTAATTAACATAAATTCAAATTAAATGAAGGTAGGTTTTGGATAATTTAATTCAAATTGCTCAACCGTTTGAGACTTGACTTTTTAAATTTATTTTTTTTTCGATACTTAAGATATTACGTAGAATAGATTGTTGTACCTACCTATTCAATTGAATTTTTTTTGATAAGGTCAAAAAAAATTCTCTTTTTCATAAAAAGGGAAGAACTAAAAAAATCCAATTATAGAAAAGGAACTTTTAATCAACTCAACTCATTTATTTAAATTCAAACTGCAAACTCTCATAATCAACCTCAAGTAGTGTTGCCATAGCGAAGTGAAAAAAAAAATCTGCAAATTTTTTAACAACAACAACAATGAAAAACAAAAACCCTACTCTCATTCAAAACTTGTACTTGTGCAACGAAAAGAATCTCAACAAAAAAAAAAAGCAACATAAAAAAAAATATTCAGCAGAGAGTCACATATTTTGCTGTTTTATTCATGTTTCTTCATTTGCGGAACTGAGTGCTACTTAAATGAGACAGAAATGGGTTGACTCGTATAGCTAGCTGGCTGGGTTTCAAGGATAAAGGACATCAGCGCAGAATAAAAAAATATATAAGCTAAAAGCATTTAACTAGATGAAAATTAAGCCAAACAAATGAACTCTGATTTTGGTATTTTTGCTACCATCTGCTTCATTCTGGCTGGCCAAGGAAAATATGTATATGTGCCATTAGCCACCATTATTTTATATAGAGGTGGTATGGTGATAGCGGTGTCAAGCTGAAGCAACGAGATGTCCAGGCTACTAGATTTATCTTCCATTTTTTTTTTATTCCGGAAAGAAAACGCTGCAGGACACATGTGGTATATTGTGGAAATCAAGCTAACTAAGTTGGTTTACTGACCAAACCGAATCGCTTCTGTGTTTTCATATGCGCGCATTATCCGCAATTCTGAAGCCAACAGCCTCACCCACAGCAACCCAACGACCCAAACATAATTTGCTGTGCTAAATTATAATATTTTTTTTTTTGTTGTTGCTGCTGCTGCCCATCCGTTTTTGTGTTGCGAATTTTATAATTTACCTTTTTTTTTTTGTTTCCCACAGCCTGAAACACCACATTTCATACCTCTTGTCCTTTCAACTCAGTTCACTAACTCATTTCATCATATGGTCGGCTAAGAGGCGCCACCGGAATAGTGTAGCACTTAACCATTAACGGTGAGGATAAAAATATTTATGGTGACCAGATGATTGCTTTTAGCAACCTTAAGGTGTTTTCTCAAAACGTTAAGTGGCTTGAATTAATTTATATACCGACTTCAACCTTTAAAGAAAAATATTCCTAAAACATAACTGTTTCGAATAGAAAGTTGAAATTCCGTCCAAGCATCAAAAATTTAAACGAGTCTTTTCGAATTCAATTCAAAACTTTAAACGACAGTTTATATAATTTTTATAAGCCAGTAACTATCTAAATCTTTCGTAATTTTTTTAAGTTGATAGCACAGAATTTTTAAATGTGTGTCTTATAATGTCAATGCCAATCATCGACTAGCACCTTAACCATAAAATTATTTAATATTATATCTACCAATTGGTTTTAACACAAAAAACACATTTAATCTCTTGTCAAAAAAAAATATACAGCTGGGCACCCTAAACTGAAAAACTCCTAAGCAACGCGAATACTCGTAATAGGCCAGTCGAAAGAGGATTTTTTGGCAAAGCATCCTTCTCTAATTTTATGATTGGAATGATGGATAAAATTAGAGTTAAAAATCAAAATGGCGAGTCTGCAAGTGTGTGCGATGGCCGGCATTTTGAAAGACGTGTTTTTATGCATATTAATAGGTATGGCTGTCGTACAAAAAATTTTGTAATTATCATTTCAGAAAATTTAACAATCGTTCTTTTTTTTATGTTTTCAACATTTTTCATAGGACTGGTACTTTCAGAGTTAATCCCCGCTCAAGTATAGTTTTTTTATTAAAAACAGTAAAATGTTAACTTTTAAGCATTTGAGCTCTGAAAATATAAGTTAAAAAATAATTAAATTTTGAATCGAATTATTAGCGCTAATAAATTTCTTTGTAGACCAAAAAAAGTTTTTTTTTTTTTAAATGGCGACCAAACGCACAACTTACAGCCGCGCCATTCTTATTTTGAGATGGGTGATTTTGCTTAACGGAAATACATTTTTGACTCTACCGACTGACCTGTAATGCGAATACGAAAGGAAGGATATGCACAAGGTTCTTCCTTATAAGCCATACCGCAAAATGTAACCATTTTTTCGGAAGCGTGGATGGTCTATGATGGTACATATATAGCCATAGAGAGCGTGTAAGTAAAGTGTTGTTGTCTCCTAGTCCTTCCAGTTGAAATGAATTATTATTTTTAAATGCATATCCTTAAAAATATAGTCCATTTTTTTTTGTTTTGGTTCCTTTGTAGCATGATGGCGTAACCTCTTTTTAACGGTACTTTCATGCATAGTTCATAAATTTGTATTAATTCAACAAAAAAAATGAAACCCATAGCTTTGGTTTTTTGGTGTTTTGATATATATTTTTGGACCTCATATTCGACGATCTCCTGCATCTTGTCCCAAAATATATTGTATAATGTTGTAAAATAGATAATTGTATTCATTTCTTTTGACTATATCCAAGCAAAGGTAAAAATTTGCCATTGTACATATTAGCCAGGAGGAAAACACTAAAATATATTTTGTGATTTTAAAAATCTGAGGACTGGAACTTATGTCATGAGCTGTTAGTTTTGGAAGTACGTATTTTTAAGAAATTCAAAAATCATAATTTTTCAAAATAGTGTTATCTAACTTTTGTTTAAGATTCAAATAATATTTTAAAATAAACTGGGTGCAATTTATATGGATTGCCTGCCGAATGTTTCGCAATGCTCGCCCAAGCATTTGAATCTAAAAAAATATATTAGATTGTGCGTTTTTTTTTAATCAGATTTATTGCTTTTTTCCAGAATACTGTGTGCTTACGTTTATAATATACCGAACTGTATAATTTCTTTTTAACAAAACGATGCATATTTTCACTATATCCAGGTTTTGTCTTGTCCTTCTTAATTAATTTTTTGTACAAAATCGAATATTCTAAAATTCTCTTATCAAAAAATTGCACACATGTAAATTTAGCAACGTTAATTTGTTTTTGTTTTTTTTTCACTCAATTTCACTAAAGTAATTGCGAAACTGAAAAATATTTTCTTTTTTATAAACAAGCACCTACGTGCTTGTATAATACAAAAATGAAACTATGTCAAGCTTACCAATGGTAAATTAAATTTGTTGTTGTTTATTTTGTTTTCTTCAATGACTTACCTGCAAACACAACAAACAAAAAGCAATTCTGTGATAATCTTGACGACCTATGAATCAGTTTGTGATTCCCAACTGTATCAGTTGCCAGTTTAAAGCAGATTACGTTTAAAACATAAAATAAAGTAAATAAAGAGTTTCCAATGTGCTATTTTAGTTTTTTAAATTATATTATTGTTCTTGAAGTAGATGACAAAATAACAAAGTAAAAAACTGTAAGTAAAACGTACTTTAGACAGCTGAAGATTGAAAATGAAGATGGTTTTGGACTTCTTTCGTGAGTTAACTATCTTTCTTCGCTATTTTTACTTTCTAATTTTAATTAAAATTATTGCTGCTGTTAATTCTGATTAGATATTTTCTATTAGAGTGGAATACATACATATGTATATGTATAATGAATTACCTAGAAATAATTATTGGAGTAAACGCTGATATAATTATTTTTCAAAAATCGTTTTTGGGCTAAATTCGACTAAATGCTGACATAATGCATTTCTCAGACATTGTTATTGGGGTAAAATCTGATGTAATTTTTTTTTTTGATATCTTCACAGAAGTAAACGCCGATAAAATTATTCCTCAGATATCGTTAGTGGAGTACATACCTACTGCTTATATAAAATATTCCTCATTTCATTGCTCTTGTAGTAATAGCTTCTTATACAATCATTTCTCAAATACCGTTATTGGAGCAAACGCTGATGTAATCTTTCTTCAGATATCGTTATTTGAGTAATCGTTGATATAACACATTTCTTAGATTTTTATTGCAGTATTTTCTTCAATGCAAAAAAGCATTTCAACTTCGGGTATTTATATTGAAAAACAAAATTTGAGTGATTGCAATAATTAGCTTATAAAAATATGCAAAATGGATGCTGTTTTTTAACTAGTTTTCAAGATCCTTCAATGATTTAATGTTTGCGAGAAATTGTTATAGGAGTGAAATTGTAAGTTAGGTAGTAAAATGTCTCAACTATTGACCATGAACATATATCATAATTATTGGTTATTTGCAAAAATTATATTTAAAAATATTTACAAGACTAACGGCAACTGTGGTTGCTAATAATAATTTATTTCCTCGTATAAAGAAGATTTAAAACGCTGACAAATAAAAAGTTTTATTTCTAGTTTTGAACGATGCAGTTCGGTTTTAAAATAATTCTCTTAGTGAGTTTAATTGTTGGTGTATTCACCAAAAATAATAATCCCACAGTTGAGACAAAATTAGGAAAAATCAAAGGTTCAATTTTAAGAACTGTTCATAATAACGAAATAAAAAGTTTTCGGGGTATCCGATATGCCCAAGCACCAGTCGGCGATAAGCGTTTCAAAGCTCCTATCAGTGTTCCAGCGTGGGGCGAAAGAGTACTTGATGCTACACAAAACGGATTCCAATGTCCCCAGCCATTCATTGCCAAGGATCTCATATCAGAAGACTGTCTGCACCTGAGCGTACACACAAGAAATTTGCATGGAAATAAGCCAGTTATTGTGTACATTCATGGTGGAGCTAATTATCTTGGTAGCAGTAATAGCGACAGCGATGTTGGGCCGGATTATCTTTTAGACAACGACATTGTATTGGTGAGTTTGAATTATAGACTTGGAGCGTTAGGCTTCCTTAGCACAAAGACTGCAGAAGCTCCTGGCAACTATGGATTTCTTGACCAAGTGATGGCCCTGCAATGGGTTCAAGATCACATTTCAAATTTTGGAGGAAACCCACAATCAGTCACCATAGCTGGCCAGAGTTCGGGTGGAACAGCTGTCACCTTACATATGGCTTCACCACTTTCTAGGGGACTCTTTCATAGAGCTATCACGATGAGTGGATCATATACAAATCACTATCATTTGGACAGTCTTTTCTGGGCAAGAAAAGTAGCTGCCGAATTAGCTTGTCCCTTATACAATCCCAAAAATCTAATAGATTGTTTGAGGAACGTATCGTGGGAAAGGTTGATCGAGGTGCGTGGAATATTAGAACTATATGAATTTAGTGATGAGCAATGGAACTATGAAGTAGATGGACATTTTCTACTTGACACACCAACGAATGTCTTTGCTAGGGGAGATTTCCACAGAGTTCCAATAATGGCCGGAATAACGAAAGATGAACTTACCTACTTCTTCAACAGTAAGTGTTTTCTTTTTTTCTAAAAGGCACTTTTATTCAACAATAATTTTATTGCAGAACAAGAAAATAATACTGGACTTTTGAATGACATAAGTTTAAATTTCGATAAATATGCTCCGCAACTTTTTATATTTAATCCAAAACATAGAGCACAGGAAAAAAGCAACAGAATCAAGAAGTTTTATTTGAACGACAAGAAAATTCAGGATCAGCTTTTTACTAATTTCAGTGTGATATTTTCGGATGCCCTCATAAATCATGGCGTACATAGACTTGTTGAGTTGGCACGAAAATATGTTGATGTTTTCTATTATCGTTTTGATTTTCTCGGAAGGTTCAGTTTGTTTTCCGATGAAAACGGAAAACCACGAGGTAAATATTTTAATCTAAGGTTGAAAATATATAAATGGAATTTTAGATTTTTGGGATTTTTTTTGACACTTTTTTGTTTGCTAGTACGAAAGCTCAAATTTTAAGTTTAACTTAAAATCTTATAAGGTCAACTTTTGTTCAACTTAAATTTTTTTTCTTTCAGCAAATGGAGTTTAGATTATTTTATATTTTTGTTATTTGCATAATATTCAAATTCAAATTTCCAGGTGTTGGCCATGCAGATGATTTGCAATATATTCTTGGCACTCAATGGTTCCAAAAGAAAATTGAACTCAATGATCCTGAAATGTTTATGGTAGAGAGGATAACAAGATGGTGGGCAAGTTTCGCTCGACATGGGTAAGTTTTTATACGGAATTCCTTCAGAAAATCTATTCTAACAATAATATAACTCGTTATAGCATTCCTTGCGATGAAAATGGAATCAAGTGGCTGCCTTCGAATAGAAGAAATGTTTACACAATGTACAATAATAAAGATGTCAGCCTTGGTAGTGAACCCTATTTGGATAGATACAGTTTGTGGGATGAATTGTTTCCAGTAAGGAAATAGAAAAAGTATTGTATTCAGTATAACGAATTAAGATAATTTAAATAATCCGAGCTACTTAATTTGAATTAAATAATGAAAATACATACGATATAGCATTATCAATGTTTTTATTAAATTGATCGAATGTTTGGTTGGGTTGGGGGTCGTTTGATGGATGTTTTGCCCGTTTTTTACATCGCAATTTCTTGTTTCGCAATTTAAGGATTTTGCATTTGAATTGTAGTGCATTTCATTACTTCACATTTAATTGTTTGGCATAACAATACTTCATAAATTGTTATATTTCATTTCATTATTTCGCGGTTTCGTTTCATGACTTTTGTATTTCAATATTTGAGGTATGTACATGTTAATGAATTTCACTCGAATTTTACGTAAAATTATTATTGTAATGCAAAATGATAAAATGCAAAGCGGAAAAATATTTCGAAAAATATAAAATTATGAGGTAATAAAATGCCGAAATAACAAAAGAAAAAAAAACAGGGGAACTTTTAAGAAATGATCGCATTGCGTGTTGATTCAATAGCCAAAAGAAAACAAAAAAATATTACGAATCAATTAAAATTTATTTTAATAATTGCGAAGTAAGGTGTGCGAAAAAAAGAACTCGTCCCAACGACAATTGTATTCTTACAGAAACCTACATATGTACATTTAAAAATCGTAAAATATTTATTTGTCTAACCCAGGTAAAATGTACAAAAAAAAATCAATATTTAAAAAAAATTCTAAATGAAGATTTTGAAATACAATAATTTTTATTCTGTCACTAGGAGAATGACAGATCTGACTTGGGTAAAGAGTTATTCGAGGTCAAGAAAAAACAGTGTCGAAAAATTGACTTTGAACAGTAAATTCTAAAAAAAAAGATTACAAAAAAAGCGTTGTCATAACAAATGATCTAATTTCGCTTAACAGCTCATTAGTTTTTTCTGTCTCATAGAGAAATTTTAAATATATTAGATTCGTTAGCTAAAGTATTCAAATTTATGTTTGTCTAAATGTGTTCAACTAATTTCTAAGATTATTTCGCGCATATTTGTTTAAAATTATCTCACTTGAAAATGTTGTGTATGAAATGAGATAACTTGGGAGTAAATTTGGAAATTATCAACTAAATTACCTCATTTGGATTAATGAAAACGGCCTTTAAAGTTATATTATTTTTTATTAAATAAAACAAATTTCAAAATATTTACACAGTCCACAAAAATCTGATAAGTAAGGAGCTAGATATTCGCATATTAATTTCAGATCACCACACACAGAAAAAAGAATCACTCAAAATAAAAGAATAACTATAAGATTTCTGTAGAAGAAAAACATATTGACTAAATAAAAATGGCCGCTGTCAAAAACTAAAAATGTATTCATTATAAACATCTGCAACGAATGGCTTGAAACCACTTCCAAGCCGTTCTATATTTTTTCAAATACACTATTCACTGCATTCACATCTTTCAAAACAAATCAAATGAATCATCAACTCAAACCAAAACAATAGAATCGTGTATTTACTTGAAACGAATACACCATTTGATTTTTTTCTCAAATGCATCGAATACAGCGAGTTTATATCGAACACATCGAATACACCGAATCAAATACAACAAATTAATTTAATTTGAATTTATATATTTGTAAATGTTTTCATTGATTTTTTCGTTGTTTTTTTATTTTTTTTATTTTCTTAGCTATACGAAAAATTTGAAATTCTAACAGCTAATTTTTTGGTAAAAAATTCAAAACTCTATGTTACCGTTAAGCGAAGATATTAAGCTAAACGTTTTGAATTTTCTAATGTTTTTAAACTGTTTTTCAAGTTTTTTTTAAAATATTTTCTAAACGTGTTGACATAAAAATCTGAAATTTTAACACAACATGTAATTTATTCTATAAAAAATAATAAAAAAATAATTAAAATTATAAAAAATCACCAAGTACCGTTATTGGCATAGAATCGATTAAAAACCACACAACTCTTTACTGTTTGAATGTAGTGTGTTAATTTTTTCATATATCGCATCTGTGTAAAAAATCCTATTTTTTGATATCTCATTTGTAATTTTACGTGCCATACAAGCGTCACAATCATAAAATAAGTTTAAATTATAAATACACTAGAATTGAATTAGAAATTTTTTCCCGGTTCGTCGCTGCGACGAACTACCATTTAAGAAGTAAAGCTTAGGAGAGAAAAAAAACTAGTGTATTTGATTTTATACTCGGTACATGCGGTGTATTCGATGTGTTTATAATATGTTAGGCTTGTTCTGTTCTATTTGATTCAGGCATTCAAGCCCAGGATAGAAACCAAATACTGTATTTGTTCTGTTATAAATAGATCGAATCGTGTGCAGTATTTGTTTTCAAGAATAGTGTATTCATTTTTAGTGTACACTACTTTCTATGAATGCAACGAACAGAATACACTGAAGTACTGTGCTTGGTCAGAGAAGGCAAATGAATGTATTCATGCAGACCTCTAATTCATTACATTTTTTATTGGTTGATTTATTAGTTTGACATTTCGTTTTATTGTATTTTACAAGTGTCAGGTAAAAGAAACATTTCTTTGCTTGTGCCCATTGTATATAAAACGTATAGTACTATCATCACGATGGTTTTTGTGTTGTGGGGTGTGGTCGTCTGAGGGCGCACTTGTATATACACAGAAACAGCAACCAGAAAATTAGTTAGGGGTGTGATCGCTAGGTGGCCGACGTGTGGAACGTGTTCATGAGAGTACTATGCAAATTCATATACAATGCCTGTGCCTGAACTTTGCATTTGTAGGGATTCAATTTTAATGAGTAAACTTTTTAAAACAACAAGTGATATTCTTCTTAAAACAATACGAAAAACTTTATCAAATTTCAATAAATTTTTCTGCAATAAATCAATCCAATTTTCCTCCAAAAAATATTAGAAAAAATATTTGTCTTATTGCTTTTAATAAGATTTCCTAGCAAAGTATCTCAATATGTGAATCTTATTGTTTTTTTTTTATAGTTTTTTTTTCTCTCTGCATGACTGTAGAGTTACAGTAAATACCTATGTAAGTACTGAATGTCTGATTCTCTTAATTTTGTCTGAGCTGTTTGTTATCTTCGAATGCTACTCGTCATATTTTATATGAGCATCTTCTTATGAATCAGAGGCTTCATAGAACAAATTACCGCAAACAATGTGGGTTTTTACTAAGAGTGATGATAATCTTTTGACTTTAATTTCAATACAATAGCATCAATTAAAAAACAATATTATTCCTACCTTCATATCAGTAAATTGCTACAAAAATAATTTCTGCAATTGACTTACTGGCTTTTATCTGAAATTGAAAACAATTTTTTTGTGGGTTTTAGTAAGACACCAACGATCAATGGAAAAACCACATACAATACATCATACATACAAATTAACAGAAATATTTTATAAGTAAATTAGTCCAGTCAAATAAGATATAAGAACACCACAGTTCCACTGAAATCACTCAAAATCTGTATTCTGGTATGTTCGGAGAAACTGTAAAAAGTCCCCATCAATACGAGTGCCGTTTACCATTTTAGACGGGTTAAAGGCCCCGAATTTTAAACGGTGAATTATATTGACAAAAAATAGTCTAATAACAAAACTTCTTTCTCATTTAGAAGATATCACTATCACACTAAAAAAAAACCTAAACTGAAGAAAATTTAGATTTACACATATTACGCATGAATATTGAAGTTTTGTAAAGAATACTTTTCATTATAATTTAAAGACATGGACAAAAGTACCGAGGCCATAAATCCAAAATCTTTTTCGTGGCTTTTGATTCAGTCAAACAGGATTTAAATCCCGAAGAAAACGTCGGGGCCAACGTCGCGTCATCACAGGTTAGTATATCATAAAGGACTTAAGTCCCACCTTTGCTTATGGCCCCGGGCTCGCCTATAATTTACAGTCAAAAAGTAAATCAACAATTCCGGGGCCTTAAACACCCCTAAAATTGTTAGCGGCACTCATATCAGTGGATGGGGACTTTTTACAGTTTCTTCGGAACACCATGCGAATGCTTATCCATTCCAGCTTTCAGGGGGTTTTTCCCAAGTCAAATAATGTCTTAAATGACAAGACTACAAAGAGACTGAAATGAACGTATGCGAAAAACACTTAAAAGCAAATTAGTTCAGTTGTTGAAGATGCAGGGCATAATGTAATGCATTAAAAAAAAAAAAAAAATTTTTTTTACTCTTGCGTCATTTTTTGTGAGTGTTGTTTTGTTTCCCAATCGCTGCTTATACTACGAGTATAATAACGATTTCAAAATGATATAACAATTAGTCTAGTCATTCCATTTGAGCAATGAAATTCGTGAAAGAAATTATTCTGTTAATCAATTTCTTCGGCGTTGTATTTACCCAAAATGATCCCTTGGCGGTGACAAAATTGGGTAAAGCCAAGGGTTCCATTTTGAAGACAGTTCGCGGAGTTGATTTCAACGCGTTCCGAGGAATTCGATATGCAGAAGCCCCAATTGGTGAAAAACGATTCAAAGCACCCGAGAGAGTTAGAAGTTGGGGTCGAAACACAATCGACGCTACCAAGGACGGTTTCAAATGCCCTCAACCATTTCTAGCGAAGGAACTTATGTCGGAAGATTGTTTGTTTTTAAATGTGTATTCAAAAAGTTTAACCGGAAATAAACCTGTTATGGTACATATTCATGGTGGTGCTAACTACTTTGGTAGCAGTGATAGTGAAACTGAAGTTGGCCCAGAATATTTAATGGACTATGATATCGTACTAGTGACATTGAATTACAGACTTGGTGCCCTGGGTTTCCTCAGTACTAAGACTAAAGAAGCTCCTGGAAATTATGGATACCTGGATCAAGTTCTTGCTTTGCAATGGGTTAAAGATAATATTGCCAGTTTTGGTGGCAATCCAGAATCAGTAACGCTTTCTGGTCAAAGTTCGGGAGGAATAGCTGTAACTCTTCACATGGCTTCTCCACTTTCGAAAGGTCTATTTCACAAAGCTATCACTATGAGCGGATCTGGCACCAATCATTTTTATGTGGACAGTTTGGCATGGACCAAAAGACTTGCTTTGGCTTTAGCTTGTCCAATATATAATCCCAAAGATGTAATAGATTGTTTGAGGAAAGCTTCATGGGAGAAGATTATTGAAAGTCGTGGAATTTTAGAATTATATGGATTCAGTGATATACAATGGAGTGCTGAGGTAGATGGACATTTTCTCACTGATACACCAACAAATGTCTTTAGTAAGGGCAATTTCAACAAGGTTGACATTATTGCAGGAATAACAAAAGATGAAGTGACATATTTGTATAACAGTGGGTATTGATTATATTTTTTTTTTTTTTGCTTTAACTCAAATCTAATTCTTTTTTTATAGATCAAAAAAACAATACTGGCCTTCTAAATGATTTCAGTGTAAACTTTGAAAAGTATGCTCCTCAGCTATTTATTTTTAATCCCAACGACAAAGCTATCGAAAAAAGCAACAAAATCAAAAAATTTTACTTGAAAGACAAGAAAATTCAGGACCAACCGTTTACCAATTTCGGAGTGATATTTTCGGATGCTATCATTAATCATGGTGTTCATAGGCTAGTGGAATTAGCACGAAAATATGTTAAAGTTTATTACTATCGATTTGACTATCTTGGAAGATATACCATTTTTCCTGATGAAAATGGTAAACCAAGAGGTAATTTTAATTAAAACTGTTATTTAGGGGTTTTTACATTTTATAATTTTTTTTTGTATGAAAAGGTGTTAATCACGCTGATGACATTCAATATATTTTCGGAAATAGATGGTTTGGAAAAAGAATAGGTCTGAATGATCCAGAAATGTTTATGGTAGATCGGGTTACTAGATGGTGGACTACTTTTGCACGTGATGGGTATAAAATAAATTTATTTATTAATATAACAGATATTAAAAAAAATAATTAAAATTTTACAGAGTTCCAAGCATTGAAGATGGTGTAAAGTGGCTGCCTTCTGACAAAACACACGTGTACACAATGTTCAATGACAGAAATATCCGGATTGGACCTGAGCCATTTGCGGAGAGATATTGCTTTTGGGACGAATTGTTTCCAATAACAAGTTAGGCATTGCCATTGATTTTTTCACGTTTTTAAAAAATATCAAATCAAGTATGAATAAACAATTAACTGATCAATTTATTGTTTTTTTGTTGCTGCAAATTTTAAATTTATTCGTCTACTAAAAATTGAGTTTTATTCATGATGAATGGAACATCAATTCAAATTGATTTCACCGTATTCATGTTATTTAGTAGATGTCATCACTTTAAAACCACATCTGAAAATTGACAGATGAAAATTCTATTCGTATAAATTCCAGAGTTAATGATTTGATTTAAGATAAAAAAAAAGAATTATTTGGTCCAATGGAATACAAGAAAGAAGAAAATCGATTGTTCTTGCAGATACAAATCAAAAAGAAATTTATTTATTCTACCAATAATGACAATGACTGAGTTGCAACTTAAGTCCATAATTAATTAAAAGTTTTAATACTTAAATAACCTCACACATTTTGCATGAAAGCTTCTCAAATAAAAAAAATCTACAGTTGGTAACCCTAAAATGAAAAGATCCAGAGCAAAGCGTATATAATGCGAATCCAAAAGGAAGGATATCCGCATGGTTTTTCGTCATAGGCCACACCGCAAAAAAGTATCCGTTTTTTTCGGAAGCATGGGTGGTCTATGTTGGTAAAGGTTCCTTATATACCTATAGTAAGTATTATAGTGTTGTTGCGTTCTACAATAGTCCTTCCAGTTGATATAAATTATTATTTTTAAATGCATATCCTTAAAAATGTAGACCACTTTTTTTATGGTTTCTGCGTAGCATGATGGTGTAACCTCTTTTTAACGGTACTTTCATGCATAGTTTATAAATTTGTATGAAATAAAAAATCATACTTTGTTTTTTTTTTTTATATGTACGTTTTTTTTAAGCTCATATTCAACGTACTGGCTCTACTGCACATAATTTTCTCTTGGTTTAAAATAGATATTGTATTAATTTCATCTGAGTATTTGAACAAAAGCAAAGAGTTGCCATTTATAAGGAGCCATAAAATAAAATAAAATAAAATAAAATAAAATAAAATAAAAAAAGAGGCTGGGTGCGACCCACACTGATAACTTCCCATTTGTGATCTTGAAAACTTTATATTTTGTTTTTTTCAAATAACCAAATTTTCTGCGTAACAAACTTTAGCTGTTAAATTCAAACAATCATTTTGTTAAGATTGAAAAGCATTTTAATTATTTAAAGAGATTTTCAAAATGTACATATATTATAGAGATTGTTGATGTATAAGTTATTTCCACGTGACCCAGGAGGTAAACTTCCACGCGTTTTTTTTAACGAGGTATCCCCAATAGGCCTATTCCTCATGTTTAGTTTGCTTGTGTCTCTTCAATTGGTTTTATAAACTCTGATGAATTTGATGTTACTGCATAGCTTATACTATATTACAAAATTTTAAAAACAAATATAAATTTGACAATTTGTTTGACAATTTATATGTTTGGTATAAATACTTTTAAAAAAATCAATAAATACATAAATAAATAAATAAAAAAATAAATAAATAAATAAATAAATAAATGTGTACAAACGTAAATAAATGGATACCTATACGCTAAAACTAAATTATTTAAAATAATAAAATACCACAGATAATATAGCAAAAACTATAACAAAATTTAAAAATAACAAAAAAAAAATAAAATAATAAATTAAGACGTACAAAATAAACTAATGCCTAAAAAAAAATAATAAATTGTTTATTTGAAAAAAATTCTCAATCCATGTAACCATAGTCCGGAAATAGAAGAAGTTCCTTGTTTTTTAGCAATTGTACAATGTGGTTTCTCATTGTTGGAACATGGTACAGTCCTTGTTTTTCCGGCGATTTATTGAAACACAATAAGGTTGCGAAATAAATTGCGAATACTCCACAATCGATTCCGTTTGTCTGTTGCTGTACTTTATGGAACACATATCGTTTTTCAAATTTGTAGAGTGCGTTTAGATAGTCCAGTTGATCGGTTTCCAAGTTATTCTTGTTAAGGCTATCATAAATGTGGACATTGCCGTTTCCGTCATATCGTGTACATATCCAATGACCTATTGCATTTGCTCCAAAACCGCCGCTATATATTATTTGGATATTACTATTACATTGTGGTATCGCTTGGAGATTACTTAAGAATGCGAGTATATAGGCCGTATTTTGTGCATAATTGATTTCTCCCCTTTTTTCAAGTTCTCGATTCATTATTTCTTGGAAAAGATTTATGTGTCCATCGTTTAAATATGTTCTTGGATTTGCAACTTGGTTACATTCTTCTAATGTAATATTAAAACTGAATTGGTTATCGGTTTTTTTCTTCAACGACTTCTTGGTTCTGTTTCTTTTTTGCTTTTGGATATCATTACTTATATTTTCATAATTTTCTTTTTCAGCATCATCGTCACTTAGGATGATGAGACAGTTTTCGCTATCATTTTTAGTTGGTTGTTTTTTGCTTTCTTCATTGCTATTATTACAATCATAAAGTTTATTTTCAATTTCCCTGTCATTATCGTCTTGATTTTTTACATGACAATTATTAGTCTCACATATACAATCAACAATAGCATATATAGGCATGTGATAGCTGAAAAATGTTTCATAAACCCCACCTTGGATTGAATTAGAATTTGAAAAGATGACATCAATTTGTGTGTGCGCTGTTGTTGTGGAGCTATCTGGAGGTAAAACTGAGAACATTTGATATTTTTCTAAATAGTTTATTAAGAACCGATTGTTGTTATTATTATTTCCATGATTGATCACATCATAATTAAAATCACCCATTAATACTATTTGACTGCTGGCAGATAGTTTGTGGATTATTTTTTGAAAAGTTGTCTTAAACATTTGCCTTGTTGCCTGTGGAGACTTATATCCACTTATGACAAAGTATTCTCTGACTTTTATGACGAATAATTGTACGCACCCATTTTCATTAAAAGAATCGTTTATGTATAATATCTCGAACGGCATATTTTCTTTCACATAACAAACTAGTCCACGATTTTTTGTTTTCCTGCAACGATCAATTCTTAGCGCTATTTTGTATGAATCAATGTCTATTTTTTGTGTGTCAGCAGTCAATGTTTCACTAAAAATAAGGATATCCGCACGAAAATACCACTTATCGCTCAATACACAATCAAGTGTAGTTTTGAGGGAGCCAACATTTTGATATACAATTATTAATCCTTTTTTATTTTCAAAATTGTCATATATAAGTTTTAATTTTTTTGTCGTTCTTAGCCTTTCTAGTTCCGCCAATGCTGGACTCAGGACTTTCAAGTCTTTTCCTTGATTCGGTAATTTTAATGTTCCTATAATAAATAATCCATTCAGTTTTGTAACACGACTTAAGGCAACGTATAGTAATGACAAAGTAAGCTTTTCATTTACAGAAAAATCCAAGCACACACATTCATAAGTTTGGCCTTGACTTTTGTGAATAGTTATGGCTTCAGCAGGAGTTATGGGAAATTGATTCTTTATGATTGTGTACCTGCCATCATCGCCAACAGTAGTTTGTATCGCCAATTTTTCGATAGGAGTCAATGCATTGTCTATTTTTTTGTTTGTTATGTGTTCACGATAACGAGTTCGTGCTTTCAAACCAACCCTCGGAGTATGAAAATCAATCCATAATAAAGATGGTGTTTGCTTCTCTTTGAAATCTATGTATTTTAAAATACCACAAGCACCATTTACTAATCCGTCAGCGACATCTATGTTACATATTATCATATATTTAATTCCAATTTTGATGTCAATAATATCCGGCAATTCAACTGACGTTTGGTTTTTCATTGCTGCTGATTTCATTATTTTCTCAGTGTCATTCAATGCTTTAGATGATAAAATTACAGCTTTCGAGGTGTATAATTCGTTTTTACATTGAGATATTTTCAGGGAATTAAATGTCTTCACGTTTTTATTTGTAGCGTATAGCCGAATAGCAGTTTCTGGAATATCTCTTGTTGTTTTTACTTCCCTAGATCTTATTAAATTTGTATCTTCGTCTGTCAATTTTCCAACAGCTAAGTTATTCAGTGCATGAATAAATGATAAATCATCTTTTTGTCGCATGATTTCTGTTAATTCATATAACTCAAATAAATCCCACAGTGGATTAACATCAAAAAATGAAGCCATTTCATTGCGGGTGTACATTTGAAACACTGGTTTGTCTTTAACAGGTGGTAATTGGTTTAAATCGCCTACTATAAGGACCGAAATACCACCAAACGGTTCATTAATACCTTTTATTTGTCTTAATCTCGTATCAATGTAACCGAATATTGAAGACCCAACCATTGAAATTTCATCAATAACTAAAAGTTTTGTATGAATTAAAGAAACTCGAAGATTGTTTGCAATGTCATCAGAAAGCTGTGGAATATTAAGACCATAACGTTTGCATGGTATAGCAAACGCAGAGTGCAAAGTTACACCATTTATTAGGAAAGCGGCTTTTCCAGAAGGAGCTGTTAATAAGACTATAAGTTGGCCATTGCATTCACCTGGTAAATTCTCAAAGTAATTGGTTATTAATTGGTATATTGCATTGATGACTGTAGTTTTACCAACACCAGCTGAACCACTGAGAAATATTCTGAAGGGTATTTTGCCAGATCTGTAGCACTTCAAAACGTGCAATACTACTTCCTTCTGTTTTGAGTTTAAATCTTTTATCATATTCCGAAGGTCTGTTTCTTGTATTCTTGGTGGGTTTGTGTAACGTACTTTTGGAATTGAAGGATCGGTTTTCTTCTCGGTTTTGTTTTCATTACCTCCTTGCTGAAAAATATCAATACATTTGTCCGCTGAAACCCATGAGGTTTCATTCGTTTCGTTATCTTTGTTTTCATTTTCTTTCTCGACAGCTTCTACTGCTTCATCGATTGCATCGTCACTTATAATTGAAAACATGGCTTGATTCTTCAATATAATTTCTTTGTTACTCTCATATATTCTTACATATTCGTCTTCTTCGACTTCGAGTTCAATTCTCCATGGCATGAAAAGTAAAATTTGTTCCCTGTAATAATTGAGTGGGTCTTGGTTTAATTTGTATCTTCTATATCGAATAATAGCCGGTTTTTGACGGTTTTTGCACATATTATTATCGAAATTCACAAAATCACCTTCGTCATCAACGACTTCCATATTTTTCTTGCTATTATAGTTGGCTGCATAATCAGCCAAGCAGACTTTTTCAAGGCATAAAGCTCTCTTGATATAGTTTTCAAATACATCAGGCATATAAATTTCGGTTGAATCTTTATTCAAGGATTTAAGCGCATTTTCTGTTTTAAGCATCATGACTCGTTCGTTTTTTGGACTTGTGTTTATAAACACAGACTTTCGACTTTTTTTTGAAAGTGACATCGACAACACATGGTAAGCTGCTTCTTGAGCAGACATCAAATTGAAATTTAAGAATACATTTGCTAGCGTACGTAGTTTTTCTTTTATGGTTTTATTCCCAATATCACAGTCAGCTGAAGCATTTCTCAATAACTTCGATAAGCCACCGTCAATTTTGCTTATGTAGTTAGTAACATAGCTTATGACAGCAAACTCATCAAGTATAAATTGTAAATCTATATTTGATTCGAATAATTGCAAAATATCTTTATTATACGCATTTATTCGAACTTCTTGGCTTCTTCTTTTCAAAAAAACTCGTCTCTGTTGTAATGTGCTGCGTATTGCAAGAATATACTCCGGCTCACTCATGTTAAGTTGTTTTAATATGTCCTCATATGATACAATGTTGTTTGTCTTTTCTGTATAAAATTTATTCATCAGATCCTGTATTGCTTGATATGGCTTAGGTGCAACCTCACCTTTTTCTAGTGGTTCTAAAATCATTGTGTTCTTCATTACTGGATATGGTATATGAAATCTGCATCGCTTATCTCGCTTTCCCTTATAACAGGTATGGGTGTGTGTATGTTTTTGGAACTTTATGTATGGGTTATTATCGTCGTATTCACATGTTAAGAAACTATCGATAAAAGTAATAAGCTCATCGTTATCACTATTGAGAGTAAACTTTGGAGTATCTTTAAGCCATAACAAAATGTGTTCATGTGGACTGCCACGTTGTTGAAATTCTACTCTTTCATAGCTATCTATGAGTATATATTTGCCGAATATACCATTTTCTTGTCTTAACAACCACATAAATTTTCTTATTTTATAATCAAAATACCGAGCACATGATACAGGATCATTTCTTATCAGATTTGTTTTGCTGTTGTTGTCTAATTCATATGTATCTTTCAAATTCAAGACACGGCCTTCTTTGCTATACTTCATTATTGTCTGCAGCAGTTCCGGCCAATGTGTTTCTCCGGCTGACAGTGTTAAAAAAAAAGTGGGCTTTCCTAACTGGCGGATCATAGCTAGCAATTCTTTTTTCTTTTGCTCCCAAAATGCAGGCGAGTTTCTTATGTTTTTGAACATTCGAAATCCATCATCAAAATTTGCAATTTTATCGATATTATTTTTATTCAGTATATAAGCGGCCGTAACATTTTCGTTGGTATGCTTCATTGACTTTCTCAAACAAATATTTATACTCGATAAGCAAGTTTTTTCTAAGTTTTTCTTAGCCATGAATAAGATCCGAGATGGAATACACGATCGTCGATCATACCGCCTGACTTCTGATTTAATCCGGTCTGCGTACGAAATTTTCTGGCCTTGCAAATCCATAGCATATCCGGCAAAGATTTTTGGAAAACATAATTCGTCTAAATCATCAATATTATGCCAGGGTATTGGGTGCTTATTTTGGCCTGGTGCAATTACTACTGGACCTTGACCTTCCGTTATATTTATGTTATTATCTATAACCAGGACTTCATCATTATTTATTTGCGTCATATCGATTAGATGACGATCAATTTTGTTGGTCTTGGTCCCACCATCAGTTTCATCTGGGTGCAATTGATTGCCCATTTTATCTTTGTTTTCTTCGTCAATTACAAAGTCAATTTCGGACTCTATGTCAGTATTATCATACTTATCGAGATATTTTTGATCAACTTTTACATCATATTTTTTATATAACGGGGTATTTATTAGGTACTTTAAAGCTTCGCAAATCGCCCTTGGTCTGACAGTTTCAAACATGTAGTGGGTCTTATGTGAAACATGACGTTGCAATTTAACTTGAATTGTCTGCATATCGTTAAAGCCTCGTGGAAGTATTTGCAACATATCATTCACATTTATTAAAATATTGACCACACTCCCTTTTAAACCTAGCTGTGGGTTTAACGCTTAAGGCTTCAAGGCCCGGATTTGCATAAAATTTAATATGGGTGCAACCATTCTCTCTTCAAGATCTGTCAATTCTAGAACCGTCTTCGGTACATCTATAAATTTAAGACCATTGCTTGTCGACAATCTATACATTGTTCCATTGTATGCCGACTTTTTGCATGTATTGCAAATATATTCTGATGGAAAGCTGTGTATTTTTTCGAATAAAGTAGGTCCGCATATACTTATTATTTTTTCCTTATTTAATCTTACAACAGAATATTTGAAAAACAAACCTTCGCAACAACAGCAAATGTATGAAGGAGTTTCTCCTCTGAACTGCATAAATTCTATTTTTAATTTTGCACTCAAATCAGACAATTTGTTTTTCACCAAGTTATTATAAATTTTGTTTCTATAACGAATAAATTCGTTTTCTCGACTTGCCTTCCGTTTATTAGCATCTGAATTCATTTCTTTTTTCCGATAGTTAAAACACGAGCGTTTATTTTGCATCTTTCTTTTTTTCCTGTAATTTTCTTCGTGCTTCCGAGAACTTCGAATTACTCGCATCCTATCTCGATTCCTTATATTTTCACGAGTTTTGAAAGTTTCTTTCATAAGCTTATAACGAAGGAAATTTTTATTTATTTCAGTTTTTAAGTTATCACACTGCCTCTTTAAGTGTCTCATGTGTAACATATGTTCCATTTTTTCCAAATATTTATAAGCCGCTGTTGCATGGAGGATTTTAATTTTTCTTTGCATCGTTAATATTTTTTTTGCATAAGAATTAAATTTTTGTCGATAGAATCGAATTCTTCTTAAAATTTTTTTTTTACAATCTTCAGTATTTTGGTCGTTGCTTCTCAGCATTTGCATTCGATAAATGTTTTTATTTTTTTCTTTGGAACGGAAAGCTAAATCTTTTCGAAGTTCTTGAATGCGAAGATTTGTCTTTAAGATTTCTGCTGTTTTAAATTTTTTATTTTTACGCAACTCTGCGAGACGTTGACGCGTTCGAACTCTGTCAACGTCTCTAAAATCTGCATCTTCACGAGACTTTTGCATCCTCTGGCAAGCTTGTTCATTTTCAGCATCTTTAAATTCATCGTTTTCGCGTAGTCTTGCAAGTCGCTGACGTGTTTGAATCTTTTCCTTGTCCTTAAACTCAGGATCTTTACGAGCTCTTTGCTTTCGCTGAGAATCTTGTTTGTGTTGAGCATTTTTAAAGTCAACGTTTTTGCGAAGTTTTGCAAGTCGCTGACGTGTTTGAATGTTTTCCATGTCCTTAAACTCAGGATCTTTACGATCTCTTTGCTTTCTCAGAGAATCTTGTTGATGTTGAGCATTTTTAAAGTCATCGTTTTTGCGAAGTTTTGCAAGTCGCTGACGTGTTTGAATCTTTTCCTTGTCCTTAAAGTCGGGATCTTTACGAGCTCTTTGCTTTCGCTGAGAATCTTGTTGATGTTGAGCATTTTTAAAGTCATCGTTTTTGCGAAGTTTTGCAAGTCGCTGACGTGTTTGAATCTTTTCCTTGTCCTTAAACTCAGGATCTTTACGAGCTCTTTGCTTTCGCTGAGAATCTTGTTGATGTTGAGCATTTTTAAAGTCATCGTTTTTGCGAAGTTTTGCAAGTCGCTGACGTGTTTGAATCTTTTCCTTGTCCTTAAAGTCGGGATCTTTACGAGCTCTTTGCTTTCGCTGAGAATCTTGTTGATGTTGAGCATTTTTAAAGTCATCGTTTTTGCGAAGTTTTGCAAGTCGCTGACGTGTTTGAATCTTTTCCTTGTCCTTAAACTCAGGATCTTTACGATCTCTTTGCTTTCTCAGAGAATCTTTTTTAGTTTCAGCTTGTTTATACTCTTCGTTTTTGCGCATTTTTGCAAGCCTTTGACGAGTTAAAATCTGTTCTTTGGATCGCAATTCTTCATTTTCTCTTTTTAGTCGCATTTGAACTTTCGCGTATTCATTTACCGCACGTTTACAAATTGTATTCGACCGTAACTTTTTTTTAATGCAATCATTTTCAATTTTTTTCTTTGTACACTTCTTGTTGCCTTTCTCACTTTTGTAATTTTGTTTTTTACTGTAATTAACAGACTTTTTCGACCGTTTGCTTACCCTCATAATTATATAATTATGTATTTATTGTAAAATAATAAATAATGTTATATGTAATAAATATTAAAATAAAATTTGGTATAAAATAAAATACAATAATAAAAAAATAAATAAAACTTACAAATATCAATTAAAGTTGACAAATGCAATGAATACAAGATACTCACACACCACACAGTATGCAGAAGGTAAATATTATTCACACACTTAAAAAAAACTGACAACAATATTGAAAAGAATATAATCTACACTTATTATTGTTAAGAATAGTACTAAATTTAAAGAAAACACTGAAAACAGTCACTTAAAATTTTATTTATACACTATAATTCACATTTAAGCACAAAAAGGAACAAAAGAACCACTGTTACTCAAATGAACACTATGTATGTATATGCGACTTTGAAAAAAGGGAGACAATTATAAAATATTATTGGAAGTTTGGGTGGTATTTTTTTAAATTGAATCACAACACACAGCAACACATAAATTTTTAAATTTTTTTGTATTAAAAAATACAGTTTCTTTTTATAAAATCACTTCATTGATTTTGATGATAGACTTTTATAAAAAATAATAATTTTAGATAATTTTTGCATTAAAAAATACAGTTTTTTTATCAACTAGTCAAGACAAAAGGAATTTATTTCACATCCGATTTAAACGCTTCTCAAATTGATAATGAATGCAAACCAAATCTTTTAACAAAAACAAAAGCATAAGTCAAATAGAAAAAGGTCCTATGGTTTGATGTCGGTTACATCTTCCGTTATTCATGAGGACAAATTTTATATAGGTCAAAAAGAAAAAAAACTATTTCCGGTCCCAAATGCAGCCTCTTTATTGACGGTCATCTTTTTGCATCTATCATCCACATTTTTCGGTCGCTAATAGAATTACTTAATCGAACGACCAGTGGCGCACAATATTTATCCTTTGAAACCGCTCCTAGTCCCTAGTGGCTCGCAAGTGTGGTTGTTGTTGCTTTTAAAAATAAATTATATCGCTGACCTGCTTTTGGACCGATAATTTTGTGTGCACATTTAACCCTTTCTGCACTTCTAGACATGTAATGTGGTTGTTGTTGCACATTTAACCCTTTGGTGAGCTCGTTGACTTGTCGCGGTCAGGTACGGTATTTGTTTTTGTATTTGGTAAGATATTTTTTTTACTTCGATCATAGAACACATGAAGATCGGAGTAGATAGTTTCGATCCCCTAGTAAAATTGTTGTTGCGGTTTTTTCGGATTGAATGGTGGTCATCAACACTGGATACGATGATTCCTGTTTTAAAAATCGATGCTTCTTGTGGTTGTTCATCATTATGATAAAAAGGAATTTTCTTTGTTTTGATGATGATGATGATAATGATGAAATGAAATTTAGTTGCTCATTTTATGGTTTTACAGAAAATGTTTTTAACTAAATTTAAACTTTTCCATGTATTTAAAATGTAAGCTTTCTTGTAATAGTTACGAAGGTTGGTAAGTTTTAAATTTAAATTTAAATTTATTTGTACCTTATTACAAGCAAGTAATTAAATCTTAATCTAATACATCATATTTAAACAAAATAAAAATGTAGTTAAATACATGAAAAATATATACAAAAAAAAATTAAAAAATAAAAGCTTAATTGCAAAATAATTAAAAAAATATACAATTGATAATATTAGTAGGGGCAGGGTGGGAAGGTTATCGGAATGAGTTGGAATGAAGAGAATTTCGTAGGACTGTTTTTGATATATTAAATTCAAAACTATTTGAAAAGTTGTTGAGAATTCGCAGCATACGAGACATAGGGTTATAGTAGCTATAGTTGGTTCGGTGAAAAGGAATACGGAAAGGAGGTACTGATCTAACATTTCGCCGGTTAGTATTAAAGGAAATCAGACCCAACAGAGCAGGGCAGTCAATGTTACCAGTTAATATGTCGTGAATAAAAACCACATCTGCTATTTCACGTCGTTTTTCAAGTGACTGAAGGTCAATTAAAGGTAGGCGATCTGAATATGGAGGGAGCCGGTAATTATCATCCCAAGAAAGATTACGAAGGGCAAATCGAATAAACTTACGTTGGACAGTTTCGATTCTTTTAATTTGGGTGATTTGATATGGGGACCAAACCTGAGATGCATATTCTAGGGTTGGTCGGACAAATGTGATAAAAAGAGATTTGGTAATATAGGGGTCATTGAACTCTTTTGACCAGCGCTTGATGAAGCCAAGTGTCGAATTAGCTTTGTTTATAATGTTGTCAATGTGGGTTCGAAAGTTAAGCTCCTTATCACAAATAACTCCTAAATCTCGACAGAGATCAACAACAGGTAGTATTTTTCTTAGTCAAAATGATAAAAACATATTGTTACGTAGGTGGTGCAAACACTATCTTAAATTTAGCTATAAATGGATTTTGAAAATGTAAGACTTGTACACATGTATATTCTTCTTAATACAAAGTTTATAATTAAATTATAATATTATAAAAATTAGTTATTATTTCGGTACCTACCAGACATTTTAATTGAAAAATTTTTAAAATGAAATATTCACATACAATATAAATGATATGGTTTGGTTATTGAATCAAGGGTACTTTAATAATATATCCGCTCTAAAACTAGATATCATCATATTGTGCCTGTTTATTTTTTTCGTTAAAAAGGTTTTCATTCCATTTTCATAATGTACAACACATCCTAAAACAATTTTAATTTATTGTTTGTAAGGCTCATATTTTTTTGGGTGTAGTTTTTAAACTTCAAAAAACAATATTTTTTGGTTATTCGTGGAATTTCCTTAGTTCTGTTTAAATTTTTGTTTAAAATGTCAGTTAAGTATATGTTAAATATATACCCGCTGTAAAAAAATTTTAAATACCTACTGGCAAAGTCAATATCATTGCTCCTTCTCAAGATATTCGAGTCGAAAAACCAATTTTACTTTTTAGTTTATTTTTTTTTAAATATTTTTTATCAAAAACTGTCAATTAGATATTTGTCAAAATTTAACCCTTAATAAAAAATTGTACTATGTATAAAATAAAACACTTTAGAAGGCTTGTGCCTTCGTTCTCAGGATATTCGAGCTGAAATACAATTGTAACTACTTTTCTTTAGAATTTTTAACAGTTTTTGATTTTTTGTTAAAAAACTACCCATTCAATATTTGTCAAAATTTTATCAGTTGCTATAAATTATGTTATGTAGAAAATAAAACAAACGAGAAGTCAATATCATTACCCGTTTTTGAGAAATTTGAGTCGAAAGACAATTTATACCAATTTTTGGTAGAATTTTTTGTAGCTTTTAATTTTTTGTAAAAAAACTGTCCATTGAATTTTTTTGAAATTTTTACCAGTAGTCAAAAACAACATTTTTCGTAAAATAAAATTATTTTAAAGTTAATATCGTTTTTTCATCTAAGGATATTCGAGTTATAAAAATTTTTTTTTTAGTTTTTTTGATTTTAAAAAATAACGGTATATTGATTTTTTTCCAAATTTATATCCAATTTGTATAACGTCATAATGTGTCGAATAAAATTTATTTCAAGTCAATAGCATAATTTGTTCGTGAGATATTTGAGCCAAACCAAAATTTTCACTTTTTTTTTAAACTGCTATAGTAAAAAAACAACTGATTGAATTTTAATAAACGCCCTTTCAGCTTCTTTCGAAGTTATTATCTATAAAACAAAATTTATTTCAAGTCGATATCTCTACTCGTTCTTGAGATATCGACGACGAAAAATGGTACCAGAACGTACGGACGTACGGACGTACGGACGTACGGACGTACGGACGTACGGACGTACGGACGTACGAACGTACGTACACACGCACACACAGACATCTCTCTAAAAATGATTGATATTGGCTCTAGGGACCTTGAAACGTCGAGAAATGTCAAAAATTTCAATTTGACAAATCGGACCGATTACAATAACTCCCTATGGGAAGTTAATAAAATAAAATAAAATAAAATAAAATAAAATAAAATAAAATAAAATAAAATAAAATAAAATAAAATAAAATAAAATAAAATAAAATAAAATAAAATAAAATAAAATAAAATAAAATAAAATAAAATAAAATAAAATAAAATAAAATAAAATAAAATAAAATAAAATAAAATAAAATAAAATAAAATAAAATAAAATAAAATAAAATAAAATAAAATAAAATAAAATAAAATAAAATAAAATAAAATAAAATAAAATAAAATAAAATAAAATAAAATAAAATAAAATAAAATAAAATAAAATAAAATAAAATAAAATAAAATAAAATAAAATAAAATAAAATAAAATAAAATAAAATAAAATAAAATAAAATAAAATAAAATAAAATAAAATAAAATAAAATAAAATAAAATAAAATAAAATAAAATAAAATAAAATAAAATAAAATAAAATAAAATAAAATAAAATAAAATAAAATAAAATAAAATAAAATAAAATAAAATAAAATAAAATAAAATAAAATAAAATAAAATAAAATAAAATAAAATAAAATAAAATAAAATAAAATAAAATAAAATAAAATAAAATAAAATAAAATAAAATAAAATAAAATAAAATAAAATAAAATAAAATAAAATAAAATAAAATAAAATAAAATAAAATAAAATAAAATAAAATAAAATAAAACGAAATAAAATAAAATAAAATAAAATAAAATAAAATAAAATAAAATAAAATAAAATAAAATGAAATAAAATAAAATAAAATAAAATAAAATAAAATAAAATAAAATAAAATAAAATAAAATAAAATAAAATAAAATAAAATAAAATAAAATAAAATAAAATAAAATAAAATAAAATAAAATAAAATAAAATAAAATAAAATAAAATAAAATAAAATAAAATAAAATAAAATAAAATAAAATAAAATAAAATAAAATAAAATAAAATAAAATAAAACGAAAAGAATAAATATTTTAAGCCTCAAAAAATATGTATGGTTTCTCCTTTAAGAAGAAACTAAAAGCCAATTTCATGAGCTTTTATTTTTTTATTTTTATATTGATTTTCTGAGCGGTTATAAGATCTTCTTGAGCTACTTGTAAGGTTATCCAATAATTTCGGGACACTCTGTATTTGAAATTAATATTAAATTTTATGCACATAAAAATATAATAAAGTGGCTAGTTTGAAATACACAAGCACGGTCAGTGGGACTTTTATATGGCTTTATTACGGTTCAGTCGTCGAAAAATACTATTTTTTTTTCTCTAATTTATTAGGATATACTGCTGCATAAAATATTCAAAAATAACACCGCAAAAAGCAGCAAACCATTCTAATAATGATTTTAATTTTACATTAACTAACAAATCACTTATAGCCTAGTCAAAAAGTCATCAATCAAAACATTGACCACTAGAAATCCACAACGGCAACCATGATTGAACCCTACATCCGGGAAAACACTTTTCGTTTGGACCCAAAACCACATTCAAAAGCCCAAAACCTATATTTACATAAAAAAAACACACAAGCACACTATTATAATATCCAATATATGGAATGGAATGAAATGGAATGAATACTTTATTAAATCATTTGGTCACGTTTTTGAATTATGCAAAAGGGCTATGTAGAACATTTGGCTAACTTACCTATAGGTACTGTGGGTTTGGTATTTCAACTATTTTTGTAATTTTCGCTAGTGCACCGTGGTTTTTGGGTACACAAATAATAATTTACATTTTTGCGTTTTGATAAAGCACCTCATACCAGCTAACCTACACCAGTTAAAAATACACATGAAATAAAAACTTGCAACAACAACAAAAAAAAAAGAATATGAAAATAAATAAATAAAGCAATCTAGCAAATTTTAATGAAGCACTTCCGCTGGGATGAACGATGAAGCTGACTGCTTCATAGATATATAGTTTCAAAGTTAATATTGTGTTGCCTTGGAGGTAGAAGATAAAAAACTAAAAAAAATTTACGAACCATGACCTTTTTAATGGTCAAAATGCCAATCGACAGAAAAAAAATAAAATAACAACTTACTGATGTTGGTTACCTTTGACCGAACGACCTATAGAAGCTATAGAGACCGGTAAATTTTAATCCTGCTATAGGAATGGGAGAGAAATTATTATTTTACGAACATACATTCATTTGCACGTATACAGGGTGATTTGCATAATGTGCGACAAAAGTTTGGAGTGTTTTTAATTTAAACTGATAAACTGAAAGAGGGATGTAATACCAGCCGTTTAGGTGGGAGGGGCAATTTATAAAACTTTGCTTTAGAGGAATGCAAGGATCATCTTGGAGCGAATAAAAGCACACCTCGAAGCCACACTTTGAGGATCTTCCTGTGTTTAGCACATAAAAACCATGCGGATCATCACCGAACAGTGTGTGAATATTGGGGTTACGCAAGGTTGTATACTGTCACCAATACTGTTTTTTTTTTTTTTTTGGTCTAGTGTTCCTCTTGGTTTAGTTGACTTTGCAATCATGCCCAAAATATGGAAAACCAATTCTATAAGATTGCCATTGACTTTATCTTTCCGAAGACACTCCGAAAGGTTAATTAGTGCGATATCTGCAATACATCTCCAGAAGCCGTACAAAATGGCGTGCAGAAGTAGTGGAGGCTCTATGTCCAGCAAGGTTGAACTTATGGATATTATTAGGTCTGAGGAACGAAATAAGTAAGTAAGTAAATTCGCTCTTCAAATCCAGAAATCTTACCACAACTTCAAAACTGTTGCTGTACAGGATCATGGTCCTGCCAGTACTCACGTAAAAATCCGAGACTTGGGTGCTTAGCAAAAGACACTCCGACCTCTTAGCCGCGTTCGAGATAAAAGTCTTAAGAAGAATTGTTGGCCCCATATGTGAGGAAGGACGATTCCGGAGACGGTACAATCATGAATTGTACGCAATCTACATACCTTGAAGCAGACATTTTGACAAAAATTAAGCTCGGTAGGCTCCGGTGGGCAGGGCACCTAGCTTGCATGAGTGAAGGGAACCGGCTCGGAAAGTCCTTTGTGGTATATTCTATGGTAGAGGGCGGCGTGGTAGACAATGCTTGCGGTGGAGAGATGCCGTAGACCAGGACGCCCGAAGCGTTGGGGTGCGTAACTGGATGGCGTCGGCTCAAGACCGGGATAGGTAGAGAGATTTGTTGAAGAAGGCTAGGACCGGACCCCGGATGTCGAGCCGATGATAATGATGATGAAATTCGTAACAAAAAGAAGCAAAATCTATTTACTTGCATAATCATTTCAGCAGTGGAGTGGTGTCAGTTCAATTTGTTCTTCTGTTTATAATAAAGTTCTTTTCAATTTTTTACTTACTAAAGTTACCTTTCATAAACACCATAGCATATTATTTTTAGTGTTTCCGTTGTTTTTTTAATAATAATTGTTCAAATTTAAGTATTTTGTTTTTTAGAAAATTACATGGGGGAAATAGACCCACCTTCCATATGATTTTCTTGTTTCGGTTAATTTTACTCATGCTAGCCTTTTGTTACACCATATTCGAAACACCTTGTATATACGAGTCGAGTGTAATATAGAAGAAAAAGTGTTATTACATTAAACTATGAGTAGCAGTTGCAATTCCCCAGGATAATTTACATGCAAAATTGCACATTTGATTGCACAGTTGAATACTGGACGATATTCTATTTTGAATTTTATGGTTTGGTTGAAAAGAGCAATGAACGGATGTAATTTTGAATGCAAGTAAAAAAATAATACAGTATCATTTCAAAAAAAGACTTTATTAACTTCATTTTTTGTCTATTTATCCATCCGATATTTTTATTTAGCAATTAATATTAACTTAATTGTTCGTTAAAGAAAATAATACTCATAACTTTTAAGGCTTCTTAAACTATTTATTGAAATTAAAATCAAAGATGATTCAAAACTCAAATTCAACTGTAGCTGTGCTACATTTATTAAAATTTTTATATTTCAAATGCATAATTAAAATCTAAACCCTCTCATTTATAAAAAAAAAAACATAAAATCAATTCAAAAAATATTGACAGAACATATCCATGAGTCAAGTTCTATTTATCATTTGTTATTTTCCATTTATTTATGCAACGATTAAAAAAATATCAATAAAGCAAAAAAATATCACATTTAAATAAAGACAGAAGAACAAAACAAAAAAAAACAATTCACAAAAGACCGATTAAATATTTTTTTTTTTTAATATTGTATCTACTATATGAACCCAAAAACTAAATATTGCGTGTTAATAATCCAGTCCAGTCAACCAAGTAAAAACACTGATTCTAAATTGGCATTTTTAATCCTCAATATGTTGTTCATACACACAATAATATCAATGCAAATCCCCTTTTAATTAAAGGTTTATGCATAATACTTTGAATGAATATTTATTTTTTGTTTTACTTTATTTTTTTATTTTTTTGGTTTTAACTTGAAATATTATTTAATGCTAGGACATGGTAAATTGAATTTAATTCCGATGGATATTTGAACACGAATAAAAAGTAATTACCGATAGTACCTGCTCGTATACCTGCCTTATTTATAGTTATTCTTTGTTAAATTTAATTGGATGGAAATTGAACTTTTTTGGTAATTTTGCTTTAAATTTAATAATAAAAATTGATGACTTTAAGTTTTTTTGGACAGTAAAGTATTTTTGTTATTTGTATTATTTTTTCAATGGAATTTTATTTTTTTACATATACATATCATATTTATTTGAATTCAGAATTCTATCAAATTCCCTTAAAATTGTAAACCATGTAATTCTGTCTGTCGTTTGTGTTAATAGACTGGTTTGCTTGGAATTTAAGATTTCTGAGCCTTCTCCCTAATTTTCGTATAATTTATTTTTCTTTTTTATACGAAGAAGAAATATTACAGAATTTCAAAGATTTGAAAAAAAAAAAAACAAATAAAAAATCTTAAAAGCGGTTTTTTTAATAAAATTGTTATGTGTACAAATTTTCGAAAAAAGAAATTATGCAATTTATATTTTATTTTTAAGTGTACACTTGTACATAGAATGTCAGTTTATTAGACTTGACCATTCTTTATTCCGGCAAGTTTTAAGTATTTAACAACAAATAATTAAAAATAATTTTTTTTGTATAATTAGCGCGCACTAAAGGGGATTTTATGTACCCTTTATATGTCAGAGACACAGTGCGAGCTTTAGGTAAGTAGGAGTGGATTTGAAAGGAGATGTCGGTGAATATTAGTCTTGAATTTCAAGTCATCACAATGAGAGGGAAAGACAGAGCGCGTAGAAGGGTATTCCACATTCGCGTAGTACGGCTAAATAACGAATCCCTTTACTTAACAGTACGACCGAAGTTGGATTCAAGCCAGTAAACTGATGAGCATTCCTGGAAGTGCGAGTATTACGGTTGAAACATTTAAGGGGAGGAATGCAACTGGCTATTTCATTAGAACACTTACCGTAAAAGTAACGATAAAAGAGTGAGAGACAGGAAACGTTACGTCGGTGTTTGAGTGATGTAAAAGTATCGATGATGTTCCTGTCTCCGATCATTTAGAAGGCTGGTCTTTGTATAGTGTCCAAGAGGCTTAAGTAAGTTGCTGGAGCATCAGCCCAGAGATGGGAGTTATACTTAAGCTTTGGACGTATATAAACTATCGCTTTCAGAGCATTAGGTTTAAAAAAAAAACTCATTTCAATTTTTTTATTATTTAAATTGTATATGTATAAAAATTTGATCACAATCTGTGAATCATTTATAAGAAATACTGAAACTAAAAATGTTTTGTAATTTCAATTTTTTAACTACTTACAAAAACCCACAGAAAATAATTTCATCTGAATCGTCAGATGTGTTTTTAACACAAAAAAAAAGTTTTGTCTTAACGGTTATATGATGGTACCGTTATTTTTGGAGCTAAGAAAATTTTTAATTTTGGTTCTAGTGAATCACCTAAAAACCTTGTATTCCAAGTTTGAAGAAAATTACAGGTGAGTTACAGGCTGATAGACAAACTTGCCCTTTAAAGAAAAAAGAATTGAAGGCTTAAAAATAAGCCTCGTAATGCTGTCACCTTAAGTGATTAGAGACATTTTCCCAATTTTTTTAATCTGCCATTTTGAAAAAAAAATATTCGACAAAATAAAAAAATATATAAAGATTTCTTCAATGTAGTAAATTTTTATCTAAAAACAAAAATAAAGGGTGTCCCAACAAGAACGCAAGATTTAAATTTCAAATAAAACGCAGATATTTAAAAAAAAATCGCGAATTTTTTATTAAATCGTAAAGTAGACAGAATGAGGTTATGTATGGAACAACATATCGGGCGCGATCTTTTAATGAAATTTTCAATGACCGTTTTGCATAAATGCTGCGGTATTTCATTAATGCAGCGTCCAATTTCCTCTTTTAAGGCTTGAGTCGTCGTCGGCTTATTCGCATAAGCCATCGACTTCAAAAAAAACCCAAAGAAAAAAGTCCAATGGTGTTAAATCCCACGATCTAGGCGGCCAATTCTGGTCACCAAAACGCGAATTAACACGACCGGGAAATGACTGATGCAGCAATTAAATTGTTTCTCTGGCTGTATGAGATGCGGCGCCGCGCCGTCTTGTTGAAACCACATCCCCTCCACACATTTCTTCAATTCTAGGCACGAAAAAATTGGTTATCATTTCACATAGTGAATTTGGAAACACCAATTTGCTGAGCTCGGTGTCGAATTGAGGTGGATGGAGTTTGAGCGACATCATCACGAACTGCTGCAATATTTTCGGTCGAAGGCGCGTTGTTGTCTTTACATCAGTGACAGACCCAGTTTCAGCAAATTTTTCCATTAATCGCTTTACAGTTGACTCTTTTGGAGCATTATTGTAACCTCAAATTGACCGCAATTTGTGAACTGTAGCCGCAAAACTATCACCATTTTGGTAAAACAATTTCACAATGAGAATGCGTTGTCCATTCGTGTAGCGCTCCATTTTTATTAACCTTATACCTTCTACTAACAAACAATAATAATTGTTCAAATATCAAATAATGACACTTCGAATGGCGCCAAATTTAAATCTTGAGTTCTTGTTGGGACACCCTTTATAAGGGCATCTGATTTTTTGCGTTTGATTGATAAAACGTTTAGTTCCTATTTAATGAGGCATGTATTAGAAAAAAAATAATAATATTAAAATAAATACTATGCAACAAATAAGATTTTGTTTTTCAATATGTACTTTAAGTTTAAAAATAAATGTATACAATTGCAGTGAAAATTTCAAACAAAATTTGTAATACCGCATTTGTAAATGTATCATAAATATCTTCAAATAGATATTTGAACCTAAAAACTAAAATGGACTGCCCGAACTTTTGAAATACATTAGAATAGATAATACAAAAAAAAATTAGAAAAAATAGCCAACTTTATTGCGGGCGGTTTAAAAAAAAAATGTATGTATTTAAATAATTATAAAATTTTGTCATCTGTTTCCGAAGGCTACCAATTTCTGGTAAAAACTCGGTTTTTAAAATACACATTAATAATAACAATTTTAAAATCAAATTTTGTTTCAAATTATGTACAAAACCTATGTATGTAAGACACAAAAATCATGAAAAGGAGGGGTGCATACAACTTAGAGTTGCTCTCCTGTAAAATACTAAAAAAGTAGATAGGGACGTCAGGTCAAGATTGTTTTATTGTTTTATCTAAATTTGGAATTAACAGTCATGTTTTTCTGTCTACTTAATTTCTACTTTAATGCAATCAGGTATAATGTTTCAAAAACCATGGTAACCAAGAATTGGCAATAGCGACATAAAAAGTCACAATGATGCAACTATATTATATGATCAAAATCTTGATCAAATTTTTTTTTCAATGCATAACTTTTCATATAAAAATCTCCATAACTTCCTTTACCTACATAAATAATAGCAAGTAGAAAAATGTGACCACTTTTAATTTATTCTTACAAAAAAAATTAATAAACATAATTCAAAAATCTTCTTCATTTAAAAACTCCTAATCGGACTTTCAAATAAGATTTCTTTTTTTTTAACATCTTTAAATAAAAGCAAAGGATTTTGTGATAAAATTATTTTTAAGGGTCATCCTTGAGCACTCAATGGGCCAAAATGATAACTTAACTAAATTAATCACAATCTCTGAACCCTCTTTTATACTGACAGGAGCATCTCTATAGGTATCTGTATGTATGTATACTGTATTTAGGTGGTTCTTGATCTGATTTCAAAGTGTAATTAGCATTTATTTGACATCAACCAACATAGATAGGACATGGAAGACCAAGTAGGGTTTTTTTTGTTGGGTTGATAAAGGAATCAAGAGGATATAACTAAAGAAGAAAACAAAAAAGAAAACAATTCTTATAATCGTCATTCGGAGGCAAAATTATCAAAGTTTAAATTTGAGCTCGGTACAACCCACCGATAAAGACTTTCCTACGACGACGAAGACAAGGATGGCTGGCCATTTTTTTTTTCAAGTCTCTGTTGGTCCATACGTCCGGTTGACGGTCTTAAAAACGAAATTAAAAGTTCAAAAAGTGTTTATCGTTTATTGGGGTCAATATAGGGGAGGTGGTGAGCAAACATAGCGTAAAATTGTTGAGACCAATTTACCAACGACCGCATCCTCTGGACTCAACTTAAGCCTTAATCGGTTCGGGTACCCTATACTCTTAACTTTTTTTTTTTTTGGATAATTTTATTTTCCTTCATTTGAACTAGAGGCTGTGTGAATTCAAGTTTTACTTGCGCGATTTAGGGCACATGTGTTGGATTTAAAAAAAAAAAAAACAAGCGGGTCTTTCTAAAATGATTAAAGCTTTTTCCAAAAGAAAATCCCCTCTCTTTTTTAATTTTTGGGATTTATTCAAATTATCGGATGTTAAAAAGAGTTTCCAGAATTTTTGTAAAAAAACGTTTACATTTTTTTTATGATTTTTTTTAAACATGCTCGATTTCAAATTTTATTGTTTTAAAGTTAATATTTATTTTTTTTTTAATTCATTATTTTAAGATTTTGATCAAAAATTTGTTCACAAAATTTAATACGAGTATAAGGTTTTTCAAATTTAAGGCAAATACGTGCGCCCCAGACATGACTTGCTCCTTGATTTCACTCGTTCACATAAAACTCGCGTTCTATGTAGGTATTATAAGAGATGTTCTTTCAGCTTGGTAGCTCTTTTGCTCATCGAGGAGGATAAAGTTTTCATAATCATGGAATTATTTTTTTCCGTCTTTAATGTCCGCTTCGAAAAAAGGTCACCAGACTAATCAATTGCAAAGTTTTTTTTTATGTTTCTTCTCTCTTTTTTTTTTTTTCTTTCTCGGTTTTTCATGTTTATCCTTCGTTCAACTGAACGCTTTTCATTTCACAATTTCGATTTCAAGTACTAAAAGAAAAAAAAAGGAAATTGTACGACAAAATGGAATGAATAAAAAAAAAACAACGTCTTGCGTTCTGTTCGCTTTTCCGTCACCGCTGCACGTTTTCCGGAAAATCGACAAAAATTAATGTGAATTGTACCAAAAAAAAAAAAAAGAGTATCGGGGAAGATTAAATGGATTTTTATTTTGCCTCCCTTGTTCCTTTATGACACTTTCAATAAAAAAAAAAAAAAAAAATAGGGTCAAGTTATTGTGTTCAGTGTTGAGCCCCCAGCCAGTTGCTCTCTAAAATTGTGAGAGGTGGTGTTGGCGGCAATGGAACCAACTACAAAACTTTTCTATACGCAACAATGAAATAAAAATTCATTTCAACCGATTTCCATTTATGGATGCGGCATCGCAACCAGCACCAGGACCGAGACTCGACACCCATCACCGACCGTCACAGGCACCCAAATTTAATATGGAAAATTGAATTGATTCGAAAAGAAAGCGAATGCCATTCATAGAGCAAAAAGGGTCTTATCCCCTAAATTGGGGCCATTGCCAAAATGAGTGCGGCAAAGTTTAATATTGAAAGGAAGAAAAAAAAGATTGAGTTGAAATAAAGTTTTAAATCCTGCGGAAAACAGAAAACTCATGGTCTGTAATTGTTTTTGTCGTATTTCTTTCTTTCTTTCTTTTTTTGTTTTAATTCCAATCAGGCTAGGTTTATAAGGGAATTTCGTGGTTTCCGGAAAAAAGGCATGCTTTGGAATACTAATTCAAAAAGAACGTGATCTCGAAAATAACATAAGCATAATCAAACATTTTAGTTTAATTTTTTTCTTCTTTTTTTTTTAATGAGTTTATAGCAATCATAAGATAAATACAGAATAAAAACAGATTGTACATTCATTAGTAATTATTTTATCTATATTTTTTGAAATTCTGAAACACGATTGAATGTGATAACTGATAAAGAAGGTATTTTTTGTTTCTGACATATTAAATTGCTTAATTGCACTGGGATGATGTTCGCAAAACTGGGGTGCTAAGATCTCGAAACTTCCTTCGTTGGGAGGTTAAGCTCAATTTCATATTGCAGATTTTCCAATATCATTATATTTGGTGTACCAATAGCTGCGAGAGCGACATAGGTTTTTACGAAACGATCTGTCATTTCCAAATTTAAAGTGCTGATTGTTTCAATTCACTTCGTTCCCCCAGGGGTTTTCCTACAATAGAGTCATTGATTAGGTTCGCTTTTAAATTGTTTATTTAGATTTCAGGTTTCAAAGAAACCTCAAAGACAATGTTTCACAAATTCGGAATCTAGGCATTCATTTGCCGAAATTTTATATTTTTTTTTTTACAACTCATAGATACCAATACAGAGACACTTATAAGAAATCCTAGATCTACAATCCCTAACTCCCTATCACAATGTTCTTGGTATATACTCACACAAAAAATTATGTGAAAACAATCGAATCTTATCACTTCCAGTTTTAATACTTTTCAATATGATTGGTCGCGTTAAATATTTAACCAGTTACAAATTTTTACTTAACAATGCTTAATATTAGATTAAAATTTTGGTAGTTGAATCAACAAGAAAATTGTTAAAATAACAATATTGATCATCAACGAAAATCTGATATATTAATATAATGCGTCGAATGCGAGAAGAACAGTGGGTGAAACAATCAAGGTGAAGTGGTGCAATCCTTTAAATACCTTGGGTCAATAGTAGCAGCCGATAATAATATAGAAGAAGAAATACGTGGGCAGCTGCTCAATTCCAACAAAGCCTACAATAGTCTGTCAAAGCTCTTCAAATCCAGAAATCTCACCATAACTTCAAAACTACTGCTGTACAGGACACTCCGACCTCTTAGCCGCGTTCGAGAGAAAAGTCTTAAAAAGAATTATTGTTTTTGTTGTACAATAATGTACGCAATCTACCTTGAAGCAGACATAGTGACAAAAATTAAGCTCGGTAGACTCCTCCGGTGGGCAGGGCACCTAGCTCGCATGAGTGAAGAGGAACCGGCTCGGGAAGTCCTTTGTGGTACATTCTATGGTAGACGGCAGCGTGGTAGACCATGCTTGAGCTGGAGAGATGGCGTAGACAAGGACACCCGAAGCCTTAGGGTGCGCAACTGGATGCCGTCGGCTCAAGACCGGGATAGGTGGAGAGACTTGTTGAACGAGGCCAGGACCGGACCCCGGCTGTCGAGCCGATGATGATGATGGTTCTGTTTAATCAACAAAACCTTTATCAAATTAACACTGCACTGCAAGGTAAGTCAAGTTTCGAGTCTCTCGGGTTGTCAACTGGTTAATTGAAGACTTGAAACTTGCCATTTGCAGTTGCCTTACTCCTCTAAACTTGCCCATTATAAATGCTCATCTGATAATAGCTTGACATCATTGTCAAACTTATTGGTCTGGAAATATAAAAAACAAATTTATAATTACCTAACTTATAATTGTTTTTTAACATATTTTATAATATTATATTTTATAAATTTGATATTTTACCTATTTATAGGTAATTGTGCAGTGATTTGCATAAGTTTAAGGTGTGGCAAGAATCTGGGATAAGTAAGATAAAAACCGCATGGGGAGAGCTCCATTAAGGGCTAACCACAATAGACGAACGCTTTCGGAAGCTTATGTAAAAAAATGGAAAAGTCAGCCATATTGTACACAAGTGAAGTCAGCCATCTTACTCTTTTCGTTCTTATTCCACCAAATGTCAGTTTTACTTGGTGAAGCTGCTCTCTTCACTTATAGTTATCGAAACTCAACGAAAGGCAATAAAGTGTAGTCTTTCTTGATTTCTAGTTTTACTAGTCACCAGTTATAGCTTTTAATAAACATTAAAACGTTGATAAATTTTCTCAAAGTGAACTCACTAAATATGTCATAGATCAAGTAGAAACGCTTTTATGTTGTTAGAGATTATACACTAATGCTACTACGAAGAATTATGGATTTATAATAAAAAAAAAACACTCAAAGTTAAACATTTCTATTAAGAATACATCGTACATGTTAAGAAGAAAATTCCTTTTTCCAATAAAAAGAAAATATCCTCTACTTACTGATGCTTAACAACCTAACTAACAATGCTATCTATCTATAGAACCATAATCCGTATGCCTAGAAATTCTGCCAAATGATTTACACTCAAAGTGTCAAAATGTTTTTGTAAGATTTTCAAACGTTTGGCATTTTGGTTCAACACAAAACACAATTTTGTTTTTCCTTTTAACTTATGTCCTGTCTATGTCCTGTCCGTTCCATACAGCATAGAAAAAATTCAAGCCTGAGTGAGCACATAGTTTCTACTTCACTTCGTGTTCTTCTATAAATTTACTAATAATTTCATATTAGATTGAATATATTGTAAGCAATGAAGAATTTAATGTTTATTTTATAAGAAATTTAAAGTCAATAATTCTCTGATAGTCGATTGGTGTAGCATCATGACAGGTGGTTTCTTTAAAAATAATTTTCAATAAAATACCAAAAGAGAAGAGGAAACCCTCTAAAACATAATAGTAGTTAGAGAGGTAAAACCACATCTTCTATATACATAAGACAAAATTTACAAAATTTTACAAAGTTTTAATTTCCAAAGAAGAAATGGCAGAAAATAAAACAAGATGCTCGAAAAACTAGGTTATGGTGAACCTCCTATACCATAGGTACCATATGGACGCCTACACATAAAATGGCACCTATAACTCAAACCTTCCAAACTCCAACCCTCCGCCTACACCAACCGACCTTCATTGTCGTCAGGGTGATATGTTATGCCTTTGTAAAAGTTACTTTAACTGTGGCAAGTTTCCAGAAGATGGAAAAGACTTTTCTTTGATAACAAAAACTTCTTGAACTTTTACATAAGACGGGCATGAGGTACACTCATACTAAATTGCACAAACAAAAAAAAAAAAAGAAAACTTCTATGCTTGATGGCTGCTGCTGCTGCTGTTGCTGTGTTGCCTTTGAAATTGCTGCTATTTGATTTCAAAGTGTTCTTCTAATGAAAATACAGAACCGGATGGAACACAAAGTTAAAGTGACATATGCACGTCAAAAGTGTCGCTAAAAAAAGACAACTTTGCGAATTAGGTTTTCGCACTACGGAACAAGTTCAGGTCTCCAGTGTTGGTTCTGTTTTTTTTTTTTTTTTTTTTCTTTGTTTTTCTTTGCTAGAAAAATATCTCCGGAAAGTGTGAATCTTTGGATGAGATGCCATGCCGTTGCTTGGATTTGATGGTTGGCCTGTTGATTCTCTGTTCTTCTTTTTTGAAGCGCTTCCGAATGTAATCTTTTGGAAAAGTTCCAAAGTATACATAATACTTTGTTCTTTTAAGTTATTTGGAATTCACATGATTGTTGAGGTGATTTATGTGGGTGAAAAATGTATACATAGGTGTGGAATGTATTTTAAGAATTATACTTGTCACTGAAGTAGATATATTATTCTAGGTGTTAACACTTAAACTTTCAATAAAATATGTATGTACCAAATTGATGTCTACAACAATCGAATGGGGTCTCAAAGTAATCAATGTCTTTGAATGTGATATTGTTTTCTAAACTTTAATAATAAAAGTTTAATTTAGGAAACAAAATGTATTTACATTTGAGTGAACCTTATTTTTAGAAATTTCGAGTTTGTATATTTTGAGATTTTTTTAAATCGTCTTTAAACGCAAAGATTTTAACGATTTCTTTTTGAAAATGAAGGAAAAAACGTTCTTTTGCCATGTTAATTTTTTGAGGTGATGTTACACTGACGCAAGGTTGTTTTTTTTTAACAAAATTTGAATAAAGGTGTTGATGAAATTCATCAAATAAAAAAAGTAAGATTTCGAAATGTGACATTTAGAATTTAAAATTTAAAAATAGTCTGTCTGTTAGGCTACTGCCTTTAACGGTAGAGGGGATTTTTTAAAACTTGGTAGGTATTTACATATATACGAGTGATTTGATTACAGTGTGACAGGAAGACCAAAAACAAGAAAAAAATCTTATTCCAACAATGTTGTGCTCTATAGCCAAAACTTCTTTTTTCGGTTTTGCTGTTCAAACCAATTTATTTTAGAAAATGGTTTTAGAAAAATGAAACATTTTTTTTTTCAAATCTTACATCACTGAGCACAATTTTTTTTTCAATATTCAAATGCTATATTTTTTGCCATCTAAAAAAATCATTCTTTTTGTAAACTTAATATTTTGAAAACTCATCGACCGATTTTTTTTTGATATTTGACATTTAACGCTTCGTTAATATTGTCTTAAATCTTTTGTACAAATTTTAGATTCCTAAATAAATTAAGCAACCATATAAATAGTAAAAAAAAAAGTTAGAACAAATCTTATATTTCCCGAAAATGCCTCCAAGAAATTTGATAAGATTTGCCCCAACTCTGCTTATTCCTCTTCCGCCGTTCCTCGCCAACTATTTATAGGTCGGCCTGCTCATCTGCCTGCCTGCATTTAGGTGTTGTATTGTACAGCTTGATTTGCAATGCACTCCGTACCATTTCGAAGCGTATGGCCAATCCAGTGCCTCTTACTTCTTCGTAACATATATGTGTAGGTACAGTTAGGGTCAAAGGGTTCCCGACCTCTTTCCGTATGAAATTCATCATTGGAGATGTGATTGGACTAGTAAGTCCCTAAGATGTTCCACACAGCGGATGTGACTTTACAAGTGTTGCAGTCGATACGTGGTATTTAAGCTTTCAGAGTGGTTTTTCCATTTTGTGGACAGAATTTCGAACGCAACATTTGTTTTGCCGTTAGTTAGTATCTAGTTAAGTGCCGCCATTGATAGAGTCAGTAATCCCAAGATATTGAACAATTTATGATCCAGAGAGAGGAAGAATACGTCATCCGCTTAGTTAGGGTTTTTGAGGTTTAAATGCAAATTCCACTAAATTCCTCCATTTCCAGTCGACAAAACAGCAGTACATGAAGTCTGGCGTAATCACTACTTTATTATATAACAATTTTAGTAAATCGAATTCAAAGTTAAGACCTAATTGCACGTGTGTATCTTCTCATATTTAGTTTGAAACAAAATCAAGCAGGTACCAAAAGTACTACATATTGAGTATCGTATGAAAATGTCGGCTACAAAAAAGTAGACTTATACCTTACTCCTAAAACTCGAGACCCCATCATGCAATATAATCCCCACATAAATCGCAAAATGCGGAAGTAACTTATCATTCGATAAGGACTCCCTTCAAGGACACGAAACTCAACCCCTACCGTTCGAAGTATAGTCCTAATACCCTAATCTGCCTCCTTGCCTTCATGTTTCATCCGAACTTTATACATTCATAACATATACACTGTGACATCTAATTCAAAACTTCCTTCCCGCACGGAAGCATACTCGCCTTGTATGTTGTTGTTATTGTAGGTATAATAGTGCAACGAACATATAATATCAAATTCAAAAACTTGTAAAAACATTTTTCGTCAAAAAGTCTTCAAGATCCCCCATTACTGAATTGTTGACTGCGCGTTTTTTGACTTTTTTATACTTGACTGCAGCTATCCTCTCTGCCACAACAATAGGATGTACAAGTAGTTCCTACAATGTGCACAGATATGTAGGATTGTAGGTACACATAATGTATGAATATATTTATGAAGGTATATAAAAGGAACACCAAGGATAACCAAGGATATAGCACTCAGGATGAATAGCAAGGCAGAATTTGTTCAAAACTTATAGTTCGCCTAACACTATGTCGTCATGGTGCTTGTCGATACGCCATTTACATACTTCAATTGTGTTTTTTTTTTCTGTGTCATGTGGTGTCCTTCTGCTGTTCCTTATTCTCTTTTAGGAAACGAAGGAAAAATTTGAATGTGTGTTCGGATGCTTTAGACAGATTTCAACAATGAAAAGTTGTCTTCCGCCATCGTTACCTCATGCGGGCTTGTATAGTAAAGGGGAGATATGATTTTTTTTTTTTTTGGTTGAAGGAGCTTACTTTACTTATGTTGAGTTTTTTTTTTTTTTTTGCTTGGCGAAACTTTTGTAATACTTACTTGGGACAATATTTTTTATCTGAAGTGTTAAGTAAAGAACTTAAATTGCATGACAACGACTAAAGTATTTTCGAACAAAAGCTTCCAGTTTCGCTTTTACTGACTTACTTATGATAATGGCATACTCAAGACAGTGCGCTTCTGGGCCCCAAAATTAGTAACAAGTTTATCCAGTTCGGAGTTACGAGTATTTGCATTAGTGTTTTGGTCTAGTCGAATAGAGTTGCATATCCCCGACCCCAACATAAAAATGTAACGACTAACTATAACGAGGTATGTTTACAAACAGATTACAAGTCATTTGCAAAACAAACAAAATAAAGTTGGTCTAAGAATTGATCGTTGTGGCACACTTTCTGCTTGAAATTCAAGCAGACAATTAAATATTTAAGAGCTTACTAAAACATTGTTCATACAACAAATAGTTGTTTTTGCAAAACTATATACACAGTGTTCATATACTTCAGTTAATTTTAAATGGATTTTTGAAAAACATACTTTTGAGGGTCAATTTTTGGTACTCCTTTATTTCTATCTTAAAAAAGGAGGCAGTTTAAAAAATCACCCATAATAGATATCAGTTATCCTCCTTTGCAACTACAATTGACATGCCCAGATGCAGTTCTCTTGACACCTAAAGTCAACGTAAGAAATAGTTTACTTTAATCCTAGGGTTACCTCCATATATGTCTTGGATTAAAATGAACTTTTAATCCAATTATATTAATCAGACATCAGATCAAAAGAAAGGTTAGAGTAAACTTAAGTATTTAGATCATAGATTATTTATGTTCTATTATTATTTAGCGCTTTTAATGTCTAAAGTCATTTCTAAGCTTGATTAAGGGAAATTCAAGGCTCATTTTAATCCAAGATTGAATAATATGGCGTTAAATGAGCAATATTTTATGGGATCTTAAATACGAAAAAATATCACATTACAATTTACTTAGTAACGGTTTATTTTGCGTTCAAATTCAAAAATGCAATTTTAATATGCTTAACTGTTATCTTAGTTTAAAAGAACTTTCAAAAAAAATAATTTTTTATATTTCAAAGTTATTTAAAGAAATAATTTTTTGCTATAATAAGTTGTTATGGATGCGGAGAAATGAGTTTCGGGATATTCGAAAAGGAGTTTCTTGGTTTGCATTTTTGCGAAAAGTAACTGTCGGAGGAAAAGCCTATTTTCTGAAATGTGATTTTTCCATCAAATGATGAAATACTAATGTATAATGTGAAAGGGGAAATATGCAAAATTAGGTGGAATCAGTTTCGAAAAATTTCAGTCGAAACAGGGGTGGGGGTGTTACAGCAGGGGTCAACTCTACAATTATTCGTCCGCAGTATATTATAGCGGAAAATCCTTGACAAGGAATATTTTTTCTGTTGGGTTTAACGCATTTCCTTTGCTTTCCAACTCGACGAAATATCAACAGCATTTTGGTGTTGTCAATTATAGGAACCTAAAGTTACGTCGCCGTTATCTATTTTCACATTATGGTTAGGAAATCCTTTTAGGTTGAAAAACTGTTTTAAACAAGCATGGCAAGTTTGTTCTTTTTTTGTATATAAAAAACATAGTATCTAAACATTCCCCAAATCAAATTCTATACCTTAAAAATACAGCGCCACCACAATGGTCGGGACAACATGAAAAAATACTGGCCATGATAGCACTATGTTTTTCATATACAAAGCTGAATTTCATTTCTTTTCTACGTATGTATGTATATAACTATAAAACCGTTATGGCCAATATTATAGTAAAACTCAATTTTTCTCATATCCACTTTCAATATTCGATTTATACATACATTTCTACTTTCTTCGTTTATCGAATGTCGCACAAAAGAAAGATAATTTCCCAATTTTCCCCTACTTCCCCTTCTTTAGTACAAAGGTTCTCGTCTATGATTTTTTGATTTCACCTTTTTCTAATAGATGTCACTTCTTAATTTTGTTTCGGTTTTAATAGTTGCTCATAGATGTCACTCAAACCTGTTTTGATGAAAATTATCATAGGTGTCGCTTCAAGCACCATACATTTTGTTTTGTTATGTCAAAAAATTGACATATATGCTGTCATCCCCCAAAAAAGTGATTCACTTTTCTTTATTTCAAGAAAAACAATTTTGTTTTTAAAGAAAAACTACGAATTTTGTCTAATTAGCCATTAAATTCATTCGAATTTACTCGTATTTTTTTTTTATATCTCATTTTCTATAAAAGTAATCAAACTGGGTAACGATATGTCTGTCTCTGCAATGGAAAGTATCCTTTTTTTAAAAAAAATTATAAACCTACATACTACGTACATACCTAATGTACATAGATAAAAATAATGTATCCACTTTTGTTTGTTCATGTTCATAAACAAATTCCAACTTCCTCAAATTAGTTAACTTGAGGGAGTAGGTACCTGTAATGTATTTCTACAAAAAAAAAAATTGCAAATTATTTTCCTTAACTCTTAAGAAATTATCTAGAACACATGTTCAATCTAAAATTTGCTGTTAAGGACTTGGAACGGCAATCGAAGCGATGCGAAAAAGAAGAAAAACTCGAAAAGGCCAAAGCGAAAAAGGCCATTCAAAAAGGCAACATGGATGTAGCTCGAATACATGCTGAAAATGCAATTCGCCAAAAGAATCAAGCTGTCAACTATTTGAGAATGAGTGCTCGAGTTGATGCTGTTGCTAGTCGAGTGCAATCGGCCTTGACAACTAGAAAGGTCACCAGCTCTATGGCTGGAGTTGTTAAGGCCATGGATGCAGCTATGAAGGGAATGAATTTGGAGAAGATATCGAATCTCATGGAGAAATTCGAGACGCAATTCGAAGATCTTGATGTACAGAGCTCAGTGATGGAGAATACAATGTCGGATACGACAACCACGTCTGTGCCACAGGGTGATGTTGATAGTTTGTTACAGCAAGTGGCCGATGAAGCTGGGTAAGTGATATTGTTTGAGTTTGATTGTTGTATGTATGAATTATTGCACAACTAATTAACTTAATTTCTCTATTTTGCTGGATTGTTGAGTTATTGTGGTCATCTTCCAACTGATAATTATTTTGTGGTTTCTTTTTGTACCTATTGGTTATGTGTTTTGCAAAGCTTCAAAAAACCCACTTAACCGAACAGAAGAGATACAAAATTAGGTTTTATTATCTACGTTTCAACTGAATGATTCATCTTTTCCTATCTATGTTTTCTTATCTTTCTAAACTACTTCATACGTAAATCGTCTACATTATGTTAGTTTTTGATTCAATGAAAACTGGGTCTTGAGAACTTTTCTAATACATTGTGTTGCTGAAGTATTCGAACCTAAAAGTGCGGAAAAACCGAAAAATTTTCAGCATATTTAGACTCAAACATCTCAAGAGGTTCATGTATTAGAGCAATTTTAAGACTTGATTCAGATTTAGCACACCAAAGACAGCGCAGTAAAATATGTTTTAAGTCTGTTTGAAATTTTGCATTAATTTTTTTTAATCCGCAAGTAAATTTATTTCATTACGTGAAGAAACTTGAATTGATAAATTAATGAATTAATTCACTTAAGAAAAGAGTAAAAGTTTTAGAAAGAACTAGTCTTTTCTTTTATAAAATTGAACACCTAAAAAAAGCAAAATATTGACACTCCTATACGATTCTTTCTCGCAACTACTACCTAGTCCTTTTTTCAAAATGAAATGTTAAATCCAGACAAAATATCTAAACCTACATTCCTAGTCTCAATTTTTACACTGCGACTTTAAAACCACATAATGATTGTACAAGCGATCCAGTCGTGCATTAAAATTTTCATTAGACTCTTCATTTGTGTAATATCAGAATGAAAAAGTGTTTTTAATATTTTTTAAGAAAGTTCAATCGAATTTGCTTCATCTTAGTTTGAAGACAAATAGTTGATCTTTTTCCAAATCAAAGTCTAATTTCCCCTTCCTCTGTGTGCACTACTTTAACTACAGATTTTTATTTTTTCGTAAAATTATTTTGCATTTCTTTTAGATTGGAATTGAACATGGAGCTACCAAGTGGACCACAAGGCTCAACAGTTGGAGCATCCACCCAAGTCTCACAGGAACAAGATGAGCTTTCTCAGCGTCTGGCCCGCCTTCGACAAACCGAATAATAATTCAACTTGCTTGTTGAGTAGCTTCACTCCTTTATTAATATTAATTCCATGTATATTATTTGCTAAGAGAGAATCCTTCAAGGATATTAAAAACACATTTATATTTTTGCTTTATTTTCATATATTATTTTCAATTTTATTTTTATTTTTTAATACTATAGTCATGTGGCTTAGAACGAACAATAAAAAATAAAGAAACAGAAACATTTTTATGGTTCTTCTTGGCTAATGGGTAATAACTATTCAGTCGTTTTATTTGGAGAAGCATTATTATCAGCTAGAGTAGCTGTAGGTGTTTGTTGTTCCTGTTGTTGTTGTTGATTTTGTTTTTGTTTAGCTTTCCTTTGTTTGGCAGGACCACGAACCCGAGCTTCGCCAGGAATTTTTGGTTTTGGTTTGGGACCTCGTTTCAGTTCGGTCTTGCGAGTTCGATGGGGGACAACCATTGGAACATGTCGCCAGTTATCATTGTAACGATCTAATCGCTTTTTGAGTATTTCAACATCTCTGATGCGACTTTTTAGTATTTTTTTAGTGTTTGTTATTCTAAAATAATTTAATAATGAAAAATTCAAACTGATTTTTATGGAAATTTTTGTTGTTACCGGAGAACCAAACGTTCGTTTTCTGTTTGAGTGTCTTGGCATTTTCGATATAGTTTTTCGACAAGTATTTTGTATTTTTGTTGATCTTCTGGAATCAGCATTTTGATTTAATAAACATAAAAAAGTTATTAAAATTAATTTTTGATAAACTCGCTTCCAAAACAAATTTTATTTTGACGTTTTAAAGAACTATTTTGTGAGAGTATGAAATTCATTCACAATGACAGATGTATGCGTTCCTGGTTTTCCTAAACCGACGCCCTTTTTAAAGCCTAGTATACAGTTCTTTTGAGAAAAAATTTTGTTTTATGTATTATTTTCGTCAAAAAAGATTATCTCTCAAGATCCATGGCCAACAATTTTTTCATTGAAGAACTGTATGCTAGGCTTTAGTCAACAAGATTCTGTCCGCATTTCGGTTCTCACGGGAGTCGAGATGAGGTAATCTCGCAAATTAACAAAGAATGGTTCACATTACAAATGAGGTAAAAGGTGAAAATGAAAAATTATTATAATCTTTTATTAGCTACGCCATTAACTGTGTGAATACACACGAAAAATACATTCATATTATAATATATGCCAGTTCTACGGTCTTATAAATTGGGCATTTTTAGAAGTAATAGAAGAATAGGACAGCTGATTTGAATTTATTCTTCCACCACTGAAGCCTCTTATTTTTCTGTTATTTGTCTTCTAAATGTTTATTTCTATTTCTAAATATTTATTTATGCGCTATTTTCATTATTTTCGGTTTTATCTCATTTCGGCTCTAGTCAGAACATAGTAGTTTGTTAATATACAAATCATAATTTCACTTCCAAATGTGAGCTAGCCCTTAACTAATTAAAAACATAAATAAGTCTGTTTGGTTACTTCTGTAGCACGAAGTGTTTAATCTGTCAAATTCTTGAAAAGAGGGGAAAATTATCTCAGAGAGAGTACAACTTGTCGCAAAGTAACCAAACGCTTTTGTTTCATTTTGTGCATGAACGTCAGTATGATATCTCAGTATGAATCTTTTTTGTGAAATTTTGATTTATTTATAAAACCGAAATGTCTTGAAAGTATTTTAATCGTGGTGTTGGAAATTTTGAATTCGTCGACATCCAGTGAATCAGAAAATGATTCAATAATAACCGAGTAAATTTTGAAAATGATGGATAATTCAGCCGTGGATTCATTTGTAATAGACGAGGCAATGCAAGAAAGCAGTGCAAAAAGAAATTGCATCAAAACTACCTTCCCTTTCCATTTTTAAATTTCAAATTTTCAAATCGCAAAAATCCACAAAGGCACAAAAGAAACAAGTGACAATGACACAAATGGCAGTTGCTAATTTTGACAGTTGCTAAACTTCTTGCACTCGGAAATTCTTGTAGCAGAAAGTTGGAAGTTTTTTCATGGAGGGGAAATTTTTTACTCTCTCATTGTGCTCTCTTGTTGCAACTTTCTTGAGTTAACAAACAGGAATTTGTGAAACGTTGTGCGACTTCGTACGACGTTGTACGAAGTTTGTGTAACCAAACAGACCTAATATTTCACTAAACACATCCATTGTCTTGAACGATATTGAATGACTTCTACCTGTCATTAATGTGGATTGTGGAATCTAAATGTCCATTTTGATAAGTAGTGTGCTTTGGTTTGTGGAGCTATGCTAGGATACTTTTTTCTCGCTTGTCACTTTCAAGAACAACAAATTTTGTTTACATAAAAAATTCAAAAAACATTAAGAAAAGTATTATTAAAAAATTTAATTTCTAAATTTTAAACATGGGTACGCCACACAAAAACTACTCTCAAAATCTGGAATCACCATACGCCCGTCACCTGCCTCAATATCCCTCACAAACGGAAGGTTTTGTGCCCAATGAATTTGCTGGCAAATCTCGAATGCAAGCGTCCACTCCTCAAAAACAAAATAATTACCATAATAATCACGGTGGTAACAGCAGTAATAATTACCAATCGAATTATAATAGCAATAATCGCAGACGTGGTAATGGCGGGAATAATCGTTATTTCAATGTAAACAGAGGAGCTGGAAGTGGTGGCAATAATTCAGGCGGAGGTGGAGGAGGTGGTGGTGGCTATCATCATAATCAAAATAACTTCCAACATAATTACAATCAACAACAGCAGAGATACAGTAACAGTGGGAATCGCCAACAGCCGTACTATGGACAAAAATCCGTAAGTAAAAAAAATAAAATGGAGTTTTTATTTTGTTTGAGGTCAAAGACGCTTGTCTAGCCAGATATTGCCGACTACCTGCTGACAATGGTCGTTTTCTTATGAGAGAACTTCTAAGAAGCAGTACCATTAGATTCAATTTCAGTAAACACACAAAAGTAACCAAAAATATGATTTTGGCGCCTTAAGACTTAGAATTATTTTCTTCCATTTTTCAATGGACATTGGTTTTCTAGGATAAGTGGTCTGCCAGGTGTTTCTTATAAGATCATTCCAAATTTTAGATTTCTTAGTGAAATAGGTAATTTTCTGTAGGTAGAAATTATCCATATTCTTTCTTTGTTTCATATTTTGCTAGGAACCATTTTCAAATAATAAATTCCCAACAATAGAGTTGGGTCGGATTTTCGAAAGTTAGGATTAGAAAGTTTTAAAATTATTTGACGAATTGGCTTCAAAGGTATTCATTTTACTTTCTTTTGATTGTAGAATAAATCAGACAACAATTCTAGAAACGATTACTACCATCCATCAATGCTTGTAGATCCATGGAAAGATCTGCTAGAGCGTCACAATGCAATTAAAAATAGTCAAATAGATGTCCAAACAACGACATCGCCAACCCCAACACCAGATGAAACAACAGATCAATTATTGAAAGATGTACAATCACCATCACCATCCTCCTCCTCTCAAGAAGAAGAAGAAGCAGCAATAACAACAACAGCAATACCATCAGAAGAATCATCAACATCGCCGAGCATAGCTAAATAAAAGCTCTTACATATCAGGAAAACAAAAACATAAATTCAATTTTTTGCATTAGATAAATTCATTCTTTTTTTATTATTATAATAACCAATTTAACGGATTTGTAGCGAAGAAGTGCAGAAACTTAACAAATTTTTCATATTTTTATAAAACCTATAAAAAAATGTAAATAAAAAATTTCCTTGACTTTTATATATATAAATATTTGCAAGGAAACTTGGGCTTCGCCACATGAGAAATAGGAAAGTTTTTTTTTTTGTTTTTTATTTGAATTTGTTTAACATTTAGATGTGAGAAATAGAAATAAAATTGTTTGTGAAACTGAAAGATAGAAAGCTATAGTTTTATTTGTGAGAGTATTTTTTCTTTTCGATGTACTTTTCCCAATCGACGCTCAAGCGATTGTATATACTCATTGCTGCTCGAGCGTCCTCGACCGAGTTATGTTCGCCGGTTTGGATCTCTTTGCCTAGAATGGCTTGGCTTAGTCGCTTGAGGCTTGGTGTTCGACCGTTGGATACAAGGCGTGCAAGAGGTTTGTATCTGGCAGTATCTCTGATGTTGATTGAGGGGTGTTTGATGTGGAGAACGGCCAAATCATTGTGAATGCCATGGCCAACAAGGATCTTTCCCTGCAAAATGGCAATAACTTCATCTTGTACTTTGTCGAATGGCTCACCATGTTCGATGTCTTGGGGTCGGATGCCACTGACACTGGTGCGATAGTCGGTGACTGGTTCTCTGGGCTTGACGAACTTGTCCATCAAAACTTCGCCACTCTTTTTTACAATTGAAACCCTGGCAAGCATGTCGTCATTGCGCATTGGTCCGGTGCCAACCATTTCACAATCCATGGCAACAATCTGAGGGCGTTCCTTCCGGCGACGGTTTTTGACCTGAGTGGTTGTGGACCCTTCAGCCGGAGGGGCTGGTCTCCGTGTTGCTTCTATTGCTTCGGGTAAGGTAATTGACCCTTCGGATGCATTGATAGCTGCCAATACACTTGACCAATTGGTCCCTGCACTCTTTCGACTCAGAGAAGGTTTTGGTTGATTAAAAACTGGCAGTGGTGGCTTCTTTGTTTTGACATTTGGACCTTCTGTGGTTGTTGTGGGTTTGTTTTCATTTGGTTTGCGAGGTGATTTTTTCTGTTTATTTTGGCGGTTTGAATCCATTTGTTTGGTGTTATTTAATATTGTAGTTGTTTAAAATTATTTTCAAATGGTTTGTTTTTAGTTTTTGTTTTTATAAAAATAATAAATTTTTGTGTCTATTTTTGTTTTAATGAAAATTAAAATGGAAAAGAAAAACAAAAATTCTTTCCAGCTGCTTTGAGTCCAGCGTGTTTTTTTGTTCGTTCAGAGAAGAAAAAAAAATGGATATGGGAGTAGTGCGTTCGAGATTGATTGCTATGTTTAAGGCTATGACTTCACTTAACTTAGGTGTTCTCATTAGAGCCGAAAAAATGAAGTTATTTTCAAAAGCGTTCACATTACAAAAAATGAGATAATTTTGTTTGACTGCTGATTATTGTTTTCCGTTTCTGTCTCATATAGAAATCACAATCGTATTAAAATTTGTATTTGTCTGGATGTATTTACCTTATTTCCGAGGTAATTGTGAATTTTGATAATTTTAGAGCTCTTTAAGAAATTAACGAAACTACCTAATTTGGCTTGGTAAAAACCCTTTGAGTATACATAGTATGGAGTGCTCGTTTACATTCCAAATGCCTAACCATGATAGATAATTTCATTATAGAGCCGTCTTTGACAGCTGGCATCCAAGTCGTGACGGTCTCCGCTTTTTTTGTGTAAAAAATGTCATTAAAAACTAAACAAAGAAAAAAATGCATATGTTCGCATTCGCTTTCAGCTATTATTTATTAGTTATTAATCCATCACACATTGAGAATTTGAAAACATTGATTTTTTGTTTCGATATATTTGACACTATTTCTTCAGTACTTTTTTTACAGCTGTCAAATACTCCGCTGTTATGAAGATAAAACAACGCCCCCTAAAGTAGTCCTAAGTACTACATATATATATATAGGTACTCAAAGTAAAAACCAAGTGAAGAAGGATTATTTGCACTAAGAGGCTCTTAAAAAGAGCGCTTGGTGAATACTACATTTACTTACTTACAAAAGTGAAAAACTATATATGCGATAGAGTTGTTTTCTGTGTTTGAAAAATGTTTGGCAAATTGTTTTTTATTGATCATTTTAGATAGATTTAACAACTCAAACAGTTTTTCCGCGCCTAGAGTTCTCTATGTGCCTGGCTACACGGTGATTTTTCAATCGATTGAAAAATCACGTGCGGTGGCTACACAGTGTTGTGCCCAATCACGTTCCATTTTTCCATTTCGTAAATAATAAACATAAAAAACTTTTGAAAACATTAATCTATACCCTTAAAATTACAATGAATGACAAATTGACCTAGTCATTGACAAAAAGCCGGAAAAAATAAATAAGTTTCAAAAAGAGGAACAATTTAGCAATGGAACTGTATTGCGCACTCGGAAAATTCAGTTCCCTTCGTGAGCATCTTCCCCCTTCACTCCTCATCCCTCTTGACAACAAACTGGCTGGTTAGGCGATTGAAAAATCACCGTGTAGCCAGGCACTATAGCACCTATTTTCGTTTTTTGGCGAAAAATAAGGTGAATGTAGTTGAGCTTTAAACTTAATAGTGCGTTTTCATTAGGGGAATGTATTCAGCCAAACATGAATTCAGATTCGAATGTGAACAAGAACCATAAATTTGAAATTTCCCTACGAGAAAGAAAGAGCAAACAACAATGAACTGTCAAACGAATGTAATAATTCGACGTTCCACACGTTGGCCACCAAGCGATCACACCACTTACTAATATTTTGGTTCCTGTTTCTGTTTATAAACAAGTGCGCCCTCAAACGACCACACCACAGAGCTGTGTAGAACGTGCTGATGAGAGTACTATAGATATCATATACAATGTTTAAACACAATTGCGCCCTCACACCACCACACAACACAACTGTGTGGAACGTGCTCATGAGAGTACTATACATTTCATTTGCAAAGCCCATGGTCTTTTGCTTTTCCCAAACCAATTATCCTATCGTGTGAAAGGAATCATCATTTTATGGCCGATATAGCAGTCTTCTTGAACGCGTTCATTCCATCCGTCAAAATTTATTCACTAACAGCACTGCCAGCTCAAAAATATCCCCGAATTAAATTTGACTTTTCGAACAAAATCCCACCGACAGCATTCAGCTAACAAAACCGAAATCAGTGAATCAGTCATAAAATTGTCGCGTTCGTGAAAGGTTCATATTTCGCAGAAAATACGCTCACTATTTTAGTGTCGCACCCTGAAAAGGCGACTAACCCATTGTTCTGTGTATGTGTTTCTGTTCTGCATAAATTAAATCCAAATTTTCTTTTTAAAATAAAGAATTATACAAATTTTATGTTTGAATTTAAATCAAAGAAAAATGCTGGTGCATTATTGTTTTCATAATTTATTACTATTCCCGAGTAGTGTTGTGAATTATTTTAATTTTATTTCAATTAGCCGGTTGGTCATTGGGATTATTTTTGTATAACAAAAGGAAAAAAGGATTTTCCATACAACTACAACAACCAGAAGGAGAACAAGTATACAACCAGTCCCAGACCGGGACGTATTCTGCATCCGCGCGGAAACAAAACCAAAACGTCAAAAGGACACCTACCCGAAAATTGATATCCATACACAATTTACACACAATAGTTTCCCAAAATAATAAAAAAAAAACGACAAAACTGCATTCCGGGCGCGAAGCTACCGCTAAACCTGTTGCGTTTACCTTTTTTATATTTTTTAAAATATTTTTTTCTTTTGTTCCTCTTCTAAGTTGCTTTATTTGAGTTTTATTTTGTAAATTTTTGTATAATTGCACTTACGAATAAATAAAGAAAATTAAAAACACTCGAATTACACAAAACAAAAATAAAACGAGGAGTTGGGGTTGGGCGCTCGATTTTTACTTTTTTTTTTTTATTGTTTGCGGAATTTTAAAATATTTGTGAATTTTTATTTCCTTTTGATTGTCGTCTGCATTGCTTTTTGTTATTTTTTTTTTCTGCTGCTTTTGTATTCATCCTTTGATCCAGCAAGTGAATAATTGGAAAAAAGAATCGTGTCCAATTAGTTAATCTATTTTTTTTTGTAATTTTCTAAAATAAATACGAAATTTTATGTATCCCATATGTCTGTCCGGATGAAACAGCCTCAACGAGTGCGTAATTTTTCATTATACCGTTTGAATATTATCTTGGTGGTCTGGATCTGTTAAATTCCATTTGGGAGCAACTTTATAGTTGCCCGACAAAGCTCTGCTTCGTCGACACTGCGGCAGCTGTAGTCAACGACGACTACAGAGGTGGCAGCAGCAGCAGTGACAGGGGACCCAGAGAAGTCAAGCCCGGAGGAGGAGGTGGAGGTGGAACAACCGGCTTGGGATTCGGAGGAATCAGTCTGTTGAGATTTGGAAAGATGGGAACCATCAAATCTCGACCTCTGACACAATCAGATTCGCTGTCCGATGGCAATGCATCGCAGCTAAATGGCATCGTATGTCATGGTGCTGGCGGTAACGGTGCAGCGGGAAATGGAGGAGTGTGTAGCATAGTGACTAGTTTCCCAAACAAGCACGATCTGCTCTATGTGAACTCCCCGCAGAGTTCCATTTCGGCGGCGACAAATCAATATCATGTGCGACAATCGAGCATAAGAAATCGCCCACAACAACCAATTCCCGATGCAGCAGAGCTGGATAAACGATTTGCTAAAGTTCTGGTAAGTTTTTGTTCTTTTTATGGAAATTTATTTCTTTTTTTTTCATTTTTTCTTCCTCTGGATCCTACAGAAGTTTAATATATTGTTTGTTCTCTTTGTCTGATTTCTGATGCGCTTCCCTTAAACGTATGACTGTGGTAACTGATGGTTAGTGGTTTTGGGTGTGTTATAATACGCATTTGCATTTTAAGAACCGTAGAGTTCATTGATACATATCTGTACCACAATAAAAAAATAAAAAAAAAAAAACTGGAAATAAACAAATAATAATGGTTGTGTGAGATTCGATAAGGTTCGCATTTTCATTTGCATATCTTTTTTTCTCGAATGATTCATTTATGGGAAATTCATATTGGCATTGTTGTGTTTACTCGATTGATGTAGATAGAGGTAGGCTTATGTGGTGTCGAATTGTGTTTGGATTTTTCATACAAAATAAACAACAATAAGAGATTTATTAAGGTTGATAAGGACAAGATACGGACAACAATATATCTGAAAATTTGGTTAGTGAATAAAAATGGAAATTTAATTTTTAAAGGAATTCAAAAAATCAATGCTTAATGCATTGTCCTTTGATATAATGGGTATTTTTTTTGTTACCTTGGTTTTCAATATTATTTTATTTCAATAAATTTTAATTTATGCATATACATAGGTAGGTATGTTGAGTCTAAGTTCTTACATGTTTGCTTTTAGTTTCAACTGGGTAATGTACTTCGTTTCCCTTGGTTTATTTGGGAGGGGGTAATTTTTGAAAAGAAAAAGTATTTCAAACAAAAACAAATTATTAAAAAACAATCGAAACGTTTACATTGTCATGGTATAGCTTTTTTTAAGTCAAAACTATTTTATTTAATTTGCTGTCCATAAATTCATATTTTCTGAACACATTAGATGATTTTTGGCATTTTACTCTTATGGTGAGACTGTGGTTAATGCTAAGATACTTCAATATAGAAACAAGGTCGAGCGATCCAGTAGTGCATTTTTTTACAAGGTACTATAATAGGGGAAGTTTTGGATTCCTACGCTAGCTACTGTGGTCGAAATCAAACAGTTAAATCAGTAGTTGGAACAGCAATACGCACATCCAACACAATCAAAGAACTAAACCAGCTCATACAAAAAATCTAGGCCTGTCTCAGGTTAAACATATTCCCATACATGCCCTCAAGTTAGCAGACCAAGGTCAGCAGAATTATTTTCCAAGATTTGAGGAAAAACAAAAAAGAAAATTTAATTTTCATAGATATCCATTAGTAGGGGAGCCCAGGGTGTTAAGTCGGCATTTACTCGAGCGTCATTGAGACCTACTGGATTGCGAAGCTTAGATATGTAATAGGAAGAGAAAAATGTTATATGTATATACACTTTTATCAGTGAATGGAATAGAAAGGCGGAGAGGGGAATACAGACATCACGTAGCTGCATGCATTAAACTTTATCGATTAGTTTTTCTTACTTCGGCTTATGGAAATCGTCAGATTATAGGTATATTTTTTTACAAGTTTGTAACTCACCTATTTCTTAACGTCAATAAAAAATTGTCAGAATAGTGGAATATATACTTTTTAGCATGTAACTAACTCACCCTACCTTAATCTGACGCGCTCGAGAATTTCTGATGATCAATTTTTTTTACTAATCTGATCCTTTATCCTTGACGGGCGGCCACATATGCAGAAATAATATTTGGTGGAGGTATTTAGTCGGGTACAAGGTATATCTCTGTATGCTAATCGGCCGCGCTTTAGTAACTCCCGAAATCCCCTCTTGGACTCCCCTACTACATGTTCTTCTAACTTTAATTCGATTTTTCTTAAAAATCGTAAGAGTTTTCGACTCAAATCTTTTTGATTAGTTATTTTTTCCAAAACTATTGGAGCACAAAATTTTTTTTGGAGCACTTAAAAGCACTAATTAATGGCATCAAAAAAAGTTTGTTCTGCTGACCTTGGTCTGCTAACTTGAGGGACATTTCCCATACAATGGGTCATAATATGTATCCTGAAAAAAAGGCAAATTTACTTTAAAAGTTTGAAATTTTTTAGATTAAATTTATTGCTCCGCCAGGCAATCGCCATTAAAAACATTTTTTTTTGATTAAAAGTATTTGCGATTTCGAAAGAGTTTTAAATATAAGCGCGGGAATAAAAAACGTGAAGAAAATCTTTGCCAAAAAAATGTCTGACCTAAAAAAACAACATGCCTTGAAAAAAAGAAGAAATTGTTTAAAAAAATCTGTCAAAAAATGTCAAAACTTTTGACAATTTGTTTGTCAAGGATTTTTTCTGTCAGTGGAAACATTTTGAGCCACCTAATCAGACCTTCATGCAACCATTAATGTTGTGGGTAAATATATTTTAATTACCCATCTTTGAAGCCATTTAAAAATTCTGAATATTTGGTCTGAAAATTCAAAGTTTATCAGAATTAATTTTTGGTTCTTAAAAACGTAGATAAAAAATCCGAATTTTTCAACCCTATCAAATTCCCTAAATGCGATTTATGTAGGTCCAGAAATAACGACAACAGTCACATAACCGTTAAGCCAAAATTTATTTATTTATTTCGAAAACGACTGCAACGATTTTAATCAATTTTTTTTTGATGGATTCTCATATTGTATATCAATTAAAATTATTTAGTCAAAAAATATTTTTTAAAAAACCTTTATTAATGGTTCCTACCATTGAACTGGATTTTGAATTTGTGGTTTAAAAAAAATGAGGTTTTATCAAAAATGTCCCATATAATAATAGATTAATAATATTGCATTTCAAAAATGTTAAAAGAAAATGTTTTTTTTTTTTTTGAAAACTATTTTAGAAATAATTTTTTTTCCAAAAAACTGTTTCCCTCATTAATTGGCTTTGATTTTGTTTATGTTCTACACCCTAAAAACATAATTAACTCTTCCTCTAAGCCTCAAGTCATAAATATCACCTTTGAGGAAAATGTTGCTATCTTTGAGGACTGTTCAAGCGATTTTGATGAAACAATCTAATACATACAAACCTTATATGTATGTATGTGGTATTTATTGTACGTTTTATTGTACCACTCCGTTATCAGCATCTACATTTTTTGATACTAAAGACTGTTTTACAAGTAAAACTATGTAGCTCAAGATTAAAAACGATGTTTATTAAATAAAAATAACCGTTTATTTGTCACGTTTTTGACCAGAGTAAACGTGGTTTATTGAAAAAAAGATGCTCTCGTGTTTTTTCCCTTATAATGATTTTTATCAGAAATGATACTTATAAATTTGTTACGAAAGAAAATAAATAAGAAAAATGAAAAAAAAAAAAACAAAACAAAGCAATTATCAACTATTCAAAAAAAAAAAAATATTAAAACAAAATTGGAAAATATTCAAATTGAACAAGCTGTTATCTTTAAGTATGTAAGTTTTGTGTTGGAGGCTTATTCTACTACTGATAATATATCGGCGTCTTTCCTGCAACAGTAACCCAGGTCAATCTAAAGTCGACACAGTGTGCTAGTTTTAAATATGGTAATCAGAGGAAACTACGAAATTATTGAATTGAACAAAATAAAACAATAATATCAAATGAGGTCCCCTTTTTAAGTTTGTAGCTAGGGAATCAAAAAAATAAATAGAACCCAACCATAATCTTTACAATATAATGCAGCCAATAAGTCCAAAGTCGAACGTCATATCGCTGGCGGCTGCCGGCTGGCGTCTTTTTGTAGATTTGAATTCTCTTCAATTTCTGCTTCTTCTACACGTATGTACATAATATGTAGTGGGTTTTATTTGAAAACTTTTTATTTCTCAGAAATTATCTATTTATAGAATAAAATTCATTCTGTGACACAACGGAATGCCATAAATAGCAGAAATGATCTCCGGCTTATGCGTGCGTATATATTAGAGAGCTATGAAGAATGCATTATGAGTAGTCGTGCGTTAGAAGGGCGCACGCGACTCATTTAAAATAAAATGGTGGGTGCACACAACACGTAATGCACCCATCCTATACCCTTCCATCACCACCACCACCCGCTGTTGGCTAAAATGTATACATCTTAAACGGAGCCTTAAATTTAATAGAAATAACTTCCTTCTATTTATAGGTATTATGACGATAGTCGACATTTGAATCTTCCGGTCTTAATTTTGCAATTGTCAACTAGACTGCATTGATGATAAACTTAGTTTCCTGTTATTGTGGTCTCATTCTTTCCTTCTTTCCGGCGAATTTTATTTGATATTCTCTCTTGGAGTTTTTGTTTTTGAAATTCTATTCTTTATTATTGTTTACAAAAAAACATCAAAAATAACAACAATAACAATAAAAATTTAAACTTGTTTCTACGGTGAACAGAATTCGATTATGATTATTGATCGCTTTCAATCGAATGAGTATTAATTAAATCAATCTCTCTTACGACATTTTGTTTTAAGTTATATGAATGCGGTTTAAATTAACCCTGTGACCTTTTGATAATGCATTCACATGTACATATATGCATATTTTCTAAACTCGAATTGGTTAAATATATTTACATACAATGTATGTAGTTTGTTTTAATCATGTGTTGTTTTTGAAAAAAAAAACAACTACTGTTAAAAAATGGAATGTCGGTCGTAATGATGTCATCCCATCGGGAAATAAAATATTTTTAATCACATTTCAAACAGGAAATTTTACAATTATTATTATAGAACATTAATTTGTGAGGTTATTAATAAACCAGTTTAAGATTATGTAGGCATAACTGCAATGAATTTATTTTTCTTTCAATCTCTATTTTAATAAAACAGAATAAAATTTATGTAAAACCTGTCTTAGTTCATGGGGAAACTAAATCATTGAGTCTAGACTCTTACATACTTATGTAGTCTATTTCCACTTCATTCATAATCCAGTCATTAGTAAAATGAAAAATGTGGTTCCGCCTATCAAATGTAGAATAAGTAGCTTAAAAAAAACGTTGAATAGATATCGTTGAATTTTATTTAAAAAAATAACAATTTTTCATATTGTTTGTGTTTTACTTCTTAAGCATAATTCGATGAATATATGAATATTTAATGATGTTAAGAGATTCATTATTTAATATTTCTTTTAAAATGGGTCAGTGTACCAGCAATCGGCTTGTTTGCCTTCTTGCTGCAAAAACTTATCAACTGATCTTGAATTTTTTGTATTTTAAAGGACATAGGGTTGTCAAGTGTTAGATGTTAAATTTTAGGTTGATTCAATTATTGACTATTATTAAAAAATGTATAAAAATTGTCTTTTTTGAAATAAAGTGTTTTTCAATAAGAGCGCTACAAAAGTTTTTTTTGAAATAAAACAAAAACGGTTTTTGATATTAATGAAATTCTTTATTCATGTGAAAGTACATATGATGCCATTATGTATGGAACTCGATTTCTTTCGCATGGCCACCACGGCACGCTTGCAGAAGTCCAGACGCGGATCCCAATTTTCGACAGTTTTCAAGAATAAATTTGTCGATACTGCTGCAGTTTCACGTTCGATATTCGTACGAAGTTAATCAATCGTCAATGGCTTGTTGGCATAGACCATAGACTTGACGTAGCCCCACAGCAAATAGTCTAACGGCGTTAAATCGCACAGAGGCGGCCAATTGACTGGGCTGTTTCGTGAGATAACACGCTCAGCAAACTTGGTTTTCAATACATCTTTTGTAACATTCGCTGTGTGTCCTGTTGAAACCACATATTGTCCAAGTCCATGTCATCCTTCAATTTTTGTGTCAATTTGATCTTGTAAGGATGTAGTCCAAGATCTTTTCGCAAAATTTGCCACAACGATGTCACAGAGATGCCCAACGTTTGAGAACGACTGATTTGGGTCTTCCTCAATTGATGCGCTAGCGCCAGTGTTATTCTGGACACTACCGGGCACTTCTTTGTCTCACTGGCACGTGAACATTTTGTACAGTGCCTGTGGATTCAAATTTTTCCACTAGACCCTCAATTCTTGATCTGGCAGAACGATTATGACGACCATAAATTGGAGGTAAGCTCTTAAAGTTGACACCACTGACTCCGACATTCGACTCGTTGTTAGATCGTTTATCATTCCATGATGAAATGGCAAACCTTACTGAAAAGAAATGTCAAGAGAGCGGGTAAAAATATGGCGTCGTTTTCTGTCCGTATCGATCTACTTTTGTAGCGTCCCTATTGAAAAACCCGGTACTAAATGTTTGTTGGGTTGGTAGAAAAAGGTCGAAAACGAAAGGATTGAAAAATTATTGTATACAAACAATAGAATGTCATAAATTGCAAAATATTTGTTTGAAAAAATATACAGGAAACCGGAGCCACGTTTCAAATTTTTGATTTTGATTTTTGTTTTGCTAGTAAACGAGTGATTTTAGTTGGACGAATTCTAACAAAACGTTTTCTTACTTGATAACAACAAATCCCGTGTTTTTAGTAAAATGTAAAAAAAAATCAATATCTACTGAAAAATATTTTTAGGTGGCAATACTAGAATTTATTTTGAAGTGAAAGTATGGTCTAGGACTATATTTTTAAATATTGCATTTCCTTTTTAAATTTAAAGAAAAAATCTCCAATCTCCAATTTAATGTTTTCAGGTTTCAAATATACCATTTTATTATTGTGTCCAGTAAAAAAAAACTTTTGTTAGAATTTAGCCCCACTCAAATTGAGTAATTTTGAGTTTTCAAAATATTGCGTTTTCAGATTTTTATGGATTTTTGATTTTAGGTTTTATCCGATACCATTTTCCCAAAAAATGAACATTCAACAAAAATTAAAAAAAAAAAAAACTTAAAAAAAAATAATTAAACAAAAATTTTAAAATTAAAAGAAAGTTTTTTTACATACATATTTATAAAAATTTCTTAAGAATTTTTAGTTAAAAGTATGCAAGTCTTAAAAAGCTTTAACCATTTTTGGGTTTGTTGAAAATAATTTAAAAAAAAAAATAGTTTTAATCGGTTCTGGCCATAGCACCTTATAATCGGTTCTCAGTTTAATATAATATTCGAACAAGTCAGCAGATTGTTTCGAGTTAGATAATTTCCAAAAGAGTACAAATCAAACTGAAAAAAAAAAAACTGAATTAAACAGTATTAAGTCGAAAAACTCGCCTCAAACATTCTTTCTGATGTTAAAATTTATGAGTATATCGTTAATATCTTATATATGTATATGTATCTAAAATTATTTATGTTGACAAAAAATAAAAAGAAATCAGCATTTTATTTTTAAGTGGCAGAAATACATTTCTGATGAGCATATACCTTTTCTCCATTTAAGGAAAAATAAAGATTTAAGATATGATTTCATCCCTAAGTCACATTGTTAAGCCTTACGTATAACACACTAACTGAATACATCTACCCTAGTATCCAAAGACCACAAATCCAAATCGATTTCATATCTCATCGAATGTCTTTGTAATGAAGCAATAAATATTTGTTCCGTGTTGTTATACTTACACAACCCTCTCTTTATGTGGATTTATTAAAACGACTGGCGTACCAAATGCATTTGTCATAAATCCAACTCATTCCATATTCCTACTATTCCGACAAAATGTTACTTTTAGAAACAAGAGTATATACTTATGTATATGTACGTAGTACTATGAATTCATTCAAGATACAAAAAAAAATATATTTCTGTCGATGAACAAAAAAAAAAAAATCCCCACATTTTGCTCAATAAAAGAAAAGAAAAAGTAAAAGAAATGAAAACAACATTAAAAGTAGAGTAAAAGAAACCGAAAGTAATCATAATCACACCCTCGCCATTTGCTGTACCTAACCTTAGAGAGTATAGTACACCAGATGAAGTGCATTTGGGTAATGCCCTCCAATAACTTCCGGCTTATAGATGAATATATACAATATACAGTACATTATATACGAATAAGAAAGAAAAAGAAAGAAAAAAAAATCACAAGTTATTTATATTAGGGGAACAAACAAAGAATATAAAACAACAAAAAGCAGCAATAGAAAAAAATCGAAATTCTTCAATCAATCCATGTTCTTATCTCCTCAATCCTCCTCCTTCATCCATCTATAACGTCCACTTTATTATGTTGTCAATCTTTGTATAGTCTATACGTGCGTATGTGCATCACACTTATTTTATTAATCCCAAATGGCATGAACCAAATGTTGCCAGCTAAGGTTCTATAAGGGTCGTATAGGTAAATGAAATTTGAGCTTCATAAAATCCATACAAATTTACATCAAAATCCTGATGAGTAATCAAAAAAAAAAATGGAATAAGTTGTAGTTCGTCTGTCAAGTTAGCAGTTTTATGTGTAAATAGTAAATTGGAATGAAAAGAAATCAAAACAAAATTCAGATAATACTCCTTAACAAACAGATTTATTAAGTTTTTTTTTCGCTGGCATTCAACCCTCAGATTGGAAGATCTATGGATATGTTACAAAGGTCATACCAAATGATGTGTACCAAAATTTAGCTTTATATTTGTTTTTCGAAGTTAAGAACTCAATTTTACTGGACTATATGGCTTTTTTTCAGTAAAAAAAAAACATCTGATAAAATCCAGGGATGGAAACAATACTTACTTAAAAATTACAAAATCTGGAATATGGTTAAAGAAAAGTACTAAAAAACTAAACAAATATTTGAATTGCTAAAATAAACAAAAAAGACGTTTTAATTGAAAATAAAGGGTGTCGCAACAAGAACGAAAGATTTAAATTTGGCGCTATTCGAAGTGTCATTGTTTGACATTTGAACAATTATTATTGTTTGTTAGTAGAAGGTATAAGGTTAATATAAAAATGGAGCCCTACACGAATGAACAACGCATTCTAAAAAATGGAAGTTTTGCGGCTACAGTTCGCAAATTGCGATCAATTTGGGGTTACAATAATGCTCGAAAAGAGTCAACTGTAAAGCGATTAATGGAAAAATTTGCTGAAACTGAGTCTCTCACTGATGTCACTGATGATGTCGCTCAAACTCCATCCACCTCAATTCATTCATTCATTGAGTCAGGTCAAGCGCAAACAGTCAATGGTGTTCAGTATCGTGAAATGATAACCAATTTTTTCGTGCCTAGAATTGAAGAAATGAATTTGGAGGGTATGTGGTTTCAACAAGACGGCGCCACATCTCATGCAGCCAGAGAAACAATTCAATTGCTGCATCAGTCATTTCCCGGTCGTGTTATTTCGCGTTTTGGAGACCAGAATCGTGCGATTTAGCGCCATTGGACTTTTTTCTTTGGGGTTTTTTGAAGTCGATGGCCTTAAAAGAGGAAATTGGACGCTGCATTAATGAAATACCGCAGCATTAATGCAAAACAGTAATTGAAATAAAAGATCGCGTATGTGCCAGCAAAGCCGCGGCGGCCATCTGCCCGATGTGTTGTTCCATACATAACCTCGTCCTGTCTACTTTTACTTTATAATAAAGAATGGGCGATTTTTTTTTAAATATCTGCGTCTTATTTAAAATTTAAATCTTGCGTTCTTGTTGGGACACCCTTTATATCCATAATAATCGTTAAAGGGGTTTAAAAAAAAAATTGTGTATAAAATATTTTCAAGTACAATAGGTAAGAAAAAAAAATTAGTATTCAAGTAAAAAATCGAAAAAATGGTTATATACCGTTATTTTTTGAGCTAAAAATAAAAAAAGTTTCTCCTCTAGGATATCATCTTAAGAACCTTAAGTTCCCAGTTTGAAGAAAATGGTTTGAGTAGTATAGGCTGTAGGTCGAGGTACGAGGACAGACCGACAGACAGATAGATTGGCAGTACGAATTTTTTCGCGCTTTCTATCATCGTTGTGTAAGGTCTGATTAATATCAAGAGTTCGATTTTTTTACGAATCAAAATCTTGCCTGTCCTTCGCTAAGTGAAGGACATTGATGTATCATACCTATAAAGTATTAAACATTTTTAGCAAAAGTTGTTTAAAAAAGATATTTTTGCAACTGGTTTAAAAAGACTCAATAATATTCAGTCGACGAGAGATAATCTTCTTCAATATTCATACGCACTTTTATGCCTTCTAATGAATGCAATAGATCCAGATAGAGAACATTTTTGTTTTGTGTGTTAAAAAAAATTCTTGATTCAGTTCTAAATAAACAAATTTTTAATACTAAGGGAATGGAATAAAAACAATTCGGGACAAAAGAAATTCTTCACAAAAAAAAAAATGCCATGTAGTAAAAATTGAAATAATAAACCACACATGGCAACAGTGTCTATATTAAATGCACTCACTCTATTAAACCATCACCAAAATTACTTCCAAGTCTTTTTCATTCATAAAATCTATACGTACCTACATAAATGAAGCACACGTACTTTACGTATATTCTTAATCCTTTTAACATATGAGATACTCCTCTTGTTCATCTAAGATACTCGTACATTGGACAGGCGCGTGATATGTGATCGAAGATGATTCCTTCACCAAACGAAACGCGAAGCAGAGTGAAGAGAAGACGGAAGCAAAAAAAAAAAAAGAATGCAACCCTTTTAAAAATCGGATTTTTATAAAATACACAATGGTCTTTTTTTTTCCAAGAATAACTTTTACCAACCACACTTAAGCATTAGAGTTGTTGGCTGCAAAAGCAGAAGCAAGAAGAAGGCGCGTCAGAAGAAGTAGCAGCAGCAGTAGAGTTTGCATATATCCATGGTGTGGGTAAAACTCCAGCTATAGGCATATGTACTTTTTTTTCACTTTATATTTACAATGAGTTCTAAAAGAGGCCTCATGATTCACCACCAACCGCCAAAACAAAACCACACTAGGAATCCATCAGCATCAGCAACACACAAAAGCGGAATGAGATATTCGATACACATCAGAGTGAATGTTTCTGATGGCGGCGGCGGCAGCGGCTGTAGCGTAGCGCAGCATCAGTGAATGGCCTGATGGCCATGTTCAAGCCCATGGCAGCATCTTTTGGCCCACAATCGAGAGGAGTGCAAATGGCAAGGGCAAGGGCATAATCCAATCAAGTTCACATTTAGCTAGCAAGACTCCAGTGTAATAAAAACCAGAAGAAGAAGAAGATGAATATACAAAGATTTTTAAGTGCAAACTAAAAGAAAAAAAAACACCGTCATTTTAGACGAACGTGCGTGCATAAATGAGCGACATTAAAACCGCATATGATGAAGATGAAAATGATGTTGTTGTTGACTATCTATAGAGTTCTTTTGATGAAGCAGAAAAAAAAAAATCAATTGAAGTTCGTTAAGTCAAATATTCTTATATTACTTTTGGCCTTCTAAAAGACGTCAAATAGTAAAAAAAAAAAAGTTATATGTAAATTCTGTTGGCCTTTTCAAAAGAAGTCCGACATCAATTTTATTATCGAACAACATTCTCAAACGAGATGTTAGGAAATAAACATTCCATTAATGTTTTCATTTGCTCACTTCTAAAACATCATCAATAAAACAATGCCGTTAGCAGAAATGCCATGTCTGTCAGATGTCATGTTGATATTTTTTTTATGACCAAAGGCCATAAATTTTAAACAGAAAAAAAAAAGAAAAACTGGTCAGGAAAGGTTGAAACACTTCTGGAAATCTTGATTGGACATACATTTATGTATGTATTTCTGTGGAACTGCGTTCTCTCAAACTTCAACTTCAACTCAAATTATTAAATGTCAAAAATGTAATGACCGATAAATTACTGTCAATTCCAATTAACATATTCATAACAAATATCACATACAAATATTTTAAATTTGTTTATATTTTTGATCATGTTCAAGCATTTTTGTTTTTAGTTTTTTTTATCGATTTATAATAAATTGTGTTGCTTAATATGTAAACAAATATAACGTCAGTCATCAACATCTTCAGCAAAACATCAAATAACAATCAATCAAAACATAATAATTGGCCACGTTCCACTTTTTTTTTGTTTTTTTTTTATTTTTCTTGGAAATTAACATTCACATGTTGCTCCCTCTGGCGTTGGGTGTTGTGTGTTGACTGGAAACTCTTTGGAAAAGTAATCAAATGATGCGATGATGTTTAAAGTTTTCTTTTTAAGATAAATGTCTTTGGTTGTTTTTTGTTTTGTTTCTTTGTTTTATCACATTAGTGTGGGCTTAGTGAAAAGAAACATAAAATTTGATAGTTTTTATTTCCTATTGACATAATGGACAATAAAATTTAAAAAAAAACAAAACAACTTCTGGTAATCTGTCAAATTTTGAAGTTTTTCATTTTCATTTGTATTTTTAATTTTATGTGGATATTTATATTTTTTAGGCTAGATTAACAACAACAGTTATGAATTTGTTTATGAAATTTGAACGGATTAATATCATTCTATCATCTAGTTTTAAAATTATCGTAGCATCTCGAAACTAAACCAAAGAAATTTTTTTTAGGTTGAAGGCCTTTCAATTTTGAAAAAGGGCGGCAACTCTATTTGTTTGGTCTTCTATTGATCGTACTTTTAACTTTTGATTCATATCTATAAAAATCTATAAAAAAATGTTCAAGAAAATATTTTAACGTTTTTCTTGCCGATCGTTGATCTGTAATAATAATTATCACAATATTAGAATACAATTTACTCATGTTTGACGTATTTCTTTGAGGCTTGTATTTTTTCTATCCGTGGGGAGTAAAAAAAAATTCTGTTTAGCGAATTTTGGATGTTTTTGATTTTTATCATTTTTAGAGATGATAGAAAAAACCTTAAATTCTAGAAGATTAGTGAGTTTTCTTTTCAAGTTTTCTTGTTAATATCTTTTTAATAGATTTTAAAATTTGTTCACTGTGATTGATGTCGTTAAAATTAAAAAAAAAAGCCTAGTTTACACTGGTACGGGTTGGAACCAATAGTTTTAATTGATTTAAAAACCACTTGGATTTGCTAAAATAATTGTAGTTTTTGAAAACTTCATGGAAGAAACTAGGCTTATTGAATCTATGATTGGAAGAACGATAAGTCTGAATTTTGCGATTTTGGTTTTGTGTTATTGTGGAAATTTATGTCAAAAACTTATCAAAAGAAATGTTATTTATAAAAGCTAATTTTGTGTGCAACGAGAATCAACATTTTGGGTAAAATGAAATGAAATAGGGTAGTTCTAAGAATTAGATGAGTTTATCATAGAACCAGAATAGCGACGCAATTTAGTTTTCAAAAATATAGCAACAGATTTAATTTGTGTGTCCTCAAATATAAACACTAACTCACTTCTGTTTAAATGGTGAGTTTATACAAGTTTAAATATACTCAACAATAAACCAAATATGTACTTCATATGTAACCCAGTAAAAATAAAAACAAATCAATTCCCTTGAGGGGATTCTAACATCCAAACGTCAATAAAAGTTCTGTTTTTTTTTTTTTTTAATACTCGTATATCACAAAAATTGCAAAATATTGATTTGTTCCAAAGAACGCTCGTCAAATATGCCCCAAAAGTTTTGTCAAACTAATTGAATTGATTTCCCATAAGGCAAAGTCACACACTTCAATAGAACGAAATGATAAATTCATAAATTCTTCTCAAGCGTGAATCTTTTATCCAACTAGAATTTCATATTATCTCAAAATAATAAATCCGTTGTAGGAAACCAAAAAAAAAAAAAAAAAATTAGTCAACCGGTTTCCTGTAGCAATTTTGATAGCGAGCTGATCAAAATCAAAATAAAAAATAACATGGTCAACAGAGAGCCAAATAAAAGAACAATTTGTATATTGTGCAGTGAGTCAGAGAATTTATTGTAACGAGGCTTTAATGATATCCAAACAAGTAAATTTTTAAGGAGAAGAGGTGAGATAATACAATAAACATAATAGAAAATTCAATGAAAAGATGTGAAAAAAATGTTGAATTGACGATGATAAGGATTACCCTTTGTAAAATAGCAAGCGTTACTGCATGCAGAACTGCGCCAAAATATGCATTGTGTGATAGTTTTTTATTATTGCAAAAAAATGTTGCCATCAAAAATACTTGGACAAAGTACTTCTTTGATTTCAGTCTTGGTACGCGAAATGTTTTGATGCATTGTGCCTAAGCACTCAATTGAAAAAAAAAAATACTTATAAATGCCATCGAACAACAAAAAAAAAAGATACAAACAAAACCAACGCAAACGAATTTCTGGACTTTTATTCGCTCTACATTAAAATCCAGTTTTTTTTTTCTCCCCACAACAAAATAGCAACAAACAACAATGCCTATAGTAGGATTGGATATGCTTGACTTTTGCCAAAACAACCAGCAAGGGGCAAGAGTATAGTTTTGTAAATGTTATTTGGAGTGAACTATAGGCCACAAAGCATCGCAGAGGTATCAGCCAAAGATACAACATGAAATTGAATTCAATCCAAAGTTGTTTCTTTTTTTTTTGTTGTGTGTTTAGTTTGGGGAAAAATAAAGGAGATACGGTGACTGAGTCATCCCACAACCAGATCCAGAATAAGCTGCAGCAGCACCACCATACCACTAACTATATCAACCATCAACACAATGACTGGTTTGGCTGATGTTTTTATTGTTGTTGTTGTTGTTATTATTATTTTTCATTTAGAAATGATGTGAGATGAAAAAGTATCTTTATATAATCTGCTCATCATCAAGCTAAACTTAAATAAAAAAAAAAAAAACTGCACACAAAAAGATATAATCAGCTAAACAAATCGCAACTTTAGTTTTGAAAGTGAATGTATAGATATCTATGCGAAACTAAGAGCTTCTTTATGTTTTTAATGCGATTTCAAGATACTCATATACTTCCTTTTGGGTATAAAAATACCAACAGAAGTAGAATCCACAAAAGTCTTGCTGCTGGTGCAGTAGTATGATGCTGTGCAAGAAACTATGCATGAAAATATGAGTCATTTTGTAGCAGTTTTCTTTGCTATTTCGCCTTCCGTCTTGTGGAATAATCTTTCTGGTATACACCATCAACATGTTCTCATGTTTGGATTGGCATTTTAAAGATATTTGTCTTGTTTTGCATTTTATTTTGGTGAACAAAACAAAAGTGGATCCATATTCGTTTTGGAATATACGTAGCTACAAAAGTACCTATGTGAAAAAAACACATAGAGGGGCGATATGTACTTACAAAAAAATCAGAATAGGGGAACTTGGTCTAAAATGACGCTAGAAGCGGAAAATGTCAAAATATTTATCTATAAAAATTAATAATGTCAAAGGGCACGGTAGAATTCAGAAAAGTTTACAAAAAAAAACCGTTTTTGACATGAACTAGCTTTGAGGGTTTTTGACCTACTCTCTAATTTCAGTAGTAATGAAGTCGAATTTTATCATAAGAAGTTTGACGGATTGTGATCAAATATTTATTATGAGTTCAAATTTCAGCGAATTTGAGGATGTTAATACTAACTTGAACACCAGCGCCTTTGAAAAATCACGTTAGAAATTCAAGAGAATTAACTGTCACAAGCTTTTCTAAAATTTTGAAATTTTTGAGGATTAAAAAAAAAAATTCCCGCTATTTTTGAAGTTATTTTACAACGCATATAAATTATTTTCAGCATAACAGTTTTTTAACAATTTCGAAAGTTCTTCAAAGTTTTGTTTTTATCTTTTCAATTTCTTATTCACTCTTCGGGAAACCTTAAGTCAGTTATTTTACACATACAGAAAAATTTTATTTTTCGCCTTCCGCGCTGAGCAGTACGATTTTTTGTTTCAGTATGTTAGACTTAAACAATTCGGCTTGATTAAAGTTTTTTTTTTGTCATGACAACACAAACAAAATTAAGAAGTAAGAATGAGTGTTATTCAAAGTTTCATTAATTTCTGTCGTGTTTTAATTCTAAAAAAATATTTTTTTTTTAAATTACTAGGTGAAAAACATTATTAAAACAATGAAGAAAATCTAATTGATCACATAAAAGTTACCGTTTGCGATAGTATTTATTTTATCACTTTGACTTTAATTTTAATTCCAAAGAGGTTTTTGCATGATAACATACGCGCAGTTAAGCTGCAAAGCTTTCGTAACATCATATGAATATATTGAAGGTTTTTGAATATGAGGACAACAACTGGACTGTGGCACCAGAAATGCTAGAGCAACATGTTTCACAAGTGCGACCTCCATTATCAGGCTCATTATACTTGGCGCTTAGTCTCTATTTTACGAAAAAAAAACTTTTGTCGTCACCAGGATTCGAACCGAGACTAAGTGGCAGAGGGTACCAGTGTACTACGTACTGCGCTAAGCTAGCACATTTCGCCTGGCCATCCTAAATTTTGCCTGGCCTTAATCCTTAACTATTACATTTTATTTTCTGCGTACTATTCTTTAATTTTTACTAATTTTCATTTTTACTATTTTTTAAAATCGAATTGCAAAACACTTGCCTCGAGGAGCCAAAAATTCTCTGCAAAATTTAATTTGAATTTCACTTACCAACATTTTATGTTCATTGAAAATTGTATATTTCGAAGTTTAATTCTTAGCGCCTTAATTCTGAGATGAAAATGTAAGTAGGTATGTACATTGTACATACTGGAATGTATTATTTTATTTAACTTAATCAAACAAATTTTAATCTGCTATTTATTGAGAACTTTGTTTCCTTAAAATTAAAAATTGACAGCTGTCTCAGTTACCCCATTTAATCTAGATAAATCATCATAAATATTCTTCACGGCGGCGGCGGCCGTGTGCAGTGTGCAGCTGAAAATTCTCTGTTAAAGAATTGAGTCATTTTAACATTTTTAACCCTATTTTAGGCGAATTTCCCCTACAACAAAGAATCGGTTGAATGGAAACAGAATGCGGATAGTATTATTATATTGCCGCATGACCGTATGGCACTTTGATCATGTCGCGCGATACCGTACCACCAGAAGCAAGATACAAGAAGTATAAATGACGCAGTCCTCAACAAGAACAGCTAAAGTCAGAAATTAATCGTCAGGGAGTGCAGTGTACTTTTATAAATATAAAATAAAATACTTGACATTGGAATGAGTAGAATATATACGCAGGATGAAATTGCACGATGAAGAATTTGTAGTGTATTTTTTTTTTTTACTTTTTTTTTCAAATTTAAAATGAAACTGCAATTGAATCAGATTATTTTTAATTTTTTGTAAATTAATATACATATGATTATTCAGAAAAATAAGCTTTGATGTCATATGTATACATACATAGTTCATGTGTAGACTTGGTCAGTCATGGGAGTCAAATGTTTTATCGTTTTTTTTTTTGTATAATTAAAACTCAAGGGCAGTTGTGTTGTTTAATTTTTTTTTTTATAAGTTGATTTTCTTGAAGTTCTGCAACGTAAAAACTTGATTTCATTTAACGATTCTCTTAATGGTGTATCATTCTAGATTCTAGTTATCATTCTTTTGGGAGAAAAAATGTTGGTTGACCAAAGTTTATCGCAATCGGAAATTGACTTAAAAAATTTCAACAGGCTATTTTTAATTAGGCAATTTTTCTGTGCAAAATAATACATTTATATTATTTGGTGTTTAAATTACTAATTGATTTTTTTTTAATCTATTTAAAACATCTGTGGCTAAACAAGTCAAACTTGTCTGTGCAAACTGCAAAACCATTCGATGTGGTATGGAGGAATCAGTGGACTCTGACGCAATGCAGCTTTTGATCTCAATTCGATGTTTCTTCAAATTACCATAAAAGTGTTTTAAAGAATGTGTATGATTTAATTGCGAAAACCGTACTTTTGAATACATACAAATTGTTGCTCGGTATGGATTCTTAAGACAGTTATGTCTTTTCGTCATTATAAAAGAAGAAGATCTATCTACTTGGTCTTCTTTTAATGATGATGTAATTTCTGACATTTTTGTGTATTTCTAAAAGTACAAGGGCGAGTTTTATAGTAAACCTTTACGAAGATAAGTTGCACTTAAGTTCTTTTTTTGAAAGTTTATGCTCAGTCTGATTTTCGTCATTTGCACTCACTGCCTCAATTTTCAATATATGTAACTATCAAGATTTTTTTCATAGGTACAAATGAGTCGCACTTTGACAATGAAATTTTGAAAATTAAAAAAATCTTGTAATCGCTTTTTTTTTTAAAGATTTTTCAAAATTTGAAAAAAAAAATCTACTCAATGCCCTTGTAGTAGTCTCTGGAATTATTGTATAGTGCATAGGACTATCATGCCGGAGGTCTGGGTTCGATTCCCAGCGCCTCTTCTATTTTAATATAAATGAGTTTCACTTGTCCACAATAAAGTGCCTCTCACTTTGGCCGTTCGAATACGGCACAAAAATGTAGTTCCCCTCCTTTCCTGCAATAAAACACACTCAGGAATTGTTGAGAGTTGTAAGCCACTTAAATTTGTAGGTCTCGGTCTAATATTGACAATATGGAATTCGAATATCTTGAAAAATGCTGAGGTTATCTCACAAAGATATTACGATTATCTTATGAGATTTTAAAAAAAAAATTCAAAAACTCTTACCATACGGTTTTCAAAGTTCAAAAAATATCTCCATAGTTATTCAAACTAAAAAATAGAGAAACAAACGCTGAGATTTTACCAAAACGATTTAGATTGAAATTTTACAAATTTTTGTATTAATTTTTTGCATTTGGGCGATTGAAATAAAATTTTCGACAATATTTTCAAATATGTTTGGATGCTTTTTCCTTGGGTGTTATTGCCTAACACGATAAAGTGTTTTACCTTCTTCTCAATAGCAAACGCTATGGCATTCAATTAACAAATATACCAATTCAAAAATTTGTTTGCTAAAAAAAAAATAATTTTTGCTCAACTAATTCAACTATTCAATCATAAATTTGTTGTTGTTAAATATTAATAAATATCAGTAATAATATTTCTTTATTAAAAACAAACCCATTGAGTGAGTTCGTGTCTTATTAAATAAACAAAAAATTTAAATTTATTATTATTGCATTACTAAATTCATTTCTAATTGCAATTTTATTACATATCCATAATCCATATCACAAAAACAAAAACACAAAATTAAATAAAGAAAGATTATTATTATTCAATTTGATCTCACGGTAACAGGTTATTAACGTTATTGAAATGGAAACAATAATAAACATTTATACCAATGTATATAAAATTCCAGGCACGTTCATACATATTTATTCAAAATTTTAAAATAACTGAGAAAAATTGAAATGTTGTGAAGTCATGCTTAAGAGAATGCGGTATTGCGGCTGGCTAACTCTGGCAGAGTAGCTGATGGAGTCCGCCACAGTTTAGCGGCTCCGATGTGGAACTATCTATAGTTTCAACATTAACTATACATATAGTTATGTTTTATCATTGTAAGAAGGTTTTTTACTATACAACATTTATTTTAAAAAAAAAAATATTAGTATGCACAATTGAGTATGTTTATTAATTTTATTCCCGTTGAAGTGGGCGACTCTTAGCCGCGAGCCGGCCACCCGCTATACAGTGGAACTCAAATCATATGAATTGTTTACCTACTTAAGCTGAATTAAATATACATATTTAATGTTTAAAGTAATTTCCTGTAATTTTCAATATCCAATTTCAAAAAAAAAAAAAAATTCGACAAAACAATTTTTATTCTTGCGGTTTAAAAATTTTCCACTTTTTTTTGTTATTATTAATTACATTTTTTTTTTTAAATATTTTTAAAATTTAATTTAAATTTTTTTTTTAATTGAAAGAAATTTAACAAAATTTAATTTTTTCACAAAATGTATTTTTGTAAACGAACATTTTTTGGAGAAAATTTGTGTTCCAATTTTTTTTTTTTTAATTTTAAATTGTTGGAAATTTTTCGGAACTTTTTCGGAACCCACAAGGCTGCTGCTAAAGAAATTCGCAGCTCTGTTTAGTAAAAAACAAAATTCTACTACAATTTTAGTACTTTTGCCTGTCAATCCATTTAAATCCAATCCACTTTTTGACAGATAGAAAAAAACAACTTAGACAAAGAGTCTGCCGTTTTTTAAGTTTGAGCTCCAGTTTATCTTTTGGACCCGGGTCTAAATTGTCTCAAGGTTAGCTTAGGAGAGATAAAGAAACAACTTGTCAGACGACTATGAATATGCCCAATGTGTATTACAATAAATAATACCGCCTTATATTGAAATGGCCTATGGCTCAGCAAGTCTTAAATATTTTTGTTGTTGTTTATAATAAAGAAAAACTTATTAAATCGATCCAATTTTTCGATTTTTCGATTTTTTTTTCGATTTTTTTCGATTTTTATTAAAATAATTTGATAATACAAAATTATTTTTGTCAGCCTTTCAGTCTTTTTTTCTCTGTCTAGTTTTCGGAATTTAAAAAATAAAGGATTCAAAAATTACGGATTTTAAATGTGCAGTTCCTTTTTTCCTAATTTTGTCAAATAATAAACACGCTCTTATGTGTTTATATCTACCAAATATTCAAAAGAAAGAAAATCGAATCCATAAACTGTCCAGATGTTCAAACTAATAATTCCACTGTCTGACGCGTTCTCCATATTGTTGCGCGCCATGCCGGCCGCCACCGACACGTTATGCGTCGCCACATCTAACATTCGGAAGTCGGCATACAACACACAAATTAAATTTCTTATATTGAATGACTCATATACTTAGCTTTTGTTCAACAAACAAGCTGTTTATATATTTAACAAAAATGTTGCAGTCATCTATAAAACAAATTATACTCAAAAATAAACAAACAAAGTGACGGAAGCTGATTTGCTTGGACAAAAAAAAAAGGAAATATTTTTTTTTTTATTACGAGTCATTCAAGCACTCACTTTGTGGGTACACAATTAGAATAAATTTATTTTATGAAAAAAAATTAATATCAAAAATTGTCCCATTTGAATCGGAATTAAAAGTCTGTCAGCTGAAAACTACAAAAAAAAGAAAACTAAATTTATAAGCATAATAGATATGAGCCAAAGTTGTTTGTAATTCATTGCCAGTTGTTTTCCTTTATGGCATCAAATCATGTTTTGGAACGTGCTGTGGCCATGAAAATAACATGTTCTACTACTAGATTTATGCAATTTGTTTTGGCCGGAGCTGGAAGCAATGGATGTGGTAATGACAATAATTGTTGTGATTTTTTTTTGTATTGTTTTAAGTAGTTACGAGTACTTTGCAATTAAAAGTGAAATTATAAACAAGGAATAAAAAAAAACAATAAAGCATATTTGGACAGGCAGGTATAAGCGGTTAAGGTCGTCGTATGATAGTTATTGAACTTTTTTTTATTATATTTTTATTCGAAAGATGAAGTAGTTGATGTGTAATAGGGTGCTTGAGTGCATATACTCGTATCTAAGTAATTAGCTTTGTGATCTTTTTAATTACTCATTCTTTACTTGGGATTACTAAATTAGTTGAGAAAATAAATTCAAAAAATTGCTTTAATATTAAAATTTAATACTAATCCGGCATTGTAAAATATGAACATCATTATAAGTACAACGCAAAATTATGTGTTTAAATGTTAGGCCGTACAGAACAAAAGCTTTTGCAATTTTTTTTTCACATTTATGTCCACAAAATAAAATGCGCGCAAAATTACAATACCAAGAATATCATCAAGACAAAATCATCTAAAACGATACAATTCACTATTTATAGCTAAAAAAAGAAATTTGAGCTACAAATTGAAGATGCCAACTAATGTATTGAAGAAATACGAATTTTTGATTTTTTTTTTTCAAAAATCGTTAGAGTGGTTTTTCAAAAAAATTATTTTTATACATAAATTTTCTTTAACTACTGAAAAAAAATTATAGTTAACTTAATTTCAAAAAAAAAAAAAAAAAAAAAATATAAGACCGTTTTTAAAAATCCAAAAAATATTTTTTGAAAATTTTGATATTCAGTATTACTAGGATTATGTGTAGAACATTTAACATAAAAATTTAGATCGGAATCCTTCAAGCCGCTTAAGAGAACCACAAAATACCGTTCCATGGCTGAATTGTCTAAATACTTTAAGTTCTAAGTTTAAGAAATCGCTTCAGCAGCTTCGGCTGTTCTTCTAAGCTATATCAAAAAATATGCTGCGCTCTTTTTTGCCATAAAAATTAATGAAAGTGTCAAACAGTAAAAAAAAAAGAATTTGTTGCCCCCTTTTTTTAAACAATTTTTTTAACATTTTCATGGATTTTTGGAAAAATTCGTCCTACGAGAATTGTTTGAATCCCTTTCCATAAAAAACAATAATTTTTTGAAATGTGATCCAAATTTTGAACTACTTCTACTATATTTAACTGTTAGTTGTCCACGAATTATAAATATCATATCATTGACACGCGATAGATTTAATCCTAAAGTGGTTAAAACCAATTTTAACTTTATTATAATTTTTTGAAAGATTTTTTTTTACCAAATTTTTCGCAGTTTTATTTGGACGTTTTTAATTGTTTTACCTTGACTTTTCTTAATTTTATTTTTTTTTTGATTTTTTTTTTACCAAGTGTTAAAAATACAATTTAAACATTTTGTACTGCAGCATTATTCTGTGAAGATGTTTCTGGTATGCAGCGAAATATTGAAAAGCTTGAATTTACCGATAAGATTTATGAATTTTTCAGCAGCAAAGTTGTTTTCAAAACATGCATTTTTGCGGCCTAATGGTTAGTGCATTTGATTTCTTGAAAACAGAAATATTTTCTGCACGGTGTACGGCTTCTTGCGAGTAATTGACAAATTCTCTAAAAGTTCCACTTGTCATGAATACAGATTCGCCATCAACTTAAAAGTCCCTCTATTCCTTCACTAACACGCACACAGGAATGGTTGAGAGTTGTAATTCATTTAGGCTTTAGTCTGGATTCTCCGCGCCTACTCGGTATTTCGTTCAAATTTAATGCATATACTTTCTTGTAAAACATATTGTTAACTAAAATTGAAACGCATCTGCATGCGGGCATCATCCATTTCAATCGATTTTGATGAGATTGGACAGAAGCTAATTAAATTACTATAGCACATTGAAAATATTCAAGGGTCAATTGTGTCGACCTATTACTGAAATTATTTTGTGTGTGAGAAAATAAATTTTGACCTTTAAATAATATTTTGATTATGAATAAACACGTAAACAGAAAAATTATCTCCGGTTTTGAAATTAAATCATTTTTTGTAATTTCTCTTTTTAAAAACCGCAACATCATAATTTGTTGTCACATTTGTTTTTATTTATTATTTTTTTGCATAAGTGGAACTTTCTAACCACAAATAAACAAATTATTATTATGATTGATTTTTTCTGTACCTACATACATATATACAAATCATCGGTTATCTACACACCTCACCTATATATTTGACACATGTAAATTACACCACCACTGACTGTATAGTGTTGAATTCGTTCATCATATAATTTCTCCTCCGCAACATATTGAAAACCGCAAATATTGTACAAAAAAAAAGTGTGCCCCAGTGACATGTCAAAAAAGTGACAATGCAAAACTGGATTGGCCTAAATAACAAAACAGAAAAAAAAATACCAAAACACAAATAATAATAATAATAACAATAATAATGTATGAACACGACATACCCCCTGCTTAATTGCATTCTTCTTTAAATTCGAGTTCCAAGGCAATGTCATCGGACTTTTGGTGCCATCATGATATCCATTAAATAGAGAGACGCCCGCCATGCCATTATTCTCTAGCAATTATAGTGGCACATTGTGCATAGAGGCCTTTAAGCCATTTATAGAGGAGTGCGGGTTTTCTATAGATAGGTATATATTATGTTAGTTAGTGCATTGGTGCAGTTGCAACGTGCACCATATACAACACAGTGATTTGTGCGTCTTTCCCTATGGCAAAAGTATATACAATGGCGACGAACGCATACTTATGCACAAAATTGATAACACTGAAATTGGCACTGTTGGTATTTGACGTGTTTATTGGCTTCGTTATGTGTGCACTTGAGGTGATTTTGTACACCCTATTTCATCTAGGGTATGTTAAGTTTGTTTTCAAAATTCAATGGTATGGAAAATAAACGTATTCAAAGAATTATATAATTTTCTTTTGGTTTTGAAACGGGTCATGGATAGTTTTTTGTTTAGTTTTGAAAAAAGACAAACAAATTAAAGGGTGTCGCAACAATAACGCAAGATTTAAATTTGGCGCCATTCGAAGTGTCATTGTTTGACATTTGAACAATTATTATTGTTTGTTAGTAGAAGGTATAAGGTTAATAAAAATGGAGCGCTACACGATTGAACAACGCATTCTCATTGTGAAATTGTTTTACCAAAATGGTGAAAGTTTTGCGGCTACAGTTCGCAAATTGCAATCAATTTGGGGTTACAATAATGCTCCAAAAGAGTCAACTGTAAAGCGATTAATGGAAAAATTTGCTGAAACTGGGTCTGTCACTGATGTAAAGACAACAACGCGCCTTCGACCAGGTCGGTCGACCGAAAATATCGCAGCAGTACGTGATGATGTCGCTCAAACTCCATCCACCTCAATTCGACACCGAGCTCAGCAAATTGGTGTTTCCAAATCCACTATGTGAAATGATAACCAATTTTGTCGTGCCTAGAATTGAAGAAATGAATGTGGAGGGGATGTGGTTTCAACAAGACGGCGCCACATCTCATACAGCCAGAGAAACTTTTCAATTGCTGCATCAGTCATTTCCCGGTCGTGTTATTTCGCGTTTTGGAGACCAGAATTGGCCGCCTAGATCGTGCGATTTAATACCATTGGACTTTTTTCTTTGGGGTTTTTTGAAGTCGATGGTTTATGCGAATAAGCCGACGACGACTCAAGCCTTAAAAGAGGAAATTGCATTAATGAAATACCACAACATTTATTCAAAACGTTAATTGAAAATTTCATTAAAAGATCGCGTATGTGCCAGCAAAGCCGCAGCGGCCATCTTCCCGATGTGTTGTTCCATACATAACCTTATCCTGTCTACTTTACGATATAATAAAGAATTCGCGATTTTTTTTTTAAATATCTACGTTTTATTTAAAATTTAGATCTTGCGTTCTTGTTGGGACACCCTTTATAACCTAAAAACTTTTTCTAATACAGAAGCCTTTTCGTTTGTACATTTTTTCAAAGCCATTTCTGTCATGGTGTTTTTAAATTAATTCAGGGAAATTAGTGAACTAAACTTGAACTTTTTAAAAATTTCGAGAATTTGTGTTAAATTTTGACTTATCAATTCTTAATAAAACATAAAAATAAAAAAAAAGTTAATTTACATTTATTTTTCCGACTTTGAACTAAAAATTTAAATTTTTCAATATTTGAACTTTTCTGCTTAAAAAATCTCGCTTTTTAAATTTTATCGAGAAACGATCTTGTTATTCTCAAAGTGAACATTTTAGCTTAAATTGAAAACTGTTTTATTGTGTCCTTTTTTATTTTTCCATATCTCAAGAAAGGATAGGGTATGCTAATATTTAGTTTCAATTCTCTTCAATTACGAGTAAATTTCTATATAATTTTAAACAAAAAACCTCATTTAACCAACAAAGACATCGTCGTCCTCAGTTAATGTCGGCACTTGGCGCATAAACTCTAATTAAATCAATCAATCAAATTGATAACTCAATTATTTTTTGTCTCGTTGGCTGTAGTTGCTTAGCCTTTCAGTCTAGGCATCTGCAAAGGATTTAGTTTTAGTGTGTTCTGCTGATTTTTTTTTTATTCTTTTTTATATTTCTTGTTTTTTCGTCTTTTGTAATACTCATCGTCATCAGTTCAGTTAGTGGTGTTCTTGAGTCTCGTATATAAGTCTCGATGGTAAATTGTAGCACTTATCCAAGAATTACGGTTGTACTTGCGTGTCTGAAGGAAAACTTTTTTTTTTTGTTAAATGAAACCAACGTAATCCTTTTCGATTCATTTTAATTAAATTGAAAGTAAGAAAAAAAAAATGTCATGTCTGCAGTTTTGTGTGTTGTTTGGTTGTTTTATTCTCTCTTTCAAGGCACTTTCGAATGAAGCTTGAAAATTATTGGACATGGACACGGACAATGCCATTTTGTTAAAAAGGAATAAATCGTTGTTGTTTATATGTCATGATCCTAATTATGGGCTCAGTGTTGACGGTGATTAATGTGAGCCTTGTGAGAGAGAGAAAAGTGTGCGCATTCCGCTCAATTACAAGGATGATTGTAGTTTTTTTTTTGCTGTTTAATGGATTATATTATTTAACTGACTGACTGTTTGGTGAAGGAGGAGTTTTTCAATTGTTAGTGAATGAATATGGTTATAAATAGAATCTGCTTTTATTTTTGCATTGCCAGATGATATATGGTTCCTCTTGTGTGGATATTTAGCAAAAGGAGGAGTTCCTTTTGATATTTAAATGAAGATGCCAGATGTTTTTTTTTTTTTATTTTTGCGGAAAATACCGAACCGAAATGTGTTCTTTTTTTTTCTTTTATTTGCATAGCGAAGACATGCAGTTCTGAGAACTTTATTAAGAATTCATCATACACAAAGTGCATTACTTGGTTTTTATTTTTTGAAGAAAGAAAAATGTACCTAGGCCTTAAAATTACTGTTTTAATAGTTATTTCAAAAATATGGTGAAACTTTGTATACGTTTTGAAAATTGTTGTTGAATACTCTTCATATTGTTTTTCTTTAAGAAAAAAAGATTAAAAAAAAATTTTGTCAGTCGTAAAATTTCTACAGTTCTTTTTTACAACTTATTTCTGTATAGCAATAAATAAAAAAGAATAAATATTTTGTATTTTTATTTATTGCAACATAGAAAAAAATGCGTTGCAAAAAAGTTTTTTCCTCAACATTAAAAAAAAAAATTGTAAAATTTTCGAAAATAATTAAAAGATTAAATTTTTTCGTTGTTTAAAATTTTTCAATATTTATGATATTGAAAAAATTATCTTAACATAAAAAATATAGAAAATTTAATAATCTAAATTTCTTTTCTTACAATTTTTTTTTGTCGAATTAACATAAACTCAGACATTAAAAAAAAACTAAATTCCAAGATGGCGGTCAAAAGACAAATTTCACACCAGCAATCAGATTTATGTTTCACAATCCATAGGTACTCCTTTTAGTGGGATAAAATTGAAAGATTCTAAAACTGCTGGCTTAAATTATAAATGGACTGGACAATACTAAAGGACAATCATTCCGAGAAGAATATTTTTTTTTTCGTCCATTGTTTGTTCTCCACTTACAAAATACAAAATCCAAAATACGATAATAATCTCTCTTTTATATAATAATAAAAAAATATCCTTTCAATCTAGGAAGTGTCATTCTCCCACACCTTTCTACTTCACAGAGACGATATCCTTTCAAAGGAAGTAATTTTCTTTTCCTTTACAACCAGGATCTCTAGACTTTCATCGTCCGGAAATTTAATATACGATAAACGTGAGCAGAAAAACCCTCAGCTAATTAGCACGGTCGACTGGTAAAAAAGGGAATTCCATTATTTACCATTTTTTTTCTTCTGATGTCTCCAACAAATCACATATATGTATATACATCCATCCGTGCATAGATTTTAAGACAAAGGATTTGCAAAAGAAGTAAATATAAAAAAAAATCCATATTGAACTTTTCCCATCATAATGGTCCTTCAGATACATTGACCCCTGTCATATAGGCTGGCAAGGCTGCATAGCACTTGTATAATATACATATATATAGGCAATTGAAGAAGGTTGGACGTTGAATAAACTCTTCGTTTATACCGTGTCCATCAGACGGGAGAAAATAAAATGAGTACATACCAGAAACATTTATCCTGAAACAGCATGTCGAAGTCAATGGTATAGGTAGGTATGCCTAGCGCAAATACTATACCTGTTAAGTGTCTACCTTTGTCAAAAGTCACGTTCTATTAAGTGTACGAGGGAGTTGAGGGATGTAGAAATTAATAAAGACTAAGGCCTATGGCGCACAGTAACTACAAAACATAGAGGTACATATACGATGTTTTGAAAAAAATATTACACGACAACGAAGGGTTTACTGGGAATTGTATGAGGATTTACTTCCTACTTTAGCATAACTATACATCCACATTAGGGTGGATCAGGATTTTGTTTCTTACTCGTTTGATTTAGCTCTTCAAAAGAAAAATTACAATTTTTTTTCAGATATTTTAATTGAAATTTAGAGGTCATGACCATCGATTTTTTGCATAATGAATTATAGTAAAGAAAAGAAATTTTTAAAATTGTTTTTTAAAAATAATAAATGATAAAACAAATTTATTACCAAACTAACATTTTGCCAGAAAAAAATATTTGTAAATAAATGTTTGTCAAAGAAAATTTGAAAAATTTTGTTCAAAAAAAAATTTTCTCCTAAAAAATATTTTGTCGGAATAACCAAGTGTGAATATTTAAATGAAATCATTCCATCATTCTGTCGCAAAAAATGCAAGAATCGTTTTCTTGAAAATGTTTTTCAAATCAGATATTAATAAATAATATTTAAATATTTTTACTATTAAAAAAAAACCAAGATTGTTCCTGTTGTCAATAAATGATTTTGCTTTATTTTCAAAAAAAATAATTGTACTTTTTAACAGTTGATCACTAAAAAATTTGATTTTCTCGACCTTTAAATGCCAATTAAAAAAATCTGAAAGATTCTGGAATTATTAGGACAAAACAGAATTTAATATGGTCCACCCTAATTCAAATAGTGTATGAGTATTTTGTGTATTTATCTTGAATGTTACATTTAACACCTTTTCTCTTTCCAAACATATGCTCATTGCATTCTAAATAAATTGGACTTTTCTAAGGTCAATTCTTCTATTTACTAGTTACTTTTGCTTCCTTTGAAATGTTCTTCAAAGAAAAAAAAAAAATATTTACTACAAATAATACAAGAAACAAGTTATGAATTTCTAAGCAGTCATTTCTAGAAAAAGTTATTTACACATTTTTCTTCTGATGATGTAGATATATATTTAAAAAGGAAAACAAACAGTAATTATCATTAGATACATTATGATATCATTCTTCATTAATTGGCAACGACGACGACGACTCATTTAAAAACAAAGGTCGTTACAGTTTGTTGAAGATTATTATAAAATTAATTAAGTAATTACTCATATCGCTCACGTTAACTTAACATTTTTAAGTAAAAAAAAAATAAAACATTTTTTGAGGCATCGTGTTGTTATAAAATTTAGACACATTTGTGCCAAAATGAGAAATTATGTCATTTTTATTTTGAAATTAATATTTAATCTATATAACAAAAAATGATATGCTGTTCGTTGGATATCGCATCACGTAAAAACAACTGAACCGATTTGTGTGAGTCCTAATCGGGTTGTTGCGTACAAATTTGTTTGATAGATTGCGCCACAGTCAGGTTATTAAAAAATTCTACAGGGTGAGTCATGAGCAATGCGACAAAATGCTAGGGCGTGTAGGTTGCGTTGAGACAAGAAAAAAATCGTATGGGGGGGTCTATTCCCCTCCGTTTAGCCGGGAGGGGCAATTTTCGAAAAAACTGACTTAAAATGGGAAAAAAAATCAACGGCTTCATTCACAATGCTGTGCGATACGTTTTTGAAAAGCCAATAACTTTTTCTTTCATTCTGTGTTTAAATAAATCTATTCTAAGAAATAGTTTTTGAAATATAAATTTTCAAAGTCAAAATTTTGAAAAAAAAAATTGAAAAAAAAATTTCAAATTCATTTTTTTCAAAATTTTACGTAATTAAGTGCTAATTTTAATTTCAAAATTCAATGCTGTTATTAATTTTAAGTCAAAATAAGAAAACCGGATGCAAAAATTTTATGTCGTTCTCAAGAAATTAAAAAAAAACCAAAACCACCTTTTTCTAAGAAAAACATTTATTTTTATTTTTATTTATGGAGCAAATTGACTAATATCACAATATAATGTGTTGGATAAATTTGAAAAAAGTAGTAGCACTTTTCTCCATACCAACGCCCATGGGTCGTTAATAATATGTTCCCATAACCTCCACTGTGTTTGATCCAACAAAACCATCCTAATTTCCATTCGACTAGTGAACCGATGGTCAAACTAAAATACCAGCTTCCAATAGCATTTTACCACAGTCTTCAGTTCTTCTATATAATATTCAAGTTTTCCTTCACAAAAATAAAAACTATAAAAAATAATAAGATTCACGTATTGAGCTGTTTTACTATGAAAAACAAATTGTTTTTCCAAAGAAAAGAAAAACTTATTGACTATCGTACTAATAAGATTATCATTTTATTTTAAACTTAATAAACTTATTAAAATTCTATAGAGTTTTTTTTGCGAACTGGCACAGAAGAAGAGTGATCGTCTGGAAATCTGAAGGTCAAATACTCATAGAAAAAAAAGAAGAAAGAAGTGACATTTTGCAAAAATTATGAAAAAATATGTCAAACTATACTCTGTTCAACAAAAATTGTCAGTACAGGGCTTATGGGCGAGCTTTTTTCAAAGCAGTAGCGCGCGTGTATACTATCACGACACTGAATTGAGAAAACTTCAAATAAAAAACATACTACGCCAATGACTAACCTACATGAATTGTGTGCGAATCTTTAAAAAATATTCGTACACTCCACCATGACCGATCTCCATCAACGCTGATGGAGAAGTGACTTGATCATTTACCCTCTTGTACGTAGTATCTATACCTACCCTTTCTGTGTGAATACAAAAAAAAAACATATTCCAACAGAGTTACCTTTGCCAATTGAAAGCAATACTATAGAGCTTTTCCGTTGGTTTTTTATCAAGGAGCTTTCGGGTTTGAAGCTTTTGAGAACAAAATTTAGTATTGTGAGAGGGTAAGTGTTGTCGTATTTGTGTATTTGATTGTATCTTTGGATAATCGTTAAAATGCAGGTATTTTTTTTTTTGCTTTTGGTTATTAAAGTGGAAAGAAGTTAGGTATATTATTGAAGTTTTCACATTCATGAGGTACTGAATAATTTTTGAAAATGTTATTCGATGAATTATTTATTATTACTATTTTTATTTTTATTATTACTATAATATGCGTATGGTAACCATACGCATATTACTCTCCGATCTGCTACAATTTATAATGAAAAGACGGAAACCCTGTTAGAGCTTTTTCTTGAAATAGATAAATAGAAATCAATGCAACCAGACAGAGAGGCAAACATCCTATCTTCCCTGTACTGACAATTTTTGTTGAACAGAGTATAATAAAATTAATTGTTTTTCTGGCGGCCATTTTTGAAAAAATGTCCAATAAAAATTTCCCCATTGTTTAAATCGACCTTCTTCTTGGATAAAACCATCAGAAAAATCCTAATATTTTTCTTCACTTTATGTGGTACTTTTTTTTTTGTTGAAATTCTCACTAACCTCTTTTCTAGCTTTTATCACTTCAATTTTAATAAACAGGAAAGTGGCAACACCTCCTAGTGATCTCATACATTTTTAAAAATCCAGCAAACATCTTCTGGCTGTTCGCAATTATTATTTTTTTTTAAATAAATGCACTCACGCATTTGACACAGTTTACATATTCATTTCCGACTTTTTGTATAAAAACTTTTCCTTTCAACAAAACAAATCTTTTACAAAAGGTTCAACAAAACACTACGTGTACACGATAGTTGAAAGAAACATACATAAATTACGCAAAAAAAATTGAAAGAAACTTAAAAAAAGAATCCTAAAGAAATTCCCTTTCAATGAAGTGTTTAATTATGTTATTATTTTTTCTTCTTCTGCAAAGTGTATATATGTATGTACGAGTAGGTACATAGTTCTTACATATTGTGTATAAGCTAAGCATCAACAATGCAACATAATGTATGAACGCAGCTAAACCCATTCATCATATTAAGAAGTCCTACATTTCTTCTTTTTTTTTACATTTCAATTTGTGATTTACTTCCAATGTTTATGGAAGTAAAAAAAAATTAAACGACCCGCCCGACCCCTTCAGATGGAGTTCTGCAAATATTTTCAGAATGCTGCATTGGTAGGTAAGTTACCCATAAAAAAATAACAGCTAACATAAAGAACACATGTTCTTCCCATCATCATCATGTGCATCTTAAAAACGATATACATATATGTAGAATTGTGTATCAAGTTTGAAAATCATATTTTAGCTTTAAAAGTTTTAGTTTACACTGTGAACGAAAAACATAATAAAATAAAACTTTGTCCAGCAAATTGTATTTTTCAAACTGAAATTTTTAAAAAATTAAGCAATCAGCCTTGTCGAGTGTATTTTCAAACTAGACAGCTCAGTATCAGTTTTTAGAAGAATCAAACTTTTCGTTGTATTGCGAATTGGGGTCATCATTTTGAGCAATGTTGCCGAGAATTTTATGAGTCACTCATGTATGTATGCATTTAAGTTAAAGCTGAGTAAGTAAATCAGGAAAACGAATAAGACGTTTAACAATAAAATAACCAGCAATATATAAAATAATAGAAAAAGAACTGGAGAAAAAATGGAACCCTGCGGTAGTCCAATTTTTTTTTATAAATTCTGTATTAAAACCATAGAACATGACTTGTATTCAGTGGTATAAAAGGTTTTATCAAGTATTTTATAAAAACTTTCTTAAACCCATGCGAAGTTAATGCGAAGTATTCGGTGATGACCAAGAAATAATAAGAACGTGGTGCTGTCAATTAAAGCAACATGTTGTGGTCGTTATTTCGACATTGTCGCCGAATTTTTTGCATAGATTTTGGAAAACCTTAAATTTCAAATTTTTTTTTTGCAAAGACAATGTGGAATTTAATAATAATTATGCAATTTAATACTTAAACTTATCCAAATAATTTTTGAAGTGTATGCACATTACAGTAGCATGCAGGCATGAATTTTCATCATTCATGCGACAAATGAGGGAGTTTAAGAGCTCTAGGTTTAGAATTGTCCCAATATATAACAAATATATTGCGCGATCTAAACGACTAAGGAGTGGATGACATCTAAAACTTGAAATGAAGTAAGGCATACCGATACCACATGTACGAACTTTGAAAGCAATTTTGCATATATACGAGTATGTGCAATGGTATATCATTTCAAGAGTATATTTTGCACAATATGTGGGCTTTCGAGTCTCATCTCATCCATATTATAGAGAAACCGGGAACAAAGGGAATAATAATTATTATTCCTTATAGTATATATTCGCTTGCTGATGGTTGGTTATGTCTTCTTTTACTCGATGTGATGTGTTATTGTATACCTCTTGTATGGAGCTGCTGAATCCATATTATAGCTGAATGACGAAAGAGGGCGCATTTTAAATAACTAGGGTACACGAGCTATGTCGCGCATATTGCTGATTTGACTTACGAGTGTGTTTCTTCTACTCCTCGTATTCTATTGAAATATGAATCAGAAAAAAAAAATTAGAAAAATGAAAGCGAAAAGAAGAAATGATGATGAACAAAAAAATATGCACTGTTTATGGATAAGGTTGGGAAAGGTGGTGTTTTTGTGGTGCGGTACTTTACTCTACTGATTAGGCGAGGGACAAATATTATATTTTCTCGTTTATTTGTGTCTTTAATATTCTAACCACTTGAGTGCACAATTAAACCTTTAAGTGAAGTGGTTCAATGAATTTGCATATGTGTAGTACGAGTAGAATATATTGTCCCCCAAAAAAGTGGGACTTTTTTTTTTTTTTATTAATTTCCTTGTTTTTGAAATTGCAAATGTGGAGTAAAAATTTGTCATTGAATTGCATTGTTGATTGTGATTCTGGTTAAAGGACTCATTATACACTTTAAAAGTGATGACTAAGGAGTTCTTTTTTTTTTATATTTTACTTGCATTAAAATGGATATTTCATATTGTTTTTTTTTTTTTTAACTTGTTAACACTGAAGGCAATGGGTGTTGTTTAAGCGTACTCAATGTACCCATATAAGGGTGCACTTTCATTTTACATAATTTAAATTATATTTTGATAAAAAACCGAAACAAATTTAATAATATACCAGTTAAAGAGAACAACAATATTTTTCCTCTTATCAAATTTTGAATAACATCTATGAAAGTTTTTGTAATATGTGGAGAAAACACTTTAATACAGAATAACCTATACTCCTTACTCATTCTCAACCTTTAATAAAACGGCCAATAGTTCGGAAATGAGCGAAATAATAATAAATCTTAATTATATTTTTATCACTGCTTCATAATTTTTCTAACATTATACTTTTTTTTCTTTTTCTTTGCAGGTGAGTTAAAAAAATGCGTTTTTTTTGTTTGGAACAAGATGTGTTTCAAAGCAGTAAGTCGAAAATTAAGGAATCTTTTAATAACTAAGAAACTCTTAATTCAGTTTTCTGAACTCAACAATATTTGGAGCAGCCAGCTCTCTTAAAAAAAAATTTAATCATTAATTAAGATAGATAGATAGATAGATAGATAGATAAGGTCTTTTATTTTTTCAAACATTCAAAGTTACAATATTATTTTTGATTAAAAGATTTACAAAGCATGGCTATAAGCCGTCTGCCGGTAAGATTAAAAACAAAATTTAAATAATAACAATACGATAGAGGAGAAAATTATTTAAATAGATACATAATTTTAATATATTGGTTATATATAATAGCCGTGTTTTATGAACAATTGATAGCAACTCAGCAAAAATTTTTACACAAAAAAACAATAACAAAAAAGTGATTATAAAAACTTTGTTATTGTTTCTAAGCAAAATAAAAAGTGAAAATAAATTTATTTGTTATTGTTTGTGTGTAAAAATTTTACTGAGTTGCTATCAATTGTTCATAAAACACGGCTAATATATAATATAAAATTACTGTGAAAAAACTCAAAAGAAATGATACAAAAATTATATTTTTTAAAGTGTTTAAAGTTTTAATTCTAGTCTTGAAAATATAAATTAATTGATTTTTTTTTCTTTAAATAAAATTTTATTAAGAGTTGAACTTTAGTTTGGTCAAACCAATAAGTAGACTTTTAGTTTAGTGAAAACAATAAAATGGACTTTTAGTTTAGTTAAAACGGAAATAATTTAAATAACATTTGAAAGTTGTTCAATTAAAAATAAAATATGGCGCAGAATTGCATTATTTTGGCTAATTAGTAGTATTTATTTTGTAAATTTTTTTTTTTTTTTTTTTTTTTTTTTTTTTTTTTAATAATTAGTTTTATAGATATAACTCATTATAAGTCAAAAAAATTCAAATAATCATTACGAAAATTTCTTGCATGTGATACATAGCGCATAAGAGGTATCCACCCACGATCTCCATTTAAAATTCTGACACATTCTTCTAACGAAAGAAAACTGGAACAAAAGTAAAGTCTTTGGATTTCCTGTAGGATTGGACAAAGCCCTAAAAAATGTAAGACATCTTCGTTCTGACGTAGGTTGCAAAGTGAGCATAATGGGTTTAAATCTGATCTATATGGTCTACAATTCAAATCCAGAATTTCTGTTCTGATCTTGAATATCAGGCTCATTTCAGATACTGTGAACTCTTGTCTGAAGTAGTTGTTTTCACCTAGTTTGAAATTCAATTGTCTGTACAAAAACCTGGATGTTGATTCTGTACCTCGCGCAACACATTGTTGGTACATTGCGTCGTCAATAACAGATATACAATTGTATAATTTATTTTTTAGTTCTTCTACATTGTCCACTGTCAGAGACATCGCAAAGTTATGTGTTACAGCAAGATCATACCAGTTTTTGATTGGACTGTAACCACGATTAAAGCAGATCAAAAGAATTCGTTTTTGCAGGTTCTGGTCAGAACGCTTCATAACCTTGGCAATGTAATCCGCATTAGCTTTTAAGTTTTTCAAAAATATTTGCGGTAAACCTGTTTCCAGGTGAATAGCATAATTTGGTGTGTTGAGAGGTAACTTAAAAATTCGCTTAAAGAAATATCTTTGAATATTTTCAATTTCTTCCAACTTTTCGTACCCATACACTTCGTTCCCATAACAAAAACAACTATTCACTGTGGCGTTAAATACCTTGAATTTTGATGCTGGATCCACGAATTTGTTGGTGAAGAACTTTGACCACATGGTATTTATTGCTAACTTTGCAGCGTTTGTTTTCGCTTTTATATGTGCATGCACATTTAAATTATATGTAAATATGTATCCAAGATACTTAAATTCATTGACGACTTCAATTGTTTCACCATCTAAGGTCCAGTTCCGCGAGTAGCCGATAGATCTATTTCCAGATCTGAATACCATTACTTTTGATTTGGAAGTGTTAATTTTAAGATCCCATAAATTACAAAACTGTTTTAGCTTATTAATTTGAAGCTGAAGAGTAAGTGGGCTGTCAGATAGGATGACTAAATCATCTGCATAGAGTAAGACTTTGACATTTACATCTCCAAACAGAATACCTCCAGGTATATAGTTTTCAACATCGTTATTAATCATTAATTAATCTTAAATACAATTTAACTTAAGAGTGTTACGTTACATTTTTGGAAAGCTTAAATATTTAGGAATTGAGAATGTTTCATGTTTCATTGAAATAGATTTTGATAAAAAGTAGGAGCAGGAGCGTCATTATTTTCATGTTACTTCTTTTTTTTACTTTGAAATCCTATTTTTTTTTTTTTGAAAATTCGTTTGTAATTCTATTTTTCAAAACTGTTTTTTTCCAAAACCGTTTGATTTTTTTTGCAAAGCTCTTTTTTTTAATTCGTGTTTTCTTTCAATTTTTTTTATTTTCCAAAAATTCTTTTTTTTTTAGTTCCTTTTATTTTCAACTTTCAGTCTTTGTCAAAATTATTAAAAAAGTTTCTAAAATCTAAAAACAAATTTAAAACATTTTTTTGAAATTTTCTTGTGTCATTGAAAGACTTGTAGAGTACAATTTTCATCTAAAACAGGCTAAAAGTTAAAAATGTCATTTCTCCTTCCTAATTTTTTTTTAAATTCATACATATGTAAGTATGTCTGTCGACCTTATATAAAATAGCTTTTTGATTTGTTTGTTTGTATCATTTGACAATAATAATTAATTTAAAAACCTTTAATAACAAGAAAATTGCATATATATTTTTTCTTTCTTGCAAAAGTTCAAAAATTGAACAGCTGTATTGCTGTGCTCTGAAAAAATACCATCAATAATAACAAATTTAAACACGTTGGATTATTTTTCATCAACGGAAATCAAATTTACTTAACAGTTTTCAAGCCGTTTTTTAGTTAAAAAAAAATTGGAAAAATAATGACATTTATATATGTATTTCGTCATAAAAGGTACAAATCTAAATAGTTTTGTTAGGGTCATAAAATAGCAATTAGCAATTATGCATACTAAACATCTTGGTCGAATTTCCTATTATTATAATCTAAACATTCATAAAATTAAATCACTTAAATTGAAAACACCTTTCACAAGGGTACAAGATTATTAAAATGTGATGTTTATTTTTAATTTATACTGTTATAAAAACATTTACTTTTGTCATACAATTTCAACTTACCTACTGAAATTGAAAAAAAATTCATTAAATTAAAAAATAGTATCGCAAGCAAAGTAGCGAATTTTTCAATTATTTTCGAATAATATTTAATAAAAAAAAAACATCTACCTACCTATTAATGTTTATTTATTCAAAAAAGTAAATTAAAAAAAAAACATGATTTATCTGTTGAATATCAATTTTCCATAAAAAAGGGGAATTCGAAGGAAATCCGATACCGATGTTGAGATAGAATGTAAAAATAAACCCACACACTTTATTATTGACAGGTTGCAGGTTGTAAGCAATATTGTAAGGTAAAGTGGAGCTAGTTAAGCATATTGAATCGCACCAATTTAATTACTGAATTATTTTTTATTTAAATCTGATGCGATTTTCGGTTCAGTACCAATGAAGTCAGAAATTCAAATCCGGAATATTTGCAAAGTTGAGTAAGCATAGGTGCCTCACTAATTTTAAACTTAAGTTGAAACTGCCTAACTGACTGACTTACTGATCAATCATCAATATTGTAATTTGGAACAACGGTATAGGTTTTGGCGCATAAGAAAATATCGATAATTTGAAGTTTTGCATTTCGATGACTGTATGAAATGATGAAATTTATTTGAAGCACATCCGTTTGCGGAATGACGGATAATTTTGTAGATTGATAGGACTTAAAGTGCATACAAAGAAGCAAGTTGGAATTTCTGGTTTGGTGTACCTACTCCTGATTGTGGAATTAGGAAATTTAGTAAAGAAGTAGGTGGGCTGAAAAAATTGTTCCAATAAACATCCTGTATCAACTTAAAAAAAAAATCGAGGCACAGGGTGTAACAAGATAAATAGGCACGCAGACAGATTTGAGAGACCCACTTTTTTTTAAGAAAGCGAGATTTATCTATCCATCATAGTCGCAAGTAAAAATTCAAAATTGGGATTCAGGACCATTATTACCACAACGGAAATTATTTATGTATGAAATAAAAAAAAAATCCTTTATAAAAAAAATCATTTTATTCATTTTTAAGAATTTTTTTTTTTCAAATCAAAAATATAGTATTAAGTTCTTTTTTCTCAAAAAATTATTTTGGCTGAGACAGAAAATGTGCCCTTTCAAAAAAATGTTATCCCCGTGTCACAATTGTATCCCAGTGGTAACTCTGTTCAGGAGTCTTTCAATAAGCAATATATGTATCTTTTGTATCTTTTATGACAAATGAGCAAAACATTTTACAAAAAACCACATCATGCTTCCGACTCTCAATCCCTTTTAAATCGAATTAAATTCCAAAATATCTACATAATCCTAGTGTGGGTGAATATCATACACATACCTACTTATGTATAGATACCTACTTGAATGAAAAATTGTATGAAAATTCAATTCATTTATCGATGACAATGACTTCTAGTATATTCAAGTAGGTATATATCTTTTCACGGTGTGTGGTTTGTGGATTGTTGATTACAATCTCGATTGGAAGAAATCACCTCCTCTGGTCATTCAGATGGTTTTTTTTATTTTTTTTTTATTTTTTGGTTTTTATTGAAATCGAAAATACAATTTGAAGTACAAATACGAGAAAAACAGAACTCCACGCCAGTTCATGGCCGCCAGCCGTCGTCGGTATAGATATACAAGTGGTCTTCTATATAGGATAGGTACTTGAGAACATAACATTCGTTCGATTTATTTCACAGATGTTTACCTTTGGCCAGCTGCAGTGTGCCAACAACACGCGTTCGGTTTTCGATTTTGACGCTGATGTTGATGACGCCGCCACTGCCATACCTTAGGTATGCAGAATTCAATAAATTCTTGGAACTTGAAATACATACTGTGTGTATGGATGAGCAAAGACGTAGACGTATATGGGGAAGACAGCACAGCAAACCAACAAATAGCTTGCTAACACTTCCATCCATATCCAATCGTTGATAAAATAAAAACAGAATCCCTATGTCTGTTGCAGGTATAGATATTTATATACATATACGGTATTATTTATTTTTATATAGCAGAACAGAACAGAACCAATCAGAGAAATTGAGAAAAGAGATCTTTTTGATGGCTACGTGGATAGATGTAAGTATCTTTAAAACTAAATGAGAAGTGTTAGATGTTTTTTTTTTATGGTGGCCTAATTGACGCCTTTTGGACTTCATGGTCAATCCAATTTAAAGAATTCCAAAAGAGGGTGCGATGATGGTAAAGTAAACACTTAAATGTTAATCACAATATAATTTCGAAAGCAATAGCTATTCATCCATTTTTTATTTGAAATTTATTTTAAGTTTTAGAAAATTTAAAGCCGAAAATTTATTCTTCAGACAATCCAAAAGAATTCTTTGTTACTTTAGGGTTTTTGTTATTTGTTTTAAATCAAGAATAAATCAATTTATTATGGAAAGAAAAAAAGCTGGAATTCGGACAGATCCAGATCAAAAATAAATTGATTTATTGGTTCAATGGAAAACACCTATTTAACTGGCGGCGATTTTGACAGCTGTTTAGTGACTTGTGTTTAATTTGGTTTGGCATTTCAACATGAATAACCAATTTACAGTTCTTCCAAATTTCGGTGAGTGGACCCAAAACTCGTTGATGCCTTTGATCGACTGAAATTACGTATGATCCAGCCGTGGCATTAATATGTCAGAAATCGTAAAAGATTATGTTTCGAATAAAGTCAATTTCATGTCAATTTTAAAAATTCGTCTTACCATTTCAAAGTTTGAAAAACACCCTTTTCTTATTCTAAATAAATCAAATTGAGGGTTTTCATTGAAAAAATAATTTGTTCACCCGAATTTCAAAGATTTACTCGTAACAGTTTTTTTTTGCAAACTTGCACAGTTTCAGAAAAAAAAACCCTGATAAGACCCCAATTTAAAAAAAAAAAATTATACATGTCTTAACTTAAGTCTGCTAATTATTTTATTTTCGAAAGCAAAATAAAGATTCAAAATCTCGTGTTTCCGGTATAATTTGACAAATGTCATAAATCATGACTCACTTCCAACATTTCTAATCTTCAAACTAAACCGCATGCATAAAAGTCCTCTTAATATGAAGATAAAAAAAAAACATATTTAAATTATTTTCGCTTTAAAATTCAACATCCTGACCTAACCGTCTAATTCATTCCAAAGCAAATGATTCATGTCCTCAACGGTGCGTATATCAATACAATAAATCCCCTTCAACTTGGCAAAAGCATATTTCTTATTCTATTTTTTTTTTCTTTCTGTAATTTTTTCAAATATGACATTAATACGATACTCAATCGCTGTCACCTCATTAACTTTTTTGACTCATTCCATCTAATGGAATTATAACGACCGACCCCATGGTGTCATTTCTTCATTCCTGCTGCCCCATTGACCCTGAACAACACGAACATCTTTGTGCGTTTCACGTTGACACTTCTCTTTACACCCGTTTGCTTTTATAGGGGGGTAATATGATATCATACTACTCTATAGAGCTTCCCATTTCCTGGCAAAAATTAATCTCATAGCCGCAATCAAATATCAAAAACTCTCCACTCAACGGTCCGGTCGGTTGTCTGAGAAATATTTTTATCATCATATTTATATACGTTGAGTTGTTTTTGTCTGTTGGGTTAGTATTTTTTTTTTTGCAATTCAACAGAAACACATTGTGAATGACTAAGTGTAAGCAGATCCTTTAGTTGTGGGTGGGATTTGTGTCAGAGCCTGGATATGCCGGACGAGCGGGTTTTAAAACATAAATCAACGATTAGAATCATGGAAATGAAGAAGGCCATAACTTTTTTTTTTTTTTTTAACTGTCCTAAAGAATAAAGGTGCGACGCGGTGAAATAGGATTGAAAATATACAAGATGATTTGCATATGACAAAGACTAGAGCGTGTATACATACTGTGTATTGAACCGAGGCGAGACAAGAATCCTATGGAAAGGAAGTCTATTTTCGCCTATTTTTTGGTGGGAGGGAAAGTTTTCTAATTTATTTAAGAACATTTATTTTTCAAAATGTTGCTTTGAAAATTCAAAAATCTATAGCATGATATTAAAAGTGTTACCGTTTTTGTTTTTACTATCTGTTTTAATAAAGGGTAACCTTAGCTGATGTCTGATTTGACAGATAATTAGTTTTATCCTTCCGCTGAACGAATATGGTTGTTCAGGAGTTGAAGCCAAATGACCATCCAATGCGTTTTCGCTTCGCTAAATGGGTCTGCGATCGACTTAGAGAAAATGCCGATTTTTCCAAAAAAAAATCATCTTTTCAGATGAAGCTCATTTTGATCTTGGCGGGTATGTAAACAAGAAAAATTGTCGCATTTGGGGCACAGAAAACCCGCACGCATACATTGAAAAACCGATACACCCAAAACGAGCCAGAGGCATAATTGGGTCATTTTTCTTCGAAAATGAGCAAGGAGTAGCCGTTACAGTCAATGTAGAATGTCCCTCAAGTTAGCAGACCAAGGTCAGCAGAACATACTTTTTTTGATGGCATTAATTAGTGCTTAATTAATGCTTTTAAGTGGTCCAAAAAAAAAATTTTGTGCTCCAAAAGTTTTGGAAAAAATTAATCGAATTAAATGCTCCATTTTCGTCAAATCTTGGAAAATAGTTCTGAAAATGGAGCATTTAATTCGTGCTAGGTGATCTATTAACTAATCAAAAAGATTTAAGTCGAAAACTCTAATGGTTTTTGAGAAAAATGGAATTAAAGTTAGCAGAACATGGAAAAATTATTTTTATATGGCAAATTTTTTTTTTTTTGAAATTTTGAAATTTTTTTTTTTATTCGTAGAGCATTTAAATAGCACTTACATACTAGATACATAATTTTTTTTTCCGTTGGTTTTTATGGTTTTTCGAAAATTGTTCTGCTAACATAGGCCCCTATTATGACTCGCGAGTCGAACGTTCGTCTTAAGTCGAACGATTTAGCGAATTACTGTAGTCGAGGTATTGCTAAAAGCTCGCTTCAACATTCGCCTTTCAAAGTCACATAGAATTGCAGTTCGACTGATTTTGACAGATAAAGGCGAACATTCGCTAAAGATAATAGAATGACTTTTCAATTCGCCAAATTTTTTGACATTTGAGGCGAATGTTACTAGGCGAGTCGCAAACGGTAATGCCAAAAAGTCACATTCGACACATTTTTCGCGCGACTCGCGAGTCATAATAGGGGCCTTAAACTCAAGTTAGCAGAACATTAATTTTTTCCAAAACTATTGGAGCACAAATTTTTTTGTTTGGACCACTTAAAAGCATTAATTAAGCACTAATTAATGCCATCAAAAAAAGTATGTTCTGCTGACCTTGGTCTGCTAACTTGAGGGACATCAATGTAGATTGTTATCGGGCCATGTTGAACAAATTTTTGTTTACAAAAATTAAAGAGGAGGATATTGGCAACATTTGGTTTCAACAGGACGGCCGGCGGCGCTACGTGCCACACAGCCGAGGCTACACTCGATGTTTTGCGCCCTGTTTTTGAAGATCGCATATTATCAGCCGCAGAGCCGATGTCGTTTGGCCATCTCGGAGCTGCGATTTGACACCGTTGGACTATTATTTGTGGGGTGCCGGTGCCGTAAAAGAGAAGTGTTACGCTGACAAGCCAGAGACAATTGACGGTTTAAAGGACAATATTCATGAAGTAATTGGTGAAATACAGCTGCACACAATCGATAAAAAAAAAGAACCTGATAATGCCCTAACCAAAAACATATTTTAAATCTCTTGTTCCCGGTATAGCTTGAAAAATGTACACACAACACTGATTGTCGAATGATTAAATGTATTGGCAGTTTAAAAATATTTCCAAAATATTGTTTTTTGGCAATATTTTTTTTTACATTTTTCCTTGCTTTTTTTTTTGGCAAAATCGAGAGATAAAGCCATCTTTATTCAATTAAAAAGAAATAAAAAACATTTGTTTTTTCAGGACGAACATTGTTTTTTGAACAAATAACTGTTAGCCCAATTTTTATTTTTGGCAATTTGTTTTTAAATTTCCTTAAGCCCTTCAAAAATAGCTCTGAAAATGGAGCTTTCAATTCGAGCTAACGAATCTATTAATTAATCAAAAAGATTTGAGTCAAAATTTTTTTAGTTTTTGAGAAAAATCGAATTGAAGATATCAGAACAGAAATGTTTGAAAAATGGGAATGCATATATAATATTTTTTTGAACACATTCATTTTTTTTGGAGCAGTTAAAAGCATTAAATATTAAGTACTGTGCTAAATCGAAGGACATTAAGCAATATTTTTTCTCATTTTTCTGAGCGATTTTTCTCCTGAAGCAAGGATCCTAGCGAACTGTAAAGATAGGGACGTTATATATAGGCTACCACCTTTCTGTCAAGGTATCGCAAACCACCTTCCCAACGTGATAAGATAACTGATTTATGAATTTGTGGCCAAACGGATTGCCGAAAAAATTTAAAGATTTACCAAAACTATTGGAGAGCAAATTTTTTTTGGAGCAGTTAAAAGCATCAATTAAGTACTGATTAATGCCATTAAAAAAGTTTTTACTGCTGAACTTTGTCTGCTATCCTTAGGGACATCGAAAACAGTTAAATACGTCAGTTGATGGCAAGAGATAAATAAAACTTTTTTCCTAGTAAGTGGATATAGATAAAATAAAATTAGGTAATAAACAAATAAAAAAATCGAACACGGTAAAACTCGAACCATAAGATCTTCAAGAGCAGCAGATGTTTTAATGGTTAAAGCATGTTGCCAAAATAAAACACTAAAAGTCATTGGTAGGCAGTGTATCAAAAGAATAAATATTGTTGCCTTTCCTTTAATCATGAAAACAAAGGCATAATGTCAGGTTATCAAAGTCCAATATATAAATATTTTTAATTTTATGTCTCCATCCAACATTTAATAATATAAATCGATTTTTCATGAAATAGACTACCAAAAGCCACATTATTATTTTTTGTAGATACATTTTGTATGGAAATGTATATTTATACGTATAAATTTATTTCGTGAAATTCACCTGCTGCAATCCGTCGAATTCATTGCATTATAAATGTTTATCCATCCAAATGGAGTTAATTCAAATTTTATGCATATTGCAGCAATTTTTGTATTATGCTTTCGAAGGAGCAGGCTACTGGCTACAAGGGAATGAAAAGGCAACTGTGCAGATAGTTGCATGCATGGGAAAGTTTTGATATTATTTTTGTTGAATTGGCAATAACTGACCAAACAACGATGGCGACTACGGCGACGATGACAGTGGACAGACAGACATAAATATATCGAGTAATGTGGGTCAATAAACTTGAGAGACATAAACAGCGGTGCGGCGGCGTCATCGAGTGTTTTTTTTTTATTATTTTTATTTCAACATTAAAACGAACGTGAGAATAGGTATTTCGCAGTTATGGTAAGTAAGATTTTTTTTATGTCGAATACTTTTATTTGTTTGCCAAAGATTTGCAATAGAACTTCTTTCAAATACCTCCTCGATGAATAAAATTGCAAAATAACTGAATGCTAAATAAAAAAAAAAACAACAAAATTCATGATGAAAAAAAAGCGGATGGACATTTTGACAAAAAAAAATGCAAAACAACAAAATTCCAAATTAAAAATTTGTTAAATTTCGAAAAACTTACGAAAACATCATTATCATTCTTTGTCATGTCGTTTGAAAACAAAATATGATTTTGTAAAATGTTGAACGCGAAATAAACAAATTTCTAGATGAAAAACACCACCGCAAAATGTTAATTTGCAAAATTGTAATATTACTTTTCGGAATTAGAATATCATTTGGAAAATTGCAACATGAGGTTTTGAAATTGAAATAAATGTTTTAGATATTGTAATATTTTATGGAATTTTCATTTTCCAGTATTTCTTATTTGTTAATTAACTCATTGCGAAATAAGAGAATTTGAGAAATTTCAGTATTGTTTATGTATGTTTGCTAAGCTTGCGAATCGCAAATAGGTACAATCAGTTTGAGAAATTAAATCAAAAATTCTTATTGTAAGTGAACAAATTTTGCGATACGCTTTTGCAAAATTGCAATATCACTTTGTGATACTTTAAAATCAATTTGGAAAATTTATTTTAAATTGGTTGCGTTTTGCAATTTATTTTTGCATTTCGCATTGTATCTTTGGGGAATTTCTTGTTTCGAATTTTAACCTTTTCGCATTTAACGGCTTATAAATTTTAATTTAGCAAGTTTTTTCTTGCTATGTTATTCTTTTGCAATATCATCAATTTTTATTTCGCATTTTATTATTTTGCATGGCTTAGGAATGCCTAATGCATTTTGTTATCCCACCGTTTCATTACTTTGGAATTTTATATTTTGCTAAGTATTTTTTCATTTTCGCATTTGATTATTTTGCATAATACATTTATTATTTGGCCTTAAAATTGGTCTGTATTTCGATATTTTAGTTATTATTAAGAAATAAAACAACGAAATAACAAAGTGAAACTTAACAGTGAACAAAACAATAAATTGGAAAGTAGTAAGTAATATGCATTTGCAAGGCAAGTGAACTTTTGTCAATAATCGCTTTGTGAAAAAATTGCGAATCGATTTAAATAATTTTCATATTGATTTTGAAATTGCGAAGTAAGATTTGCAAAAATAATTTTGTCCAAATGACTGGTTCTAAATAGAAATATTAATTTGCGAAGTTATAATATCGGTTTGCAAAGTTGTAACTTCAGATTTAAAAATTTAACAGTTATTTCTCAAAGTTCTTTTTCGCCACCAAATTTAACGTCTTGTAGCCACACAAACATACTTCCTCAATAATAAACATCAGCATTTATTTTTGTCTGCAAAGTTTTAAGATAAGAGTCAAGAAAATGTATATAAACCATTTTCTTAATAATGCACTATGCCACATAAAGTGCTTAGCCCCATTATTATTATTTTATTTTTTCTTTAATGTTTTCATTATGCACCAAAAAAAAAAAAGAAAAAAATTCTCTTACAACAATACAATATGTCTTGTTAATGGCCCTTAAGCTTGTCGACAAGACTTCATTTTTTCTTCAACAATTTTGTGTTGTGCCAAAAATGTCTTGTTCACCCGTTTAATGTTTAAAGTGCTCTTGTTTACAAAAGAATTTTTCATTTCCGCAAATGAATTCGAAAATGGAAAGTGTGGAAAAGCCCACACCTTTTATGATGCATGCGATTTTCAATTTACTTTTGCGTTGTGCGTCGCGTCGTCAGTGGTGTCGTCAATGTGGGGATAGCAATCAACATTTTCTGAGATTTTAATCGATATTTAATGAAAGTCATTTAAAAAGCGATTTTCCATTTAAATATTCTGGATTGTGTGCAGTAAAAAAGTATTTTCAATGACGTAAGTTTGTAGCAGGCAAGTCGGGCACTCTTGACACGTTCTCTGATGTGCTTGATTTTCTGCATTTGCATATTTAATTCGTCGAAGCAAACAGACGTGTTTTCTCGAATGGATTTAAAAATATTTTTGTTATAGATTATTCATCATCTGTAATCAGAAAAGTCCAGACGTAAAAAAAAAAAATATAACAACGCGGCCTGGAGACAGATTACGGCCTTGAAATAAATGGGCTCTAAATTACCTGATGCAGTAGAAACTTTTTCCAGAAGTTTCAAAGATTTTGAAAATTAAAAGGTCTGCAGATTCAGCAGATTTTTCAATGGAAACAAATTTCAAATCCATTGCAATTCTTTTTGAAACATGGTGAAGGGCCAAGAAATGACTTAAGACGTCCCTGATGAAAAAAAAGAGACACCGTAAGAAAAAGCATCAACTCAAATACATTAAGTATAAATTTCCATCAGAACCTTTCCAGATTCCATTTATTCTGTTCTACCATTGCTAATGATGTCGATGATGATGATGATGATGACGCAAATGAGTTTACCAAGTTCGGGACTTTTATATGAATAAAATCGTGCCGCGGTCTTCATTTGTTTATGCAAATGCTTCTTCATACAACTCCCTCTGGTTGTTGTTGTTTTTGTATATTTTTTTTTCTTCAGTGAGTTTTTCCTGTTTTTAAATAGATATTATTTTCCGCCAGTCCGTTATGGGTTCTATTCTTGTTTACCTTGCATTTTATCGAGGTGGAGTTAATTTATTAAATAAGTAGACTAGACATGGTCGTGCTTTTAGTAGAAAAAAAAAACAGGAAGGAGGCTGGCATATCTGCCTGCACATAGTGGCACACTCGTGTTGATTCTGTGGAAAAGTGGTACTTTGGGTACTTGCTGTTGTGCATTGGGTATACCACCATCGGATACGCCACCCTTTGTAATTCTTGTATCATATGGTGATCATGGCTTAGAGCTTAAACTTTATGGTTTGTTGAAGAATGAATAGTTTAGAATTTTCTAAGTAGGTACTCATGCCACGGGTATTACTTTACCAATAAATGCATTTATTTTTTATTTTTCTTTAACAATGAACCGAAAGTTAAGAAATAAAAAAAAAACAATATTAGGAGGAAAGAATGCGGAATAATCTTAAAAATTTGTGTACATACATATGTATATGTACTTTAAACCTGGACCACGATTTTCTTCTTTTTTTTCGTTTGGTTTAGCTTATGAAGGAATTAGATTCTTGTGTGTCTAAAACAACTAACGAAACTATATTGGATTTTTGAATATCAAGTAGACAAACGAAGAAATCATAAACATAATCCGTCGTTTCTCGACCGAAAAAAATAGTTTATTTTAGAAACCAGAAATTTCTTAATGGCCTCTTTTTGAAGATATACATACATACATATATAGAAATTATAGACCTAACCAAACTTCTAAAAAATTTTGCAGTATTATTATTAAATTTACAATTGACTGAAGAAGATCAGAAATCACGATCGTTGTGCTTTAAGAAAGGGGAAAAAATACAGAGTAAATGTCACGAAAGTAAGCAAAATAGGCCCAATAGTCATCACAACCAACTTCACAGATGAAAATGTCAGCCATTAAAATTGAAAAAAAGCAAGAAGTAATATCTTATTTTCATTTCTCTTTGTTAATTTTTTTTTAAAGAAAATTGACTTTAAAAAATTATTTTTTTAATTAAAAATTTTGTCTTGCAAAATTTAGATCAAAACTATCTTACCTAGTTTCGAAAAAAAAATTGAGTCAAAAAATTATTTTATTTAATTTTTTTTCAAAAATCTGGACGCTGAGTAAATTTGAAGTTTCTCAAAACTGTATAAAAAAAATTCATAATTTTTTTAGGTTGAATATTTGAACTTTCTAAATATAAACACACAACATTCTGAGAAAAAAAAAAGGATTTCAATCTCATTTGAAAACTCAACGAACTGAAATATCTTTCAGTCTTTATTTCATATCTTTATTTCGAAAATTACAATATCGATGACATTTTTCAATATTTCAAAAATGCTACCTGCTTAAAAATTCCGTATTTTGAAAGTTCAAAAAAAAAAAACAATTTTTTTTGAAGTTTTTTGGGAATAATCAAAAATTTACTATGGTCCAAAAAAATTGTATGCCCATATATTTTTTGAAAAACATTGCCTAATTATTTGAAGATACATATCTTGAAAAATAAATTAAAATTTTGTTGGATTCCTTTACCAGTTGCGAGTTAAAATTAAACCTTAAATATTTTTCACTAGTCGAAGTTTATAGAAATGCAAAAAAACAACTACTCTGTGGGGCTATTCCGGTACTATGATAAATGCGATAAAATGTTTTTGTTTTTAAAGATAAGTCTAAATTTTGCTCTGCTGGTTCTGTGTAAACGTAGAAACTTCAATCAAAAACTTATGAAATGAAATGTTATTGATCATAGCTTATTTATTTGTGTAATAAAAACCAACATTTCTAATTTGAGAAAAATGAAATAAAGTAGTTTGAAAAATCAGATCATGAAAAACGGACATGTATATTTTTTGGTTTCAAAAAAGAAAGTCAGAAATGCAAGGCTTTTTTGGATTTTGAAATTTTACTATGATCCCATATGATGTCATCTGCTAAGGTGCCAATGTCATATTAATATAATAAGAGTTGCTGAAATAAAACATAATAAAACAAAAAAAAAAACTTAAAAACGTGAATTGAAACAATAACTCAAAAACTGACGAGGTCATTAGAGCAATTCCGCTACAAATTATGACTTTAAATGAGTTCCATAAATCTCTATTATTACATTTTAACGTCTCGTAACACTTAAAATAAATTAAACAAAATAAGAAAATAATAACAACGACTTCTTTGTTGGATGGGCTTGGTCACACCCTATGGAATGATGATGGAATGATGTAGCTGTCCTTGAATAAAAGCCAAATGTTTTTTTTTTTTCTTTGCAAAGGAACAAACAATAAACAAAACAAAAAATGTTGCTTTTCAAAACAATGACCATCACAAAAAAAAAACACAAACATAAGTAAAACTCCACACCCACCCAGTCACTCACGATTATTTTTTTTTTTTAAAGAACATCCACCATGCGTGAAAAAACGCATTTCCTTCTCTAATTTTCACGCCCTGGTTTTTTGTTTTTAATCAAATTTGCTAACTTTCGCTTTTTTTTATTGTTTTTTTTTTCGTGAAAAATAACCAAGAAAAATTGATACCTTACCTAACTATGTACATACATTCTTCTCCCTGATGTCGTATCTTTTGTCCGTTACTTTATCTCGAGGGAAATAAGCGTATAAAACAAAACATTATCGACGCCATTATTAGTATATATTTATATTTCAAAGAAAATAAAACAAAAGCAGATTAACAGACATTAATTTTCAACAGAACATACAAACAAACATTTTAATAATTATTATGATTTGTTTAGACCATAGCAGTGGCGGCTCAGCGCGGCGCAGTGATAAAGCTATCTACTGTTAAAACAACAACAAAACTATAAAAAGTAACATGAGAAGAAAAATATGAAAAAAATATATCATTTGTTTGAAGAGTCACTCACTCAAGTTACAAATTTGTACTTACTCTCTGTTTTAACTAATTTATCGCGATTCTCGAGTTTGAGAAGAGTGCGTATAAAAAGGCGGTTTGTCGACTTAAGAACCATGACGGACTTGATGATGAGATGAATCATGTGTAGGGTGCGTATAGTGTGTATCGATAGGGAGACTTGTTGTGTTTGATTCGTCTTCTTCTCTTATCAGTAAAATATCAGAATAAGTGCGCATATACACTCGGGGTCATTTGATTGAAGTCATTTCTGCTGAATTTTATTTTCTTGCCAATTTCAAAGAAATAATTTCCTTTGTATCAAGTAAAATTAATTAATTTAATATTATTATTTATTATAAAAGTTGCTGAAACGTCAAAATATGCGGTTACTAAACATTTCCTTCAATAGCCGTCTTGTTGAAATCACAGCTCCTGCAAATCATGTTTGTTCAATTGAGGACGAAAAAGTAATCATGGCTCTATAGGCACCATTGAATGGAACGTTCTGGCCAACACCGTTATTCCGCTAGCCCATATAAAACACAAAACAGTCAGTTTTTCTGGATGCAACGGTTCTAAACATACACTTGAAGATAATCATTACTCCAAATGCGGCAGCTTTGTTTATTGACGTAGCTATTCAACCTAAAGTGAGCTTCATCGCTAAACAAAATTCTTTTCTCAAAAACCGCCATCTTGTTTTGGGTCCAATCACCAATATAAATATCAAACCAAGTGAAAGTGTTGCCAACTTCTGTATTTCTCACAAAAAAAATGTCAACTAATTCCTTGTTTTTAAACCCAGGCATCCAATATTTCGGACCTCAATCAAATGACACGTAGTGTACATGTACAAACATGAAGGAGTAGGTATCTATGGTAGATAGATTGCCTTGCTACGCATCATTTACCCATGAAACATCTGCTGTTCATATTGGTGTCAATCTTTTCTTCTATCTTCTTGTATTTTTTTTTCTTCTTCTTTAAGTTTGTTTGATTTTCTTTTCATTTCTATTATAACTTGATGCATAAGATTACGAGTAGTTTATCGGATGAACTTTTGATATCGTATTTCATTCAATTAACAGCAAATGAGTATGTTTTATCATTTAGATATAGGATATCTATAATTGTAAAAATAGCAAATAATGAATATAAGTAACGGGTTATAAGATCTTTACAAGGAAGAACTTTTTATTCAATGTTGTCTTTTATACATAAGAAAATTAAATGTAGAATAATAATGCACCATGCGGATTCGTAAAAAAATAGAACTCGAAATATTAATCAGCCCTGACATTACGATGACGGAGAACACGAAAAAGTGCTTCCCACAATTCTGTCTGTACCTCGACCTAAAGCTTTTCTTCTTCATCAGCATCATCATCGGCTCGACAACCGGGGTCCGGTCCTGGCCTCATTCAACAAATCTCTCCACTTATCCCGGTCTTGAGCCGACGCCATCCAGTTGCGCACCCCAAGGGCCCGAAGCCTTGGTCTACGCCATTTCTCCAGCGCAAGCATGGTACCCAGACTACCGAGCTTAATTTTTGTCACTATGTCTACTTCAAAGTAGATTGCGTACAATTCATGATTGTACCGTCTCCGGAATCGTCCTTCCTCACATATGGGGCCAACAATTATCCTTAAGACTTTTCTCTCGAACGCGGCTAAGAGGTCGGAGTGTCTTTTGCTAAGCACCCAAGTCTCGGATCCATACGTGAGTACTGGCAGGACCATGGTCCTGTACAGCAGCAGTTTTGAAGTTATGGTGAGATTTCTGGATTTGAAGAGCTTTGACAGACTATAGTAACTTTTAACATAAGTTTTTCAAGAGATTTTCTAGGGGTGTACTTGAATTTTTTAGCTCCAAAAATAACGGTATCTGTCATATAATCCTTAAAACAAAATAGTTCTATCGTAGCTCCAAGACGAATTTTTTTCAGTGAAGTTTTGTGAGCACTTAAAATTATTTGTTCAAAAAATATTTTTCAAGAAGACAATTGTTAACGGTAGCTTCCCTATAGAATCGAAATTTTTTTATGAAATAAATCCTATAAAATTTTAATAATTCGTGTATGAAAATTTTTTAAATTAATAAATTTGAAATTTTTTTTTTCAAATTTCAGTATTTTAAAAACGCGTAATTTTTTTTTTGATTTTTTTTAATAGTGTATGTTACTACTAAATTTTTTTTTTTTGAAAAATAGCTCGATTGATTTTTGATAAATTTTTTCAAAAATTCGAATTTTTAGCTCAAACTTCTAATTTGTCTTAATAGAGCAAATCAAAAAAATGAATTTTATTTTTTTTCTCACATTTTTCTTTAATGAAGTTCTTCATTTTCTAATTTTTTTTTTAAAGTACATACTTCGGCTTAGCAGCAAGTTCGTGCGATTTGTTCTAGGATTTATTTTTTAAGTGCCAGAATTGAAATTCGGCAATTTGAATCCCAAAACTATTATATATTAGATCATCATTTGAATATCCAAAAATTGTATCGATATTCTTACATTTCCAATTGAAAATCATAAAAAGAATCGATATTTTCAACGAAAACCCCTGTTGACAAAAACTTTACATAAAGTTGCACTATCTATAGGGGACTTTAAAAATACTGTCTGTCTTTTTTTTCAACTTAAATCTTTTTCATGTCTCTAGCAGCACTACCTTTAACCTTCTTTTCATGTCAAATTACAAACTTTTTCATATTTTTTTTTCTTTCTTTTTTCAGGCCTCAATGGATTTACCACCAGATAAAGCGAAACTTTTGAAAAATTACGACGATGTTAAGAAATGGGATATCATATGTGATCAGGTAAGCTTAGTACTATTCTTTAAACAGCAAAAAAAAAAATCTTATTTGTAAAATTTTTATTGATTTGTTAGCTTACATCTATATAGTTGAAATATATGTAGGTATGTATCGTCTATCCCTTTCAAACAATAACAATAAATCCTAGTTGCGTTGTTAGACGACTTTAAAATGAATTCAAGTCCAAACGAACGATGACGACGATTATGTAAAAGGAAACCGCCATGCTCTCTGCTGTCTCTATGTTTTTTTTTTTTTTGCTTTCTTATGTCAAAATTGCAGACTTTTGTCTACAAAACAAAAAAAAAACCACTGCATAAGTACTTTTCTTGTTGTTGTTATAGCCATGCTCTGGATTCAGTTATTCCTTTGTTTATTTTCGAATGAAGACTGCATAAAAGAAAAACCACAAGAATATATGGCGACTTTAAAGTTGTTTGCGGCGACAAAATTTATGGCACTATGAACACCATGAACTGAACTTATAATATAGTTATGGGTGCGGGTGGCTAATGCAGTTCTTTTCTATTAACTTGCAGCATATAGAGGGTTTTCGAATGAACTTCTTAATATCACTTTGTTCTGAAGAGATAAAAAAAATCAGAAAGTGCATTTTTGTCGAAGAAGATTTTACAGCTCTTATAAGGATTGGAGAAGAGCAGTTTGAAAAATTCTTAGAACTTCAGACAAAATATTTTTAGATATCGATTCTAGAACTTGAAAAATTATATTTTTAGTTGGTTATTTTAGTACAAATTTGTCGCATTGTCGCAGCATATTTATCAAAAATGTTGACAATTCTAAAAAAAATATCATTAACTTTCTGTTTTTCTTGCTCACATTCTGTTCACGCTTTAAATGAACTCAACTATTTGTGAAGTATTCATTTCATTTTTATTTATTTCAATTTGCGAAAAACAACAACAACAAAAAAAATTACTTTGTTATCTCAACAACGACGACGACGACGACATCGTCGACGATGACTAAAAACCCAAGATGCACCGCACAAATTCCCAAGTGTTTCGCTCGCAGCAATTAGCCATAAAGTATCTAACATATCTAAGAGGCGTGTTTTCCAAACGTCAGCAAACGAAATGAGTAGAAGTACTCAAATGCACACATACCTATATTCGAGCTTCCTTCTGTCCTGAAATTCTATTCCATATGCCATCTTGTCTACAAATAGAGGTGGTGTAGGTACTATACTCCCCGGGAGGAACTAGTTTTATTATTTATTTTTTTTTGTGTGGCTTTTTGAAAAAAAAAGTCAAATGGTAGACTTGAAAAAAAAAAAAATACAAGCGACAAGACAAATCGAAAGAAGACACATGCCGCCAACCTCTCCTCTTCCTGTTTTAGGATTCAACTTCAACCGTGAGCTGGCCTGGGTCTGGGGCCTGGGCCTGGGCCTGACTGACGTGATGCTTTGACTGGGGATATTATATAGGAGGTGGCGCAAATAACAACAAGTGAAGGATTAATGAACCCCACAAGTTATTACAACGATAATGGTGATGGTTCCAACTTGCCTCTTCCCTATATCTATATCTATCTCGTATTTAAGAGTGAAGATGAAAACTCAATTTCCTGTCAAGAGGTCTGGGTTTTCATTAATTTTAGTGTAATTGATTGTTGGGAGTTAAGAGTGATTGTGATACTGCTGCTGCAGGCGAGTTAAATGGATTTACAGGGTGTTTAAAAAAAATAAACTACTCGGATCTATTTTAGTTCGTTTTTCCCATTAAAATTAAATATGAAGGTCTTATAAAAATTTACATATAAATTTTTAAATAATTCAAATATACTGACCTGGCCTTTAGTCCAGAGAATTTATAAAAAGTATATGGCTATGACTCAGCAGTTTTCACTAACCCCATTTTTTCTCTTGTTTAAAGGGGAAAATAAAGCTGATTTTTCACACTTGTGAAATTCACCTTTTAACTATAATTTAGGATTTCAGTTTTTACTTAGATTCTCAGTTCCTGATAGTTCTACAAACAATGACTAATAATAATCCCTTTTTCTTGTGACAATAATTCATCAATATTTTGAATTGAAAAAGTAACAAGTAAGAAAGTTGAACAATTTAATTTTTCAAGTATTTTTGAAAATTTCGCACATTGTAATAACATTTTTTTTTAGTTCTAAGAAAAGTGCATTTTATTTTCTTTATGTAAACTTTTTCAATAGTAGCAATATCAAAAAAAAAAAAAAATTGAAAATTGAATCATTCTCTGTCAAAATTTTTGTTGAAATACTTAATAAATATTGAAATCCGAAATGGCGGCCAAACAGTGAATTTCCCAAGTACGAAAAACCAGCGTCTACTTTTGAAGAAAATTTAACTTTTTCGAACTCAGAAACTGGATTAAAATTGGAAAAAGAAAATAGAATTGGTATAAAAGTTTCGAATAACAAAGTTTTTCGAAACTTTAATCTTCGAAAAAAAACTGTTGTGAAAAGATTCGAAAAAAAAAGTTTCTCTTTTGCCTCTGTTAATGAAGTTAGCAGTTTGAAAACCTCGAGCATCTCGAATATTTTATTTTTATTTTTTAAGTACAAAATTGAAAAGTGGATTAATTTTGACATTTTTTTAAATCTTTTATCCCAGTAATTTCAACAAACTGAAAATTTCCTTCAAATCTGTTCGCTAGTTTCGAGATTATAGAATATTCCTACATTTTTGTATTTCCACATTGTTGCCTGAACAAATGTATCCACTCCTGAGAATGCCACTTTTGCACACACAGCCTCAACTATAACCTATATATTTTTGCAACACCCTGTCCTTGTGTCATTCTTCTTGTCAAACATACTTTAAACATTCCTTGAATGCCCTCAAGCGTCTACACATGCGCGGACGTGTGCCATCGGAGGTTTTATGTTCCAATGCATCGCACAGACATCACACAATTCCTTTGTCTTTTTCCTAATTCCAATATGATTTATGTTATGAAAATTGCTCAACATTGTGTAAAGAAATTCTTCCTTGAACAACAAAAAAAAAAAAAAACAAAAACGTCGTGTGTTACAATGTTTTTCTTATGTTATGTTGCTTTTTCAATGTTTTTTTTTTTGTCTCACCTCAGTGGACAGCGGTAACATGATCTTTGATGTTATGTTTAAAGCAAATTATCATCATCATCATCAATACGGTATCATTTTCGATGTTGATCAATGATCATCGTCATCTTCAGCTCCAGCTTCAGCCTCCTCATCGGTCATTCTCAGATATTAGCTGGTTATGGATTGGTCGTGTGGCAGTAATTTTTTTTTTTTTTCTGTGTCCGTTGTCGTTGATAGAAAATTAGTTTGGACAAGTAACCGAACAAAAGTGCATTGAAAGAAAAAGTATTATTTTTTTTGTATGAAAAATAATTTTCTGCGTGAGAAGTGTGAATGAAATGAGGTTAATCGATAGATAGTAGGTATGGGCACACTGGGTAATTGTACTTTATGGTGGAAAATATAGGTTATGTAACTTTTTATTTTGTAATCGAAAGGAAAATAAATTGATAGGCACGACTTTTGTGATTGAATATCTTTTGCAATGAGCATAATGACTAATGACTCATGATGAATTGATAATACATAATTACAAGATATTGAAACAAAAAAATTATGCAATAATTATTAACTTCCTATCAAGTATCTATCAAATTAAATGTTACATAAAAGTGAAAAACAATTAAAATCAATGAGTGTTGTTGTTTATGATTATTCAATAAAAAAAAGAAAAGTACGTATACGCCCAGTGTTTCCACTTTTTTCGATTTCAAATGAAATTACCAAGACCACTGAGGTTATAACTCCCTGTTTGGTTTAGCGTCTACTGCTACGCCTTTTAATTTAATACCAAATATGGAAAAGATATTATGTAAATTGTACTTATTTTTATCTCTATAAAAATCACTTCCAATCTGAATTTGTTTACTGTCTCGTTTCTTGCAAACATATACACAAATTGCATTTAAATAAATACAATTTCTGTCCAAAGTTGTAGTAGGTATGCAAATTCAAACAATGCAAACGAGTGTTTGTCACTGCTTTTTGTATATTGTTAAACAAAATAAACAGTAACACATTATAAGACGCAATTTTTTTTTCTGTACTTTAATCTAAGTTTACTTATAGTATGACACTTTCAAGGTCTGATGGGCTCTTTATCTTTAATTTATTCTTGACGTTGTTGCAAGTTGACTGATTGTGGATAAAATAAATAAATGTTATTCAAATCATCAAACATCTTAACTGACTAATAATAACCATATAAAGTAAGTTCCAGTTACAAAGTACAGTAAACGCGGCATAGTGGGGCAAAATGAATTTTTTTTCTTGCAAAAATTATAATTTTTGAACACATTAATGTATCGATACATTTTTTTTTTCTTCTTAACGGAAATTTCGAAGGTTATACAAATATTTACTTTTTAACAAAATCGGTGTACAGGGTGTTTTGAAGTTATTGCCTCAAGTCAGATTTTTTTTTAGTAAAACGAATTTACAGAAAATTTAATTAAAGTGAATCAGTCCAAAAATGTGGACATTTTGTTAGAAAAAATGGTTGTTCTCGATTAAAGTGTTCACAGCAATTTTTTCTTCGAAAATTTTTGATCAAAATCGGTGAACCGTTATTTCAGAAATCTGAATAAAAAATTATTCTATGGGAGGTAACATCACCTCCTATATTTTGGAAAGAAATTGTTGCATTTATTAAAAAAAAAATACATTATGTATGTGGAACTGTTATCGAAAAAAAAAATAAGATTTCCAAAAAAATTCTAAAAAAAATCTTTTCCGGTTCCGTTATTTTAGGGCTTTAAAAAGAAAATTTCGTGTTGACACATAGACCGAAAAACAATAGACACCAAGTTTCAAGAAAATCCACACATTTGTTTATTGTTTTTTCGACTTTCTATCGCCTTTTTTCGAATTCCATCATTAAGACATGGAAAAAGTCTTAATCCAAAATTTGATCTTACACAATTTTTAATGTACAACGTATTTAAAATTTCATATTAGTTTCAGTGTTAAACTCAACGACAAAATATACCATGACCAAAATAAACTAAAATCTCTCGAATTTAATAACCACAAACAAAAAAATAAAGTTCAAAGAAGTAAATACAAAAAAAAAACTTTTGAGGTGAATTACCTTTTGAAAATTTGCAATAATAATAAAATGAAGATTTATAACCAAACTTACATAACACCAACGCAATGCTAAATAAATATGAATGACCATCATTTCGTTTCCATAAAATAAAACCAAAAAAGGTGTTAAAGCTCATAAAATGTGATAATATCGTTAAAGAAATATCTTCTTTATACTTTATGTCATAAAAAACAGCACGTGGATAAAATATATTTTTGTTTTATAATGACAGATAAAATAAAAAAAAAAAGAAAACAAATAGAGACTTTTATGTAATATTGTCGTGAAAGATATTGGTATAATAAAAAATTTAAAGTCCAAGAGGTTTTGTGTTGTAAATAAAAATGACATTTCAAATACGGAATAAAATGTAGCTCTGAATTTTTAAAGAACTGTTGAACTCGAAAATTGGGACAAATTTTAGAATTCAATTTAAGAGACTTTTTATATGAAATTAAAAATGCTATCAAAATAAATGATAATGTTAAATGAAATTAAAAAAAAAATATTTAATTAATTGGATTTTTTTGTGTTGCTAAATTAGTCAAAACTTCTTTTTAGAAGTAAGGATATGACATGCCAGTATGACAGAAAAAAAATGTTAAAAATTGATACTTACTTGCGACTTTAGTTACTTTAGGGTATGATTCGGTGAATTCGGTAATTTATAAAACGCGAAAAAAGTTGATCCCAAAATTCTATTAACCTTCTGCCTGTTCGCCTGTCTGTATATTAGCCCACAAACTAAAGCACTATTAAATTTCGGGATATATTTTGTATGATTTAAAAAAAATGATTTTATAACCCTGTTAATAATGGTCCCAAAAGCGGCTCTAACGACCATGATGGAATTTTCTTCTGTGATAATTAAGTGTAAGTGTCTGAAATTATTTGGTCAAGTAATATTTTTGAAAAAAAAAAACCTGCCGTGAAACCGTAGTTTTGATCTTACAATGGAACTTTTTTGAAAGAGATCTCTTATAATCTTAATAATATTGCATATCAAAAACTGTTTTTTGGATTGAAAAAAAAATCTATCTTAAAAAATTTTATTTTACATTATTTAAGTCTAAGAATTGCCCTAACTCTGTTTCGCTACCTCTTTTTTGCATACGTAAACTTTGATCACTTATTTTTTGTTTATATAACCAGCATTAAAATTTAAAACTGTGCTGCAATTAAATTAAAAAATTAAATTTATATAAATAAATTTGATTGTATTTTTCTAAATTTCAAAATATATTTTTAATTAAAGCTTGACTTGTCAAAGAAGCAATTAAATGCTATTGTAATAACAAAACCCAAAGTATCTATTCGTACCTGCAGAAATAAATAAGAAAAAAATATATTAACTACATTCAGAGTACTTATGAGTCAATACAAGTAGCTAAACAAGCACTTATTGCCATTATCCACTGCTTCACTTTAATGATACCTACAAACAATAATAAATTCCGACATAAAACTTCTTTCTCCTATTTTTCAATTAAAATCAAATCAAATTAAACTGGAAGCACTTGAATGTCTCTATAAATCTATTAAGCCACTATAATAGCACCACTTGAGAAAGACATTATGGTTAAAATGTACTCGTATGTGTATATTTTTGGTTTTTCACTTAGTGATTCATAAATATCTCGTAAAATAATAAAAAGCAATCTCAAAACGACCAACTGGCCTTCTTCAATTGCATGCACTTTTGTTTTGAACTTTTGAACCTCTCGATATACCAGGAAAAAAAAAAAATTTTAAAATAAAAAAAACAAAACAAATTGCCAACAATAAGTTACACGCAATTACATCACAGTGTTAAATATAAAATTGCGATTACACTTCCAGTGAAGTGCTTCACTGGGGGCTTGCCTACTTCTCGGACTCTTGTGCATTATGTGTGATCTGATAAGAAAAATAAAATGTTAGCTTCTGAGCATATTGCATGCTTTTCAAATTATTAGTCAGAAGATAAAAAAAAACTTGGTGGTCTGGTTTAGTTTTGTAGGAAGCAAAAAAAAAAAAAAAAAGTTCAAATTGTAGATAAGTATACCGTTAATTGAAAAGAATGATTCATCGTAGCTCCACTAAGCACCAACAAATATTAAATGGAAAACCATCATTTTCCTAGAAAACCAAATTGAATCTGTGAAAAACGTTGTAAGTCCAATATTCTTTCGTCATAAATGAATTTCCACGATATGCTCTTATCAATTTTTTTGAATTATGATTCAGAAAACCAAAATCGAAAATTCTAGATAATAATATAATAGAATAACAGAAAAATGTACCACTTGTAATATTGAATCACCGTTCGTGAAAAGGAAACTAGTTCAGTTGCTTTTTGAGTTATAAAATTGCTTTTACTTTAAAATATAAAGTAAATTTTTGACTTGAAGTTTAAGGACAGCGACTGTTTTTAACTTTTAAAATTCATTTAAAAGTATTTTAAAATATGCAGTGAGTTGAATGAGATGACTAGCCTTACTCGCCGACTTATTTCACTTCAGTCGCAAAAGTAATTTAGCTGTTTCGTGAAATGGGTTATTCCGATTTTATGTTGGAACACTTGAAATAAATGAGTTAGACAAAGATAACAAATGAAAACAAAGAAACAGAAAAACATTAATACAGTTTAACAAGCTAAATCGATTTTCAATGAAAAGTGACTCATCTCACTCATTTGAATTAGCTAAATCTCGACATTGGTTAAACGAAAAGCTTTTAAATATTTATTGCTTTAGTAAATTTTAAAATTGCATTTATTGGTTGCATCAAACAATTTTAGTTCTAAAAGCCAATAACCGAACCAGATAAGTTTTAAATGCTAGTTTTTAAGAAAACACACCATCCCACAAAGTATGAACACATGCCCACTAAGTATCAACACATGTATCACTTTCTTATACTTTTTTGACATTGCATCAATACTCAGCATGTGTCGAAGGAATTTTGAGTGAAGTTTGACATCTCAATATTGCTATCTCACTTGACTTTGGTTGAACTTTTTCGTTCAACTTAAAAAACAGGTTCGCTAACAATGGAAGCATTGATGCACCTTAGAAAATTTATGAGGCCGAAAAATTTTATAAACATTTTAGCAAAAACTGGTTTTAGTGAATTTTAAAATTGACTTTTAAATTTCTTAAAAGACTTTATAAAGCCAAAAAGCACTGCATCCAGTCATTGCTATTTTTGTACGTTCCGCAAGTTCTTCTTCGCCTAATTCTTAGCAAACTAATTCTTCGTTTTTAAAACTGGAAATGTCTTTGAGTTGTGAACATTAATTTCTGACAAATCAGTTTCAAATTCTTAAAGTTTAATCTTTGTAAGTTCTTTTTCTTTCAAATAAACTTTACCCTTAAAGAAAACGTGTTATCAACCACTGATATCCGCATTTTCTCTGACAGCTAGGCTGCCATTAAATCTCTTTATTCTGTCTCCAGTAACTCACTGACAGCCCTCAACTGCCGATCATTTTTCGCGGAGATGGCGCAGCAGTTTAACATTCACCTATGTTGGGTGCCGGCCCACAGGAATATTAAAGGCAATTGTAAGGTTGATGAACTCGCTAGAAATGGAACCATCCTACCAATCGCACCATGTATGGCAAATATTGGTATACCTCTCGCTACATGTAAACTCATATGCTGGTGCAAGATGCCATTAGGTTAACAAACCTTAGGTGGAACACTATCACCACTTGTGTGGCTACAAAGCAGATCTGTTCAGTGTTAAATCCGAGTCGATCTAAATGCTTGTTGTCCCTGAGTAGATCGCATATTGGCTCCGTAATTGTTGTCATTACAGGACACTGTCTAATTGGAAAGCACGCAGCAAGGCTAGGTGCATTCTCCAATGACTTTTGCAGAAGCTGCATGGATGAGGAGGAGGAGGAAGAAACAACTAGCCATCTTCTCTGTATATGCCCTGCTCTATCCCAAAGACGTAGGGTTCATTTGGGAGAATACTTTTTTAAAAATCCCAGCGATCTTGGTAACAAATACGTTAACAATCTCTCACGCTTCATAAGAAGCTCCAAATGGTTCAACGAGTAGGGGGGAAAATCTCTAGATTCATGTGGTATCACAATAGGTCAATCCTGCCCTAAGTGTGTCGATTCACATTGACAGCCACGTCAACCTTACCTAACCTTACCCTTAAAATGCATTAAATTAAAGATGGTGGTCACGTCTTGAGAAAAAGTGAAAGGAAAACTATGTGGGGCTTTTGTTGTGATTACCTACCTACAAAAATTTGAGTCAATCAAGTCAATTCAAAACCTACAAACAAGTTGTGAATTCACGAAAAATAGTTGTGCAAAATATGCGTATAAAACCGTAGGATAAATATTTTTTTTTTGTAAAGACCAATTTAAGGTCGTGAAAAAAAATTTCACGTGAATTTAAAACTTTGTTCCTTTAACACATTTTTGCGTGTTTCGCTTAGTTAAAACGACCTTAGTCCATTATATTTCTTAAATTTTCAAATCTTCTTCTAATGAGTCTTTCATTTTTTATTTTCTTATGTATTTCACGTAGTTCTATATTTAACTCATGAATAATAATACAAATTAACTACAACTATATTTAGCGTTTTTATTTTCAAAGGAAAGACAAATTTTCAAGAAAACTTCGAGGGACTTTTTTTTTGTCGTATGATGTACGTAGAAACACTACTTATTATGCAAAGTGAATAAAGAAGGGCTCTTTAAGGCACGTGGTAAATATTTTGACTAATAGAATAATAGCTGGCGGTAATTTAAACTTACGTACCTACACTTTGTTGCATAATAAACAAAAACTCAGTGACAAAGAACTAATTTATGCTTTAACAACGTGTTAATAGTTCCCAATGCATAAGCAGTTGCAAAAATTAAAATAAAATTAAAGTTGCCATCTTCGTCGGCAAGTACATACCAACGTGTGAAATAAGTACACTCCATTCAACTTGTTTAAAGACAAAAAAGAAATTTTGGAAAAATGTTCATTTGAATGTTTTGAGATAAATCCATTTTAATAATATTTTTGCTTTCGCAAATTTTAAAAACAATTTTTTGTATTTTACAAATTTCCGTAATTTTTTGGGTGATATTTTTGAAAATTCAATTTTCCAAATTCACTCCATACGACTTGCATTAAAATTTGCATTTATGGTTATAAGTAATTTTTAGTTGGAAATGATAAAATTAGGCAATGTTCAACGGTCCCAAGATTCAATTTTTGAATTTGCGAATTTTTTTTTCTTGGAACGGTAGTTAAACTTTTGATCCAAAACATATTTTTGACTTTTAGTTTCATAAACATTTTGGAATTCGATCTTTTTTTTAAAATGCTTTCAAATTTTTTCACTCTAATTGATGTTTGAAGAAGAAAATTGTGTAAATTGACTAAAATAAAAAATTCTTAAATAACCTTGAAAACATTGTAAAAAATAACTGCCTTTAATCAAGCGCAACGCACTGTATTCCATTCACATAATTTTCTAAAAACATTCTCAAGCGTGCCTAAGATACTAGGAAAAAAAAACGTTAAAAATAAAACAATACCTTGGTGGCGGCGCTTCAGGGAAGCAAAGAGAGTGTTATAATGCCCTGAAAAACAAGTAGTGACTATATAACTAAAGACAATAGAATTGTTGAGACATTAATTATGCATAGTGATGGGGATGGGATGATGATGAGTTATCAAGTGCGAATGAAGTTCCTGTATACCTTAGCCAGTCTCCGTCTTATGTAGTTGCCTTCCTTGAATAGCGAGAGATGAATGGGAGTTTTATGCATCATGACTACATTCATGAGATAAAATGGATGACATGCTCTCGTGCTGATAGATGAACATTTGTTTACGTTTAATACTCATTGATTTCATTTGTGGCTGACTTATAGTTTTTGTAGAATTAAAATGGAGTGATTGAATAATGCTTGGGGGAAGTAAATCCACTGAGATTTTACTACCCATTTTACTGATGGAATTGTTAAACTTGACATACGAAGTTTTGAGTGAAGCAAAGGCATTTTAATTTGTTTTTTGTTATTCAAAAGATTGAATTCTTAAAATTTAATGTCCCTTATAAGGCTACAATAGCGGAATCACGCCGATATCAAATTATAAGGAAATCTCAATGTTTCGAAAACGAAATCTTGTAATTAAAATACAGATTTTAACAATATCACATTTACGAAAATTATGTATTTCGTTCGTAGACTGGATGAACTTTTGTTTACTTCGTTAAAAAAATATTGAACCTTTTCTAAATTACCACCAAGTTTTTGTTTATCGGAGAAAATACCACAAATTCCTATTTTCAACAACACAAGAAAACCAAAGCAATATTAACTTTACTCTATTGTGTTGACTATTTTATTACCCCAGGCTCTTCCAGGCATTCCTTTTCACATACAGAATCAACTTCCCCCCATCACTTACATCTATTTATGAAACCTAATATGCCTACTACTTACATACATTCGCAATTTCCTTGTTGTTCGCTTCCAGGCCCTTTAGGAAATAATTCTTATTGCATTTTTAATCATAAACATGCCAATCGATCAATAATTTTAAAATGAAAACTGCCTAACGGTACAGACAGCCATTTAAGCCGGTGTATTCGAATTTGTTCCTCGTAAACATATAACATCATCACTTCCTCATTACAAAACACATGACAAAGCCAAGTTGCTGTTACCTATAGCAAGACGAGACAACCATCAAAATGACTTCACTATACGATGAGTGGATTTCATCACCCTCAGGTTGACAGGATACGAGTTTTGTATATATGTAACATAACACCGCATCTGGACCACGCTGACGTTTCAAACAGTCATCAGGGCGATAAGAATCCAATTTTAACTGCCTTTAGCTTCTGCTTCATCGTAGATACATAGATTTACCTTGAACAAGGACCTATGTAAGTTTTGATGTACAAAATATAGATGTATACCTCTCCAATTGCCTAACCTGTCATAACAGAGTGCGTGGGTCTTATCGATAGTCCAAGCCTGTCTTTCTGTTTTTTTATAACGATTTGTTGTTGTTGTTTGTGAATTGAACTGTTTTGCAATGCGCACCTTTGCAAAAATGTATTCGGGCCATGGACTTTTATCATCAGGCTCAAACACTAGCGCTGTTATAGGTTACCAGTTTTCCGATTACAATCAGAGCTACAGAGAGTTCAAGGGGAATTTCACAAGCATTCAATAAAGGGAATTTATAATTGGTATAGACAAAAAAAAGTGGTTCAATGAGGCAACAACAATATTTATACTTTTTATCAAACTATTTTTATATTTATTTAAACAAATTATAGAATTTTTTAACCGAATGTTTAACTTCTATTTCTTTTCTATCCTGTGTTTTCATTAATTTAAAAGATTTCAGATTAATCTTTATGGAACCAAAAGTTTTGGAAATCAAACTATTGTAATATCGATTTTATTGTTTTGTTTGAATCAAACTGTCAATAGAGATGACATTTGATAGAAATAATCTGTCTATCAAACAATAAAATAATGACATTTCGATTTTTAAATGAATGCATTCAGTGCGAGTTGCACTGTCAGAGGTAATTTATTAAATAATGTTAAATTCTAATCTTCATTTGAGATTTACGACATTGCATTTGAAAAAGTGTTCAGCTTATTTTTATTAAATCTTTTGTAAAATTGAAATATTATGTCATACAAAAAAAAAAAAATTCTGCGGAGTCTTCTCGTAGAAATGTTTGTGAAATACACCTGCATGACTACAGCTGTTCAAAACAACAATTTACTACACATTCTCAGTTCACAGTTCTTGTTCACTCAAAAAAAAAAAAAAAATTGGCAAATGCCAAAAGTATCTATCTTCACCGCGCGGCACCGCCTCGCCACAGGATGCAGTCCGGTTTCGCAACGTAGGCAATTCATTTATTTTTTTGGTGCGTAGGATGCCACTCTCTGCGGTTTCTTTAACTTGTTTATTTTATTTTGTATTTTGTTTACGATCTACGGTGAATGTAGGTAATTGGCGCTTGCGGTTCCTGTTTTCAGCAAAATAAAATTTACTCTGCGCAAATACTATTTAATTTTTAAATGGGGATAAAAATGGAAAAAAGGGAGAACACAGTACAAATTATATATGGTTGTAATCTTTTAATAAATTAAAAAAAAAAAATCAGATAAATGATTGGCGAATTGCTGATTATATCCATATCTGAACAGATGATATTCATAAATGTACATAATTAAATTTATATTTGAAGTTGGACACACAAATTTGTGTAGGTTTGATATTTATGACTTGGCATTTTGATCCCAAGGCAAATTTGTCTGTTTGTTATTTTTTTTTTTTAATTTTGATTTTACAAATTTTTTGCAAACTTGTTTTGGATATGGTTTCGTAATTTTAATATTTGCTTCAAAAATGAAAACTTGTTTTTGATAATTTTATATCGACTGCGTAGTTGAAATTATATTTAAATTTATTGATTTCGTATTTTTTTATAAATAAAGGCTTGGATTAAGCCTTAGATCTAGATTTAAGTTTACCTAAATATTCTTTAAGTCACTAAAATTTAATAATTCATTTCGTTGTCTAGAATATTAAAAAAGTCTCTTAAGAACAATAATTCTCCAAATCGAACTAACCTATACTAATATCAAGCTGAACTCATTCATTTGAGAGTCGATTTTACCTGAGGCGCATTCACACCAAACCAAAAAAAAAAACGATTTTCGCTAAAATATTGTCTAGGACAAAAGTATAAACGAAAACACAAGTTTGCCAATACATTGTTTGTCGTTTTGTTGTCTGTTATCATTCGAAATTCAAAATGACTCAGACATTAGTGATGTTTGTTTTTGTGATGATGACAGAAAGTGACGAGTTTTAGAAGTTTTTTTTTGCCCAAACTGCATTGTGGATTAATTGTGAAAAATGTAATAGATTATTTGTGTTAGATTATATCAGATTTATGGCCTGTTGCACCAAACGCTTTTAAAAGTTCTCCCAAATGTCAAAATAGTTCCTTGGTATAAAGGTACAAAAAGTTTTAGCTTGCTGAACGCTGCCGTAGTTGAAAAATTAATGGTTCCCAAAATTGTTACTCAAATGTCAAACTAGAGACAGAAGAGACAAAGTGAAACTCGCGAAAAGCTCCATTGCTAAATGGGTTAATTTAGTTGTAAAAAATGATCTACATTTCGGATTCTGGTGATTTTCCAATTTGCAAAACATGATATGTATACGATCTCAACTTTCCGTTTCAATCGAATGGTTTGCAAAAAAAAATTAAGTTCATATAATAAACAAATATCTACGTATTCCTATAGCAAAAGATTTGCCAAGTCCGTCTGAATCCAATCCCAACCCAAGCATTTCGACCTTAACAATAAATTTAAAAGTTCCGGTCGACCGTCGCGTTCTGATTGCGAAATGACTCTTTAGTCCATTCAAACGAACAGCGAACTGGTTAAAAGTATCATTATCATCAATCCCGTGGACACAGGCAATGATAATTCGCGTAGAGTTGTTGTATATATCGCAGTGATCGTGCATAGCTTACAAATTGTTTGGGATTGTCAGAAGAACAAAAAAAAAAAAAAAACTTTATGTGCTCACACACAAGCATAATTGTGTGTAAGTTTAATTGACTTTTTGGCTTTTTCTATAGTTACCTCCCCCTTCATCCTACACCCCAACTCACCGAGGGAATATAATATGTCAATTGACATCATTTTATGAGGCGCGTTGGACTTTGTAATTCATGCGAAACGAACAGATGCTCAATTTTGTCATTTCCTTTAATGATTCAAATTTGGAGCCATATTTGATTTATTTGAATATTATTAATGGAACGCTAAAGCAATAAGCTTACACACCAATCATTTTCTGTCATCATCACATAAACAAACATCACTAATGTCTGAGTCATTTTGAACTTCGAATAATAACAGACAACAAAACGATGAGTTTGACATTGAAAAGGTTTGTTTGCACCTAAAGAATTTGTAATTTACAACTTAAATATGTAAAACTAAAATAAACAAAATAAATAAAAGTGAGATGTCGTTGAAATTCTTTCACGTATTATCAAGGAGATCGATTTAATGAGGCCATGATTGTGATTTGTTGCAGGATTTAACAATAAAAAATCTTTCGAAAGTACCTACGTTTTCGAAACCGAATGATTATTTTTAACAATGTTGTTTTCTTGCTACAAGTGAGTTTGTTTTGTAGCTACTTTAATTTTTGGTAGATGAACTTATATATGTAGGTAAAACTGTAGTTTGTGGAACTAAACAAACAAACCTTTTTTAAAAAGTCGAAATGTCAGTGACATAGCTATTTGTTAAAATATGTAGTTTTACCATTTGCTTTCATTAAAACAAAAAAATAATCATTTTCAAATGAATGCGTTCAGTGCGATACAACTTATCGGGAAGCCAGCACTGTCATCTCTTTTTACGCTATATACAAACCCACAGATGATTAATTATTATTTCTTGCGATACTATCGGTTACGTTATGAATGGTTTGATATGATAGTAATAAGGGTGTGTGCGCATCGAATATGTACACAAAAAATAATAATAATAACTGAATAATGATGCTGCATAATTGAATTATAAAATTTCAAACAAAAATAAATTCAATGGGTGAGTAGATTATTAGGTCAAGCATTATGTTTACTGTTGTGGTATTGTAATGTGATAAATTCGTATTTACTCATAAAGGAAACTATGAAAATATTTGAATGACTTCACTGTTCATGTGAATCAAACAATTTTAAATAATACAAATTTAAAAAAAATGTTTTGAAAGCATTGATACGAGTATCCTCTAGTTATTTTGAATTATTTTGCGTATATATTTGTACCTTGATTTACTTTATTAACATTAAAAAACAATATACGTAAAATAATAAACGTCTATTCTTTCTGGGGTTCCTTAAGGAAGTCATATAGGGCCTTCATTGCTTACTTATTTATTAATGATATGTGTAATGTAGTTGATGATACTATGTTATCTTTATTTCTGTAGTTCAAAAACTAAGCTAAGCTAATCGGCCAATTTCGTTTCAACTAAAACCTCTGAAATTTGTAACTCACTCTGAACAAATTGGCCTTTATTTTATCATCTTTCAACGCATTGTGGAAATAACTGGCTCTTTTGGAGACTCTGGACTACGTGCCTCGATGACACCTATCTAAGAGCAACAATTTTGACCATGGTACTCTTTTCTCTAAGACCAATGAATTCTGACATAATCAACACTTTAAAAATGCATTCAATTTAAGATGGCGGCCACTTCTTATACTCCAAATTTAAATTTAATTGTACTCACATTTAACGCACACCTCAAAATTAAGTCAATCTACCGTTTGATTGGACTATTAAAAATATTAGAGTAAAAAAAATTTTCAAATAAATTTAAAATCAATTAAGCTTTAAGTAAATTATTTTTATTCAACTTAAATCATTATACAACACGTTGCTGCTAAGCTAATGATGATTTAAGTAGGTACCAAATAATTTGCGTTTCTTTTTTGATTTCTTCAAAGATGTAACCTTAAAAACAAAGTGTGTATTTTTGTTTTCTCGCAACAAAACAACTTTTAACCTTTGATTGTTCGAGAGTTTCCAATTACTGACACGCAAACCCTTGACCTGATTTGTTATTCTTTTGTTTTTTTTTTCGAAATTGTTAAATCGCACATCATACAAACATATAATCAAGTAAATTCAAGTAAATGCATTTAAATTAATCTTCTTCGATAGTATTCGAATTCTATTTGGTATAAAAAAGGCTTGTAAACATTAAACATTTGGTCTATCAATCAATTAGTTAGTCAATTTGCTTATGGGGAAACTCCCCTTTTCTGATGAAAATGCCTGATTGCATTTCAATTAAATAGCTTTAACGAAAGAGGTTAGCATAGATAAGGTAAAATGTACTTACTATATAGTATAGTGTAGACCTTAACCTTTCAAGTTTTGTATTTGCCTACTTAGCCGTACGCCTGGGCAGTATATGGCTTCAAATGTTTGTTCATTGTTTCTACCTAAATACTGTTAATTCCAAGAAGACTTTGATGGAGTATTTGGTGTCAATAGCAGAGTGTGAGGTGTTAATAGTAAAGATCCTTATGTTATCCTTCAATTAGTCTAATTGTCTATAGTCCAGGATAAATTAAATATGGGTGCATGCGCCTTGTACGTTATCTCGAAAAATTTCATAATCCAGATTTTGATACAGGAATCACAAAAGAAGCCATAAAGTCGTTTTTAAAAATTGTACTTAATTTGTACATTTTGAAATAAAATGTAAATCAAACTATTTTTGTTTGATAAAAGAATCAAATATATAATTCAAACAAATTCGTGCAGTCTCACAATTTTGAAAAAATGCAATTTAAACTTTTTAATTTTTTTTTTTTTCTAATATTTTGAGTTTGACGTAAATTTTAGCCTGAATTCTCGTATTGTCCCCAACTACTTTGTTGGTTTAATTTCTTGATTTTCGACAAATAAACACTTCGAAAAACGTTTGATCGAATTGTTTCAATTTAAAAGAAAAGGTTCCTCCCATATAAATGCTAAAAAACTGTATTTCAATAACTTATAAAAATCAATAAAATTTTCTATAAATGCACAGGAAAATAACATTTATGCTATGATTTTTCGAAAAGATACAAAAGAAAAATATTTAACTCATTTAAAAATTTTGATTTTTTTTTTTTACAAAATTTGATATTATGTACCTACATACTTTCAAAATTTCATATTTTTTGAAATTTTCTAGTTTTGTATTTAAAACATATTCCTTTTAAAATTTCACATTTTTTTCAAAATTTCGTATTTTTTTTTTTAAATTTCATTTTTGTTTTTCAATATTTCATATTTTTTTCTTCTAAAAATCTAGACCAACGTTACCCATACGTTGTATGATCCCGAAGTTTTTTACACCAACTAAGAGTTGATTTAAGAAAAAATTTAAAATCAAAAACTGTTAAGAAAATTGACCAACAAAAAATATGTTCATCCTTTTGTTGAACAGGATGCTACCAAAAATAATTTTTTTTACTTCAATTGGAGGTAAAATTTACCTATGTAAATTGTTGAACCGAAACAGGAAATAAGTTGATTAATTAAGCTTAACTATATTAATCATTAGTTAGGTTATGGGTTTTAATCACTTTCTCACTTTCTGATAGGGAATTAAATTATCTTTCTTTTTAGCATACAAAATTTTTCTGACTAAATAGCCAAAAAGTATTTTTTTTTTAAATTTCTGAGTCAAAGTTCATTCAACTAAACTCAGACATCACTTAGCCTCTAGTCTAGAGGAGTCGATCACGAATATCTCGAAATAGAGGGCAAAATAAAAAGCCCATCAGATAACTATTATACCTTTTCGTATTTGTTTAGGAGTTAAAAAGCAACGTACTAAACAACACATTAAAAGTTCTATCAATTCTTCTACTTCTTAAAAAAAAAAAAAAGGTCATCCCCATCACCATGGCATTAATTATAAAATTTCTTTGAATTTGCATAAAACTTGGAAGCGCACACCCGACCGACACATCCCGAACTGGCAATGGCTGACTGACTGTATAATCAGTCATTTCCGTTTCCCTTTTGTTTGACAAAATGATGAACCCCATCTTTGCGAGATGCAGTGTGCCATTTTTCAATTTTTGTATCATTCCGTCTGGACTGATAGTCTGGTGTACAAATGTATGTATATTCCTGTACCAGCCGCCTGGTGTTGGTGCTTGCGCTTACTTGTCTCTTCTGTGTTTTACTTGATGCTGTTTTTTTCTAACAAAAAATGGCCACGCCAAAGTGCAAAGTTAAATCAAAGCGACAAAAACATAAGGGAACATGCGTTGTCTCACCACTTTGTATGCCTTTGGTTTTTCAGCTTTTTTTTCTGCTGTTGTCGTTCTACTAAATTCTGTCTATCGCATGCCTAAGTTTAGAAACCGAGAGAGAGCTCAGATTTACTTTGTATCTTTTTGTATAATATCTCAAAAGCGGCTCTTGTTTGGATTGTCTTTTTTTGTTTTGTAATTTAACATTTTGTTATCTTTAATTCTGCAGAATAAGCGAACAAATTGTTGTTGTTAAGTTTCCAGGAAGTACATTGAAAAAATACAGTTCCTTTTTCTTTTGAAAATAAAAAGATAAAATTTATGGGGACAATATTTTTGATTAGACACTTTTTTTTTTGCAAAGGGTGCCGCACAGAAAATACACATCAAGAACATTGAACTTTACTGTTTTGTGGAGTATCGTTGGTGGGTTGGAAATGTTGGTACATCCTGCTGAATTCTTTGTTAATAAATCAGTTTTAAAAGGGTTTCCGAATACTTCCTGATTTGCTTAGACGGTCTGAAACCATCCGGTAGAGGAAATAACATTTGGCATAATTTATTTTCTGTCTGTTATCTATCTGTTTAAGAATTGCAGTAACAGAAGATAAGGCCAACTAACCAGGGAGGTGAACGAGAAAGGTTGCAAGACAGGTTGTTTTACCTGTATGTGGGTACTCACAAGTGAATTCGATACTTCATCCCAGTTTGACAATGCACAACTTAGCTGCTATTCGCTCAAACAATCAAACTAGACCACGTACGGAGAAAGGTATAACAGAGACTTTTTGATGTTACTGTATTTTAAAAACCTTTAATTCAAAGTTTCAGTTTTTACAAAATTAATAAATAATGATGCAATTTTCCTAAAATAAAATTTACCACAAAGCGGAACAGAAAATTTGTCATTCGACTTTTTATGAACACAACTTTAATTTAGAAGAACTTATAAACAGGATAGTTTTAAAAATTTTGAAATTTTAGCAAAAAATAAATTTCGTTTCATATGTTATTCCAACATTGTTAATTAGACAGGTCCTTTAAAATTTTATTTCAGTAATTTTGATTGTAGGTACCCCTTTCGACAGGCTTTGAATTATTTTGAAAACCAGAAGCTTTTCCAATTCTTTTATAAAAATTACACAAAAAAAAACAATTTGTGAAACTTCAAGAAATTAAAAAAAAAATAAACTGATCTGACAACAACAATCCACTCAATCTATAAAATTCTTCTTCTTTCTATAACGAAGTTGCATTAAATTAAATAAATTTTCTCCTCTCACTTAAAGGGGAACATCCCCCCCTCACATTTTAACCTGCGGCTATAGAAACTTTAGGGCATGTTTTGGATTCGTAAAAAAATCGAATTTGAGATATTAATCACACCTGACATTACGGATAATAGAGAAGCAGTCTATCTGTCCGTACCTCGAAATATAGCCTAAACTGCTGGAGGATTTTTCTTCAAATTTTCCTACCTCGAAAACGGTTAAGACAAAACCATATTTATCTCGAAAAACGGCTCTAACGGTTTTAATGAATTTTTTTCAAAAAATAGTTCCAAAAAACAGTTTATAACGGTCCTGTAATAGCAACGAATTTTGTTTACGATGTTTTAAAAACGGTTTAACGGATTACAAGACAACTATTTTTATGACAGAAATCCTAAAAGCTTCTAATACGTTTTTAGGCAAATTGAAAAATTTGGTTATGACTGGTTTCAGGTTTTTCTAAGCTTAATTATGTTAAAATTACTTAAAATATTTTTAAAATGTATATACTCTCTAACATTCCGGTTTTCCTTTTTTATTCTTTCAGCAGTCAATAGCTGTCAAATCAGAAACCATTTAATAATGAATTGATTGAAAAAAAAACTAACTTGCATTGAACCAGTTCAATAACTTATAATCAGAAATTCCGACATAACTGCAAATCATTTTCAGCCAAACCCTCAATTGCTTCAAAAGCCTTCAATATTGTGGAATCAAATCAAATCAAAACCCTGAACTTTGTTTTTAAAATTAAATATGTACAGTTTATTTTTGAAAGACAAAAAAAAACATAAGATTTATACATTCTTCGTGAGAAACTCCATACTAAAAAAAATGCACTTAAAAATCAAATTTATTCAAACAAGTTGATTGCTGTGGTATGCGATGGACAAGATTATATTTACATTTTTTCAAACAAGCAGCAGCAAAATTTTATATTTTTAAAAATATGTGTGCATCATTATCGCTGATGAAGGTCGAAGGTTTATTACATACCGTCTTTTATTTCCTGTCGATTAAACTAATAAATAATAAAAAAAACAAATAATTTTTGATGTGCAGTGTGCAGCCATATATTATAATAAAAAACAAGTCATAATTATGTTAATGTTTCTTATCATCTGTTCAAGATCATATACAGATAACCATAACCAGTAGTATGACAGCTGAGCAAAATGGTGTTAAATAGTTGTCATTTAGTTGCGTCATTAGTGTTGATTGGTGTCAGATACAGTAGTTATGTATAACAAAAAAAAAAACAAGTTGGAAACAGCAGGCGAAATTGTATAAATATACAAATGCCAGACACTTATTGGTTTCTCTATAAAAGTATCTTTTTATGATCAATTAAAAATTCAATTTCAATCGGTTGGTCTATTGATGGAAAGTGTTGAATTGAAAAAAAGACGCAAATTTTAACTCTAAATTGATGTTGTCTCCTTGTCTTCTCTACTTTTCAATTTATATCTATTTTTGTGTCTCTGGTGTTTTTCTGACTTTGCGCCACACACAAAACAAGTTACAAGTGGCAATTTATTTTGATTGCATAATTTAATGAAACATTTGATGAGAATGAGGGTTAACTCTTGTAGAAATGTTCAATTGAAATCTTGCTTAAAAAAACGAAAAGGGGGGTTCAACCCTCGCGCTTAGACATCACTTCATAGGTTTTATAACGCCAGCCAGCAATAAACTTATCCTATTCAAATCGCCCATCGTCTTCAAGATGTCAATTTCACCCTCCATTTTGGAGTTTTTTTTTAAAGAATTACTTTAATGGGGAGTTTACTTCAAAGAAATTTGTAAAACATCATTTAGGAAGATATTTTAGATTTTACCAAAAAGTAAGTGGTAATGTTTTTGATGATATAATGTAATTGTAATCTTGTCGAAGATTTTTTTGAAAGGGGGAGTGCGAAGTTGTCGTTTGCATACAATTTAGTTTTAACAGGAAATGTTTTAATAGGAATTTTATTGGATTTTTGTTTGTTAGAAAGTTTTCAATGAGTTAATTTTTATCTTTAATAAGCCTTTACTTTTTTATAATTGCCGCCGACTACATTAAAATGGTTATTTAAATTTTTTTTTAAGAGAGCAAAGCAATAAAATATGAAGATATAAACATTAAAATTATGTTTGCAGATTTCATTTAATAAATAATTGAGTGAGTGATTTTAACAGGGACGGATACCTATCGAAAATAAACTCGAGGCGATTCAGAGAAATAGCATTTTGAAATGGACTTTAAAATTTTTCACACTCAAAAACTAGATTAAGTTAAAAAAATATAACCATTATTTGCCTGTCAGTCAGCAGAGTAAAATAAATAAAAATAAATAAATTTAATATCAAATTTCAAAACTGATCGCATTTCGCAAAAACTTGTAACTTAATTAATTCATTTTTAGCAATCTTTTTAACAATCAAAAAAATTACTTATTCTATATAAAAAATGGTGATGAAGAACGCTTACAATTTTAAAGGGGACAAAAATCGGGATCTATATTAGGTAACGTTAATAACGGTGTTTTAAAAAGTAATTTTTGATCAAATCATTTTAATTACTAAAAAATCCAAAATAAACAAATTACATCAAAATCGTTTGAGCCGTCTTCGAGATAAATAAACTAAACCGAGACAATACCAAAAAATTTTTTGTTAGAGTTTTGGATCTTCAAAGTTTTTCAAAACCAATATTTTAGGAAACATAGATGGCTTTTAGACCTGAGTTAAATTTCTTAGAAGATTTTTTTAAAACTATACCAGGATCATTGTGACAAAATAAAAACAGATTTGAAAAAAATAATAATCAAAATTTGAATAGACATTCTAATTTATTCAATATTCAAATAAAAAACTTTATAAAATTTTATTAATCTCGATTTTTTATTTCCCTTTCTTTTTAGGAAATGGTTCGTGCGAAAGATCCACCATCTCATTATTTAAATAAATTAAGAACTTATCTAGATCCGAAAGCTTCGCGAAGTCACAGAGTAAGTAACAAAAAAAAAAAAACACAAAATTTAAATATATTTAACGCAAATAATTTTGCAAACAAAATCTTAACAAATATTTGATTTTATAATTTTTTTTCTATCTTAATTTTCTCAAAAACAAAAAACAAAATAAATATTAAAGATATGGCTACAGGTATTTTTAACAAAATTTATTAACAAAATTTGGTTTGGAGTAACTTCAAAATTCTGTTAAAAAAAAATAAATATTTAAATCTATTTATGTAATGTATAAAAAAATACTTCAAAGCATGTTTTATACAGTAGATACAAAAAAAAATATATTTTCATAATGCATGATGAATTTTTTTTTTAGTTTAGTTTTAATATCTTTTTAGATTCTAGATTTTTTATGTAAGTATGTTTATAGAAATTATAAAAACAAATAGAGATTTTCACAGTTCCATTTTATTTTTTACATTACTTTTTTTATTAATTGAATTTGTGACTTCGAAGGAATTTTCAAACAGAAATGTATTTTAATGCTAAAAATAATGCATAGTTTTAAGGTCAGTATTCACCTAGCGCTAAAAAGCTTAGTCGAAATAAAAATCTAAAAAGAAATTGTTTCGATAAAAATGTCCTTGCAAAACATTTTTTTCTAAAAATAAATTTTTTTTTAAATGTTGAACCAAAAAATTTTACAAAAAAATCGTTAAAAAAAATAAAACAATTTGTCTTCAAAAAAAACAAAAAAATAAATCTCGAAAAAAGGTGCCGAACAAATTAAGTCAAAAAATAATCAAGAAATAATATTTGTCAAAAAAAAAGGTCCAACAAAAATAGCCAAAATATAACTGAAAAAAAAAATTGTCAAGAAAAGTTTTTTTTTTGTGAACCGTTAAAAGAGTCCATTAGTGTTGTGCGTAAATATATTAATAATAATTCAAGAAATTGCATTTGCTTTAGACCTTGAATGATCTCAAGAATGTTTGCGATCATCTACCTTAGGAAAGATTCAGTTATTCCGTTACTTTTGTGATACTCTGACGTTTCATATCTGTAAATATGAATGTTGAAGTTAATAGGTTTAAGAGGCTGTCGTCATAGACAATTGCTTAGGTAATTTTTGTTAAGTCTTAGTTAAAAAAAAAACTGAAAATTAAAATTTGATATTTATAAAAACTGAACCTGCAAAAGGATATTCTAAAGAAGCTCAAAACTCTTGATCCATGCGCAGTGAATTATAAGCTATAAACATTTTTTAAATATAAATGCTGGATTTTTTTCTGTAGCATAGTTGCATGCATTTACTTAGTAGATAAACTCTTTTTAGAATTTGTTTTGCTTAGATTATGTAGTATTGAAAAAATAATGTATTGCCATAAAAAATCTTTAACTTTCTATTTTCCTCTCTTTAAATATTTATACATATTTCATTTACTTGTATTTTTTTTCTTCTATTAAATCATTTTTATTTTCTTCTTACTTTCAAATCTTTTAAACTATATAAATATATTTAATTTGCTTGTTTGTTGTTGTTTTTATTTTTTTATAGTAGACTTTTGTAGCTGCCTCTAAAACTTAATCCAGTATTTAACCAACTCACAGTGTGTTTTTCCCGTTTTTCCCCCCCGCGCCTCATATACTTACAGATTTTCTTCTACTTTCTTTGCCAGAAACGAAAAATGGTGGGTGAGTCCACGTCCACGCAAGTGTTACGTGATCTAGAAATCTCACTTCGCACCAACCACATTGAGTGGGTAAAAGAGTTCCTGGACGAGACCAATCAGGGTCTAGATGCTCTCGTTGATTATTTAAGTTTTCGCCTGCAAATGATGCGCCACGAACAACGAATACAAGAAGCCCTAACCGAATCCGAAGAACGCTTGAATCTCGCCGGCACAACCAATCCATCGATGGGTTGCAGTGATACCGAGGGAGGCAATGGTTCTGCCCTCGGCAATAACAGTCATCATGACTCGTCCTCCCGATATAATCATCACAATTCCTCGAATGGATTTCTGCGACCATCGCTGGCCGATGTCCTTGATAGTCCGAGTATCAAACGCCGTTCCCGCCACATTGCCAAGCTGAATATGGGTGCGTCTACGGATGATATTCATGTGTGCATCATGTGCCTGCGGGCCATCATGAACAACAAATATGGATTCAATATGGTGATCCAACATCGAGAGGCGATTAATTGCATCGCTTTGAGTTTGATTCACAAGTCTTTGCGAACGAAGGCACTGGTGCTGGAGCTGCTGGCGGCTATTTGTTTGGTAAAGGGTGGTCATGAGATCATTTTGTCGTCGTTTGACAATTTTAAAGAAGTGTGCCAAGAGAAGAGACGCTTCCAGACGCTCATGGAGTACTTCATGAACTTCGAGGCTTTCAATATTGATTTTATGGTGGCGTGCATGCAGTTTATGAATATTGTGGTGCATTCGGTGGAAGACATGAATTATAGGGTACATCTGCAATATGAGTTTACGGCTCTGGGTTTGGACAAATATTTGGAAAAACTGCGAATGACCGAATCGGAAGAGCTTAAGGTACAGATCTCGGCGTATTTGGACAATGTTTTTGACGTTGCCGCTCTAATGGAGGATTCCGAAACCAAAACTGCCGCGTTGGAGAGAGTGCAGGAATTGGAAGACGATCTGGGCAGAGTCATGGACCGCAATGCGGAGCTAGAACGAGAGTTTTTGTATAAACTGGCCGAGATGGACACCGAAATGGAGCAATTGAAGGCTGAACGAGAAGAACTTCTCGTTACCAAGTGCAAGTACGACGAAGAGGTGTCAACTCTTCGCAAGATTCTCAAACACAACGAGCAAGAACTCAAGAAACGAGAATCCATGCTGCAGAGTAAAAATCTGGAATTGCAAACTCTGACCAAGTCTATGCCTCGTTCCGGATCGAATGGTGAAGGTGGATTTATTATGATGAACGGAAATATCGGTTCACCAGATTCTCTTACATCATCGATATCACCACCGCCACCTCCACCACCTCCATTACCATGTGCTGTGTCGCCACCACCTCCACCACCACCAGTTCCTCCACCACCGCCAAGCATGAATGGTGGCGGTCCGAGGGGTAACGAGTCAGAATACTCAAACATTAACCCTCATGAAACAACGACACGAATGCCACCCCCACCAGCGCCAGCTCCATTTATGTCAACATTCTCGCCGCCACCACCACCTGCTGCTGGTTATATGCCCGCTCCAGATGGAGCGATGACCATCAAGCGAAAGGTGCAAACCAAATACAAGTTGCCGACACTTAATTGGATTGCGCTGAAACCTAACCAGGTAAGTGAGCCTCCTCGGGCCAGCCAGCAAAGGCAAGCCTTCTTCTTTTTTCTTGCTATTTTATTTTCAGATAGACATAAATATGACAGTTGGACAGTGTTAATGTGACGACGCAAGCGACGCTCAACAACTCTTGCGAGAGTGTTAAGTCCTTGTGTGTGTAATTAGAAAGAAGTAATCCCAGGCATAGAACTCTCGGTTATATATATATGCAGAGCCAGATTACACCACGAAGAGGATGATTAAATTCTTTTGGCTGATGGGGGGTACCCAGTGGGGAATGGGTGTGAGGTCTAATGTTTGCGTGATGTCGTGCGTTGCTTGCGCAATAGCTCATCTTTAAGGCTTCTGTTTTTGATTGATGAAGCGAATTAAGTTGGAGATTAAGTTGATGAGAATAGTTTTTCTTCTTTTTTTGTTGTTCATTAAGCTAAGAAATAGGTAAATAAAAAGAACGTTTATGATTTTCTCTGCCTTATCAGATGAATGTCAGCGTTAGTGATATAAAATAATTAAAACAGGAAATTAGTTTTGAGATGTTCTTGCTTTATTTCGAAATACAAATTATTTTTGACATCTTTCCATGTCACAGAAAACAGTCAAAAGATTTGCTTCTACTACTTTCCATTACACTTTCCAATGATAGTTTAGCATATTTTCTGTCAATTTTGATCCATTTGATTAATCAGAGAGTTGAAATTTTCCTGCTTTTAACATTCCTTATGTTCTTCCATGAATACGTTCAGGACAAATTTTCATGTTCTGTTATTCTTGAATACCAATTTTGCTAAAGGCAACTACTTATTTAGTTTGGGGGGATTGGGCCATTGCATTAATTGCATCTACTCGTATTCCTTATCATGAGGAAGTCTGATCTATATTCATTAATGGATCATTCATATACCTTTATTTGTGACTTTTTTAGTGTCGAAAAGTATTATTCCTAAAGCACACCAAAAATAGAACTAGAAACCAGATTGATCTATATTTCTTCCTGAATGTCAACCACATGAAAATATTATTTCCCATTTTTTTTTTTATTTTGAAACTAACGAAAATCTCGGAACTCAGTCAGAATGGTTCAGCGAGGCACCTCACACCATAAATTCCACTAACTCTTTTCCTTACCCTTTCTTGCCTAAATCTTGAGAAGCACATGGATCCATTGATATCCGAATGCCATGTTGGTTCAGCTTGCCATATCATCGCCTCTTCTAACCTAATCTAAGACTTATTACATACCTACATAATTATATACATTCCTCATACATACTTTGCTTTTTTTGCAAAACTGTGAACAAATTTCACAAATTATCAGAAATATTTTGTTGAAATTCAACGGTTTGCTTATCCTTATCTTATTCCTCCATCAAATAAAAGACTAAAATATGAAAAAATGTCACATTAAAAAAAAAAAATATATTCCTATCAGCATTACTTATTTTACGCATCATTAATCACACCCAAACTGTTTTTTTTTTTTTTTTTTTGAAAAATAAAAGCATTTTTCATTCTATATCACCTTACAACAATCTACTTTGTGAGTAACTATTAAAATATTTATTTTGAATTTTTTTTTCTTTTCTAAGGTTCGCGGAACGATTTTCAACGAATTAGACGATGAGAAAATTCACAGACAGATCGATTTTATTGATTTCGAAGAACGCTTCAAAATAGGCATTGGTGGTCCAATCGCAAATGGTAAATCCGAAGTCGATGGCCTCAATTCATATCCGAGCAAGCGTTTTAAAAAACCAGAAAACGTTTCACTGCTGGAGCACACGAGATTACGAAATATTGGTATGTTAAATTTCTTCCCATACGCATATAATATAACTTTTTAAATGCCTTACTTTTTTTTTTAGCAATATCTCGTCGAAAACTAGATATGCCAATCGATGAAGTGATAGCTGCGATACATAGTCTCGATCTGAAGAAACTTTCGTTAGAGAATGTTGAAATGCTGCAAAAAATGGTGCCAACTGATGCTGAAGTCAAATCCTATAAGGAATATATTGGCGAACGTAAAGATCAGAATCTCCTTACAGAAGAGGATAAATTTATGTTGCAATTGGCCAAAGTTGAAAGGATATCATCAAAATTGTCCATTATGAATTACATGGGTAATTTCTTTGATTGTGTCCATTTAATAAGTCCGGTAAGATCATTAAATAAACAATTTGTTATCAAAATTTAAATTTTGTGTTTTTTTTTTTAGCAAATCAAAGCGATTAACACTGCTTCTGATTCACTTAAACAATCCCGCAAATTCAGAGCCGTCCTCGAGATTGTGCTTGCATTTGGAAATTATTTGAATAGTAGCAAGCGTGGTCCAGCTTATGGCTTTAAACTCCAAAGTCTTGACACCCTTATCGATACAAAATCAACAGACAAGCGATCCTCACTTTTGCATTATATTGTTGCAACAATAAGGCAAAAATTCCCTGATCTACTTAATTTTGATACAGAACTTTTCTGTACGGACAAAGCAGCTCAGGTATCATTGGAGAATATCATCACAGATATGCATGATCTGGAAAAGGGCATGGAGTTGGTAAAGAAAGAAGCTGATATTCGAGTGAAAGGTGCACCAACGCATATACTCAGAGATTTCCTAAACAACTCCGAGGATAAACTGAAGAAGATCAAATGTGATTTGAAGAATGCTCAGGATGCATTCAAAGAGTGTGTTGAATATTTTGGAGAATCATCGAGAAAAGCCGATGCGAGTGCGTTCTTTGCACTAATTGTAAGATTTACACGAGCTTTTAAGGTTAGTGATGATATTTTTGTTTTTTTAATTCTCTAAATTTTTTCTAAACAAAATATCATTTTTAGATGCACGACCAAGAGAACGAGCAACGTCGCCGATTGGAACAAGCAGCCGCTCAGGCCGCAAGTAAAAAGGAAAACGAACAGGTAATCCTTAGGAACAAGATGAATCAGAAGAAACAACAGGTAAGCTTTATCTTTCTAGTCTATGGCTTTTGGTGGAAATTCATGTTTGCTTCAATTTAATTTTGTATTTTCTTTTTTTTTTTATTTTCCATTAATTTTCCTCTTATTACTTCTGCCCACACATTGGCAAAACTCTACCATACTTTCTTCTATCTATTTTTAATTGTTGTATAATTATTAAACAAAACAAAAAAAATCATTGGAATTGGCTAAATCGTTTGCAATATAATATAGAAACTTGGTTGCGTGACTATGGAGAGCAGTCTTCTACACAAAGCATTAACCAATTCGGCTCGGGATGATGATAGACATTTCTACTCATGTTGACTATGATGTTTGTTATATAATGTTGAAGTAATAAAAGCCAGAATGTGCTTGAATGTTGTGATTAAATAAAATTTAGAAAAAAAATAAAATAAAACAATAAACACACAAAATAAGACTGCTAAATAATAAATAATAATTAAATCACAAATAAATTACAAAATAAAAAAAAATAGTCGATAAAAAAAAACATTTACACACGCACATAGAAAATATAATCTTGTAGATACCCTATCTGTTACTTGGAAATGGTTGCTTCTTAAAGTCGTTTGACTATTTGTTTAAATAAATGTAAGTGAGCGATTGATATATTTTGTAGAAAATAAAATATGTGTTCGAGAAAATATAATTAATGTTGTAATGTTGTCCCTTATTTATGTTTTATGTAGTGTCGTTTGTAATTGTTATGTTTACTTATTTTAGAATAGTTACTAACCCCTTACAGTTTTTTTGTTTCCAAGGAAGTTATAAGTTGAATCAGAAAATTAAAATTTAGATACATACTCTTTGTAAAGTTGTTGTTCAAAATAGAACAAAGATTGTCATGTAGATTTATGAATAAATTGTATATCATCTTCAAATGAAGAATCGGGATAGTAACATAGATTTTAATTATGAAATTTTAATAGGATAGTTTTCAATTCGTTAGTCATTCGATATTTTTGATTATAGTTTTGTTTGATTACCAAAAAATAATACAATAATTTTACTTCTAAAAAATGTTCGTTATTTTAACGGATGCTTTTGAAAGTTTTATGAAACTTAAATCAATTCGTAAAATTTAAAAATTTAAAGTGCAAAGCGATCATTTATTAGAGTCTCTTCCTTTTATATTCCGTATTACTAGGTGACAATTTATTGTTTCGCTAAATTTTATTTCGTTTGATAATCATGCCAAGCCGCCGCCGGCCGTTTCGTTACCTAGCCTTTACTGATCTGGAAGTTTTCGGTTTCTTTCGCTGGCTGCTCTGTGTCTGTATACATACATTCATTAACTGCTCGTTTCAATATTTTCGAGATCAGCAATTTAAAGCGCATTTTAATTTTTATTTTTAACTATGCGCACACTAAAAAGGTTTTTATACACCCTTAAAGGAGAGATATTTTATTTTTGAATACACTTATGTAGGTGCTACTTGGGATCTAAATTCATGTTATTTATATGGTTCACTCCGATATAATTAAACGATCTTGGTTAACTTCACAAAAAAGTTATATGTATGTTAAACTATTTTTAACACATTTCCCATCTTTTTTTCTTACAACATATTCAAAAAGGAATTATTCTGTAATGCAAATGTTCAGTTAGCCGCCAATATCGAAAGCTGAACTATTTCAATTGACACTGCTTAAAATGAATTTTAATGGAAGAGTTGGAGCAGCTCTAAGAAAAAAACTGGGAGTTGTTTATTGCAAGTCCAGAGCTAGCTCCGAGCTCATATCGAACCGAAAGCAAAAAATACCCTATAGCTAAAAAAAGAGCTACTAAAAGCACTTCATCCATATAGTCGGCCGGTTCAAGGTTACAACTAACTTACCACCATATTAGTCAGTCTTGTATTAAAACCAATGTTAAATGCGAAAATGAATCAAATTATCAAAATTGGATTAGTGATTTATTATATAAAATAAAAATCTGGATTTATGTTTTAACCAACATTTATCAGTAAGCGATATATATATATAAGTGTTCTTTATATGTGAGTCTACTTAGTACCAGAAATCATTGGGGCATATTCATAGTCAAACTTTAGACCCGAGTCCAACTGGCCTCGAGTCTAAAGTTAACACACAGGTTAGAAACAGCTGCTATTCATAAAGAATTTTGAAGCTCTGTTTAGTAAAAAACAGAAATCTACTACAATTTTAGTACTATTGCCCGTCAATCCATTGAAATTCAATACATTTTTTGACAGATAGAAAAAAACACCTTAGAGTCAGCCGTTTTTAGTTTGAGCTCCAGTTTATCTTTTGGACCCGGGTCTAAATTGTCTATGAATTACATAAACTCCAGGTTAGCTTAGAAGAGACAAAGAAACAACTTGTCAGACGACTATGAATATGTTTATTTGAATAAGTTTATTTGAAATATTATTTAAAATTAGTTTTATATTCTTTCAAAATATTATGTTGTACTTGTTATTGAACGTAGTAACTGTTATAATATTTTAGTTAAAATATCGTATTGTTTAAACATTTTGTGTGCGTGTGTGCTTATTGTTGTTGTTTTTTTCTTTTTTTATTTTGTATTTGTTTTTTAGCATCGTATCCAAAGTCAGCAGCTAATTTTCATTTTAAAATTCATCATTGATTTTCAACCAAAAATCAAACCTTGACTAACCTTAAAATTTACCTGCGTTTTTTCTGCATCATTATTCCTCAACCAGCAAAATAAAAACAAAATTACCTTTACTAAAAATTGATTAACTAATTTTTGATATTTTTTTCATTTTAGTTTATACTTAAAAAAAAAAATATTTATTTTCACAATGGTGTCATGGTTATACTAATTTGGGTTATTTGTTTTCTTCCTCTTTTTCCCATGGTGTCCTTTCTGTCCACCTATGTTTACTATTCTCAGACGACTTCGATTTCATTACAGGAAGCAGTTATAAATGAGCTTAAAAGTAAAACCACAACACACAAAAACAGTTCAGTTCGAGAACAGAAGATTCTTAAACAAGACGAAGTTTATAATGGAGCCTTGGAAGATATATTACTAAATCTGAAGAATGAACCCTATCGACGTGCAGACGCAGTTCGACGCAGTCAGCGACGTCGCATAGACAACAATAGACTCTCACGAACTCTAGAGGAGTTGGATGTTTGAACTTAAAATTAAAAAAAAAGTGACAACAAAATTAAATTAAGCCATTTATGCAATTGTGTATACTACATTCCTGGAATACCTATATATTTATCGCTTTTATTTTTCATTCAAATAAGAAGCAACATTTGCTCTTTTCTCCTTTCAGTCTGTTTTTTTTTTAATTTGTGCGAAATTTAATGAAATTTTTTGTATATAAATCGATTTTAGTGATATTTAAAAATACTACACCCGCACAAATTATTATTATTTAAAAACAAAAAAAATACTAACGAATTTTTGGAGTTATATAAATATTTTTGGTAAAACATACATAACATACATATAATTTTTTTTTGTATAATAAATTGCTGCAAAAAAATCATCAATAGAATACCAGGAGGCCTTCTGTTTGAGAAACAAATTCGATTTTTTTTTTCAAATTATTTTCGCTACCAAAACAAACTAAAGAAAAAGGTTTTAGAAAACGTATCGTCTCTGAAATTTGCCATTTTAAATTAATAATAATTAAAAAAAGAATATTTATACATAAGCATTTATTATACTACACAGTATTCAATAGTAAAATCTCTATATACAAGCATTTTACACTTTGTCGATGTATTTTAAACAAATTTTTTTGTACATACATACACATTATTATATATACATACCGGAAACAGAATTTTTGAATTTTTTGAAATACATTTAATACAACAAAAAAAAAATTGAAAATAATAATGCATACTAACAATGACAAATTTTGATATTAAACCATAGAATTTTTTTCTACATTTGTAAGTTTTTTGTATATACATATATAAAATAAAATACAATAAAAAAAATATTAATTAAATAATATATACAACTTATAATATCTTTAATTAAAAAAAAATATATATATAAATATGAATTTGCATGAGAATTTTGTACATTTAACAAATAATAATATAATATTTTTAATTAATTTTAAGTTTAAATAAATAAAACTCATTTTAAAGCTTTGAAGAAAAAAAAGAACAAAACCGAATATCAAAACGAATAAGAAATTATCTATATGCAAGTATTTAAATTAAGAATTAGAAGAAAAAAAAAACGATGAGAAAGTGCATATCTTGTGGGGTTAATATTATTTTTATTTTCTTTTTTATTTGTTGTTATAATTATTTTCTTTGCATAATTTCTCTTTTTCTTTTTTGTTAATTTTAAAATAATTTTCAAATTAATTAATTTTGTATTTAAAGAAAATGAAGAAAAAATTATCTTGCATAGTCAATTATTTAGCAATGTGGATTTAGTTGAGAATAAGCCACGAATTTTGTTCGTGTTACTATTCTGTGGGTGGTTTTATTTTTGTAGTTTATATTCATAGAATTTTATTGTTATTAAATATTGTAATTATTATTTTTTTTTTTATTTTGACTTATTAAATAAATACTAAAAATAAATTGCAAATATAATAAATTTATTGAAATATTAAAAAAAAAATGTTTTTCTTTTATTTTTTTTTGGATAAGTTCCTCAAAAAAATTATCTCAGATTGTACATTTCAAAGTTTCTTTCTTTGCTTGACCTTTTAGACATCAACCTCTCTAAAAAAATTTCTTTCCAGGTTGGCTGTTGTTCATTTAATTAGAATGAACTAGGCTTACTCTGGTTTAACCCACCACCTAAAAACTGGGCCTTAAATCAAGAACTTACATTAAATATTTGGGGTTCGATATATAGCAAAATTAGGAGTAAGTCTACCTACATGCTTCTAAACAGCATTTAATTTTTTTGATTCGTTAGTTCAAAGTTTTGAGAAAATTATTCTAAAATCGTAAGTCTAAAAGGGGATTAGTTGTTGGTTGAAAAGATTAAACACATGAGTCTTGCAATTGATCTACACCATAACCGGCGAAGCCGCTTAAGTAAAAATATAAGAACTGTAAAGTAGGTGCTATTAGTAAAATTAAAAAAAAAAAATTCCAAAATGGATAACATACAGACATTCTCCAAGGGGTAAAAAACAGGGATTTCGAAAGCAAGAAGACAACAGAACTGTCGTACCTCTCAAAAGACCATAGTTCAACGGCCTTAGTTGCATTTTTTCACCGATATACAAAAGGATTGTAACTAACTAATAGTTAATAAATGCCCATCGCTAGAGTTTAGTTTCCTGTGTTAACACAAAAAAATCCAATAAGCTTGTACACCACCCAAAATTAGTACATACGCCAACCAAAAATCATCAAAATCTCTGTATCAACACTACCATTCCAAGCGTCCAATCCATAAAACTTTCATATTTACATTTTTTTCACATAGGTTTTTGTTGTTGGCGTTTTAATCCAAAACACAACACAAATCAGCTGTGTTTGACATTTCTTTCTATAATTTATTTGGCAACAATCCAGGATTTTGTTCAAGAAATTCTTCGCATTTTTCTTCCCAGCAAGCAAATTTCTCTCTCTGTGTTTCTGCATGCTGAGCTAGCTAGATGCTAGAAAAATTAGAATAAAAGTGCCTTTGCTCAGTGCCGTGTGCGTGTATAGCAAATGTGTTGAAAGTAGATTTTTTCATTAGTAATTTGTTTATTAATATAAAATTCTTCACGTTGCCTGTTTAAACAACAAAAAGATTAAAAAAAAAATATGTTCCGACGCACATTCAAAGTAACTTTCCGCCCAATGCGAAACAATTTCATACAACTGCCGGAGAACTACTATGATTTAGTTTCCACCTATGTAAGTTTAAAGTTGAGACTTCTTGAAAAATCTCTAGTTAGTCCGATTAGATTACAACATGGGCTTCTTATGTAAGATATGTGGGTACCTACTTTATTGATGTGATATTTTGATTAATTTTCCAGGACAAAGGATGCATCAGTCTGACCTATGGAAAATATTGCCACTATGCAATGTGGATGCCACACTCAGGCACAGTCAAAGACACTGAAATTGGGATCAATGCCAGAGTTGCCAAGGAAATGGGTGAGCTCTCTATACTACCTACTAGTATACCTATGACTTTCGCCTCTTCAAAAATATTTTAATTGAAGACTTCCTCTTCTCTGTGATTTGTGATATGTTTATTTAAATGACGATGAAGATGTGTAATTTTGTGTTTGGCGCGCTCTCTTCTAGGTTTGAAAGAAAATGATTTGGTTAAATGTGCCTTGGTGGACGATGTGCAGCTTCTGAAGAGTGTCTATGTGACACCTGTGTCATCTAAAGACTGGGAAATTATTGTAATTGTTTTTTAATATTTATCTTGCCAAAATGCCAAATCTTATTTATGACAATATTTAAATTTGGTGTTTTGTTTCTTTAGGAACTAAGCAGTGAGAAGCTGCAAGATACTGTGCTCGAACAGACAAAGATTATCAATTCAACACAATTTCTTGTTGTTTGGGTCAACAAATCAATGCAAGTAACACTGACTGTTGGTGAGTTGATTGCATTTGACTTCACTGAATCTGTTTCTCAAAATTTCCTTTTAATCTAATTTCAGATCGCATTCGACCGAACATCAACTTTGGTCGAATAAACCACACCACAGAACTTGTGATTGCACCAAAAGTCGACAACATCACCAACGGACTAGAGAACTCAAATGGCGTAAACCACACCAATGGTCTTGCCAAAAGTCAAACCATGTCATCTGTTGCTAGTTCTGAGTCTGGTTTGTCTCGATCAACTACCGTTAGTAATATAAAAAGCTTAACACGCAAGGAATCGGTAGTAAACCGGCTATCGATAGTTAATCGATTGGAAAAAATGCGCCGATTGATCAGAGATCTCAAACGAGAAAACACTCGCACCTTTGAATTCCGCGCAATATGTGGCACTTGGGAAGACACTACGCAAATCTCAGATATATTTGTCACCAAGAATAATCTGCCTGAATTCATGGATCTTGATCAAGTGTACTGCCTCAGGACTGCCGAAGATGGTGAATACTATGTGACGGTTAAAGTAGTCGCGGAAGGTGACAACTTCCCCAACAATATCCATCAAACTATCGAAATCAATGAGAATCTCATGCAATTGCTGAAGATGCGTGAACTCGAGAAAATCACCTTGACTCCCAAGCATATGGTTTTGAATTTTGTCGAAAAAATTGAACTATATTCTCACAAAAAGACTCACTATAAGGTTGTGGAAGGTGCGTTCAAACGGTTTATTGCCGATAAAACTAAACTATCCCCTCTGCTACTCAATCAAGATGAAGTAATTAAACTGGATGAGGGAATGATTGTGACGATTCTCATTAGTCCTGAACATTTTCGTTATGCTCTGGTGGATTCACAGCTTTTGAAAGAATGTAAGATCTATGCAGCTGATTTGATTAAAAATGCTGGAGATGTTTTGGAAGTGGACCCCAAAGAGGATACTATTCTGAGCGTTAAAGATCTAATTAGATTGCCAGAGTTCGATGATATTGTGGTTCAGTTGGTGGACCAGTTGAAAATGAATTTATGTTTGGATCAAAGAAATTCGGTTCTTAGACAGGGAAATATTTTAGTTGCTGGTCAATCGGGTTGTGGTAAATCAGTTATTGTGGAGCGAGTTTTAGATGAATTGGTTAAGAAACCTTATTCGTGTTCCTATGACATCTTCTACAGTACTCGCAGCAAAGGAAGAAAGGTAAGATGGAATAAAATAATTTTATTTAACTAAAATTGAAATTTAATTGAAATCTCATTTGAGCTAAAAAGTAAACAATTGGTTACATCTATCTCTCTATCTTTCCTCTTTATTTTTTTTATTTCCAATAGACTGAATCGATACAAAAAGATCTCCGTGAGATTTTCACAACCTGCCTGCAAAATGCTCCAGCTATTGTTGTCTTAGAGAATCTCGATGTTCTTGCCCACTCGACTGGAGATCAGCCAACGCAAGACAGTGAATATTACAATCGTATCGCCGATATTGTCCAGCACTTAATTGTCGAGTACACAGCAACCAATCCGATTTCAGTAATTGCTACAGTTTCAAGTTTGAAAAAACTAAATCGTCGTCTCTATTCACCACGTGGACGTCATCTCTTCCAAACCATCGCCAAAGTTCCGACTCTCGGTCGGCTGGGTAGAGAAATGATTCTGAAAGAACTTTGTAATCACATCGATTCGGAAAAATTGGATTTGGCAAGATTTGGAAATTTGACCGAGGGATACAATAAAGGAGATCTTGTGCAGTTCGTTGAAAGGGCTATATTTTATGCTTATCGAATGAGTGGGTATTTTTTAATTGGCTCTTTTGGACAAATTTAAAATTTTCTTGTTTCATTTCCAAGGCAAGACAAATCCAATTTTGACCAATGATCATTTAGCTAAGTCCTTGGAAAGTACGAATTCATATTGTCTCCAAGGAATTGTCAGCAATAATAAGCCAACTGATGCTATCACTGATGTTGGTTTGAAGGTTGAACAAATTCCTGGATTAGAATCGGTTGTGACTGTACTGGAAGAGGTATTAGTGTGGCCGACAATAGTAAGTTATTTTGTTCCTTTTTCCATTTGATCGTTTTATGCCAATTTGTATATTTTTTTTTTCATTCTAGTATCCGAAAATATTTAGTGACTCTCCTTTGCGTAATCAAGCGGGTGTCTTGTTGTTTGGACCGCCTGGTACTGGCAAAACATATTTAGTTTCTCAAATTGCAAATTCATGGAATTTGAGGACGATTTCTGTGAAAGGTCCAGAGCTACTTGCCAAATATATTGGCCAGAGTGAGGAGAATGTACGGAATCTATTTACCCGGTAAGACCGATGAGCTTTCGTTTTCTTATATTTTCTTATTTTATTTTCTTTTAATTTATTTTTATTTTTCATTTGAATTTGTTCCAGTGCTCGTAGTGCCAAACCATGTGTATTGTTCTTCGATGAATTCGACAGTTTGGCTCCGAAACGTGGCCACGATTCGACTGGTGTTACAGACCGTGTTGTCAACCAGCTGCTAACCGAGTTGGATGGTGTTGAAGGCTTACAGGGAGTCACAGTAATTGCGGCAACATCTCGTCCCGAGTTGCTCGATCCTGCTCTTCTTCGATCCGGCAGAATAGATCGATTGGTTGAGTGTCCACTTCCAGATGTCGTCGCACGATTGAGTATATTTAAGACTTTGTCGCAAACACTGTTTTTGGATAAGAATGTAGACCTTGGTCGGCTGGCTACCAAAACACAAAACTATACTGGTGCGGATATTCAAAGTATACTGACTTCAGCAAATATGGCTGCAGTGAAAGAAGTATTGGAAAAATGTGGTCCTCAGGTAAGATTCATTTCAAATTTGTGATTTAAGTTGGAAGTTTAAGAATCACCCACATTAGTTAAAAAAAAGATAGAAAGCGATAAAGTTTTGATACATTCTTTTCGTATTTTTGACTATGTCACTCTCTGTTTTTTTTAGGTACAAACTACAGAAAACAAGAAAAATATTTTATAGATGAGTATCCAAGCTTTGCAATACTTTCAAGTTGTTTTCTATATAAATCGTAATTTTTTCGTTTCGTTGACTGAAAGAAAATACAAAAAAAAAATTCCGAGACCTTCCAACTTTTTAATGAACCACCGTAAATCTATTCTTTTATTAATTATAAACTATATATTTTTACATGAAACAAAAGCTATTTGAACTGGTTATTCATCTTCTTTTTTTCTTCTTCATCTGATTTTTGACAAATGAATTTAATGAAAGATTAACAAATAAAATTGACGAATTCACAGAGGTTACAAAAACAGTAGTTTAATCATCTATCACCTTAAATTCATAATTATAATTAAGTTAAAAAATATTTAACCCTAAACTATGTACATATGTTAATATAATGTCAACACAAGACAGAAGCTAAAACGTAGATTATGCACACTGTCATTTATCTTTCCTCAATTCATTATTGTTCTTTAACGTCGTACTAATGTAAAACAACCACCTATTATAATAGCCAAGCCATCAGTTCCTAGTTCTGTATTCAAATACTGTTCGAGTACTCAACTCACAAACAAGACAAGGATAAAGTTTAATTAAAAAGATTACCAGCTTCTGATATAAGAGCATGAAATTTTACCTCTATAATACCTGATGTGCATTATTATCCTTTTCATATTGTAGATTATAGAAGTGTTGAGGGTTTTGAAAAAGATATCGTCGTCGTTGTCGGTTGTCATTAAGTGAAAACAAATTGAATCATTTTTGATGGGGTTAAAATAAACTGCTTGTTAAACTCTTACCTCTCTATGTGTTCTGGTGTAAAGGTAATAATTATAGTTAGGTACTCTGACTCCTTTGTCAGTTGTGTCGTATGTCTAATTGCACATTTAGATAGAATAAATATGATAATTATTAGTCTCAATTATAAATAATATGAGTGTTATAAAATTGTATCCTTTCTTTTTGTATAGAATTTACCGGACAAGATTATTGTGACGCATGAACATTTAATTGAAGCTTACAAAACAACAAGGCCATCACTTAGTCCTTCTGATGTATCACGCTATCGCCATACGTAAGTAAAACAATTTTTGGTTTGGACTTGGAGTCATAATTTTGTACACATAAAATTTTGATTTTCATATTACAAATTTTTTTAAAGTTCTACCCCAAATCTTAAGTTCCTGTTTTAATTTAAAAATTAAATCAAATATTAATAATCTTGTTACTTTCTTTCAGATACGAGCGATTCACAAATAAGGAAAAGTCTTCCAGAGAATTTGTAGCTAAAAGAGCAACTTTAGCGTAATAAATACTATTAGTTAACGAAGTTTGAGTATCTTAATATTAAGTCAACGGTACTTAATCGACTAATTTACATCATTTTTACATTTTGAGTGTGGTATATTAAATTAAGGGACGTACAGAAAGTACAATTTTAGTTTGGAATGTTATAATTTTGTATAAATCAATATGATTTTGGTTCTGTTTATTATTATATACACTACGGTTCACTTAGTTACCGATGATTCATTTTTTTATTTTGCATAAATTTTAGTGACCATGAAGCCGGAGATTCAGATTCAAAATATGTTTGTCAAGTTTTAAATAAAAAGAGTTTGTTATTTTTTTTGAACTTTTTTAATTTTAAGAGAAAGAAATTGTAATAATTTATATTGTCTTTTGAATAATTTGAGATGATTTTTTCGATATTGACGTACATGCCAGCCAAAGATGCTAACTTCCTGCCAATTTTCAAAAAGTTTTTATTTAGATTTTTATTGAAATGGGTCTACGATCTATTTTCCTGATATTATTTTTTCAAGTTTTATTTTCTATATCCAATTCTTTGTTTATTTTAGATAATAGATTCAAAATAGCCCACAAAAATTGGCGTTTCGTCAGCAACTTTTTGGACTCTTCAGGTAACAGTGAAGTGCTTGTTAACGCAAGTTTTTAATAGATTTTACAAGTCCAATTAAGTCTCCTATGTGGCTGATTTTTTTTCTGTAGAATAAAGAACACTTCGTATTAATGAAGTAATATTTACCAAGCATTTTTTAAGCATTTTTACTGGTTTGGCTTTTTTAATAGAAATGTTGTGGATATGAAAAAAAAAAACATTGCTCTGTGAATCACTGCGGGTTCCATAATTGACATAATACCTAATAAAAATTTGTGAAAAAAAACAAAATACATTTTCATTGTTAGATTTTTTTTAACCAAGTGAACCGTATGTGTATACTGTTTAATTAGTACTCTGTAAAATGAGGGTCAGTGTGATTGTATTTACCTATTAATTATTTGATGCTAACAATAAATAAAGTTTACACCTTTCTATATTTTAGAAAAAAAAAATAAAAAATAAAGCCTTTCTTGGAATAAAACTAACAAAACACAAAAAGGATTTAGTTGGCTTCAGAAGTGGAATAAAGAATAATCCAAAACCTGAAGGTCTACTAGTGTTTTCTAGAGATAACGTAACGTGAGGCTCCAACAATTAAGACTTAAGGTGAAGCTGTGTAGTGGTAGAGTCGTGGTCCCGATCGAGATATTTTATATTCGACTGTTAAAGAAGAATAAAGAAGAAACACAAAAAATTGAATACCGTGGTAAGTCTACATATTCACATCAAGGCTCTTAAAAAAAGGATCCAAAGATGATTTACGTGATTTTAACATTTGTACGCTGGGAGAATATACACAAGGGGCACTGATTTCTAATTGTATAAATAAATGAATAATGAATAAGCAAATGGAGTTAAAAAAAGTCAACTTCGTTGTTTCTTGGGTTCCAAGTGGCATCTAAGATGGTACACTAACAATCGCTCGTCGAGTCAATCAAAAATCAATAAATAAGTTAGAAAGATAGAGAATACTCCTCCTCCTTTTCTTCAAATCTAATGCAGATACATGTGAATCTAGCATAATATTTCAAGTTTGTAACCTTAATTGTTTTTTTGTCAATGCAGGTTGCAAGGTTTACTTTATAAGAAGAATGTAAAGTAGTTCCTCGCTAAACTGGAAAATTTGCCTGAAGCTTAGTGGTAGGTACATATAGATGTGGTATAATTAAGCTAAATATAAAAGTAATTACAAAGATGCATTAGCCGATTGATATGTTTTTTATTTACATACATCATATATCTTTTTGCTACGCCTGTGCAAATTTGTGTGGGCATACTAATTATATTATTCTAAAACGTATAAATTTGCTTTTAATAACAAAAAATAATATAAAAAAAATAAACTTTCATCGCTTCCATTTAAAACCTTTCATCTCATTCTTTTGGGAAAAATTGCAACAACTGTTGGCCTTTTTTGATTCAAAAATTCAATTAGGCTATTTTTTCGAACATCATAAATATTTAGCTTTCCCGAAAAATATTCCCTCTCTTGCTCTCTATGGTTTGGAGGTAAAATCAATTTCCACAGGATATTCATTTCAAACTCATCATTTTTTTTTTATATTGACGCGTTACTGACTCCTCTGAAAAGTCAAAAACAAAAAATAAAAAACGCCACGAGCCATCAACCACCAGCCAGATTAAGTCAGAAAATGAAATTTCCTCCCGCTCTGTATTTTTACAATAATTATTATTGTGTTGAGGTCACTCGTTTTTTTTTTTCTTTTCGAATCTATGTTTGTGTATCTACAGCGACAGACATAACAATCCAAGCTTTTCTTTCTTCGTCTATATGTAAGAAAAACAACACCACAAATTGGGGGGGCTATGACAATAAAAAAGGAGGTGGGAAAATTCCATTTGATTGCGGACATCTTTTTTCTATTTCTGTTTTTTTTTTTGTATTTCCACGGGTGTTTTATATTATTATTGTTATTTCTCTGGTTTTCCTTTGGGTAACGTTTTTTTTCCCGTTATTATCGTTCTTTTTTCGCTGAGGTTTATATTTTTTTTTGTTTTTAAATGGCAAACACAAATCGCTGAGGGCATCCTTTATTGTATTATTAACTCTTCGGTGAATTGTGGAAAGTGAATCTCTCTGCTATATATGGTCGTCGTCATCGGTCGGTCGGTCGTTCGTTGGTGGGATTTTAATCGAGGATAATAGAATTGTCCTGGCTGTGTCAATTTCTGGAGGGCGTTATAAATGAATTCAACTTCAGCTATTCGTTATGATGGCAAAAAAAAGAAGATTATAAAAGAGTGGTACTTTTTTCAAGGGTCACTTTGGTGTCCAGATGAGTCTGGTTTTTTTTTATTTGCAACTTTGGTTTTAAAAAATTTAGGTATTTATACATACCTATGTAATGTTATTTTTGGATAGCTCACATCCCTTTTTGGGTTCATTTATGTAGATGCGGTTGAAAACACAAAGCAGTTTTTGAATATTCATATTGTTGAAACAAATTTCTGATGTAACATGTACATTAGTCATTTACTTTCTTAGAATACCTTTGCAGACTTTTTTCAAAGATTTAATTTTTCTGAAGAATTTCGAAAAAAAGCTATTGTAATCCCAAAAGACAGTTTCTTGTTATATTAAAATCAAAGTTGTTAAAATTTCTTGAAAAATTTGAAGTTGATCGATAACGGGGCACTTGACCGTATACTTAATTTTATGTTTATTTTGTAAGAACATTGAGCTCTTTCAAATGAAATGCTGAGAAAGTCATATAAATGCCATTAAAAAGTCCTTTGACCTTAAACAAATTCATAAACTGGAAATTTAATGTTTTGGTGTAAAAAAAAACCAAAAAAAGAGATTTTTAGTCGTTCCTCTTAATTTAAACATTACTTTTTCTTCATTTTTTGAAGTCATTTTTCAAATCAAATTCGAGATATTAATCAGACTCTACATTACGATTAAAGCGAATCTAAAAAGAAGATTTTCGCATTTCTGCCTGTTTGTCTGTCTGTACCTCGACCTAAAGCCTAAACGGTTCTGGTGATTTTTTCAAACTTTCTTAGAACTTAGATGATGACGTGAAATTTAAATATTACTCAGTGTTTTCACTTCCCTGAAAATATATTTTTTTTTTGATTAACAATTTTTGTTGTTCAAGCCTAGAATCTAGAAGCGTAACTATGATTTAAAAAATAGACCCATATTAGGCCTTAACTTTGAAATTGTTTTCAGTGTTGCCACTTTTCTAAAAATATATTATTTTTCGAATTAGAATTTTTTAAAGATAAAAAAGCTGGAATCGTGGGACTTTCAGGTAATTGAACAGGCCTTACTATATGTTCTGAATTATGTTGTTTTAATGTTAACAATCAAATACTCTTATAGGTGTACTCGTAGCATAGAAGTTACGCATTTCATTAAATAGTTGGTATACTCGTTTATTGGCAGTTTTTATTATATATAATACATTTTATCCAAAAAATCCCCTAAATAATATGTCTATATGTCAAAACTATAGCATTTTTCGGTAGTATGGACAAAATGTATCGCTTCCATTTTGAATAAATTTTTTTTTTTTTTTTGAATAAAAATTCCATTCCAGTAAACCTTTTTCAACGAAAACTGCACCAACAGTAAAATTTTTATATTTTTGAAAATTAGGCGAGGTGCTTCCATTTATAGTTGTTTCATTTTTATCAATACATATAGTAGTATGAACATATTGTAGTAAAAATTCCAAAAATATTATAAAATACCTAACCTTAAAAATTTTCTAACTGCCTTAATTCTAAAGCTATTTGACATTGAGGCCGTCAGTGCAATAGTGGCGTAACCCACTTTTTTTCAAAAATGAGTTTTTCATGAAAATGGGAGCCTTAATATATCTATTTAAATACAAAAATAGTTTTATGCAGCTATCTACACTCAAAACCAGATGGCACTCAAAAAAGTGTTATTGCATTTTATAATTTGATCATAGTTTGAGTGCAATAGTGGCGTAACCTTCATACTTCTCTTAGAAACTGTTTGCTTTGGTATAGATTGAGACCATTTGCTTTGGTATACATAATATGGGCAGTGAAAAAGTTCACATGTATGTTTGGAATGAGTTTACAGCGTCAAGAGGGGACCTCAAGAAATTGGGTCTTGTTTTATGCATTATTTAAAAAACGTACATAGGATGTTCTAAAAAAAGTAATATTCTGTCTAATGTGGGGCCAAAATAGAAATATAAAACTTTCCTTGTTGCGCCAATTTATGGTATCCCATCCCGATTATATGGTTGAAGAAAATGACCATAAATTTTTTGTTAGTGGCCATTCCTATTTGCCATCTGACCAAGATTTTGGTTTAATAGAGAAGAATAAAAAATTTTATAAATTTTTATAATCTTCGTCCCAAATGATTGGGTGCATTTCATTTCCTCGGCCAGAAAGAGAAACTCATTTGAAATTTTGAAAATGACTTCATCTGATTTTTTTCGTCGAAATCTCTGGAAGAAAATATCACAAACAGGAAAATGTCCATTTCCAACTCCAAGGTTGAATGGCTTGAAATTCAGTAATTACATTTCGAAAAAAAATAAAACATTGTCAATTTTGTTCCAATGAAATTGATGTTTTACTCGAAGAGGTAAATGTAAAAAAGAGACAATCCGTGGATATTAAAAAACTCAACCAGCTTGAGGAATCTAAAATAAATGATAAAAAAGAGAGACTTAATAGAACTGCTTCAATTTATACCACCAATCCATCACTTTTTTTTAAATAATTTAAAAACGTCAACAGGTATTCCAATTGAAAAATTTGACGTTTTATCAGATTAGGAATAAAATCATTAAAAAATAAGTAAAAATGTACACATAATTTTTTGTTGTTAAAATATTGAACTATGAAAGAAATAAAAAAATAATGTAATAAATTTGGCGTAACCTTTCTTTTTTCTTTATTTTTAATGAAAACCATGAATGCAATAGTGGCGTAACCCACTTTTTTTTCCAAAATAATTTGAATTAAAAAAAAAGAAGCTTGTCCTACAAAGTATGTCCCTTTTCAAACTCTTCTACGTTTTTAGATTAATCAAAAATGTCAAAGGCAAAATACAAAAAATGTTTAAAGAAACCCTGTTTCTTAAATCTCTCGTAACTCTAAAGTGAATTTTATGGGTTACGCCACTATTGCTCTCACGGCCTCATTTAATCACTATGCATTGATAATTTAGATCATACATATTTTATTTTTTAAACTTCATAGGCAATGTCTTAAGAAATAATGGCCAATTTTATAAACATTTTAACAAGCTTTTAAATTTTTAAATACGTATTCTGTGTGGAACAAACGTCATTTTAAGACCAAAATGCCTCTCAAATTTTAAAAGAGCTTTATGAAATCGGGGGTAAGATTTTTGTTCGCTCTGTAAAATAAACTGACAACCTAAGAACTTAAATAGATCAACACAGTGTTCTTTAGGTTTAATTTAACATCCTACATCATTACATACATAAATTCAATATAAATTTTATATCTACTTATCATCATCGTCATATCTTATCTTCTTCTGCTCAAATAATTCAAAAAAATTTCTTACTTTAACCAAAATTGATTTTATTATTTTATCACGTTGAATGTAAAATGTAATTCTTATGTTATCATAATGGCGATGTAAAAAGTCAACGTACAGGGTGATTCAGTAAAAATAACGTTTTGTGAAATAAAGTTGTAACCAAAATTGATCCACACCATAATTTCAAACTTTTCACTGCCAGAGGTCACTTTTTCACAATGCACATATAGCTATACGTATTTTTTTTTGTCTCTGAATCACCCTGTTCACCTGTTCTCCACAAAACTGCATTTGATTTTTTTCCCCAAATCACCTATGTAGGTACATAGATAAAATATAATTCAATTCGATTGCAATTTTCATCCCAAAATAACCATTTAAGGGCTCCATCTCTATCATCATCATAATAATCATGTTGACGATGCGCCCTTGCTTCTATCCAACCAACCCATCAAAATAGTTAATCCAAATAAATAACATAAAATCAGATTGAGGAGGATTGGCATGTTTTTATTTTTTTTTATTTTTATTTTCTGTCGCATGTCAACACTTTTTCGAATGCAATTTCAATCTCATTCATTACAACATGCTGCATGTGATTAAAATTACATGTGCGGCAATGATGATCAAAATCTGCTGCACGAGCAGTATTTTTCCTGGGAATATACAATCAACGAAATACAACAAAAAAGAAAAAAATAAACTTTAACCCCACCGTTCCTGATTGGAATTGATTGTTATTCAAAAATAGAAAATAAAAATAACCGCGTTAATGGCAAAAACGCGCCACACAAGTTACACGCCATCATCAACATCATCGCAAACCCGATTTGTTCTCCCAAAACTCAATACCAGTCCCACGACAAGTGCCACACCAAGTTAACAAATTTTCCAAATAAATATAAATGCAACCAACGACAAAAAAAACCTTAAAATAGGTAATTTCACAGATCGTAATGCAATTTGCGGGTTTAGTTGTTGTTTTTCGAACTGGTCGCTACGATTCTCGAAATTTTTTTTGAATTAGATTTGCCCTAACATTCGATTGGAGTAAGTGTTGAGCCCATGAAAACGCATGTTTCATCTCATTAATAGTGCTTTTCATTCTCATTACTGTGGTGCTGGTTAGTGACAGAGAGGTGGTTGGAGGGATGATGAAGTTATTCGCTGTAAAATGTTGCTTACTTATTTTTACCTACCCTTAATGCCTCTCCTAAGCACATGCAAAGCTGTCCCACTATGCAGTAATAATGAGTGCCAGTGGTGGATTAATGATTTCGTCGCGATGACTCGAACAAATTGTTACTTTTTCCTCCGGGTAAAATGTAAAATGAAAGCGAAATATTTTGGTTACGATGAAAAACAAATCAATAACTTTTTTTCATTGCGTGATAACGCAATTTCATTTAAATAATAATTTTTCATTCAAATCTTGTGCTGAAAAGTAATAATAAAAACTTCGTTTGTAAAGACTTTGCGAAATTTAAGTGGCTACATTGTGGGCGATGCGACGTTAATGTGAGATTGTTTCGAAATTATGAAGAGAAGAATTATTAATTTCGTTTGTTTAATTTTTCATTAACAACTCACACCAAAAAAATACTAAACGAAATTTTTCAACTTTTTTTAAATGCGAGATTTAAGATTGCAATTTCGCAATTTTGTAAAAATACAAAAAAAAATTATAAGCTTTTTTAAATATGTACTAGATTTTAGATTCCTAAGTTTTCATTAATGACATGTGAGATTGCAACGAAAAAGCAAAATTTTGTGATTGCGACATTCTAAACCGAAGGATTATTCCATATGACAGGCTTTCTTTGAATCTGTAAAAATAAAATAATATTTTTCGCCATGGTAAAATTCCGCTTACAAAATAATTTAGCACAAAAAAATTGCACTAAAGAAGTTGCGAAGACGGTACTTAAGAGTAATAATCGAAATTATGTAACTTTGCTTAAATGTCAGATTGCGGGATGTTTATTTACTATAATTTGCGAAATATTAGTGATTTTGTCAGGTAAGATTTTTTAATTGCGAACATCTTGAACATCTCGTTGCCTTTTTTGTTATTTTAAATATGAAATTTTATGTTGTTAAATTTTAATTAAAAGCATTTGGCAATTTTGTACTTTGAGAAATTTGTATCAGCTATATTTTGCGAGACTGCACACTTAAAAGTGAGATTTTGTAATTGGGAAATAATTAAGAATTTTTAATTTAGGAGCCATTATTCAAATGTCGAAAAACAAATTACATACTAATCGTGATTTTAATTATTTCGCTTTTACGAAATCTCACTTACACCGAGAAATATTAAATGAAATGACATTCGCAGTTGTAAAATTGTAGAAAATAAGATTAAAAATTTGCAAACTGAAAACAAACATACTTACCTAATGTGGCCATTTTTTTATTTTCGTTTACACAATCTTGCTCCAAAAACAACAATATTATACCTTCCAACAAAAAAATCTGAAATCAAGTCCGTCAAATTTTGTATGAACTAAAGACTGTTTTATTAAAGTGTTTTAGTTTGCTATTTTGTAAAATTGTTAGAACCGGAATTTCGCGAAATCATAATAAAATGTAGGGGAGAGTGGGGCAAGAAGGACCTCGGGGCAAAAAGAACCAAATCGATTTTTAGCGTGGTTCTTAACTCCATCTTATATTCAATGATGAGAACTTATGAACAACCTACTTTTCCAACACATCCCTTAGTTTCATTGAAAAACTGAAGTTAGTTGTGGTTTAAATGAAGAAAGTTTGAAAACGGCCCATCTGTTAAAAAAACAACCACTTTTCAAAACCGATTCAAAGCAACAGGTTGGACCTTTCCATTGTTTAGTGAGTTTTTTATTGCTTGTGATCGTTTTGTGTTGTTTAAAAAAGCTGAACATAAAAGTAAATAAATAGTTAAAAAAAAATTAAAATATTTTTTTAAAAAAACTTCTTGTGGGGTAAATCCAATTCAAAGCAGTTCCAATTTCAAAGCAAAGCAACAACTTTCTAAGATAAGTCTGCTTTGCTCCAAGACCCTCACAAGATAAATTCTACTTCTTTTTTAACATTTATTTTTAAAGATGGTTCGAACATATGTACATAGGTACGTTCGAAAAACAAATAGAGCTGCTACTTGGAGCAAAGAAGATTTGAGGAAAGCTATCGATGCCATCAAAAGCAAAAAAGTTGGATATCTCAAGGCAAGATCCCGAAAGCAACTTTAATTCGAAAAGTGCGATTAAACAACACTGGAAAAAAACTAGAACGAGAAAATTGTCATTTCAATTAATTTTTTTTTGTTTTTTTTGCTTGTTATTTTTGTAATTATAGTTTTGAAACTAATATTAATTTTATTGTTTCGTTCCTTTTTTTTACTTATTTTTCTACGCTTCCTTTGTTTGTTTATTGTTTTTATACTTTAAGTTTTTAATACTTTCAAAAAAATATAAGTGTTTTTAATGCCATGCCGATTTTTTTCAATATCAAAATTAAATGAAATCAGTGGTTCATTTTGCCCCTTTTAAAGGTCCTTTTGAGGTAAGGACTTTTGAGGTAAGGTCATATATATGTATATATCTCTATATATACTTGTTTAACTATTGTGATTGCTAACTATATTGGAGTTCAAAGGTTAAAGTATTATTTAAAAAAATATTTGCTTTTCTTTTATGAAAAGAAAAAAAATAGGAGCTTCTAAAGCTTAAGTGGTGCTTCTTGCCCCACCCTCCCCTATTATTTAATTGCGAGATTTTGAAATGAAATGTTAGCCATCCATAGACAATTAAAAGTAAATGTTTCGAGAAACGCGCCCCAAGATATTGCGCCCTGGATGGTTTTTTATCACTAATTCACCCATGTTTAATTGTATAATAAATGTGTCAGTTTGCCTATAATATTAGATCTATACAGATCAAATTTATTACTTGTTTACTTGTGTGTGATGACTGATGACACACAGTGCGTTAAGTATAAAGGCGTTAACAATGTATTAAAGAATTATTATGCATTCAATCCCCTTTTCACAATTTGTTACGAAAAGTTTAATTTGTGGACATATAGTTAGTATAATAGTCCTTCGGGGGTTAAAAATATGGTTCACATAGTTGAAACGGTGCGGTGTTGGTGGATGATGGCAACAATATCACAATTTGCATGTCAACAAAGCAATGCGTTCAAAATTATAACCCTACATATGTACATAGTGCTGTAGTGGGTAGATAAATGTGTTGACTTTTTTCATGCTTAAAATTTTTTTGTAGCTGATTTGATTTAGGGATTTTATGTTGTAATATTTTTTGGACTTCTGGGAAAAGACAAAATGAGGTAGGGTTGATTTTTGGTATTCAACAGTTAGCCTATGGTTATGAATTTATGACATTCCTGGAATTGATTTTATTATTTATTAGAGGCTTAAGCTTTTCATCAAAATATTTGTAATTTACACACTTTTATTAAAGGCAGATAAGTTAATTGGGACTTTAAAAAGGCGTCGAGGCGGTCACCCCAATCTTCCTTTTCCTTATGCCAATTCATTATTTTTTAAACAATTTTTTTTTATAATTAAGACCAACAGTTTTCAATTTTTAAATTATCATTTTACTAGTCAATAGCATTTAACTCAACCAATGGTGTAATCCTCTTTCAATTTGAAAAAAAAATTCATGTATAAAATAAGACACACTAATTAAACGCTAACAAAAACTGTTCGCTTTTACAATATACGATAGAAACCCATCTATTCAAGCTTTTGGAAATAATATTTAAAAATTTATCACGACAGTTTTGAAGAAGACAAAGTGCCACAGCATGATTCACAGCTTCTGATAACCTTGCTTTATGTTCTGTGATTTCCTTACACCAAAAATTCAAGTTTCATTTCTTTTTATAAAGAAGAAAATGCTTTGCAAAAGTCCCTTAAAATAAAAAAAAAAAAATCAGAAACTCACCCCATCAAAAATAAGAGACTCTTCCAAAGTCTCACCTTCATAACAGACTTCAAGAAAACAAACGAACCTTTGTATAGTAGTGATTCGTTGTTTCATACACATTCCCACGTAAAAGTAAGCCCCCCTCCATAGAAGAACATCCTTAGCAGTCACATGAATAATTTACTGCTTATTTTTTTTTTTGGTCCATATCATTGATAAGGACATCACGTATTTTTACTACAAAATATCATTTTTCTTTCTTTCATTTGTGTATTCTTTTTTTTTTGCCTTCTTCATATTTTTTATTCTATCTATTATCTATACATATTTTTTTTTTTAACTTTTTATTCACTTTGCATTTTGCTAGCAAACAATACCGGCCTAATCTTACTTCCGTGTGGCATACGAACAAAACCGTGATTACAATGTTTTTTGTTGTTGTTGTTGCTGTTGATGTTACTTGGGTTGGGGAGAGGAATAAAAAAAAAAGAATCGAATCAAAAAGGATAAGGAAATAAGAAAAACGCTTAAAAGCCCATTTCGATTGTCACACGAAAGAGAGAGGGTGTGAGGGCAAAATACCGGAATTTTTAAGAAAAAAAGGAGACATCATCCTTATGCATTCTTACAAGTTGAGCATAAAACATTTTATTATTGCGAAAGGATATGAATGGTTGAATGGGTGTGGTATTATATAGATTAGATAGAGGGTGACTTAGGTTCGTCTATTATTTGTGTCGAATTTAAAATTGTGTGGTAGTTTGGATGTGACAGACATTTGAGTCTGTCAAAGTACGAAATTAAAGAAATCGAAAATGAGCGGCAAAAATATCATGTGAAATTACCTACATAACTTGGATTTTCACAAACTATTTGAAATTTAAATCAAGTAAGTTAAAATTAATAAGTGTATTAAACTTTTGATAAAACACTTGAATACATTTGAAACAATTTCAATGGATTTGTATAAAGGGTGACAAAAGGTTAGAGCGTTTAGTTTGAACCGAGACCAGAAATTAATCATATGGAAGGGAAGAGAGTCATTTTTTTCTCCCTTTAGATGGGTGTTGGGAATTTTATAAAATGGAAACATAATTATTAAAAAAAAACTACAGCGCCTACAATGTTATCTTACAGATTTTTTTAAGCCAAAACTTTTTTAAGCTTCTTTTAATTCGCTTTTTAAAAAAGTTGTTTTAGCGTATAGTTTCTGGAAAAAAGTTTTTAAGTACAATTTTTGATTCCAAAATATTCAATAAAGTAACATTTTGAAAACTAATTCGTTTGAAGAAATAGTTTTTTTTTTTATTTTGAGTTTGAAAATGAAATTTTTGCTTTTAAAAAATGCCTGCTATTGTTGTTGTTGTTGTTTTTTTTTAAGATTTTTTTCCAGTTAAAGCAAAGTTTTTTTTTTTTTTTAAATTGCTTCACCCACCTAAGCGTTATCAAACCTTATGCAAGTCACCCTGAATAGCAAACAAAAGTTAAAAAATAAATTTTCAAAAAAGCTGATTAATTATAAAATAATCATTGCAAAGTGAAAAAGTAAAAACAGATTTTGAAAAAGGTCTCCGAATTCGAATTCCCCAGACTCATTGACTAAAATTTCAAATACTCTATCTTAACAAATTTATTGTTAGTCAAATAATAATTTGTAAAAAATAAAATTCAAAATCTTAAAAAATCAAAAGGCAAAATTACTTAAAAAATAAAAAGCGAGTTAAAATAAAAAGTGAAATGATGATGATGAACATAACTACACCACAAAAATATTAAAACGTGAAATATTGAAATGCGAAACAATGATACAAAAGCTGCAAATATGTGAAATCAAAATGTTGATTTGAAATATTCAAAGTGATGAATTTTCAGAACAATAATATGATTTCTGATTACCTACTCAATTTTTATAAAAATTAATATTTTTTTTAATTTTTTAATTTTTCAAAAACATAGCTGTTTGAGTCTGTGGGCGTCACCAGATTCAGGTGTCCATCCTAAAGCGTCCAAGCGTTTCTTATTAGTCCTAGCGAATATTTGTATTTATTTAATTGAACACCCTTTAAATCGGATTTTTTATTTTCAAAATAAATCGACAAATTGATAACTGTGTTTTTTTGTTGCTGGAACTAAAGTATACAAGAAAAGAACTGTGTAATATATTTTCTGAATCATTCCAGTCATTGGCTGGACAAAGCGTTTATTCATTGAAGAAGAAAGAATCTCCAAAGGAAGGATCTAAAAACTCCCACTGGGAATCTCATATCTGCTATTCTAATGAGATACAAACGTTTATATTGATGGAAATTTCAATAGATACACAAAGCCCAACACGACAACGACCGACTCGATGTAAAAAAAAAGGATTCATTTCGACTCGAATCACTTGCACAATAGAGTTGTGAGCTGCATATATCCTTTTGATTGTGTAAAAGTTGTAACACACACGTTGTTTGGGTTGTGGATTTTTTTTTTTAGTGGGTCGTGGGGGGAATGGCTGTTTGTAAAGAAAACTCCCAAAGATATCTTTTTGATTTGATTTTTTTTCTTGTGTTATTTTCTTCCTCCTTTTTTTTTGTATTTTTTTTTTTAAATCTCTTTTCGATGGAATTGCAAAATGTAAAACACCCACGGCATCAGGCAATAAGAAAAGAAATACAAAAAAAAAAACAGTACTAGGTATAGAGCTTGTGAAAACTTTGTAAAATCCTTTTCTTTGGGATTTGATTCGAATATAAAAGCCGCACGAATATACACCTACACGATGGGAAAAGAAGCGCACACACATTGGAATTGGAATTGAAATTACCATCAGAAAAATCTGAATGTGAAGGCGACGAATTGTATTTCGATTTTATTATCCCTCGCTTTACATTGACAAACGGAGAATTTTCCTTTACACCAGAGAGGACAAAAAAAAGAAGAAAGAAAAATATATCAATGAATAGAAAAGAATATCGGAATACTTACATCCTGAATGGTGATAACGCGCGAATGGCGAACAAATGGTGAAATTTCTTTTTCAAAACCTTTCTATTCGTGTGGGGGCATTCTTTATTATTTATTTTTTTTGTGTTTTTGTTTGAAAATTGAGGTGGAGCTATTTAAATGTCCCCAACGACGTCTAAGTAGCAACAATTTGACTGGTGTTAAGAGTAGTTTTGCAATGTATTGAATTTTAGGGGATGTTCAAAAAATGGAAAAGATTTAAGTTGCAATAAAACGTACCCATTATTTCATACAGTTTTTAATTTAAAATTCTCTTACAGTTTTTTTTAAACACAGTGTTTTACCGTGAGAAAACTTGATAATAGATAAAATATTTTAGCGAAAAGAAAAATGAATCATGAAAAACTTTCTAATTGATTATATTCCATGTTCTCATCGGATTTAAAAAAAGATACACTAATCCATGATAGAAAAATTATTTCTGATTTACATTAAGATGCAAATATTATCGGGGGTGTTGGAATTATCATGGACTCACCATGAACAAACTGGCCCTAAGAAAAATCTTGACTGTACGGTTTTTCCACCCTCGTCAACAATGGATGATGGAATGATTGAATGATTTAATCTGTACATGGTACAGAAAGTTGCAAATTAGATTTTTTGACAAAAATATTTATTTGTTAAATTTTTTTTAAAAACCATTTTCTTTCACTGAATTCTTTTTTTTACAACATTTTTTTTGGTAACATTTTTTGTAGGCGATTTTTTCGATCGTACTTTTATTTCTTTCATTTTTTTTGGTTACCTTCAATTTGTTTTCCGACAATACCTTTTTTTTTTTAATATTTATTTGTTAGTTTTTAAATGTAAGTACTTAAAATAGTATATTTTTTTCTGTTTGAAAATTACTTTAAAGTAAAAATAGCGCTCAAAAGCGCCTGCCTAATTTTAAACTAAATTCAACTTTGTGTTTTGAGAGGATTGTCACACTGGCCACTTTTCACTACTAAGCCAAATTTGAGAATTTCACTCTTGCGATTTTTTGTACAGATAAAAAAATAATCTATAAAAATGTTTAAGTTTGGAAAATTAAAATCGAAAAAATCATGTATTTTTAAGACATCTTCTCTTAAAAAATTCAGAGGCTTAAATTGTTTTAATTTTTTGAAAACGAAAAAGAAATCCCAAACGAGTTATTCGTTACTTGTCCAATTCTTGAAATTATTTTGCTAAAAGCTTTACATTCATTTTTGGTCAAACGGCTTACACTATTGCAGTTAAAAATTTATCGTTAATTACAAATGAATATGTCGTTATTTTGACTAATTTAGTAAGTTGGTGGCAAACGTTTCTTTTTAAAGGCAAACTGTTTTAACATTTACGACAAAAGAATTGTCAAGTTGTGGCAACAATTCCTAATTAATTAGCTACAAATGAATGTGTTTGTTCACAATAAATGTTATAGTTTTGTCATAGACGCAATTGAAAAGTTTGTTTGCAGTCAATAACAAAAAGAGAGACGACAAATAGTTTGTGTTTGACAAACATATGTATTCCTTTGCCCCGCAATGAAAAAATTCAAATTGAAGTTCAAACGAACGGGCTTAGATGTTTTGTGAAAAAGTGACAGTTTGTTAATTATATAAGGGCTTTACACAAACAAAATAAGTTGAAACACTTTTCAAGATCGTTTTATCCCATTCCAGTTCCTGGTTTTACATTTACATATTGTATGACATTTGTCAGAGAGGATTACATGTACCTGGGACAAATAAAATCATTTGAAAAGCAAGAAGATAAAGAAATAAATAAACGAATAACTAACGGATGGAAACAGTTTTGGAGTTTTAATGAAATATTGAAATCGAACTTAACCAGTGACACAAGAAAATACGTAATCGACTCGACAATATTATGTACATGTTTTGATTTACGGGCTACAAACCCTAGGACTAACCTCAAATCATCATGAAAGACTGAGAATATACCAAACAAAAATGGAACAAAATCTTTTGAACATACGACAAATACGAAGAATAAACAAGGAAGAAATAAGACGAAGAACAAACATAGTAGAAATAATACAACGAGCAAAACAATTAAAATGGAGCTGGGCAGGACATATATCTAGAACAATAGACCAAAGATGGACAAAAATCGCAACTAAATGGACCTTTTTTGAGGAGTGCAGACCAAGAGGGCCCCCGGAAAAGAAATGGGTTGACGATCTGAACCAATTTAACAATAATTGGTATAATGATGCCAAAAACAGGGCTATATGGACGACAATGTGAAAAGTTAAACAAAATTTAAAAAGTTTATTCATCCCATCGGAGAAATAGGCCAGAAATTGCTGACTTCACTTCCTCATCGTCGGTAAACTTTTTTCCTCGAAGCTCTTCTGACATCTCATCCAAAATAATCTGCGGTGTTTTTCCTTGTTTGCTCAAGAACTTTATCACAGCTCGAAATTCAATTTATTTCATTTTTAACATTTTTTTTTCGGACTGACTTGTATTTGACAGCGAAAGCACTAATAATAATAATGACTCGATTTGTTAGAAACTTGGTATATATTTCACTGATGAATGCTTAAACAATATAAGGTAACCAAATGTCTTCCACAAAACTCTCCAACCACTCCATTCCGCGAACATTTTGACCCCCCTTCATACTTCTTTGAATGTAAGTTTCTTTTTACTTCTTTGTGACTAAAGGTACCTACTATAATGAAATTTTTGGATTCGTTAAAAAATATTTAACTTGAGGAAAAAGTATTACAGGGCAAGTTTTAACTCAAAAAAGTGTGTCCCACAATTTTGTCCGTATATCTGTCTACCCTTACATCGACCTACATCTTAAACCACTAGAAAGATTTTCTTTAAACTTTGGAGTTCTAAAATTTTAATATGAGAGGTTTAATATTAAAGGTTTTAGCTTAAAACGGTTTTTACCATATATATTTTTTGTTACTTATTTTTGAAAAAAAAATTGTTAAAAACTGTAATTTTGTCAAAAAACATTTAAACTTATCATTTTTTCCATTTGTTTAAAGTTGTTTTTCTTATTTATTTAAAAAAAATTATAAATCATTTTTTCTACAGAAAATCTAATTCCCTACAAAAACTCTCTTAATTTGAATTTTCAAATTTGGCTTGGTTTTTGAGTGTTAAGAAAATAAAATAATTTCACTGTATGCATATATTTATTATTAAGACTGTTTAAATTTTTTACCCGAAAAAGGAACTTAAACTATTTGTTATTGTGTATTTTTAAATTGAACACCTAAAATTCATGAACTCGCTTTAACATGTGTATATGCATATAATGAAATTCCAATTTTTTTTTAATCTAAAAAACATTTAAAAAAAAGACATTCTTAAGTCCTTTGTCTGACATATTTGAGTATGTTTAAAGCCATTTGAATATAAGGGATGTATTAAATAAATATGAGCCTACGAATTTTAAAATGTTTTCGAAACACCTAATTAAATATTAACGAATCCTTCTTCAAAATTAGTTGTCTTTTTATAAATTTCTTCTCTCTAATAACTCGTTAGAAGAAAGATATTTCAAAAAAATTCCCTCTCAAGGATATAATCATCCGATAAACTTTCCCCATAAGTAGTCGTACTATCAACTTTAAAATCCCCGCATCAATAAACAACAATATGAGCATTCTTCAACTAAATCCAAGAAACATCCCTCTTAAATAACTCAAACTATTTCAAACAAAATAAACCGTAAATTAAGGGCGATAAATTTCAAGCCCGATTTCCGTTTGAACAACCGTCATTTGCAAAGTTATTTGCCCGCGCGCACAAAACTCCGCCAAAAGAGTCCTTGTGTGTGCTTTTGGGTTTTCAAACAGCGCGAAATCGTTTTCCTGTTCTTCATAGTAAAGTAGTTGTTCGTTGTTTCATTTGCAACTTAAAACTAAGATTGCAATCAGAGAGAACATCATCATATTATAGAAGAAGGATAAAGTTTTGTGAACCTTTCGACGACGCAAAAAGTATCCAAGATGTTTTACGCGAGTGAAAACATTTATATTAGCAAAATAATTCACTGATGTGTATCAGGATATAAAATATTATAAGCGATATTTTTGCACAAAAACGAATTATTTATTATGCGAAATTTTTGTAAGTTTCTTGCACCGGAAATAATTCCCATTCATTTGGTAAAAGTTAATATTATACGAAATAAGAAAGGGTTGTTTGTTAAATACCAAACAAGAATCTTGTTCTCTTAATTATCCTACACGCGATTTACGTAGATTTTTTTTGTTTCTTCTCGCAAATTCAAGATGATTATCCTTAAAAAAGAAAACTCCAACTTCGTCTTGATAATAATTACATTGCCAAAAAGTTTCAATTTTTCCTCATCCGTTGGGTTGGTGCATCTTTTTCTTATGGAAAAAGGATTTTAATTATTTTATAATATATACATAAACGTCCTTCAAAAGTAACTTTTTTGGTTGCTCATTTGATGGTTAAACTTCCTTGTAGGTAAAAGGCACTTCAAGTTCTCATTTTTTTTTGTTGTTTTCCAAAAACCCCCCTCAATAAAATTTTCAATATGCATTCGCTGTCGCATGATTGAGTTTCCAATAAACTGTCAATTTTGTATGATGATGAGATGCACTTGGGTTCCTTCAACCCCCCCAACATCGTAGCTCGGTCCGTTGTTTGTGTTATTGCAGAATTGAAAAAAAAAACACCCCCCATAGAAATTGAGAAAGAGATGCCGGGAAACACGCAGGTGTATGCTGAAGGTTTATATCAACCATTGGGGTATTGTGTTCGGGCGCAATGATATATAAACAACGTTCACACAATCATCCTTGTGTCGTGATGTCGTGTCGTGCTACCCTTAAAATGAGAAACAAAATGGGTGAGATAATTCAATATTCTTTTAACACCCCCACTCCGCACGGCTCGACCCGGTTGTAATGATGGAAGCGATTCCATACAGAAAGAGAGAAGATAATAGTTTGCAGGCGTGGTTGGGGATTGTAGAGGGGTTGGCAGGCAGTGGTTAGGTTATACAAGTTACATGGGATTTTCAATATATTTTGTAGCGTATATTTATGGTGTCGAACGGGCTTATGCATTTAATTGGCCGTGAAAAACTCAAAATGAAAACATAATCACAACCCAGACAACTTCAATGTGTTTGGTGTTAAGGGCTGTGTATGGATTCAGTTCAGTTCAGTTCAGGGCTCAGGCCAGGCTGTGGCATCAAAACATCATCATCATCATCATCATCATCGGTGAAGCCCGAAGCGATTTTCATTTAACAAGCTTTTTGCTTCTGTCACATCATGGTACTATATTTTTATAGTGCGATGAGTGAGTGGCACAGAGAGGCTTTTTACATTATTCACCGATGAAGAAGGTGAAATAATGAGTTTTTGTCTGCAATAAAATAGATTGAGGCATCACATCTATAGGCAGTGGTGCTTGTTTTCATTATGGAAGTATGTGCATAAGTTTATGGCGACAGGGGATGTTTTTAAATTAGCAACATATTATTTTTAGACCAAAAACTATTTTTAATGAGTTTGGTGAAATACCTATATTCAGGATTAGAGGAATAATTAAATAATGAAGACAATATTTAGGCGACTTGTTGTTGGTGTAATCGAAAAGATAAGCACTGCTGTGTATGTTGGTCGTCGTTATGACCTAATCATTAGAGCTTCTTATAAGGATTTATCGTCAGAGCTCATCATGAGGGTTCATCATCGGAAGTCATCATCTGACCTGATCATCAGAGCTTCTAATCAGAAGTAATCAACTAAAGTCACCATCAGAGCTTCTTGTAATAAGCCTTCATCTGAGCTAATCATCAGAGCTTTTAGTCAAAAGTCATCATCTGGACTCATCATTAGATGAAATCATCTAAGCTTATCATCAGACCTCATCATCAGAAGTCATCATCTGAACTCATCGTCAGAGCTTTTTGTAAAAATATTTCATCGGAGCTCATCATCAGAGCTTCTTATAAGAGCCCTTTACCTGATTTCATCATCAGAGCTTCTAATCATAAGTCATCATCTGAGCTCATCATCAGAAGAGACTATCTTAGCTTATTATTGGAAATCATCTTCTGAGCTCATCATCATATCTCATAATTAGAGCTCGTATTCAAATCTCATCATCAGAAGTTATTATCTAGCCTTATGATCAGAGATCATCATTGGACCTCATCAGAAGAGCTTTTTAAAACAAACCTTCATCTGAGTTCATCATCCGCGTCTCTTATCAAAAGAAATTAAATCTGAGCTTGAGATCAGATCTTTTTATCGGAGGTCAGCATCTTAGGTAATCATCATATCTCATCTGTAAAGAGCTCGCTATCAGATCTCATCATCAGAAGTTATCATCTAGGCTTATCATCAGAATAGATCATCATCAGAAGTCATCATCTGAACTAGTAATTAGAATTTCTTGGAGAAAGCATTCATCTGAGTTCATCATTAGAGCTTTTTATCTGAGGTCATCATCAGAGCTTTTAAAAAGCAGCAGGGTTGTAGAAAGGTTGCAATCTTTCGAGAATTTAATCTTTAAAAATAAAATACTTATGAAAGTGTCATTTATTTTTAAATTGCTGCAACTTCATTCATTTGAACTCAAACAAATTGTACCCATTTTATTTTTCCCAAAACAACTGATTACAATCTTTTAGCTCTTATGCATTCGTTCTTGTATTTATTCAATTTTTTCGCACATTCATTCGCATCCTATTGCATTCGTTTTGCAGTTTTCGATTTTTGTTTTGTTTTTTTTCTGTCTTTTTATTCTAGTCACTTGGAAAATAATAGAATGCAAAAAAATCAAAAACTGGAAAAAATGATACAAATGGAAGGAAAAGAATGCACGGAATTAAGATTGCAATCATTTGGTTGGAAAATATATAATTGGAACAAATTATTGTAATCTTTTTAGGTAAAGTGAAATAACGCCAAAAAAAATAACAACAATTTTGAACTTTTGACTAACTTCGTTTCCAAAATTAAAGAACAACAATTTGGCTTTACCTATTTAATGAAAAAAAAAATATCAAAAATAAGTTAAATTAAAAATAGAAATTTGGCCAAATTTCGGTTTCATTTTGTGCGAATAACTCATATGATACGACATCTGTCAAAAACTATTTATCTCACATCAATAGTATTAGTTTTTGAACGATGATGTGTTTACCACTTTTTCAAAAACTAATATTATATGCGTATGATATTATAATCTGTTCTTGTTCCGATCCATCCCATTTGAGTTAAAAAAATATTTATTTTAAGATTAATTTGTTTTGTAGAAGTGTTTATTTGATCTTTTATTGTTTGTCAAATTTGGAGTTGTTAATACGATATTATGATTAAAACATATAGATAAGGACTAGAGACTAGAGAACTAGGTTAAATACTCTGTTGTTCGCACTTGTGATATTTACCTACTAGTCGCCATCTTTGAATTCTGTTTTATGCAAATATCTCACTTCCTCTTAATCCCACAAAAAATTACGTGAAATATAAGATGTAGAAAACTCAATTCTTTATTTTTTTTATTTTAAGAACACCCGATTGGGAAATACTTTTCAAGTACCTCAAAGCACTTAAAAAACTATAGATTACTAATTTTATGAATGGATTTTAATGATAAAATAATTAAAGTATCTACATGTATGTATCTACTAAATCTATAATGTTTTTCTAATCTTATCAATAAACATATCTAACTAACTTTTATTGATGACTTCATATAGAGGCAGCCAGACAGTTGGCAATGCTATAGTCAAACAAAATAATTATAAACAACATTGTGAAATAATAAAAATTTATCTAAAATATAAAACCAGAGCTATTGATTACCAAATTTCTGGGTATTACCCGGGTAGTCGGGTACCCGCAAGGGTTGTTTAAGAGTTATAGTACATTTTGTTAAAGAAAATTCAATTTTTTATTTCTTTAACAAAATGCACTATAACTCTTAAATCAAATTAGTTATCGAAAAAAGTTTTTTTTTGTAGAAAATTTATTGTTTTAAAAGTTTTGTCTATAACTTACTCTTCTAGGATCAAAACTACGCGAGTTTTGAGACTACACTGTGTACGTGGGGTTGGGGCACGCCTTCAATATGAAAAATTTGAATATGAAAGACAATTTAAATTTTATTTTTTTCTTTTAAATGCAAAAGATGATGAAGAATTTCAAAATATCAAAAAAAAAAATTTACTACAAAATTACTGCCAAAATTACTACAAAAATGTCAACTGGTAAATTCAACAGTAGCAGCACTTGAATTGATTTTTTGCGTAAAAGTTATTTTGTTTCTCAAATTTTGAGTTTAAAACTTGTTTTTTTTTTCTTTTCAAAAACTATGCATATATAATGTTACATCAGTCAGGTTGATGAAATTTATAGTCATATAATAATGTGTCCAATCAAACTCTTTTTTTTTTTGCTTAAATCATAGCACATTTGGCAAGTTTCTATTTTAGGATCTTTATGCTTTTCTAATAAATGTTTTAAGTTAAGTGACGTAAGATGTTGTATTAAATTATTTTGTAATTTTTCTTTGGCTTCAACGAACGAGATTTTAAAACAGCACTTTATTTATTTGAATTTAAGTATAGTCACAATATTTAAAAATATTATTCATGAACGCCACCTTTTCACCCTGTATACCTGTCCTGTACTATATAAAAAACCCACATGTTGATTTTTTTACGCTAACTACCGATAACAAAAATTGAATTTCATTCAACTAAGTCGATCTAAAAGATTTAATTACCCAGGTAATAAAATCTAATCATTGAGATAATCTTATCTTGGTTTCAAGACAAATTAATGATTGAATTTCTCTGTTTTCTTTCAATTCAAATTTTCGTTGAAAAGAAATAAGTCGCAGCAGCCAGAGCTTAATTAAATAATAAAAATATTATTTAAAAAATAAATAAAAATATAGTTTTAATTTAAAAATGTGTACAAAAGAATTTGAAACAGTGCATATTTACAACAAAAAAATAAATCTCAAATCAGAAATTGAAAAATTAAATTTAAGAGACGAAGATGATGCAGTTAATTTTTGTGACTTGACAAATATCATTGATCAATTTAATACATGGATGAAATACATGCCGAATATAAAACCCTATTATGGTAATAAGAGAAAGAAAAAAAATAGAAAAATGTTTATTTAAAATATGTATGTATGACAATTTTTTTTTTTTTTCAAAGCTATCAAGTGCAATGATGAACTTCCAGTTTTGAAAATTCTCGCTTATCTCGGCACTGGATTTGATTGTGCCTCGAAAAATGAGATAAAAAAGGTTCTTGAAATTGATGTTGGTCCAGAGCGTATTGTCTATGCAAATCCAATGAAATCAAAAGCTTACATAAGATATGCCCAGTCGGAAAATATCACCGACAGTACTGTCGATAACGAGTTTGAAATGTATAAGATGTTTAAATATTATCCAGAATCAAAGTGAGTAGATTAATATTTTTTTTTTATAAATTCAAACATTATTTTTTTTTTTTTTTTTAAGTGTTATCCTTCGTTTTCGTTCTGATGCCAAAAAAGTGCTTAGTCCACTTGGGAATAAGTTTGGCTGTGATGCATATGAAAATGGAGCTGCTTTGACGCTTTTGGCTAAAAGCCTTAATATGAACGTAAGTACGAGTATTTACTATACTTACTTGCTTTTGAAGATGAAATGACTTTCGGTTTTAAATATTTTTTTTTCTAGAACAACACCAATGATAGAATATAATAAGTTCTATGAAATTTTTAAAGTTTTTTCTTGTATTTTTTTGTAAAGGGTGTTTTGGTTAAGGTGTGGCAAAAGGCTAGAGATTATAGGTTGAACTGAGATAAGAAATTAAATGGATGACTGGGTTGCACGAACTGGATCCAATGTTAAGGTTCTTAAGAAAACTATAGATGACATTTTTGGTATCCTAAAAAATATGAATTTTTGAAAAAAAAAATAAAAATCGTTGGAGGTGTTTTTTTTTTAAATTTGCTTATAGTATACAACTTAAACAATGATATATAACGTTATATAACATGGCTGATACCGTTATTTTTGTTTGTTATTAAATTTTTTTCTAAGGAAATGTCCAGAACCTTAAGTTCCAATTTTTAAGAACAAGGTACAGACAGACAGAATTGGCCGACCCACTTTTATTCGCTCGCGTTCGTGTAAGGTCTGATCATTATCGATTTGAATTCCTGCAAAAGAACGATAATAATGGTAACTGTCATGTAGCCGTTACGAAAAAACTTATTTACTTTAACAGTTTTGCTTTTTTTTCAGTACATTATGTACATAATTGAAATTATTTAGTCAGAAAATATTTTTCATAAAATCGTACCTGCCGTACGGTTTAAGCGATTGCGATTTTTTCCTATGAAAAAAAATTTAATTATTTTTCAAATTCAAAATATTGACTTTGACTTTTAAACGAATTGATATATTTTTTTTAAAGTGCATATTATTCAATACAAAAGATATGCATAGCAATAGATGCAAAAGACTTTAAACATTTTGTGGATATACCTTTCTAGAAAAATAATTAAAAAAACACCTACGATTTTCATTTTTTCTAAAATTCGCATTTTTTCAATACATCAGATGGCATTGTCAGTTTTTAGCTCAATCTTCTTTTTTGGTTTGTTTTAGCAATTCAAATAATCAATTGAATTTTATGCTTTTTCATATTTTTCTCGAATTAGGTAGCTACATTATGTATTTTATGAAATTGGAATACACATAGTTATATATGTATATTTCAAAACTTAGAAAACCTAAATTTTGTACTTAGGCCAGAGATCAGAAATGAATCTCAACCTTTTGAAGGGTTCTCTAATAACTTTTATTTGATGAGCTTTTCAAAATTGCTCACTAAATAAGCTTTATTTTCAACAAAAAAAAATATCGGTCAAGGTCTATAAGTAACCTTTATTTTTTTTAGGTTACGGTTAACCACTGAGTTTTATTTTTGAGTCATTATGGTTTCAAAAATAAACACGTTCTCATCAATAGAATTCGTTTTTGCATTAATAATTTTTGATATATTTTCAGTGAAAAAGGGGAAAAGTTGACCTTTTCCGTTAATTATTTGTAAAAAACTCAACCATTGAGAGATATTTTTGAACTTGAAAAAATTAGTGTCAACCGATAACCTAATTTTCTTTTTAAATAATTCTCAAACCGTAATCAAATTCTTTCTAAAGAAACGTAGTTAATCTCTGAGAAAAACCAATTGAAAATAAAGGTTATAACGTCCATTTTGAGTCATGCAAGGAGCTCCTACTTGCGAGAAACGAATTAAAAGTTTTAAGAAAAATCTGAAAAAAATGTAATACTATTTTCAATTAAAAAAAATATATATGTATTGCTATCAAAGTAAAATTACTACAATCTACTTTGAAATAAAGGCTTAAAAGAAGCGTTAGTAGACAATACAAAATTTTCCCCGGTTGAATGTATAAAAGTAAAACCCGATTTAAAATAAATAAATAAAAACAAACAATTCCATCATAGTTCTGTTTTTTTTTTTTTTTGAAATTTAGAGCCGTTTTTCAAAAAATTATTTTAATTATAATTATAAAAAAATTAATTGGTGTGCTAGTTTTTAGTATTTATTATTACTAAAACAAAAATTATATGTATTGAATTTTGAGTTTTTGTGGAGTTAAAAAAAGTCCGTAGTTTGAAAAAATCCCTCAAGAAGCTTAGGCTGCAGGTACAGACAGACAGAATTGCGGCACTCAATTTTTCTTGCATTCTCTATCATCGTTCGAGTAATGTCAGGTCTGATTAACTTCTCGAGTTCGATTTTTTTTACTTGCCTTTTGTAAAACATTGTAATAGATCATTATTTAAAATTACTTTTTTTTCAGATGATTGGTGTAAGTTTCCACGTTGGTTCTGGTTGTCTTGAATTAGAAGCTTATGAAAGAGCCATTTCAACTGGCAGCAGTTTATTTAAGTTTGGAATACTTATTGATCACAATTTGAAAATTCTTGATATTGGAGGTGGATTTCCTGGCGATGATGTTGTTATGTTTGCAAATGTAATAATAATTTTTTATTTTTTTTTTGTTTAATGTTAAACATTTTTTTTTTGTTGATCCACAGATAGCAGAAATAGTAAATAACTCATTAGCTGAATATTTTGCTGATTTAGATGTCGATGTTATTGCAGAGCCAGGACGATATTTTGTTCACACAGCCTATACCAATATATCGAAAGTATATTCAAAACGTGAAATCAGAGCAGACGATGGCCAACTTGAGAAGGCAATGTATTATGTGAACGATGGAGTTTTTGGAACATTTAGTTGTACACTTTATGAAGATTTGCTAATTGAAGCAATTCATTTTAAGGCATGTTTACACCTTTTGATTATTGTTAAAAAAAAACATAGTTTTGGGAATGTTTAATGAAATGTTTTTTTTTCGTGTTTTAGGACGAAAATAGCGAATTATTTGATAGCTTCATATGGGGACCGACTTGTGATGGATGCGATAAGGTAAATTCTTGACTAATTCTTGAGATCGGAAGAAAAAACGATATAATTCAACAAATAAAAATTAAAATAAAAAAAGTACTTAACAACTTTTTTTGATAGAAAAACTATCCCCTCAGTTTCGTGGTTAAGTCAAACTTAACTCACAAAATAAGTTTTTCAGTTAATTTAGATTTAGAGTTAACTTAACTTATTTGGTTAGTTAGCTCTAGATTAAATTAATAGACATTTTTGACAGATTCATGTAGGAAATTGATGTGTGACGCTATGGATATGGTGATTCCGATAGTGACGCCATCTCAAATATGGTAGCGAACGTGATTTCCATATAGTGTCGCACATCGATTTCGATAGATTTTCTACATGTGAAATTTAAAACTGTATAAAGCTACTTCTGAGTTAACTTTAATTCACAACTTAAAAATGGGGCCTTTGGGACAAATTTTACTTAAAAGAAATTTAATTAAATGAATTTCCAAAAATATTAAATTTGTCTTTTGTCATTTTTGAAATATTTTATTTGTTGTGTTATTCTGATTTTCTTCTGAAATTAGTATAAATTGAATAAATTTTTAATTTTTATTTTTAATTTCCAAAGATTCTCGAAAGCGTACGTCTTCCCAATTTAGAAGAAGGAGATATTCTGGCTTTTCCAAATATGGGAGCTTATACTGTTCCAATAATGAGCACTTTCAATGGATTTGATAAACCAAAAACGCGATTTTATTTGAGAAGTGATTATATTCAATATGTTGGGGCTTGATATTTGGCATTGTTAATAAATAAACCTGGGGCCAAATTACCGCATCAGTGAACGAGTGAGTGAGTGCCATCAGTGATCGAAAAATTCTTACATTTTCCTTCAGTTTTGTTCTAATCAGTGAGCTCTTTAGTTATCGAATGAAATTTTGCTCGATAACTGATGAGGAAATGTCAAATTACTGTACTAGATTGCTCAAGAACGTGAGCGTTAATGCCAAACTGGTACAATTCAGTCACGTATTACTCGTGAACTGATGCGGTAATTTGGCCCCTGATATAATTGATGGTATTTATTTTACAATATACGTAACAAAAATTGATGAAAAAATGATTAATTTTTGGATGTTGCATTTAAAAAAAAATTCTTATGAACCATTTTTCAACATTAATTTAAAAAAACTTTAGCCTCTTATAACTACGGATACGAATGATAAGTAAAAACAAGGTAGGTACATATGCACATGGAAAAAATTTATTTTCCGGGTTCTGATGATGATGCCGATGTTTTTTTTTATTCCTGTTAGCATCATTTATTCATTATTTGCACCATTCCTTGATGCGAAGTTATAAAGATCCCAATTTTTTTAAAGGTGTTTTTAAGTTTCCTGGTTTGAGGTATTTTCCATACAATACAATTTTTATTTTTTTTTCATTAAATTTTGATCACATTATCTCAGGTTAAGAATTTTTTTATTTTATTTTTAAATTCTAAGTATACCTAATTAATGCATGTTTGCTGTGAGTGAAAATTTGAAGAAGATTTAAATATTATCATTTAAAGAATAAAGATATGTACTTACTTATCAGTTATCACATAATAGGAATTTATCATAATAAACATACATAATAATGATGGATTAAAAATACTTTTCGTTTATTCCTTATTCTGAAACAAAGAAATCTCTCATTAAATAGCATGTGAGTTAATTTAAAATATATTATTAAAATAATGTGAGAATAATATATTCAAAAACTTCAGGCGCGGCGTTAGGCAATAACGAATAAGGCCCAAGAAAAAAGCTACCAAATCAGTTTGGAAGTACATATCGTATAAACATTTTTTAATCGCCTTAACACAAAGAATTGGAAATACATATCACTCAAATGAATGTTTTCAATGTAAATAATTTTTTTTTTTTTTTCAAATTTTGATCTCAGTCAATATTAGGTTTTATTTCTTAACAAGTTTTTTTTGCAAGATTTAGGAGATATTCATAAATTGAAATTTCAATAAATCTTCCCGATGATAAATCATTAAAACATAAAGTAAAGTAAAGCAAAGTACTCGTACATAAATCAACATTTACTATCTTATTAGATTTTCCAAAATTTTGGTAATATGTATGTTGTATGTATCGTCAATATAAATAAATCGAAAAAAATTGTATTTTATATTTAAAAATTCAGCCGCGCGCCGCACATTGGAACGAAAAGCTAAAAAAAGTGGACATTGGCCTGTATCTTTTGAGTTAATAGATGGATTTAGATGCTAATTAATAAACTGGCAATACAATTTCCGTACTCAAAATGGATACAGTCTTACCTATAGCACCTCACTATTAGCTGATGAAAGCCAGTGAGGTTTCTGATTGTTATCGTTGTCATGTTATCGGTTTTTTAAAACCAGAAATCCATTTTTTTATTTCTTTTGTAATCAGGTTTCTTAAGAGAATAATTTTTGAAAATCAATTTTGAAACTCTTAATTTTGAAAAACAAAATTAAACTTTCTGTTAAAGTTGTTGTTAAGTTGTGTTTTCAATGAATTGATTTTGAATCTGTTTCTTAACGAAGCATTTGCTAAAGCCATTCGATTAAAAAAGCAGGTAAAAGTATGGATTTCCGGCTTTAAAAAAAAATTAAACATATTTTGTCGTTGAGTGTTATTATTTTTTTTTAGATTGAAGTATAAAGTGTGCTTAAAATAGTTAACTTTTATTTTTTTGATCAGCTTAAGTTTAATTTGTCTTGGAAATACATTTTATTCTTTTTTCCATTCATTACTCGCTGAACAATGTTCTTCCACAAACTTAAAATCTTTTAAGATAAAAAAATGCTAACTCATTTAGTTTTATATTAAGATTTTGCGTACTTATGTATGTAAATAGATCATAATATAAAAAAAAATAGGTCTTGTCAAACAATATCTTCTATACTGAGAAAAACTACCTTGAGAAAAAACTCGAATTTTTATATCTTATCAAAATATTGACATATGTACAATGTACATAAGTTCTTTTCGTTAAAAGTAAAAAATACAAAGAAAATAGATTTGGTATGCAAATACAAATAAATTTAAAACAAAAAACTAAATCCCTCTATTTTTGCCATCTCATTAAAAGTCTTTTGCAAATACGATAGAGGAAATTTAAAAAAACATCACAAGCGGTCCCAACTATGAACATATGTAAAACTCAATTCTACTATCAAATAGTTGTTTTTGGTAAATAATAATTTTTTTATGAATGGTATTTTTTTTTAACAGTTGTTAACTGATTTGTTTTTAGTTTGGTTTGGCTATTGAACACTTGAACAATTCTTCCAAATTTGTTTGGAAAATCATGGTTATGTTCGAAATACATACGTACATACTCGTAAATCGATTTTTATAAGAGAATTTTTTTTAGCGATGAAGTTCACTTTTGGTTGAAAAAACTGCCGTATTTTGAGTAAATATAATCCTCAAATGTATCTTGAAACACCAGAAAAACTGACTGTGCTCGGCAGAACGTTGAATTTTATTTTTTGAAGGTTGATTTTAGAGTCTTTGGGTGACATTTTAAACGAAATATTGTTTTCCCGTCAAAATATAGTTTTTTGTCTATCTGCCAAGCCAAAAAAAGTTAAATTTCATTGAAGGATGGCTGCGATATAGATGGATTAAGAAACCTTTAAAATATCCGCATTTTTCCTCTCAAAATTCGAAATTATTCAATCTTAAGGTCCTACCAGACAGACGCCATTCTGTCGCGTCGGCGACTCCTACAATAATAAAAACACGGGACTTTCAATGCAAACAACACGTTGTTATTATTGTAACTGTCGCCACTGCGTTAAAAACCTCTAGTCAGAATTTTTACTTTACCGCCTAGTTTCACGTTTCGGACGCCGCGCCGCTATAGATTATTTTCTGTGGAGACATGTGAAGTCGGGTTATTTCTTATATACGTTAACAAATGCTGGAAAAAGTGATCGATCGAAAATGAACATCCAGATCAGCTTAGGTCCGAGCCAAAGATGAATATATGACCGCCACCATATGATTCATCTTTGTTTTATTCCATTTCAAGATCTACACCTCTAAAAAAAAACACAATTTATTATTTTCAATTATTTGTATTTTTAAACTACAATGTAGAATTTAATGGATAAAATTAGCTAATTTAGTTCCCAATTTTGGTTGAAATTTTAAGTATAATTTTCGGTACTGAAAGCCTTTTTTTTAAGTTAAGGAATGAAACAAAGTTAGTAAGGGTAAATAGGGGGAAACATGGCATAAAGAAGATGGTGTATGAAGACTTAAATAATCTGGAGAGTGTACGTAAGAAAAAAAATTATGGCAAAGGAGGTATTATATTATTTTCAATCAGAACCGACACCAGATAGATAGATAGATAGATAAATTCTTTATTTGTTTTTTTTTCATCATAAGATTTTACAATATAATTTCCTAAGAATAAGGACATGGCATTGACTGCCGTCTGCCTGAATTGACATTTCACAGGTGATAAAAAAATATAAATTAAAAGGAAAATGTAAAATTATTTAAATAAAAATATTAGAACAATTTTTTTTTAACTAATAGTTTATAAGTTATTATAAAAAAATTCCAATTTATAAAATACCTTAAAATGGGGTTACTTTGCCCCCGCAGGGGTTACTTTGTGCCACTGACGAAAAGAGTTAGTTTTATCATTCACGCTCAGGCATGAATCTACCGTAATGTATACACTATACTCACATACACATATATATGCATCTGCTACATGTTGCAACGGACCGTGTACCTGCAGTTGATAAAAAGTAGTTGCCAAGTGAAGTTGACGCAGAAAATTCGTCAGATTTTTTAAGTGGAAAATTTGGTGTGTGGCAACAGTTGGGTGAACTTCAAAGAAGGAAGTTCTGATTTTCTATTTATAATATTGTTTTTGCAATAATTTAAGCTTGGCCTTTGTTTGTTTAGTTGATAAATAGTACCTATTTATTTAATTTTTTTTTTGTGTGAACACGCATTTTTTTTGATTTTGAGGTTACTTTGCTCCAGAAGCAAAGCATACAAAAATTGACGGTTACTGTATTTTTATGTTTATTTTTTGTTTTTATACTTTAATTTAAAGATTTTGAAGCAATAAGAAGAGGCTTTTTCGTTTAAAAAAAAAAATTGTTTTTGAACTTTTTGAAATTTTTTTTTGCAGACATCATCCTTTTGATCAGGGCTATTTAAATAAAATACAAACTTTTCTCCAGCTTTTTAGATAAAGAAAATATAGTCAAAACTTTCAGATGTAGCAAAGTAACCCCATCCCTTGGACGACTTTGCCCCACTTTTTAACCACAAAAAAAGGATTTTAACTATTATTTAAACGGTTTTCATACCGTAAATGGTTAATTTCAAATCTTACTAACAAAACTGTGTTGAAAAACAAATAGATAAAAATTATTTTAGTACAATTTTTAAGATATTTCTGAAAATAGTGCAAAAAAATGGAGCAATATAATCCCACTTTACGGTAATACAATTTTTTTTTTAATTTACTCAAAGAAAAGTTTGGAAAATTTTTACGTGATTTGAAACACAAAATTACAAAATATCTAGTTATTTTAAATACTTACAGCCATATTAATAAAAACCGCTTATTTTACCTTTATTCCACGACTTTACTAAACGATAGAATAAGAGTTAATCTATGGATTAAAATGTTCAATGAATAAAAACAAAATGCTAGTGGAATAGTAAAGTGACGTCTACCAAACATCTCTTGAGAAAATCTACTACAATAAGTAATATGCTTGTTTAGTGACTTGAAATTTTCACCGAGTTTCCCAAACTTGTTTTTTTTTTTGTATGGGTTTTGAGAGCAAATTATGAAAATTTGTCGAAAAAAAACTCACGTCACCAAACACACCTAAGGACTTTTATTTTTAGGTGAGAAGAAATTATTTTCATGAATTGTGTTTGGAAATAAATGGATGTTCATGGAGATAAATGAAGATGCAGTATACCTAGGTACCTATAATTTTTTTTGATAGTTGGAAATTAGGAAGATATATACATAGATAGTTATGTGTACCTTTAGAAAGATAGATATATAGAGAAATATATATGTAGATGGAAAAAGATAGTTATGTTAGATAGTCTAGGTGAAATGGGTGGCAATAAATCTGCCATTATTATTATTATTTTTTTCAAAACATTTTCTTTACTTAACTTTTACTTTCACTTATATTTTTTTTTATTTTCAAAACAATTTTGAATCATCTGGTTTTTTATTCCTTCGCTAAACCACCTTCTTCGGTGGATTAGCTTAGTAAACGTCAATTAGTAGACATTTTGTTTTATTCATAATACTTTGCGCTTAGTCCACGGAATAAGGCCTAAACCTTCGCTATTCCACGTTTATTAATTTGGCTGTTAGTGTTTAAACTTTAATTCTTTGGAATTTTGAAAAACAATTCTCTTACTTGAATTTTCTTGAAACTTGTTTTATAGTGTTTTTGGGCCGCATCTCAACATGTTTTTTTGAATTATTTTTTGAGACCAAAAATACTTTTTGTGCTTTTTGGGAAAACTGATTTTTCTTGAAAATAACTCCTACGATTTTTGTAAAACAAAACTCTATAAATTTGAATAGATGTTGGCTTGCTTTAAATTAAATAAAATATTCCAAAATGTGGGTGCTTCAATTTTAGTTCAAATTCATATCAAAAAATTGTCATATTAAATTATACTTGAATGGCTAAATTCTTTAGGCTTCCTGACTTTGCTAGCGTTTTTCAGGCTGAACTGCTAGGAATAAGAGAGGCATGTAAGATACTTAAACAAAGCCCAAACGAAAATCTAAATGTGGCTATCTTCACAGACAGTCAGGCAGCTGTCAAAACCATTAACTCGGCCACTGCCACATCGTCATCTATAAATTGGTCCAGCAATGTCACGATGAGCTTGCGAGCCTGATCATTAACCTCGTTGTCACCCTGATCTGGGTTCCGGGCCATAATGGTATCGAGGGAAATGAACGGGGTAAAGAGCTAGCCAAACAAGGATCAGCCCTTCATAGCTCACTTGCGGAAATGGTCAACATTCCTCTTGGTCCTATATGATGGGGAAAATCTTTTCTATCTATCAAACTGAATCAAATCGAAGGAGGAACAATTTACCCAACTGCATTATATCTAGGAAGATATGGCCCACCGCCCACCTGCAATAAAACCCGTACAAACGATCTTCTATGCAGGCCCAGTCAAGACATAGCCAGGGTTGTTGCGGTATGTATATGGTTTTATTTAATAACAAACAAACATTTCCATCTGTTTAAAGAGAAAACACAAATTTATAGATAAAGTCATTTGCCTACTAACACACCTCCTTAGTTAATCAACACGTCATTTTAGTATTTGTCGTCGTCGTCGTCGTTGGCCTCATATAAAATTTATTAAGATTCTAGAATCCAGATATTGACTCAATGTTCTGTTTCTATGAGATTTTGGTAAAATTGCAAAACAAAAGTACAGAAGTACAGTTAACTGATCCGGAACCATTCACGTGAGTTAAAAAAAACATGATTGCCAAACTGGGGAAAATAATTAAAAATTCTTATTCATTGTTCAGCTGTTTGCAACAATGTTTTTGAAGAAAAAATTATGAGTTAACTTACAATCATAATATTTATAAAAACCGTAAATTTTTTTAACATCGAAATTGACTAAAGGCTGATAAAGCGTTTTTGAAGTGGAGCCGAGTGCGGAATTGTTTGCTGCTCCTTTCCAAATGTTTTAATCGTTGATGCAAGAAATTTTTTTCTCAAGCAATGTTCTAGTGTGATTCCTCTAAGGGAAAAAATTTTATTTATAAAAGTCATGTCAGGAATAAATAGAGCTCTAATAAATGTTGTTTTAGCTTAATATGATGTTATTAGAATTTCACTACATGTGGCAACCATTTCGAATGCTTTGATAACAATTAAAACTGATCCGGAACTGTTCGCGTGAGCTTTATGGTTGTTCTTTCTATTTGCATTTTAGACTGATCCGGCACCATATGCGTGAAGTTATTTTTAAGTAGGTAGGTTTACGGTCTAGCAAATAAAATTGTATAGGAAAGTTTCGAGAAATAAACTTATGATCTTTTATTTTATTTACAGCTAAAAATAATTAAGTTACCTCCGATTTATATTTTAAATATTAGATAAGAAGATATCTTAAATTCAAATTATGATCTAAGAATATTTCTCAATAGCTAGTAGATACTCGTATAAGTTAATAATTTTGGAAAAATATTCAAGAAATTTAATCAGTTTTCAGGAATGTTCGAATTATTAAAATACTGGTTAGTTTTTTTGTTGTTGGATCATTCTGAGATTCGATCGATAAATCGAAGAAAGAATTTCCAAGTTTTTTATTTCATTCAAAGAACGTGGCTGATTAATATCAATAAAAATTAATAAAATTAATTTTATTCAATTAACAAATATTCAATTTAATTATTGTATTAAGAAAAAAAGAAAAACTTAAATTTTTGGAATATGGCCCATAAACGCCCTTGTTATTTCTATGATTTCAGGATATGCAATCATTTAAAATTTGAACTAAAATGGAGATTTCTGAACTATCTTGGTTCACTAGTTTACTGAACTGAATTAATTTATTGAACTAGCTCGTCCGTGAACTTCACAAGTCATTTGTTATATTTAAAAACATGATCGAAGCATTAAGAGCATTCCGGACTGAAATAAGATTGTGAAGCGTATACTTCTTCTATGAAACTATGAAACCAAAATTTAATTTTCACTCTACAATGTGTTAAAATGTATTTTAGAAAAAATGAGAAAGTGACAAAAACGGCTATTTTACAAAGCGAGGGTATCATAAAAAAAAAACATTTTTCGCAAACAATTAAATTAAAAATGTTTTTTAACTAAAGTATCAAATGAAACTGGTCCAATTATATTAAAAAAAGAGGCTGGGTGCGACCCTGTGATAACTTCCCATTTGTGATCTTGAAAACTTTACCACTTTTTAGTTCATTTTTTTTTATATTTTTTGTCAAAAACTGTCAATTAGATATATGTCAAAATTTAACCTTTCATAAAAAATTGTACTTTGTATAAAATAAAATATTTTTGAAGGCACAATCGTTGTTCATTCTCAGGATATTCGAGCTGAAATACAACTGTAACTACTTTTCTTTAGAATTTTTAACAGTTTTTGATTTTTTGTTAAAAAATTACCTATTCAATACTTGTCAAAATTTTATCAGTTGCTAACAATTATGTTATGTAGAAAATAAAACAAACAAGAAGTCAATATCGTTACCCGTTTTTGAGAAATTTGAGTCGAAAGACAATTTATACCAATTTTTGGTAGAATTTTTTGTAGTTTTCAATTTTTTGTAATAAAAATGTCCATTGAATTTTTTTTGAAATTTTCACCATTACTCAAAAACAACATTTTTCGTAAAATAAAATTATTTTAAAGTTAATATAAAATTTTTTCATCTAAGGATATTCGAGTTATAAAAATTTTTTTTTTAGTTTTTTTGATTTTAAAAAATAACGGTATATTGATTTTTTTCCAAATTCATATCAAATTTGTATGACGTCATAATGTGTCGAATAAAATTTATTTTAAGTCAATAACATTTTTTGTTCGTGAGATATTTGAGCCAAACCAAAATTTTCACTTCTTTTTTAAACTGCTGTAGTAAAAAAACAACTGATTGAATATTAATAAACGCCCTTTCAGCTTCTTTCGAAGTTATTTTCTGTAAAACAAAATTTATTTCAAGTCGATATCTCTACTCGTTCTTGAGATATCGACAACGAAAAATGGTACTAGAACGTACATACGTATACGAACGTAGGAACGTACATGCGTACACACGCACACACAGACATCTCTCTAAAAATGATTGATATAGGCTCTAGGGACCTTGAAACGTCGAGAAATGTCAAAAATTTCAATTTGACAAATCGGACCGATTATACAATAACTCCCTAAGGGAAGTTAACAAATTTTGCTTAAATTATCGTTTTTATTATTGGGGCAAACCGTAACATTATAGCATTTGGAAATGTTTGTTAAAACGATGATAAATAAACTAAGTAAATTGTTATTTGGAAATGTGACGACCTAAATTGGATTTTTAAATATTTTAAAATATGTATTTCAAAACCAGTTCATCATGCAAAAAAAAGGCTTTTTTTATGGGAAATCTAAGAATCCTTGTTTTTTTGTGGAGTTCAAAATATTAAAAAAAAGTTATTTGAATCTGAAAAATATCAGCTGAACATTTTCCATTGGTTCCTTTGGTGATAACATTCGTAGGTAAACTATTGGACTGTTTTCACAAAACCTATTAATTTCTGTTTGCTTTTAAATTTAACTCTGCTTGGATACACCATTCTTCCACAGTGTCAGTGTGTATGTATTTTAATTTAGGTATAATAAAAACAAGGAAGCTTAAGGCTATTGGAATATGAAGATAACAATTTCTCTAATTTAATTTTAATTCGATAACTATTTTTAATAATTGACCAATAAAAAATTTTTAAATGGCTTTATCTTTTTTGACACGCCTTAAAAAAATTTAAATATTAATTTGTTTGAAGTTTTTTTTTTAAATGTCATATTTTGTGTACTGATACTTCCTATTGATTTTGTTCAGCTTTATTGTAAATTCTGAAATATTTTGAAATGTGATAGTTAATGATTAAAAATAGTCTTGTCATTTTCAAAAACAATCATCATGCTATAACCAAAACTTCAATATAATATAAAGGTCCAATAAATATTAATAAACAATCAACCTTGAACTTAAATATGAAGCGCGCCACACTATAGCTCCTCATACCAAAAAAAAAAAAATCGGTTTTCCCAAATAAATATAAAAGTACAATGTACCTACTTTATATCAATAAATATTTTATTATAAAATATTTCAGTTTCTCTATAGCACAGGTTGTTATGGCATTGTTTTATTTTATTCTTTTTACTTATTCATGCGACAAAATAAACAGCAGCAAAGAATCAGTGATTATATCTTGACATAGAAAATATATAATAATCTTTTGTTAACACACCTCCTAATTTGATATCTAAGCGTCATATTTTATAACTCCGTTGTTTATAGTTCCGTGTGAAATAATATTTCAAAGATATCAATCCGGCACCGTAGTCGTGTTATTTGCGATAACTAGTGCTAAAACAAAGGAACTTTGGTGTCCCGGAATCATTCACGTGTGACAAATTTATAAAAATAGGGTTGCCATTTGGGGATGATTAAAGAAATGCACTTTTTGAGATGCAATTTATTAAAATTAAAAATTTTTCCATTTGATAAATTCTTTTAAATTAAATAAAAATTAAAACAATATTATATTAAGTTTTCAAAAACAGCGCACCCAAATCTATCGACAAAAAAATTGAATAAAATTGCATTGCATTTTGCATTTTTTTTTACTTAGGCAAGTAAAATATTGACATGGCTAAGCCACTCATTTTTGAATCATATGCAAATTTTTGTGACCACCGAAAATTGACCTAATTGATTAAAAATTGGATTCTTAGCACATTTTAAGTCAAATCACTTTTTTCGTGTTGACTTGGTCAAAACAAGACTGAAATCTGTTTTTTTTTCGAATTAATTTACAAATTCTTATTTATTTAATTTATTTTCGTAGTAGCCCTTGGCGTAATGGTTAGTGTGTAGAACTGTCATGCCGGAGGTCTGGGTTTGTTTCCCAGCCTCGTCCATCTAAAAAGACGCAAATGATTTTTTACAGTCTGCTGTCTCTCGTCATGAATAGAGCGCTTCTATCCCTAGCAGTCTTTCAAATTCGGCATAAAATTGTAGGCCCCCTCCATTCTGCAATAACACACCCACAGGAATGGTTGACAGTAGTTGTAAGTCGCTTAGGCCCGGGTTTTTCATGTCTGTCTCATTATTTCTTAACACAATAACTAATTTAGTAAATAAAATCATATAGTGGCAACTCTATTAGCTAAATAAATTAATGCTCTCATCAAGTATGACAAATGAGAGCAATAAACTGATCCGGAACCATACGCGTGAATTTCGGGAAAGGTGCAGAAAATTTCCAATCCGGTAATGTTTGATAAGTCTCAAGTGGCTTATAAAATTTATGACTTATTATGAGTTACACTTGCTTTATTTACCTGATCCGGAATCAATAGCGTGAACTTCATATTTGAAAGGTGGGGCCGAGCGACGACGAGCGACGACGACGGTGCGGTGCGAAATAGATTGTTTGTTTTGATTGAACTGGGCACATACATATAGGGTTTTTGGGTTTTTTCTTAATCAAATATCAGAAATGTGAATTTTTAGAGAAAGCGAAACGTAAACAAGAAGTCTTTGAAAGCCCATTTAAGGTATATTTTTCGTCGTTCACAATTTATTTAGTTGCGGTGGAATTTTATTTTGAATTTTTATGATTTTGAACTTTGAAATCAAAAAAATATTTCATCCTGTTTTTTGGATCTTAATTAAAATATGTAGGTATTAAAAATTGCTTTAATATTATCTTTGTCCTTCTAGATGGTAATTGCAATATTTGCGTAAACAACAGCAAGAATATAGTTTGCAGATGATGCAATATTTTATCAGCTTTGAGTAATCCTTTTGATATCATATAATTAGACTTCAAAAATTTTTTTTTTTTTGATGGCTTAGTTTTAGTTGGATCAGTTAGCAACATCATAGAATATAATTTTTCAAGTCAAATTGAAATTCGATTAAAATAGACTGTGTTTTAAAAGTAGGTGTGTCAAAAAGAATTCAACTGATTCATTCTCCTTCGGTCCCTTGCTATAAAGATATGAAATTTCAAGAATTTATCCAAATACGCAATATGTTTTCAATTTTGATTTTGTTATATAAACCATACTTTTTTTTGAGAATAATGTAATCTTCTAAAAACGTAAAGCTCATTTACCACCACGCGCCGTATATTTAAGTCCACAAAAGCGGTGGTAGTATCTATAATGTATTAAAAACAAAAACAAAATAATAAATCTTAGAAGCATGATCATTGATCATAAAGATAATTGCTTCTTCTTTATTCGAATTAGTTGAAGGATTATATTTTTTGTTTTAATTCCCGTAGAAATTTTTGATAATTAAGCTCTTTTTTTTTAGAAATCTAAAATGACAAGAATGTCAAATAAAGAAGTTTGGGCTGAAAAACGAAAATATGAATTTATTAAAAATCAGAAATATTTTTTTTTAGGCAGGTAGGGTAAAAACTGTGCTTTTCAAAATTCTGTTTCCCGAAATTCTGTATTCACAATTCTACTTTTCAAAAATCTGGTTTACAATATTCAGGTTCATAAAATTCTTTAAATTTTCAGTGTTGCTTGAATTATTTCCAGAATCTTGTTAAACTTTTTCTTTAACAAGTCATTTTTCAACTAGGTATTACATATTTAAGAAATTGCATAATTTATTTATTCATGGAAAAATATAATACTGAAACCTTTATTGTTAAGCTTCGAGAGTAAAGACATTTTGCGGCACAAGATCCCGAATCAACAGACGGGATTTTTAGTTTTCTTTTTAAAGTGATATTTAATAAAAAAATAACTTCAATACTTTTTATAAATTTTTGGTTGGTTCAGGAACAATTTAAGTTCTTATAAGAACACCCTCCATCTTTAGAGAAATAAGATGAATTTTATATTTTGCGCAATTACTTTGGGACGTTTGGCCAAAATACTCGTATTTGTTGAAATTCCTTAAAAATATATTTTTAGCACTTTTTTTGACATTTCATGATTATTTCGTAATTTACCAATTTCGTATTTAAATGTGTTGCAACCATCATTCACAAAATTTTTTATTCGGTATAATTACTGTTTATGACATGTATTTTAAATAAAGTAAGAAAAGCTACAAAAATTTAAAAAAAATTTTAGTTTTAAAAATAATTAAATATTTTTCATTATGAATGATTATGATTATGATTATGACGATAAAGGAGATGACGCACTTTTGACTTTTGGGCCATAAGCTTTGAAACTAAATTTTTTTTGTTTTAAATCAGTAATTTCGGAAAAATCTTAAGGTTAAAAACACACCTTTTATTTGATACCAAAAACATATGAGTGTATCAAACGGTTTCTATGATATATGCACAAAAAGTGCATCTGATCAATGAGATTAAAACGCGAAAATCTCGAATTCCCTACCTACGATCAAGGCCGTAGCCAGACAAATATTTCGGGGGGGGGGGGGGTTATGTTTTCTGAAAAATATCTTTTCACCTTTTATATTGTAAAATATTGAGGGTAATAAAAAATCTTAAATTTCAAATTTCAGTTATATTTAATGAGTAGTATTTATATGTATGTACATATAACGGAAAAAGGTAAAATAGGTTAAAGAAGGAACAACAAAGTGTAAGCAAAAATTAACATTATTTTACATATGTAAGTATTTCTAATCGCCTGGCCTTTTTTATTCCAAAAACATCAATCACTTCGTCGGTATTGATTTCGATATGTCGATGAATTGACATTAACGCTAATCCAGTTAACCGTTCTTCACCCGTGGAATTTCTTAAAAATGTTTTCAGTCGTTTCAGCGTCGAAAACGTTCTTTCAGGAGAGCATGTTGATACTGGTAAAGTTGCCAACATTTTTAAAAGTTTATGTATATTGGGGAAAATATCCTTACTGCAGTCTCCAAGAGCTGTTATAGCTGTCTTTGAACGTTGGCTTTCTTCCTGTTCATGACATTTTATCTTCCACATCATAAACTCAGCCTTAAACGTGTCCCAATCCAAAAATCTCTTATAAAATTGGAAGTTTTCTGCGTTAAATTTTTCTTCACTTTTCCCAAGTACTGAAGGTATCAAAATATACAGTGATGATAGGAAAGACTTATGGTTCTCAAACCGCATTTTAAGCTGAGTTATGAAATCATCTAGCAGAGGAATCATAACAACTATCCTAAAATAATTTTCAGGATCTGAGGTGTTTACATTGGCTCGGTGTTGCTGCCTCAATGCTGTTCGTGGAGTTTTTAAAGTTTCATTTTCATCCACAATATTTAGAAGGCCTTGCGCAGCGTCAAAGATATCTTTGAATTCAGCAACAACATTTTCTCGAATATGTTTGCTTCTATTATTTTCTTTAGGATTGGTCTCTACTCCTGTCGGAAAGGCTTGCAGTCCAAATCAAAGTTTTGTTAAAACCAAAAGAATAAATTATCGGATTGTAAGTCACTTTCTTCTTGAAGAACGTCAACGTTTTTCTGCCGCCCACTTTCCAAGCTGCTTCTCTGATAGAGGCTTTTCGTTTTGTAATTAGAGCAGAATCTTTTCAATTTAAAAAAAATATGTATTTGGTTGTCTTTTGATGTGAACATTATAGTTTTTGTTTTTTGATAAAAACAATCACTATTATAATTATACACAAGTCAGTGTTCAACAAATAATAGGTACTTTATTTGAAGGGTCGAGGTGTCAGAAAATTCAACATGAATTCCTAGAAATTTCATATTTCACATAGATTAAAGTGTTGAAAAATTCAAATTCAATTATGGTGTGGATAGTGAATGATTTAATATTTTTCGATATTTGAAAAACAAAATTGATAAAAAATTTCGGGGGGGGGGGGGGGGGGTTCAAACCCCTGAATACGGCCTTGCCTACGATTTTCCTAAAACTTAACAGTTCTATTTCATCTAATACCGCTGGATATTTTCAGTAAGCAAACGGCGGCAAACACTGCCATACGGCTTCGAGCTTCCTCACAGTGGATCAATAATGAGATTGGCCACTCCACTATTCTGAATTCATTCAGTACAATTAACAGTAATATCGACTACACCATCCCCCATCCTCACTTCAACAACAATAGCTTCAGGATGACTATCCTTTCCAGGTCTACTTGGGAGGATATGTCATTTCTGAATGATGGTCCTATGAATTTCTTTACAGACGGATCAAAAACGGAGAATGGCGTTGGTGGAGGCGTATACTCTGACAGACTTAACTTAAGTCTCTCATTTTGTCTACCTGATCATTGTAGCGTGTTTCAAGCTGAAATCCTGGCTATTAAAGAAGTCCTCTCCTGGCTTAAAGAAAACGTTATATCAACAACCGATATACGTATTTTCTCAGATAGCCAGGCCGCGTTAAAATCTCTAGACTCTGTCTCTACAAATTCGTTAACAGCCCTAAACTGTCGATCGTCTCTTACGGAGATGGCCACACAGTTCAATATTCACCTTTGCTGGGTGCCGGGCCATAGAGACATTCCAGGAAACTGCAAAGCCGACGATCTTGCAAAAGAAGGAACAACTTTACCTTTGCTGGCCCATAAAGCCGGTGTTGGTATGCCTTTGGCTACATGTAAACTCATGCTAAAGCAAGATACTATAGAGAGGACAAACTTTAGGTGGAATAACATCACCACCTGTTTAGCGACAAAACTTATTTGGCCTGAACTTAGTGTCAAACGCTCCAAACAGTTGATCTCTCTGAATAGATTGCACATTAGCTACGTTATAGGTGTCCTGACAGGACACTGCTTAATAGGTAGACATGCTCCACGACTTGGAGCTCCTGCAAATGATTTTTGCAGGAGTTGTAGGGATGAGGAGGAAGAAGAGACAGTCTCTCATCTTCTTTGCACCTGTCCCGCCCTATCACAAAAACGAAAACTCCACCTTGGAGATTTCTTCTTCAATGATCCCAGCGATCTAGCAAATTGTGACATCACTTGTCTCCTACGCTTCATTCGAAGCTCTAACTGGTTCAACGAGGGAGGTTGATCAACTGATCCATGTGGTATCACAACGGACCTAATTTCTGGTCTAAGTGTGTTGGGTTTCCAAACCAACAGCCACTTTAACCTAACCTAACCTAACAGTTTTGATGTACAAAACTGCACGCTCATGGCCCAAGCCCCATACAGTTTTGCGTCATCTCCTTTGGGCTGAAAATTAATGTATCGAAGTGTTTCAAAAATAAAATAAATTCAAATTAATTTTAAAATTAAAACATTTTTAAATTTGTATTTTCCCATTTTACTCAAAAAAAATTAATTCAATAAATAAACATAAAATGATACATACATATAATGAAAGGAGTGCATAAAAAATTAATCTAGCCTAAAATCAAAATATTCATAAGTTTTTATTTTCCTTCAAAGCTTTTATTAAAAAAATGAAAAAAAACCCAAATTTTTTCCCGTTTGGTCGAAAATTATTTTGATTTAAAAAAATAGTTAAATTTGAGACCCTAAAAACATTTTAAAAAAATCGATTTTGAGTAATGATCTTAATAAAAGTGTATATCAACATTTTCAAAATAAATATTTGTTGTATTTAAAAAAATCGAGTAGTTTTTACGAGAATATTTTTTTTCTCAAAAGTACTGTATGATTTTTTTGATTTAAAAATTGTTCCTACGTGAACATTTTTATAAAATTTATTTGAATTATTTTGCTATCTAATTTTGTACAAGAAATCTCATGAGTTAAATTCTGAAAATTGGTATAGTTTTCGAGTTTTTTCAAAATCATTTGAATCAGCGTGATCATTTTCTGAGAAACCGCCACGCGCGCAGGGTGAAATTAGTCCTTAGGTCCCCCACAAACCAAATCAATCATTAAAACTCTTGAACCAATTTGTTTCATTCTTCATTAAATATTCAGTATAGTATTCATTTAAAAAAAAAAACATTTAAATGTTTTGTTTTAAATGTATTTGACTCAAAAAAATTTGTGGTTTTCTTCTCGATTTTGGTTCAAGTGCTTATGACTTCTTTATTATAACTTTCATACTCAATGATCTTCATATTCATTTAGCTGATATATTTTGGGATCGACCTTTGATTAGTCAATAAATTTAAGCCTTAAATTAAATGAATTCAAAATGTTGCGCATGGAACAAATATAAGTATATTAACACAAGGAATAAAGGTTTTTATGCTACGTAAATAAATTCAAAGTCAATATTTTGCGACAGCTATTGTTAATATAAATGTATAATACAGTAACATCCAAACTCAACCCCACTCTATTATTTTAGTAAGTGTGAGCGTGTTTGCTTGCAAAACACTTGACGTATATGTGTTGAATAAAGGCTTTCTTTTTTTTTTGTTATCAAAACATATTCCTAAAGTCGCAGAAAACCTTATTAACAAAATACCAACAACAAAACGATGCTGATTATGATAATAAAAAAAATATATATATAATATACATCCAAAATGATAAAACTGAGAACTCGATTCACTTGAAGTAACATTTATCGTTAGCACTAGCTAGAGAATAGTTCATTCCGCAGCAAAAATTCAAACTGCAGTATTTTGTTTCAAAAGTTTGAAATTATTTCATAGTTTAAATAAAATTTGTTTTTAAAGTTTAAATAAAATAAAAAAAAAAAATCTAAAATCTCAAAATGTGTACAGTCGAACTACAACCTGTTCAAGTTTACCAAGGAACTTTCGACTTGGAATCCAAAATTGATGAATGTTGTCTAAGGGATCAGGATGCGGCCATTAATATTTGTGATTTGTCAAGCATTGTTAGCAAATACAATGAATGGCGAAGACTTATGCCAAGTGTTAAGCCATACTATGGTGAGTTTAAAAATTTGTTTTTATTTTAAAATATTGTTTTAAATTTAAAAAAAAATTATTTGAAATATGAAAAATGTTTGTAAAAATGAATTTTGTAATTCTTAAGTTCAAAAATATATTTTTAGGAATTTTTTTTTAAATAAAATATTTTCACTTTTTAACGAATATAGCTATCAAATGCAACGATGAACTACCAGTTTTAAAAATCCTTGGAGACCTGGGTACTGGTTTTGATTGTGCTTCAAAAACTGAAATCGAACAAGTCCTTAGTCTGGGATTTGAGCCAGAAAAAATTATTTTTGCAAATCCAATGAAATCAATTACTCATATTAAATATGCCAAAGACAATAATGTCACTGATAGTACCGTGGACAATGAATTTGAAATTTATAAAATTTTCAAGCAATATCCAGAATCAAAGTAAGTTTCAAAAATTTATAATTTTTTTTTGTTTGTAATTTAAATATTTATTTTTTATGTTTATTTTTAGTGTCGTTGTTCGTTTTCGATCGGATGCAAATAAGGCACTAAGTCCACTTGGTAACAAATTTGGTTGTAATGCAGATGAAGATGGTGGTGCCTTAATGCTATTGGCTAAAAGTCTTAACGTTAATGTAAGTACTATTTTAATATTTCTTTTTTTTAAATTTTATTTATAGCATGAAAAAATACAAAAATAAATAGCATGCATATACAATACATGCATTCAATTAAGCAATATTTGAACACCTTGCATCAGGCTAATTTTAACAAATAAAATTACAAAATCAATAATGACTAAAAATAATATTCAAAAGTACTGTTTTTTGTTATTGTTATAATTTTCTTTCTTAATTCTATATTTAAGAAAAGAATAAATAATATAAAAAAATATTTCGACGCCATCCAAATATGTGAACAAGTGTTTGTTGTTTATTCACATTAATAAACACGAAATATTGAAATTTTTGAAAATAGGTCATAATTCGAAAATTTCACCAACATTGGGAGCTATAAATCCCCAATTTTTTGGGAGTTCAGCTCTGCATGTGTGGTACTAAAAATGTCCAAAATGATTAAATTATTTAATTATTTTAACTATTTAATTGAAACTAGAAATCAATTAATTATATAAAATATAGTTATAACTTAAACTGACACTTTTATTTTAAATTAACGCGAGTTTTTAAAAGTATTTTAATTTTTATATTAAACGTAAAATTAATTAATTTTTAGAGAATTCACGTGAAATTAAAAAATTAATTTTTTTGAAAATTAATTGAAAAAATTAAAGAAACTAGGGGCGCAATTTATAAAATTTATAAAATATTTAAATTTTTTTCACATATTTTAAAATTTACCTAAATTTTTTGAAGAAATGTTTTCTGTTAAATTATTAGGAAATTCATCTGAATTTTAAACTCACTAATAATTAATAACTTTATAAAATTAACGTCAAATTTATAAAGAGATTAGATTTTTTTAATAAAAAATAATTTTCATTTTTTTTAACGTAAAATTTTGAAGAAAAAATTGTTTTTTGGTAAAAATTAGTAAATTTTTTGAGTTATTCAAAAATTAAAAAAAAAATGTATATTCCCACTTCACTCCCCTTCCAAACTCAGGGTACTATTTAGGAAATTCTTGAGACTCTACGAAAAACTTTTTTTCAGAATGTTTTATGAAACTAATTCAAATTTTAAATACATATACATATGTACATACATAACTTTTTTAAATTTCAAATATCTTGATATGATAAAGAGAAATTATTAAAAAAAAGTATAGTATTTTTGCTCAACTCATCATTCCTACCAAAATTGATTAAATTTCTTTAGATAAAATCCGAATCAAAAAACGTTTTTTTACGATTAAAAACGAATTCAATGCTGATTAAAAGATAAATAATCATAAGTCCATCGCTAACCGATCCCCTTACACGAATTTAATTCAATTATGTAGGTATACTGATAAGGTTTGTACAAAATTCTTAAACATTTCAAAAAAGATAACTAATTAACTACCTTAATGTTGGCAGAAATAAAAAAAAAAGAATGATAAGAAAGTTTACTTTTTTACATTCTGTTCAAAACAAAAAATACCACCTGTTTAAAATATGACAGCACAATAATAATGCATGAAATCGTATTTAAGACGTTTACAAATATTTTTTTTTTGTTGAATTAAATTGTTGGCAATGAAAAAAAGGGTGTGTCTTGTGTGATTAGATATAAATTTCACTTCCAGAAGATCTGAGTTTTACGATCAGAGTAATGAGATCCATGAAGTTTTATTTCATTCACTAAAATAATGCTGATACAAAGAGAGATAAACAATTTGAAGTATGTAGGCAATTTAGAAGGCTTTTAAGATGTTTGTATTTATTTGAACTTTGTTGGTTTATAGTTTTGGTTTTGGTTTTAGAAAAACATTGTAGAGTCTCTACTTAAGTGGACTTTGTTTGCTTCAAGTTTGCTTCAAGTTTGTAAATTTTGTTTTTCCTGGCAGTTTCCTCAAATTAATTTTTTTAAACGACAAAGGTTCTTTAAATTTGTTAATTAGCAATAATTAACTTCGATTATATAATCAATGTTTAATAAGCGTTTATTAATAAGACTATTTTAATTTCAATTTTTATTTTATATAATATATGATTTTTTAATTCTTTTCCAGGTAAAAGGAGTAAGTTTCCATGTTGGATCTGGATGCGGTGATTTACCAGCTTATGAGAGAGCTATTCGCACAGGTAGCAGCTTATACAAAGCTGGCAATCTAATGAAGCACAACATGGAATTATTTGACATTGGCGGTGGATTTCCTGGAGATGATGATGAAATGTTTTCCAATGTAATTATATTTTGAAATAATTTTTTTTTTTTTATAAATTTTATACCAAATTTTTTTTATAGATTGCTGAACTAGTTAATAAATCTCTAAGCAAATACATGAGTGATGTTGAAGCTAAAATTATTGCTGAACCTGGAAGATACTTTGTTTCGACAGCTTATACAACAATATGTAAAATTTATTCCAAACGTGAATTACGAGGTCGAGATGGTCAGTTGGAGAAAGTTATGTACTATGTTAATGATGGAGTTTATGGAACATTCAATTGTATTTTATATGAAGATCTAAAAATTGATACAATTCATTTTAAGGTAATTTTTTTGTGAATTTTGTTTAACTTGAAAATTAAATTTTAATACAAATATTTTGGTTTATTTAATTTAATTAGAGTCCAGAAAGTGAAACATTCAGCAGTTTGATATGGGGACCAACTTGTGATGCATGTGATAAGGTAAGCAACACTTTATATAAAATATTTGAAATAAATAATTGAATTTTTTTTTTTTTTATAGATCTGCGATAATGTTAACCTACCAAATCTCAAAGATGGTGATTTTATTGCATTTCCAAATATGGGCGCCTATACAATTCCAACGTCAAGTCCGTTCAATGGATTCACATTGCCAAAAACACGTTTTTATATCAGAAAAGACTTGCAATTGATTTAAATTATGTACAAACTATCTTATAGGAATTAATTAAAAATATAAATGTATTTAAATAACAAGAGAAAAAATCTGAAGAAACTCACTATATAATTAGAATAAAATATAAATAAATAAAAATAAAATGTTTTTCATTTCACTGTGTGCTGACCTAAAAGATTTGAAAAATTATTTTTGGACAAGTTGGTGTTTTGAACAAAAAGTTTTTTTTACTAAAAATATTTTTTGAAAACGTTTTTTTTCGACATTTTTTTTTAAATTTTTCTTTTGGGAATAATTTTTTCCGACATTTTTTTTCCATTTTTGTTATTTAACAACAATTTCTTTTTACTTAAAACATACATACATAGTTAAAACATCGCAGTGACGTAAGTCGTCTAATGTAGTTTTTTAAGAAAATCGGTTTGAAGTTTATAGTCAAACTCTCAAGTTTCACAAATGTAAAAAAAAAGGAAATTCTAAATTAAAATGAGTTTTTCTCACATCCCGCTGGAAACAAAGAAATGGTTTCTCTTCTTTTGAATTGCGAAAGTGCATGAGAAAGAGTGAAAAAGCATTATACTTAAAAAGCAAAATGAAAGTGAGGAAATGCAAACAAAATGGCGGTATCTGTGTTGCGTTCTTTTTCTTGACCAATTTTGTTAATTTATTTCTATTTATGTCAGTGCCGTCGGGACAAAACATAAAAAAGAGTAAATTTAAAAACTATGTATCATGTAATTTGAAAATTTGAATAAATAAAAAAGCCCCTGAAGAAGTAAGGAATACTTACGAAACGTTGTGTAGAAAAATGGAGTAAAAAAACCTTAAACAACAAAATTATAAAAAATAATATTTATTTCATATTTTGCTTTCACGAATTTAAATTTAAGAAATTAAATTTTATTTCCGATCTGATAAAATAACGAGTATGAGGATGTTTGGTTTAAAACTCTGAATTCTGAGACATAAAAGATAACTTTGTTCGAATTTTGCATGAAAAATAATCTGAACGCGGTTCCTATTCAGAACGCATATAAGAGCTACAAAGAACGACTATATAGCTATTTATTTTGTTCTCTCCATAATTTTTAGATAAAATTGAAAACTGCAAGAATTAGATTTTGGCACTATTTGTTGCCCTTTAATAAATATTACAATACAATTAATCTCGTATTATGTTTTGTTTAGAAAAAAAATTGGAACCAATTTAAAGTTATTATTGAAATTAAAATATTTTTAAGAAAATGTCAGAATATCAAATGATAAATATATATAAGAATGCAATGCTTTTGTTTGCTAAAAAATCAAATGGAACTTTCAAGTTGTATTTGTATCTACCTGAAGATTCATATTTTGCTGTGGTGAAAATAAAAATTATTGATTTGAAAAAATAATCCAACTGCTTTAATTTTCATTGTGGATTATTAGGAGCATTACCTAGTGAGTTTAATCACAGAGTTGTCGTTGCATACTTACATATGATACCTTGTTGTTTAAATAAATGAAAAAATGTTTTGAATTATTGGCAATAAAAATTTCTATTTTTTTTTTGTTTACTGTTCAATTTTGTTTTGCATTTATAAAAACAATTGGAAAAGAGTATAACTATTCTTTTTATTTTTATTTTGAAGAGAAATTTTAGTTTATTTTTTTTTCAATCACTTGATTTCCGTATGGAGAGTGGCCCTACTCTCCACGGTGAAAGATTTTTTCGATATTGAACTATTGAAATTTTGTTAATAACATCGAATGGGCCGTATTTGATGATATTTATGAAACATTCTCTGCTGCATTTTATTGGTTGACGACATTAGCATACAGGGTGAGGGTAAAAACGCTGCCTTTCGTAATCATGTTTTCGAAAATAATTATAGAAAAATTCTACTACTCGATTTTCTTAATTCTGTTTCATGAAATTGTGAAATTTTACAATTTTACAAAAAATGGATCACTTGCCTTTAAGTGTTGTGCACTTAATAACATCTCATTGGCCGTATGTATTGCTTGCAATCTACTCGTGAATTAATCAAAAGTATAAATTTATTAGACGTAATTTATCTTATTAATAATGCTGGGAAGCTTGTACTAGCAAAAAGTTAGCTGTACTTGGATAATGTTTGAATTTGGAGGACAATCAGTGATATGAATAAAACTACTTAAAACTCAGCTTTTCGGAGTAGGTGTTTCATTTGGTATGAATAAAATACTGGAGAAGGTGCTCAACGATTGACCATCTCCATGTTCGATGAGCACCTCCTCAACTTTGAGCACCTGCTCCAATGAATGATATGAAGCAGGTACTTCATCAATAGGAGCAGCTGCTCCGTATATGTGAGATATCGTAGCTCATTTGCTTGCTCAACGTTCATAAAAATTGTTTTTTTTTTCAATGGCGGAAATAATGCCAATTTTCAATCGAAAACAGAAATTCTATAAATACTTGGCACACATATATAAATTATATAAGAAACGAACCTTTTGATCTCGCAATTGCAGTATGTATTTAAATCAGTTTCCGTAAAATCAAAAAACTTTTCTTCCCATTCTTTAAGAATAACTTATTGTTTATTTCCTGTTTGTTTTTTATACATATATAGCTTTTTTTTTTATTTTTTTATTTTTTATATCCGGTAAATTGGATTTACTTAAAACAATAGGAAAATCAATTATTATAGTAACAAATTTTCTTTGATTTTCCTCAGAATCCATTTCTACGGTACAGAAAGATAATAACTTTTTGAAAAATGATAACGAAAAAAATCTTCACCTTCAGCTGAGTAAGAAAGATCTTAAATTTCAGTTTTTGATCTCCTAGCAGGAGGCGGGATTTTTAAAAATTCTTCTAAATCCAATGATTTGAATTAAGTTAAGGAAATATGCTAGTTATAGAAAGAAAAAAGGTTTATGTAAAACCCCTCGCCCACTACCTCGACAAATTTCACGCCCAATTCATGCCGATTTTCTTCTTCGTTTATACGAAATGGCTCTACGGTTTAAATGAAATTTCAGGATTCTTTTGAACTACCAAGATAAAGTAAAGAGCAAGAAATCAAAATATCAAAAAGGAAGGCAATGGATTTTTTTTAATGAATGTTAAAAAGTGTTAATGAAAGAGTTTAAGACGCTTCCCTGCACACCTACTTTTTGCATAAGCGCTGACAATATTCCACACATTTCTATGCATCATCAGTTTTAGAAACATCAAATTCTCTGGACTTTAAACTAGCCAATAGCCAAGTTACTAAGCAATTCCTCCACAATTCCTCCTCCGTTTTTGGTGTTTTCTTATCCGTTGTGCATACCTTTGCGATTTTGAAGTCTATTCACATTTTTTCATCATCTCTTCCAGCTTCCAACTTTTATTTGTCATAGTTTCAATCCGCTAACGGTATTAGTTCCAAAGCCACTGTTTGATCTTTTAGTCTAGCAGAATGAGCTCCTATCTCCTATTAGCTTTTCGTATAAACAAACAATTACCGAAACGAAATAAATTTTAAAACCTGCTTGTCACGGTCATTAGATTTTGTGTAAACTGAATCAAAATAATCGTGCACATCTTCAAGCGATCTTACCCCTGCTATCAATTTCATGACCAACGCGTAATATTTTATACCCAACTTATTTGATAATTCCTTTTTTTTAGTTATTTTATGATTCATGGGTTAATCTTTCTTTTAATGTCTCACGATAAAAAAGTTTTCAATCTAAAATCTTGATTTTTAATAACCAATCATCTTTCTTTCATAACAATTAAATTATATATACTATCTTTATTTATCTCTCTTCCCGTGTTCTATTCATTTGTATTTATTTAAGAGACATCAACTTTTAACTAACTGCCAAAGAAAAACTAATTAAATTTCGTACAAAAAAAATAAAGCTTTTATCATAAAATCTATCGTATACGATTTGTCGTTGTCGAATTATTAGTCTTTGATGCGGTTTTTGTTTTATGATTATTTTTTGTTGATCAAAAAATAGTCAATGAATTGACAAAAAAAAAAGATATTAACAATAACTATCTACTGAATTGATTGCGACCATTAATATAAATAACTAGATCATGAAACTCCAAGTTTGTCTGACTGAAACATTCATTTATTGAAAACTGTCGCTCCCGGACAGTTTGTTCAATAGAAGTTTGTTTTCTGAGTAGCTTTTGCAGAAATTCGAAATTCGAAAAAATTAAAAGCATTAAAAAGTAAAAAAAAATAAAAATGCTTTTAGCCGAATCCATTCACGTTTACCAAGAAACTCTCGACTTCGAATCTATCATCGAAGAATGCAATCTACGAGATCAGGATCAAGCAATCAATATTTGTGACCTATCCAGCATTGTGAGCAAATTTATTGATTGGAAGAGGCTGATGCCAAGTGTTACACCGTACTATGGTAAGTTGCATTCCATAAAAAATTGGGTTTCTTCATACGATGTGGAGATCGCTCATTCATTGTGACTCTAGCTAGCTATTTTAAACTATTTATGTTTTATAACTTTTGTTTTTGTTATGTTCCCATTTTTTAGCTTTCAAATGCAACGACGAACTACCTGTTTTGAAAATCCTTCGAGACTTGGGTGCTTGTTTCGATTGCGCCTCAAAAATGGAAATTCAACGAACTCTTAGCCTTGGAGTTGAGCCAGAAAAAATTATTTTCGCAAATACAATCAAGTCGATTTCTCACATTCAATATGCAAAAGCTCATAACGTCACTGACAGTACCGTGGACAATGAGTTCGAAATTTATAAGATATTCAAGCAATATCCAGAATCGAAGTAAGTTAAACAACACATTACCTTGTTTATATTTTATTTCGAAATTATTTATTGATTTTTTTTTTCTATTTAGTGTTGTTCTTCGCTTTCGGTCTGATGCAAAGAAGTCATTGAGGGCATTTGGTACGAAATTCGGTTGTGATGCTGAGAAAGATGGAGTTGCTTTGATGCTTTTGGCTAAAAGTCTTGACGTAAATGTAAGTAGATTATTGTATTGTAAAAACAAATATTAAACGTTAATAATATTCAATATGTTTACGCACAATACTGATTGGATGTAGGAGGTTCAAAAAAATTCAAAAAAAAATTTGTTGACATTTTTTTTTCTAACCAATTTTTTTTTTGATGATTTTTATAATTAGACATTTTTTCGACATTGAAAAGAAGTCTCATAATATTTCAGACTCTGTATAAAAAAATCATTAAAACACATTAAATATTTTAAGATTAAATTGACTAAAAACTTTCAGCAGTCAGTATGACTATGAAAATAATAAATGAAGTTCCACTTGGTTCCCTTGAAGGGCCTATTTTTGTTCCGGTATAAATTTACACAAATAAAAAATACTTATTTCTAGACTTTTAAATATTAAATTGGTTTCTTTTTTAATATATAATCTCTTTTTAGGTGAAAGGAGTAAGTTTCCATGTCGGATCTGGTTGTACTGATTTGCCAGCTTATAAGAACGCCATCCATACAGGAAGCAGCTTATACAAGGCTGGCAATCTAATGAAGCACAACATGGAATTATTTGACATTGGCGGTGGATTTCCTGGAGACGATTATGAAATGTTTACAAATGTAAATTTTTTTTTATTACTTAAAAATTAATTACTTTTGTTAACTTGTTTGAAAATTAATTACTTTTATAGCTGGCTGAGGTAGTTAACAAATCACTTGATAAATATATGAGTGATGTTAAAGTAAAAGTTATTGCTGAGCCTGGTAGATATTTTGTAACGACAGCTTACACAACAATTTGCAAAATCTCTTCAAAGCGTGAACTAAGAGGTTTTGATGGTCAGTTGGAGAAGATAATGTATTATATTAATGATGGGATTTATGGATCATTTGCAAGTACGTCACATGAAGGTGTTGTAGTGGATTCAGTAATTCATTTTAAGGTAATTATTGATTTGATAAAAAAATATATTTTATATATTTCAATTTTTGTTTTTTGTAATAACTTCAGAATGCAGACTGTAAGAAATTTGAGAGTTTAATTTGGGGCCCAACTTGTGATGCCAGCGATAAGGTTTGAAATTATATAAAAATGATATTAGATTGGAATGTATTAATTAAGTTTATATTTTTTTTTATCAGATTTGTGATAACGTTTATCTTCCAATTCTCAAAGACGAGGACTTCATTGCATTTCCAAATATGGGTGCTTATTCAGTTACAAGATCATGTAATTTCAATGGGTTTATATCGCCAAAAACACGATTTTATATAAAGGAGCATTTGATACAATCTTTTTTGGACTCATAATGTATTAAAACATTAGAATATGTTTTTATTTTCGAAATTAACCAAAGAGATTATGCAGCAAATTCGATGATAGCGACCGCTGAAGCAACGAAATATATAATTTAAGAATTTATTTTATACGTATAAATGTATTTATATTTATTTAGATGTCTTCACATGTATGTATGAAAATAAATTAAATAAATAGCCCATAAGTGATAAATGGATGACAGTTGCAATCCTGCCCATTAAAATAAAAAAAATCTAACTAAATTTGCCAATATAAATCAATTTGATTTCGACTTTTGATATTTATTATTTTCAAAAATAGAAAAACGAAATGACGAATTCAGTTTTTCACTTTCCCTTAATAACATACATATTTTATATTAAAAAATATGTATGTCTACACTTTGTATTTTTATGATTTTGAATCTGAGAAGTAAAAAAAGAAACACAACAACATCAATTCAAAATGGACACAACACAAAAAAAATTAGCATTCATAAAAGAAATAAATCGTAATTTATCCTTTCATCGCCATATTCAATAGCTTATACATAGCTCGGTTTGTTCGCTTATGTTTGCATGGACTAACAAGAAAAAAAAAGTGAATGCCCCGTTCAAGACGGACGACACATTATTCTTTGTAGTTGCTCCCTGTGTCAAAAGAAATAAATAAAAAATTCTGAAAGGATAAGAGACCTTTACCCCCCGGATATAAGGAGATGCTAATCAACAGTTCAACACCAACAAAACCCATCGCATCATCCTCTTGACCGAAAAGAGTAACTTTTTGGTGCAGTGTTTGAAAGACATGTGGTATGCGTACCTATATCGTTTTTTCAAATTAATTGGTAGGTTGATGGAATACAACGAAGGGTGTTTTTTTTTTGAGTGAGGTTGCTGGGATAAACCACTATTTTCGTAGACTTAAATTCCTTAGAAGCTTTTTTGAGTCTATAGAAAAATTAATGTAAAAAAATATGAAACGAACTAAATAAATGTTTAAAACCAAAAAAATCTTTAGTTCTTCGATGTGTTTAGTGCTCACGATAATTTGGCGGTTAGGGCTCGATATTTTTGTAGTCAATAAAGTTGTAAAAAAGATATGTTTTCTAAGAAAAAAATATGAAGGAAAACAAAGCACAAAAGAGAGCATTTTTTTCTGTTTAAATTAAAAAAAAAAACAAAATATTGAATCATCGTTTCGGTGGCGGGCATCCTTCAATATCTTGTTTATAATAACGATAAAATAACAATTTGTAGCTTTGAAAAAATACGTAATTTTCTTAATTTATTTGCTATTAAAATTTTCGAGTTTAAAATATTTTCTGAAAAGATCTTAATTTGAAAAAAAAATCTTTTTTATAAAATTGTCATTTGACCCCACTCAGAAATTGAAATCGGGTAATGTACAATATGCGAAAAAGATATATTCTCACCAATTCACAATTTTGAAGAAGCGATTAAATTTTTATGGCCACGTTCGGATTTGTTTTTTAACCTTTCTCGTGTTGTTGTTGCTACCCCAATTTTTTTTGCATTATATTTACAGAATTCCGAATGCGGACAATGAGAATCCCGGTTGAGCCCCCAAATGTAGGAACTTGTAAATAATTAAACGCTCCGTTATAATTAAATTTAATATTTAAATCAATGAAAGTAATAAGTTTTTAAAAAATAGCATGAATATTTACATTCTAGATCACGTTGCATAAAAAATCTGAATGTATTGATTTTTTTAATGTCCTTTGGAACATTTTCTGACCAACTTCGATAAATGATTATTCATTCTATTTTCATTCATTCATTCTACTCAATATATAAATAAAACATTAAAATTCTAAATTGAAGAAATGTAGCCTAAAACGGCCTTCAAAAATTATTAAAATTATAAAATATTTTTTTTTCTGCAACATCAAATTTCATTGAAATCACCCAAAAAACGTAGAAGAATGTCATTGTAAAAATTCTAGAACTGTTAAAAAACACAATTCTTTTATTACCATTTAAATATAGCAAATATTCATTCTTCAATAATATTAATAAAAACATTAACCGAACCTTATCTTATGTAATTGTGCTTAAGAACGCGTAGAATATAGTACGACTATTTACTATAGGTACCCACATCGTTTATGTTCGCCACCACTGATGGTTGCCTAAACATTTTGCCTTTTCTTCAAGAAGAAGAGTTCTTTTCCAATTTTTTTTTCTTGACTGAATGAAGCACATTCGGACCGGAAATCATTTTTGTGTTTGAATTATTATTTTCTTCTGCTTTGCGTATTTTTTTTTTTTAGCTGTACCAGTATTTTTCTAATTTTTTTTTTTCCTTTCGTTATTTTTATATTGAAAAAGGATATTATGTGCTGTGAATCATGTAAATGGCCATAAAGGACACAAAATCCAACACAAACAAATGGCAAAGGGATAAAATGATGAATGTGAAAAGAATCGCGATATAATTTTATAAAACCAACAAACCCAACCCACCCACGCCCGCCCATCATCATTCACGCTTTATTCTTTTCCTTTCTCGTCACACAAAAACGAAACGAAATACACAATTGGTAGGTATAGCAAAAAGACCAAAAATTTAAGATGCATTGAAGATTTTTAATTTAATTTCCTTTTATATTCCTTCTGAGTATTATTATCCTTGTGCTTGCATAACACACAATTTTATTTGTCTCTCTCTCTTAACAACACACACAATGTGCATAAAACCAAACGAAGAAAAAGGCATAATTTTTTTTTTCTTACTGTGTCGGTTTTGATGATGATGATGGTGTAGCATTATCCTTCATCAACAGCATCAGCGCATCCCCATTGAAATGTGGGGCGTGATCAGCAACGACGACGACTAAATTTCGCTATTGTATCCTTTTTACTGACAACAATTGCACACCAGCTATGGGTAGAGCCAGCGACGCGATGAATAGATCCTGCTTCTATTATTCGCTCAGCGACACATAGTGGCAAGCGTTGGACGTGACGCGATTTTATAAGTTCAATGAAGTTGTTGTTTTTTTTTACTTTTTTGTTTATTTTTTTTTCTGTGTTTATTTATTTTTGAAAGGACAATTGCAGATTTGAATTTAGTTACAATGTGTTGAGATCAGGGTCGGATTTTGGAGTAGTGAAAGGAGATGCATCATTCTTAATGGAGCGATTCGTAAAGAAAATTGAACTCGAGTTTTTGATCAAACTTGACCACGAAAAAAGAGGGTCTCTTAATGGTGCCTATCGCACGTTCAGTCTGATTTTCTAGAGCCTTGAAGGGAGCTAAGTTTTCTTCCTAGAAAACATCTTTACCTTCCAAAAATAACGGTACTTGCAGTCAAAATTGGGTCTTTAATTTTCCCAAAAACTTGTTTCACACATCTGTAATTTTAATTCAATATTGAATACCTTTTGATAATTTTTTTTATTCAATAAAAAAATTTTGAAAACATATTTGTTTCTGGAATTAAAAAATAAATCATATTTGGAAAACGGAATAAGATTTGCCAAAATGATAAATTGAAATTTTAAGGATCTTTGATTTTTGTCGACTAGTGTAAGTAATTCATGCTCTCTACTAGGCCACTTCAAAAGTTAGAAAAAAATGAATTTTGTACGTCAGTGTTATTTAGGGCTTTCAAATCCACACCTGGTAAAATTCATAAATTGTAAGGAAAAATATGGTTATGGATGTTTGTTTGACTCGTTTCGTATTCACTCCTGGCTGAAATGGAACGATGGTTTTTGGTCAAGTCTGTCGAACTGTGCTATATACATACTATTTGGCGGCTGCGGTGGCGGTGGCACTGACTGGGAAGAAAACCTGAACTGATGATGACAAAACGTGATTCGCTTTATTTATTATGATGATGATTTTTCGCTTAGAAAAGAGTGATGAATGCACCATTGTGCGTGAAGTTGTGGTATAATAATGACATCCTTGGTGGATGCATCCTTTTTAAATGGAATCCCAACAATCGGTTTGTGTTGCTGCCACTGCCACGTCACGCCGCCATTTTGGGGGGTAATAAAGTTGCCAATGAAATGCATTGAATGACTGTGAGTCATTTTGTTGAACTAAAAACACTACTTGGTGATAAAGCCGATGATGAGTTTCGGGTTTTTTTGTATTGTGTGTCGTTCTGTTTTGTTGAACTTCTAGGTAATAATACGACTGCAACGATTTGTATTGACAAATATAATGATGACATTTACAACCAATAAGGGAGCTTTTAAATGAAGTCATTGTTAAGGTCAATTGTTGAATAGGATACAATCAATGGCGGAATACTTGTATGTATAATAACTCAGAGGAATGAACAAAATTTTGCTGCAAATCTTATGGTTTAAATGGCCTTATTACCTTTCTGAAAAAAAAGACGGTCTTATAAATAAAAAGCAGGAAATCTTTTTGTCCATTTTACAAGAATGGCCGCCTGCCAAAAAAATGCCTAATTTATTAGTTTTATTTTTAGTTTCATAAATGGGTATGGTTATTTTCAAGTTTCTTTTTTATCATCATTTTTAAGCAATTTTTCCAATTTTATTGAACCATTTTTTTCACTTTTCGTTTGGTGCCAATTTTTATTTAGACGAATACTTAATGTAGCCAGTCATTTCAGTGTAAATAAATAACATAACCAAAAACAAAACAAATTAGAAAAATATTTTTTTTTTTTTAATATTAACAATACAATAGTATGACTGGCTACATTAAGTATTCGTCTAAATAATAATTTTTTAAGGTTTTCTATAGAAGACAATTAAAAAAATTATACAACAAGAAATGAAAGGAACGAAGGATACAGTAGATTTGCATTCAAAAGAAATAGAAGATTTAAAAACGGAAAACACCAATCTCGAAAACAAAATACAACAACTGGAAGAACACAAAGAAGAGAGATTAAGAAGAAATGAAACGTTTGATAAATTCACGCGAAAAAACAATCTCATTTTTAAAGGATTCGAACAGGATTCATTATATAAAAATGGTTTATCGATGCTATGCAAAAGTATCCTCAAAATAAATGAAAGCCTTGAAATTGTAAGAATTGAAAGAATAGGAAGAGGTCATAAAAATAATTTTCTTGTAGAAAATTATTATTAAAAATTAAAAAAAATTAAATTCTTGTAGAAAATTATTGTTACAACTCAGCAGTTGTAACAATTCTACAAAATACTTCTGAGCTAGCTGGAATAAAATATGGTATTCAAAGAGATATGACACAGAAAGAAAGAGAACATCACAATTATCTGCCTCGAATAAGAAATGAAGTACGAAAAATTGATAAATCAAAGCCAATTAAGTTCAAGGGCAGAAGCTTGGCAATAGAAGGGAAAATATTTACGGTGATAGCGAACGAATTGCAAAGTAAAGGGAAACCTGCTGCTTTAGTTCTTGGACAACTCTATAAGATTTTCATCTGGAATCCAGTAAACCTGATATCTCGCCAGATTAGCAGTTAGATGTTTGTTGTGATGAAAATTTAAATATTATAGATTGTTAGAAAACTGAAATAAAAATCGTGTCCTAAAATGTGTCAGGACTAGCAAATAAAATATTAGTTCCAACTTTTTTTAAATTATTTATGTAAATTTAACATTTTTTTTGTTGTATGAAACTTTTCTTGTTGATCATTTTAAGAGGTATGCTGAAAGCTTGCTTCCCAACAACAACAACAACAACAACAACAACAACAACAACAACAACAACAACAACAACAACAACAACAACAACAACAACAACAACAACAACAACAACAACAACAACAACAACAACAACAACAACAACAACAACAACAACAACAACAACAACAACAACAACAACAACAACAACAACAACAACAACAACAACAACAACAACAACAACAACAACAACAACAACAACAACAACAACAACAACAACAACAACAACAACAACAACAACAACAACAACAACAACAACAACAACAACAACAACAACAACAACAACAACAACAACAACAACAACAACAACAACAACAACAACAACAACAACAACAACAACAACAACAACAACAACAACAACAACAACAACAACAACAACAACAACAACAACAACAACAACAACAACAACAACAACAACAACAACAACAACAACAACAACAACAACAACAACAACAACAACAACAACAACAACAACAACAACAACAACAACAACAACAACAACAACAACAACAACAACAACAACAACAACAACAACAACAACAACAACAACAACAACAACAACAACAACAACAACAACAACAACAACAACAACAACAACAACAACAACAACAACAACAACAACAACAACATAAGGAACTACCCAAACAAGGATATTTCAGCTCAACCGAGCCATTGATGCAGAATAAAATGTTTAAAGTTATACTTTATCTAAGTATACCATATGTACATACTTTTTTATTTATGAATAAACAATCACCTACTTACCTATATAAGACTTTTCTTGACTTTCGCTTTTCTACCAAAGTACTTTATTATTTTTCGAAACTTATTTTCTATGTTTGGAATGTTTTCTCTTTTTTCTGAACATTCAATTTAAAGGCATTTTAAACATTTTTTTTCGGTTGAAAGTATTATTTAGATTCAAAGGAATTTTTAAAAAATGCATGATTAGATAGATTTTATTTTTCTAATTTTTTTTTCTAAAAAAAAATGTGGACAAACGACACAAAAAAAATTGTTAAAAAAGTTTCCTTGAAAAAAACATTTCCGTGCTAAAGAAATTGCCGAAAAAAGTATTTGTGAAACAAATTATTAATTTTTTTTTTTAAAAGTATTTTGCGGGTTCCAAGAGATGTTTTTTTATACTTATAAAAATTCATTTTGCTTAGCACCATAAAAATAAAAAAAAAATTAGGAAATCAAAATTTTGCCAATACAATTTTTTTCTAAAAACAAAATTAGCCAAAAAAGACCGAAAAAAATTTGGTAAGAAAAAACAAATTGTCGAAAACAAACAAAAACAAAAATTGATTCAAAAAAATTGTCAGAACAACCAATTGCACATTTTTTTCAACGAGAGAGTAAAATCAATTTTGAAAATACATATTGTTTTTCAAAAAAAATTTGTTTAAAAAAAATCGTCCCAAAATTCGACAAAATAAAAAAAAGGAACCAAGTGGAAATGTTTTGAACGTTTTACTCTCCGGAAATATATTTTTAATGCTGCTAAGCCCAAAATTAAATTTCATTTAAGCAACCTGTCCAAATAAACTAGAAATTCGAAATTCATTTTATTTTGCTCTCAAGTAGGTACTTTCCAAAACTAATTTGTATGATAAAATTGAAACAACACTTCATCACCACAAAAGGCCACTTTCAAAAATAAAAAAATCATTCTTATAACATTAAACTACCCATATAATCGTTAAATAAACATCAATAAAATATCGTTCTCCATATCAGAAAAAAAAGAATTAAAAAAAAACGCCTCAAGTGACCTTCTATTTGGTCTTAAACTAATAAACAAAGATTTCCACGGACATTATATCAACCTTTTTTTTTTTTGTTGATAATTTAAAAAAGGATCAACCCCCAAACATTTGTGTTTACTTTTCCATTTCTTTTTTTATTGTTCGGTATATTTCTTCTATTCTTACATTAAGGACGATATACTCAATATCTGCATAATTCTACAATCAAAACAATTCATAGCTAATCCGCTTCGATGCCTCGACAGTCGACACGTGCGTATTATTTGATTCGCCTTGACATGGGCCACACTGCCGCGCCGGTCTCTCACACAAAACAATTAAAAGGATAATAAAGTCAGGGTTGTATGTACTAGGATGCATCCCTGGTGTGGAATAAGGGTGCAATTATTGTTTAAGTAAAAAGTAGACTTTCACAATTTGTATCGTATCTATCTTTAGCACCATGTTCGATCATAAAAAAGGGATTTTCTGGCTTAGCGATTGCACAATATAAATAACAATAAACCACCCCACATAATGTCCTCGCCTTATGAATTAATTATAATTGAGACCTCAGTAGTGGAAAGGAAAATATTTTACTGCGAGACTTTTCACATTTTCATTTAAGGACCAAAGAGAAGTTTTTATTTTTCTATTTTTTCGTCCTTTTCCAGACTTGAAAAAAAAAAAACAATGCAATTGCCAAGCTGTTGTGTTCATGTCATTAGTATGCAATTTGAATCCTGATAGTCGATTGATAGATGCAAAAAAGGATTCACAAAAAAATATCCTTTTTGGAAAATTCGATGATGGTTAGGCAAAAATATTACACTGAAGCAAGGCTCACCAGGACGATTTTTGAAGAAAAAAAAAAAAACGATTTCCCAATCCTTTTCAAAGACCATCATAATATCGCCGGCCATTTTAACCATTTGAACGCAATCGAGTGTGAATTGCATGCCAAATTGCATTGTTTTGTCAGATTTTGGTTTTTTATTTTTTTGCGTCACTTTTATATATGAGTTGTTCAACACATCGCTCTAACAACGAGCTATAGACTCGTCATTCTGAAATTATCCTCTTTTGAAAAATGTTCTGTTTTTTGTATTTTCATGCGACGACCATGACGGACGTGACTATTATTGCTGACACTTTTCAGTTATTTTGAACAATTGTGTGTATGTATATTGACGGATATGGTTTTGGGGCAGAGGGATTCGGAAGCGGGGCAACACAGAGCGAGGGACAAAAAACGCCGATTTCGATGCATTTTTATGCGATGAATGCATTCTTTTGCAGAGAGTTTAATTGATGCTTTATTCAGCAATTATTTCGAACAATCTGTCAATTAATTGTATGCCTTTTGTTGTGTTGTGGGGAAGAGGTATTTTTTTTTTGAAGTGCCATATAAAGTCGATTGATTGAACCATAGGCATTTAATTAATTTAATTTTTGTTTTATTTTATTATATTTATTATTTTTCGTTGAAGGATTTACAATTTTTGAAAAAACAATTTGATAACATTGCAGTATAGTGATGTTGAAATTGTATTTAAAGAGCAAGTTATTTGGTCAAAACTTTCAAAAATAACTTTTTTATCGCTTCGGTTCTTAGATTAATTTTTCAAAACTATCAATAAATATTCAATATTAGTCGTAAGATTTTTGTAAAATTCCAAGAGATGTATTTTAGCCCTCTTACAACTTATCCCCTGATTGCTCTGCGACCGTTCTTCGTCAAAGAATTCTAGGCTGTCCACTCATTTACCTGCTTGCCTGAGTGTGTTCCATTGGATCGCTCGGGTCGCAATGCCTTTTTCGTCTTCGTAAAATAGAGTCAATGAATTAGGGGCTGTTCTCAGTTCTGCCAAAAAATTATCGTTTGCAGTTTTCTTGTGACATAGTTAATTTAATCCATAAAGAACAACTCGTTATCAAAGATTTTATTTGAACAAATAAAGAAGTTTTGGTTTTCCTGTTGATGGAGAACCATGATCCTGTGTGAGAGCAAGCACACTTCGTCAACCTAGTCCAGGTGTTTGTTGTGTGATTGCAGATGCCACTGATTTCCTTCATTTCAGTTGACAAAGCTGCATTCAGTACAGTCGGAACAATATTGGTTGCCAAACTCTAATTTGAATTTCCGTTTTTGAGTTACAAGAAAATATCTATCGATGTACCTGGGTTTTTTAAAATTAGGGAAATTTGACATTTCTTCAAGGGTCTAAAACTTTGAGGATTTTTAAGATTTTTGATCCTTTATACATAAAGAATGATTCATACTATAAGTTAGGTATGCTATTCCTTATCAAAGTTCAATTTTTTGGACTAACACTTGATTATCAGTAACATGTGCTTATCTGTAGATAATCGATTTAACTAAAAAAAAAGTCTAAATTCATTGGAGTACGACCTCTTATTAAATAACCTCTTTCTTAAAAAAAAAATGTTTCCTTCAAATTCCTTTTTAAAATCTACAAAAATTCCATAACTAAATTTAAAATTCCCATTCGAAAACCTCATCGGAGATAAAAAAAAAATTAAAAAATCCAATCACAAAAACTTTGCCACAATAAGCACTAACTTTTCCATTCAAATCCAAAAGAGTAGCAAATTAGGTCTGAAAATATCATCTTTTCTTTAGGATTATTTGAATTTATTTATTTTATGTTAATTCTTGAATCCTCTGGTTTTTTGGGTTGTCGCTATTTTTACTTTCGTGACTTATTGACTTTTTAATCCTTAAAACAAATTTGAAAAAAAAAATAAAATATGAAAACAACAATAAAAGCAACATTAAACTAATTTTCTCTGAATATAAAAATTACGGTGCCAAAAAAAATGCTTTCCTAAGTACAATCCGCTAATTACGCACAATTCACTTGAAAAATCATTCTCTTCTTCCTTTTTCCAACGTGATGGCGTTAGTCCCCACAAGACATTATTTATATATATAGGTATATAGGTCTTCTGTTGAGCTGTGTGCGGAGAAACTTGCATTCAATTCTAATCTGCGTATCCTTTCTTATTAAGCGCGAATATAATTTCTGAATTACTGCTACTAAGAGTCGAGAATCTCAAACCACAAAATCGGGCACCCTAATCTTATTTAACACACAACAAGGGTGGTGATTAGTAGAGAAGTCCTTTTCTTTTCCATTTCCGAGCTGGGAAACCTCATTTTTTTTTTCTTCTAAACGACAGAATGATGGAATGAGTGTGTTCAAGGACGATTTACTTATGAAAAGCATCACAGACAAAAAAGCCTCTCGAAAGAAAAACTTCCCGAATTAGACGTCTCTCTCATCTAAATAAAGATAAAGGATATTCAAAGTGTTTGGAGTTTGAGTGTCATATGTGCTAGAAATCATGTCTGGGGTTGGAGGGGATGTCCTGATGATAGAACAGTTATACAAAAACGGAAGACAATGTGGCAAAGGATCTGTTACATAGAAGATGCGATTTAATGCGATGATGTAGCGATTACGAGCTACGATGACGATGAGGATGACGCCGACGACGAGAACACGGTAGAAGTGGCGGCTGGTGTTCGTTCGATTTTTCTTCGTATTCATTCCTCAAGAGAGTCCTTATGGCCACAAAATAGGACTTTTCATTTGCCTGCCTGCCTGTTGTCGTCGCATTTTGGAAATCTTCATGCCAAAAAGGAAGCGAAGGCGGTGTGAATATTCTTCTTATCTGGCTTGGAACACACGTCATATCTTGGCATTAATGTTTTTGTTGCTCCTTGTTTGGTTTTCAAGAGCTGAGTGTTATTTGGCCGACACTATTATGTATGTAGGTATATATGAGATGGCAGTCTTTAGCTTAGTTTTGCTAGGATAAAATAAAGACGAGACGTTCTTGGCAGAGTATACCTAGCACACAATGCGCCGTCCCATAAAAGGAACATTTAATTTTAGTACAATACTTGTGTGAGCGTATATAAAAAGGATATTTTCTTTTCTCATTTTAGGTCTGGAGTATAATCTTGTTTTATAGTGCAAAATGAGGACTGACAAAAAGGGGGAAATAATAGAAATGGATTAGGGAAATGGGTGTTCACTTTTGAAGGAGTGGAACTTTAGCATTGTGTGGGTTCTATTATGAAGATGTACAATATTAAAATAGTATTTAATAATAAAAATGTTTGAATGACTTATTTTTTTTGAAATATATTTTTAAATTGAATTAATTGTGTTTTGAATTGGGTTGTGAAATACAGTGAATAGGTAAGAGATTAGAAAAAGCTTGAATGGTTATGAATAGTTTAATTCAAAATCATTAACCTAAACTATTGAAAAGGTTTGTTCAGTTCTATGGATTCTTGTTAATAATATAGAAAGTAAAGAAGAGTTCAATACATTGGTGCAGTCAAGGTTTTCTTTATGGGTGACTATATACATTTCACGAAATATTTATGGTTTAACATTAAGAATAATAAAATGCAAACAGTTTTTTCGGGTTTTTGAAAAATAATGATTTGCATCTAAAATATCCTAAAATTTTTTTTACAAAAATTTGTATTTGTGTTTTTAGATTATATTATTGTAAATATAAAATAATATTTTGGAAAATATATCTAACCAATTCATTATAATGATACTGAGTTTAAGAAAATTATTTTCTTTTCAAAAATATAAATTTGAAAGAATTAATATGCAATAACATCAAGATTTCATGAGATTGCAATTGGTCATTGATAAGGGAGGAAATTGAAAGCAAAAATGCGTGTCTATGGAATGTAAGTACCGTTAGTAAAAACTTTGAGTCCACCACATAATAAACTCCCTTACAAAATCTCAAGGATAAATAACATTAAAATGTATATAGCGTCGTTTTTGAGATAAATTAGCTTTACGGTTTTACGGAAGGGTAAAGGTTAAGTTATTTTTGGAGTTAAAAAATAAATTGCAATTTTAAATTATCAAAATCTTTTAGTTCAGGCTTCCTGCCATAAAGAATTGGGAGATCCGATTTTATAGCTTTCTGTATCATTGTAATGTAAGGTCTGATTAATATTTTGTTTGAATTTTAACGAATCTAAAAATTTTCATTATAGTAGCCTAAAATAAAAATTGATTCAGACAGTTTATAATGACCAAAATATATTGGTCCAACAAACAAACAAACTGAAACGTCAAAGATTTTTAATGGAACTTTTATGAATCAATAATTTTTCAATAAATCCAAAAACTAGCGAAACTAGTTTATATTCTGAAAACTAAAGTAGTATGTACTTAATAACGTTAAATTTTGAAAAAAATAAATCATTTTTTTTCGAACATACAAATTTGAATATTAATATTCACTAAAACATTTTGTATTGAAAATAGAATCAAGAATTAATTTTTGGCTTCTCAAAAATCTATAGCGTGGTATTGTAAAAGTAAGTATTTTTTGTTAATTATATGGTCTAAAAGACCATTGGCTTTTGTTAATGAAAACAAAATATTACACTTCAGAACATTTTTTACATAGTTTTCAAAAATCACTTTTTTTAGAGCTATTATTGAAGTATTTCAGATAATTTTAATTAATTTTTTTTTTAATTTTATGTTTTTGCCAAATATTTATAAAACAAAATCATTTTAAAACAAATTCTTTTTCGTGACATTTAGTTAAATTATTTCTTTATTCCTAAGCGAGCTACAGTTTTATGCTTTTTTGCAGGCATTTGACGCAATCTTTGATTCCATATTTAATTTTCATTTTCAAAACATTTGATGTTAAAAAAATTGATTTGTTTTTCAAATTCAAACATTTATCTTTTTATTTATTTATAATGTTAAATTTTTTCCAGTTTTTTTGCATTGTTTTCAAAGCAAATTTTGACCATATTTTGAATTATATATTTTTTATAATGATGCAAATAAAGGTTTAAAAAAAACTTAATCAATTGCTCTTGTGCCTGGTCAATGCAAATTTTTTTTAATTTTTTTAATTTAAAATTTATATTTCGTTTTCAATACTGTTGAGCAAATTCTAAATTTTTACCCAGTAATACCATAAATAATGCAGCACAAAAAAAAATAGCACACTGTGGCGTATACTTATTATTTCAATATAGTTTTTGTTGTTATGTTTTTTAATTTAATTTTCACCAAAAACCTTAAGTCAAGTTTTTTTTTTGTTTTTTTTTCGGATCAATTATTTTATAATTTATCAGCATAAAAATATTATTTTCCTTAAATGTTAACTCTTATCCCAAATTCAAAAAAAGGAAAACATACCTAACAAAATAAAAAATATAATACCTAACAGTAAAAAAGTACTTGTACGCCACAGTGTACCAAATTTTTTTTCAGAAATAAAATTCAAGATATTTCCTAAAGCAATCCCAATATGCATGTTATTTTCATCTTTTCAAATTTGAAAATGCACAAATTGACTTAATCCAATTGCAGTCATAATTTCCTTGGAGTATTCTTCAAGCATCGTTTCTGTTTCTCCTCTATACCTTACTTCCATAAGTCATTCATTTTTTCCCCTACAAACAACACTAACTTTTTGTCCGTCCGCCTAAAAGCAGACAACGAAAATCTATCATCATTATGTCACGCGTTAAATATTTTTTAAATAAAAGAATCCCTGATTACCTTGTGGAAATGCCATTGTGTTGTTTTCTCATAACTTCTTCCGGTTGGTGAATTTCTGCTCCTCCCCATTTTTCTCCCCCACCCTTTAACAAGAACAAACCATCAACTTTCTTTGTTGCCGTTGCAAAGAACAACAACCCACACAATGAGCCGTAAGAAAATCATTTACCCAAAACGGAAACCTCCCCTTTTATACTCTCTTGTTCTCGATTTGTTCTGATGGTTGTGCTTTTATGTCCGTCTGTTCCTTTTCTTGTAGTTTTGTATTCTTCTGCATAGTATCTTAAGTACAGCATTTGGCCCCAACAATGAAGCTCGAAACATTTACTTTTATTAGTATATTTCCTCCAAAGACAACGGTGGACAACAAAACAACAACACAATCTTCCAAACAAACGACGAACATAAAATCCATCGGAATCGTGGACACACAATCTTTTTGTCCAAAGGAAGTTCTTATAGTGCTGAAGAGAATTGAAAATATAGAATGTGGTGTTTTTGTTTTATGTTCCATTGAAGAGGAGATCACTAGCTGTGTGGTTTTTGGGGTTTGCCTTTGCCCAACCACTGACCGTTTTTAAGAAGAAGTCATTTCTGGTTACTTTCACAATGTGCACTTAATGATTTTGGGCTAAATAAGGACACTCTTCTTTGTCTACTTGTTCTCTGTCGAGTGTGTGGTTTTGGGTTATTTTTTCTTTTTAATATTTCAAGTTAAAATAAAGGTTCTTATATTTCAACTGGAGTGACTGTGAAGCAACAAAAGTTGACCAAGTGATGTTTGATATTTTCCGGTAGAGGATATAGCCCGGGGGTCTGCAAGAATTCCAACAAACCTGAATATTAGTTTACTGCTTTATTTCAACGTCTTAAGAAAGTGTCCTTAAAATTTAGAACCGAAGCTTAACTTTTTGGGGTGTGAAGGTAGTAATTTTTTAAATTTGCATTTTACTCGAAAGCTATAAGTTTTTTTAAAAAAATGTTATAGGTACCAATTGTTCCTCATTTTATTTCACACAAAAAAGAACTCATGCTTTATGTTGCTAACTATAGTAAAATTAATATATTGGAATCGGAATAAATGAAAATAATGGTAAACGAAAATTAAAAAAATATTTGGAAAGTCTAACTAAATTTTATATGAAATTAAAGGCGACACATTAAGCTGGGTAGTTGGCCTTAGATTGAGCAGTTTAAATGAGATAATTTCGAAAAGTCGCCATTTTGACAAGAAATGTAACTTTAGGCAGCGATAATTTTAAAACGAATCAACCTATAGAGCTTGTTGATTTGTCATTTTTAAGATGTGTTCACGTTATTTTGTACAAAAACAAAAAAACTGGACCTATCCAACAAAACCAAAGTTTCAAACTTTTTAAAAATGGTGGGTGTTTTTTTATACGTTTCCCCTCAAAAAATTTTTATTTTTCTGAAGAATATAATTTTTTTAATAAAACTATAAAAAACGTAAAATAAAAAAAAATTTGACTAATGTGCTGCACTTTCTTCCAATATTTTTTGTGTAGACTGTAGAATAAAATGTTAAGCAATTTGTAGCCACAACTTTTTTTGAAAAAAAAAACTCACAGTTTTGTACGAAAATACAAAAACCACAGCAAACTCTGAAGACTCTTAAGAAGCCGAAGTCTTCAAAAAAAAAGCCCAAAACACAAACGACAAAAATTCCGCCGCAAAAAATGCTCAAAAGCTAAATTTCAAAAAAAATAATTTAAAAAAATCTTCTCAAGGAACAATCGAGCGAATTTTTTTTTGAATCGCGAAATAAAAAAATTAATTCTAAAAATTTTATTCCAATAATTATTCCGCCCAAGAAATGGTTAAAAAATGAATAGGTACCGAAAAAAATATTACCAAAAAAAAAAAGAAAAATTAAAAAAAAATTATTGTGAAATTATAATATTTTTTACAAAAAAAATATCAACACAAAATTGTTAAAATAAAAAAAAAAATGCTGTTAGTAAAAAACCAAGTGGGAAAGTTTTTTGAATCGAAAATTACTTAAAAATAAATTTAACCCGTACTGGTTTTTTTACATTGTCCTCTGAGAAATATTTTTGTGTTGTTTTTTAATAATAAACGTTTAATCATTTAAGTCCGGACATATAAAAACCTGCTCAACCTTAACTGTATTCTTTGTTAATTACATATATAGCTTTTGATTTGTAATATGCATTTGATTTAGTGTTAGATAGATAGATAGATAGATAGATAGATAGATAGATAGATAGATAGATAGATAGATAGATACATTTATTGGTTTCATTTAAAATTGATTTACAATGTTTGTTATTACATTAAATTTAAGACATGACTTAAAGCCGTCTGCCCGAGTTTGATGACGTTTATACAAAAGTTTTTTAAAAAGATTCTTCGATTATTGCTTTTCTATATGTGGATGCTTTTTGACAGTATTTATGCAGTTTGTTCCATTCGTTGCCATTCAAAATGTTTCGCATTTCTGATTCTTCTAATGATTCTTTTCCAAAGAATTGAAGTCTCATTTCTTTCAGCACTGGACATCTACCCAAAAAATGATATATGTTCTCCCTTTCACAAAGATTACACAGAGAGCAAATGATTGGTAGATCTTCCCTGTGGGGAATAAAGTTTACATCCATGATTTCACCTCTGGCCTTAAAGATAGTAGAAATTATATCAATAATAATTATTTTCACATAAATTATAGATCATAAGAACTAGGTCAGCGTAAATTTCTCTGTATACTGAACTTTTAACATGTTCAATGTTGTCAGCGTGTATTTTTTAGTCAACCGCCGCAATTAACTTGTCTTTCCATTGACAAATGTTTTCAGAGTTTATGTTCAAATTGTATCCGCAGAATTCTGCCAACCACTTCCATTCTTCGTAGAACAATATTTTTGTCTCTATAACGTGGTTTGCTATCCGTTTGATCAATCTTTCATCATCCAAAGACATGCATCTCAAAATGTAGTTGAAATGAAGCTTCAATGTTTCCACAAATAATGGTGCGAGACCGGTTTCTACCAGTAAAATTTTATTGTGCACTGCGATAGTTTGAAAATTCGTAACGAAGTAGTTTTTCCACTGTATTGTAATGCTAACAACCCCAGACCTGGGCACCATATAGCATTATAGACTTTATTATAGATTTAGTGTTAATACTGAAGTGAATTGGTATTCTTTAATTGAATACAGAAAAACGAACTCATTAAGATTCTTTAAAGACCTCACCCCCATTTGTATTTACAGGTATTAGCTGAATTCTTCCCCCACTTTGGGTTGGCATAAGTTACCAAAATTCCAAAATTCCAACCCTCTAACCAAAACCGATGGTAAGTTTATTACAACCAAAGCTTGTGTATATTTTGTTATCTTAACCAAAAGTTCATTTACAACCCCTCATCTTAAAAAAAAAAAACACACCGTCGATGAAACTTCCTTTCGTATTTTATTTTAGCGATTTACATTCGCGTTGTATAGTACTCTCGAAGGATAATAAACCAAGACAAGGACTCTTTTTAACTTCTCACCCAACCCTGTTTTTTTTTTTCTTTTTGACTGATAACCTAGAATTTTTTTTTTTGTAAATTTATCCTTAAGAAGTCAAATTTCTTTTTCTATGTTGGTGGAATGGGAAAAAGTCATTCAGGTCACAATCCCACTCCCTGATTTATTTAAAACATTTTTTTTATAAATTATTGAAATTTTGTATTTTTTTTTTATATTCACGTTCATCAAGTTCATTTTCTTATCAATTCTTTATTTTATTTCCTTTCACCGCAAATTCTATTACCACAACCTCAAAATCAATCCTTAAGAATCAATTGGACTTTGAATATAATTTGGGAGGGGTGAAAAAAAAAAATCAAAAGGTAAATTAGTACACTCCGAATCACTTGATTGCTGTGGATCTCTTTCGGCAGCTTATGAAAATAAAAATATCTACAAATCGAACATCAATCGACTCAGAGTGTGCCAAATTTTGCTAAATGGAATGAGGGATTGCGGGTATGAGGGTATTGGGGGAGACAAAAATCTAAATTATGATATTGTTTTGGTTGCTTATTGGTTTCAAATGTCAAAGCCTCTCTCTCGCCGGAGTTTGTTTTCTGATAACAAATAAAAATATAAAATACAAAAAAAAGTGAAAATGTCCTTCAAAACGCACACCCACCCATTGGCATTTTTATTAACAAGTATACAAAGAGTGAGAGATGATTGGGAAGGAAAACTGCGATAGATAAGAAGCCAAAAGGTCCTTAAAATAAACGCAATATTGGTGTGCTGTGACTGTGGACCTTTGGCCAGCCAAAGGAAAACTTCTTTAGCTTGTTCTCTGTTTTATGAGTATTTTTTTTTCTTTATTTATAAGTCCAGAGTCCTTTTATTCGAAGAAAAATTGGGAAATGGACAAGGACGATGAATTTTTTTTTTGCCGGCAGGACCTTTTTTTATTTTTCTTAGGTAATTTTTTTTTCATCATTTTTCGTTTGGTTGGTATTTTTTTTTTTCTTCTTCTCTCTTTTTTTTTATCTCCGGATGCGAAGCGATATGACTTCGACTTCAACTACGTACTATTACAAGAGCGTAACCAGTTCGATATAGAAAATCAGAGAAGGGGGTGATGTTGGCTGCTGTGCTGGTGCTGATGATGCCGTGTTTGTGCAACTATGAGAAAAATGATTTTTAATGGGGTGGAAAATTGAATGGGAGCGATGATGAGCAAATAAAGGAGCTCATTGTTATACACTTTTATCAAGATTCAGTTTTTCCTTCGTGTAGTATTTTTTTTTTTTTTTATTTGTTAGCTCATTTTCTTTTCCTCACCCTGCTGCTGCCTCTTTTGCAACCCGGTAAGGCGACCATCTCCCTCTCTGTACACATCATCATTGTATTAAGTGTAAATGTTTGTGGTACTTGAATGAATGCCAATATAATCGGAAAGGCGGGTGAATGTTTTTTTTTTTGTTTGTTCCAAAGAGGGGTGGGTGGTGGACGAATGTTGACCTTCGGTATAGATACAGTTCATAGGGGTTGCTGACTATAGCGCCGCGCCGCGCCGCGTCGGTCGTTTCGACTGTTTTACCGAACAGAAATTGAAAGTTTGATAAGGAGTGTAAGTAAGTCGATTGTGGGTGTTGAGGGGGTGGTAGAACCCTTATCGTGATATGTTCTTTGACAGTCGTACACTTTGGTTGCAAGTTGGTAAATAAGATTCTTTTGTTTTGGTTTATTGTTGATGTGTTGGCTTTATATTCGAAGGGTTGGGGTATATGAATTCTCTATATAGGTATAAAATTGAGGGGCGTTTTTTTTTTGTGCATTGTGTTGTGTGTCAACAGATCAAGTAAAACTAATTGAATTATTTCACAGTTTGTTTGATGTTAAAAGGGGATTTACTGGTGTGTTGCAAATTGATGTTGGGCTGATTTAGATTATCAAAACGTTATGAAAACGGGTCCTTAATAAATAAAAGATTTGCAATGTGTACGTATGAAGGAATTTAATTGATTTAAATATTGTAAATTATTATCAATTACGCCAGTTTAAAAAAAAATATATTTGCAGCCTCGCTTTGAACAGCTGCCTCTTTGCGCAGTTAGTAAAAATGTCAATATTACATTAGCTTTAAAAAAAATTATTAATACATATAAACAATATTTGGAATACATGAATATAAGTTCGGTCTAGAGTTGGCCTTTAGAAGAGATCAGGACAAGATTTTAAAGAATTTAGTCCCGTCACGGTTTCGTAAGACTTAGTCTCGTATAGGACTCATTTCGGTCTCGTTTCGGTACTGGTTTCATTTTTCGGTCTCATTATCAAATGAAGAGAAGCTGTCTAATATTTCCTGAAATACTCAATTTAAACTTTCAAAAATACAATTTTCGAATGGTTTTATGTAGGTATAGGTAGAAATGGCGATCACAGACAACATAGCTTTTGACGCAATTGGCGCTGTAGGTAATGCTCATTTGACCTATGGTTGAAGCGAAAAGTATTATAGAGAAGCTGCACAGCGGAGTTTGTTAGAGCCATTTGGTCGCATTGAGAAAAGAGATCAGATCTCTAATCTTGATTTCAGATAGCTCGGCGAGGTCGGTAAAGAATGCTTTTCCAAAGAATTGCATTCTCATTTTTGCCAAAGCAGGAAATGGATTACTGTTTCCCTTTCCCGTTGGTCACCACAAGTACGGCAAAAAGTGCTATGTGGCTGCCTGTTCTCCTATAGGCCAGTGTCCGGTACATACTTGCATGTGCCTGAATATAAGATCTTTAGAACGGGTTTTATTATAGGTGGGCCATATATCTTCCTGGATATAATGCAGTTGGTTAAATTGCTACACCTGCGATTCCATTCCTTTTGGTAAATATAAAGGATTTTTCCCTTCACAAGTTAGCTGTGAATTGCCGATCCTTGCCTGGCCAGCTCATCAGCCCGTTCATTTACCTCGATCCACTATGGCCCGGAACCCAGATCAGAGTGACGTCGAGGTTAATTTCTGGATGAGAGAATAACCTTAAAATCCTTACTGAGGCTCAAGGTAGGAGTGCAGTGGTCAGTGCTTCCTAAGATAATATCCGATGGAATCAATTCTGTCATGTTGCAATGGCCGTATTGTTTTGAAAACCAACTATTAGATTTTTTAAGCCTAATCGCGCTGCAAATGACTAGATACTTAATAAAGAGGTCGAGTGCTAAAACATGCAGAATAACACCTAAGGCCTCCGATGGGCAGGTTCGTAGAGCCCCTGTGGTGCCAACGCTAGCTGTTCTCTGAACATTCTTAAGCTTATCAATATTATAAGCTTTGTTAAGAGCAGGCCACCACACAATCGAACCATTATGTTAAAATTGGTCGTACAATGGCTGTTTACGTCACAAGATCATCTTCGACTGAAGTCCCCACTTTTTGCCGAATGTTTTGCTGCAGGCGTAGAAGTAACACAGGCCTTTTTAACCCGTTCTTCAATATTTAATTTCCAGTTAGGGTCGAGTATAACTCCCAAATATTTTGCGCTGCAAGACAATGACAGATTTTGGCCGTTGAGTCGAGGTAGCGTGGGGGGTACTTTAGTTTTGGTAGTAAAGAGTAACAGTTCAGTTTTACTTTGGTTAACCCCTAGTCCACAACTCGTGGCCCAGTTGCTAACTTTCTTCAAAGCCATCTCCGTGATTTAACTAATCACAGAAGTGAACTTCCCTGACACCAATAGTACCAAATCGTCCGCATAAGCAACCGCCGTCACGCCACATAGCTCTAATTTAAAGTGCGATTAATCGCTTAGACCCAAAAAAGGCAACAAAACTGCTATTCATTGAATACCTACATAGATCGCAAATTTATTTTTGTTGATGAATTGAAAAACTGCATTTTTAAAAATAAAAATTACTGAAAACATACGCATCAGCATCCGCGGATGTGAGCTTTCCACTCCAATTTTAGCAACCATTAAAAAAAACTCGAAAATCAAAACACACAGTTATAAGTATTTTCTTTTTAATTTTGTTTTTAATAGAAAAATTTTGTGTATTAATTATTTACAATGCGATTATACATTAAAAACTAATTTAAACAAAAAAAAAAAAAATAAAAAACTAAATAAAATGTATTTATTATAAACTAATATTATTGGTATACATTACTGGGGTTTTGTACTAAAAAAAAAAGAACGGAAGTATTTAGTTGTAAATTTTATTTTTTAACTTTAAAAGAAAAAAGTTTTTTTAATTTTACATAAAAGTAATTAATTTATCACATTTACAATTTATTTTTAAGTTTTTGTGTTTTTTTTTGTTAAAGAATTTTTTAAACTAGCTTTTGTTTCATTGGTGGGTATACTATTTACATTTACATTTTATTTATAATACTTTTAGTACTTTTGTTTTATATTAATTTAAAATATTTATTTTATTAAATATTTTTATGGTTTTTGTGAAGAAGAACCGATAAAAAAAAAGAAACTGGGAACCATAGCCAATTAGTTGTTGTTTCTCCCATATCTTATTCTATTTTAATTGTAGTTTAAACTTTAGCTATATTTTTTTTTTATTATTTAACATAATTGTCTATTTCTAATAGTATTCGTATGAAACTACAACAACTTAAAATCTAATTTTTTTTGCAGGGTAACACTATGTAGACCTGTACATTTTGTTTTTAAATTCTCTTTTTTTATTTTTGAATGGATGGGCAGGGATGGCATATTTTTATTTTTAAACAGCATGTTCCGCGGCACCATACCGCAATGGAGTTGGTCATATGATATTCGGTGGAGGTTGAGCCGGAAGCGGAAGTGTTGGCGATGTATTCGCTGACTTTATGCAGGCATACGATGAAATTCCAGTTCCACTACTACTTGGCGGTGATGGTGGTGTTTCGGGACTAATTAGCGGGGTGCAACCGAAATAACGCCAGGGATGGTATAAACTTCCCGCATACATTGCCTGCAAACGGGCTTGCAAGTCAAGGGCTATTGTTGGATCCAATGGATAGTGGGTTGTAAGTGGGAAATTTGGTACTCGTTGCGGCATGTTGAGAGTCAGCTCGAGGGGATTGCCGAAATTGTATTTCTGTTGTAGCTGTGCTACTGTGTCTTTAGCTGATTGATGGTGATGATGATTTTGCTGATGGGGCACAGGAGATTTGGTGAGAGTCTTAGGTTTTCGCCTTGGACGGTATTTGTAGTCCGGGTGTTCTTTCATGTGCAGAGCTCTGTAAAGAGAGATTTTTTTTTTGTGTTAATTCTCTTCTTCATATTTTCCACGCTTTATCAATTTATTGATTGGCGTAGTCAAATAAAAGCTAAATATTTCTCATGAATTTCAAATAATATCTAATCCATTCTATAGCAAATAGAAAAAAAAATTATCTAACAAAAGAATCTTTCTGAGGATTATGTTTCGAATTTCAAGGGCGACAAAAATGTTTCCTAATTCAACAGCTAGCTATACCCAGCGTTTCCTATTCCGTGTGAAGACCAACCCTCGCCTCGGATATCTATGTATATCTTTTTTTTTCACCTAGGCTAATTGTAAACATTCAATATTTGTATTGTTCAAGAGTCCTCCTTTGGAAAACAGTAAAAGAAAGTGAAAAACGTATATTTTTGTATTCTTATCTTAAAGACATGGTGACTGTCTTGGGTATAACAAAATGTGGATTGTTTCCTTTTTTTCGTTACAATCAAATGTTATCTTTTGCCTTGGGTGTTGTTCTTATAAAAGATATTTCTATTCAGCGAGGACTTATTGATGAAACTTTATTTGTTTAAACAAAAAAAAAAAAAATAATAATAAAAAAAGACAAACACGAGAGTCATATAAGCCAGAGCTGTATAATAACCATATCCATCATCACTATACGTGAAAATCGAAATAATCAAAAAATCGAATTGTAATAATAAAGTTTTTTTTTTTTTTTGTTGGACAAACAAAGACGACCATTCTTATATTGCGGTTCATTTTCGATTAAAATTATTATTTTTTATGTTTACCATTGACAATTTTTTTTTTTTTTAAAGGAGTGGTTATCAGTTTTATTATTTGTGATGTTTTTTTTTTTGATGTTTGCATATAGTTTTTTGTTGTTGTTGTTGTTGATGTTTTGTTTATGATACAGAGGATAAAGAGGGCGACAATTGATTTTCGAATTGATTGAATATGATCAACGATTATAATTGTTTGAGGTATACCTCTTTATTGCACAAGATTTCATCGGTTTGATTTTTTTTTTTTAGATAAGTCAAGTCATAAAAGGAATACAAACCTAACATACTTTATTTTTATTTGAAAGAAATTCTTATAAACAACGTGAGTAATTTGGTAGGAATATGTAGATATTACTTATGAATATGTGAGTCACATAAATAAATTTTATATATCTTTCTAATAGAGCAGTAATTTTTTTTAATACAGAATAGAGGAAAAAAATTTGAATTTGAAGTCGTTATGATACCAAATAAAAAGATTTTGATTTTCGAGCCCTTATAGGGTTACCGCCACCATGAATTTAGGATTGAACTCATTTTTCAATAACAACAAACGAATTTTTGATTTTATCAAAAAAATAATGTATAAATATTTTGTTTTTCAGTAAGAACAATTTTGTATTTTTAACCATAAAAATTAAAAAAAAAAATAAAAAAAAACTTTAGACCCTTTTAATTTCGAATCAAAAAAAGTAAAACATTCATTATTTGAATTTTTAATAATGTAAGCTAAAAAAAGAAGCTTGATCTTAAATCTAAAGATGCCATCTTGCGGTACTGAAATCCGAAATAAAAACAAAAAATTCAAAAATCGTTAGAGTCGTTTAAAAAAAAATTGTTGCATATAATATGTAAAATTTTTGATTTAGTATTATAAAATTGCTTCAAAATTTTGATAATAAATATTACTAATATTATGTAGGATCTATTTCTTAAAAATTTTGAACCGTCAATGAGAAAATCGAAGACCAAAAACTCGGTTCTAAAGCAGGCACCGTTCATAGCTGTTTTTTGAAAAATATGTCTTGACAAAATAATTTTAACTATTGCAAAATTTCAGAAAAATAGTTATAGGCGTTATTGTGAATAAAGCCAAATATGGGTAATTGGCTTTATTCCACTTTCACAAAGCAAATTTTGAATACATACATTAAAAGTGAAATAAGGCCGACTTGTAAAATTTCGAAGAATATCATCAATTTACCCACGGATGTTTCACTTTTAAGCATTTTGTCCAAATTATAGACAAAAAATAAGAGCAGTAAAATCACGTGAGCATAACTTAGAAATATTCTTCTCTTGGTCTTTCTTATTTTTTGACAATTATTTTTTGGAGATATTCTTTTTATTACACATTCGAGCAAATGTTCTACTATTATTAACTTCCCATAGGGAGTTATTGTTATCGGTCCGATTTGTCAAATTGAAATTTTTGAAATTTCTCGACGTTTCAAGAGAGCCTATATCAATCATTTTTAGAGAGATATCTGTGTGTGCGTGTGTACGTACGTTCGTACGTTCTGGTACCATTTTTCGTCGTCGATATCTCAAGAACGAGTAGAGATATCGACTTGAAATAAATTTTGTTTTATAGATAATAACTTCGAAAGAAGCCGAAAGGGCGTTTATTAATATTCAATCAGTTGTTTTCTTACTACAGCAGTTTAAAAAAGAAGTGAAAATTTTGGTTGGGCTCAAATATCTCACGAACAAATAATGTTATTGATTTGAAATAAATTTAATTCGACTTATAATGACATCATACAAATTTGATATGAATTTGGAAAAAAATCAAAATACCGTTATTTTTTAAAATCAAAAAAACTAAAAAAAAATTTTTTAAAACTCGAATATCCTCAGATGGAAAAACGATATTAACTTTAAAATAATTTTATTTTACGAAAAATGTTGTTTTTGACTACTGGTGAAAATTTCAAAAAAATTCAATGGACAGTTTTTTTTACAAAAAAATAAAAACTACAAAAAATTCTACCAAAAATTGGTATAAATTGTCTTTCGACTCAAATTTCTCAAAAACGGATAACGATATTGATTTAATTTTTGTTTTATTTTCTACATAACATAATTGTTAGCAACTGATACAATTTTGACAAACATCGAATGGGCAGTTTTTTAACAAAAAATCAAAAACTGTTAAAAATTCTAAAGAAAAGTAGTTACAATTGTATTTCAGTTCGAATATCCTGAGAACGAACAACGATTGTGCCTTCTAAATATTTTATTTTATACATAGTACAATTTTTTATGAAAGGTTAAATTTTGACAAATATCTAATTGACAGTTTTTGACAAAAAATATAAAAAAAAAAATAAACTAAAAAGTGGTAAAATTGGTTTTTCGCCTCGAGTATCTTGAGAACGAGCAATGATATTGACTTTGCCATTTGGTTTTTAATTTTATACATAATAAAATTTTTTACAGCGGGTATATATAATTTGACATATATGAACTTAAATGTGCATTTCGTAAATCTCTTTAAATAATAAAAATCTTAAAATAATTATTGTTTGAATTTAACAGCTAACGTTTGTTTCGCAGAAAATTGGTCATTTGAAAAAAAACTAAATATAAAGTTTTCAAGATCACAAATGGGAAGTTATCAGTGTGGGTCGCACCCAGCCTCTTTTTATTTTTGTTGCCTGAAAAATCCTCGTATTTGGTCTTATTTCATTTGACTTTAGGTATATCACGGCTTTTTAAAAAACACTTAAGCACTAGTCAAACAAATTTTTAAAATTATTTTTAGTACTTTTTTGAAGAGATGTGTTTTTGTGGTCGTATTTTTATGAAATAAAAGTGTACAAAAATTGGTAGATTTTAAAAAAAATTTAATTAACAATATTTATTTTTGTTTCTTTTTCGAAAATACACTTTAAAATTTTTTATGAATGTAAAATTAATGCAAATCTGTGATAAAAAAAGTTGGCAAAAATGTCAATTTCGTTTGCCAGACATAAAAATTTGTGTAAAAAAAAGTCATGTCGGAAACAGCATTTCGTCCTTTTAGAACGAAACAAATGATTGAAATAAAAATTAGAATAAAAAAATTGAATAAACAATTTTTTGAAAAAACTGTTAAGAAACAATTGTTTTTAAGAAATTATCAAAAAACTATTTCTGTCAACAAAATATTTTCAAAGAACAAGTGAAAATATTTTCCATGCAGATACAGATTAAATTATTTTATCATTCAACCAATCATGGCAATGACGTCTGTGTATATATTTTACATGAAAAAGTAATGAGAATGACAGATGTGAATCTCAGTAAAGCGACCAATATTATTTTAATTAATGATCTTAGGGTCAATTAATTACGAACTTAAAGATTTAATATTATAACTTCAATTGTTTTTCAGAAAATGCAATTTAATTTTAAAACGAGTATTTTGTCATTTAATTATTAATTGATCATAAAAAATTAATTTGCTTTTGATTCATAATAATTTTACGGAACCTTTTTTTTATCACTAATTTAAAATATTTATACAAAGGTCATTAAAATCCATTTTTTCATTCTGCAATGTAAAGCTCCTTAAATAATTTAATGATATTTTGTAACGCTTGTAAAACGAAAATTTAAAAAAACAATTGCAAGTATTACTGAAACCGTTATATTTATGCGATATCTTATTTTAATTTGTCATTTGTTCATTCTAATTTTAAATATAGGTACATTTTTCATGTGAGATTCAATTGAAAACAATAAATGACGACAGAAGATTTCAAGATTGCATCAGCCAATCTCTTCGAATTTACAGTAATACCCTGCTTCAACAAGCCTTTAAAGGATACATTCAATGATCTCATGACCCAAAGAAGTATATAAACTCTTGAAAAATTCTTAAACTACATCACAAGACATTTTGAGTCAGTATACCTCTGTACCTTAAGCAAAACTTAAAAAAAAAAAACTAATTTTTATCAATATGAAGTTCGCTGCTGCACTATTTCTTCTTTTTGGTTAGTTAATCTTTTCATTTTATTTTTGCAGACTATAAAAATATATTTTACAAAAGCTATTGTTACTAATACTAATTTTATTGCTATAATTTCAGCTTTAATTGCTGCTGTTACCAGTCTTGCTCCAACTCCTCCAAGTCACTGTGATTACAAATGTAATTTAGAAGATGTTGCAGTTTATGCATACAATGGTCGTTGTTACTTGAAGTTGCAAGGCAAATGCCATCTGGATAAATATAATTGCTTGAACCCACAAAAAGGTAAAATCAATATTATTAAATATTCAAAAGTTTGCTTGTTTTTTAATTATAATTTTTTTTTCTTTTTAATTTAGCTTTCCGAGAAGTTCCTGAATCTCAATATTCAGCTGATCCTGCTCCCAAGTGTCAGACAAAGGATTATTGAACAAAGACAATTATTGACAACGGATTAATTTACTATTTTGAAAAATAAAAGCAAATAGCAAAAACTTATTAGGTAGTGTCACTTTCTTTAATTTCTCAATCCACTGTGATTTCTTAGGTGATTTCACAGAGGATAAAAAAAAAACAGTTCTCTCAGGTTGGCGGGTAAGGAGTTTCAAAGGCCAACAGCATGCACAAAGAACTGTTGTTTAGAGTTTCTATGTTTATGTAATTAAAATTATTTATCTAAAAACTGTTTTTCAAAACTACTGTTATTAATGGTACCTGCATTTCATTTTCGACTTTTTTAAAAACCGTTTAACGAATTATAATCCAAATGTTTATGACAGATTTCCATGTAATCTTAATACTATTAAATATAAAAATTATAACAAAAATATTTTTTGCATTTTTAAAATAATAAACCATGTTTTTGAAAAATGAGTATACATTTTTTCTTAGTGAAATTGCGTTTTTAAACGTATATAAATAAGTATTGGGAGCTTTTATAACAATTTTTATTTGTTGAGGTTCTTAAAAAGTTTGATATAAGAAAATAAGATTTTGAAATGAGATTTTTGATTTTTTTCAAATATTTGTATTTTTTCAACATATAAGATGCCACCTTCAGTTTTGACCAAAAACTTTTTTTATGCAATTGAAATCATAAATTTTATTCTTTTTCATATTGTTCTCAAATGACGTTGTTGTTCTTAGGGCTGCTTTCCTCAAAATTCAATAATTTCAGTCATGTCTCGTTTGACAAAGTCTCTTAGCGGTCTCGTCTGTCGTGAATTCAGAATTTCTGCAATACTAGGTCTAAGGCTTTAGGTAGCTAACTTTAAGGCGTTCGAGACCGAAATTGTAATTTTCAGAGCAAGACTTATCAAGAGTATCGGTGGTATTTCCAGTAACGACAGTATTTCAAAATTTTGTTTTTCAAACTAATAAATATCAGAGACTATCGAGAAACGAGAAGTCTATCGGGAAGACTGGGTCCAAGAATTAGGGGTCTCATCTCTGTGTGGTCACAGATCTCTAAAAGTAAGTTTTGGTCTCGTTTCAAATTTTCGGCACCATTTTCAATGTGCCTTAGAAATAATTATTTGAAAAGTTAGACGAGCTAGGAGTTTTTTCTTTACACAATATGAGCATAGTTGTGAAAACAAACAGAAAATTATACCAGGAGACAAGCTGAGGTCAGTTTGCTTTAAAAATGGCGCTCTAAGCACCACCGAATCTTCTAGTAATTTTGAGTACATTCACTTAGTATTTTTGTGAATGTTTTGAACTGGTATAAGATCAGTAGGATAAGATCATTGAGAATAGAAATCAGAAAACTTTGAGAAATTATTAAAAAAAAAACACTTAATTACATTCATCGAATTCTGCAGAACATTGTTGAAAACTTTGTCAAAAAAAGTCAGACTGTAATTGCCAGCGAGGCATTAAATATTAAATGCTGAAATTATGACCACGTTTCAATATAAGGTTTTTAGAAATTGAACTATTTCAAAAATAGTTTAAATAAATAAAAAATATATAATATACCATTACTTGAAATTTAGTACTGAGCATTTTAAAAACTAATTTCCTTGATTTCTAGATTTATTAAGATATTGGAAACCACTTTGATAGTTGAGTTTAATAGTTGTAAAATATGCAAGTTATGACGCAACGATATTCGAAATTTAAATTTAGGAAATTATAAATATGAGTCCTATTTTTTTGGGGAATTTTGATCAAAACATATATATTTAATTTTCACAAAAAAATTTAAATCGAAAAAGACTTGAATTGAACAAAATGTTGTTTTTGAAGTTGGAAAGAATTGAAAAGAATTTAGTATTCAATGTTTTTAAATACAAATACATTTTTTTAAATAAAACTAAAATTTGTAAAATCACATAGCTTGTACTTCCACAATTATATCTTTGAAATAATATGTAATAGACTTGAATTAAATTTACTATGTCAAGCATAAAAAATGCAATCAATTTTTTTTGTATCATAAAAACACAATCAGATTTCATAATATTTATTTATTTAAGGCTTCAGAAATACTTCAAAAGACAATTTTATTTTATCTTTGATTTTTGTCTGCGAGTACATATAGGCAATTAAAAACAATTAATGATTTATAAGCTTGTTATCAAATTTTAATAAATTCACGGTTCGATCTTCTACATATATGACTCAAAGCAATTTTGACAATATAATCGATTGTTTCGATGTTATCGTCTCCACAAAAAAATGTCTTGAATGTTTGTACTTATGTATATGAAATAAATAAATATTTATTTGTTGTTATTTATATTCTATTCGACAAATCCCATCCATCAACAATAGATACTGATTTTTCATAATCACATTCAAAAATACTTATAAACTTATCATCGATATATGTAATTCCACTTTATGAAGGGTTTTCGAACTAATTTGTCAAAACCTCTTCACCGAAAACTAAAATCGATTAAATACCTATGTAGTTTGATGAAGTGATGATAACCCATTAATAAATCAGTATTGACACAAAACAATCACTTTTAATGTGGACATCACAGTCTTATCACAACCACAACAATTGACAATCCGTCAAGTAATTATTTGCAAACACATGTTCTCCAGATATTATTAATTGTAAAAAGAAGGATTATTTCCTCAATTTTCAAACTTCACCCCTTCTGTACGAAGATAGGTGTTTCGAAGATAAAAATATATATATGCCTTCAATCAGCCTATTGATTTCGAACCCTCAATTTTAAGTCGTTTCCTCTTTCATAAGATTCCCGGAATAAAGTTTTATGAATGTAAACACCGATCAATTTCCTTCTGAGTACTATATCGAAACACATAAGATATCCCTTGTCCTCAGAGATGTTTCGAAAACCCTCGAATAATTGTGATAGGAAGTCTGTCGAAAACTGATTAACTTGTCCTACACACATAAATCATAACACAAATTTACAGTTTATAGATGGATGGCGTCTTTAGAGTGTCCCATCACTTTTACACAATGGAACACAATATATTACTCATAGAGATTGGGGAGGGTACTATAAAATATCAAACAATGGCAACCATTGTTGTCTTGCTAGGCTTTAATACCTTATACAATATTCAAGCTTTCCCTCACACTTACCTCAATCGCTTTGCCTCATCGATAAATGGTCGTTTCTGACCCTCAGTAAGAAGCTTCCATTCGGCTCCGAGACGCTTAGAGATTTCAGAATTATGCATTTTGGGATTATCCTGAGCCATTTTACGGCGTTGTCCTCTTGACCAGACCATGAAGGCATTCATTGGTCGTTTTATGTGGTCTGCCTGGAGATGATGCGAATTGGCTGACGTTGAGGATTGTTTGCTGGAAGTTGTCATCATTTGATTTGATCCTGGCATTTGGCTGGTGTGGTTGAGAAGTGATGAAATTGTCGTCATGGTGGGTTATTATGCGGTTGTTGGTTTAACTCGTATACAAAGGATTTTAGATGGGTTATGTGGTTTGTGGCTGAGTTTTCGTATCAAATCATTTTTTTAGGGGAAGATAAAATCTGTGAATGATATAGACAAAATTGGATATTTAAGTATATTCAATAAGTAAGAAAATTTAGATAGTTGATATAATGAATTGGTGGGTTTAATTTTCAGATAATTGCTGCTAGTTTTTTTTTTCATAATATGGAATTATGAAAAACACAATGTTGAAAATTGAATCATTGTTCAGAATTTGTTATCCGAATTCTGGCGATTACAGAATTTCGACTACAATCCGTTTTAATATTCACAATCGTTTTGATTATTAAGGAGAACATGGAAAACTAATTCGGGTTTATTTCAACTACCGTTAGTAAAGTATTTTTCGGAAAACATTTTTTGACCAACTAATTTGAATTAGTTACGCGAATTTTTGTATAAAACTAGTTAGAGTTATTTTTGAGGTATATACATTTTGTCTAAACGGTTTCAACGTACTGTTATATTTGTGATTAAAGAAACCTAAACACTTAAAATCCAAAAATATCCCTTCAGTGGCTAATGTTGTATTTTAAAGTATGTGTGCACAAACGGACAGTTACAAAATTACTAGACCAACTTTTTACATTATCAACTATCAGGTCTGATAAATGGCTGGGATCATAATTCTATAAGAGCCAAAATCCGAATATGTAATAGAATAGTATTTCAAAATTTAATATTTTAAAGTCATGAAAATTTTGACCTCTGCATTTATTTCAAAATTCTGTAAATACATGATTCTGTATTTAAAATTCTGGATATGAAAACTTTATAATCCAGAATTTTGTTAATGATAAAATTTAAACTGAGCTTAAGAGGGTTTCAAAGTTTCAACCTGGTTTTGGAAAAAAATCTATATTCATGGGAATAAAACATCAAATCCTAATTATTCTCCTGATTTTTTGTTGATTAGAGAACCCATCGAGTAGAACGGACAGCTTTTCTAGAATTCAAAAAAAGAGTTGAGCCTTGGCACAAATGCAATGAAAGTCTTAGAATTTGTAAGGTTATTTATAATCTTAGGAAGGAACAGATTTGATCAAAACTACATGTAGCTAGATCTCAAAACAGAGGTAATATTCCGAAAAACTTAACTTTAAAATAAACAAATTAAGAAAGGCTAAATTGTGAATTTACGGAATTTTGAAATACAAAGAATCCTTAACTTTGTATTTCAAAATTCCGTAAATTCACAATTTAGCTTAATTTTTATGTACAGATGTAGTTAATTTTAGAATGTAGAACAATTAAACTCCGAATAATAGAGTAGATAGAGTACAGCATGGCCACAAGACTATTTCAAAACCAGACTTCTCTCGTCTCGCCTCGGTCTTGTCACAATCAAAGGAGCGTAGGAGCCAGTCTTAGACTGGTCTCGAAACCATGGCCAGCCTTTACTATATTGGTTTAGCTCTTTTGGTTTGCAAATAATTCCAAATGTTTTTCAGCACGTCCAGCATAAATGCTATATAATTTCAGGGAAATCTTTATTTAAAAATTCGTCTTTCTTCAAATTTTTATATCTAATCTATATAAATCTCCTGTCACGATGTTTGTCCGCGATGGATTCCTAAACTACTTAACCGATTTTAATGTTTTTTTTTTAAATGTGTGCTTTTTTCCAACTTGAGAGATAGGATAGCTTAGATCTTTAATTATAGTCGCAATTTTATTTTATTGCAAATTATTTGTCTATAATTAATTGACAGTCACAATTATATAATACGAGTATATAAGAGATTTCCACGTACATAGTCATTCATCACGATATCTCTGGAACCATTAGAGCTATAAAGACTTGAAATTTGGTAGGAATACTCTTTTCACCGAGTAGAGGTCAGCTAAGAACGGATTTTATGATGTTTCACCCCCAGAGGGCTGTTAAAAATTTAAAAAAAAAATTGTTTTTTCCAATTTATAGCTTTTGGAACTCTGAAACTTGGACAGAATATTTCTTTTGGCATGTTTGAATTTACTGTGGATCTGTGTAAGTCAAAACAATACTTCAATTAAATTTCAAGTCTAGATCTAAAAATACAATTCTATAAAGTGCCTAGCGAAGTGGGCGGGTAACAGCTAGTAAATATATATATATTGCATATAAAGCCAAAAACACATAGCCTTGAACATTTTGAGAATTATTCAATTTTCTTGAAAACAATAACCTCGTTTTGTAATATACAGCTTCAAAAATGCAGAAAACTGTTTTTTTTTTTAAATTTTGCAATGCGTAGATCTCAAAAATCTGACCTGAAAAAGCAGTTATAAGTTAAGATTTGAGCTTGTACAAGATCTTTGAAAAATGTTGTTGAAAAAATTCCTTCACGCTGTTACCTGATGTACCCAAAAAACAAGTTTTTTTTTAGTTTTCAAACAAAAATATCTCAGAAACCCGATTTGCTGAATATTTTTTGGAAAAATATGTCCTGACCAATTTAATTGGCAAGGAAATTTCAGATGGCATTGTTGTTACACTCACAAAAATATCTTAAGTATAAAGAAGCTGATTGGTTGATTAACCAAACTCAAATTTAGTTTTGAACAAATATTAAAAGAAACAAAGTTGATTTAAAATTGGTGAGTATTTCTACAAAAACTATGTTTTTAAATTGAAAATGGCTGCTATACAGCCAAATGTATTTATTTTCCCAGGGAACAAATTTTAATTTTATGCAATTTTATTTTAAAATTCTTTTGAATGCATTCTTAACTGCATATTGATTAGATCTCTGTCATATGTAGGTATGAAGTTAGGTTACTCCTCTGCTTTTATAAACGAAATGTGAACATCAAAATAATTTTTCCAGTATTTTTTTTTGTTTAACAAAAATAGTCCAAATTCTCGAGATTAATTTTATTTATAATCAAAATTCTGGAAAAGTATACTTACGCATATATGATCCAATTTTTTTATAAATATTATGCGTTTCAAATTAGTATTGAATTTTCCGTTAATTAGCTGAATTTTCTTTCTTATTTTGAAAATCACAAATCCCACTTTTTATTTTATACAAAACATTAGAAGTTAACAAAACTTTTTCCAGTTCACTTTGTTTCCACTTTGATCTAAATTCTCATCCTAAAATATTCCCAATATCACTGCAGGTTATTCCTTTTGTTATTATATGATTTAAGGAAAAAAAAAATGTTTTCCAAAAATAACTCTGTTCAATAAAAGGTTAAATCGTATACAGAAGGGATTCACATAAAAATTTCCGTAACTAATATCCGATGTTTACCGAATGCCGTTCCGTAATACAATGTGACGTGACATCATGACTTTGAATAGAATAAGTTGTTAGAGGCGCACAAGAAACTCAAAAATTCCCCCCCCTCAAAAAAAAAAAAAAAAGTAATAGATACAAAACAAAATTTTCAAATATTATTATTTATCGTATAAACGTCGCGCGAGTTCCGTGTTCGTGTCCGTCTCTTTGAATGATATAAACCGCTATGCTACCCTTCATCGACAGAGGGTTTTCGAGCAGTGATGCATTTTTCGAATAGGTTGGATTTACACTGTGTGATGTGACCGAAGATGGATGAAGAAGTTCCAACGTGCGCGTGTTCTCCAACAGAGGTGTGAGATTTTCATTTTCAACCACCAAGTCCAACACATGTTTGTGAAGTCTGAAAGAAATGTGAAACCCTTATCATCGGCATTCGGCAGTGATATAAACAGGATGATATCTCGAACTGGGTATATGGAAAACAGAAGACTGAATTGTCGATGGGTAAATATTTGTAAAGGTATCTCTATCTACCAATATATCTAGATATCAAATTCTAATTCAATTTATCCACTGTTTGCTGGTTGCAAAGTCTTCCCGCCAAAATGATGGGCATGCGCAATAATTTCGTGGAGACTTTTTCTAATTCGAATTTAAAATAGAAGAAAACGATAATCAAGTAAATTGGAGACTGAAGAAAAAAAAAATGTTAGTATATTGAGGAGGAAGAAGGGATTCAGGTAAGGACATCGAACTCACTCCTGAAATGCTTTGTGGGGATGAAGGGCAGAACATGCGCATTCCTACAGACTAATGGCCAATAGCTACACACTTTTGGCACAGGAGTGGTTTTTCCATGCTTCAATAAATACAATGGCTGGTGTTTTTGTTTAGAGGGAATATCCTTGGATAATTACGTATTATGACGATAGATACCTTCTCTATGGTTTTTTTTTTGGTTAGAAAAAGGGGGTTCGTTCAGTTTTATTTTTTTGATATCACATTTTTTTTTCTTTGGTTTAATGTTTCTAAGCGAATCGAAATGTTTCATTGTGTTGGGGAGAATTTGTTTTGTTGTTTTATAGAAAGTGGGTAGTTTGGGGGATTAAGGTTATTTTTGTTGGATTTTGTTTGGGGATGTTTTTGGTTTAAAAGAAAAGTGTTGTCAGAGTTGCTTGGGGAAAATGTATGATTTTTCATAATGGCGAATATCAATGCTGGTATATTATGTTTTTACTTTCACTATACCCTTAAGGGGTAGATGTACCTACCTACGTGCACGTACATAAATCAACAGGTAAATGGACTTTCGTCAGATTTATAGATCCTTTGGTAAGTTTTACTTTCGTTTTTGTTATTCAAGATTGTTTTGGTTTTCACTAATGAATACAAAAAAAAAACTATTATTGCCGGGCATGATACTATAGACAGAAATAGTATTGTAACATTGACATTGCGGTAGGTTGTTGCTAAATATGTATTTACACCTGTTAGATAAATTCCCATCTCAATAATTTCATGACGTCTTCATTATAGCGTCAAAATAAATTTTAGGAACCACCTTTATGTATGGGCAAGTTTGATATGTAATGTACATTTTGTTATTTTGTTTTTTAAAATAATTTTTCTCTAAGCTTGCCGACCAAAATTAAATAATATCTCCATTAATTTGAAGTTAAAAAAAAACTCTTAAGAATATAAAATTTCTGAAACTGTACAAAAATGTATCTTAAAATAAACTTTTTAAAGAATTTGAAAAAATTTAATAATGTTCTGTCGGGATTGTCCGGTTGTCCGCCCTACTTTTTTGCTAAGGTTTACATCTTAAAATTTAAGCCAATTATCTAAGTAAAGAAACGAAATTTAGTAAAAAAAAAATTGTATAGTTCAATTTTTCAGGAACAGGACTTAAACTTTTTTTTCATTTTATGACAAAATAATAACTCGGACCTTAAATTTAGCTTTGATAAGAAATACAACCCATGATTTTGTAGGTTTTTATAAGAAGAGAAGTGTCTATAGCTCCTGGTAAAAGTAACAGGACCACTGCTAGTTTTAAATAAATTTTGTCGAAAAAAAAATAGTCGAAAAAAATTATTGAAAAATCATTTGGTTAAAAAAAATTGCCAAAAATTAAAATTTTTAAAAAAATAATAATTTTGGAAAAAAAAGTTTATTAACAAATGATAGGAAAAATTGGTCAAAAAAAAAAAAATTGCCATGAAAATTAATTTGTAAAAAAAAAATCTCTACGAAAATCTTTTTTTCTGTTCGTAGCGAAGATTAAAAAAAAAAATTGTGCGTAATATCATATCAAATATATTTATTTTATTGAATGAATTTTAAGAATACAAATATTAAAAAATGTTCGTTGTATTTCTGAATTTTTTTTTTGATATTCAAAAGTTTCGTAGAATCGTCAACGCATTTAGGGAAATATTTCGCAAAATGAACTAAGCTTTGTTTGCAATACTTTGCAATTATACAAAGTTTATTTGCGAACGTAGTTGCTGCTTTCATCGGCTAAGTCAAATAATGTACGAAATTTTAAGAAAGTTTAATAGGCAGCGAACGTTTCCGTCCACCAAAAAAATTTGTGGGAAAATTTAGTAAAAAAAATGTTTGCAAAGAAAGAACAAAGAAGTGGATTTTTTGAACGGCACACGACGGAACGCTCCAAGACAATCGTATGGGCCTAAAAAATTCTGAATGCAGAAAATGCAATTACACCTGCATTCAGCAGTCGTACCACCCAAGGCATCTAATAATCCAAAAAAAAAGAGGTCTGTTGACGATTTATGAGCTCAGCCCAGTGAACTTTACAAGTGGAGCTTTAAGGTGAAACAGTGTAGTGAAAAGTGAGTGAGCGAAAAGAATTATTCAACCAAAAAAAAAAAAAATCAGAAAAATTATGTACATATCCTTACATCAATATTCAATATTTCAAATCATAAAAATCCAATATCAATTAAGAAAAAATTAATAGTAGTACAAAGACCTGATCAAAATAATTCAATATCCTAAAAAAATTTAAATTCCCTAAAACCGTATGATTTTTAAAATTCATTATTTGAATAATATAGCATAATTTCAGATTTGAATTTTTTAAACCGTAGAAAAAGTTTAAACTCTTCCAAACGTGTTCATAGCATCAAGTGTTTTGAAAAACAGCCTTAATTCTGTTTTCGGAAACTAGTTAATAGTATTTTTGTAATAGTAATGAAAATACGTCCCACTATCTTTGTATGAGAGTAAATGCTTCAACAAAAAAGGTTTATCTTTATTTACCACTCTTCTATACTATTTTCGTTAAGACAACACGTACACATAGAAAATAATCGTACCTGCCGAGAAGAAGTAGGTAAACAAAATTCCATATCCTCCATATGTATAGGGTATGTAGAAATTCTGGAGAAGTTGTTAAACAAAGACCTGACAAACCGGACAAAGGAAATTGGATATTATCATCTAGAGACAATAGACCCAATACAAGGGAAAACACCACACACAAAAGAGCCAACTATATTTGGCTGTCAATAGCCGGTCAAACAATAACCAAAGTCCAGCCAAACCGATTAATTTCTATTCTCTAGCTTTTGGGGCCAAAAATCCAGCATCAACCCTAGCTCCCTGCCTGCTCCGCTAAAACCACATTTACGTACAGGAGAGACAGGATTTTCTATCTATGCGAGTAAAAATATTGGAAAAAGGTTCATGATGCTCACGACTCAGAATGTCCTTAGGGAAACGGAAAACAATTGAACTTTTCGTCTCTGTCAATGCAACACACACACACAAATACGCACACTGACACATACGCACTTTGCGTTTGGGTGTGTTTGGGTTTTGTTTATGTTTGCATTGGCATTCATTGTTGGCTTTTGGATTTGATAACAGATTCCCACCAAGGCAGCAGTGTTCAGTTTAGATCCAAAGAAAGACCTTTGAATCAATTGACACATAAAATAGTCAAGTGACGAACAAACGCCCACGTTGTCATAGTCGTCAATGGACGAAGGACTACGATAGTCCAGACCATGCAGGCTATCTATATCTAGTTTGTATATATGTTCGATGCCTGAGGTGAGTTTGATTGGAAACGACGAAGGACCTCTCGTCTGTCGTCTGTGTTGATGTTGATGCTTAATGGTGTCTTTCGATTTTAATTTCCAATATTATCCTCGACACGCACTTGACAGCGAAAGCAGCGGCAGCAGCGTGTACATGTATAGAAATGGAAACAATATCGTGGAGTGGCCCTTGAGTGTTATGCTTTGAAACTATTGTCCCAATCTATACACAGCAATGGAACCGTCACACAAAATGATAGCCAAACAGAAGGGAGGACATTCATTTATTTCGCACAGGATTTAGAAAGGACAAAGAAAAGATACGATTTTATACGTCCTTTTGTTTTCTTAAGCCAATTGCAATGACAATGCCAATTGAAATAAATATAGGTTTCCATATGAGTTTCACTTACTTTAGTTTAGATGAGTGGATGGAGAAATAAACGTAAATAGAAGTGTTTTGCGGGGAGTGAATAATGTGAATGACGTTAACACTACCATTTTACATTTTCAAAAAAAAATAATTTTTTGTAAAAGTTCGCAAATTTATGTTGTCTTGTAATCAGTGCTAGTCTTGTGACCTATTTCTGCTGCCATTTATAAATATGTGCATTTTGTGGTAAGACAGTTTTCGAAAAGCCAAGATTTGTGTAAATTACAACTCTAAACCACTTCTCTGGTAGTTCTTTATTTCTTTACACAAAATGTAAGGACACTTAAGTCGACTTAAGCCAAAAACTTTTTTTTTTTTATTTTTGGAAAAAATAAAAAATACGCATATTTCTGTGTAATCGGTTTATTTCTATGTCACCTGGAAAACAATTTTGAATTTGTCAAAAGGGCTTCAACCAATTATTTTCGAGAAGGCGCACTTGAAATAATTTCTTAATTGCAAATAAAATATAACCAAAATTAAAATATAATTTTTTTTAATAAATGTTAACATCATTAAGAAAAACAGCATAAAGTTCCGTTTTATTTAAATTGACTTTAATTATACACAAGTCACTATTTACAAATTGGGGAAATAATAAAAACTGAATTTTTAATATGGAAAAGTGGCTTAAGACAACTTTGTAAAGGAATCGTAAGCAGGGAAAAAGGCTTGAGTAAGTTTTTGGATTATAATTTTCTAAAGATGAAATATCAGTTTTCAATATCAAATTAATCACAAAACACTTTTAATTAATGCTTAAAAATTTAATATTAATAATATTCTTGTTGAATTTCAAGTTGATAATATCCATTAACTCTAAAAATTTAGTTGATAATTTTTCATATCAGAATTTTATAAAAAAATATAAAATTGATGTTTTAAATGTAAAATTAATAAAAAAAACTTTTTGTTCTATGATTTTTGAAAAAACTTTAGCAAAAATGCTGTAATTTAAGTCACTTTGAAAAAATAGCTATTTTCGTCATATTTTCGTTTCTCAATTCTGGCTCTAAAGCCAGGTTTGGATTTTTTGAATAATTTGAACTCGAGATATTAATCAGACAGAGAGATCAGAATTCTGTCTATCTGATTACAATCGAATTTTTCAAAATTTTCAGAGAAATATTATTTGGATTCTTGAACAAAAAAATTATTTTTTTTTAAAACTCTATATTTTTAAAACTTTTTCATATTTTTTTTTAATTTTGTTTTTAAGTGTATATTTTTTGGTTTACAAATATCAAATATCAAAGTAAATGTTTTTTTTTTTTAAAGAACCGCTTTAGAAATTTTTGATTTTTTTTTTCCAAAAATTTGTATTCATCGATATGACACAAAAACGAAAAATTTCTAAATAGACTATTATGAACCTGATAAATTTTCACTATCCACCAAATATATTAAATTTATTTAAACCAACATAACTTAATTTTGTAAAGCTTTCTAAATGCCGACATTGTTTTTGAAGTCATTTTAATACTTTTTTTTAACGTAATATAAAAATATAAATACAATAAATTATTTTTATAAAACTCTATTTCTATTCAACATTATTTTATTTCTATATTCTCTCATTCCATTCAAAAGAATGTGGAATTACTTGGATTAATATCGTCTCCCATTCTCTTCATGCAAATGCATATTTAAATTTTTGCACATAACTTTTGAGATTGCATATCATTCCCACATAGCTCCAGCCCCACACATATTCTACATCACAAATTTAATATTCAAAAGAGGATTCCCATAACCTTACCTCCTAAAGTTCTGCCTTGAACTTCATATCTATTTCCATACAACACTGGGAAACAGTAGACTCTGTGTCAGCTTTTAACAGAAGTTTCCTCCACATCTACTATACCTACTCGCCCGCCACATCCGCCGCCGCAGCCGTATCCCGCTGTATAGAACGACACGACACACACAATGTGTAATAGTATGTTTTTGTTCTATTCTATATTCTCTCCCGATAGTAGTCCCAACTCGCCCAACCACCCACCAACCAAAACCAGCATCACACTAACAATAGAATGTCAAACCCCATTAAACGTTTTCTCGGTTAGCTATATGCTAGCTGCTTTTGCTTTTGCTTTTGCTGGCTGACTGCTGCCGCTTCTGTTATCTGAATAACACACGATAGTCGTTTGTTTTCGAATAATGGACATTATGCGCCATTATTTTGGTCTCATCCTTTTTTTACGACACACTGGGGTTGCAGGCCCGCAATTATAACGGCATTTAGAGAAAACAAAATCCCCCGTTTTCTATGGCCACCCTCGTATTAGAGAGCAAATTTAGAGCCAATTGAAAGAGCCTTTGTGGCCGGGAAAATGTCACCATATAACCGTTGGTTGCCAAAGGACGCACAAAAGTGCACTCACTAAAGGAATTAAGTTGATTTGTTGAGGTCGAAAATGGGTTTTGTGCTTTGCTTTGCTACAAAAGAGGACTTAAACACCCAGCACCCAGGCGACGCGACGACGGAGAGCTGATGATGTTGGAATCGAGATCGGGTTCGGGTTCGGGATGTGAATTGTATATATGGGCTGGCTGCCAATGGGGATTTTATTCTAACGGTCGTTTTTATTTTTGGTTTAATTAATTTATTTTTTTATATTATTTTTTTTTTCTCTTCTTTCGGATGCCTTATCAGTTGAGTAATAAAAGGAATTTGGGAATAATAGGAATAAAAATCCGCTTTTATGATGACAACGCGAAAGGAGTTTATTGTGATGAGTGATGGTATAGTCTGTTATGGTAGTGAGGCTTAGAGCTCTGACAAATAAATTGGTAAATGAGGTTTAGCGGCAAGAGCTAATATAATTCTATTTTTAAAAACAAGGAAAAATTAATTAATTCATTTATCCTTTATTCTTTGTTTTGTAATTATTGCACACATGAATTTTACAAAATGGTGGCAGATGAAGGTATACCTTACTATGAGGTTAAGGAAAAGTGCCTTTCTTTAAATAATTCACTATACACATTAAATTCCAAAAAAATCGTTTTTTTGGAATTTTGATCTTATAGAGATTACATAGGACCTCTTTCATAAGAATTTTGATAACAACTCATCAAAATATTTATGACAAATTCGAAAACAGAAAATCCTGTTCTATGGCAGGTACCATTGAAAAGTATTTATTTATCAAATAATAACAGATTCTTGCAAAAACTCAAAGGAAATTTATTCAAAATCGTAAGAGCTGTTTTCGAGATAAATACGTTTTGTTTTTGGAGCTTAACAGAAATTGCTATTTTCGGTCTAGGAAACTATCAACAAAACCTTTAGTTCGAAGTTTGAATAAAAAAGTTTCAGTATTTAGGGCTGTAGATCGAAGAACACAGATTTTCTAGAAATCTAAAATATACATATGAACTTACAAATATATGAAAAAAAAAAAACACAATATTTAAAGAGTACGACATTTTTATTTTTAAATTCTAAAAAAAATCAATTTTATAAAATTAAAAAACATCCATTCTTGAATAAGCCTTCTGATGGGGTGTGTTTCAATTTATTCTGCTTTATTCAATCCCAATAATTCAATAGTTTCATCATAGTCCCGTCATCCATCATCATTTTAAAATTTAATAGTCTCCTTGTTGGCATTGTGGAGCTGCATCTTTCTTGCAGTCGTGTTGATCAACTTGATGGAAGGCTAAAAAAAAAAAACAAACAAAAATATTCAAATAATCAAAACTAACAAGAATGATTTAAAAATCTTACATCTTTGTGGATTGAGACAGTTGTATTTTTGGAGAGCACACAAGTTCTGCATTTGTAAGTAACATTGTCCATTATAAACACAAGTGGGAAGCTGATCTTGGTTGTTGCAGTCATAATCACAATGTTGAGAGCACATTGCAACAGCAATTAAAGCTGAAAAGATTTTTATAAATTATTCCAAAAATTTATAAATGTATTAAATAATATTTGTATTTTAACTTACCAACAAAAAGAACAGCAACAGCTAAGAATTTCATTTTCTTTATTTTTTTTTTCTGGATAACTTGGTAGTTGGGTTGAAGTGGACTTGGAGATTTGTGATGCAATACTCCAGGTTGGAAGTTCCTTTTATACTCAATTTTATGAAATGTTGCGGACGAATTTAAAAATAAATTGAAAGCGCTTATAATTTCGTGAAACAAAAAATTTAAAAGAAACATCTGCAGACAGTTAACATTTATTCGAACAAAATTTGCATAAAAATAAAATTAAAAAGAATATTCAACATAATTGAAAATCAATTTTGATATTTTTCGATGTGTATAGGTAGATGTCTAAAAGAAAAAAAAATTAAATGTGCAAGCTTTGAGTCCAGAATGAAAATTATGGGCGCAAATTAGAATTTTGACTCTTCTCATATTTTCAAATTTTAAAACTATGTTCCTACTTTAGATAAAGTTGCAGCAATTTATGTTTTTTACATGTTCCCGAATATACTCCAGTCAAAATAGAATAAAGCGAGTAGACTTTAATGGAAGACAATTCTTAATCTTTTTTTTTGTCTTGAAGTGAAAATTCTAAATATTCCAAAAAAAAAAAAAAAAAGATTTTGGAGCTGTTTACCAAAACAAAACAATTAAAAAAAAACTTGAGTGTGTGATCGGTTGTGAAATTTGGCGTGGTATTCGGCGGGTTTTCTTGTACTACAATTCTTAATTTTTATCTGTTTATGAGATTCATATTTCTAAAGTCTCATCAAAGTCACATTGACTTTGCATAATCATAAGAAAAGTGTGTGGATTTTCCAAAAAAAAAATTTAAAACTTATTCTAAAAAACTCCTCAAAATTTGGTTCAAGTAGGCCGTTTCCGAGAAAGAAAAATTAAGGGTACCTACTTACGTTTAAATTCCGCCATTTGCAAAGGATAAAATGTTGAAAACTTAGATTAATAAGTTCTTTCATTTTACCCTAATCGACCTGGAATTTATGAAAACATATAATTTATACAACAATAATTTATTTCACACAAACAGAACAAAGACTTTTCATAATTTTATACCCAAATCGGTTCTCATTTCGAATGACGCCATCCCTGTTTCTTTTCATTTTTTCGTTCCATTAAATTATACACAAATTTTATTTTTAACTTCCAAATACTCAAAACAAAAATCTGAAACTTGAATATAAAAGGACCTTGCAACTTGTTACAAACCATCACAAATCTCCAAGTCCACTTCAACCCAACTACCAAGTTATCCAAAAAAAAATAAATAAAGAAAATGAAATTCTTCGCTGTTGCTGTTCTTTTTGTTGGTAAGTTAAAAATACAAATATTATAAAATACATTTATAAATTTTTGGAATAATTTATAAAACTCTTTTCAGCTTTAATTGCTGTTGCAATGTGCTCTCAACATTGTGATTATGACTGCAACAACCAAGATCAGCTTCCCACTTGTGTTTATAATGGACAATGTTACTTACAAATGCAGAACTTGTGTGCTCTCCAAAAATACAACTGTCTCAATCCACAAAGATGTAAGATTTTTAAATCATTCTTGTTAGTTTTGATTATTTGAATATTTTTGTTTGTTTTTTTTTTTAGCTTTCCATCAAGTTGATCAACACGACTGCAAGAAAGATGCAGCTCCACAATGCCAACCAGGAGACTATTAAATTAAGAAAAGAAAAAAGAGCAAAACCATTTATAAGATTCAATGAATAAAAAAAATACTTATAAAAAAATTTCTGTACTATTATTTTAACTGAAATATTTTGGAACAGGCGAAAAATTTCGTTCTGCTAGCTTAATAAGGTATAATATTTTTAATTTTTCTAATCCTTTCATAAATACATAAAGAATTGGTCAATTGGTGATACATTTGATATTTTTTGACATCGTAAAAGAGAACTGATTTTGTGAAATTGGCTTTGAAATGTACTGTGATCAATTTATTCCTAGAAATATAATTAGGATTTATCCCCAAGATTTCTCAATTAGGGCCAACTGTAAATAAACTCATAAAATGCTTAATTTTTTTTTTTTAATTGGTCCAGATTTGATCTTTTCACCCCTCGTAAACAAGAATACGAGTTCAAGCTTGGAGCACTTATAAAAACAATGATTGTGATTAAGTAATCTTCAAAAATTCATCATTCTAAAAAACTAAAATTCGCTTGAATTGAAATTCTAATTTCACAAAGCTATTTGGACTGCAACAAAAGCAAATTTTAAAAACCTTGCCGTACGATTTTTTGTTTTTAAAGTTTCATTATAAAGCTTAAGAAAAAATTAGGTCTGATCGTATCTTAAGGTGGTTTATTTATTTTACAAAAAACAATATTTTGATTCAAAAAATTATAGCATACTTATTTAATTTTTAACCAAATTTTTATGTTTCGAAAATTAAAAACCTGTAAAGGGTGGGGTTAACACCAAAACCGATGATTCGTTATTAAAAAGTTATTAAATTTTAAGATGATTTGCATAAGATGAAACAAAAATGCAAGACAAGAAAAAATCAAATCTAGAATTTTGAACATATTTTGTATATAAAATTTTATTGAGTATTTAAAGAAAAAAAAAAATGGTAAGCAAGCGTGTATACTGTTTAATAATCTACAGTTAAAAAAAAAAATCAAACAAACATATTCAACAACAAAAAAAATCTAAAATTGGAAAATAATACTTATTAACGTTGTGTTTTTTTTAAGCCAAAACTTCATTCTTAAATACTTTTGAAATTAAATTGTTTTAGGGCACATTTCTGGAAAAAGAAAAATTAATTTTCAGACTCAATTTTTTTTTTTTTTTTTTTTCAAACTGATTTTTTTTCAGAATTTAATTTTCGATGTTCAATGATTTTATTATTTAAAAGTCTAACACTGAAAACCTAAAGGTAGGTAGTAAAAGTAGCAGGATCATCCCGTTTTTAGAGTATTATTTTAAATTGATTAGAGACTTGAATATCTATCGGCATCCGATTTGTTTTTTCTTTTAGAATTGCATCAGCCAAAAATATTAAAAAGTATGGGAAAATTTGAAACATCAAAATGATCGGCACAATTTTTTTCATTCTTTTTTTTTAATGAGTTTTTAAACTTTTAGACGTGCAGCTAGAGCAATTTAACTATTTTTGAAGCAAAATGAAAAGTGTACTCTATGAAGTAATCTTACTCTAGAGCCAATGTTACATAGTTTTTTAATTTTTTTTTATTATTAAGTGTTTATAACTATGAAACTAAAAAACAAACTGAAAAACTTTAGTCCCTTATAGCTTCGGATCAGTGAATGGTAGGTAATTGTAATTATAATTAGGTATACAATTATAATAGAACTTTCAATGGCGCCAATCAAATGAAATTGTGTAGTAAGCTAAATCCGATTATCAATTCAAACTGTTAAAAATATACTAAATTATTTTAAATACCTACTGCAAAAATAAAAAAAAACCAAAGTCACAGAATATATACCTAAATATGAATTATTTTCAAAAAAAAAAATAAATTAAGTTAATTAAACTAAAAATACAAAAAAGGTTCAGAAGTTTCTATCTTAAACCTTTAAAACAACAAAAACTCTTAAACCAACAACAATATCCACCTATTAAATGTCATTGGAGTCCACGACTTTTAAAATCAATTATTTAGTTCCCCATAGAAAATTAAGTGATTTTTGTGAATTTCTAATTGTATGGGAACATTTGATTTTTTTATTTTTTAAAACAAAAACACCAATTTTTAAGCATCTAAACTCATTTTTGAACAAATGAAGAATAATGATTTCATTTTGAATATTCACTTTATATTATTTATTTTATACCAGAAGCTTCTAAAAAATTTTAATAATCGCATTTTAATGCATATCTATCAAAATTAATTCTAATAAATGTCTATGCAAAATTCAAAAAAAAATTTTAATTTTTAAAATTTAAATATTACGCATGTCTACATTAAGTGGTTATCAGATGGTTATTGTTATTAGATTACAAATACATATCATAAGCAATTTCGAAACATTTCACATGAACATCATCTTAAAATATAATCTAATCAAACCATTGCTTTGAGTATATTTTTGAGCATGAACAAATATTAAAAATAAATAACCAAGATAAATTAAACACTAAAATTATACATTTTTGAAATAAACGCACAACTTGGAGTAATCTTATTTTAAATAAAAAAGGCACTTAAAAATAAATTATTGCAAAAAAAATATTTAATGAACTTCTCTTAACCAAACCAGTTTCGATAAAAACTCAAATTCAGGACAAATATATGTCATCATAACTTACAAATATTTCCGTTATTCGTACAAATAAAAATCATCCTTACAACATCAGTTTATATTTAACATAATTTTATTTATTTTTAACAATGTTCTTAAAATAAAATCGATGTTTCCGTTATGTTATCTCGTCTTTAATTTAATTTTCTTTTATTTTTTTTTGTATTCTTCGACAAAAATTCAAGAATTAAGAATCACAATTTGATATAAAAACAAGTTGTAAGCTTACTCCTTATCATACAATCAATACTTTCATTGTTTGAATAACAACAAAAATTTAATCAAACTTTTAAATTCTCAAGATGAAATTCTTTGCTGTTGTTTTACTTTTCGCTGGTGAGTTTAATTAAAAATTTTCGTAATTTTTTTTATAAATATTAAATTTTTTATAAATTTCTAGTTGGGATTTGTGCCGTTTATGCAAATATTGCTCCAACTCCACCAAATCATTGTGACTACAAATGCACCAAGTTAGATTTGCCAACTTGTGCCTATAATGGACGGTGTTATTTGCAAATGAAAGGACCATGTGCTCTCGAAAAGTACAACTGCTTGAACCCACAAAGAGGTAAATAAAAAAATTATTTAAAAAAAATATTCAATTTAATTACATTTTTTTTTTAAACTTTTTATTTAGGCTTCAAACAAGTTGATCAATTCAAGTGCAAGGAAGATGCAGCACCACAGTGTCAAATTGGAGATTATTAAATTGTAATTAAATTAAGCTAATTTCATAATTAAAATGTTGACGAACTAAACCCACAACTGAATTTGTTTTTGTTTTTAATAATATATTTTTACAATTGGTCACGCATAAAAAGACTTGAGAAAAATTTAAGTATCTATGATATTCCAATGAAAAATAAAAAAAAATAAGAATTAGTACAACACTGCAGATTTAAAACTTGTCATTTATTCAGTTAGGGATTATAAATAATTCAAAACAAATTGTGAATAGAATTTCAATTATTACAAATTTAGTTTTGAAAATTATAATCAAAAATTAAGAAGCACCAATACGTTTCGAAAATTCTTTATTTTTGTTTGCTTCCATATTTACTAAATAAATATTTTTTTTGGAATGGAAATACGCCCAAATAAATTTTGGTTAATTTTTCAAATTTGGGCAATATTCGCAACAAGAAATTTGTTTTTCGTAAGTTTTTTTCCTTATTTCGGAAGTAAAATTTCAATGAAACTGTTTTGCACGGGATTTTGAATATTTTGAAAAATCTGATCAGATAAAATCATAAAAAAACTGTGAGTTTTTAATTTTCAAAAAAGTTGAAAAAGCTAAATCGATTTATAACTTAGTTGCTTTGCTGTAATACTATTAGCAAGACTTTGGATTAGGAGTTTTTTTTAAGATTTGGATGTTTCCTATTTTAAATTTTAATATGAACTTCAAAATAAAAATTTTAAGTGAATTGCAAAATGAAAAAAAAAAACAAAAAAATAACAATTTGTCCAGAATTTTTTGATTTTTCCGTTATTGTCTAACGCCTAGAAATTTAAGTTTCAAATATTTTTTTTTCATATTTCCAATATAATGACAACAGTGGAAAAGCATTATCTACCTACCTACTTAACAAATTGGTATTATCGCCCAAAAAAATCTAAACAAGTTGTTGCCATACACACCTAAACAAAAATGATAAAAGCTCATTGAGAAAAAATGCAAATAAAAACATTTGATTTGGACTCAAAAAAATTGTCGAAAAATAACAAGAAGTATATTAACCCTAAATCAATCTTGTCAATAATTTTACTGAAGAACTTGAATTTCAATCAAATTTGATATAATTCACGTATTTTCATATTCACTTGGACCCTTTTTCTATAACGCCTTCAAAGCTTTAAAATACGTTCTTTTTTCTAATTGCGATTATTTACTGACGATGCAATGGCCTTTCAAATATAAGAAGAAACATATCTGATTTTTTAAAATTTTTTTTTTTTGGTATAAAAAGATATGAAAAGATCGCATTGATATGAAAATTAGAGCTTTCTTTCTTAACTTTCGAAAAAAAAAAACAATTTATGAATCGTTCTTTTTTCGATAAAAAGGGAAGGCATTTAATAATAAGAGGACCGAGCATTTTGACTAATTTCTTTGAAGCTGAATTTTTGTTACATAAACAAAACAAAAAAAAAACTGTCAAGAATTTTGTTAGATATTTTAGGCAAGTTTATCCGTTATTATTTATTCCTAAGAATAAGTAAGTAAATGACAAGTTTAAAATATGCATTAACTTTGCTATAAATTTCTACTTTGCATTTAATTCTTGGAATAGAATTTTTCTCAAACCTTTTAATCTAAGAGCAATATTGTTAAATGATAATATTTAAAAAGAAAAAAAAAAACAAATTGGGTTGTGGGATGAGTTCGTCAACATTTTTATTATGAAATTAGCTTAATTTAATTACAATTTAATAATCTCCAATTTGACACTGTGGTGCTGCATCTTCCTTGCACTTGAATTGATCAACTTGTTTGAAGCCTAAATAAAAAGTTAAAAAGAAAATGTAATTAAATTGAATATTTTTTTTTAAATAATTTTTTGATTTACCTCTTTGTGGGTTCAAGCAATTGTACTTTTCGAGAGCACATGGTCCTTTCATTTGCAAGTAACACCGTCCATTATAGGCACAAGTTGGCAAATCTAACTTGGTGCATTTGTAGTCACAATGATTTGGTGGAGTTGGAGCAATATTTGCATAAACGGCACAAATCCCAACTAGAAATTTATAAAAAAATTAATATTTATAAAATAATCTACAAAAATTTTTAATTTAACTCACCAGCGAAAAGTAAAACAACAGCAAAGAATTGCATCTTGAGAATTTAAAAGTTTGATTAAATTTTTGTTGTTATTCAAACAATGAAAGTATTGATTGTATGATGAGAAGTAAACTTACAACTTGTTTTTATATCAAATTGTGATTGTTAATTCTTGAATTTTGGTCGAAGTGTACAAAAATGTAAGAAAAATAAAAAAAAAATAAGGACGAGATTACATAACGGAAACATCGAATTTATTTTAAGAACATTCTTAAAAAATATTATGTTAAAAATAAACTCATGTATGTATAAGGATGCATTTTGATTTGAATTGACGGAAATATTTTTTAATTGACTATAAATTAATGCATTTGGAATGCATTAAATTCGTTATTTTATAAGATGCACCAAGTTTTGGCTTGAGTGAAGACAGGAAAAAATATAACGGGACAATTTACTTGGGAGGGATGTTTTTTTAAAAGAAAAACAAGCTGTATTTTTTTTTAAACCAAATTTGCGATATTTTTTTCTCTTCTCGACTTAATCTAAAATTTCGTGCATCTTATACAAAACATCTGTAGTGCATGATGCATATAATTTTATTTGTTATTGATTTAATTATTCATAAAATATTAATAATGAAATCAATGGAACAAGAAAATTATGTCCATAAAGCGTTATTATGCACTTGGGCGTATACGCAACGTTTATCTGGGCAAACGTTTTCATTTATTTTTAATTGTGCCTTTCAAAGTTCGTTGGGTTTAAAATAAAAACAAAAATTATTTTAATGGATCACTGGGCCCATACAAAAAAGAGTCCTGATTCTACCCCTGGAAATTTACAAAAAAAAAATGCCTATTTGCACATAAAGACTGCGAAACTGCAAACATTTCTATTTCACTTAAAGGAAATCATGAAGTCAATGGTATTCCAACCATCCGAGCCAAAATATGCAAGATTTCATTATTACAACGCTTACTCTTTGACTATAAATCATAAATCATAATCGGAATATTTTCAATGGAAACTCATGGTTCCATCGGAATGCACACGAATCAACAACGTTTTATTTTATCTGCGGATGTCCCTCTCAGCCTCTCTCCACTCATCAACAATTTTTTAGATGCACTTTGTTGTTGCAAGCATCAGCATCAGCGTCATCATCATCATCATCATCCTCCAGACGTAGCGTAGGTCTCATAGTTCCATCACCATTATTATCAACAAACAATCCAACCGAAAAGAAATAATAAGCTTACGTTCCACAAAATATCAAGCCGCGCTGCTTCGCTGCCAAATGAACAACCTCGATGGAGCTCTATTGCTGTATGCTGCCATCACAACTCGCCTCATTGTGGGGGAAAATAGCGATCAAACTTTTGTCAATCCGTCAGTCGTGTTTTTGTAGCTGCGTCGTTAAAAACGTTTACATTGCGCAATCTATTTTTATATTATCGTTTTGTCGGTCATGTTATGATATTTAAAATAATATCAAATTCAAAAAGAAACAAAAGCACAACAACGTAATATTCTCCATCCACAAAATGTGTTCGTAGATTTGAAAAAAATCGAAATAACTTCCATAAACCACAATTAATCTTTTGGATATTAATAAATAATTTATCGACAAAAAAAAATAAATCTAGTGGTACGTAATTGTATTTCGGAAAGGGAAACCAGTAATCAAAAGCTTTTTTTTTTTCCATTCGTTCATGGAAAACAAGTTAAACTTTTGTTGAGTTTACGTATAATGCCACAAGTTTTGTGTAATTTTGTTTGAAAGATCGAAATTTGTTTTTGGGTGAGGGGAAATAGGGTGGTGGTGAGATGTTGGAATGTGATGATGAAGTGTGAATAAAACAATAAGAATTCAAAATCGACAATAAAAACCAAAAAAGAAAAACAAATGGAAACAGAAGTAAAAAAAAGAATTATTTACAAAAAAGAATAACAAAAGCCCACATATCTCGTGCAAGTGTACCTTCTACATTTTTGTAACGTTTAAACTCGTTATTGTCGTCAGTTTTATTGAAGTTATTTTTTGTTGTTGTCTGAATTGATCCATGTATCTTGTTATATTTAATTATGTATCTAAGTACGAGTAGACTTGCTTTTATTTACACAACGTGCATTTCAATTGATAATAATTTGTGTATGATTTTATTCGTTTGAGCATGGCCGGCTAAGCGCCTGTCCCTGTCACTGAATGGCACCATATAGTGCTTTCAATTATGTCGATGTATAAGCGGGTAATGATTCCGTCAACGATTATAGACATTTGTTTTTTTTTTGTATTTTTTTTTGTAAAAAGATAAACACTTAAACATTTAAAACGATCGTTGGTTTAAGTTTTTACGAGAAAATCTTTTTGCGGTTAAGGTAAAGGGTGTTTTTTTTGTTATTGTTTGGTGTAAGAATTCTTTCATTAAGAAAGTTGTCATATATCAATTATTTTGTATAGTTATTCGTTTTCGTTTTGCGAACAATGGTTTAATAATATGGAAGCGTTTCGCAAAGGATGGGAAATGTATAAACAAATCAGAGTTGTGTGGGATAAATTTTAAATAAATTATAACTGTATACAGAGAAAGTACTATATGGACTTAATGAAGAAAAATTTATTTAAATTTAAGAAGAAGATATGATTTTAGGAAGAATACCACTTAAAATATGCATCAATAATTCAAAAATATTATTGTTTTAAAAAGTATACTTATCAAAAAATTAAACCTTTTAAACGCAACTGCACATACACGAAATGATTTTTATTTACCAATGTGTAGTTTAACAGAAAAGGTTTTGAACATTAATATTTTCTATTGTGAATTAGCATAGAAACAATACTCAGCTGATAAAATAGAAGGTCATGGTTCCAATACCTAGAAAAAATAGGAAAGAAATGACACTTCGAAGGAACAATGAAACTAAATGTCAAACTAAAAATTATTTTTTTTTATATGAAATTTGTTTTTGAACTTTAATTTTTATGTTTTTTCTGTGTAATGTAATTTTGTAAAAAAAAGAGTCAAATTATTAGCTGACTCTAAAACTAGAATCAATTGAATTCAAATAAAAATGTTTTTAGAAAGATTTGAAGTTAATAAATAAATTAAACTGTACACTCATTTACATACTTTTTGATATTTATAAACTATAAACAAGATCTTTTTTTTACTTTGTTTAAAATTTAATGGTAGTTGGAAAGAGCATAAGAAAATACAATCATGATTAATAAATCCAAAATTAGCTAAAACACCTTCCAATCATTATTTTGGGAATTGCACTAGTTTAGATAATTCTCAATCCATTATGGATTTACGTAACCTTAGAAAAAGATTTGAAATTTGTCTTTTTTTTATTAATAAAAAAAGTTGGTGTTTATAACTATACAAAACACATAAACAGAAATATAAAATACAACCAAACCAGAACCAGCTTTGAATTATGTAATACATTACTCAGAAACCCTATGGTGGTTTTCTTTACAAACTATAACCAACTCATTACAATTTACTCAATTGCCATACTAATTAAAAAAAAAAACCACAAAGACGCCAGTATGACCTAAGGTCTTTAAAATTTTAAGATAAAAATGAATATTTTATTCATATTCATACATCCTTTTCCAGTTTTCTTATTTATACCCAAAAATTTATTAGCGTACGTTACATAATTCCATGAGGAAATAATTACTTTTAAATAAATATTAACACCTCATTCCGAACTGTTGCAGTGATGTCATTAGTCATTTCTATAGCAGACACAACAGTTTCTTCAAGTATAAATATTCTGAACAATTTCAGATCTGATTTGCATACAAATCAGAACCTCACATACTCATACTCATGTTAATTCTTATCGACTTTAATGGTTCCGTTTATTGAGCTTAAAAAAAAACACAGTTGATACAAGTTCTGAGGCTCAGATGATGATCAATTTCCTTTCTCGATTCGTCACCAATAATAATTGGTTGTATTTTCACAGTCATTTTAAATGATCTCGATTAAATAAATTATCAAAATCAGTTCTTTTAGTCGAAACGTTAAGTCACAAATGTATAAACTATTTTATTTGTTCCTCAAAACTTTACTGATGCTCTGAAACAATTATGAGAAATTATCGACTTATACGCTAATTATAGGTGATTGTCGACGACATACCGTAGAATCGTTAAAAATATTTTCAGTGCTATAGAACAAAAAAATTTTAATAACAATACTCCACATTGGGGTGTTCCAAATTTTTTTCACTATGATTTTTTTGAAATGTAATAAGATTTTTTTATTATTTCAAAAAAGAAAATCACTTAAAATATACATACATCAATAAGGCAAAAGACTTATTATTTTAAAAAGATAACTTATTAAAATTTTATCCTTACAAAAGTAAAGAATGCTCCGTTGGTAATTGGAAGGTTCCAGCTTCAATACTGAGAGAAAAATCTGAAAAATTTGCACTTCGAAAAAAAAAATTAAATTAAAATATTTTTGCTGGCTGTGAATTTTTATATGGTCAATAAGACTTTCTCCATTATTTCAATATGACCTTAATCTCAAATGAAATCTCATTGGTTTTATTCTATTTTATATATTATTTTTTCTCTATATAAGGTCACTGTTAAGCTGGGAAAAGACAACTATCTCAATAACTTAAATAATATCATTTAAAAACCTTTCTTTCTGTTGGACTTGATATAAATTTTTTTAAGCTTTTAGGGCACAATCTAAACCTGTAATTATTTATAATAATTTACTTAATGTGGTTCTAGCAGATAACATTTATATCCATAGGCCAAAAGAATCTTCTTTTTTTCAAATTGAAACTCAATCTCTCAAACTATGTATAAGGTCAATGTAACTATACAAGTACAGGTAGGAAAGCTACAAACTTGTAGATATGTTATATTAGAAAGTCAAAAATTTTCACCCACCAACTTTTGTCATAATTTATGTATGTGATGGCTTCCATCAACTTTAAACAAAAAGTTTAAATCTTTTTGTCCTCCCTCCCCCCCCCCCCTTCCACACCCTTGAACTCATAGTTGTTTTTTTTGTTTGTTATTCTTTTGTTTTGAAACGAGGTGAGTAACTATATAGTGTGTAGTAAAAATGAAGTCATCTAAAATGAATGCGCGGCGAAAAAATTGTTAACTTGTTTTTGTTAATTTGATGAGAAAATTTATAACTATGGCCTGGAATTTTCTGGGGCATTTCAGTATTTTCAAATTGTTCATATTTATAAGATTTTTGATGAGGAGGCATTCGTGAAATTGTTGATATTGCTTTTGTTTATGTAATTATGTTACTACGAACATAAGCTTGGAGGTGATACTGTCATAGGATGTTTTTTTTTTATTTTTATAGAAAATTACATTTTAAAATCAACTATAAACTATTTGTGGCAAAACTGTTTTATTGAGATAAAACAAAACATTATGACTTTTTGTGAATTGTTTTCTGATTCTGATTTTTGCTTTTCCATATTTTTCTCTAATTATTTTTACTTTTGAAAATTAAATTTTTATTATTAACTTTTGTTGGTTAAAAATATACCTAATCTAGATTTTGAAAAAAATGTGGATTAAAAAAATCAAAAAACCATTAGAATACTTTTTAAAACAAATATTTTACTAATATGTATTTCTAAAAACATAATATTTCTTAAAAAAAAAAAATTTGAATTTGCAAAAAAATATTTTTTTTTGAAGTTTTGACAATTTAAAAAAAAATTAAAAATACGGTTCATGACGTTATTAAAGTTATTTTGAGAAATGCTTTATGACCAAAATTTTTAAAATAACTTACAAACATAATTATGTACTACATATTATGTAATAACAAAATTTCATCAAAATCGTTAGAGCTGTTATTCTGATAAATAAGTTTAATGCTAATAGTTATATTGTAGGTATCGTTATTTTTACAACTAATAACAATAATTTTACTTCCTTAAAACCCTAAACTCGAGATTATTTCTTTTCTTACTCTATCATCGTTCAATAAGCTTAAGTGAATTTTACGGATCTTAAACTTGTAAGAGCATAGTAAAATTGGAATATTTAATGAAAAAAAAAAGAAGAAATTTATTACGACTTTTTAATGCCAACTTGAAATTAAAGGGAGCATATCTACGAATTAAAGCAAAGATAAAAACTTTGAGCTTTTACAATGAAATGTTGAATACTGATGAAATATTTGCCACCCTCAAAAACGAAAAAAAATCGGAAAAAAATAAAATTTCCCTGGAAGTTTAATTGAATTGAATAATGTTGGAAAAATATAAGATTCTGAATTAATCTTTTACGATAATATTTCTTTGATTGACATCAAAAGTTAAACTGCTTGGTAACATCGATTTGGAAAAAATGTTCATCTCTTTTTTTTTTTTAATTTCAGATAGCCCCACAACGTAATCTCTCAAAAAGAATCTGAACTAAAATGGAAACAGATAACGTGGTAATTCGACTAGTGCCAGAAAAGAAAGGTCTCATTCTAAAACATTCCGAATATGAGGTACCTATACAAGCTTTATCTGACCTCCAAACAAACCATACAAAACAAATCTAAATAAGTTTTCATTTCTTTCAACTTGTCAGATAAGTACACGTAAATACAAAACCACTGTTGTTCGGCGATACAATGATTTTGTCACTCTACATAGCCTTCTGGTTTCACGTTTTCCTTATCGGTAAGCGAGAAAAAAGCTCTTATTGAAATGAATTTTAATTTGTTTGTAAACTAACAATTGAAATACTTTGTACCCACTTGATGCAGAATGATTCCACGCTTGCCTCCTAAACAATTGATGCTCGATTCATTTCTCGAAGAACGCCGGCGAGGTCTTCAGCGATATCTACAAATAGTTTGTCAACATCCATTACTATGTTCTGGACCGATGCTTGAAACATTTCTTACAGATAAGTCAAATGAACATATTGAACATCTGAGGGCGGTATTTTCAAAAGAACTTGATGAATACTCGGCGTTGAGTGAAAATGAGGTTAGTCTTGATAAAAATAAGGAATACCTATCGTTGTTTGTTGTTTCGAATGACTTTTTAACAGTGGATTGGTTCTAGCTCAATTCTAAGAAATAAAGACCTCAGAAGCTAAAACAACCAAAAATAATTTATTTTTTAATTTGTTGGTGGTGAACGTGAACCTAATAATTATAATATTTCTTTTACCTAAGGATCTACCTCTGGAAGACCAAGGAAGACTTGCTGCCAGCAGAGAGAATATGCGAATAATGCTTAATTCTGTGATACGACTGAAACGTCTGCTCGAACAACATTCCCAGCGATTACAAAATCAAGCTGTTGATTTTAGCGAAATGTCAAATATTTTAAAAAACATTGGTAAGTATTAAGAATATAAAAAATTAAGTCCCTTTATACAAAAAACTAAACAACTTTGAAATAAATTTTACAGATGGTTCAAATTGCTTTCAAAATCAATCATTTGCTTCTCTGCAATCGAGTCTCAATTCAACAGTTACCACAACAACAAGAAGTTCAGCAACTCTAAGTTATGCTATAACCGAAAAAATTAATTTACTGCAAGATATTCTTACTGCACATAGGTAAGCTTATTGTAAATGAAAAAAAAACTTACTGCCTCAAAACTTGGTCCTCAAAACAAATGTTTCAGTCTTTAATAATTGCAATTATGCCGATTTTTGTTCAAATGAATCAAAAATATTCAAACTTAACATACGCAGTAGCCAAGTATGGCTCATCTTTTGAGAAAATGCCTTTCACTATTTTTCTGGCGAAAATCACTACGATAATTCAGAAAATATGTACTGTGGCGTATACGCATTTTTTCAGAAATAAGATTGCATATTTTTTGGAATTAGAAAAAATTTCAAGAAATTACTTTAAAAAGCAGAATATAATAATACCTGCAATATAAAAATCAATAAAAGTGAAAATAATAAAATATTTTCTCATTTATTCATTTAGTGACCTTTGTGATCGAGTTGAAAGAGGAATCGTTTCCGATCACCAGAGAGCGCTCTCGAAAATGCTTACTATAAATAAACAAAAAATTAAAGGTGTGATACGTGGTAGTGCGGTAAGTGTTTTCTTTTCACAAAAATATATATAATTAATTCTCTTTATTTATATACCTAACAGCCTGAAGATGTTCAAGCCCTCCATCAACAAGAAGTCGCTCAAAACGGTGTTGTTGGGACACTTGGAAGAAAAAGTGCATTTAGTTTGCGATGTGTTCTACAAGAAACCTCACTTGCTAATAAATATCTTCAGATGTTGCCTTCAGTACTTTTATCATTTTCATATGAACAACAAGTTTTAAATGCAGAAACAGCTAAAGCTTGGGAAACTGTGATGACGAATGAGTGTAAGCAATTAAATAAATAAATAAAAATTGTTTTGTAATAATAAAATGAGTAGTTAGAGTTAATTTTAACATCGAATTATGTACTAGTATACATTTTTTTTCTTAAATGTTTTAAATTTTTATATTTTTTAATAAATAAATTGTTAATGTTGATTATTTTTTATTTGTTTGAAGTAAAATGAAGAAACAATCCCTGCATTCGAAATGTCGGATAGGTAAACTAAATCTAAAAATCCCGGCTACCTTGTTGCATTTTAAAACTCTGCTCACCACCAACTTGTAAGCAAAAGTATCTCAGATATCCTATCGGCCTATCACTCGAATGCTGCCAATTAATTATAATTTTTTGATGCAGTTGGAAATCCAGTATTCGAAAAACATATGGATTGCTTTCAATAAGGAACTTGTGACTTTAGATACTTGATATATTAATCAGACCTTGCATCACGTTGATAGAGAGATACGTCCCGAAATTCTGTCTGTCGGTTCGTCTGTATTTAGACTAACAGCCTTAATAATATCGATTTTCGGTTGATTAGCGCCATTTATTCACAACTTCTGAAAGTTGTATCCGAAACATAACCCACTTTGAACAAACTGACCCTAACACTATGATATGTAGGTTATGGCCCTCATTATGAATAGCGAATCGACAATTCGCTAAGTTGCGAATGATCTAGCGAACTTTTATTATCACTGTATTATTAATAGCGAACTTCATCGTTCGCTAAGAAATAAATGCTGCCAATAAATCATCATACTGAAATGGCATAACTCAAATGTCAAATGAATATTTTAGAAGTGAAGAATTTGATGTTTTTTCTTTGTGTGAATTTTAAATTGAAAAATAATAAAATGATAAGTACAATTGATTTGATAATTTATCACATATACATATAGGTAGGAACTCTTCAAACTTAAATAATAAAGAAAAAATAAATAAAATATATATACATATGTATTTTATTTATAGTTCCTTTTCGATGAACGGAATACACCTATGCCCTTTGCTATATCGGGATTTGTTTTCATCAATTGCACAAGCCTAGCAAATTGATTTGCATTTGTCCTTGAAAATATGATTTTTTATTTACTTTTTTTGTTATAATATACAAATTATTTTCAAATACCTTTTCCTTTTGTCACTCATGTTAGCACACAGACACCAGACTCAACATTCGCTAGGTTTATCACTGAATATTTTAATTCGATAGAATTCGACGTTTTGAGAGGTTAAATTAGCGAACATTCGCTAATTGTAATTGGTCGATAGCTAAGTTCGATAATGTTTTGACATATGAAGCGAATTTAATTTAAGCGAATCGATACTCATAATACGAGTTATCGAATTCGCAAGTTTTTAAGCTCGCTTCGCTATTCATAATGAGGGCCTATACCTCTTTTAAACAGAAAAGAAAAATATGTAAGTTTGAACTGCAAAATTTAAAATTTGAACTAAATTAAAAACAAAACTGCTAATCTTTTCGGTCCTCGAATTATTTTTTTTAGCTTCTACAATAAAAAAAAAAATAAAACAATTTGTATGAACTTGATAATTCTAGCTATTTGCTATTTATTCGTACTATATTCTTTATTATTGCGCTCTTCTACAAGAGAACACAGTAAAGTAATTTGCATCAGCTGCGTCTTCGCTTGATGTATTTTCGAATATGTCAAAAGCAATATTCAATTTAAGAATTCCGATTTTTTTTGAACAGTCCTCGAAGATAAAATCGTACTAAAATTTATCATCCATTTCCAAACTAAAGGTATATATTTAGGACCTGTAAAATTTCGTTTTTTAAGATTTACATATCGACATTTATAAGTCAAAGTAAGAGAACAAAATATAAAAAAGTGGTCATAAAAAAATACTTTAAACGTAGCGAAATTTCGGCAAATTGTGCCATTATAAGCCTGCATAGAATTCTGCTAGTAGAATTTATAAAGAACTACAAATAAAAGTCGGTTTGTATTTTTATTTTTGAAAATTTATTTACCTCTATATTTATATATTTATATAAACGTTATTATATTCACTTATTGGCCATAATAACTAAGAAACTATTAAAATAATAATAAAAAATAAAATATTTTTTTAAAAAATACTTATTATAATTTTAAAAAAATATTTTATATAATCACATGGAAAAGATAGAGAGATTAAAAAAACACTAAGGAAAGTGATAGAAAAACAGAAAAAAAAATCATCATAATAAATTTAAATCTTTAGAATTAGCAACTACATAATTAATATATTTTTTTTCATGTTGCTTTTGTTTCTAACAAACTTAAAGAAAATTAATTTAAAAAAAACATTGCGTTCTAAGAAAATATTTGTCGTTTTTTTATTTTTTTTTTTCAATCTTATGCTACACTTTATATGAAGGAAAACAGTGTTTTATGTGTTTCATTAAATGTATTCAAACGGAGACATAAAAAAACATTGTTTTTTTTGTTATTTATTTTGTTTTGTTTTCGACATTGAATTATTACAATACAATAATCACAATAATTACTGTGTCACATCTTAACAATAATTTATCTTTCGATTTCTTTCTCAGATGATTATTTTCATTTCATAAAATGTTTTTAATTACGAAGGAATACAATACAATAATAATTGTAATCAATTAGGTAATGTGAATTAAAATAAACAAAAAAAAAATTATTATTATGTAATATTAATTTGTTATTTTAATTTCATTTTTATTCGTTCAAAACAACAATAATACAAAAGTGAATAATCTTGCAACCACTGTCATGCGCTTTCTAAAGTGGATTATTGTGCAGGTTAATTATACATAATTTTTTTGTTATAAGATATTTCGAAATAAGATAAAAATACTAATTGATAGTAATTTATTCTTAAAATACACTTTAGTCCAATCATTACCGAATTTATTAATAATAATTATTTTCCTTGTGTGTTTTTGTTTTATATTTTTTATTTAAATTTATTATGTTTTTAATTTATCAATTGTAAAAAATTCTTATAAGATTGCTTTGTTTTTTTTTTGTTTGTTTAATTTATTAATTTAATTATTATTACGTTTTTGTTATATTTTAATTTATTCATTAAAATGCCTAGCAAGAGATAAAAACTAAAGTATTAACTAAAATAAAAAGTTTAAACACAAAAATTAATTTATTATTGTGTGTGGTCTGGGATTCTACAACTAGTAAATTGTCCGAATTTTATTTTAATTTTTTTTAAATATTAAAATGTTTTTATTTTCTTTGTTCGGGATATATTAATGTGTATAGAGCTACAAACTTTCGTATATTTATTATTACATACGTTGTATCAATATTATTTTAATTTTTTGTTTGAATGAAAATTTTGAGGCTTTTTTATTTATTGTAATTGGTTTCTTTTTTCCGAATATTTTCTTTCATGTTATTATTCTTTTTTCTTAGTTATGATTTTTTTGTCCGTTTGAATTTTTTTTTTTTGGGATTATCAAAAAATACATATTTTACGTATATGTATAAATGTGTGTTATAGGTAATAGATTTGTTTTATCTTCAATAATAATAATAATTATTAAATATTTTTATGCGAAAAAGTTTGTTAAGACGAATGGAAACTTTAGACGATTCCATTTGTTTATTTTTTCTTTCTTTTGTTGTTCGAGTTTTTATTTATTTACATGTTATATGCAACATAGATGGGATCCAATTGATCTGCTAGGAAACCATCTCGTAAATGCATACGTTGTTTCTCGCCACGACTGTTGATGGGAACCACACCTGAAATTTTGAAACAATTTTTAAAAATTCAGTTTTATGTCTCTTTAGATCCTTTGAGCTCAAGCAGTTGCACAAACTAACCTGGATCCACTACAACAACAACACCAACAATCAATTGATGTTCTTCCAAAACTGTATTCGTAACCAATGGTACCAAGTCCAGGGCTTCTGATTCATTTCCATCTAGTTCAACAACTACGACTAGTAGATTTGTCCATGTAAATACAGCACTGCAATTAAAAAATCAAAAAATAAGTTTAGTTAAATGATTCAGTTAGACAAAAATAAAATTTTCACTTACCATTCGGCAATCTTCTTATGACAACGTAACACAGAATTTTCAATATCAATCGGATGATAGTTCATGCCTCGCAATGTTATAACTTCATCCAAAGCTCCTACCACATAAACAGCATCATGCAACTCTTGATCTTGATTGTTGGTTCCAGTTCCCGATTGATTACCAATTGAAATCGATGATAAATTATGTTGTAATTGGCTCATCGAATGTAATGATTCTGTATCACTGTCTCGACTTGCAATACTGGGAGTTGTTTCGTCCAAAATCGATACTGCTTGAGAGCATTCGGTGCGTCGCAAGAATCCTAAATAACCGGTGCGGGCGTATACTTCAGTCGTTGCTCCGGTAACTAATTTGGCATTGAAATGATCATTGTAGTCGGTTTCGTCACCATAGATGGTGAAGTATCCATTAGCGCTATGAGGAGATTGTACCTTAGAAAAAAATTTCAAATTTTATTTGTTTGCCACGAAATAATCTATATTGTGTATACCCATATTTCACCCAAATGTGAATCTCCACAGTGACCTTTGGTCTCTGGATTGGCGATTATAACCTTCACACCTGGCAGCAATTTGCCCGATTCGATTAGACACAATGAATTGGGTGCACCCCGTTCGACCAGAGCCACTCGGTTGTTGCGCAACGCTCTAAGGTCAACATACACTTGCGCACTTTCCGCTGAACTGGCACCTTGAACGCAAATCGCTGGATTAACTCGACAACCAAACGATGTTGATACACATCGTGTATTCAGTCCGAGCGCTTGGAAAAGCTTGCAGAATTGTTGTGTCAGTTGTACACGAGGACGTTCCTCGGCCACTACTACACAGGTCCGTACACAGCGCAGATCAACGTTTCTCTGTTTAAGTGCCGGTATCGAATTGCTAAGTGCTTTCGTACACAACTCGATGACTCCGTACGAGCAGAAGGTATCACGAACTCTGTACTGAGATAAGGTAGACAACCAGAGACTAGGATTTGCTTCGACTTCATAAGGTGCAATGAGAATCGAATGATGACCACTGTAGACACTGATTAAAGTCCACATTGCGAAGCCCAGACCACAGTAGGGATCCAGGCAGAGTGCCACATGGCGTGATGGATATAATTCGCAGGCTAGTTTCAGACTGGCACACACACTCGAAAGTGATCTAAATTTAATAAAAAAATTCAATATAATAATTCAAGTCTTGGAATCAAATTCAAACCTATTGGTAATAATGACTCCACTCAATCGACCACATGTTGACACACTAAAGTCCAAATATGCCGTCGAGTCCAGGGTGGAATTGGCTACAGCAGCTAATTTACGTTTTGGATTATCATCTATGTCCAAAATGGGCGGCCAACTTTTGGGATCTATTGAAGCAGCAGCTTCACGAGACTTCAGCAATTTGATGATCGATTGAATCGACAGGACAATACCACTCTTTGATACATCGACAATCATTCTCACTGTTGGCAATGTTGTGATGAGATTTTGTGGGTGTGGTGGACGAATAGTAATCGGCACAGCACCCAAATATAAACAGCCATAAAATGCACAAATTAAATCCAGACCGGGTGGAAAGATGAGAGCTGAAAGAAGAAAATTTGTTTTTTTTTTTGTTGAATAAGAAATGCAAAAGTACTATAGGGATTAATTTTGTACTCACCAACATGATCTCCTGGTTCAATCTTTCCTCTTTCTTGTAAAAGAGCAGCAATTTTTTCAGCTCGTTTATGCAGCTCAGAGCAGGTAAGTGTTTTAGCAACAGCACCTTCAGACAAAAAATAAAATGAAATTTGAATAAAAATGTTTTTGCTTGTTTGCATATCAGCTATCTTGCAAACTATTTCCTAGGCAGGTTTCATTTAATTGATTCTGCTATAAGAGAAAGGTATAAAACCTTTAATAAAAACTGAAAACTTACCTTTAGAGTTAAGCAGAGTATACAAAACATGATCAGGTGCAGAATTTGCACGCCATCTTAAAACACCGGTTATAAGTTGATGCTGTAAATTCAAAAATGACAAAATAATTTAAAAAAATATATAACAGTGTTTAAAATAATTGTTATCAACAAACCTTCCTTTCGCTATCTTCTGACAATCCAATATCACGGCCTTGAGCCATTGCCAATCGATTGCCTTGCACCAGATTGCCAACCATTACTGAAGCCGGTCCCACTGATGTGTCTGTAATACCACATCCAGATAAGCTACTACTAGTTGTTGTTGGTTGCACTGCTGTTTATTTTTATTTTTAATATTTTCACGATTTTTTTTTGACGTTTGTAATGTTTTTTTATGATTCGATTGATTTGGTTTTTTAAAAATTGTTTTTGAAAAAATATTTACAAATTAAGTTTTGTTTTTGATCGAATTGTTTTTGTATTTGGCAATGCAACCGTGTTTTTAATTGTTTTTTTTTTTTAATTATTTTAATTTGTTTTATGTTCGAATATATTGTAAATTTGAATGCAAAATATTTAGAAAAAATATATATAAATTTAACAATAACAGATACAAATATTTATTTTTATATATAAATGTATGTATATATATAAAGAAAAGAGAGACAGAGTATGGGAGGGTGTGGGAGTTATATAGTAGCAAGTGACCAATGTCCCAAGAAAAAACGCGTAATTGTTATTGATTATTATTTTTGTTGTTGTTGTTGTTTAACCATAATCACAATTTTGTTAGTAATAGCGCAAATTAAATTAGACATTAAAGGTGATATTAATATTAAATTTGTTATACAAAAAAATTTTTTTGTTGATGGTGAAATCCAGTGCCAATATGCCAATTAAAATAGATGTAATAGTAGTAGTTGTTATTGTTGTTGTTTTTACAAAGTTAAGTGTTATTTTTTTTTAAATATTAAAACGCGCGATGAATAAATGATTTTGATTGTTGGTCGTAAACAATTTTATAACAAAATGCGCATGTGTAACATAAATTAATAAAATTTACAAAATTATTTGTAACGAAAAAAAAAACAATTATGATTTAATTGTGTATTTATTTTTTGTGTGGATGATTTTATGAAGTGTTTTTATGTTTTGTTTGTTTTTTTTTATTAAAAATGATTATAAGTTTGATATATTTTTTCGTATTTTTTTTTTTGATTAATTTAATCGTATTTTGTCAGTTAAGAACAACAAGAGCAGCATTCGAATGGAAAAAAGAAAAAAAGAAAAAAACATCGAAATAAAATAGTGTGTGGTTTAAAACATATATTAAAATTGTTTTTGTTCTTTTTTTTATGAATAAATCTTTATTTTTCTTTAATTGATAAATAAACTGAAATACGGGTTCCATATATTGATTTAGTAAGATTGGTTTTTTGTTGATGATGTTGTTTGGTTTTTTGAATGATTAGTTGATTAGATTTTTTTTAGTGCAAAAGCGGTTTTTTTTATTAATTTTTTTTTTTTGAATAAACAAAATTTAAATTTTTGCTAATTGTTGTTAATATACACACATGTCTTACTAAAGCAATTGTGGAGAAATAGAAAGAGAGCTCTTATGCTACTTTGACTTTTTTTTATTATTTGCATGCCATAAATGTATACCAAGCAAATTCTAAGCAAATGCTGTTGATCGTAAACTTTATATAAAAGCGTACCTACAACGATTGGTTTACTGCAGAGTGGTGAATTTTGCATTTTTAATATTATAAAAACTTTTTAGCTTACAGAAAACTCGCAAACGAAAAAAGACCATTAATTTCCCTTAGAATTCCAACAATAGATTTAAAATACATAGACATGAATGGGGCAGCAGTAAAACATTAAAAATAGAAATAACGTTAACAGTTTTAAGAAAGTCGATTAAGGCCATGATACCGCCAAATAAAACCCTTAGAAAGTCAACGTGGTCTATACGCTCAAACAAAACTACATTTGATAATGGCCTTGAAGCCTATCTTTTTAAAGTGCGCTAGTCCTTACTAAATAAAATAATGCTGATGTCGTGATATATCACATCATGAAAAAGCTGTAGAAGACCCAATTGAGGATTAAACCTGAAATAAAATAGCATACCTGTTACCGCGTCAAAGGCAAATAAAAATTCTGTAAAATAGAACAAGAACCAAAGAAGGATATGCTCCTAATTAACTAAACACACAAAATTGGATATATCAAACAGATGTCGACCATCAAGAGGAGATCAATTACTCTGGATTGATTAAATTAAAGCTATTTAACTATGTATAGCTAGTCAAAATGCTGGTTTCAAATGCGATTGTCAAACAATAAAAAATAATCACGGATGAAACTGACCTCGGCAGCCTCATATGTTGTGCATATGGCTATCAAAATTAAATAGTTTAAGACTAATCACCATTAAAAGGAGTCTCACGATCAGTCTGGTGTCGTTGGTAGCTCACCCAAGTGAAAACGTTTAATATTAAACTGTATTCGTTTTATTGGGAATGTTACTATCTGCTACATGGCTTATATTGGTAATAATAAAAATAGATGGGTTATTCGACCTGATAAGACTGACCTTTAACTTCAAAATGGTGAATAAGAATTTTCAAAACAAAAATTAAGAGAAAGTTTTATCCTTCTTTTGTGATAATATAATTCAATATTTAATTTTCAAAAATTAAAAGGCCATCCAGCAGATATAGTAAGCCATAACGACCATAACTGTATGTATAGGGAATTGCAATGATTATACATATAAACATTAGGCTATTTCTTATTAAAACTAGAGAAAACAATTAGCGAAATCTACTTATGAATTCATTTATTTAGCGAATTTATCGGTTTTTTATGATAAAACTTTGTAATAATAAAAATAGAAAACAGACAAAGTCGATATATTGTTTGTTTTATTATTCCACTATATCCTTCTATTTTCCAACGTTACCTACAAAAAATGGATTCCTGACAATTTAAACAAATTCACCACTCCTGAATTTAATCGCACATTAGCTTTAGCATCAAATCTCTACACTATAACACAATTAGCAAATTCTGGCAAACACACAATTTATTGTTTTATTTTATTTTTGTATATTGCAAAAGCATCTAACACCATTTTCTAAGCATTGAACTCAATAATTTTTCAACTCAACAAACTATAAAAATGCATTTAAATATATATATATATACTCGTAAAATAAAAAAAAGTAAAAATGTATTTATAATCACAAAACTCTCCCACATACCTTGATGGATTTCCCTTGGCTTAGGCAGATTTGTTACACAAGTATGTGGACACATCAGTACATTTGCTGGATGCAATGATCCTTCAAGGAAACGACGTCTAGCCTCGCATAAATGAATTCCTCCTAATGGAGTTTTAGGCAAATGATTTGGTGGTACCAAGGCGAGACAATAGATTCCAACTTGATGAATCGAATCGACAGCCTGCAATACTCGTGACATCCATTGGAAGCTCTCCTCTTCGGAACAATCGGGACGTTGTTCAGCAATCACACAAACACGTTCGTCACGCAGAACTTTAATACTGAAGACGGCAATGCGACCGCGGTAGATAAAACGCATCGGTTCGACAGCCAAAACAGTTGCGATAATGTCATCAGCGTTGTGTTTGCGTCCAGTTACAGTCATTAGTCCATCTCGAGATCCGCATACGAATACTAAGCCACCAGGTCCCAAGAAACCAAGAAGGCCAGACCGAACGAAGAATTCATCGCATATTGGTTTGCCAGTATTGGGATCTTTTGGATCGGGATCGTCTACGAGTGGTTGTACCTTGAACGTAGTGTTGGTTAGTCCTTCGAGACCGTAATAAGCAGTTCCAGTTGCACCGCTGGTAACGCAAATTTCTCCAACTTGATCTGTCTTACAGAGAACTGGAGTGCCTTCGGAGCGCACGACAACCATTTGGGCAGCAGGCATTACCTGACCGCAGTCTTGAAGTGTAAGCGAAGTGAGTGAATCTTCGCTGTCGACACGAACAACACCATGAGAGAGAGCAGCCATCGAGAGAACACCTCGTCCAGTTGCTGATTGTGTAAATCCACTCGAGGAACGTCCTGGGCGACGTAAAGATACCGTAAAAACTTCAGAACTGCTAGCACACGGGCAGATCGCATCAGATCGTAAACCTTTCGACTGGAAAACACTGAGAAATTGATCGCACGACGAGAGCGACCAAGGATTGGCACCATCTGCCACCAGGAGCATACGAAGCGATGACAGTGAGATGTCTTTGTGATCTTTTGTGGCCAACAGGCCCCAATGTAAGTCGCGACTCTTTACAAGACAACATGAAGCGCGATGTTTTGTGATCAATTGCATCCAAGAGGATGGTCGCTGTTTCATTAGGGCATACGGAATGAACAGTACATGCATTCCGTTTAGCACTGAAGTCAGAACTGCGTGCCACAAGCCAACTTCTCGCTTGAAATCTAGCACACAGACACTTGTTTCTCCTTCTGTATAGTGACACGCCATGGTTAATGCACGGCAGTGATTCATCATAGCTTGACGGGTCACTGTTACTCCTGAAAGAAAGATATACATGAAAATCCGTTCGGAGAACATTAAAAACAAAATTTACCCATTACGCTGCCTTCCTTGTCACTGGTATATTCCACATAAGCAATGGCATTTTCCTCTATCCTAACATTGCTAACATTGAAGTCTTTTGGTGGTTTTGGCAAATGTTCAGTCACAAACCAATGGAGCCTTGGCCATCCTTTAAGTTTGGCTATTTCACCGGTCGACGATTTGGGAAGGCCTTTCAAGCATGCCTCCGATGTTAGGGCAACACTTATTCCGCATGAACTCAACAGGAATCCAACTTGTTGTGGTGGTGTATCTGAACTGGAGAGGGGCAGTTCAATTGGCAGTGGTACCAAGCCACGGAACATGCAACCATACCAAGCTGTTATAAAACTAAAAGAATAGAAGACACATATTAGTATAGCGTTCTATGGTTGGGTTATATTTCACAAAATTACCTCAGCGGATCACTATTTGGATAAACCAATGCCACTCGATCACCTGGTTTCAATGTTATCTGCTCAGGTCCCTTACTAAAGACCTTTGTCGTTAAAGCATAAGCTATTTTTTGTGCACGCGACAGCAGCTTGCCGTATGTCAAAGTTGTAGTCATTTTGCCATTGGGATCCAATACCGTAGCCATTGGCGATTTAAATGCATTTGTGCCGAAACGTTGTAGTGCCGCTTCCAAAGAACGTGGCAGCTGTGCTGCAACAGCTAATTGTTCACCCTGCACCGATGACATAGTGCTACCTTCTGGCTTTGGTGCATTTGGATCTTTTGGATTTGCTGCGATTTCCAGCTCGATGTCATTGTCTTCGTAAAATTCGGGTAATGGTCGACGTTTGGGTCGTTTCAGGGTATTCAGCAATTGTTGAATTTTAGCTGAGACTTTCCATCGTCCTGCTGTGCCAGTATCGCCTGCATCGGTTTGCGATATGTTGACATAGCGGGTGACACGATCAGCACCGCGGCGAGTATTGTTAAATTGGGTTATATCGGGAGCCACGTCTACAAAAAGACATTTAAAAAAAGGAGAAATTAGGATTAAGCAAACATTTTGAAATAATTTATTTTAAAGGCTGAACATGGTCAAAAAATTAAAATTGTTTGTTGATTTTTTTTTAATATAAGCTTTAATATTATGATATAATAAATTGTAATAATAGAAAATTCGGTATGAAGATATTACTTGTACATTTTTGTATAATGAGCCGTTTTTGAGATATGTGTTTTTGATAATAACAGCCAATCAAATTACAATTTGACTGTTTTTAGAGACAAAAAGATTTACATTTTTGAAAGGGCAAAGAAGAAGCGAAACGAATTTTCAGCCTCGGTTTAGATAAAGCGGATACATTACGAAATTTAGAAAGCCAAGAGGTTTCTTTGCTTTTAAAAAATTAATAAAAAACTACAATGTAATACTTCACGAATTTGTTTACTTCAAGAGAAATAAAAAAATCAATCTAAAATAACTAGAACCGTAAAAAAATTCCGTTGAAAGGCGGCCAGGATTTTTTTTTTTAAATTTATTTCTAATCGAATGGGCTCCTAAGAGCATCAAAAATCAAACTTTTTAAAACTATGTCACTCTAGTCTAGATATATTTTTTCGGAAACAGTTTGAAATGCTAATTGGGCTTAGTATAGTTCAATATTGTCATTGTCTGGATATTTTTTTAAAAAGCAATTTATAATGAACATGGTACATGTACAATGTACATGGTTGATCTATTTTGACATAGACACTGAGTTTTAAGGTGGCAACAAAAGAATAGCAACAAAACGTGAATATATAAATAACAATAAATTCTTTACAAATATCCTGGTGAATAGACTCACATGGTCTTTGGAAGTCAGATATATCAGTAAAGTCATAATTATTTTTTCTATGAACAGCTGGCGGTGATCCTGCACTCGATGTGTCGGAATGTGGCTGTAATGTAAAAATAAAATCAGTTTTTATAAATAATCAAATATGAAAAAAAAATAATCATACCGGTGGAGGTAAATTTTGTTGTGGTCTTCGATCGGAAAAATTCTTATGACCACCACCAACTGAAGAATCACGTATTGGTGGTTTTATAATTTGTTCTCTGGAATTATTTATATGATCACGTGGATAATTATATTCTCTGTCTGGCGTTGAAATTCTTTCTTCTGGTATTGATTCGTCATCGGTTGTTGTATCTTTATTATTTAAAGAAAAAATAAAATATTATTATTTTCATTCAACATTGGGTAGTATGTATTTATATTTTTTTTTTTTTTTGAAAATTTTTGATTTGTATAATTATAATTTTTGCTTTATTTAATTAAAAGAAAATTCTTAACAAAAATACAGAAATCAATAAAACAGCAAGACATTAATTTAAATAAATTAATAAAAAAAATATATAATAAAAAAATTAAAACGTCACAAGGACATAGCAGCCATATTTTATTAATATTATTTGTTTATAATACTTATTCGAGTTTACATATTAATATTTATTTAAAAAAATATAAAGTAAGTAAAAAAAAAAGAAAATTGAATAAGTTTTTAAATAAATAAGTTGTATAATAATAATAAAAAAATATATAGTTGCACACTCTCTGTTTTGCTGTTGCTGCTGTTTTGTTCTTTTTTTTAAATTGTGAAAGTGGTGAATTAATACTTTTTTGTTTATTTTCAATCATTAATCACGGCATTCTTCAGCTTTGTGTTATTAAACTATTAATAATATTTTAAAAAAAAATTACAAACAAATTAAAACAAAAAAACAAATGTTATATTTTTTTGAGTTTTAGATTAATTTTTTTTTTAATTTAGTTAAAATTTTGGTAATCAATTTTTTTTTTTCAAAAGGCAAACAATTTTTAATACTAAAACGCTTAATGAAGAATGATTTGGCTGAAATGAATGTGCGATCTATTTTCATGGAGAAGACATACCTGGTTTGTAGGGATTTTATTTTTTTCTTATTTAAGGGTTCAGAGTATTACAAGAGATGATTAGGGACAGGAACATACATACGTAGATGGACAAGTTTTCAAACTTTGTTTTGGGATTTAATTGTTATCTTTTTACTTTTTATCAAGGTGCTACTTTTGATCGGTTTATAAAAAAATATATATTGAAGCTTATGAGACAAGATACAAATTTTTTTTTTTTTTTTCAAAACCGGCAGAATTAATTTGCTTCAATTTTTTGCTGGTGCCCCAAAAGTTGTATTCTCTTATGAGTGCTCCATTTTGTTGAAAAGTTAAACATTTCAAAATAGACCTAGGAATGCAATTGGAAAGAAATTCATGGTATTCGGAAAAGGCCTTAAATGACAAGAATTTTTAACTTTTAAGGACGAAAAACTTAAAGAAAAAATTTAAGTTAAAAACAAGAAGTTGGGGAAACTGATTTTAATTAATTTTTTTCTCAATTGACATGCTTGGAAGTAAAGTATAGTAAGGTACCCTTGTAACACTCTGTGCCCGTTTAAAAAATGTTTAAACTATTTTTTTTCTTTTCTTAAACAAATTATAGTCCTTCAAAATTATTTGTTGTTTTTTTTTCCTCACCTGTATCATCATGATCCCGATCAGGACTACGATTTAAAACCGAACTACGTTTCGATGGCATCGGTAAACTTGGCTTTGGCCGGTTCTTAAGAGCGGCCAGAGCTTGTTGCACCGCTTCCTGTCTAACTTCTGTCGGATTTTATCAAAAAGTTTTTTTTTTTTTTGATTTTTTTTGTTGTAATTTTGGTATAATTTTTTTTTAAGAATTGAATTTCATATTTTGTTTTTTTGAAGTGATGTGGAAGATGACATTTTAGCGAGATGCACGAATTATGTTGCGAAAAAGAGGAGATTAAATGAGAAAAAATATATAAAAAAAAAATTCATTATAAAAACACAAACTTTTATGATTTGAATTAATTTTTTTTTAGTTTTTTTTTCGGATATTTTTTTTAATGATGATTTTGCAATTTGAAATGTGTATATTATAAATATGAATGAAGGAAATCAAAGAAATTTGAAGAAAATGGCGTAAGAGTGATCGAAAAATGAATGAACAAAAATGCATGATGTGAACAGAAAATGTATGTAGAAAAAAAAATAATATAAATAAAATTAAGGAAATAACATAAATAAAATAATTAATATGAGGTTATGATGAATTTCATGCAATAATATGCAAGCTAATTTGATATTTCTGATACATGTAAGTATTAGCAAACAACAATTATGTAAGTGTGAAAATGTGCAAACTATTTTTATGCAAGTGAAAGCAAAGCGTGGAAAATTATAGATTTAAAAACAAAAATATTTTAAAATTGTGCGCATTACAGAGAATAAATAATTTAAAATAGAGTTAATCTATGTTTGAATAGACAAAGTAAAACTACAAGGAATTAACAATTTCGAAAATTTTAAAACTTCAAAAGTCACAAAATTTTCTTAGTGTTTTAAGTAATAAATAATTAATTATATACAAAAAAAAATTAGAATTTCTATTATATTTTTAAAATTTTATTTATTTACTTTACAATTATATTATTGAACTTAAAGTCCAGGTTTTTGTATTTTTTAAATGAAAGTGAGATTTAAAACAAGACCTGCAGGTACCGAATTCGTGGTCCCAAAGTTTTGGATTATTTTAGTTTCTATTTTAGATTTGCTTTTTCAACTCCATAACAGTGTGACAGATGTACCTTTCATAGCAAATTTTTAGGTCCAATGCAAGACTATTAAGACGATACATCATGGTGTTCTGATATCACCGACACGGAATGAAACCATGAGTTCCCGAGGTCATTACAAGTCGAAAAACTTAAGTGGTAAATTTCTCGTTTCGGTTTTTTTTAAATGTTTCCGACTATTTTAAAAATATAATTTTTAGAAGTTTTGGATTGAATCTAAAATTTACACATTTTTTAAGCTTTGAAACGGTTTCAAAGTTAATAATACTTTATGCTTTGTTTCGTTTTCTTGATAGATAAGCAGAAGCACATACAAATAACTTCAATGCGATGACTTATCACCTACGTATTATGAGAATTAGCAGAATTATTATGTTTTTTAGTGAATGAAAATGACACGATTTGAATTTTATAAAGATGTTAGCATTAAAAATGTTATTAATATTAGTTTATTAAGGTTAGCTAATAAAGCATTAACTATATAATGGCTATATATTATATTTTATTATTGATACCTATGCCTATATGTTGTTAATATTGCAACTATACATAGGTTGCTGGTGATTGAGAATTCTCAAGCGAAACCATACCAAGCGATACACGCAAGTTAATAATTTTTGTTCTATTTTTTTTTTTTGGAAGAGAATGATTAAATCATTGACATAATTTTAAATAGACTGTTAAATCGATATTTACCGAGCAGTCATAGGTTTAAGAAAATTTTAACTCAAAAAATCTTTCCTCTTTAGATCATGAAAATGAAATATTTATGAGGGAGTTAAGAGATTCCTTAACTTATGAACGCTTGGTGAATACCAGCCTTAAAGTGTACACTAAATACATAAAATGAATTTACACAATACAGCGAAAAAAGACCATTTTAATTTTTTATTCATTTTTAAAATTAATAAGCAACACAAATCTATGTGACTGAAAAATGGAGGACTAAATATGGTGTATGTCAGTCGTCTAAATCCAGCTTAAATAAAAGGATTTTGAACACAATGTGGAAAACGTCTATACTTAATTCAAGGATAATTTTAAACGAGAAGATCGTTCGTATTATATTTAATCGTTAATAAATGACATATGATTTGCTTATAACTGTCAAACCATGAAAATGACGTTTCGAATAAGTGCGTTCAGCACAATGTTTTGAAAATCTATTGATCTTATGATCAATTTTAATATCACGGATTTAGTATCTGTACTACACCAAAAAACATTAAAAGTTGATTAAATTTGACAGTACTGTTCAAAATGCAAATGGTGTAATATTTGTTCTTATAAATTGTGAGTTCAGTTCCATTTGTCCAACGTAGGAAAAAAAAGAATTGAGATGAGAAGATTCATGGATAATCTACTTAAATCGCGGTTCAGCTCTTGGTGAAAACGTAGCATTAAAAAATTTGCTTCATTTAATATATGATTTTTATTTAACTGTCAAACTATGAAAATGACATTTCAAATGAGTGCGTTCAGCACAATGTTTTGAAAAAAAACTATTGATCTAGTTGATTGATGGTTACAAGATTATGTTTTAATGAACTACTTAAAAAAAAATCTTCAGATTTAAGGAAGATTAAGGGTAGATTAAGTTAATGTTCAGAGTTTAATAGTCGATAGAAACGTACAGCATTAGTTATGAATAACTTTTTCGTTTCAACGTTAGTGTGATCATGATCAAGGTAAATTCTCAGCAGCGGGGCTTAAATTTTATTCGACGGATTAACACTTTTAAGATAGTCTATTTAAATTATGTCAATGTGTTAGGGGTTAATACATAAATAAAAATTATAATGGCTTACAGATTATAAGAGCGGAGGAATAGGAATGAAAGGCATAGTTTTGCAACAAAAAAAAATTTGAAATATATTTTTTTTTTTTATAATGAGTGTGAGGACATTTATAAGGACAAAGAAAAGGATGAAGGTGGATTATTTTTATTATTGGACGGGAAGACAAAATATATATTAAATTGCGTTTACCACTTGTGTAGCGACTTTCGTGCCTTCCCAAGCGTCGACTGGGTCGATTATTTTGTGCGCACTGTGCATTGGCATTGGCATTTTGGGCATTCTTACTCTGATCAGATTTAACAGTTCTTTCAGCGCTATTACCTACTACACATCCTGCAGCTCGTCCAACTCCACCAGGACCTCCAGCGTGTCCTGCTCCTCCTACACCTCCTAGCACTGTACCACTTGGTGATTCTGACTTGCTACGATTGTTAGCACTGTTGTTATTGTTGTTGTTATTATTATTGCTGCTGCTCGTCGTCGTTTTTATAATATTACCACTTGCCGATTTTGAAACTTTATTGCCTTGCATCGATTTGACAGCTGCCAAAATTGCACTTGGTGCCAGCAGATTGGCAGACGTTTGTAATATCGTCGAGGATGTCTTCGAATTTAATGGCACTTGTTGTTGTTGTTGTTTGCTAATAGCTGATTGTTGTTTTTCCATACTGGACGAAGCACTGCTGTTGCCAGCACTGCCACCGCTGCCAGAATATTTGCGCGTTTGCAATAATGGCGATTGTGGCATTGAGCCTTGTGGCTGATCGTTTTTGTAAGGACGACATCCTTTGAAATTTGATTTGGCGGCTATTTCAGCTGATAGGGCTGCCAGCTGACTGCTTAAGTCAACACCTGAACGTTTTACATTTGATGCAAGTGGTCCAGCTTTATTTTGTTGTGTTTTTTGGTTTTTATTATTATTTATTTAGTTTATAAATTTTTATTGTTTGGTGTTGAATTATTTTATTTTATTTGTGAATTTATAAAATTAGAATCGTCAGAACGACGACAGAAAATATGAAACAAAAGAAAAATAAAAAATAAATAAATAAGAAAATCAAATAAAAGTTGAAAATATATATATAATTTTTGTGAAGTGAAATTCAGTTCAGAAGTGCAACATTCGTGACATGAAAATACTGTTATATTTTTTTGGAATAAAATAATATTAACATGCATACCTTTTTTGAAGAAATTGTCAAAAGATGGAAGAAAATATTTTATTTATGCTTTTTAAATTTTTTTTTAATACAAAACAAATTTTTTTTAATAACTTTTAGGGTAACAAAGAAGAATATTTAAAATGTAAACACCATTTAAAAAACCGATCGAAATGTTGAAGACAGAAAAACACTCTTAAAACATTTTAAATCCCACAAAGTGAATGGTAGTAAATATGTATATTCTCTGAATAAAACTACTGTACCAGCAAAAAGAAATATTGTATTGTTCATTCTCTTTTTTTTTAGACTCATTTATCAACCGCCCTAAGGATATTGTGAGAGATAAACAAGTGCATTGACACGAAAAAAAAAGAAATAAAACAATGATAAAATAGTGCAAGGCATTATACTAAATACCATAAAGGTTCACTCACTGAAACATAGATTTAAGGACTTATAACAACAACAACAAAAAAGGAACTATTATGTAAGAGCATTTTGAGTATTCTATAGTAAGTAAAGTTCTTTTTTGTAGGGCTTTATGTCAGTTTTTTGTTGTTGTAATATTTGTCTTCATTGTTTTAGTTTTTTTTCAACACAGATTTGAAAATATATATAAATCAATTGAATCAAATTTTTGTTTAATGGAAAATTTTAGAAAAATGTCAGTCACTCAGATTTTAAATGAAATAGGATTCCATTATATTTTAAATTCAAATTGATGTTGAAATTGAAATGTATATATATGAATACCTAAGGAAGATTCATTTTGTTGACCTTTATTTATGTCATTAGAAAGAAAGATAAACACGAATAAGGACTTATCTTTTTTAAATGACAAATGAAAAGGATCGAACAAGAAAATTCAATTAGGAACTTTGCATATGATAATATTCAATTGTTTTAAAAATGGATTCCGTGATCAAATCAAAATACCTATGTATACTAAAAAAATAAAATGGGAAATTTTTAATATTTAATACCTTCAATGGCTCCAGCAATAATAGGAAATATTTAAAAAGAATTTGACGTGTGATGCCCTTAAGTGTTTCCATCATTTATTTATGTTTTTATTTGTACTCAAATAATTTTAAAAATACGAAAATAAGGTTAGGTGTGTGTGTTGTATTAAAAAAAATTGTGGTTTATTCCTTAAAAAATTATGAATTTATTCTAAAATAACTCGTTAAAAAAATTAAATTTATGAGATTTTTCAAAATTTTCGAAATCCCATATTTTCAATGCTTGTATTTAGATTTTTCAAATTTGTTACAAGTCTAATATTGACGATATGAATTTCTAAAATCGAGTATTTTGTACAATTTTTAAAAGAATTCAAAAACTTCGATTTAAAATATCACCCTAATACAAAAAAAATACTGTGTTTGGAAATATCGCCTAAGACTGAGGAACTTACTCCTAAATTTGACACAAGAATAATGATGAAAAAAATTATGAGTTCAAGTCAAGTACCAAATAAAAGAAATTCTTGAGGGTGGTCCTTTTGTGAAACATGTTTTTGATAGTTTTTGATAGTGGCCATTAAAAAAAAAAATAAAAAAAAAAAAAAAAAATAGAGAAAAAAAATTAAAAATGACTTTTTTTTTCAAAAATCAAACAAAAATATTTCTAAGAGTGTCCAAAAAATATAAAAGCACTAGAAAAACTGGCGAACTCCGTTTCGCCCCCAGATGGCTTTTCTCTTGAAATGTTTCCCGAATTTTCTTTGCTATAAACCTCACGGACCTTGAGACCTTTCCAACGAATGCAAAACCGTGGAAATCGGTTCGTGCGTTCTGGAGTTATAGCGTTAGGAAGGTAAACCCGACTTATTTTTATATAGTAGATTTTTCAATTTCACTATTGACAATTAAATTGATTTTTGTAACTTATTATTAGAGCTGGTTAGGTTGTTAGGTATATTGTCTGTAAGTGAGAACCCCATTATCTTAGATACAATGAAAATAATAAAATACAAATTTCAATATAAATAGCTTTCCTGAAATCTTGCAAAAAAAAACTATACAAAGCATTGCACCACGTGTTGTTGAAAAATGTTGTTGAAAAAGAAATTCCAACGTGGCGCCATCTATGAGAAGTTCACAATAGATGGTCCGACAGTTTTCTGTAAAAAATCTGATTTAAGGCGCCATCTGTTTGAGACTTATGAAACTTACGATTAATAACAAACATCAACATTGACAATCAGTTTATTGTTAATTATAAATTATTAAGACCATTAATGGAAATATAAACTATCCTATCATCTAAGTTGGACCAAATTACGTATATATGCCAATTTTCATGAATATCGGTTGAGTCGTTTTTGAGTTTATTCAGAACATACACAGTGACACGGATTTTTTATATATTAAGAAGATGTGAAATGATGTATTAAAGGAGACCTATCGAAAGAATACAAAAAAATTTCAGAAATCAATTTTGCAGCAGCGATGTTTTTCAGGCCAGAAATTTTCAAATCGTTTTTTTTTCGAAAATATTGGGTGGTCAAAAAAAGTAAAAGCGTTATCAAAAGTGGTCTTAAAAATGATCATCAGTTAGAAAAATCGGATACTTGGGAAAACCTGACAGCAACCTTTCTCCCCTGGCGTGTTATACTTCATAGGAAACAATTAATCCTTTCAGCAAATTATAAATATATCAAATCTGTAGACCTTCTACTAACTTGGCACGAATTTATGTTCTTTCTTTCTTTTCTTCTTTACAAAACAAACTTAAACATTAATTTCTCCAACAAAAAAAAAATCCTTTGCAAATCCTAAGCGTCTCGTCAGTCAGGGTATAGACATGTTTTTTCATCAATTTTTCTGTCTGGTTTTTATGTTTACACAATCTCAGACATATCTATTTTTATTTTCGTTTTAATTATTTTGATCCTGAGACATCGCACATTGTATCCCTTTCCATATGATGTGTTTAGGATGCCCCAAAAAAAAAAAAAAATACCTACAGAGTGTTGTTGACTTAACCTTAAAATTTAAAAGTAATTGATACTTATCTCTGAATAAGCTTCAAAAAATTTGATGGAAAAGACTAGACATTCCCAAACACCTATTTTTTTTTTTTTGGAGTGTTAAAGGTTTCGAAGAAAGGATCACATGAATGACAAGGTAGACGTTAAATTAAATCAGTGTAAAGACGGTTTGATTTTGTATAAAGGGTGGGATTAACCTTAATACTGTAGACAATTTAAACTGAGGGTGTTTTACTTTTTTTTTGGTTAATATTAATAATGAAAAAATCTTTTCAATTTATTTTGCCCAGCGGCCGGCCGGCGCTGAGTCTTGGAAAGCTAGTCCGCCCTCAAAAGTTCTAAGGTTAAGTCCATAACACCCTTTGTATAAATACTTTCTTGTATAGTTCCAGAGCAGCAAAAGCAAACAAAAGCCAATCATTCAGAGGTTGAATACATGATTTTTTTCCCTTTATTTTACATCAAGGATACACTTTCAACGCTCATTAGTTGCGTGTTCCTGTTTTAATATATTTTTATTTTTTTTTTTGTAATTTCTATTATTTTTTACGAGAGCTAATTTCTTTGCAACAAGGGAACTTACTTGATACTGTTGGCGGAGCCACTGAAATATTCCAGTAATTTAATGTGAATTTGTTGATGCTCTTAAAGCCTCATTTAAAAGTAAAATGTGAATACTTTTGGACACTTCAACCATCATCATCACCATCAGCAGCAGCAGGAGCATAAACAGAAACAGAAGAAAAAGAAGAAGCACCGCAGCACATCGAAGCCTTCTGGGTACATAGATAATACACATAGAGCCTCGTGCTTTATATCCTAGATCCTACTATTGTTTTTTGTTTTTTCGTTTTGTCTTTCTTTTACAGTGTGAATGAACTTGCATACTAGGTATAGTGCTTTAGCTCATTCACATCGTCGTCGCGGTCGTCGTAGTCATAGTCATCGTCGTCATCATCATCGTATAGTCAACGTTCTCGTCCTTATTTCAAAAAAAAAAAAAAAAAAATCCTGCAAACTGAATGATGACAGCTTTTGGTTTATTTTTTTTATATTTTTTTCTTCTGTTTTTGCATTTCAACTCTTTAGAAAAAAAAAGTAGTTTTTGTTTTTGTTCTAACATTTTGCTCTTGTTTATGTATTACGTGTGAGATTGTCTTTCCATGAGAGTCCTTTGTGTACTTTTCTTGTGGAACAATTTTTCTAGGTCGTTACTTTAGAAAGATGATTATGTTGCAAGTTGCAAGGTGGTGTTTTTTAGTTTCTTTTTTTTCAATTATTAATCCGACTGCTTTAATGACAGTATCGCCTTAAGGTTTATGTTGCTTTTTTTGCGCGCGTTTTTTTTTGTAATAGATACCTACATGTGACTTTAAGGACTTCTTCTTGCTGTGGGATGCTATTTGAAAAGAGATTATCTTTCAAAAGTTATACGGTTAACGGTTTAGTATTCTGGGACGATTTAAAATGCGATAATTTTGGACAAGAATTATATAGCCTGTCAACGTCAAGAGGTTGAAATAAAAATATGAGTTGAAAAGGATATATTTTTTTTTATAGAAACGGTTTTTGGGATATTGTTAATGTAATTTTTTTATTTGTTTGTACCTATGAAACTGTCTAAGGAATTAAAACAGTGTAATAAAATCCTCAAAATTAATTCATCCATGTGAAGATTTCTAAGAACATTTAACTCTAGATTTTTATCAACGGTTACAGGTAAGACAAACAAAAAGTGGGCCACGACTTGATTTTTTTGAATTGCGTTTTTTTCTTTCTTATCATTTGTAGAAAGCAGATCTAAAGTCGGCTTTAAAAATTCAGCTTTTCTTTTCTTATTTTTTCGGATCCGTTTTTGATATTTGCTTTTCAAAATGTTGGTCTTTTTGTTCATTGAAATTGGTTTTGGTCGAAATTCTGCCAATTTCAAAGTTCTGTTTTATAATTCTATTCTATTCTATTCTATTCTATTCTATTCTATTCTATTCTATTCTATTCTATTCTATTCTTTCTATTCTATTCTTTCTATTCTATTCTATTCTATTCTATTCTATTCTATTCTATTCTATTCTATTCTATTCTATTCTATTCTATTCTATTCTATTCTATTCTATTCTATTCTATTCTATTCTATTCTATTCTATTCTATTCTATTCTATTCTATTCTATTCTATTCTATTCTATTCTATTCTATTCTATTCTATTCTATTCTATTCTATTCTATTCTATTCTATTCTATTCTATTCTATTCTATTCTATTCTATTCTATTCTATTCTATTCTATTCTATTCTATTCTATTCTATTCTATTCTATTCTATTCTATTCTATTCTATTCTATTCTATTCTATTCTATTCTATTCTATTCTATTCTATTCTATTCTATTCTATTCTATTCTATTCTATTTTCATAACTCTATTCTGCGAAATTCGGCGAATAATTTTTTTTTCTTTTCATTATTCGTAAAAATTTTAAGACAGTAGTACCAAGTATTTTTTTGAAAATCAAACGTTTCAATTTTTAAACTATTAAGTGTGGAAGTGTGGAAAGCCGAAATACGATAAGTATTTCTAGAATTTACCCCTAAGACCTAGAATAGAATTGGTATAATTGTTTTGAATATTATTTAAAAGCCTATTTTGGGGACACTGCCCCGCCGAGGCATTTTTTTGATGAAAAGTACAGTTCTAACTTTTACCAATATTTCCGAAAAATTCAAGGTCTTACCGTTAAATTCTATAATTTTGAAATTTCAAGTTTTGACCGTAGCATACTTATTATTATAATAGATAAAACTTTGGAACAGACTAAAATTATTTGTTAAAATTTCGTATGCTTTGAGAATTTTTTTAAACGGAAATATGAGAGCATAATTTTCAAAAAACTAAATTTTCGGATTTTCTAATAATATAATATTAATTTATGCATTTATTTGTTTGTATTTTCTTTACATAGAAAATTAAACCAACAATGTGGTCTCACTTAAGATTTAAAAAAATTCTGAACTTATTTTCCAAGGAATCATTTAAGTTATTTTCTTAAAAATTAATTTTAATTAAAAAAACTTTTTGCCCATATCGGGGCCTTGAGGTTGGATCTAGCTCTCTAGATCCTACGCTTTGCGCGAGGTCACATGACCAGGTTCAGCCTGGCTTTGATGAATCAGTAAATTTTCAGCTTACTTAAGTGTTCTTCAAAATCATTTCTGATTATCTAAATAACAAATTTCAAATCTATATTTGCCTCCAACAAATTGATTAAATTAACCTAAATTAAAATCAAAATTTTGCTGAAATAAAACTTATTATTCCCTGCAACAACATTTATAAGTCATTATAGATGTCTATTTAAGCATCTGGTCCTTACCTAACTTTGTGAATTAATTTCCAATCAATAATTTGCAAGCAGAGGCCTAAGGGGTAAAAGTTCAGTGTGTCTATAAATGTTCTGCATTAGCAGAAAACTTCATTTGCTCAAGTACATAGAAGGAAGGATATCACACCACCATAAACTAAATATATGTCCGTTCTTAACTTCATCTATGTTTATGAACCTACTCCTAAAATTTATGAATAAGTGCTTTTGATTAAGTGCTTTTCTCTTCGTCGATGATTTTAATGGATTACCTACTTTATGATGAATTCGATGTCAAAATTCAACTTACTTCCTATAGCAACAAAACTGAAATCAAATTTTGTTAATATTTTCATATTTTTAGTAAATTATCCATAATTACACTCAAAGTCACTTGATTAGAGATCAAGTGTTAATTTTCAATAATCCTTTTTACGATTATATGACCTATCATACTTAAAAAAAAAAATTGTTCGGAAAAATATATTTCAATACGTTCAAAAAATTTGACAAAAAATGTCAAAAAATGCGAAACATTTATGTCACTAAAAATTTTAATCCATCAGTCAATTACTAATTTGGATTATATGAGTTTAGAATTTTTCACACATGTATCAATTTAACGATACAAAATGTTTTTTTTTTTCTAAACTGAGACATAACCAAGTGACATGGAGTGTTATGGCCTTGAAGTTATTTAATGTTGATTTAACCAGTATGGATTTCTTCAAGACCCCATTACATGTTTTACTTTGCCCAGAGAGCAAAAAAAAAAACAAAGAAGCAAAAATATGAAAGATTAACTTTATGGTCTATCGACATAGTCTTAAGATTTATGTTAAGCACACAAGATTCCCTTTAAATAGGTCAAAATACAGATTGAGGGAGTTTTTCTTACCCTTCTTCTTTGCCTTACTTATATAGATGAATATGTCATTTTATGGCTAACAGCAATATCCGGGGAAGTCTTTTATTTTTTTTGTTGCTATCTTTATCAAACCCGAAGGTTAAGTTTTCTTTTCAGGATGCGAACTATATTCATTCATTGAAATATGCACTCGAAGGATATTGTAGGTAGATATCCACCTACCTATTCATTTTGGTTTTTTTTTCTCAAAAAAAAAAAAACTTGTCATTTCTATGTGTGATGAAAAGAAGTGGGCATTTTATTTTTATATGAACTCGAACTCGAGGCAGTCATTTTGATTTGAAAGGGAGGCTGGACTATGTGACATCATTTTATTGCAAAAAGGGATATGAGTAAAGTAGGGTTTTAGAAATATGTAGCTACCAGTATGTAGGGCAATTATTATTTCCGAGATTTTTTTTAAAGCTTTGACAATTTTAAGAGTGAATCAATCCAAGTGAGTTTTGTCATCAACACGAAATTTGTAACAGGATGGATTTACATAATTTAATTTTAAATTGAGAAAAAATGTTTTCGATTTAAAATTTAATCACGTCTATGCCATTTCCAGCTTTTTTTTTTCTTTTTTTTGCTATGTCACAGTCTACACTTCTACAGCCATTGAAATTCTCTAAAAACTAAGACTTAAGGTACCTACCATAAAACGTTTAACACAATACATATTTATCTCTAAAACGATTGTAACGATTTTCATAAAAAAAATGTGTGTGCTGAGAAACAGTCATTCAAACTATATCTATTTCAGAAAGTATTTTTTTTTTAAATATGGCACAGAACTGTATTTTTAGTTTTATCATGAAAGTTAAAAATAAAATTATAAAAGACGTCTTTATGATTTTATTTCTATAACTATATAAATTCAAGAAATATTTTGAAAACGGTATTTTATTAAATACTTAATTTTGTTCACTTTGTTCACAATTCCAAAACTAAATTGTATGGTGTTTGGAATTTGTATGTTGATAAAGGGTCTCCCAACAAGAACGCAAGATTTAAATTTGGCGCCATTCGAAATGTCATTGTTTGACATTTGAACAATTATTATTGTTTGTTAGTAGAAGGTATAAGGTTGGAGCGCTGCAGTTTGCAAATTACGATCAATTTGGGGTTACAATAATGCTCCAAAAGAGTCAACTGTAAAGCGATTAATGGAAAAATTTGCTGAAAATGGGTCTGTCACTGTTGTAAAGACAACAACGCGCCTTCGACCAGGTCGATCGACCGAAAATATCGCAGCAGTACGTGATGATGTCGCTCAACCTCCATCCACCTCAATTCGACACCGAGCTCAGCAAATTGGTGTTTCCAAATCCACTATGCAGCGAATTTCGTGCTTAGAATTGAAGAAATGAATGTGGAGGGGATGTGGTTTCAACAAGACGGCGCCACATCTCATAGAGCCAGAGAAACAATTCAATTGCTGCATCAGTCATTTCTCGGTCGTGTTATTTCGTGTTTTGGAGACCAGAATTGGCCGCCTAGATCGTGCGATTTAACACCATTGGACTTTTTTCTTTGGGTTTTTTTGAAGTCGATGGTTTATGCGAATAAGCCGACTACAAGTTTACAAAATTTTGGGCCACCGATGCTACCTAAAAAAAAAACTTTTTTTTACTAATTTGGGGTCGCTGAAAACGAAAAAGACATTAATTTTTTTTCAAAGAACCGTTGTCGAAATATGCGCAAAAAAAAGATTTTTATGGTCTATTTTCCAAACACTACAGCTTATATCTCTTAACTGATCTTTTTAATTTACTTATAGTAAATATTTAAAGAAAGATTACGCTTTCCAACGGTATACTGTTTGTTATAATCGGATGCGAATTCATTAAGTTACAGGCGATCAAAAATTATAAAAATCGATTTTTTCGAGCTTTTTTGAAAATTTATCATTTTTAATTGAATCGTGTGGATAAAAAAAAAATATAAATATATTTTTTCAGCTCAAATAAAATATGTATACGCATATTTATATTAAAATTGGATGATAAATTTAGGAATTTTTCGTTTTCTTTAGGAAATGACTAGAATTTGATTAAACGTCAGTGCTAGTAGTATTTTTTTTTTCAAAGAGTAGCAAATTGTATATAGACATCTTATGATTAAACAAAGAATGCCAGTGTTATAATTATTAAAAAATGTTGTTGAATAATATTTTCTTAAAATTGAATAATTTTTCATTATTATTTTAAATTTTCGAAATATTATTTTTTAAAGATTTTTGACCCAGGAAGAATTTTTTGAATTGAAAAAAAAAAATGTTTTCCAAAACATCGGGTTTTTTTTATTTATAATAATGAGTGAGTATAGAAAACTTGATTCACTCAAAAATAGATGATCTCGGTCTCCATAGAGTCCCCATATTCTAGAATTCTTGTTATGCATTCTTTCACAACCCCACAAGGAATTCATTGTTTTGTAGCAACCTCCGTGCCACTAGATTTGTATTTTTTTTTTTGCAAATATACATATACTTAAAAGGAAATATCACCTTAAAGGGGTTAAGCTTAACATAATATTATTTCGAAATCACCAACAACTTGCACTAGAAGATGTATCCCAAAGTATGTAAAGTTATACCTATGCTGCCGTACTCTAAGCTTTAACCCTATCCCTCAAAGGAAAACTTAAGGTTAACAAACAATATAAGTATAATGGAGCTTATTTTGTATGCAGTAGGTAAGTGAAACGTCTCAAGTAACATAAAACACTGTTACTATACCTAGGACTTACATTCAACCCTTTTACAATATTCATAAAATGTTTAACAAAAAAAAAAAACCGAACATGAATAAATGCAAGTAGCATTCTCTGACGCCTGCAATTGCGTGAATACTAAAATGTAACAAAAAAAAAAAAAAAAACTAATGCAGCCAGAGTCTACGATTTTAGTTAAAACTCTTGAATTTTTTTTTTTATAAAAATTTATATGTATTCTATGATGCAATATGCACAGCAGATGATAGCATCTTTGAAATGCAAACTCTACTATTCTATACCATGAGATAAAACTATATCGACCGACAGCAAATAAAAATCATTTCTCATGGTTAGAAAAATAAAACATACAAAATTAGCTGAACACAAAAACCAACATTACAAATTGGAAATAAACTTGAAGGAAGTGCAATCCAATGGTTTGCAGTTTGGAAAGACTTTACCACTGGACCGCTAGAGCCCGGTGGTGTGTAAACCTTGATCTGGCCATATAAGTTTTTGAGTACTGTGGAAATGCGAATTCCATTATTACATCAGTCTTAACTACCTACTTTGGTTTTGCGCAGCGGAAAAGTTTTGGTCTTCTTTTTTGTTTGTTTGATTTTTCTTAGTATGTATGCGTAGCGTATGTATGTTTTTTTTTTTTGCTGTTACTTTGTAATAAGATGCCTCATAGTGTTGTTTATAGAAAATTTAAAGTTTTTCAAAATATTATTTATTATCTTTTTTAATCAAATTCATTAATTTTTTCGTAAAGCCTTTATTTTTATATTTATACTCGTAATCTCATACGATTTTAAGGGATATGCAGTGTCTTCAGTAATGTTGGTGCATGCTCCTTAAATTTATGACGAAAGCGTAACTTTTTTGATTGACATTATTTTTTAGTCAAATTAAGAAAAGTTCAAAATTCAGTAATCGTGTTATTTATTTTTTTTAAATTAAAAATTGGTTCAGCCTATAGTAAAAAAAAACGAACAGTCAACATTACTGTTAGAAATGTTAATTTTAAACAGTTTATCAACATTATTGAAGTGTTTTTGAGAAATCTAGGTGTCGTTATTTTTCTATATTAGAATAACTTCTGTAAAAAGTATTTAAGAAATTATTAAATGCATTTTGGTACAGATAAAAAAAAAGATTTTTTGAACAATATTTTGAGTTTAGAAAAATTATTTTTCAACCTGACTTTCGAGTTGGGCAACTTTTACGTTTGTACAACTTTTAGAAAAAGCTTTACACTAAAATTGTAAGCCACTTCAAAAAAATGTAAATGACTGAAAGTTCTGGAAAATTCTAAAAATGCATTCCGAATAAATGTATTTGCCTTGTATTGGCCATAAATGTTTTAATTTATATGTACATATGTACATGGTCGAATTTTTAAATATTTTCCTGAAACATTCCTTTTTAAAATTATTAAAAAAATTCCAAAAGTAGGTAATGCAATTGTTTGTACATTTTCAAATTTTTATTTCTTTCAGTTTGAACGATTGTGGACCAAAAATAGATTTTCAATTTTTATTCACTCTGGAATCGGCTTCCAAACTTACGGTACTTTAAAAAAAAGACAGAAATAAATCTCTACTCTAAAATTCATATTTTTTATTTTTTTTATCGAAATTTGAAATATTTTTATTTGTTTAAGAACATCTTTGTGGAAACTGCAGAAACTGACGCATGAAAAAAATAATCAAAAAAATTTAAAAACTAATAAAATTAAAAAAAATATTGTCTTTTGGTGGTGGCCATTTTTATAGAGTGTACAATATGTTTTTCTCCATTGCTATAAAACGACGTTCTTCTTATCATCAACAAATTATACATATATTTAAAATTTATCGAAGGGTATTTGATTTGAATTCAAATTAATTTAAGTTGTTCTTTTTGTGTTAAATAAATTTAATTTTTCCGTAAAAATTGTATTTTTTTGATATACCTTTATATAGTTAATAACTTAGCTTTTAAATATTAAGCTAAAAAATATGTATAAGAAAATTGTAAAAGTTTTTACTTACCACATCAATTAAATATTTTTTTTAACTCAACAACTTTTTTTCCATTTTTCGACAATTTCAATAATTTCATTTAAATTACCTATCAGTGCCTAAAATATATTTTTTAAAGATAAAAATCATGCATTCTACCATTTTTTTTTTTGAAAAAAAATCTACAACAAAACCATGCAATATTAAGTGACATTTTTCAGTTTTACATACATACAAATACACATTATACAAACATATCACACACCCTTTTCATTCATAAAGCACAAAATTCTAAATAAAATTTTATTTTTAAATATAAAAGAAAATAAAAAAATAAAACAAACCATTTCAATGAAAACATTCCAGTAAAATAGAAAAACTAAATCACAAACAAAAAAAACCAACGTGATTTGGAAAAAATTAAATAAAAAAGGTGGAGGGGGTGTTTTTTTTTTTATTTAATAGATTACAAAAAAATCCAAATATAAGTGTAATCTCTCTCAAAAACTATTATATCTAATTTTAATAGAGGGAGAGTAAGAGAGAAAAAAATAAAATAAACAAAAGCGACCCCGACCTGAATGATATCGCTTCTCGTTGTGGGTAACTCTTCGTTGTGTCCTTCGTGTTCGATTCTGATGATGTCCGCCACCACCACCACCGCCGCCGCCGCCTCCACTACTGCCCCCTCCGCCACCAGATTCTCTGCTACCACCATTATTGCCACCTCCACCACCTCCTCCACCACCACCGCCACCACCACTTCCGGAATGATGATGGGACGATGAGGATTTATGATGTGAACTAGAATGTCGATGGTGGGACGATGGCAACGACGGAACTTCAGTCACATAGCTGTATCCTTCGCTGGAAATTTGCACTCCACCATTATTGCCACTGCCACCATTTCCTGTCTGTTGTTGCAGATGCTGATCCTTTAGATTGTAGTAGGGAGGCATATTTACTACACCAACACCTCCTCCTCCACCTCCATTACTGCCGCCGCCACCACCACCACCACCAACACTGCCATTATTACTGCTTCCATTACCGGCATTATTAGCACCACCACCGCCACCTTTATTTTTATTTTTTTGTTTTTGTTTTTAGAAATAATGTTGGATATACATAAAATGTTAGTTTTACTGTTAATGAATTAGGACAAAATACAAATTTCATGCACAAACACACATCACACACCTTAACACACATCCAGGCAGTCAATTTTGACACGTTCCCCAAATAGCAGCGCAACAAACAAAGAGCGACATCTACCTGCCAAAGCTATTTTGGAATGTCCCCAAGTACTTCCGGTTCCGAAAACAAAAACAACAACAACAAACAGAGAACCCACTCTCCTTTTGGATGTATGAAAAAAAAGTTCAACACAGCTTATGCTAATGAATAAGGACACACGACTGAGAGGATGTCCTATTTTAGGTGATAATGATAATAATATGTATAAACGTAAATGTGTTTAGAGTCAAAAGTAATTTCAATCAAAATGACATCCTCGACGAGGACGAGAGTAGCTTAACTTGATGTGTCACTCCAAAATGACGTAACAAGTACAGCAAGGTAGGTACATTTTTTTTCTGTAGGTATATTTATGTTATAAAGGGAGGCTTTGGAGTACCTACAAATCGGGCAGAGTTATCCTTAAGAGGATGGAGCAAAGGAAATATCTTCCTCTGAGAAGATATATTTTTGTTGTTGTTGTTTTTTTGAAAGTATAAATGAGGAAAGACAGAAGCTTAATGGGTGTGAACAATAATTCTCGAGTTTATTTTAAGCAACACATGCGGGTTTAATGACATTTTGTCGTGTGCTTAACTTTTGAAAAGGAGACTCTTTTCTATTCTGTAGGATGTTGAAGGTGGATGTAGGTATTTCCCTTGTTGTGACCTGTAAAGTTCTACTCTTTTTTAAATTCTTTTTTTTTTTTGTATATCAATTGACACGTCAGTTAGTGGAAAAACAAGCACAAGGACGAAGGTAGGTTGTATACTCTATTATACTCGTATACAACAACATGAGTTGAACGTGTGGGTTTTTTTTTATATATATTGTGGTCATTTTGCTTTTTTTAAAAGGTGAAAGTGTGTGGAAAGTTTTTCTGTAATTAATGTTTTTTTTTTTTACAATTTTTTATTTGAAGGACTAAATTAGATGATTGCTGACACGTTAAATATGACAAAAGTTTTCTTGAGTATTATTTTTTGACACGAATTTTTGTTTTAAGAAAAAAATAATAATTATTTAGCTTAATTGAGATTAGGGTTGAGGTTATTTTACAAGGGATTTTTGTTTAATTCGAGGATGAAAGGAAATTTTGAGTGCTGACTTGCGAGGACATTTCTTTGTACACAATTAAAACCTAGTAGAGAAAAAATACGACTGCCCAGAGTGTGAAGCCATTAAAGTAAAATAAATAAATAAATTGGCCGTCGCGAGAGAGTCCACTAAGAACTTGATGAATAACAACTCTTACTGCAGGAATGGAGAGGACCTAAGACTTTATTCCGAATCTGAACGGCTAAGGAGAGAGGCACTTTATTTTTGACAATTTCTCACAAGAGGCAGCAGCCCGTGCAAAAATATTTATGTTTTTAGATGGACAAGGCTGGGAATTGAACCCAGACCTTCAGCATGACAGCCCTACGCACAAACGCCCTACTTTAAAAAATTTCTTCTAAATCAATTAATTACATGACGAGAACTTGTGAATGTTTCAATCGATTTGAAAGCATTCTTACTTTTCACGGCTTTTCTGATGTTTTGGTAGATAAAAATTAAAATTCAGAAATTTATTTTTGATACTGCATTTAAGAATTATAATATTTTAGAAAAATATTGGTCAGCCAAATTTAAGTACTGAAATTATTTGACATTTAAGATTTGTTTTAAAAAAAGGTTTTTTTTAAACATTGCTTTGATTTTTTAATCTAAAATTAAGTTTAAGTCAAATACTTAATATAGTATCAAGAAACTGTTAGATTTGAGATGATTGACCGTATTGAAAATAATAATGTGGTAATTGGTTGGATTCTGTTTGATTTTCTATGATTTTTTCTCATAGTGTTTTAAAATTTCCTTAAATTTAATTTTTCGATAAACTCCAATTCGATTAACAGCTAAATAACCTAATTATTCTTTGAATAAAAGTCCACTGAACTAGTTTTCTGTCAGTTTGAAAAATAAAATACTAATGTATTTTTTAGAAGTTTTTACTCCTCTGATGGCTATTTCTGAAATTACTTTAAACAGAAGGTTCGTATACAACATACAAAATTTATGTTAATTTGACTGTTTAATTTTATATAAGTTTTAATTATAGTCTTATCATTCATCATATAGTTTAAATGAAATTAACATCAGAATCTATTTTAGTTCCAGACCATTGACCAAAGTAAATGTTTAATATTCGTTTACTAAATTAAGCTATTAAAATTGAATTATAATTAAAACACAATATAAAACAAATGAAAGGCTATTTTTTTTTTATAAATTTGTAGTCTGAACTGTTCCGAGTTCAAAGTGATTCGCGGCATCCGACGACATCATGAGCTTAATTTTAAAAATGTTGCTGTTAATATTTTTATGTTTGTTCATACAAACTGCTCTTGGAAAAGTGAGAAACAAAGTTATTCAAAAATTTATCATTAATGCATATTCTTGTAATATTTTAGCGTGGATTCGATATTATAATGGACAGTTTTAAATGCACTAGTAATCCCAAATATATAAGCGAAAGTAATTGTTATATAAACAAAACCATAAAGCAAGGTCGAGCATTTGTTGATTATCAAATAATCCATGAAACTCGAGCCATAAATTACACATTGGACATTGATATAATAAAAAGTAATGCCGAACGCATGTCATTAATTCATATACAAAATGGCGATGCTTGTGATTTTCTTCAAGGAAAAAATGAAGTGAATATAATTAAAATTTATAGAGCTATATTGGAAGAAGCTGGAGAGTTACCAAAGTGTCCTATTCCCGCAGTGAGTTTTCTAAAAAAAAAAAATTTAATGTGCAGACTTTGATTTAATTAACATTTTTTTTTTTTTTAAAGAACTACCACTTTTTATTTAAAAATATTCAGATTGATGTTGAAAAATTTCCACCATATTTACCAGAAGCGAAATTTGTACTTGTACTTAATACTAGTGTCGAAAATGATTTATTTATTTTGTTCGAATTCTTTGGAAGTGTCGTTCAGAAACGGAATAAATTGGGATAATTTTTTTTGATTATTATTGTGGTGAAGTAAAATTACAAAATATAATTAAATAAATTAATTTAAAGGCTTTAGTACGCATTTTTATTTGAAATTTTTGTTTTATAAAAATGATATTCTTCTTAAAATACAGCAGTTTTTGTCGCCCACAATTTTATTTTCATTCATTCGTATTATTTATCTCATTTTTCGCACTCGGGAAATTTTATTATTTTATTTAAGCAATTCTCTTCTGAATGAAAAAAAAATGCCTTGCTCATCTTTATAATATGTTCATAAATGCATTTGATTAGATTTGAAAATCATATTTAAATTTCAATAAGTTTTTCTTCATAAAATCAATCAGACTTCCCTATAAAAATACATAGTTGGATTTCAATATTTTTCTTTTCACCAACACTGGTCTTATTTGTTTAAATCATTTGTCTCTTGTTTTTTTTTTTTAATGTGAAGTAGGCATTTTGCATTCCTTAATGTGTTTAAAATAAAAAAAAATCTCTCTTACATATTTTATAAAACCAATGGTTTTAAAGTTTTATCATCTTTTTTTGTTGTTCTATAAAAAAAAAAATTACATCAACAACATTTCATTGTCCTTCAACGATGCCATTTCTGATGTACAAATTACATGATACCTTATTTCTGTCATCCTCTTTTAAAAAAGATCAACAACAGTTTAAATAGATACAATACACTCCATATAAATAGATAGAAGAGAAACAGCACACAAGCAATTTATCTATTTTTACAGATTAAAACTGTTTCACCTCAACAAGAAGGACTATAATAATAATATTCTATAAATAGAACAAATCCTTCTTATAAATTGCATTTTAAAACAATCCTGTAGTTTTTTTTTTTTTTAGCTTGGTGTTTATTCTCTCAATGTTCGCATATTTTCCCAGAGTAATTTCTTAACGTCAACAACTTGTCAGCTAAATCGCCGATATTTCATTCTCTCTTTTAAAGTACCTTTACAAGACGCAAACCAAACCATCATCATAAGAAGGACCACAACGTAGACCGTAATTACAAAATAATACAATTTATAATACTTATGAGAAACACTGAGAGAAAAAAAGTGGAATGTATTTTCTTTATTTTAAAGGAAATAAAACGTTTTCAATAGAGCTGAAATGAAGTAATATCCCAAAACATACTAAAAAACCCTTTCATTGGAAATGTGTTAATTTCGTTTGACGTTTTAAATTTCATTTGGCCATTCCATAAATCTTTTTCTTTCCTAATTTTCTCTTTATATTTTTGTTTCAAAGAGTTTTCACAAAAGTTTTGGAAGCTTTTAAAAGCTCTTCAAAACTTAGATGCTGGTTTATCCATCCATCCAAATTTATGTTCATATTTTTTTTTAATTGGAATGGTATTGACATTTTGAAAATAAAAAATTGTAGTCTTGAAGAAAATCAACTTCGAAGTTTAGGAACTTGAAAGGTAGTCAATAGCTTTATGGTTAGGGATTTGCAGAATACATTTTCCAAAGGTCCTAGGTTTGATTTCCCGCCTTGTCCATCTAAAAACAGAATCTGCCTATTCAATTATTTTAAAATCCAATTCTTTTAATATAAAATAAAGTAAATGAATAATTATCGAATGTCATACTCGTATATGATTTCCAATTTAAATTGAAAAAATCAACTCTCAAAAATTGAAAATAAATTAACTTTTTTTTTTTTTTTTTCAACTTCGGTAAAGATGTATGGCTATTTTTAAAGAATCATTTCTGAAACTATCTGTTAAAATTTGAGCTTCATTAAGATATCTGTAAGTGCTTTTATAGAAGCATTGAAAATGTTTTATTTCTTTATAATTTACACTTTTTGGTGGTTAACGAATTTTTAAAAGGCCTTAGCGAAAGGAACTCTATTTGGTAAGGTCTATTCGAAGCTGAAATGTAAGTTGGGATATTGCCGTGTCCATATTACTTCCAATTCAAAAACTGTAAATATTTATTGAAATAAGAAAATAAAATAATAAATGAAGTTGATAAAGAAAACTTTAAAGATTATATAGGCTAGGTGAATTTTCCAAAAGTTCAGTTTTTGTTTAATTAAATAAGATCCCGCCAGAGAAATAATTTGAGCATAGAGTTGACAGGCCTCATAAGTTGTTTATACTCTGGTCAGATTCTATGTACCTGCCTAGATGATGTTTTTAAAATCAAAATTAATTTAGTAAAACTTTTGATATTTGTTCAAAACTTAGTATTAGTGCGGTCATCTGAATATTACAAAACATTTTTTCTCGCAGTGTAAGCAAACTTTTTATCCCACAAAAGTATATAACGCAACACATGAACAAAAAAAAAAACTGTCTCAGATAATATCAAACCAACACGAGATTGCTCGAATTTTTTATTCACAGCAAACAAGCTGTATGGTTACAAGCATAGATATTGCTACTGCAATTCTCATCTCCATGCTCTATGCTCCATCGCCATAGCTATCATCATCATCATCATTATCATTATAATCATCATTGAAAAGAAAATTAATTTTTAATTGAAAATTCCACAACGGTTTGTGCCAAGATGGCTATGAACGGCTATAACAAAAAAAAAAAAAAACCATCCCGACATTAATTTTTGCAACCTTGAATCCATCTCCTCAGCAAACGAATGACTCCCGCAAGCCACAAAAAAAAAAAATAATAATATTATGGAAAGACACACAAGTCCACAAGTCTGTCTATAAGCTATTGACAGATGAATAGGTACTATAATATCCTCAACGAATGAAGTTAACGATTGCGTGGCACAGAAACAAACTACACATAAATGTAGGTAACAACGCACAAAGTACAACCAACTATTATCCTAGAATGTGTTGTAGACGCTTAAAATAACAACACATCCTATAAAAGGAGACTAAATAGCCCCAAGGAATACATACATACCACCATCAGCAACAACAATAACCGACAAAGTATATTTTTCAAGTTTACCTACGGATTTTACGATTGTGAAAACCAGCGATAAAAATTAAATAAATTGACAAGATGGTGCGCTTGTTTAAAGCCTGCAGGCGGTTTTTTTTAAAGAATAGACTTTGACAGGATGGGAAGGTATACCTTTATAAAGCGGTCTATAGGAGAGTTTACTTATGGTCTAGCATAAAATACTAGTTGACTCTTAGTCGGTTAACATTTTAACAGTGACCGAGTTTACTTTGATTTATGAGTAGACAAGACATATACTTGTCCAAGTCAAAAGCCCTAAGTCTGACTTCAAGGGGGGTTGTGTTTCTAAAAATGCACAATTGTGAGTTTTTTTTTTTTGAAAATTGAACAAAGGATACAATTTTTTTCAATTAACTTTATTTTAAGATTGATGGGAAATTTATTTACAATGTTTTTATTCCTTTAGGCATCAAATGATAAATATGAAGAATAATTATTTATTTTATATGTACCTATACACAGACAATCTATAAATATTGTATTATTGAAGAATTGTATGATGTCCTTCTACATCACTTGGGTAGAATTGTTTTAAAATTTTTTTTAATGAAGTTTACATTTTTCATTTTTTTTTTTTATTAAATAAACTATATCATTATTTGGGATGAGGTCTGAAAACCTAAAATTCAGAAAAACTCAAATTCCAAGAAATAATGAAAATCACAAAACTCTTGAAAGGCAACATCCTGATACCTTCAAAATTTATTTCCGAATTTTAACTGGTCTTTACAATGATCTGAAGTTATAAATATAAAAATTATACATTTCTACTTAAGAGTATATTAAATTAATGTAGGCTCCGACACTTGGGTCAATAGAAGCAGTCGATAATAATATAGAAGAAGAAGTACGAGGGCGGCTGCTCAATTCCAACAGAACCTACTACAGTCTGTCAAAGCTCTTCAAATCCAGAAATCTCACCATAACTTCAAAACTGCTGCTGTACAGGACCATTGTCCTGCCAATACTCACGTATATGTATTCGAGACTTGGGTGCTTAGCAAAAGACACTCCGACCTCTTAGCCGCGTTCAAGAGAAAAGTCTTAAGGGGAATTGTTGGCCCCATATGTGAGGAAGGAAGATTCCAGTGACGGTACAATCATGAGTTGTACGCAATCTACCTTGAAGCAGACATAGTGACAAAAATTAAGCTCGGTAGACTCCGGTGGGTAGGACACCTAACTGACATGAGCAAAGAGGAACCGGCTCGGAAAGTACTTTGTGGGACATTCTATGGTAGACGGCAGTGTGATAGACCATGCTTGCGCTGGAGAGATGGCGTAGACCAGGACGCCCGAAGCCTTCGGGTGTGCAACTGGATGGCGTCGGCTCAAGACCGGGATAGGTGGAGAGACAAGCCACAAAACTTAATAATAGCAGAAAACCTAAACTTTTAAATAACATTTACCTTTTGAAATATAAGAAATTTGTTTTTAAATAAAGAACTTACAAGGGTAAGAATAGTCACCAAAAAATGTGCAGTATTCCAAAAGCTCGAAAAACCTTAAATTTGGTTTTTGAGTTTGATTGAGTTTCAGGATTTTTTTTTGGATTTTGAAAAACCTAAAATACTTTTTGCAAAAACATTTAATTTTATTTTAGTTTTCAGAATATCCCTTTCACGACTTGTTTTTGAGAACTCAGGTTTTCTTTTATTTCGATGTTTGGGTTATTTAAATTCTAATAATAATTATAATTGTTGCTGAATTTTAAGAAACAATAATCTAGACAAACATTTCATAATTTTTTAGATTTTGTGATTTAAGGATAATAAAAAATACTTACTAAAAATTTTGTGCACAAAACCCTTGCGGGTTTTAAAGATTTCGAATTTTATGGATTTTAGTTTTGAGTTATTGAAATTTCAGTTTTTAATGATTTGAATTTTGAGGTTTTAAGACTATTTAAATTACGCATTTTTTTGGTTATAAGGGGTTTTAAAAATATACAAGTTTCAGGATTTTGATTAATTAGAATTTTGAAAATATTAATATTCAGTGCGTCTCAAGATTTTAATTTCGGTATTTTGGACATCTGACTCAATGAAATGATCCAAAGTATCGTGCCAAAGTAAAAGCACGAGCTATCCGGCTCATTTCTTTTACAAAGTATCAAAAAAATTAAAGTATCTTTCAAGAAGCAGTGCTGCATACGTTTTTTGAGTTTCTGTGGATTCGGTTTTTTTTATAATAATTTTTGAATCCTTTGACTATATAGTCTACCTACTTCAGTGTTAGATGCTGCACACGATATGTCAGGTTAATAAGTGGGTTGGCTTTAATGTGCTTTCGATCTTAAACAAATAATTAGAAGAACTTAATTGGCAACATATTCAACTTTCATGATATGCTTTCTAATAACTTCTAGGACCCCTCACAGCTCAGAGCATCAACCAGCTAAAGTAGATGTTTATGGAAAAGAAAGTTAAATATCGTGGGAATAGAAAACTCTCAAGTCAAGCAAGTTGATCCAAATTCCACAACATTCACTTTCCCATATACTCCCACCCACCAATATATATCTTCCCAATCAATCAAATAAACTTAATCAAAATTTCCATAAAACATCACCGCAACCACTTAATTTATTAAAATCAACCACATTTCCCATCATGATACAAACTGACCAACCTTTCTCATGTCGCTAGAGATCATTTGATTGTGTTTCAATGTTCGAGAAACCATTTTAATCTTGAAATTATTCTACACATCACAAAACTTAATCTCCACAAACCAAAAATAAAAAAAAAATAAAAACCTAGAAATAACCTAACTAAACCACATCCCTGGAAATGAAAATTGAAAATGTGGTCACGTTTACCTTCAGCTACAGGCATATAGGAATAGATGGAAGGAAGGAAGGACAAAGTCCAAAATCTCTCAGGGACACAAAGAAAAATAATTATACTCTCGTGCAACTTTGGGCTTTGGTTAATTGGTTGCCGCATTGTTGAATACACTCGTAGGTATATTTTTTTTTTTTGTTTTGTTTTAACTCTTCTATGCTTAGGAAAGATGTACCGAACTTGTTTCCATGTAAAGGCTTAGATAGGATAGGTAGGAGTACCTATATAACTAAAAATACAATTTTCTAAAAATAACCACAAAACTACTCGTAGTCCTCGTCCTCATCCTCGCCATCGCTTAGCTGAGCTGTTACGACCACGCACTAAAGGATAACCACATAATAAAACAACCAATCCAAAAAACCAATGGTCAGCGAGCGATAGTGGAACAAGAATCTAAAAAGCAAAAATTCATTAGATTGAAAGAAGTTTTACGATGTAACTAACATACGTGTGTTGTCCTATTTTTAGAAATGGATTTTTTTGTCTCTATTCTAAAAGCATGCGGAATGGACAACAGGAAATTCTATGACAACATCAACAGTATAGGAGATTCACTTCAATGCCTCTTTTTTTTTGTGGCCAACTCTTCGTTTGGTAAAAGAAGAAAATGCCAATTAATCACCAACATGTTTGATCGCAGATCGCATAACCGATCTAAGGTAACATATTTCACCAAGCGCTAAGGCTGCATTGAGAATGAAAGGATGTATATTATTGAGTCGTGTCTTGCTAGGGTAAGATAAGAAAACAAGTTAACCAACGACAAAATGAAATGGGAAAAACTTGAATCTGTTTTGAAGCAATAATGTAATACCCTATTTTTGTTTTAGGTGCATTTAAAAAGAAAATTATACATATTCACTAAAATACAACAATTATTTTTTATGAATTTCTGTGAAAATATTTTATTTCAAAGCACATTGCGTCAATTTAATGTTTATACCAATTATTTGAACTTTGCAAATAATTGGTCGATTCCTAAATTTTGAACAGAAAAGATTTTTTTTTCGGAAACTCACCTGAGAAACTCTGTATCTATTGCATATTTGTATATGGAGGATTTTTTACCCGTGTTCTTAATTGGTATAAATATGGACTGGTATAAATAAATAAAATTAAATTTTTTGGTAACATTTTCATTTTGTGCAAGTGTTTTCATTTTCATATAGATTTGTACGCTTTGATTCATGTTTAAAAAAAAACTAATTGTTAAATGGTATAACGTATATTTATTTATAATAAGAACGTTTTCATCTTATTTTTTGACTTTTTGAAAACTAAAAACATATTTCATAGTAACACACATTTATTACTAATTACTAATTGGTATAAACTGGTGTTCCCACATTTTTTTTTGTTCCAAATTTTAAAATCAAGTGAAAAAGGAGTTGAAGAGTGTCTCTTTTTTAGTATTTTTCCTTCCCCTTTAAAAATTATTTTTACCATAAATTTATAATTTTTCAGACCACTAAGAAGTCGTTTAGTCGTTATGCCAAACTCAACGCACCCTATTATTTTCAACCAAAGAGAAAAGATTATTTCCTTGGTCCTAATGTAAAATGGCAATTAATGCTTGTTGGTGGTCAAGAAGACTGCCTGATGGATTGAAGCCTGATGTTAAAGTTAAATTTCATCCCACACGTTGTATTATGTAGCATATTCTTCAAGCTTAAATATTTATAGATAAATTTAAGGCTGGGAACATGAATAAATGATATGGCTCTTTGGGTGTGCGCTTTTGGGTATAGAAAGTGTCTTGTTAGTTGGTTGTGTTAAGATAAATTAAACTAAAACAAGAGAGTAAAAAACACATTTAAGCATCTTACGGTTACTCCTTTTTTTAGTTTGTTAAACTAAATTATCCAATTAGTGTTTTTTTTTACTTAAGCCACACATTATTATCATCATACATTCACACATTCACACGAATAGATTCACTTCTTTTAAGAGATTTAGTGGATGAAGGATTGAAATAATTACCTTGGTTGCCTTTTGTCATGTATGGCTGCAACAGTCTTGATCGTTTCTTTTCATATCCTTTTTGTGTGATATCACCTGGAAGAAAAAGAGAGGAAACAAAATTAATTAGTAATGAGAGTAACATATTGTATATGGCAGTAACTTTCAATTTTTTCAATTTTTTTTTCCAAAAAAAGGAAAAAAAAAAGAAAATCGAAAAAAGTGGCAACACTCAAAAATACATCAATATGAAAGCCTAGTCGAAGCATATATTTTAACACCTTGTTTGCTTCTAATGTCGAGGACCAAATATTATATTTTGACAAAAATCTGAAAAACAAATTCCAATACCATTTTCCATTGTTAAACAAATATTATTTTAGGAAAGGGGCAACACTAAAACTTATTTTAAAATAAAGGCCTGGCTTAGTTATATTTAACATCATGCATTTCCTTTTCAGCAATGCGTTAAGCATCTTTTTCCGAGATATGAATCCATTGTTTTAAAGAAATGGGATAAAAATGTTCTAACGGGATTTGTTCCTTACGCCTGGAAGCCATATTCGTAATTAAAAAATAGAGGTATGTCAAAAAAAGGTCTTGTCTTAAGATAAGGGGTTTTATATGATCATCTTTAAGCTAAAACAAAAAAATAAAGGTCTAAATCAAGCTTCTATACAAAAAATCAATTTAAGTGTTGCCACCTTCCTTAAAATTTATTTTTTTTCTCAATAGAAAATAGTATTGGAACTTTTTTTTAGATTTTTATAAAAAAGGGGATTCGCTCCTCACTAGCAAAAGCCAAAAGCGTGACTTAAAAAAGACAAACAAAAAGATAAGTTCTTTCTATTGAATTATTTTTCAGTGTTGCCACTGTCCTGATTATATATATTTTTTTTCAGAATTTTTTTTAAAAATATGTTTCACAATATTTTATATTATATATGTATGTATTATAGGTGATGTATTATATAATAAGTCTATATTAGATTTTCTGAAATAGTTTTCAAGTGTGACCATGTTCTATAAATATACATATTTCTTTAGAGAGATCTGACAGAAAGCTGTCACTTTGAAAAACAATAATTTTATTTTTTTTCCATAAAATTTATCTTCATTCTAAAAAAAATTAATAGCTTAAAAAAATGTATGCATCGCCCTAATTTCAAAACCCATATGTGACCTCAATAAAAGTCTCTTAAAGCCAACTTAATCATGAAAACAAGTTTTTTTGTTTATGCTTCCAATTTGAACAAAATTCTCAAAAACTAATGCGATGCATAAAATATAAATGCAAAAGAGATCATTGGACCGATATTGAACCATGTCCTTGATCAATAATTCATAAAATAAGTTGAAATACTCAAACCCTATATGCGCTGCCAAGTTAACACAAACTTTATAAATTTTTTTTTTTGAATTTATTTTCGGCAGCGAACACAGATTCCGCAGTTGAAACAAATTTTATGTTGCACGAATTTCCATTGAAAAGTCAATCTTGTCTATGTCAAAATATATATACGACTTACAACTCCACAAAAAATATATGTATGTATGTATGTCTAGTTTGACAGCTCAAAAGTTTACTGCACTACTAACTGTGGATATGTATATAGACTAAAGAAATATAGAGGTATTTTGGACTTTGGTTTTGGCACGAGTAACACACAAAGGTTTAATTCTCAATACCTAATAATAACTCCTATAACCGGCCAACAATGGAGATCTAATAAATCTTGACACATACCTCATTGTGTGTATGTTAGTTGGGGGGCATTGTAAAGATAGAGCCGTAACAGTAAATTGAATTGAAAACAATAGACAAAGGTGTTCTTTGAAGGAGGACATACTTATATGCATATCTGCATCCAACATATGCATGCATATTATAAAAAAAAGAGCGATGGAGAATTAAGGCTTGGCGCCAGGTGTCACCGGCATTGCGCAAATCTCCCCCAAATACCCCCTACCTAAACAACTTACTGCCCTATTGTACCGTTTCGTATCTCTATAGTGCGACACCAGCCATTCAAAGTTTCCATGTCAAATTTCTCAGGTGTGTTTGTGCAGTGTGTTTTTGGTGCACAAAAATATGTTCATCTGCGAATCTGAAATAATGTCTGATGCAACGGGAACTAGTTTTGAGTTTTACTTTTTTGTTTCTATATTGCGATGCAAGGTCCAAAATACAATTTGCATCGAACAGTGGGATAGAATGAATTTAATATTAGAATAAAATGCAGTCAAACTGGAAACTAAATTGCTGGTAACTTCTTTAATATTAACAAATTTCAAAAAATCTTCTTAAGACAAAAAATAGGAAATTTAATTAACCGCACTTTATGTCTTCAGAAAATTTCTGTGAGACAAACAGGAACCGAGATATTTAAGTAAAACTAAAATCCAAGATGGCCGAAAAAAAGGCAAGTTTCACTAGTGCAAGACTTTCGAATATCCCATTGCCACCTAAGGGATATATTTTTGGTTTTTATATAATAGTTTCAAATTTTAAAACTCTTGAGACCTACATATTCTACTGTTTCTTCAACCAAAATCACACCCAAGTGTCACACTCTATATGCGAATATAGCTAAAAGCTGACGGCTATGCCTCTACTCTACCTTTAGAAGCTGTCGTTCGTCTCTACTATGCCCACGTGATTATTGAATTGTGTGATTGAGTAACTAGTTGCGGGTTTGGCATGGTATTGGGATTTGTATTTGAGATTGCGGGACATTAAGGAAAACCCAGAACATAACCAAACCACAAACGCATGTCACACCCTTTCAGGTGTCGAGCGTCAAGCGCGAGATGTACGAGTATATATGTATAAATATTATTTGAGGTTGAATTTGATGGAAAATTGTGGCTTAAAGGGAGGTACGCATGTTGACGGAATTTGTACAAGGATTTTTCTTGTTGTTGTTTTTTTGTTTTATTGGCAAACCAGCAACGCCAACAACCGACACCGACTTCGACGACGCGAAGCCTGTTAATTAGGAATTCGGTTGATTGGAAACGAATTGAAAATATGTGGTCCTTATAAGTGAACGGTGCCAAGTGGATGTTGTTCATTTTGTTGCGGGTGGCTTGCAACAACGACAGCAGAAGTAGCTAATATACCATCATCAGTATATATGTATATAGAGTTGGAAAAACAGATCAAGTTGAAAAATATGTCACCAAAAAGTCGAGGTGTGTTTTCTGTTATTTTTCCCACAGTCAAATTGTAATTGTTTATGCATGTAAATGAGAAAACACGCCTTTCATTAGGCCAAATTGCAATCCACCGCAGCGCCAGGCCGCGCCGCGCCGCGTCGTTGGCATAGAGACAAGAGGATTATTTTTTTTTTCTGTTCTTTTTATAAAGTGGGTGTTTTAGTGTTTGTCGTCAAATAACAAAACGCCTACTTTTTTGTCACAGTTGTTTAATTACAGTTCTATACATATCACAAGAGTTTGAGTTTGCCATAGTGTAGATACCGCTTCAATATAAAGTAAATGAACTGGAAACGTGTTGTAGGTATAGTTAGTTATTAGTTGGAAGCCAAACCCGTCATTATCACCTTCAACTGAAATTGCGCCTTCAAGCGTGAGTTTTACTAAACAAACATTGTTCAAGGTAATAGTTAAAGTTTGGATCGGTAGCAAAATAAATTAAGTAGTTTTGATAAAGTCCTTGCTCAAATCTTTAAAAAAATTAATTGGAAACTTAACAACATTCCTATAGATTAACTAAGTCCGATATTTTTCGTTACACAGAAATCTACCTAGTCCTGGCATAAATTCTGATACAAACATATAACGCCATAAAACAAGAACGGTTTGTTATTTCTAATTCAACAATAATTTATTTATTTGACTATTATGTAGGTTAGTTTTAGTCGGAATGACCACCCAAAGCTTAAATGCAGGCCCTTAATCGTACCGGCCACTGAGCAATAGCGACATGCGACACGTACTGTTTCCAGAGTCCTGTACCTGTTTAAATACCAAAAGGTTTCTATTGAAAAGGGTATTGGTTAAATTCTTTAACAGACCTTCTAACACATCTTTCTTGTAGACCTTGGCAACCGTTTGCACACCTTTTTCACAAAAATGAAGGGATGTGACACTTTTTTGTGAGACTCCCCACCAAACCATTACTTAAGCCGGACCACGGTGACCACGTTGAACCCTTGGAGCAACTGTTTTGGCTTTATGTGATGATGTCGCATAAATTTTATCATTTTGCTTGTTAAAAACTTCTTCCACGGTAAAAATTTTTTCATTAGAAAACAGGATGTTCTCATGACCATATTTCGCGTAATTTTTTTTATATGTGAGGAGTTAACAAATGACCAGTTGAGCGTCGATAGGCTTTCATGTGCAGATCATGTCTAATTAGTCTTGAAATGGATCTGGCAAATATATCTAACTCTCTGCCCATTATCTTTAGCTTGCGAAGGGGATTTCTTCGAACTCGTTCACGTACTGCTTTTACTAACGCACCTGTACGGGCGAAGCATGGACGGCATGGACGGCGAACCGACCGAGAGTCCGATAAACAAAAACTTTCGTGATTCCTAGTGGTTCTAGCAACTTGAAGATTTATCCAGGTTTTTTTCGTCACTTCTGTAAAGCTATTATAGCGATTACATTTTCTTTAACTCCCCACTCCATGTGAACAGAAAAGAAATTTGAAATCACACTAACATTTATTCATTGTTCATTGAAACAGGTTTAAAAAAAAATAGTCAAAGGTTTCAAGTGGGTGTTTCTAACAACGCCTGCTTGAAATTTTGTATCAGAATTTATGGCAGGACTGGGTAAATCTCACGGAACAACTCCTCTTTGCAGTCAAAAAATTTTCAATTGCTGAAGACTATAGTGCTTTTGAATTACGGAATTGCAGTAATATTTTATTTTCGATACACTTGTACGGAACAGGATGAAGGAAGAACATTTTGTACGTTTTTATGTAAATTTCAAAATCAGCAGTTGAATAGACCGGCAAGTTTGAAAAAAGAAAGGCTATAATATATTTTTTCAACTTTGATCGTAAGAACAGCTAAAAACTTAAAAACCTAACTTCGTGCGTTGTACTCACTGGCTTAGAATAGTTTTTTTTCAGTTCCTAATCACGTGATGTGTCAATGTATGAGGGGGACAAAAAATGTCATTTTGAGATTTTAAAAACTGCTGTACGCTCGGCAATTCGGAAAAACAACTTACTTTATCTATGAACAAGTTACACAGAAGCGTGGAATTTATCCATCAATGAAAAATCTTACCTCACGATTGAAGCTTTACATAATACAAAAACAAAATTGAAACTTCTTTACTAGGTCACTGAGAAATGGATTATAAATTTTTATCATAAATATGCAATTGTCAAATTGTCAACGTTGAAATAAAAGTCCTTGTAAGAAAAACCACTCCTCATTGAAATACTTTATCCCTCAAAAACTTCAAAAGAAAAACTTCAATTGTCATTAATTTTGCATCCATATTATTCTCCAAAAACTTTCAATTGTATTACGACCTTTATTAAATGTTCCAATATCCAATTAAATTCTTCTTCCTCAACTTTACAACGAAGTATGGGGTTATTTAAATTAAAAGTAGTTTTAAATTTCCTTAAAATCCTTATATGTAGGTAGTTTTATTTCCAACTTCAAAGATTTCAAAAAAAAAAAAACTTTCAAGTTCTATACTTAAAATTTTCTTTCATTTTATTCACCGCGAATGCGAATGCGAACTAGAACAAATAAAAAATAACAAAAAAAAGAACCAACTGTTATTGACTTAAGGAAATGACGTAAGTCTCTTTTCTCTCTAAAAATGTCTCCTCTCCCTACTCCTTTTTCTTTCAAAACACTTGAAATAAATTTTCTAAAATTTTGTAAGGATTCTTAGTAAAATTTATGAAAGGACTTCTTCAGTGCATCATCGTAGACAAAATCAGAAAATAAAACAAAAAAAAAAAAAAACGAAGAAGAAAATTATTGTTTGCCATCACTACTTTCTCCAACTCCACTTGTTCATTGAAAATTCACTTCGAAATGCAAAACTTTGTCCACATTGTGCGCTATGCCATCAGAATATGAAAACTCCTCTTGTGTCGTAGATATATTTAAGAGCTCGATGGAGGTGTCAGTTTTCTAAGCATTGCAAGTGCATCCACATTATTTCTAGAAATCTATCTTTCTGTCTTCTCCTATTGCAAAAGTTCTTCTACAATACTTCAATTGATATCGTCAACCATCTCTACCCGCCCCTCTCCCCCTCGCCCTCTTAAACTTACCCTTTCACATTTATAGAATATAATTAAATTTTGAAAAAATAAAAGAAACTTACTCCCAGTGCATCGTCTTCGTAATGTTGAATGATTCTTTCCAACTTTTCGTTTGGACTTTTTCCGACGAATCTTCTTGCGACCACATGGGCTTCCCGAATTTGCCGCTTCTGCCAACAGAGCATGTCGGCAGGTACAGTAGTCAGTGCTGGGAATCGGTGCACAGATACAATCGGCTAAATGATTATCACAGTTCCAACAGACGTCACAGTTCGATAGGAACTCCTGCTCGCTGAATTCATCGCTGGCAATCGACGAACACCGACGTGAGACATCTCGCAATCGTTTGAAACAGTACGAGCAAGTCCCATCGGGATTTAAAGGTGGGGGTTGTTTCTGTTGTCGTCGACGTCCACCACCACCACGGTGGCCGGACGGTATGGCATCTGAGTCGTCTACGGACGGGAACACACTGGCCAGAGAGATCTCCCTGCGGGATTTGTAGGCATCGGACTTCTTATAGCGACGTCCAGTATTTCGACCTCTACCAAGGGTCCGTTTTCTTGGCGAAGTCATTCGCCAATGTTTGGGATAGTGGAACAGGTCTTCGGTGTCCCGATGGTTTCCGATACTGGCATAGGCATCTTCCTCGTGATGATCTTCGTCGTTGAAGGTTCGAACTTCTTGAAACAAACACTTCGACTTTTTCTTGTTGTTCGTCACTCTTTTGTCAGGATGGGGAAATTCAAAGCTCTGCTCGGGAGGGGACATATCGGCATAGATCTCGCTTAAAGTGGCATCATTGATCTTCTTGCGCTGAAGATAGTATTCCTTAAGACGCTTCAGATGCTCCTCGAAAAAAGCCTCAAGATCGTTGATTTCCTGGTTGAAGGTATCGTCGGCATATTCCTTTCGTGCTTTCATGCGTCTCCGACGAGCCATACAAAACTCTTCGAACTCCTTTACAAAGTGATCTTGACTCGGATTGAGCTCGAGGGGAGAAGCTATCGGAGCTAAAGTTCTTCTGGACTTCCGTTTCCTCGAAGAATTTCGCTGAAACCGAAAGTCTTTGTTGGCTTCAGGGGCATGTCGTCTTCGAAACATATTCTTCGGCTTTGTCAGGGTCAAGCTGAAGCCGGAATCTCTTGACGACATCGACTTAAAGGATTCGTTCTTTTTCTTAAAATTTCCCCGCATGTCTAAATCATCACCCTGGCCCAAATTCAACTGTTTCCAGATTCTACCCAAATTAACCGCATACAGTTCCTTCTGTCTGGTAAATGGATTGATCTTCACCCTCAAAGGGTAGGGTATCGAACTATCCGGGGAGATCATGTCACCATCGTCGTACATCTCAACTTCGGGATCATAGGAAAACGATTGGTATTTGTTGTATTCCGGAGACTGATCGGGATCTTCACATATCGTACTGATCCCATAGTGCACTTCCGAAAATGAGGAACTTCGCGAAATGTTCTTTTTCGGAGGAGGGCTCGCAGGACCAACTTTGGACATCTGTAACTCCTTAAAGATCTCATATGTGCACTTGGCATTTCCCGTAGGTTCCTTTTGATAATGATCAGCAATTTCAGTTGCTTGAATCTCCGGAGCTGCATTTTTCAGTTTCGGTGGGTATCCGGGTGATCGATCAGAAACAGACTTATCCGTTCCTGAAATGTGAATAACTATACTCTCACCGGAGTAATTTTTGATTTGTTTTCGGTGGATATGATCGAAAGGATCTTCATAGATCAATGTGGTCTTCGAAACATTCTGGTGGCTTGATAAGTCGGATTTTTTCGACGAACTTGCGGTGGGAAAATCATCGAGTTCCTCCTGAGAAGTATCGAAATTAGTCTCGAGATAGTTCTTGGCAGGTGTGAAAGTCTTAAAAGTGATTCCTCGGGATTCCGTTTGATCTAACCGAACTGAATCTGCTTTTTCGTAGATATTCTCTTCTGATATCACAGAACGATCGTCGTCTTGCAAACTTCCCACAGAAACAGTTGACACATTAGCACCTCCTCCTCCCACAGCATAACCTTCTTCCAGAACATCATTATAGATCGTTTCGGAGCTATTGGAACTTTGAAAATCCACCGATACCACTTGGACTTCAGTCTCTTGCTTTGGCAATGGCTTTCTGGGATCTTCCCAGCCACCGCCATCACTATGTGGATTATTAGCACTATTATACAAGTCTTCATCTTCTTCGTTATCATTATATTCATCTTCAGCAACAGAGTTTCTACGCAACGATCCAATGAATATTCCATTCTTTACCTCTGGCACAGTCATCATAGCAGCTGGAAGATTATTGGCTTTAGCTTGTGCTATCGACGATGATGTTGCAGTTGTTGGGCGATAATGATGATGATTATGATGATGAGGCTGATGATAGTTATCGTTCCGTCGATCTAATTTGAAAATTGGATTTGCTTCAAATTCTTCGGCAATCATCCCACTTGTTGTTGGCGAACAATGATGATGATGATGATGATTATTATTATTGCCACTGCCACTTCCATTACCACTGCCACTACAACTGCTGCCAGTATTGGCACCAATTGCTTTGGCGCGTAACGCAGCTCTCTTACGACCCCGATCCAGATAACTCTTTCGAATGCTGATTCGCTTGAATGAATCGCTACGCTTGAAACTCGCATCCATGATACCACCGATGCCATCTTTATCCTTTCCTTTTTTCTTCGTACGAAGAAAGTTTCGTATTGATTCGAATGTCAGTGGTTTCATTTTTGTTGATGAAGTATTTTAACACTATTATTATAATTTGTATAGATTTTTTTTTTTTTTAATTATTTTTTCTTTTATCTCAAATCACTTTTATCTAAAATTGTTATTTTAATTAGATTTCTTATGATGTATAATTTTAGTCTTTTTTTGATCAGCATTTTTATAGTTTTTTTTTTTTCTAAACAAAAATAATTATAGTGATTTAATTTTTTTTATTCATGATATTTATTTATTTAGATTTTTGTACTGCAAAAGGAGAATATCAAAAAAATTGAAAAAAACATTTTTTGGAGTTAGAGAAAAGAGGAAAAACAAACGCTCGGGGTTTTTTATCTGACCCAAGTTCTGAGACTGGCTTAATTTTTTTTATATAACGGTAGGACATTCTGTGACTAAAAAAATTGAAAAAACATTTTTTGGAGTTAGAGAAAAAAGGAAAAACAAAGGCTCGGGTTTTTTTATCCGAAAAGGTTCTGAGACTGACTTAATTTTTTTTATGTAACGGTAGGTCATTCTGTGACTAAGAAAATGACATTTCATAAAAATTAAATTTACGACCAAAATTTGTACAGTTAAAATTTTTCCCTTTACCTACCTGCGATGCTTTGTAAACGTAAGAATCTTAAATCAAAAAGTCAATTAATAAATTTATTTTCGTTGTGAAAGCAATTTTTAGAATTTAGTTGGTGATAAAAAAAATCCCTTTAATCCGATTACCTCATAATTTAGTTCGCTAAAGGTTAATGTAAAATCAATTTTTAAATTGTATTTAAACTGAAGGTTAAGTGAACGCCCGGAAGCCTGTATTCAGCCAAAAACAAATAACACTTCGATAATTAAATACCTTTGATTTTCACTTCCTCCCGATAATTCATTTATACCTACAATAGTTACCGTTTAACTCATCATCTATAAATATATCACAAAGTTTTCAGACTAATTAATTTTTTTTTTTTATTTAAAATTGAAAATAAAAATATATATCAATTAGTTCAAGGCACCTGCAATGATAATTAATTTAAATGAAGCAAATGACATTTAAAAATAAAATAATCAAAACAAACAAAAAAAAAATTAACATTCTCATTCTCACAAAAATCATTATGGAATGTCTCTGCTTTCATTTAACCTCGAATCAACTTTAAAATGACACCTTTTATTAAAAAAAAAATCTATTTAACCAAACTGATTAATTAAGATTCAATTTAAATTTAAATGGCTGCTGGTTTGCGGATATACATACACTCGCAAGTGGTTAACTATATCTCCTGTCCCAATTCACATCGCACATAAGGCCAAAAACAACAACAACAACAATAATTAAGCCAATCATAGTTTATCTGACAGAAAACAAACTCAAATAAAAACCACCAGAGCCTCATAGCCGCCCAATTTCACACCGTAATTTACAATTTTCAGAAATGAATCGACAACTCGGAACAATTCGACCTGGGCTGGGCATCCCCACATCCATGTCATTATCAATGCCAATTCGAATGTTTTTGTGTCTGCGAATCCAAATAGATAATCAACATAAATTACACCACTGTCCGTTCGTTCGTTCATTCGTTCGTCCATTCGTATTCACTCAAAGAAAAGTCAGGGAGAATATATAAAAGCAACAACAAAAACAAAATTATATAATTAACCGGCGAATGTCAGAGTGAAACGCTTCATCGCGTTTCAAGTGTATCTATGACTACAGGCTGGTTTAGTTTAGATAAACATTCAACTGACCGCCACAGAGATGCACACTTCAAGATATCTGTATACATAAACATGAACACCAATGCTGCCAATCCCCGGCCATAGATACTCTATACTCCAAAGTAGGTGAAATTCAAACATACAAAGTTTATCGCTTTGTAATTCTTATGCGGAAAGGATTTGTTTTATGGAAATGCAAAGAATTTTCTTCAATTCTCTGTAAGAGCAATACACTGAGAAAAATTGTAAAGCAATTTGTTTATTATATTCCTGTTATGTGAAAGATCAAAGATGATTTCTAAATTTTAAGATCATTCGTAAGTTTTTAAATTCATACAGATTTGGATGTTCAATAATTTGAAGTCATAACTTCATGGGGACTTCAAAAAATTCGGATTTGAACATTCAATTCAATTAAATACAATACAAGAAAGAAAAGTCTGAGGTCTTGCGTTTATTTGAAGTCATGAAATTTTAAAGTCATGACTTCAAAGCGACTTCACTAATCTAAAAACATTTTTAAAACTGTTCTAAATTTCATAATCCTGTTGAAAACTTGCAGTCTGAGATGTATAATTTAATCGAAGTCATAACATTAAGATAACTTCAATAATCTGAAGTCTAAGTCTTGTTCAGCCGCCTTTGGCCCACTCAGGCAGTTTGAAGTAATTAATTAGTAAATTAGCATTCTTAAAGGCATTGACTTCATTTAAAATGGATATTTAAATTTTAAATACCAAAGAAATCAGGAAATTGAAGTCTGAATTGTTTGGTTTGAAGTCATATGACTTTAAAGTTAGCTTGCTTATTTAACAGAACAAAGCTGTAAGAACTCTTAAAATTCTGATGAAATAAAATTCAAAAAATGAAGCTCACAACATAGACTTCAAAGAAAAATCGATTTCAAGGCTCTTTTGAAATTTAATTAAATCAAGTTCAAAATTTGAACTTCACTTGAAGTTGATTGTCTTCTAATAACACTCAGTTTCTAGTTTGTAAATTAAATTCTAAAGCCTATAATGACTTCAATATTTGCGAAATATTTTTTTTCCGTGCAACAAGAATACAAGAAATAAAAACTTGGCCATAACGGCGCGTGTTCGTTATGACCATCAATTCCACTTGAGATTCGTGCTCACGAGGTAAAAGTGGTGAAACAAGTATTTCGTATCTAACTCTATACGTTATACTATACACTCCTCAAGCATTGACGATGGTCGATGGACGGACATAATGATTCTGGTTTCAACGCCTGATAGAATCAATTCAATATACATACATAATGTCCGTGTCCACAATATCTACTATGTATGTATATACGGCCATTTTGAATATGAATATAACACACACTACAGTTATTGTAACGTGCCTATAGTTCTTTCAATTTTGTTTTGATGCTTGGGATCTCCTTTCTATAAACATTAATCAGATTTTCTTTTTGTTTTGTTTTGTTTTGTATAAAAGTTGTATGGAAACAAAAGAATGTTTTTGCAGATGCCTATACATATGACTTGAATATATTCATACAATGAATTGAATTTCATATTACCTAATTAAGAAAATACAATCTTTTGGTTGTAATGCAGAAAAGCTATTGTCAATTAAGTATTATTAATTAATTTATATTTGGGTGTAGCATGCAATTACTTTTGCCAAATGTAATTAAATTAAATATATTTTACAAAATTAATTGAAAAGTTTCACATGTTTATTGGAATTGGGCTATCTAGTAATAATACATATATTTTTGTTTAGCAGTTAACTGATTGGTATAAATTGGTCTAACATCAAACCTACCAGTAGATTCCAAAATTCATAAACTTAAAAGCTTTTTGGATTTAATATAATTGAATATTATATAAGATATTTTCTTTATGTTTGTGACTGGTATAAAGCGAATTACCTCACTGAAAATAAATAATTTTTTTACGTACATATAGCGTTGTTTTATTTATCTAATTGGTATAAACAAAATATCGTAGCACCCTACTCAGTAAACATAAATTTTATTTTTACTAAAAAAATATCATTTATTTATCAAATCATATCAGTGGGACTACTTTCTGAACTCAACCAACAAAATGCACATATGAAATTAAATTTTTTACGGCTGACTGGTATAAAGATTACCGAAATCTACCTATCATCAAAAATATGGAATAGTTTTTTTTTAAGGTTAAGTGGAACTATATATGTTTTAAAGTGAGCACATTTTGCATACAGGTTTGTTTATTTGAGTGATTGGTATAAATTATTGGTATAACATTTGCCGGTAGGTTTTACATTATACAGACAAAAGTGTTCCTACCAGAGTGTATTTATAATTAAAATGTTTTATGAGGTGTTAATTTTTTTTTGAATTTTGTGACTGGTATAAACGAAGACCATTCGGATAAAGTATTACAAATAAGTACAATTTTCACGTATAAAATAGAAACGTATTCTATGACCTTAAACTAAATGTCTGTGTCTGCAGTAAATTCAATATTTTGTTTTAGCAGACTAAATCTGATTGGTATAAATTGGCAAAAAATGCACAGAATAATTAATTGGTTACGTAAATATTTAGGTTTCGAATTAACCTCAATTCTATTCAATTTTCAAAATATTCTATACCATTAAATGTATATACATATTTTTTGTAGGTATTCTTTATGAAATTCCTAATTGGTATAATAAACAAACAACTTTTAACTCATGCAACATCTGTAAGTAATAATTAGTTTTGGAGAATTTGCTGACTATTTTTATATACTTCTCCGCCCTGTGTAATAAAAAGTAGACCACATTGAAAATATTTAAATGGTATAAACTGGTATAAGTCCCATATAATCGTAGGTAATAAATTACTCAAGTTCTGATTGTTTTTGTGATATGTAAGTTATTGTGTTTATTGCTATGTATGTTTCTTAGGATGAAGACTTGACTTGAATAAAACCAACCATGATTTTTTTTACTACCTATTTTTACATAATCACCATCATCCTTGTTCACTTATTTGCACTTTATTAATTTAGTGTCAACAAACATCTAAATTTACTGTCCTACTATCAAATTCTAACATTCATCGAAAGAAAAAAAACAAACCGATAAAGTCTACATCAAGTCCTTTCACCTATGTCACGTTTTTTTCTTTGGTGAGAAATTTTTGATGTCAAAGTTGACGTGCAGTGGTCAACTTTACCCGAACGTGATATACAAACATCTCGTACAAAAAATAAATTCACTTCTCTTGTAGACAGGCTTTTACAATGACATTGCTCAACATAAAAATAATACACTTGCTGTCCAAAAATGAAAAAAAAAAAAAAAAACTTGAAGACAAAATCATTATTTACAAACTTCATCTTTTCACCCAACCAACAAAAAAAAAATATTTAATCTTAGATAAAAAGATCAAGAATTCATGACTTGGGAATTTATTTTGTTCAATATTTTTATTTTTCACTTCAAAATCCGATTAGATACGTGCCAGGTTTACAATTTTAAAGATTTTTTAATAAAAATCAATGTTGATGTTTTTTTTTTGCTATATGGAAGTTTAAAATGCACTTAAGAAATAAAAATTGATGGAAAATGGATACGAATAGTATGAGAATACCGCACTGCAGTATTGTGGCATATGTCGCTATAGAAATTACATCGTTTTAAGCAGCTATGTTGTCGAAAATAATGTTTTGTTACATCTGATCAGAAGTAGGATATGCCAAGTTAAATTATTTCACAAAAAATTCAAACTACGGCTATTCCAATGCTAAGCTTTTTTCTGGTAATTAAGGCCCTTATTATTAATCGCAAATCACATTTTAAGCTTGAAGTGAACCTTTCCTAAATCCAAGATATCGTAATTTTAGAAAAATCTGGTTAGAAGTAACGAAAGGAAAACCATTGTTTTGCAACACTAACCCACAAACTATGTACGACTATTATCGAGACGTGGTATGTTGTGAAAACAATTTCACTTAAATAACATATGTTTACCTCTAAGACAATTTTTCGTTATGGTAAAAACTAATTTAAAAAAAAAATGACTGTCTTATGGGACAAGCGTGAGTCAGTCTTTTCATATAACACGTTTTAAATAGATTGAGTGGTAAGTTAATTGCTTTACTTTGCTTTTCTGACGCTCAATAGAGATGTTGATGATTTTGATGCAGATACATATATATAAACTTGCGAATTTATGAGTAAGCTGTCATGCTCATGCAGTCAATGTACGAAAAATAAAATTGCATGAAAGCATAACACACATACCTAACATACTTTATCGACTATGTACAATGTACGTGTACAGTACATTATAAATTATTACTCAAACAATTTTATATGCTGAACCAGATTTTATAAAAGATGGTAATGAACTCTTTTTCTGATAATTTGTAGTAATGATGAAAAAAAAAATAATTAAACCAATTAATGATTAGCCTCCGGGTATAACGTGAAACATTGTACAATGTACATATATTAATTGGCATACACAATTATCCAAACTGTACGAGTAAAATCGAAAATGGTTTTTGAGATGATTTGGTATGCATAATTGTATACAAATGGAATTTTAATTTACAACTTCATTTTCTATTTTTTTTTCAAATAGTATTCATAATTGGAACTAAATGCAAAAAAGAAAAGCGCATTCACTAATATAAAATATTTTTAATAGAAGATGTTTTTTTTTGTAACATTTCATCGGAAAATGTATAAAACTGTGAATTCAAAACTTGATTTAAATTAAAGTATTTTTTTTTTTAATTTGCGCGGGCTCAAGGGGATTTTTTGGTGTACCCTTTATATGTAACAGCGTGGGTGTGAAGGATAGGTTAGGATGGGAAGGGAAAGGTGTGTGTGGCGCGAGGTACTGAGACTGAAGGTGGTGGTTGTCTCAGATTTTATCTCCAGGGTTGGCGGCTGGGCTAAAGCGGAGAAATGCCGTGTTCTTATATCTATGTCCCTTTATAATTCACATTCACACGCGGCCCAACAATGATCAATGATAATTGAATAAAAACATGACATAGAACTACGGCAGGGATCGAACCTGTGACCATGAAGTTGACAGGCGACCACGCAAACCATCGCGCTACCACCAACCCCAAAAAACAAAAATTAAAAATTTTGGGAAATATGTATGTGTTTGATCTTTGAAAGGACCATCCGGTTTTCAATGTTTGAATTTTAATTGTTTAGGGCATCGAATACTGAAAACAATAATTGCACTCAAGAACATACAATTTTGAAAAAAATAGATTCAACAAAAAGATAAATAAAGTTTGAAAAATAATATTTCAAAAACTTTGCATTGAAAATTTTCGATTTAAAAAACAAATTGAAGGATAGAGTTTTGGGTTAGTAAAAAGCTGTAGGTAACAAATATAGCATACGTGTTGTGATTGATTTTTTGTGCAAATTATTTTTCCAATTCAGATTTTAGAAAACTGCCCCTCCCACCTAAAAGGGGGGAAAAAGACCCCCTTCTTCTCTCTGGTGCAAATCACCCTGTTTATGTATTTTCAAAATTTATCCAATGGAATATTCAGATCAAAACGAAAAAAATTACAGATAGTAACGGTTGAATATGGATTGCACAGTTCTCTAAAATTCAAACATTTTTAGCAGCTATTTACAGCACCATCTTAAATACTTCCTAATATTTTAACTCTTTCTAACAACAACTACAAAAAAAACGATGAAATGTTAAAGCTTCCAGAGAAAAAGTCATTTCCAGTTAACCAATGACCACATTCCACACACTTGACTTTAAATAATTGAATTGAATTATTCGCTCCATCTTAATCAGGAAGTTTTAAATTGGCGCATGGAGTAACTACGAGTAAAAATACATTTTTTCAAACTAAATTAAAAACAAATACATCAAATCCTAATAGTGGAACTAAAATAAAACCACTTGTCTCGTTTTCAGCCAAAAACCACATCGTTTGTTTTAAAATAGGCAATAACTGTGACGCGCGCATATTTATCTTCTTCCAACTTGAAATGTACCTCTAAAAAGATTTAACATTTTGATTTGTCTATTTTTTAATGACTTTGAAGCTATTTATCAAAAATCAACCAAAAAAAAAAAAAAAAAAAAACTTGAAATCCCGCTGCAATGAAACAAGATCATCAAACCTAACGCGTAGGTATATAGCGATAGACAAGTTATATGGTCAGAGGTAACCCCGCTGAAGGAAGCACACTGGCATACCTTTACTCTCTAAGTCTAAGGCTGTTAAAAGAAATGCCGATGCTGCTGATGCCTTTCGGATTCTGGTTTCAAAACCACTTGTTTTCATTTTTTTTTTGTTGCTTCTTTATCTTAGTGCCAGGTGATGATTTGTTGTGATTGAGCCGAGTCTAGAGTGTCTACAAGACTCAAAGCGTATAGGTTTCTTGCGGTTTCCCAGATAATTATCTGATCCACAGAGAAGTAGAGATTCACCACAACGAGCATCACCATCTAACGCTCAAACCTAACCAACCTAAGCAACCGCCACCTGTCGTATGTATCTTTAGATCGAGTTTCCTTTTATCTATTGACAGTGAGCGAGTGAATCTTGCCTTATATTGGAAAATTAATTGATTAAAGCTGATGTCATCGTTATCACTGTTATGCAATTAAACGCGCAGTGTTCGATGTCCATATGCAAGAAGCGAGAGAGTGGATGGACATTGGACACTCTCCTCAGCAGCGTCATCGTTGCAAGATACTTTTCTTTAATAACCACCGTTAAACGGAAGCTAAATTACAGTTTAGAAGTGCTCATCTTTTTTTTAAATGGCTAAATATTTTCTTTTTGTGATGGAGGATTTGCTTTATTTTGCTCTAAGACTGGCTAAAGAAATATTGTTTAAGTTTTTAAGATGACAAACGGATGCGAGTTATAATAATTACATGTTGTCCGACCTAGGGGCATCACTATTAAAAGTTCCTCCTGGAGATAGATCATGAAGACCATAACAACTGTACAACACAACTGAACTTAATTACTTTCTTTTCTATCAAGATGGGCGTTGTTGTGTGATGGTGGTAACTCAATGTTAATCTTGAGATACATTTGATTATTCTTTTAATATTTTTTTTTTTCGTTCCTTTTTATATCAGTGACGATTACAGTAGGCATCAAAAATAAGTTAACACTCTTAAGCAGAGTTGTTTTTGTCTTTCAGCAAACATTTTGTTCAGAGAAGCTTACTCGTACATAGTATCTATAAATATATTGTTTGAACGATTTTTTCGCAATTATCAAAATAAATTTTAAACCATGCGCAATCGTTTTTTTTTTGTGTGTTTGCAGTTTTTCGATTCTATTTTGAATTAACCTACAAAGCGTCCATTTCGCAAAAATTAAATTTTATTTAGCTGATGCTGATGATAGCTTTTTTTTATTTCGCCGTTTGATTAGTTCGCAATTTTATATTCTCTGAATATATTTTCGGTTTTTTATTGCAATTCATATAACTAAATGCCAAATAATGAAATGGGAGAATAAACGCGACGTGAAATTATCAAAAAGAGCTACAAACTTGCAAAACCTAAATTGTCAAAGAATTCACTGTTCACTTATATTTAACCCTTACTGTATAATGTACACCAACCATGTAGTGTATTCTGTATGCGATGCTGTGACAGCTGCATTTTATTTTCACAGTTTTAACTTCGTATTGTTGTTGTTGTTATTATTGTTATGATTGTCAGGGAGTAAGACAACAACTATGAAAGAGATTAGTGCATTATGTAAGATGCGGGCATTTGCTTTATAGAGTGTTGTAATTAAAAAGGCATTAAACTGGAGAAAATCATATACAACCATTTTTTTTTCTTTCTATAATCTCCATTCTATATAATGTATGTGTACTGTATAAAAGCACCACGAGGTTGAAAGTTTTGACTTTCAACTTAGTTTATTTGTATGATGGTTTAAAAAAAAAAGTTTTTTTTTTGTTAAATGTGTTGCAATATTTTAATTGAGAAAATATAGTTTAAGGAAGTGAAGTTTTTCCGAAGAATAATACACGATGCTAACTGTATTAATACCATTTAAACTGTTGGTTTATCAATTCAAATCGGTTTCTTTAAAATAGCAAACAAAAAAATGGGACTATGTTCCGTGTAAATAAAAAAACTAAAAATAAGGGGTTTGTATTTTGATTTTATACTTCGAAACTTTTGAGTTTTAAATTGACGTAATTAAATTATTAATTAATAATTAAATAATAATAATAATAATTCTTTTTTTCAAAAATAACCAAAAATGAGTTTATTTGGCTTAAGACTGACCACTAGTTTTGGTCTCGTGTCATGCTTTGGAGACGAGACGGAGGCCAGCTGTATGGCAATAAAAAAAGCACATATTGCTATAGAAAATTAAAAAGGTAAAAGGAGTTAAAGAGATACATAATTTAGAAATCTCAGATTTAGAAGATTTTCCAAAAGTAGCAAAATTTAGGATTTTTTTAATGATTTTTTTGGCATTTTTTCTTAGTCTTATAACAAAAGCAAACATTTTTTGAACAATTCTTTTATTGGTCAAAATTCGATTACAAAACTCAAGATAATCACCTCAATTACAGAATCCAAAAAATTTTATTCCCGCGAACTTGACTCGATCCACAGTCAACTCACTTACGCGATAAATAACAATCATAAAATCCGCCGGAAGATCTACATTACCGTTTCTTAAAACTTCCTTATCATTTTCATTGTCGGATCCCATCCGCAGACCATTCATCGGATTCTGTAATCGAGGTGATTGTTGGAAGCCATCCGCAGACCATTCATCGGATTCTGTAATCGAGGTGAATATTTCATGAATTTTTTCGAACTTTTAAGAAGATAACTTAGAGAATAAACTAAATGATTTTTTTATGCTCCAAAAATAACAATACCTATCATATAACCGATAACACAAAACACATTTATCTCAAAAACGACTCAAACGATTTTGATGAACATTTTCCAGTGGGATTTTATAGGTAACTAAAATTATTCTGTCAAAAAATATTTTTCCAAAAACATTTAGGTACTAATAAAACCTGCCATAGGACTGCATTTTCAGTTTTCGATTTTTTCATAAACGGATTGACAAATTGCGATAAATTTTTTTAGGAATTTTTTTTATATAATATCTTTTATCAAAATTGTATGCCTTTTATATTTCTCTACAAAAACTTTTTTTTTCAACCTTTGTTTTGTACTATTTTTATTTAACAGAGCGGCAAGTTAATACAGTTTTTAACAAATTTTAAAAAAATTATAATTTATAATCGACTGAAATTATAAGATGGAATGAAATTTTGTCATTCATCAAATATTTGTAATTTCATCACATATGACATTGAATCATTCAAAAACCATTACCATATAAGCAAGTTGCAATTAAATCATTTCTCCAAAACTTAATCAATACTTCTATTCAAACGAGTACAATCAATTTTACTGTGAGCTAAATTTGATTAAACAATTGAATACCAAGCAATATAGCTTTACTCTCTCATCTGACACAATCATCTTGAATCTGCAATTCAAATCCACAATACACAATAAATTGGTTAACAAATAATTATATATCTTCTACAATTCTATAATCAAATCCTTTATATATACTCATTGATCGATTGGTTTTGCAATGAGAATCTAATTTACTGACTCACTTGCCGTGCCTTTGAATATCATATGAAGCGTAGCTACCTAATAAAATTAGAACTAAGGTGTGTTAGAGACGGAACTCTGGTTTCATTTACTCATATAGATCAATTGAAAACAGTCTGTTTTACAAAAACAGTCTCGACTCTAAAATATTTTTTATAAAATCTAACTTAATCAGAATTTCTACTTCCAATCCGGAAATCAACAGAAAAACAAGGAACTATCACACCTTGAAAAATTTTGCCGCAATTATTCCAATCCTTTTTTTCTTTCCGCATTTCATAAAAAAAATAATGCAGATTAGAATCAAACACTTCTGATTTATTTCAACAACAAAAAAAAAGTCTCACCTCGTTGACTATATTACCAATATAATATTATTCTAGTTCTTATGAAAACCCGACAAAGCATCTTCACTTAGTTCTCCACTCGACCATTACCCGATTAGCTGAAGAAATGCAACAAGAATATCATAACAATACAAAAAAAAAAGCTATAATAAACCACATTCAACCTGCGAGCAACAATCTCTATGTCTATTGCCATAATCATCATCAAATCAGAAATGAGGAAGTAGGTAACTCGCTCACTCTACAACAACAAAATAAAATTAAAACAATACCTTCTATATGCTGCTATCAACTCAATGAATATTCAGAATGCACTTTTCGTATAATAGCTCGGAGGTGCTCCCTGGTCCCTAATCGTGTAAACGACCACTTCTTGGTGGTTTTTTTTTTTTTTTTTTTTGATATTTCTTTCTTTTCGCATGAACAAGAAAAATGCCAGCCAAGTTTTCGGGGCAAAAAAAAGAAGCTTGAAGCTTCATCGTCTTTATCATCATTGTTATTTATATGTGCAGTGAGAGAAGCAAGAAGATATAGTTATGGTTTGAATTTGATGTTGAAACCGATGGTATTTTCGCCTAATAAAGCATTTTTAAATTCAACAGGAAAATAAAAAAAAATAACAGCAGCACAAGAAGTGAATCTAAATGTTTAAGTTCGAAGTATCTTCTGCGGATGCAATGAATTTACGTTGGAATATTTGTCAATAAAATATGACCGAAAATTAAAAACATGAAACTTTTTAATTTTTTTTTATCGATGCACATTGGTTTTGAATGTCTGAGCATCGAAATGAGTAGGAAAAATCGAGCCGGGTCAAGCATTCCACATTCGTGTGGTGCGGCTAAAGAAAGATTCTCTTTACTTAAAAGTTCTTTAATAACTCGGATATACAGGGAGAAACGACCAAATCAAAATGCGTCCATGTTTTACTGAAGCCTCGTTTTTCCCAAAGATTTTTTTAAATGAGTTTGATATTGAAAACTTTTAAAAATCAGAATTTATGTCTAAAGTTGACAATACAAGATTTAAACTTTTTAGATTTAAAAAATGTTCAAAAACACATTTAACCTGCTGACATCTTATCAGGCCATGTTCGATGAGCGTTTTATTGACTTTTTAATTTCAAAATTCGTCCAAATTTTATCAATAAAACAAAACTTAACGTCACCAAAAATGCCGCAAGATGTTTAAGTTTCCTTTCAAGATGCAAGAAGTTCTTTTCCCCTTCTGATCTGGCTATTATCTTTAAAAGTTATATGAGACCAACGCTTGAGTATAACGCCCATCTGTGGGCTGGTGCTCCAGGAACTTATTTGAACCTCTTGGATAGTATACTAAGACAAGCCTTCAAAATGATCGGAGACAGGAACATCATCGATACCTTTACGTCACTTGAACACCGGCGTAACGTGTCCTGTTTCTCACTCTTTTATCCTTACTTTTACGGTAAGTGCTCAAATGAAATAGCCAGTTGCATTCCTCCCCTTAAACAACTCAACTGTGTTTACTCTTGAACCCATCTTCCGTCGTACTGTCAGTACAGTACAGGGAATCGTTCTTTAGCCGTACTACGCGAATGTGGAATTCCCTTTCACGTTCTGTCTTTCCCTCTCATTGTGATACACTGAAATTCAAGACTAATGTTCACCGACATCTCCCCTCTTACTTACCAAAAGCTCGCACTGTGTCTGACAAAATTTCTAAAAGAAATTGATTTATCCTCCAAACTTTATTATATTTTTTACAGCAACAATTTTTAGGCAGTTTTTGTCAAAAAATTCATTGAAATTTTACTTCCTAAAGGACGTCCAATTTTTTCAAAAATAATTTTGAAATATCGACTGAAATTAATTTTAATTTTAATTTTTCCGGCTTAAATTGGAAACATTATAAATTTAGGCGAAATTTCAAATTTTGATTTTTTTAAGGCGATAAAAAAAGGATATTTCCAAATTGTTCAATTATGTTATTTAATTAAAATTAGTTCTATACATATTTATTTTTTTTTTATAATTTGTAAGATATATTTTTTTCCTAATTAATTTTTTAAGTTTCTCACTGTAAAAGTTTTTTTTTTTTAACGCTGCTACACAGAGGAATATACAAAACTATTTGCATGCTTCTATTGCTGCAGCATGCTAAATTGTGTACATACATATATTTTTCGGTTACGTTCCAATTGGATTAGTGGATAATGGTACAGAAGATAACTTTTAGAGACCTTAAAAAAAAAAAAACATCTACGGATACAAAATACAATGCATACATAAAACTTCAACTAACCTTAACCGGTCTTGCAGTAGGTTTTTACTTTCAAATGTGGCATTTAGCTATTCACGTTAGTCGATGCGGTATATTTATATTTATTTATTTTTTTTGCTGTCTTCACTGCAATAGCTAACAAGCTTCTTCTTCTTCTATACTTTGGCATGAAAATATATTTAAATTTACTTGAATAAGTTGATGGTATTTTATTTTTTTTTAAAGAGAGAAGTTTCAAATTTGTTAGATGATGGTTTAACTATTTTACATTTTTTTTTTTGTGTCTAGCCAATGGACTTTTTACGTAAGTTAAGAAAGGATAAAAAAAGTTGAATCAATTATAATTTTTTTTTCGTTGGTATGGAAGGTACTTTTTGTACAACTTTCGTGTGAACTTTAATTAAATGATGCATGATGGTTATTTGCTAATGGATTAATCTATCATAAATTTCATAACTGATGTTAACTTTGATATATAAAAAAAGACATCATATCACATTTTTTTAAAATATCCGCTGCCAACAAAGTTTCAATCTCATCCACAAATCCTTCAAAAAAATAAAAAAATATATAACTAGACAGACATCATCTTAATACGATTCATTCATTTCACCTTGTCTCAGGATAACAAAAATCTGAAGGTGTGCTGCAGCACATCCTTAACACCGTATGAAACCAGATTTCTTTTTTTAAGTTTTCTATGGCAAGGATGCGGGAAATTGAATTTCTCTCATGCTATAGCTACCATGTGTGTCTGTCAGGTATATATGACATGAGTACTTGTATGGCGCGCCATATCATTCGAGTAAACCTTACAAAACCATAAACCCAACAAGGTGTCAGATGATCCTTCTGTGTCTTGTCAGAAGTTAAACTATACAGAAAAAAATAAAAATAAAAATATAATTTGAGCAACAGACTGTTATAATGTATTTAATAGTGATTTTGTATTTCTTTTTGTTTTAACGGTAACCATCGGATATATATTTTTTAATGAAATGTCATTAAAGTTTGGATTTTAATTTGTAGCAAATTGATTTTTATTTTTTTCAGAACCGGAGACAGCAATTTATGAGATCCGTCTCATAGCTTAGAAAATTAACATGTGTTTTAAACAAGTTAAAAAAAAATATACAACAATTATAATTTATATGAAAATATTTACGCACAGATCAGAAATCAGATCATATTTCATTTTTCATATTTTGAAGTGAATTTAAAAAGGAAAACAAATAAATCTTAAAAATTTCGATAAGATCTTCAGAAATAATTTCTTAAAAAAGATTGAATGACATTTTCAAATCTATATCACTATGTCTATGTTTTGTTATTTTTATTCCTGAACTTAACCTTCATAAATATTTATAAACTGAGAGAGAAAAAAAAAAACAACTTCAATTAACACATTGAATTAATTAAATAAAATATAAATATAAATTAGACTTAAAAGTCGAACCACAATTCTCAAAGACGAAGACTCTGGCAGTGTTGAAGTGATGAATATAACCGGAATTTACTTAAGCTGAACTTATAAATACAAAATTAAATGCCCTTTCGACGTCTACTACAGGCGTTTTTTTTGCAATTGATTATTATTCAAAATTGTAAATTAAACTTTTTTATTGAAACAATTTGTTGGTGCGGGATTATTAATAAAAGCACTTTGAGATGTAGTAGTTGAGTTATGTTATGTAAAACAGTTAATTTGTTGTTAAGATATTGAGTGTGGGATGTTAGAAATGTATACGATGATTGGTGGACATGCACTTACATTTTAATTTGAAAAGCGTTTTATTTTAAGAGAATATTAATGTATTGAAATTTAATTTTTCTTTCTGAACAGGTACTGCTTATTTACATATCTACCTATGCAGGCGTTTGATAAACACAATTGCAATTTTTTTTATTTGAAAATAATTCTTAATGACCAGTTTTTACCACCCTTTATCTTTTTATGATATCGATTTCGAATAGATCGATTTTTAAAATTTGGGGAAAAAATAACACTTTTCCCGAAAAATCGATTATTTCAAATTTTTGCACTCTTTCGACAGATTTCCTAGGTTGATCATTTTACCATATACTTTGACATATAATGATCATCTTTCAATAATTTTAAAATAAAAAGTAGAATAAAAATTAAAACCTATCGAGCGTTGATTTTTTGTCCCCCAAATTTTTGAAATTGATTTTTCGATGTTGAGTTGTAAAAAAAAATTACAATGGTCATTTTTGAGCAACTTGGTGAAAGGGCTGCTCCCAGGATTTTTCAGCTACCACTAGAGTGGCATCAGATCAGTTTTCTTCATTTTTTTACCACGATGTTGTTTTAGATTATTGCTATATCATATATTGAAAACAAAAATTGAAAAATTTTGAAAAAAAATCCAGTTGAACAAAAAAATTTTTTTTTTTTCAAAATTTCTGTTTGAAAATTAATTTTTCAATAACTATGAATTGTAAAAACATGATTTACAAAATCAAGCGGAGCGTAGAGCTTTAAAATAAACTTTATTTTGTTTAGAAAATTGCTCCTTCTACCTAAACGTAGAAAAAAAGCTTAAAAAGTTGAACTTAGTCTGCAGATTTTTGCCGACAATTTTTAAGAACAGCAAATGTTTATGAGTAAATTAGAATGGTGCATACCGGCTTGAGTATTTTAAGAAAACAAAAAGGAGTATGCAAATAAAAAATATTTAATAAATTCGAAAAAAAAATATTCAGCCGTTTTTTTTCAAAAGATTTAAATTTCAAAAATAAATATTTTTTTCTTAAATTAAAAAAAAAAAAATGTTTGCAAATGTTCATGGGCAATAGCATATAAAGATTATAAAGAACTGTTTTTTATAAAAAAAAATAATTGCAATTTTGTGTGTTTGTTATGAGAAAATTTAAAAATAAAACTAGGGTTCTATGTGCACACTATTAAAAACGGATTTTTGACAAATATTTGTTGGCCAATTAATTAAAATTACGTATCTTTTTACAAAAGCCCACCAAAAAATTTTTTCAAAATGGTTAATACCGTTTTTGAGATACCTAAGATTTATTCTATATGTTAGAATAGGAAACCAGGAAATCCTCTAAAAACTTTAAGTCCAAAAATTGAAAACATCACTACATTGTTCTTGATCTATAGGTGAAGCTAAATGCAAATAAAAGACAGAAATACTAGACTCACGTTTTTCGAGTTCTCCCTTATCAAATTGTCCGGATTAAGATTTTTTTCACGAATTAAAACTTGTCTTGTAAAAGGTACTCAGTAAAACAAAAAGCAAAGCATTTTAAAGCCAATAATTTTTAGTTTAAAAATTTTGAAGTGAAGATAATGTACATTTAGCACAGAAACAAAACGTTTCCTAAATGTTCATTATTGGACTGAAACACTTACCAGTGCCAGGATTATTTACCTAAATTATAAATCTTCATGTTAATCTGTAATCGACGATAAAGATTTCGTCTTCTTAGACTTAGACTGAGTTCAAGTTGACAGGAAAAAAATTATTAATATATTTTTCACGAACCACTCAAATGTTTCTGGAATCAATAAAAAAATTGAAATAAAATATATCTTTGATAAATAAAAGAATTCAATAAAATATTTAAGAGTGGAGTAAGCTGTTTTCAAACTGAGTGAATGTTTTTTTTTTTTTATCTTGCTGCCCTTTCTTATTTCTCCTCCTCTTTGAAGAGCAGACCATCTTAACCTATTCTAATTAGAGACGGAACTATATTTGAAGGTCAACTTTCTATAAAAACTTGCAAATCAATTATCCAAATTTAACTCTTACAGAAATAAAAAATAATAAAAGACTGCTTCAAAAAAATTGGATTCAGCTGCTCTCTTTAAAACAAAGCAAAGATTCAAGAACCTTGAGAACAGCCATTTTGTCAAATTAAATACAAATTCAAAGATCGTTAAACAAAAACCATTTTGTCTTATCTTAATTCAATCATTTTACAAACAATATATACATTTTGTTTGTTTTATGATAGTCCCACGAAATTGTTTATTTTATGTTAATCTTATGAAGGTAGCACATTTAATCAAAATGCCATTGAAGGTTACAAAACTCAGATCACACCCTGAACCATATACACCTGAGATTTGAACTTAATGTCAATATAATCACGAAATGTGTTAATACAAATAACTAACTGACACAATGTCAAGACTTTGATATAAATCTTATTTAAAATAAAAAAAAAGCTGCCATTGAAAACAAACAACAACAAAGCCAAAAAGATCAAAACTCTCAGACTCAAACTTTTGAAACCATTTGATTCGCTGTGTTTTGCTTGGTGCCCTATCATTACCAAGTACTTGAAGAAAATTAAGTTCATTACATAAAAAGCTCTGTAAAGAAAACCTTGACTTGATGTAGGTATTTACTGTAAATTGCATTCAAATTGGTTACTTCCATAAGTAACTATATTATTATATGCGGGCACTCAGACTTTTTTCTTTTCTTTTTTGAAATTACGAGTGTCTAACGTGTCAAGAGTTTTTTAAATTAAAAAAGTATAAATCTTCAAATTAGTTGAAGTTGAGCACATTATTACAACAATTATATTTCACAATAAAGAAATTGTTAAGAAAAAGGTACATTTTGATGTTAAATGAGCTCTGGAACTGAGTTAAGTAATTGTTTTTTTTTTCTTTATGGTTAATTGATTGATAAGTGAAATCTGACAGACTGAAGTTTTTCCAACTTTTTTGAGTTATCAAATTACGAAATAACATATATGGTTATAGTACTGAGGATACGGTTGTATTTTTCGAGAACAATTTAAATTTTTATAACGAAAATATAAACATTGCAATATATTCTTCTGATTTTCCAATTTTCAGTTAAAGAGACCTGGCCAGTTGATACAACCTTGAGGAATATCTGTTTCTTTCACATTGATTCGGTATCAAAAAGAATTTGATGAAACACTACCATCCAGACTATTTTATCGTCTACACATAATTTGGTTTATTGCTTCTTTTTTCCAGGTAAACATTTTTTATGGGATATATTTTGTTATGAAATTGATGCTAATATTTAAGCGGGTGTTATTTTATTTGTCAGCTTATCAATGGTCTATCAATTTAAAGGTTTTTTTTTGTTTAAATAAAAAATTAATGGAATCTTTTAAAGAGAATTAAAGAACAGGTTTAGGTCTTTGAATATTTAAGTTGTAACGTAACTTAAAAAAACTTAATTAGATATTAATCAGAAAATCAAGAATATTTGTAAATATAATATCTATCTAATCTTTGATCACTATAGTTTAGAAGGAATATGAAAAATAGCCCGTGAAAATGATTGAGGAATCTATTCCTAGTGAAGAACTAAATCAAATAGAAAAAAAGAAAATTTTGGTCCCGTCTAATGTGCATATCGTACATTGGTATCGACTCATAAAATATTTTCAAGTGACCTTAATAGAGATTGTAGGTGTATCATTGAACGCTATTTGCAAAAAAAATCATAAACTCTCAAATTCAATGTTTTTTTTTTTTTGAAAAAAACCATTTTGCGTTTTTAAAGCTTTGAAGACCTTTTCAAGCCACATTTTTTTTTGCTTCAATGTAAAATAAAATAAGATAACATTACTAAGATCGATAAACAATTGTAGGAGTTATGTTTTTGAAAAATATTTTTTGCAGCATTTCTGCAGATTTTATTCAATTTATAAACGGAAATGTGTTAAAAAACGTAACGATTCATTATTCAACCAGTTTATTATTAGATTCCAAGTAAAATGCTTGGGATCTTTAAAAAAAAATCGGAATTCAAAATGTTGCTTATGAAGACAGTGATATTTAATTCAATGCGATATAACAACCACTTGCTAGTACGAATACATCTTTTTTTAAAAAATCTGAACTTGGTTGAAAAATTACTAAGACATATTTAAAGCTCGAAAACAATCTAAAAAAAACGATTTTTTGACAGCAATAAAAATCATTAAAAATTGTGTTTTTAAAACATAAAGTTGAAAATTTAACTAGAAATATTACCTCTAAAATAATACAACGAAGAAATTCTGAGTTTACACCTGAGCAAGACCGAGAGAAGGCTTAGCCATCAGAAACGAGATGAGACCTCAAAAGTCTCGTTGCGTCCAGCTCTAGATAGATTTAAAAAAAAAAAAAATAAAATAAGGTTTCAGCTCGAGTCCACAATTCAGATGAGTATTTTTTTTTTTTAGTGGGAGATTGGATTGAAGATTTTAAGTCCAAAACTCGCAATTTTTTCTCACTGATAAAAACTGGGTTAAAATCAAAAGGCAGGCATTAAATTCCCTGTACCTACCAGGTAGTTACTCAAAACCGATAAAAATACTTTTTTTTGAAATTTCAATCTTTATAATTCAATAAGAAACTTAAGAAAGAAAATATAACTATAAATAATTTCTTGCTTGTGAATTGGAGCTTCAAAATTCCGTTAAATCCCTTGAGTAAATTTTTCTCATTACCTAACTTAGTGACCATAAAAATCAATTTTATTAAAGTTCATAATAAACAAATTGGAACAAATTTTTCAATGCACTTTGCACAAATAAATTGCAAAAAAAAAAAATCCCAAGAGAAATTTGAATATCATCTCTGATATCAATTTCCCTCAATCAGTTTTGCTTTCCATTTCAATGCCAATTCAAAATCAGTCAACAATAAAAAAAAAAAAAAAAAACACAATACAATACAAAGTTGTCATCGATATTGAAATTATATAAAATCCCGCCAGCTCAATGACATACTTTTTCTTTTCTCTTCACTCTTCACTTCGACAACATCGAATCAGAAGCAAATTGGTAAACAGAGCGATAATGCGATTGTTATAAATAAATGATTGCTATAATAAATATAATCATATATCAATCTTCCATCATCATCATAAGCATTATCATCTTCATCATCATCAATCGAATCGTCAATCGTCGTTTACCCTACTTGAACTTTTTATTTAGTATGGATATTGAATTCACATTCCAATTACCTGATAAAAATTGTTCCACTCATTTTAATGTTTAAACAATTACATAAAAATAAATAAATAAAAAAAAAATATGTACGTTGAACAATAACAGAAAAAAAAAACTAAATCAAACAAGTTCTTACGAAAAACAACTCAAATGGCCATTGAACCAATCTTTGAAAGATATACCAGTTTCGTTGCTGATGGGGGTTTGAGTCTGGCTTTAACTGCTTCTGATTATGCTGCTGCTGCTGCTGCGGCTGCTTTGGACCGATGCGATCCGTCGACAACGACAACTACGACGACGACGAACGGACCATACTACCACCAACGGTGCCGGCTGCGACTACTCGCATAGAAGGCGTGGGTAACCACATTCATTGATTTGATTTTCCGGTTTTATAGATATCTACTACAAGGTATACCAGCGCGGCGCGGCGGCGGCGCACTACAACCACATCTTATAGAATTGTAATAATTTTTATTAATCCAAAAATATGTACATAATAATATAATTTTTTTTTAAATACATTCCCTTTGCATTTGTTGAGTTTGTAATAATTTTTATTCAGCAAACAAAAATCTGACAAAAAAAAATTTATGACGATGGAAGATTGCAATGCATATGAATGAGAAGAATCCATGTCTGGAGGCGATCCATGTCCAACAATGTGCGTGGCATCGCGTTCCGTTTCAACCATATAGAGTGAACATTTGTAACAAATTTTATGTGGGTTTTTCTTTATAGTCTGGGGAGTTGGCGTTGCATATGGTTTGCACTTTTGCAATTGTAAAAAAAAAAAATCTTGCAATATTCCATTTCGAACGGAACATAACTTCCACAAAGTTTGTGCATTGTAGAAGAATTAAGCAATTCCAAATTAAATTTTATTAAAATTTGACTTTGATTTACTTTGAGACAGCACTTTCTGTGGGCGTTGCATTTGGTTTGCACTTTTGCAATTGTAACAAAAAAAAATCTTGCAATATTCCATTTCGAACGGAACAAAACTTCCACAAAGTTTGTGGATGGTAGAACAACTTAGCAATTCCAAATTAAAGTTTAAAAACATTTGACTTTAATTTACTATGAGACAGCACTTCCTGTTGGCGTTGCATTTGGTTTGCACTTTTGCAATTGTAAAAAAAAAATCTTGCAAAATTCCATTTCGAATGTTCCGTTTGACAAAGTTTGTGGATTGTAGAAGAATTAAGCAATTCCAAATTAAAGTTTAGAAAAAATTGACTTTGAGACAGCACTTTTCAGTAGCCGTTGGAGGTTGCAATCTTTTGAGAATGCAAATTTTAGCGATTTCAATTTTTAAAAGATTGCATTGATTCATATCTTTTTTAAGACATTTTTTTAGAAAAATTTCAAGTGGCAATTTGTTTACCTCAAAAAGATTGCAATCAACTGATTGCAATCTTATGGAACTTCAGGCATTTTTTTGATCCTCTTGCACTTTGTTGCAATCTTTGAATTTTAACATTTTTATTCTATTTCTGTATTTCAAAGAATGGAAAAAAGAATGCATCAAGTCCCAAATGATTGCAATTAGTTGATTGGTAAAAAATGGCGATTTAAATGTTAATTTCACAGTTTGAAGTCGAAGCCTTCAAAAAAATAATGAATAACTAGAATGCTTATAAGATGAATTCAATAAAAGATTGCTAAGGAACGAGTTCTCAAAGATTGCAATCTTTTGAACCCTACTAAGTCTTTAACGAAACCATTTGTCTTATAACGCTTCAACGTTAATCGTGGTGAATTTAACATTTTTCAAGCTGATTGTTGCCAGTACAGTTACAAAAATATTTCCTAGTCTATTTCTAGTAGAGCACAAAACTCTTGCATTTGTCCCCAAATCCGATATGACAAACGCCTCCAGAGGTTTTTATTCGATATTAATAATGTTGGAAGTTTCATCTATATATACAGAAATCTGCACTCTGAAGGACATTTGATCAGAAAAATAAAAAGAAAATACGTTCCAATATAAAATAAAAAAAAATAATTGTTTTGAAATGGTCATTTTTTGGAATTCGACATAATCCACCAGTAATTGGCAGATTATTATCAAACCAAACAAAATTGGATTCAAATAAGAGTGTCACTTTAAAAGAGACAAAAAAACAAAAACAACCAATTAGTTTTGCTGGGTTTAAAGAGAGTATGGCTAATAAGGTGGGTAAAAGGCAAGTCGAATGGACACTTGTTAGCAATTACAATTTGATAGCTTAAGGCTAAAAAAAAACGTTTCAAGTCGGGTTGAGGTTTTTGTTTACGGAAATCATGTTAGGTGACTTTTTGTTTATTTTTATAGTTTGGTTTTGAAAAACAAAAATATTATTTAATTCAAACTCTTTTAAATGGGTTGGGCTTCTCCGTTAAATTGGATAAATCTGTTTTAACATTTATTGTAATTGATTTTTGATTGCTTAATTTTAAATGGGTTTAAGTGTGTACAATGTACATCGGAGTGGGACATGCTATCGTAGATGTTTATAACTTTATTTTATGACTTATTTTTATTTTATCTTGGTGAGTGCAGCTTTTGATGCCATAAAATGCCATAAAAATATGCAGTATCAAAACGTTAATGTATATTGTGAAATTTTTTTTTTCACACAGGTAAGGAAAAGCTATAAGATTTTGTTATAGTTTTCACCCAAGAAGATCGTATTAAAACAATGTAGAGAATCTTATTGACCAAATTAAAATTGGTGCAGGTAAAACAAATTATTTTGTTTTAGTTTTTTTTCCAAAGTTGTATTTTTTCTGAGAATTGAAGCTGAGACCTTCCAATTCACATCCGAACTATTTTGTACCAGTTTATAATTCCAACAAAAAATTTAATCGAGTTTAATATTTTTGTGTATGTGCCTGAACTTCTATAGTATTTGTAAGGCTTGTTACAATTCACAAATAAACTTATTAAAACAAGAAAGTTTTTTTTCACATTCTTGATATTCCTTCTAAGTGGCATTCTTCTTAAAATAAAACGAAAATCTTATTAAATTTCAATGAGTTAGTTTTTTTTTATTCAATCAATCTAAGAAAAATGTGTAATATAGTAAATGTTTAACTTTTAAGGCGAATAGATATTTTTTGGTCAGGATACCATTCGATATGAATCGTAACAAGCTACAAATTTTAGTTCATTTTTTTTTTTTTTTGAAACAAATGATTCCAAAATTATGCTGTAAATATTGTGTAAAACGTTAATTTATATTACAATATATTTTGTGTAAAATTAAAAACGAAACCTTGTCTAATTTTCTTATCACTAACATTTTACAATCTTAATGATATGAAAGAAGTCATTTATTTATGACAACGACAAACAAAAGTTAATGCTTCATAAAAAAGTTTAAATTTAAATTCACATTTTCCACTTTACACAAATATTTATATTAAAACCCATATCCATTTACATAGCAAGCTATTTAAAAATAAAAAAAAAACATTAAATGATTTGGCCTTGTTAAAAATTATTTTTTTTTCACAAGGCATGTTTTAATAAAGGGTGTCCCAACAAGAACGCAAGATTTAAATTTTCAATAAAAAGCAGATATTTAAAAAAAATCGCGAATTCTTTATTATATCGTATCGGGCAGATGGCCGTTCGTTAATTGGGTATTGGAGAGACAACATGAAAATGCTAATTTTGCCGATAAAATCATCTTTAGTGACGAGGCCCATTTCCATCTTGACGGCTTCGTCAATAGGCAGAATTGTAGCATTTGGGGCGAGGAAAATCCTCGAGTGATTCACGAGAAGCAAATGCATCCTCAACATGTCACTTTGTGGTGTGGATTTTGGGCTGGAGGAATAATTTACCCTTTTTTTTATGAAAATAAGTCAGGTCCAAATAACCAATTTTTTCGTGCCTAGAATTGAAGAAATGAATGTGGAGGGGATGTGGTTTCAACAAGACGGCGGCACATCTCATACAGCCAGAGAAACAATTCAATTGCTGCATCAGTCATTTCCCGGTCGTGTTATTTCGCGTTTTGGAGACCAGAATTGGCCGCCTAGATCGTGCGATTTAACACCATTGGAATTTTTTCTTTGGGGTTTTTTGAAGTCAATGGTTTATGCGAATAAGCCGACGACGACTCAAGCCTTAAAAAAGGAAATTGGACTCTGCATTAATGAAATACCGCAGCATTTATGTAAAACGGTCACTGAAAATTTCATTAAAAGATCGCGTATGTGCCAGCAAAGCAGAGGCGGCCATCTGCCCGATGTGTTGTTTCATACATAACCTCATCCTGTCTACTTTACGACATAATAAAGAATTCGCGATTTTTTTTTAAATGTCTGCGTTTTATTTAAAATTTAAATCTTGCGTTGACGGGACACCCTTTGTATAGGTTCTATCATTTGTTGCACATTGTTTTTAGTTCTACTTTAATTTGTTGCAATTTGTGAGTGCCACACTTTCTTTTCTCTTTTAATTATTTTTTCATAAAACTAAATTTTATTGTGAGAAATGCGAGAAATCTACGAAATAAAAATGTCGTGAGAGATAGTTTTTTATGACAATTTTTTATGTAGGTACATATACATACATAGGTATGTAGGAAAGTCACAATGTATTTTTTTTTTAGTAGCAGTGCTATATGAATATTGAAATCATACAATATTAATTTCAATAATTGTTTTCATGCTTGAAATAAATAAACAAAAAATAATACTCCAAACAAGGTGATCACAAGCATCTATAGAGACAATTCAGTAATTACTGTTAAACAATATCAAATTTTTTTTTTAACAGAAACTCGTGAGAAAAATTTAATTTTTATGGCATTGAGAGCACACATTTCATGAGAAAATTTCAGAGACAAAAACAAAAACAATTGTTTAAATAATTAAACAAAAAATATCAATATATTTATATACATAATGTAGTTGACTGTTACTTGATAGATTACCTGAGCTGACTTTGACTACCAACTCGTAAATTAACTTGAGGGTTTAAATTTCTCTTTTTTCTACAAATGATCTAAGCTAATTTTTTTTTAAATTATACTAAAATTTACATTGTTTTTGTTAGCTCCAGAAGTTCAATCAGAGATGTGTCATTTTATTGTCAAAAAATTATCATTTAAATGAAATTTTGAACTGTGATTCATCAAAAAAAAAAAAAAACACAAAGACTTTTTTAAAACTACACCAAAATACAATCCGATAACCAACAGTCATTCCAAAGACACAAAAAAAAATCAAATCAATTCCTCAAACTATCCCGCCTCACAAACCCATTAACCCTTTACACAAAGAAGAACAAAAAAAAATATATAAACTGTGAACCTACCTCCTGTTTTCTTTCTTTTTTTTATTGTATACGCACAACAACCCTCCAAGGCATATTCCCTTACAAATCTCAATTTTCAATCTTCCCCAGCATATTTAAGTACCACAACATTCAACAGTACCAAAAACAAAGAACAAAACAAAAACAACACAAAAGCAACCACACAACAAGGTGAAATTCTTAAAATCCATTGACCCTGGTGTGTATCTTTTATCTTTTTACTCTTCGACATAATAGAAAATACCTCGGGTGTAATTATTATTATTATTTACCTATCGATTCTTTAAAATCTTTTTGTACGAATTTTATTTTTTATTTTTTTTTTTTTTTTTTGAGGTGACTAGACTACAATGACGGTGACGTGTTTATATAAAAAAAAATGATAATAATAATTTCTTAAACATTTGTATACCATTTTCGGAAGAAAGAACCTTGGAATGAAAGAACATTTTTATTTACATTGAATGCATAATTGATTTTTCAATTTTGCATTTGGAAATTTTAAGTGTAGAGTATTGGGGGTAAGTACAGTAGAAACTCAGTAATTCGAATTCAAACAAATGATTGTTTTTTTTTTTTGCTGGGTATAGAACTGTAAGTTGCCAACACTTTTTGAACTGGCGACCATTTTTACAGCTGTTAGACTATTGCTAAGGAAAGCCGCCGCCGGTTCGGACAAACTACAAATCTTCACACTGAAGCAAATCCTGGAAAAGACCAACGAATTTCAAGTCGAGACCCACAATCTTTTTATTGATTTTAAGGCCGCATATGGCAGCATTCATCGCCAGGAGCTCTATGAGGCGATGGCCTAACTCGGGATCCCGGGAAAATTGATCCAATTGTGTCACGTGACGTTAGAAAACACACGTACAATGTGCAATAAGGAAATAGCTCTTCGGAACTCTTCCAAACATGCACAGGGTATCACAGGGTATCGGGAAGGAGATGCGCTATCATGTGAATTCTTTAACCTCGTTGTGGAGCAGATAGTGCGGAGATCAGGTATCAACACTGAAGGCACTGTCTGTTCAACTAATGGGATAAGCGGACGACATCGACATCATCGGCCACTCTAAACGATCCGTTATAGAATCTTTTACGGCGATTGAAGAACAGGCAAAACTCGTTGGTCTTGAAGTAAACGAGAATAATACCAAGTACCTGCTATCAACAAACAAAACAGCATCTGTCCACTTTACTATGGATAGGAGCAATTTCGAGGTAGTTAAGGAGTTCATCTACCTTGGACACTTTAACTCTACAAATGACACCTTTGTGGAAATCCGGCGAAGAGTTGCTGCTACTTCGATTTGGCAAAACAAATGGGTTCAAAGCTCCTTACACGTAAGACGAGTGCATGCTCTTCATAACTTTTATATTGCCAGTCCTGCTATACGGCGCTGAGTGCTGGGCGATAAGCAGAAAAGGAAAGCCGATACTGGCTCTTTCGAAAGAAAAATTCTTTGACTGATATTTGGTCCTGTGTTCGAGGAGGGCGAATAGAGGAAAAGATATAACCGCGAACTCTATGAGCTGTACAAAGATGTGGATGTAGTCCAGAAAGTCAAAACTCGTAGACTACATTGGCTCGGTCACATCAAGCGAATGGACTACAATGCTCCAGCCAAGAGAGTCCTTGACTCCCAGGCCCCAGGTTCGAGACGACAAGGAAGACCAAACCTCCGGTTTAAAGACCAAGCGGTCGGGGACGCCAGAGCGCTTAGTTTGGAAAACTGGAAGCAACGTGCTCGGGATCGTAGAGGATGGAAATCAATTGTGTCTCAGACAGGATCCTTCATGGGTCGGGAACCTGATTAGTAAGTAAGTAAATAGACTGTCGCCTGAACAATGCTTCCAAGTTGTGTTGAATGGACCCAAAACAAGATTGCCCTTGATCCCAATTTTTACTAAGAGAATTTTATTTCGCGATGAAGCTCACTTTTGTTTGAACGGCCACGTCATCAATAAACAAAACTGCCATGCCGTATTTGGAGTGAAGATAATCCCCAAGTGAATGTTGAGACACCGTTACATCTAAAAAGAAACTGACTGTTTGGTGTCATTGTCACCCTTTAGTTTACTATCACAAGTAGTTCCATAAATATGGCTTCAAAAATCGTAAGAAAACAACACATATTCAAAAAATTATGAATTATATTCATCTCTCCCAAATTCGGATTAGCGAGTCTAAACTGTATACCCTAAAAATAAAATAATCAAATCACTGTCAACAGGAAGTGATCTCAACACTCAGCCTATAGTACCTATACTTAAAGTTCAATTTGAATACAAATTTGGTTTCAAAAAAACTATAAATTGAATTATTAAGAGCATCTCTTAAAGGTATAAAATATAATATGTAGATAGGTAGGTGCTAGTAATTTAGCCTAAATATGGATTGACGAGTTGAGTTAGTTATTTCTTTATCATTTGTATTATTCATCAATAGCCAATTGAAAATTTTTAAAGTATACTTATGTCTTTGCTTACAAAGCAAAATAAAACAAAACATAAAAGTATTCCCACTAAGGTAATGGGCCGCATTATTTCGACCCGTTTTTAATATTTTAAAAACTATAAAACTTTAGAAACCTACGCGGGGCACAAGTGGCTTTTAATAATGTAGTTAAGTTAACGCACAGTAAGGGCCCATTGCACAAATATTCAAACCGTAGTTTAGACTTGTATATCCTATTAGGCAACAACATACTGGAAGCAGCGTTAAACAACAACTTATTTACCAAAATCAAGGATTAAGGGCTTGTTTTATTAACGTAATTTATTTTCGGTTTCTTCACCTTGTTACTCTAAGACTTGGCGGATTAGACTGGACGATGATGATTCAACACCGGATTGAAGAATTGAATTGGCTGTTATAACAAACAAGAAGCTTGACACAGAGCTTAGTGTCATCTAACCAGCTGAATCCGGAAGACTAAAAGTGATGAACAATTGTTCAATTTTTGTTCAGCTAACCCAAAAATTAAGCCACCGCTAAACCATGTTTATACGAGTTACTAATTTTTTGCTCGGTCTTCGATTTTTAAACTTGGGTTAAACTTAATTTAATCACTTCTTAGGACTAGATGTACAAGTTTTTCGTGATTGAAGGTTCGTGCACATAATATTTGTTCAAGCTTAAGCCAGCGTTGAACTACAGTTAATCCCAAAGTGATTATTGTAATAATAACAAACTTGTGAAACTTGTAATCCAATCTTTTGTGGTAGCACAGTCAAGTTGTTGTTGTAAAATTCAAACTTTCAATATTCTATTGTTAATCCGTCACCGAAATCGGTTGCACAAACGTGTTTCAGCATTATTCAGAACCTAAACCGACAGATTTCTGATCTGATCTGAGTAGAACTGGTCTCTAGTGGAATTATTTCCATAGTGCACAATATAAATGTATTTTAGGGAGCACAAAACATGTTCGATAATATTCACAAAAACAAACTGGTGAAAACTTGCGTGACCTAAAATTTTTGCAGACTTTTCAATCGACTTCATAAAAAAAGTTATTCCTGAAAAACCAATTTTGAGATCCTTTACCACCCTCATATCACAAGAGACTTTTAATAGCTTCTTCAGTACATCATGCGGTACCTAGATTTGAAAATCCTGTGTTTTTATGTCTAATAGCTGATAGAATTAAAAAACCTGAGCAATATTGTTCTCGCAATTAGGGCTGGGAACAAGATCTTGAAATCGCAATATTACAGGTTCGTCTCGATGCCGAGGTCTAGGTCTGGTAAAACTGAGTCTCGTTTTGGTCTCGTCTCAGTGCGGACTCAACTTTAAGGGGCTTTAAGGGGAATTTTTTTTACCTCTTTTGCAGTACAAAAAATAAAGAAAAAAATAAAATGAAATAAAAAAAAAATTAATATTAGTTACGTTATCCGGCAATGAATAAATCCAATAAAATGTGCCGCCAATTAAAAGAAGCATACATAATCCGAGAGTGTACACTACTTCTTGTGGAGTCCGTGTTCTCAGTGGTGATTTGTGGTTTTGTCATAGTTTTCGATCAAATTCATTTTTATTCTTTTATTTTTATTTTCGACGGATTAAACAAAAAAAAAAAAAAAAAAAAAAAAACAACACACAGAAATACTTTATTAGCACTCAAGATAGATAGATGGATGGATGAAAAAAAAATAAACACACACAGAACACACGAACGATAGAAAGAAAAACGGATTTCTTGGTTTCTTGGCCAAAGTGGTAGAACCACTTTGTCAGTTATCTCAAGAAGTACAAAAAAAAAATAAACTCTTTGGTCCAGAATATGGACAACGGCGAACAACTTTAACAACTATTCAATATAGCCGCACTTTTCAACAAGCTTGTAGCTATGCACTGCAAACTATATACACAATTTCAAGTTAACACCAACGCATTAATTTTAACTTCAAAGATACGTAGATACTTATTTTTTTTTTCTTCTTTTATTGTAATTAGAATTACATTACAGGTTTTTTTTTTCTTCAATTTTTTGTTGTTGTTAATTTAAAATTCAACATTTATATTTAGCACCATCTTCATTAAGTTTCTCAAGCCCTCAAGATCTTTGGCAAACTTTGAGAAGATACAAAACAAAAAAAAAAACATTCACCCAAATTGCCCGACTAACCGTAACCGAAATGTTTTTAAAACGGCCTTGCGCACGAATGTGTGTATTTGGGAAGCAGTTGTTGTATCTGCAGGCATCCGTCGAGTGCCTTGCGCATCGAGAGTGGGTATAACTTTTGCAACTCTATAGCATAAACGCACAGTCCTAAACACCACCGGGAATTATCTCATCGTCTCTTTTTTACAAAAAAGATACTTTTGACTGGAAGTATCTTTTATTTTGTCTATGGTTAAAGAAAACTATTAGTTTGGATGCACCCAAGACAACTGTTTGTTGTTGTGATAAAAATCCATGATAAAAAAGAAAAACGAGTTACTTTAGCCGAATCGAGTCACTCTATTCGATGACGAACACATCTACGACGACGACGACGAAGCAAACGTTAGTTGGTGCGGTAGAGAAGATAATCACCAGCAAACAGCCAACAGCAGCATCATCAACATAACAAAACGACAATGCTGGACGCACGACGACGCGGTTTTATGTGCGCACGGCTTGAAAGATTCGATTCAACTAAAAGTCATGAGATACTATTGGCAATTGTGGAGCCATCGAGCTCTGCTGAGCTTTGGATTTGTGTCTTTAAAAAAATAAATCGCATGAGAGTTGTTGTATAGCTAGATATTATTATTGTTGTTTGAATTGACTTTGGCTCTTTGGATATAAGCAACTGAGACTCTGAGATACTCTGGTGAAAAACTTAGATCCAATGCTGATTGAAAAGATATTACAAGAATTTCAAAAAAAAAAAGTTCAAAGAGGTGAATTTGAGGTTTGTATAGGGGTTTTAAATTTAAGTGGAGTTATTTTTGGATAATATCTTTTTTAAAGTGCAGTGTTTATGAGAATTTTGGTATTTATTTTAAGAAGAAGATCATTGTATTCATTATATATGGAAAATAAGTTTTTTAATCACATCAAAATGAGATGGATATTAATTTTAACGGCAAATATCGATTTCTAGAAACAAGTCGTTGAATGGCGGAAACTGCTGATTGAATTTATTAAACTAAAAGCATTTGAAGATCATGCAATTCTAAACTAAATTCGAATTTGATTTTAATTGATTATTAATGTTAAAAACACGCTCAAAAAGAGAGATTGTGAAGGTTTTATTATTATTCTTAATTTTTATAATTTGCTTAAAACAGCTGTCTTGGTACTAAAACTTTCAAAACAATAGATTTTCTAAAGAATGAAATAAATGGTTTATATTCAATTCATGTAAAATATTTTGTTTTTATTTTGCATACATATAAATTGATTATGACCTCTCTTCAAATGTTTCAACACAGTGTGATCATATTAAAAATAGGCATTGAGAGGAGATACCGAAGAAAATTGGATTTAAATGTCTAGACATCCCAATGGGAGGTACAAATTGAAACAGGTAAGGTATTTCACATTCGTATGGTGCGGCTAAAGAATGATTCACTGAACTTAACAGTACCTCCGAAGTTGGGCTCAAGGGTACGCGGAAAGGAATTTTGGTGCACCTGGTTATTTCAATAGAAAATTGTTTGTAGAAATAACGATAAAATAGGGAAAGGCAGGAAACTTGGCAAGTTTAACAAACTGAAATATTTATTTTGGTACAAAGTATAGAATAGTACAAATAGTTTGTTTCAATATTTTTTTTCTCGCCAAACCGTTCAGGTAATATTAAACAAAAATAATACATAAGATCTTGAAAAAAAAGGAAAAATGTTGTTTTTAAAATTTTTTGTTTGAAAATTGATATTTTAAAAACTATTAACTCAAGAAATTTAATTTGAAAGGCAAGTTAAGGAATGCTAAATTTTGGACGTATAGGTAGTTTATTTTCGAAAATTGAGTTTTTAACCTAAACAGGGGCCAGAATAAACCCCCATCCTATAAGATGTTTTTTCTTGTTTCGGTCTAACCTATGTATACACCCGATCTGGCCTGGTAAAGTTTTTTAAAATATGCAATTTTTTTCAAAAACTGGCCAACTGTTTTTAGAAGGAAAAATAAAAGATTAAATTCTCGGCTTTATTGAAGATATTAAGTAAAGAATTTATAAAATGTTTTTCGAAAAACTTTCGAAATCCCGCGATTTTACACAGAGTCAAGAAACTGTAAGAAAAATCTGGCAACCCTAGAAAAAGGTTACATTAGCCGCAACAATTTTTTGTTTTTAAGAAGCCTCCACCTAAAATGTTAAGAAACATGTAAAATTGGGAATTGATTGTAAAAATTGTCCATACATGTATTTTCAAAAAACTAAATTGTTTATAAAAGAATGACTTCCTAGCTACAGTGGGGCCAGATGCCTAAAACTTTTGATAATTTTAAGTGTCTGAAAGATGGATGGCCTCACTGTAAGGCCTGTCTACTTGGGAAATATTAAATAGTTCGCCGAAGAACATTATATACAAATCAGCTTTGACAGTTTAACTTAAATGGGATAATGGGATCTGGCTGACTGGCTAACTTTAGGTCGCAATGTGGTGTCTTTTCACACAAAAATTTCAGCTGTGATAAAATAACGCATGTCTACAACCCTGGTATTCTTAATAGGATTGTGCTTTGTTTTGAAGTACTTCGGTCGAAGACATTTTACTTTAACCTAACCCTTACCAAGTCGCACCCAAATTCCAGAAAACCAACTATTGGGATAGAAGTTATAACCACATGGGGGAAAGTGGAATACATCAAGCAAACAATCTGAAAAATGAGCACAAGATTCAGCAAATATGTATCTAGTTATGTTTGTTCATTATCCTGATGTCAAAAAAACTTTTCCCTATACAAAAATTATCAAAAAGAATTTTTTTCAACTAGCACCAATATTTCATTTTTAATAACCATATCAATTTTTCTTGTCGAATGCAAATAGTAATATTTTATAATCCCTCATTGACGGCACGAGCACCGAGCTCCTCAAAATAGAAAAAAAAAATTCTAAACTCCTTCTAGCCTATAGCCAACTATATGCTATTAACTCGCTTTCAATTCACTTTAATTCATGTGCACGAATAAAATGTCTTCGTTCCATGAGTTCATTTATTTAATTTTTATTCGTTCACTACCGACAACGACGAGACAACAACGACCGCGACGCGCGACGCGACGGACGACATAATTCCAACGAAAACAGTAGCAACATATGCATATTGTTAATTTACTTCAGTTTTCACTTTCTTGTCGGAGTTATTAACTTTCCTCATTTATAACTTGCATGTGACATGTAACACATGAATCAGAATGCATAATCTGTCACAAATCCAATGTTCTCTCATTTATTTAGTTACATATAAACAACCTCTTTTAGGATATAGCTAACGTTGAAGAACTTTGAAGAAAGATCTCACGATTTATATTTCGTTCGAAATAAAGTTCTATGGCTTCTTCGAATCGATATAAATAATAATATTCTCAACAACGCAATAAGAATTATATTTTATATAACAAGATTCTAATCCTGGGCGAATGGAAATTCCACTCAAAAAAAAAAATCGTATCCTGAATTAAGGTTTTTCTTCTTCTGCTGCTGCTTGAGATTGGGCTCCCTTGAGGCTAAGCCATTTTGGTATTTTCTTTAGTGTTTTCTTGGCATTTCTTCACTTCTTCTAAGTGCATATTGTTCAGAAAATTGGCGAGGAATATATACCCTGACGAACTTACATATTACCTAGCCGCAAAAGAAAAAGAAGCAAAAATATAAAGGAACCCAAACCGCATACCTAAGGTATACACGAATAGAGTATACCCCATGATGGCCATAACATTTGCCTCCTTCGACTTTTCTGCACCCATTCCTGGTGGAGATCGTTCTTATGGTATTAACCAAAAAAAAAAAAATGAGAATCAAATACAAAAATCCCCTAACCTGACCGCCTAACTTGAGTGTCTACAGAAAAGGTACCATAGAACCTGTTCCTTCACCACCTCGGTTTATATAGATATAGAAGTATCTATGTATGTATGTTTGAAGTCCACCACAAGGGATCGACAAAAAAAAAATCTCAAAATAAAAAAAAAAAGAATAACCTGCCTAACATAGTGAACGTGCATTCAAGCATCCGCACAGTGAACCAATGAACCTAGACCATAATAGGGTTGCCAGATTACAAGTTTTCAGTTACAAATTAAAAAGATTAATTTGGCAATGAGTTTGTGAAATGGGGTGTTGGGGAGACACTGTAATCAGTTTCGAAGTGAGCAAAGTCGGTCATGAAATTTCGCCACAATATGTATTTTTTTTTTCGAAAACACTTTTTTTTTGTTTGAAAACATTTTTTTTTGTTGATATAATAGTGTAGACGATTCAAAAAAATACTCTTGTGGAATTTGTCAATATGCGAGGCCGCAGCCCGTGAAAAGAACATTTGTTTTTAAATGGACGAGACTGGGAATCGAACCCAGACCTCCAGCATGACGGGCTTTTACAATCCATAAAAAAAACAATAGTAACAAAATGAATTTATACAGGGTGATGTAAGTTTAAGACTAATTTTCCCCGTACAGTTTTTACAAAGATATAGTTTCGCAAAAAAAAAATTACTTAAAATAGAAACAAAATATTTAAAAAAAAACAACGGCAACCCCAATCCTTTAATAAATTTTGTAAACCAAATATTTGTTTTAAAAAACTAGTTTTCGAACTAAGTTTTTTATGTTCAAACATATGTTTTTCAAAGTTTTCAATATTCAATATTCAAAAATGCATCGACGTCAAAAATACTATTATTTTTTTATTAATTAATTAACGAAAAAATTTAAAGTTTAAAAGATAAATTTTCAAAAACTATTTGGTAAACGACGATTCAAAATACAAATTTAAAATTTGAGTTTTTTATTTATTTTATAATTTATTTATTGTTTTTTGAGTTGCCGTTTTTTTAATTATTTTTTGTCTCTTTTTAGTATTTTTTTTTTTTTTATAAAACTGCTCTTCTCGCCTAAGTATATATTCAAAAAAGTTAATTCATAAACGCAAATACGACATTCCATAAATTCTAAATTTTTGGGCCGAACCTATGTTACAGTGAATAAATTGAGTTAAAAAAAAAAAGATCTGGCAACCTTGTTAGACTACAAGTATATTCAATCCCATAGCCAGCAGCAGACACAAAATACCAAAGCAAAATCTCGCACAAAAATTCGAACAGAGAAGACGGACGGACGGTGAAGAAGATGCTAGAGCTATGATGGTGATGCAGTGTTGTTGTTATAAAATGGCAGACAATCTTGTGGAGGATGATGATGGAGATGGCGAGCTAAAACTAAAGCTGGACTTCTTAGGTTTTGTGCTTGTAGGTAATTTTTTTTTTTTTTTTTTGTTGCTGTTTTTTGTATATGCGCCCAATATGCCCCCACGAGAAGAAGAAACCAAAAAAAAAAAAAAAAAATAACTGGTATTTTGATTTTGGTCGCAAAGGAGCAGCAGCATCACAGCAGTAGATATCATTTTTCTTATTTTAAAAATATTTCTTCGTTTTTTTTTTTTTGTTTTATTGTTGTAGGAATATTTCTTTAGATAAAAATGTACCTATTTTCGGTTTTGTATTTTTTTGGTATATAATATTTTATGGAGATAGGAGTATATGTATGAATTTGATGTGCATTTTACTGAGCTAATAAAGTGAGATGAATTTTAAGTACGGGTATACAAAACGAACTCTTAAAAAAGGGGTATAACCAAGTTTAATGGAAGGAGAAATAAATTTGATTTTATGTTTAATAAAAGAAATGGCTTAGTTATAGTTTTAGGTTTTTATGATGAGATTATTCGAACTGTTGGGTTTTTTTTTATTGATGATTTCATTAAAATAAAATATTAGAAAATAATTTAAATTAATTGTTAATTTGTATAATATGGGAAAGAAAAAAAAAAAAAACAATTTTCTAGTGAAATGCATAAAACTTGTTTTAATCCATACCCTTCTAGCATTGGGCAAACCCAATCTAAACTGATGATGATAAATTAAAATAAACTTAATATTACCTTGAAGCATTCATTGAAATATCTAATTTGCATGATGTTTGCCTTTTTTCTACTAAAAATGTTCATGCACATAAAATTACGACAATTTGAAGTGGCATATCTCAATTATTGAAATATTTCATCGAAATTATAATTTTTTAGAAATTTTAGAAACAAGTAAATAAGGGTTCAAATATTCTTAAATATTGGTGACGGAATTTTCAATTTTTGCCAGGACATGAGTTTTACAACGCTCAACTAAAGTTGTAGCATATTTGAATTATTTGTAAACATTTTTTCAGTTAGTTTTGGTTCAGACTTTTGAAAAATAAGTTTTTTTTAAATTATTGAAAGATATTTTATTTAAGTAAAAAATTTTTCCAAAATTTTAATATTTTTCTTTTTTTTTGAAAAAAGAAAACTTTTTTCCGACACTTTTTGTTTTTGATCTTATTTAATTTTCATTAATATGTATGTTTACTACCCAGAGCAGTTATTATATTTAATGAATTTTTCAAAAACGTATGTATTAAAATTCCATGAAAATCGAAAAATTTTAACTCAATATCTTAATATAAGTAATTAAAAAATTAATTCATTAAAATTTGCATAAAACGATGCTCGCTCGGGCGTATACGCATTATTTTTTAATACATTTTTCGACTTATTAATAATCAATTGCTGAAAAGTCAATGAAACGCCACCATCATCCTTGTTTTTTTTTATTAATTTATTTTAAATAAATTACCTAATCAGGGCCCTGTTTCAAAGCTCGAATTTGCTTTAAGACAAATTCAAAACATGAATTAACGAGTATTTTTTTTTATTTGGAACTATAGACAGATACTATTCTTTTTTTTTTTTTAAATAATTAGGGGATTTTTATGTACCCTTTATACGTCAGAGACACAGTGCGAGCTTAAGGTAAGTAGGAGGGGATTTGAAAGGAGATGTCGGTGAACATTAGTCTTGAATTTCAGTATATCACAATGAGAGGGAAATCCACAGCGTCGAAGGGTATTCCACATTTGCGTAGTACAGCTAAAAAACGAATCCCTGTACTTGACAGGGTCCAAGAGTAAACTGATGAGCATTCCTGGAATTACGGTTGAATTGTTTAAGGGGACGAATGCAACTGGCTATTTCAATAGAGCACTCACCGTAAAAGTAACGTATCGATAAAAGAGCACGAAAAAGAAGACTTTTGGTGATGGTGACAAAGATTCGTTCAGAGATCATAGGTTTCTGAGTTCGTTAATTAAGTTGTAAAACTTTTTAATTTTTTAAGGGTTTCATATCGTTGTCAAATCTCGACCGATTCTATTTTTTTTTATTACTATTAAAGCAAGAATCTTATTCGTTTAGGCACAATCTACAAATTCTTCAATGCCAATTTCGCCAATTTATTTATAGGGGAAATTTAATTTTTTTTCAATAATCATCCTACCTCTCATGACTTAAATGTCTCAAACACGACTCTAACGATTTTGATGAAATTTTGTCTGTGCGTTTTTGGGAGTGCTTAAAATCAGTTGGTCAAACATATAAGAAGGAAATAAACCTTTAATAACCTTATCTACTACATGACTGCAGTATTTATTTTTCTCATACACGGTTTTCAAACAAAAATGTTTTTTGAACATTGTATTGAAGATGTTTGTGAATTTTGAGAAGGCTTTTGATCAAGTCAACCGTGAATGTATCTGGAGATCACTTCTTGGTAGAGGGATTCCCCCAAAAATTGTTGCCGTTATTAAGGAGTCCTATAACAATGCTAGGTGTTTTGTTTTGCATAATAGGCAGCTTTCTGACTCTTTCGAAGTGCGGCAGGGTGAGAGACAAGGGGATGTTTTACCGCCAATCCTTTTTCTGTTGACGATTGACGATGTATTGACGGCAAGCTTTGGTACAGCGGAGAGCCAGGGCATCCAGTGTAGACCATTTGGAAGGCAACATCAGTCTGCTGAATGGGATGTGTCAAGCACTTCAGGTGAATGGGGTGTCGAGCCGTTTAAGGATAAATAGCAAAAAGACAAAAAATAATGCACACAAGCCGCTCCGCACATTAGCGTCTAATTCTGCAGGCAACTCCAGTTGAAGAAGTCGAACAATTTAACTACCTTGGAAGTGTCGTATCAGCAAATGGTGGTACGGATCTGGAGATTAAGAGTAGAATAAGAAGAGCTCGCGCTGCCTTCGGTAACCTATCCCAAATTTGGATCTGCAGTCAAATCTCCTTAATTACTGAGTTGAGATTCTTCAACTCCAACGTCAAATCTTTGCTATTGTACGCTTGTGAAACCTGGAAGGTCTCGGCTACCATCTCGAGAAAGTTACAGGCTTTTGTAAATCGTTGTCTACGCCACATTCTAAAAATTCGCTGGCCACAAACTATATCCAATCAGTAATTGTGGCGCAGGACAAATCAAGAGCTGCTGGACGTCGACATTAAAAAGCGTAAATGGCGATGGATTGGTAACACACTGAGAAAACCAAACGATGACATTGCGAAGCAGGCCTTCGAATGGAATCCCCAGGGTGCACAGCGAGTTGGAAGACCAAGAACAACGTGAAAATCAACGTTACTAGCTGAAGCGGATACTCAGAGAGACGTGGCCGCAGTTGAAATTTCTTGCTGCAGATCGTGAAAGATGGAGAAGATTTGTTGACGTCCTATGTCCCGTCCGTCGGGTTACAGGACCTGATGAATGAATGATGAATTGAAGAAAACAAACATTGTCACGTATAAATGATACGTGAAAATGTTTTTGCTCTCCGATACAATATTCATTTTATTATATTTTATAGAAACTCTATTTTTTTTTGGTATTATATTTTTTCAAAAAGAAATACATTTCAATTTTTTTTTTTTCATTTGTTTCAACCCACATATCACAACATTTTTTCAAAAAACTACCCATCTAAAAATATAAAAATATTAAAAACTTGTATCGATTTTTTACTAGCTCAAACACATATTCTTTAACATTAACGCAAATACGTTCGATCTAGTCGTGCATCTGTTTTTTTGTTGTTGTTGTTAAGGTCATTAACCTGTGGATCTAATATTTTGATTAATTAATTTTATACAAATATACAAAAAAAAAAAACATTTACGGAAAATTATTAAAATTAGTGATAAATTTAACCCTGAAAAGTGTTGAGCTCTTGGTTTCCACTTTAAATTAAAACAAATGAAATATAGGAGTTGTTTTTTTTTTTTTTTAATTTCTTGTTTGAACTTCAAGCATGATACATATGTATTACTTTCAAAGTCACGCAACGCAACAAATCTAGGAACCAATTATTAAATAAACTTGTGTGCTTAAATCATTTAACATCATGATATATATTTTGTAGGTAAATTTGATAACACACGCAACAGTGTTAATTTCACGAAAGAAGCAAAAAATTAAATATTAATGAGTGGCGTCCATTTTTTTTTTTTTTATTAAATAAAATCACTATCATGTTCCATTAGCACAATTGTTCTTCTTTTTATTCAAACAGCTTCAAGACAGTCTGTTTTTTTTTTTTGTATGTTCTTACCTTTGAATAATTTGAGATAAGAAATATTACAAACATACCTGAAATAAAAAGAAAAAGTAGTTAGGTTATGTTTTTTTTAATTTTGAATTAGTTAATTTTTATTTTATTAATAAATGAATATTATTTATAAATTAGTTTCGTGAAATGCTTCATTCCGGCAGTATCGAGTCGACTCAAAAAAAAAATTAAAACATTAACTACTAGTTAATTTTTTTATAAACAATAAAATAACAAATTAAAATAAATGAACTAATATCAATCACACATAATCAATTAAAAAGAAATCCATCAACCAGCGAAGTCTTCATAAATTAAATTCTTATAAGTAAATACATATATAGAATCTTAAAGATAGACCAATAAACTTAAGGCATGTTTGTTATATTACCCTGAATATCTATTTAACTACAAAACATCTGCCCTGTGTCTCTATATATTTTATATTCTATAATATAGCAAAGCCAGTACAAATTACTTGCTGATTTATTAACATTTTACGATTCAATTAATTAAACCTGGGGTTTGCAGCTACAAATAATTTATTTTTCCACTAGCTTCGCAGCAATCTATTCGAAAGCGTTTTTTTTTTTTTAATGCGCATTTGCGCAAAGTACTAACAAATGCGATGAATAAGAAAAACAAAAAAAAATGTGAAAATCTTAAAGCTTCTTCTTTACTTCCTTATTTTTGTGATTTTCTTTTTTTTTGCTTTAATCATTTTTCTTTCTTCCGTTGGTAATAAATCTTACAGAAAATACCAGACGAAAATTTTGTATTCACATAAATAGAATTTTACTTGATAAAATTCTGAATTAACACTTTTTTTTGTATTGTTGTTGTTGGAATAGAAGAGATTGTGTTGCTGTATAGCAGTTAGTTGTTGCACGCAGAACTAGACAAAAGTTGAAGATTTATTGCGACAGATAATTTTATTCTGCAAAAAGAGAGTCAAGTGAGTGTTTGCAAAGGGACATGCAATGTTTTTGAGTTAAAAAGATATATATGGGTACATTTCACCAGAACATCAAATTAGGAAGAACTTTGTTTGACCTATTGGTTTTGGATATATAAAAAGACAGGTGGCAAACATATTGTATCTGATTATCTTTGAGTATTTTATGTTAAAAAGTCAAGATAAATACAAGATTTATTGGTTTTTTTTTTTAAACTTTTAAGGAATTGAAAGAGAGAGAGTTTCTGAAAAGCAAACAAATCGTTTAAGAAGGGGATTCAATTTTATGTTTTTATGTGGGAAAGGGATTTTCTAAAGTCGGTTTACTTTACTGTTTGACTTTAAGGTTCTTCTTGGGGATTCGCCGAGTTAGTTTTTTTTTAAATATTAGTTAAAAATGGCAACAACAGTTTGAAAACTCCAGATTTTTGTTTTTATTTCATTTTCAAATTAATTTATTTTCCATAAGCAGCTTTTTGCAAAAAAAAAAATGCTCCAAACTTGGGAAAAAAAAGTTGAAAATAGAATGTTTTTCGGTTCCCACTCAAAAATTTAAAAAAACTAAGCGAAAATAAAATTTTGTCTTTCAAACTTAATTTCTCTTATCAGTTTTAAATATAACATCTTTAGTAAACGTGAAAAACACGTTTTTGTCGTTGATCAACAATATCTCAAAATGTAATTGTGGTTTCTAAAATTAAAGGACATAAGCACAAATTGTCAGAATTTTTTTTTCGATGCGTAATATTAAAGTTTTATGTTCACTTTTTTCTTGTGAGAAGATGTTTCATGTCTTTCTTGAGTGGATTTTTTTTTAATTTTCAAATTATTTTTTTGTATAGAAAATCTTATTCTCTACAAAAATTCTTTCGTTTCTCAAATTTGGATCAGTTTTTGAGTTATATCAAAAAATATTAAAAAGCCATCATTCTCTCAGTATACATATGTAAATGTTGAACGAAAATGTTCTTTTTTTCGCTCCAATTTTCTGTCCAGTATTTTTAATATTTTATTTTAATATTAGTTCAATATTATTCTCGTTTACGTTTTCGAGCTCAAAAACAACCTTTGGAATCATGGCGCACTTTCTTTTTTAGAATTGAACATATTACCACAGAAAACTTACCCCCATTTTATCGCACTAATATTTGAAACGAAAGCGAAAAGGTTCGCAGAGCTCTTAGGCGAAAGTAAAACAAAAAAAAATTGATCGATAAATACAAAAATTCATAGGCGTCTGATCAATTGCAATTCCTTGTAATTGCAAATCAAGTTATCTGCTTGTCATCGACCTAGCCATTTATCCAGAAACAATTCCAGAGACACCGGTAACATTTTGTTTGTCATTTTATTGCAATTATTTTATTGTTGTCTTTTTGTTTTTATTTTTATTTTAATCCCTCTGATCACTTCTAATAGCAAATAGTTTCAATTTCTTTCAATTGCACTTAACACACGAAGACGGAATTAAAACGCTGCACCTGACTTGACTGCTTAATCACCGGTCATAAGTTTAAATTTAGCTTCAAATTGTTGCTGTTGTTGCTGCTGTTGTGTGTTCACTCGGCGCGGCGCGGCGCATGTTTAAATGGGTGGAGTGTCGTGATGTGAGCGCATCATAAATGTGTAGCTATATAGTATAAATGAATGAATGAAAATGTTTGCAGAGAAGTGATGCACACCAGCACCGTATGCATGCATAAACGAAACGTCACGTAAGTTTGTAAGAACTGCATCTCATCATGGTCAGCCATATTTTAATGTTGCATAAACAGTTGCAATTGAACATCTTCTTCTTAAATACACCCGACGACTTTACACGACATGACGGACCCAATGGCCGTCGCTATCGTCCGGCAGGTGTTGAGATGACCAAGTTCAAGTTTACCTACTGGAGATATTTTTTTTTTTTTTTTTTTTTGAATTAAAAACAAATAAACTAAAGATGAAACTGGATTTCGATTGCAGTCAATTCGAATATGAAAAAAAAAAACGGGAATCAACCAATGGTTTAATCGGTGTCAACGAATTGTTTATGGACTTTGAAGACTTGATTAACAGTGTCGGCTTAGCTTGTTGTTAAAATAGGCTAAGTTACGAATAAAGCACTTAATTTATTTTTGTTGGTTTGTAAAATGAAACATGGTACGAAGAACGTTTAAAGAGGTCCAGTATTTTTTTTTTAGGTCAGAACAATTCTCTTAGTAAATTTAGTTCTTCAGGCAAGGCTCAATAATTCAAACTTTTTTCATATAAATTGACAATCATTTTATATTTACTGATTACAAAAAATCTGTAAGCAATACATGTTAATATCTAAGGTTCAACTTGGTGCAAGTTAATTGTACTCAGCACATTGTGTGATTTTGTTTGGATGAATAGCGATTTCTAGATATTTTTGTAGTCATTACAAGTTTGACTGTAATAAGTCTATTAGTTGATTTATTTCTGTTATAAATTTTTATTAGAAAGTCTGTCTAATAAAAACACGTTATTTTATGTACTGTGATAATTTTGTTTTCTTTCGTTGAAAAGCGGTTTTTAAATTAATTAGACTTGAGTTTTTTTTGTGTGTGCTGTGTATTGATTACAAATTGTCTGTATTCAATACTTGGAACGTTTAAATTTTGTATAGACTAACCTGAAATTAAACATTTTTCTTTGTTTCAACGGGAAAAAGGTGTCAAATAATTATACTTAGTCAATACAAGCTTGACTGTAGCAGAATTTTAAGATGAAGCATTGATTATCTATCTATCTTCTGTGTTTAATGTTATTTATATACATATACAGTTCTCTACAAGACAGTTGATTATACTCAGTACAGAAACTGATGTATTGTAGTACTGAATAATTGTAGTCAGTACATTACCTAATCCGATTAATTAAACGTTGACTTTCGCAGAAGCACCTGTTATACTTTCTGGAGCCGTTATTGAAGTTTTGAAAAAAAAATATCTAACACAATAAGGGTATATGCATTAATAACAAATCCCCTGTAATAAATATTGTACTCAGTACATATCTGCTAACACACATTTTTTTTTTCAATGACAAATCGAATTTCAAGGTATGTAATCAGTATACGTTTTATTGCTGTTCCGTAATTAATGTATTGAGTGCATATTATGTGTTTTCAAAACAAAGTTAAATATTCTCAGTAAACAGCATTCCCATAGAAACCTCAATACATACAAATCACATTCAACTTTTTGTACTGAGTACAAAACTTTTTCCCTTTCGTGTATAATTTCACTTGGTCAGTCAAATAATATTTCATTTAATGTTTTTTATATTACCTAAAATTCCTGTTGGTCCACCAGGCATTGAATTTATTTCAACAACAAAAACGTACTTTCTAATTTACTCTAACCACATTGCACCGTTAACTTATTCAATCCCCAAGAACCCACACGTGTCAATCTAAATTAAAATGAATCAAAATTTAAATATACATAAATTCCTCCGATTGCATTGTTATTCGATATACATATAAATAATGTAGCCCAAGTCAAGGACTGACTGTTAACTGTTTCTCCTATCGCTAATCATCCATTGGGAACATTATAAACGGTAAGCTGCTGTTCGTGTCAACTCTCATTAGGAGAGCCAGTAAATGGTTGCAAAAAAAATATAGGTTTATATTCCTGATGAATATGCAAAGTACTGACAATAAGCGGTCAAAAGAATTCAACACACTTTCCAACGAACGAGCAGCGCAGCAGTGCAAAAGATTTTTTTTTTATTTGCATCTAGGTGCATTAACCAAACCACACCATCAGCAGCGCCACCAACTTACGTCTCAGTATTTTTCTCTCTAAGAAGTCTCTAACTTTAACTGGTTCAAATCGTTGCTATACGGCTGACTTGGTTACTAGCAGTTATTTTCTGCATTCTAATTTTTTTTTCTGCAAAAAGCCTATGCATAGAGTTGATGGTTGCCGCTGGGCTACTGCTGCATGCTGCTGCAGCTGTATAACCATGCGCTTCCATTTTAATTTCAATTGGAATTTTGATTTATAGCTTTTCGTGTAAGAACTATAGACACGCTGTGCTGCTGGGCAAAAACAAAACAAAGATATAGCATAGCTCTAGATGCTCAGCTACACCTCCTAAACCGAAACATTTTTTCGTTCTTTAAGGTCGTCGCAAATAGTTTAAGAAATCTATAGCAAAAGGTCGAACGAATATAAAAATCTTAAGGTGGTGGGGAGGTAACAAAACAATAAAAAAAAAAACCAATGGACAAGAAGAAAAATCATGCGGTTACAAAAAACAAAAAATAAGGACTCAATATTCTCAGATAGAGAATAATATTTAGTGGCAGACAGAATGAAGAATCGAAGTTCATTTTCTTTTTCACGGTCCTCTCACGAGATGATTGTGATGATGATGATGATGGTCGTAGAGAAGATTTTTTTGAGCTCGAGTTTTCATAGTTTTTTGTGTTGAAAAAAATAAAATAGGTCGAGACTTAAAAAGAGTTCATCGTTTATTTAATCTTTTAAATGTCAAGATGAAAAGAATGGCTAAGCTTGTGTGTTGTTCTATAGTTGCAGCCAACATTCTGTGATAAATTTTATGAAAAGAGGAAGAATTTAAATAAAAACAAAAATTGTTATAGGTTTGTTATTATGATTTTTGTTGGGTGACAAGTTAAAGTTTGAAAAATAATAATTCTTCAAAAACAATTTGTAAATAATTTAATTCTGGATTCTCAAAATAATAACGCAAAAAATTAATTTTGAATTCCATTCGAGATTTAAGAATTCAATATTCGTTATTTTGGTCATTCGATTTTGTAATTCGATGTTTTTGAATTTTTTTTTTTGAATAAAAAATCAACAATCAATCACGACCATTCGAGATTGTTAGGAACGAGATTTTGTCAAGTTGAGATTTATTTATCAAAATTGTACGATTCGAAACTTTGTATATTCTAGTTTTAACAGTCGAGAATTTGGGACCCGAGATTTTTTCCTTTCGATTTTAAATACGAGAATTTGGGATGTGATATTTTGAATTTTAACCACTAGATATTTTGGGATTGAAGATTTTGTCTATTCGATGTTGACATTCGAGATTTTGAAATTGTAGATTATTGGATTCAAGATTTTTGCTATTTAGGATCTTATTACTTGTTTGGTGGATAAGTCATAAAATCCAATTTGGTCAAATCATTTAAACAAAATATTCAGGTTTTTGGAATTCAAAATTTTAAGATTTTTGAAGTTTTAAAGATTCAAGACATTCAAGATTTTTTCCATTCATGATTTTGGGATTCGAGATTTTGTTATTCGATTGTGCCATATAAGATTTTTGAATATTAGAATTCGGGAGTCTGATGAATAAAGGGATTCTAAATTTTATAATCCTTTCAAGATTTTGGGTTTTACTCAGAGATTTTACAATTTTTGGATTTCGAATTTTTTTTTACTCGAAAAAAAAAGCATTCGGACTTTAGGATTCTAAATTGTGGGTTTTAAAATATTGTCTATTCAAGAATTTGTCTAAAAGAAGTTTTGTTCATTGGAGATTTTAGTATTGACATTTTTAGGATTCGACATTTTGTACCTTCGAAATGTTGGGTTAATTTGTTCTAATCAATATTATATTTCAATTTATTTTTCTATTTCAGATTTTGGGCTTTGAGATTCAAAATTTAAGTTTTAACAGATTATTCCTATTTAAAAATTTGTCATTAAAAATTTTGGCATTCTAGATTCTTCCATTGCAGTATATGAGATTCGAAGTTTAAGAGATAATGATATTCGTATACTATTTTTATCCTACAATGAAAAATTTGTATAACCTTTTTTTTTATGGCAGATTATTACCATTTTGTTAAAACGCAAAATATTTATGAACATTTTTATTTCAATTTTTTGAATTCAAATTATTTTAAACTTGCATCAAAATTTTTGTAATTAAATTATTTTTTCTTTGAATTAACAACTTTGCGGTGCAAATTTAACAAAAAAGAAAATTATATGCATACTTGTTTACACTAGCGTTGGGCGCCAGTTAAAAAAAATTATTTTAACCGACTATTGATAACAATTAAACATGAAACATTAACTTAACAACCATCCTCATAAATATATTAAAGTCAAAACATTGTAATCACTTACCATTACAAGCCTGATGAACATGCCTTGACAGTGAAAAATGACTTTTTGATTTCACAATAAAAAAAAATAACAAAACATTCACAAATAAGTATTACGACCTTAATATATTTTATGCCTTTATAATAAATTATCTTCATAGCCAAACAAACTGCTCTACAACATTTAATTTACCAGCTTCTATGTCTCCACTCGTATATGTACCTACTCCTATTTACAACATACGAGTACATGTAGTTACAATAAAAATATACTTTTGCTTTTTTTTATTTTTTAAATTAACCTTTTAATTGACCTCGTAAATCGAATTTTCTGCAGAAAACGCATCTGCACGGTTCATAGATCTACTAATGCCGCTGGCAGCCAGTGCCGCCGCAGTGTAAACTAACTACACGAGTTTATCGCAAAAGAAAAAAAACAACCATACCGCTTAACTTCTTTAGGAGTCTCCTATAATAGCAATCGCACATATACGACGAGTACTCGTAATATACAATCGAATTAATTTATTACCACCATTGGATTTTATTTATATTATGTATTTTGAAGCTAGAGAGATACTTTATGGTGAATAACTTTCCACTATGTGTCGTCGAAATTGTATAATCGTAGTTCAGATGTCGTGATGATATTTCAAAAAAGTACCAGAGAGGAGTGCTCTCCTCTGGGTTAGATGGGTTTACATATATTTTGTGGGTCTGTCATGTTGTCTGTCGTCCTCTTCGCAGTGAAAATGAATTTCGTGGTAATATGCTAGATAAAGGTATTCCTGATGGAAAATTTAAACAAAAAGGGTGTTTTTTTCTTAGAGGTGATTTATTTTAGAAATACAAAATTTTTTTGAAAGATATTTTAGCTCCTACCTTGAAATACCGTAAGCTCCTATTCCGAAAGTTTAACATTGATTTCGAGCGAACTGTGAAGTATATGGAATCGGAGTACCTTCTCAGAGCAAATACTCTAAGCAAAATCCAAGCAAGTTCTTTGCAAATTGCCGTATTGTACTCAAGAACTATATTTAGTTTATTTAGAATAATCGTTCTTGCATGCAGAGTTTTGAGAAAGTGCTCTTGGTTCTCGCTTAAAAAATTAGAACACTTTGACACGGCAAAAGATATTTTACCTTTGTACAGACTGAGCTATTTCGTTTAAAAAAGAACTAAGGGTAGCCAGAGCCCCTTGATTTTGTGATAATCAAATATTTTGGGAACATGTTTCCATTTAATTGTCTTGAAATCATTTTATGAAAAACTATGTTTTAAAAAAATATTATAAACAATCGGCAATGAATAAAAAAAAACACTCTTTAGCATAAATTTGCAGTCAATCTAAGGTTGTATATCTATCTATAAGATACACAATATCACCCAAGAGATACGACTAGAGATTTTTGATTTTTATTTTATTTATTTTTTTTTTTACTTTTTCGTCTTAGTAAACTATTAATTTTGGTTTGACTTGCCCTCGAGGAGGATATAAAGTATCTGGATGGTGGGTGTCTGTCAGACGATGTATACCATATCGTAAGGTAATGACAGCAAAAGCTTCTTGCATTTTTGGTTACGTACTTTGTACATTAAGTTGGTGCATTTGAGATGTACGAGTATACTGGCGTCCTGGGCAAAAAGGGCATATCTCCATTTTCATAGTTTGGGGAATAACAAATTTTATACAATCCAACAATTTTGCAGGAAAAACAATGTCTTAGTAAAAAAAAGTAATGTTACAATACAATTACAGTTACTTACAAAAATAACTAATTTTTTTTTCTTATTACTTATAAAATAAAATAAAATTCTCTTTTGTGATTTTGAGACATTGGTTGTAGGAAATATATTTATTTCTCACAAAAATAGCCCAAAATCAATTTTTGGCACTTATGCCCTTTTTGCTCAGGACGCCAGTATACTCGTACCTTCATAAGAATTTACAGTTGAAATAATGCAAACATTTTAGATTGATGTGACGTTTAAAGTTTGGTAATTATTTGATATTAATTTCAACAAATGAGTTGGTTTTGGCATTTGGGGAATTGTGTGTGTTTCGTTTAAATTGAATACTTAATTCAAAGAAACTAATTTAAACAATTTGGTTTGGGGTAATGTAGCGCAGCGGTGTGACAATACTATTCATTATGAATGTATGTCTGATTGATATTTGATTAAGTTAAATCGAGTCATTTTGATGGCTTCAAACTTGGAACTTAATAATCTTTTAAAGGTAGCTAAGGCGACATAGAATTTTAGCTTCAGAAATAATGGTACCTGTTATAAACGTCAGGACCAAATTTTTTTTATCTTGAAAACAGTTCTCAACAGTGTGATACAATTTTTTTCTGTGTAAGAAACTGTATTATTTGGTCAACTTTTTTGAAAATACAATATTTTGAAAACAGGTACATATTTTGAAAATAGGATCTTATATCCTATAAGGACCTATTTTTACATACTTAACAAATTATATACCTACTATTTTTTTTCGTAAAGTAAAATTTTTAATTTTTTGATGAAGAAAATGCGAAAAAAGTAGGTTCTGTTTGTCTGTCGGTCTGTCTCTCTGCATTAAGATGTCCAAAAAATAGTAGTAAAAATTGTATACTTATATATATACATATATTGGGTCTCAAGATTTTGCAGACTATTTTAATTTAGTCAATTGTAAGTGATTCAAATTATCTGGTCAAAAGGTATTTTTTTCAAAAAGCTTTATTAACGGTCGGTGGGCCACCATACGTTATACATGTTATCGATAGTTTGTATGGACAATTAAATTTTTCTCCAAGTTAAAAACAAAATAAAGAAAAAAAAATGTTCAACTATGCTTTTAATAATACATCTTTTCCATAATTTTTAATCCCTAGAGATTAATCGATTTCTTAACTAACTAATATGACATTCGATGATAAATCATGATTTTTTTGAGTTCTTCTTTATACGAAGTATGTGACCATAACAAAAAACCCACCATTCATTTACATAATAAGTATTTTGTTTTATAGATAATCATAAAAGTGTACATAAATTAAATTCAAATAAATATATTTAATTGAACAAAAAGCAACGAATTGCTGCAAGTGTTGACAATTTTAAAACGTAAATAGAATTTTAAATGAATCTAATTTGTTGGAATTATTTATTTTTATTTAAGTTATTTTTTTCTCTCTCAATTACATTTCTCATTGAAACAAAGTTAAACAAAAAAAAATAAAATTATAAAACTCAAACACACAATCGTGACATTATCGACTAACCAACTTAGATTAAAATTTCATCCAACTCCAACAGTGCTATCGGACAAAATCCTAGAGCAAAAAAAAAAGTAGAAAAAATTTTTTTTTGTTCGATTTGGCGCAACAAAACTTTAATCGTTTAGATACTTCGCAGTAATGCAGGCTTAACTTTTTTGTTTCGTCTGCCCTTTTTCCCTCCGCTTATAACAATGTTTATTTTTTTTTAATACAGAAAAAAAATATCGATTCATATGCCATCATCGATGTTACTGCAGATATTGCACTTCCATAACGTTGCTTACAGTGGGACTGGAAAGCTTTAAATTCGAGTTGGAATAATCGAATTTGAAATTTATTTTAATTTCTTATAAAAATTAACTAATCGCTGCTAAGAAAAATCGATTTAAAAAAAAATTGAGTCTAAACAAAACAGTTTCAACCTTCAATAGTCCCCTAAGGTCCAATCCTCAGATTTTTCGTATACGGTATAGAAGTTATCGATAACTTGTATGGCACCATCGATGACTTGTATGGAAATATTTCTGCGATAGCCTCGTTAATTCCCGATTTTGCTTTTTTTACTCCGACTTCTTTCGGGCCAAGAATGGCCTAAAATGTATTAAATCCAATTTTGTCATTTAGTCTGCCCCACTGTTCGCCAACTATGACGGGCAACGGATGACATTTTGACAACAACAACAAAAAAAAAAATATAAAAAAGCACACAGAAGAAGTGTATTCAACTGAATCCGAAGCAACATCGATATACAATTCTGTATGCTTGTACTCCTGGCTGGTTTTGGTATCATCTATAAATGGGAAGAATTGTGTAGATATTTGGAATATATGTATATTGCAAGTTTTTCCGCTGTTGTCTATCGATATCGATTCCATTCTAAATGTACTATCGCGCTACCGATATGACGCTTCTGCTACTACCGCTGCCGCCGGCCAGCCGCTCAGGCATCATTCGCATCCGCAGTTTGATTATTAAATACGTGATTTAGCTATACTCGAACACATTTGATATGGAAAAAAAAGTATATAAATGTACATACAACGAATTGGATAACATAAAAGATATAGGAAATGTGCATCGTTGTTTGGTTGATGCAATGCAATTCTAGAATTAAAAACATATTTGATTTTAGAACGAGAGATTTGAGCCTGCATGGGAAATATGGGCCAATACGTGACAAATATTTTACTTCTTTTTAAATGTCGATATTTTTTTTTGTTAAATTATTAATGCATAAATAAAGCAAAGACCTACATCAAGTTTTTTATGGAAAAATTAGAATTTTGATTTGAAGCGAACGTGCGGATTTAAACTGGAGGATTTGAAACAGGATTTTGAATAGCCTTCATTCCAAGCATCGCTCAGATACGTCTGTGAAGTTGGCAGAACATTTTTCTCCTAGACTAACTGGTTGGTGTAATCGCTTGTATTGCTCTTTTCTTAATATCCACTTGAGATAGGAACTGAAATATGTTCGGTACGTAATTTAAGAAAAAAAATTAATATTAATTTTGAATAAGTCATTTTTAAAAATTTTTATTACGGAGCAAACAGTATGTTTTGTTCTTCTTCACTTTATAGTGAAGTCGGGGTTAAAATAAATTTTTTTTTTTTTTGAAGAGGACTTCAAAATTTGGACTTATATCTTTACTAAACTTCAAAATAAACTGCAATAGCCATATATTTCACTACTCTAGTCGAAGATATTCCTGAGAAAATGACATTTTATACTGCATACAAGGTGAAGTTAACAATGAAGTACGATTTTTTAAATAACGACTTCAAATTTTAAATTTAAGATTTTCAAAAAATTGATACAAATGGCAAATTTGAAGTTCTATCTTATTTTCCTAGCCTAATGGCATGGCGAAAACTTTAGAGTGAAGTCGGTTTTTTTTTTGGATTTTTTAAAAGGACTTCAAATGTATATTTTCTTGAACTGCAAATTAAACCCGCTGTCCTCTTGGGAGGAATAAAATAGCACCTTGAAGACACACTCAACGCCGAACAAGCAGGATTCCGCTATGGATCTCCCTGAATGAAGCACATTGAAGCCTTTCGGATGATCATCGAACAGTGCATCGAATATTTATAAAATGATGTTCATCGAATTCATCAATGGCGGAACCCGACTAGATATTAAAAGCCAAATCGGGAAACTAAAGACTTCGTCTAGTTGAAAGCCCAACCCAAAATTTTCCCACTTAAATGTCGTATTCATGCTTTTTTATATGGGTGCATAACTTAGAAAGTCAAGGCCGCTGTGACCAGTAAGCTACAAACGTTCGTAAACCGATGTCTGCGCAACATCTTGAGTTGACTGGCCAAACAGTATCGCCAATGATGAACATCATGTGAGAAAAGGTCATTAACCCATTGGCTCTATCATATGAAGATGTAAGTGGCAGTGGATTGGCCATACCGTTCGAAAAGGTAACGAATGCATTTTGATTCAAACCATGCAGTGGAACCCTTTCACCGAGGTAGGCAGGCGAGCGAGCACTTGAAAGAACGGTCGAAAGAAACAGTTGAAGCCCTACCCGTAAAACGGAAACTGCAGGGCATATTAGTTCAGTAACAGATCTGACAAAAAAGAAAATTCAATTCGAGTTGATAATGATGATGACCAATTGACCATCCGCATTGGCTTCTTGGCTTATTCCCCTTTTCTTTATTATCAGCAATCCAATGATGTAATGTCTTAAAATAAATCAGAATAAAATTCCTTCGCAAAAACAAAACAATTTGAAGCATTATACACTTATCTCTAAACACCCCTCCTTCAATTTCATACAAAATTAGGCCAGCAAAAATTTTTTTTTCTTCTATTTTTGGATTATTTTATAAAACCACAATCGCTAAACATTCTCAATATAGAATGGTGGTCTGGTCATTGGTCTGCTTGCGCTGCATCATCACTAGGCCAACTATAAATCTATTCATGCCAACGTTGTGCAAGTGCGGAGGACTTTTCAATATCCGGCATTTCAGCGAAGTTAGATTTTATGTTTTCAATGAAATTCCCCAAAGTTGCAGTCACATAGTGGCTATAATAGCTAACAGCAGCACATAACTTTGCTGCAAGCATCACAAGAACACAAAAACAAATAATAAACCCGTGTACCGTACGTATGCAACACAAAATATACATTCATCAACAACACTACTATATACTTGTACACTCTTCAGTTCAGAACTTAAAACACTTTCGGGTTTTGTCGGGGTGGCAGAGGGGATCAATGTGCCCCAAAGGTCAGCAGAGATACAGCCAGATTGTGTATGAATGGGGCGAGATAAATTCCGATGAATAGTTGTATCTATCAGGAAACATTTTGCAGCCATCAGGGGAATGAATATACCTTTATACAAACTTTGGCCCCTTGGTGGGGTTCTTTTTTTTTTGGTAGGAGAAGAGTTGAAAATGCCAAATAGATTTTGGCATACAAAACACAAAAATACACATAGATGGACAGGGACACAAATTCAAGCCATTTTGGGAATAAAACGTTTGATGGAGAAAGAGAGAGAGGTTTGGAGGGAAGGTGGTGAGTTCATTTTGTATAGGTTACCTGGGATGGCCCGGTTGGTTATGCAGTAGTATAGTAACAGTTAGATAAAGTTTTGTGTATGTAAAATGAGTTTTGGGAGGATTTATATGGAAAATCGTAATGATTGCGTGTCTTGCTGCATTGTTTCACTGCAAGACAATAGGAAGAAGTCTTCGTCTTCGTTGTTGAAGCTAATTCGGGTGGAGTTTTGTATTTGATAATCATGCTCATAAAGCACAAAAGTTTGGTAACAATTTTGTGTTTTCTTTTTTTTGAAACATGACATTATTGGGCCAAACTTATAAGGATGGGTTACTTGTGTGATATACTGAAAGTTTTGATCAATAGATGAGAGAATAGTTGATTAACTTATAAATTTATGTGAATGCCCGTTGTTTGTTGCCATGGCAAGTATCAACTATTAAAGAACTGAACTATATATTTTCAAATGAATAAAATTATCACACAAATAGCCGCCATTTTGTTTTTCCTACTTTTGTTTTTAATTTCGTATGAGCTTAAGCCAATTTTTTCATATTACTGAAGTCGAATACTCAGAAAAAATATATCACAGTTATATAATTTTGAAAATTGAAAACTCTTGAAAAAAACGTGTTTGAGATTATGTTATGTGAATCCCAGCTTAATCGAGATACTCGTTCTAAAAAAATAATATTTTTCCTTATTTTTTAAGTTATGCAATAACAAGGGAAATTTTTTTTCAAAATAAAATACCAAAAGTATTAGTATTAGTATTTTTTTTTTTTCAAAAATTGATTTAAATCTTTCCAATATCTCTTTTATATCTCTTTACCTATACCATATTTTTCTTAAATGTATAGTGTTAGCCCATGTCTTTTAACTAACTAATGATGTGTTTAAAAAGTGAAAAGATTTAAACTGATTTCTGTTGAAGATTATTTGTTTTAAGAATGATTGAAAAATGTGAAAATAGTTTCATAAAAATCTGGTATTTCAAAACTTAGAAATCTTAAATTTTCAAATTTTCCAAAAAAAGGGGAAAAAATCAGTTTGAAAAAATCTTTGTTTAACAAAAAAAATACTTGGGTTTAAAAATAAATTTTGTAAAAATTAATTATTAGTTGACTGTCAACTTAGCACTACCAATGGTAATTTTTTAAATATTTTTTTTCATAACAAATTGACCACACGTAATGAGCCCTGAAATTTTGATGTGTTATTGCTAAGTTGACAGATATTTTTGAATGTGAATTTAAAAATAGATGTTTGCATGACCATCATGCATGTTAACATAAGCATCATTTAATTTTAAATTAGTTTTAATGGACAAAAAGCAAACAAGATTTTCTCAATTGCAAACTAATTTAATTTGTTTTAGTTGCATTTTATAGTTTCACCATAATTAGAGAAAATCTACGAACGACGCATGCTGTTTGGCTAAATATCAAAAAAAAAAAAAAAAAAAAATAAGTATGCATCGTTTCGCGTCACAAAAATATTTATGTACCTACAAATAGTAATTCAGCAAACAAACATAAACATCAATGTACGAATAATTACTTTAATAAAACATACAACGTAAGAATCAGAGCACACTTTAGGCCCAATTACATTTAACAAGTTTTTTTAGATTGATTTTTTTTTTGTTATTGTCTGCGCCACAACCAACAACTATGTTTTACCGTCTCGTCATTCTCTTTGCCACTGTAAGAGATTTCAGTCTTTTATTATTTTATTTTCCAAAAGAAGATGAAAAATAGAAATAGAATCTTTACCACACCATTTCCACCGGAAATTAAAAAAAAAAAAAATAAGCCTGAATTAAATGTTTAGGATGTGATCCAAAATAACATTGATCATTTTATGCAATTAGCGAGTTTCTTTCGTGGGGTATTTGACTTTGTTTTTTTTTTTTTCTATGTACACTGAAAGAAATAGTATAAAATTTACAATTGCATCGAGTGAAATTGATCTCGTGTAATGAAAAACTGTTATTGTTGAAAACTGACTGAAGTATAGCGAGACTAAAACAACCGATTATTAGGAAATTATATGGATCGCCCATAATGTCAGTTTATTGATTTCATCATTTTGATTTAAAAATCATCAAAAGGCCGCCACCAACACTTAAAATCTTTAACAAAAAAGCTTGCCAGGTAGTTCTGGAAACATACGAGTAGCGAGTACCATTTTCCTAAAACACATACAACAATTTTGTATGGCATCAGGTACAGTTATTTTTGGTCTTGAAAACTCAATGAAAAAACATGTAGGATAATGCCCAAAAAAACGCCAAGAAAAAATATATAAAGCTGTTGGTTCGTAGTGGATCCTTTGTATATGAAAACTATAGTACTATCATGGTGGAAGTCGAATGGCGCGACTTCTAAAGTATGCCTGCAACCCTTACTCTTTTTTTTTGCGGAGAGCTTATGGAGGTTTTAAATGATATTTATTGATATTTTTTGGATGCAATAATCCAAAAAATAGTCTCCTCTTGCCCCTACCACCAATTTTCGACGCTTAAAGACTCCCAAAATCGAATTTTACACCTCACACTATGCAGCGCCACCACAAGGGTCCGCGCAACCCTAAAAAAAAACTCGCCATGATAGTACTATAATTTATATATACAAAGGTGGATCGCAACACACCAACATATTTTCCCATTTTCCTTCGTAGAATGATTTGTCGAAGCTGCGAAAAAGCCGTTACAATTAATTTCAAACCGTTTTCTAAGCGGTACAAGGTTTGTGTCTTGACTATAAAAGCTTATTTAAGTGACATCTACTTTCAACTAGACAAAACTTTTTCATGGTCAACAAAGACAAGACTCTTCATCAATAATTTCATGTTGGAGTGTGTGATCATTAAGCACTCACTCAGCAGCTTTTTTTTTTATTTATTTCCACTCAAAAGCTCAACTTAATTTTCAAATGAAACTTCACTCTTTCATTCTCAAATTACAACTCACTCATTGACTCTTTGAAATAATCTACTCACTTTAAGTCGTCAACGTCACAAGTGCATTTCACTTAAAAAAAAATAAAATAAAAAAAAATTGCTGCGTCAACAACACCAGCTGGCTGACATCACTAAGTTGAGTATACGTAGAGTATCTCAGAAAGACGTCAGGCAGCACTTAGTTCTCGAGAAAAATGGCAAAAGACAACCAACAAAAATAACAGAATATAAAAAAAAAAAAAATACAAAGAAAGCATCAACCAAACAAAATAAATATGCGAAATCGTGCAGGTAATTGCTTTGAGTGCCCTCTTGCGGTGCTCTTAACGAATTTATTATAATTAAACACCGCAATCTAATTGCACACTAAAAACAAAACAAAAAATAATAAAGATACAGAATTTAAACTGCAACTTTTCGCAAATATGTTCTTCATGTTTATTAATGTGTGTGTGAATATTTGTGTTTTAACATTTTTTTTTTGAAAAAGTTTGTAGTGTTTGAGGAAGTATTGTTGGCTGCTACAGGTCTCCTATCTGTCCGTTCGTTCATTCGTTTTATTTCAGAAGTTCTTCATATTTTTTTTTTTTTTATCAAATGAAATGATTCACGGAATTAATTTTGCACGGTTGGTCAGTTCGGCAAGGCGAACGGGCACATACCTATTCATCTGTTTACATTTATTTATAATTTTACTACTTAATCATTTATGTTTAGGTCTTTAGAGACTCTTGAATTAGAGATAAGGTGGCACATCGTCGTCGTTGTTGTCGTACAGTAAGTCGAATGAATTGTTGGCCACAAGGCATCATTATCTCAAGAAGTTTAATGCTAGATCATTGGCACTGTCGCAGGCAGTCTTGGGAGAAAAGTTAAACTATAGAATATAGAATCAAATCGGTGGCGTGTGTCATATGGAAATATTTTATGGCCTCTGTGTTATAACAGATATAGGAAAAAGGAAAACTGGTTTGGGAGCTAAATATAACTAGCTCAGGCATGAATATCTTTATAGTTTGTAGGGTGAATCATAAGGCAAGAAGTCAGGAATAAAATATTTTGAACAACACGGAGTAAGGACGCATTTTTAAAAGCAAGAGTTCTGTCGATAGCTTCCATCGATTAGAGCAATAGATGTATCTCAAAGGGAGAAGGTACTAACAAATCCTAGATATTTGCAAATAAAAAATTTGTTCAATTTTATATTGATTTGATTGAAGACCAACGTTGATTTAATGGGTGTGTTCAGTAACAGTCATTTTTATGCCTAAGAAATTTAGAATAATTGTTATCGAAAAAGCTAACAATAACAACATCGTGACACATTCTAAAACAAAAACAATAGATTTTGAGGTTTTTAATTTATAATTTTAATGGATGAATGAGGAAAAAAGTTCAAGTGGATTTTGTGAATTTTTGAATTTTGAAAATAACATCATTATTTTACAATAAGAGTTGCCTTTGTGTAGCGGTAACTTTGAAACGGTTAATTAAAAGATAAAATATACCAAAACCATGTTTGTAGAGCATTAAATTTTCTTTACAAAAAAGTTGTATTGGTAGGTTTGGAAACAAGTTTCCTAAGATATAACAATCACAATAAGAACAAGTGTTTTTTTTTTCATACAGTCGTGTTTCTTAAAAAAACCGAAAATTTTGAGCCTGTATCGCAGTTGCCTTATTTTCTTTACAACCCCCAAATCTAAACGTTGTAAAAGTTGAATTGATCTAACTTTAATAAAATTAACATTTTGACATGACGGATTGAGCTACTTTATCGATTCATAGAACTACATTATCATTTCCGAACTTTCTTATCGGTGCTGTCATTTTCTGGCAGTGATAGCATATGACAACATTAAACTCCCAGTCAGTTATGAATAAAAAATACCTAATCGGTATTTTTTTTGTGCTGAATTTTTAATTTTTTGCACTAGTTTCGCATTGGTTTGGAAAAGATTTTAAAACTTAATCTAGATTTAGCTACAATTGGACTTAGTTATATAAGACACAGTTTTTTTGTCATGTCGTTACAGCATTGTGCTAGTTATTTGTTTTCATTTTTAATGCCGCAACTTATATGGAAGGTGGATGGGCTGCGTATTTAGTAATATGACTTATTTTTGAGCGGGTTTGTAATGTCACAAGCTAAATGGAAGGGTTGGACTGTGTATTTAGTAATCTAACTTTTTAAACTACGTTACCGACATTATGTAAAATTTTCAGAAGCGAATTTTGTGAAAACGCAGTTTGACCTACTTACTCTGCCGACGGGGCGAATAGTTTTTGAAAAGTTCACATAATTTACTGACTTCTAGAAAGAGATTCATTTTTGTTTTTACTATTTTTTCATGACCAAGCATATAAAATAAAAGAAAAAATTGCAATTCTAATTAAAACACAACAGACAGCTTGTAGCTTATAGCTACTGCCTGTCCCTTTATTATATCTACCTATCCATATTATAGTCACCGTTGTGTGACTAAATAAAGAAATTTCATTAGAAATTTACAACACGACTTAACAATACCCTTAGCCCAGACACTCCATCACTATTTATGTACATGTTGAATACATTTATGTATGAGAATAGCTTTCCCCCTTTCTGATACGATGAACACTCTCAGCCAAGAATTAAGCACATCTCAATTACAAACCTATGCACATCGCGCACATCTCTCCAGTTTCCATTTCCACCCATCGCATCAGCACCAGCTCAGTGGTGCTGGGTGACTTGAGTGACAAAATGACATCACAACAGCACTCACGTATATCTAACAACCGCTCGATGTAACAATAACATTATTTTCAAATGACCTTCGCGTTTTCAAATGAAAAAAAAAAAATAATTTCTATTTACATGTGAATCTTCTCGCTTAAGATCAACCGAAGCGAGGTGCGAGTCTGTTATCTTTTGTGGGTCTCTCTCTCTAGAGAGGTCTCTAACGCACTTAATATTCATATAAGCGTGCTAAATGCGTTGCTTGTGCGCACACAAACCTCCATAATAGTGCTGCGTTTGTTGCGCTGCTGTTGTCGGATTTTTTGTTGCTTCTTTCCAGGAACAAAAAGGTACAAAACTTTTTAATGGCCTTATGCATTTACATATAAATATGCTAACTTTGTTGTATTTTTTTTTTGTTCTCTTGTCAACGACAAAACAACTGTCAAACGTTCTTTATTTCAATACCAAAAGCAAATAGAAGAGTGGAATCTCCTTCTTGTACCTAGCCAAATAACAGAGCTTGAACACAAAGAGTCACCATATAGAGGTTACTGATGATGGACATTAAACTAAATGGCACGGCACGGGTATGACTTGTTTTTTTTTTTTTGTACTTTTTTTTTATTTGTTGATTAATTCATAAGAAGTCCAACAAAATGTGTAGATTCCACAATAGAGGCCACTAAGGTCGTCGTTTTGTTTATGATGACAGTAAACCGAGTGGGTTCTTGTTTTGTTCAAATAAAAAAAAATAAAAAGACAGGGCCACTAGCAGCACTTATCATCATGGGTGTGAGTTAGTTGGAAATAGCTTAGCAACCAGAGGGGAACAATTGGTCAAAGACGTAGTAGACACTACAAATTAAATTTGCACTCAAAAACTTGATATTGATTTTCAACTAATGTTATAAGAAAGAAAAACTTGATTTTTGAAGATCTACACATAGAGAAAATAAGTAGATTCTTAGTTTTGAAACTCTTCAGAGATCATTGTTGTGTTTTGAAAATTCTGCATTTCAAAATTCATTTTTTCGTAATTCTTTATCACCACAGATCTGTGTGTTTGTGTTTCGGTTTTGAAAAATTCTGTTTTTTCTGTATCAAAAACATTTATAAGGTTTAGTTATCATCAAAACTTTAAAAAAAAATTAGACGAACCTTTCCACTTAAAATTATCTTCAAATAAAAAGATTTAAAATTTTCCCTAAACATGGCGGGTTGAAGTTATATTCAATCGAAAGAATAAAAAAATATAATAAAAAAACCACAAAAGTAAGCAAAAAAACAAACAACCCCCAACATCCATTTTAAAAATGTTATCGATAATTTTGCGATAAATTTAGCATATAGAACTGTGCAAGTGCATTTCATTCGATAATTTATTCAAAAGCTAATTTTATAATAACAAAAATTTAAACCTTGAAAAAAAATTTATTTGGTTCTGACCTTGTTGTTTTTATTTCTGAAAACTTCATGTGATTTATTTCTGAAAGCACATATTGAAAGTTGTTGATGATGGAACATTTGTTTGTTTATTTCTTATAGAATTTTCGCTTGAAAAATAATCATTAATATATTTTTGACTGAAAATTAAATCGAAAAATTTCATATTTTTAATTCAAATCTTAAATTAAGAATTGACCTTGAATCTCAAATAAAAAAAAAAGATTTTCTTTTCAATTTTTGTTCACGTTCTTTTTTTTTGAAAATAAAGTTCAACAAATATTAAGAATTTTTAAATATTGGGTTAGATATGTAAATAAATACCAAAAAGAAAAATGCGTCAGAATTCCTTTCTGGCAAAGAATGTGAAAATCGCTTAAAGGAAAATATTAATCCGATTCGATATTGGATATTTTTTTTATCAATTAAATGCAAATGCAACGACATCTGTGTTTAGTTGGCTCCACACATGGAACAATCCTAAACCGGAACGTTTTCGGGAATTAACCCGATGAACACCATAGAGGAAGCCCAACTGGCTGAACAGAATGCCTGGCAGCTGGAATAATAAAATTTCCAATGATATTATAGGTTAGGTTAGGTTTAAAATGGCTGTCGGGCAAGAGACCCAATACACTTAGACCCTTTTGGGTCCATTGTGATTCCATGAAACTAGCAAGACAGGATCTCACTAACCGAACCACGCGGAGCTTCTAATGAATAGGGATACATTTTTAGCGTCCGTATTCACTAGATAACTAATGTCCTCATAGAAGAATTCTTCTAGCTGAGAGAGCAGGGCAGGTGCACAGAAGATGTTGAACAGTTTCCTCTTCTTCTTCGTCCATGCAGCTCCAGCAGAAATCGTTGGAGAACACGCCCATACGTATTGCGTGTCTACCTATTAAACAGTGTCCTGTCCACCTATGGTGGAACTAATATGCAGTCGATTTAAATTTAACAACCCCTTTGAACGTTTCAAGTCTATACTAGACCATATTTGTTTGGTTGCCAGGCAGGTATTACTCTGAGTCTCTCTGAGGTTGGTTTGCTTAAAAGCTTCCTGCTTTAGCATGAGTTTACATGTAGCGATAGGTACACCTATGTTGTTCCTTTCTGGTTGTAGAGGAGTGATTGTTTCTTGTTTGGCAAGTGTGTCCGCGCTACAATTTCCCGGAATGTCATTATGTCCCGGCACATATATGAGGTAAATATCAAACTGTTCAGACATCTCCCTCAGATAGCCGCTTGGCAAATGGCTAACTGAGAAGATCCGAATAACCGTGTTGGTTATTACGTTTCCTCTGAGCCAAGAGACCGATAACCAATACGCTACAATGGTCTGGTAGACGGAAGAAAAGACTGAGATTCAGTTTTTCCGAAAATATGCCACTTCCTACACCATCGTAGGTTTTCGAACCATCAGTGTAGAAGTGTAAAGATTCATTGTCCAGAATGCTCCGGTCCTCCCATACAGTTCTGGATGGAATAGAGGTCTGGAAATTAATTTCCAACACCAATTGAGGTGCGATGTAGTCTAAGCGATCTGGAATAAATCCAAAATTGTAAAGAATGATGGTGTGGCCAATATGAAGTCTGGCCCACTGTAGGGTTGCTTTTAAACGCTTAGGTGAGTTTGCCGCTACTTGTTTGCTAAAGATGTCTAGGGGTGTAAGACTTAGTATTATGTCGAGGGCGTCCGAAGGGGTTGACCTAAGCGCTCCGTTTACACATATACTATCTGACCTTTGGACTTTGTTTACTTAAGTTTGTCTTTATGTCCAGTGCGGTCCACCATACTATCACCCCATATATGTACATACAAGTATTGGTCTAATGACCGAGGTGTACAGCCAGTGTGCAATGTTAAGAGAGAAACCCCATTTGCCACTATTTTCCTATTTGCATGAAAAGAGTGCCACATTGCCATTTTTGACTCTTTCGTCGATATTGAGCTTCCAGGTCAGTTTTTTTTTTTTTTAAATGAGTCCTAGATATTTAGCTTGATTGGATAGAGTAAGTTTTACATCTTTAATTGTCGGGGGTTTAAATTCTGGTATCTTGTATTTCCTCGTGAAGAGAACAAGTTCTGTTTTGTGCCAATGCTATCATACAAATGCTAGAAAACTATTTTTAACTTGGCATTTTACATCCAGGTAAGGTCAAGCAAGGTTGTCCCAATATGTATCATAACAATCGATGATTGGATGACTCCTGAATCTTAGCACTTCAGTTTCGGGATATTTAAATTAAAAGAAATTAAATAAAAAAATATCTTTTGCAGTAGGTCAATAAAAGTCAATTAGTTTTAGTAAATTTTCAGCCATACATTTTTAAAGATTTTTTAAGATCATATTCGTAAAAAAGTACATACTCGAAACTTTCTCAATTTAACATAATTCCCAGTGTCAATTTGACAAGGGATTTTGTTGATTTAACAGGACAACCCTGAACAATTATTGTAGCTGGTTAAATATTTAATACGACAAACCGTCGTCTGCGTAAAGCGTTTTTTTCGGCTTCATTGACTTTTCTCCGATATCTCTTCAAAGATCACTATTAAAATAGGACTCGAACCCACATCTTGGTTAGAAGCAGTAGCTTTACTATAAGTCCATTTTATCTTCCCGAATAATTTTGTCTAAAACAAAATTTTCAAAATTCCCAACAATTACTGTATTCCACCAAACCGTCATGCTAAAATAAGGTTTATTCAAGCAGATTAGTAAAAAAAAAAGTCTGATGTGTCACTGTTGGGGAGCGAACAGCAAACACTACTGTGATAACATCATTTATAACCTAGTTAAAAATATAAGGTTAATGGTAAGTTCTAGTACACTAGTTCCATTATTGGATGTTTAACGGACTGATTTTATTTGAACTTCATTTTTTTTTTATAAAAGTTACGTAGACATATTTTTACGCTCCGATGAATAGTTACATGTTAATAAAGTTCAAAAATTGAATACAAAATTATCTCAACTCAAAACCTAAACAACGCAATTGCAATAAAATTGTATACGTATCTACTTAGCTATAAAAGTATACATTGATCAGATGATTATTAAAAAATTTTTTGTTTTGTTTACAATTTATGATGATGACGGACGACACGAATGCTTTGGTATATACTCTTGCAATAATGAAGTCATCAAAATATGCAACCATTTAACTTACTTATCAATCTTTCAAACCATTAATAACATTTATGAATATTTTGTAAGCTGACTTTGAAAAGATTTTTACATATACAAGGTACAACTGTAGAATTAAAAAAATTACTGCGCATATTAACTCCCTAAGAATTACTTATTCCGCCCAATTTGAAGTCAGTGACACGATATGAGGAATTAGTTATGGCCTGTGGAAGCTGCTGATGACTCAAAAAACCATCCAGGAATGATGAAATAAAGATAGAGGTGTGTTTCACAGAGATATAGTTTACACTCAATATTCGTGACATGCAAAACAAAATTGCCACTTCATACAACAACAAAGCTAAAAAGAATGGTATAGTGTTACCAGCATTACCTATATAGCAATTAGATAGGGTAGGTATAATACTTAAAAAAATTAGCTTTACTTTTCGTGTTTCCCAAGTAAGTCACGTTATAAATTTACGGAAGCCATTTGTTTTTCGCGCCATCGTTGAAATTGACAGACAAGTCTCGCTTCGTACTCTTAACTTTTTCTTTTATTTTGACTTAAATTTATCGCGCGCGTCGTTTATGTTTTTAATTCATGTTTTTTTTCCAGATATTTTTTTTATTAATCGCACGCGACGATGGCAGTGGCCAAAAAAGCAGGTGAACGCTCGAGTTGAATAATTACAGCCGCCGCCGCCGCCGCGCACAAGATCGTTGTCGTATAGACATCAAAATGTAATTTTTGTTTTGTTGTTGTTCATCAGAAGAGGTCGTGTCAGACAATTATACAGTGTGCGCAGATGAAAACCGCAAGATCAACAAATAACTCACTGTACTGTACCAACGCTTCGCCGCCACGCCGGCATATACCCAGAGCCAGCCACAAAAATGAAGGAAGAATAAAAATGTATTTTAAACAGCAGAGGTGGGACTGCACCTTTTTAATGAACCTGCATAATTGATGCCAAGTCATAAAAGCCGATGACGTCATCGCACTAAGCATAAAAATACAATCTGTCGCGGGCAAACCGCATCAGGCGCAGTATTTTAATAAATTTTTACAGTTTTTTTCTTTTATGTTTTTTTGTGATTTTAGTTTATTTAGCTTATTTTATATTTTTAATCCCACGTTCGATTAAATTTTAATTTATCACCGATGAAAGGAATTTAAGGCAATAAAATTTTTGTTGTGAATTTGTCTGAAATTTTTATATCGAAGGTCACGAAAAAAAAAATAAAGATAAATTTTTTTATGTTTCACCTTTTTTTTTGAAAGTAGGTGGTAACTTTATAATGCATGACTAATTAAAAAAGAAAAATCATGATTATCTGCATCGGAAACTATAAGTAGCTACCTAAAGCTTCTGAAGGTTTCTTCATAGAGGGAAAGAATGAATTTCATACATTTCTAAGCTCAGATCGAACCGAAGGTAAGGGGCACTTAAGTTCGATCCGGAAAAGTTATGATGACTAAATTTGAAGGCAGAAGAACTATATGGCAAGTTTTGGTTTCATTAAAAAATTGAAATCGAGTGATAATTCGGACTTCTCAGTCTTATATACTTCGACAAAGCAACTGCAACTTTTTTTTAAACTTGGAACTTAAAATTTTCAGGTGCATGAGTTTCTACAGGCGAATTTAAAATTTTTTGTTAAGGTCCAAAAATAACGGTATATACCTACCTGGCATGTAACCATTAAGACCAAACTTAGTTATCTCAAAAACGGCTCTAACTATTTTTATGAAGTTGTTTCTGTAGATTTATAAGTAATTTAAATTATTTTACGAATAAATATTTTTCAAACAACCGTTGTCAACGGTAGCTGCCATTAAACCGGATTTTTGGTATTTGATAGTTCTCATATTCTCAATTTGGCGGATTGTGTTAATTTTTTTACGAATCGATGTACAATTTCAATAATATTTCATAAAGAAATGCATAAAAAAATATTTTAAGGATCAATTATTTTTTTAAATCGGGTGAATATTTTTTTTAATATTTTGTTTTTAAGTGTATATTATTTAATACTAAGAACTTGGATACCAATTTTTTACTTAGACAATTTTAAGGAATTGTTTAACTCGTATTTTTTTTCAGTACCTACATCAATTCTTAACATTTGAGCTCAAACTTCTTCAAGTAAAAAATTTTATGCTCTTTCATATTTTTCTCTAATGATATTCTAAATAACCACACCTTCTCCACCTCTTCACCTTCATCGACATTTGGCAAACTTTTTCATTTATTTAGAGATAGTAAGAAACCGATCCCTTATTTTTGTGTAACATCTATTGTCAACAAAGCTCTAAAGTTTCCAAAAAAAAAAGGCCTGATTTAGATCTCTATATCTGGAATAGTTTAATTTGTTTTTATCACGCATTTCCAAAGTTATAAGAATTTAAAGTTTTATCATATAAGAAAACTTAATTTTTTAATTTTTCCAGATAAATTTCTGATGACTTCAAGGTAGGTTTAACATTTATACTACGAACTAAAGTTTTTCAAGGATTTCTATTTTTATTTTTTCAAAACAAATAAAGGGTGTATTTCCATCAAAAGTCAACAATTAACCTTTAAATGGACCACCCTCATGCATACAACATTTTTATTTTATTATAATTTTCAAACATTTAAAAAAAAAAAAATATCTCTTTCCCTTTTTTACATTGCTACTTTTCATATGAAATTTCGTGTCAGAAAATATGAGTTATACAAGCCTGTCATGTCAAATTAGTAAATGCATTCACTTACCACGCTATCTATTTTTAAATGCCCATAAAGTGTGTTTAAATTATGCACAGTAACAGCTTGTCTGTTTTCACTTAACCGTGAATAATTTACAAGTTGCTAGTCTCTATTGAATCTAACTTTGGGTATACTTTGTAATTTTGAGTTTTTTTTGGCTACCTTTCATTAATAAAAACAAAAAAATACTAAAGCATTTGCTGTTTTTCGTTAAATTTGATTTATTTTTGGATGGAAAATATGCGAACAAAAAGAAGTGTTGTTGTAAGTCTTTTGGAATTTCTTCTTCGCGTCTAGAAGTTTTCAACGCTTGTTCAAATTTGTTTTAACATTTTTTTCAGGAGTAAGAGAAGCTGTGGAAATTATTGATTTTTTTATTTAACATTCGAATACATATGAGGCCATCAGTGCAATAGTGGCGATAGCCACTTTTTTCCAAAATAATGTTGAATTTAAAAAAAAGCTTGCTTGTGTGTGAAGCGAAATCATATGCCGAATGTGAAATATATTTTGGGAAAAAATATAACCCTGTAAAAAATAGTCTATTTTGTTAATTTAGTACCATTTCAATAAGGACAACAAAGAATGTCGAAAATAGGGAGCGCCCAAAAATAGCATGTAGCTACACATTTTCAGAATAATTACGAGGAAATTTTAAGTGAAGTAAAAGTTATTCAAAATTAAAAAAAAATGTTTTTCAAACTCAGAATTTTTAAGAATTTTTTTTTCAATTTTTTGTTTTTTAATTGCGAGATTTTTAGGAATGAATATTGAAAAACGATGTAAGCAAGATGGTTATGCATTCAAGTTAAAAAACAAATTATAATTTCGCCACAAAAACAAAAAAACAGTACCAAATCTTTTAATTAATATCTTTGAAAGCTTTTATCTTTTAAGATGTTTATAATTTTGAAAAAAAGTATTAAGCAAAAGTTAGTTGAATTTTATGGTGAACAATTTTTGTCATGACAATTTTTGTCTTAAAACCAATATTAACCGATATAATGGCCATTGTATCAATAATATTCATGATTTCGGGCTCTTTTGGGAGAAAATGAGAGGGAAGAACAAAGTCGGAGATTTCTCCTTATACTTACATTTTAAATTTCATTAGACTCTTTATGTTCAATTTTGTATGTTCCCAAGTTGAGAAGTTTTGGAAAACGCTCTTTTTAATTTTAGAACTGTTATGTCAGGAAAATTTGAACTGATAGACAAATTCAGATTCGATTTCAGCATTGGGGAAAGTTTAGTCTGGTTTCTTTTACAAGTATGTAAGTGACGAATTTAATTACTTTTTTAAAATTATTTTTCAAAAAAAAAAAAACTCAGTATTTTTATCTTATCTACAAAAATTTTTGAAAATTATAATTGTATTGACTCTCGTTTCGAATTAAAAAAAAACAACAGGTTAAGGTATACAACAAAAGAATAAATTCTGTTGTGGACCTGAATTTTTCGAATTCAAATTCAACAGTTTCAAAATTGCCTCAGTAAAATTTTATTAGCAAAACTGTCGACTTATACCAAACTTTACTGTAATTAAGTTATTTTGGTGAGTAAAATGAGATAATTCGCCTTGCTTGCCGACTCATCTCACTTCACTCGCAAACCCGATTTAGCTGCTCAGTGATACGTGTACGTCCGAATTTACACTTCAAAGAAGAAAGTAAAACAGAGAAAACAAATGTAAGACACGAAAAATGTTAACAACATAACCGAAAATGATTCTCTCAGTTTTACTAGCTAAATCGATTTTCAATGAGAAGTGATTTAACTCACTCACTTGAATTTGCTAAATCTAGACATTGGTTCCACTTGTATTCTTTTTCAAAAGTATAGCTGGAGACCTGTTAGACATTAATAAATTCCAAAGGGTTAATGTAAAAAATACGACGTGAACGTCAAAACCCCTCATGGCAATTGAAATTCATGTGGAACGTATAGTCTCGTTCCACATCGATTTTAGTAAACAAAAGATAAAATCATTTCTAAGTAGGTACTCCCACACAGCATTTATTATATTGTCATTGCTCATTATGTTGCCATAATTATTTCCCCATTAGATAAATCAACCTGCCTTCTGATTGTTGTTCCGAAAAGGAAGGTGAAATATCTAACACCGCACCGGTCAAATATTATCGAACACAAATTTCAAATGAATTTTTGTGTTTATATGAAAAAAATAAAAATACCTCTGTATTTTGTTATCTTACCAATTTGACTTATTACAAAAACTTAAACAAGTCATTCCCAATAAAATAAATAGCTTGTCAGAGGTTATTGCACATATACCTACGACCGACGACGACGCGACGCGTCAGCATGGCATACGCCCCATGATGCCGGGTAGGGCCCACAAAAACAATAACAACAACACTGTTAATGGTTTCCTCAATTTGTTATGGCATCCGATAGATAGAAAAGTATAGAAGTAGGTGAGTATATCTCACCACTAACTCAGCAATTCCAAAAGGCGACCAACTCTTGGGGTCAGATGGTCGGTTTACTGAGGCAATCACTATATACACTTTACCTACTGCAACACGGAGCTATTTAGCTGGTGATTGCTTTGCTGGCTTCTACATGGCACTATATGCGCTCTGTTTTTTAAATTGAAAGTGAAATCTGGCACAGATTTCCTCATTTTCTTATATTTTCTAAATACTCGTATATACATATTTATGTAGCTCGATTGTTAATTAGACATTTTATTATAGACGGACACTTACTTATTTATTACTTGTTTTGATAAGGCTATAATTAGGTATAGATTGTGTGTGATGCATTAAAATCTTTTTTTTATTGCATTAGCACGCTACTGGGTGTTTATAGTTTATGTTCCATTTAAAGTCCAATGAATTGGTTTCTATGATGATGGCTGTGTAATTTTTGGGGTGCTTACCTAAAATGAAAAGAATAAAAAAAAAAACAGAAAATTGTTATTACATTTTAATTAAAATGATTTTTGACGTAATTACGTCGGTAGAAATAAAATTTATGAAATGCGTTTCATTAAGTCAAAATGATAATAAGTTTCAAAATAAATATAAAATAAAGAATAGAAGGAAGATATGTGGAAGTTTTTCTTGCCATTAGATTTTTCAAACATCTTTAACAATCTGACATGATGAAAAATAAAACGTCATATGAAAAAGTTTTCGGCAGAAGTTTCTACGTTCACAAAACACCAGAACAGCAAAATTGATGTCCCTCAAGTTAGCAGACTAAAAAAGTCGAATTACAGAACATGGATACTATGAAAACTTAACAATTTTTTTTTTAATCAAATCTAAGAAAATAGTTCTGAAAATGGAGCATTTAATTCGAGCTAGGTGATCTATTAACTAATCAAAATGATTTGAGTCGAAAACTCTTAAGATTTTTGAGAAAAATCGAATTGAAGTAGCAGAACATGGAAAAAAATAATTTTTATATGGCAAAATAGTTTTTTTTTTGAAATTTTCGATTTTTTTTTATTCGTAGAACATTTAAATAGCTTATATATAAATACTAGATAAATATTTTTTTTCCGTTGGTTTTTCGAAAATTGTTCAAGTTAGCAGAACATTACTTTTTTTACAAAACTATTGAAGCACAAATTTTTTTTTGGAGCACTTAAAAGCACTAATTAATGCCATCAAAAAAGTTTGTTCTGCTCACTATTGGCGTTTTGACAGCCATCTTGGAATTAAGTTTTTTTTAAATATCTCGGTTCTTGTTAATCTGACAAAATAAAGTTCGAAAACATAAAATATAGAAAAGTTTACATTTCTTGTACTAAGAGGAATTTTTTACATTAAAAAGTTTCTTAAATTTAAAAAAATGTTAAGAAAAAGTGCTGTGGGATTTAAATTCTTTACAATGTAATGTTTTAAAATTTTGGTCAATCAAATGAAATCGCGAGATAATTTTTTAACTAAGCTTTAATTTGACAGTTTATTGTACTATTAAAATTTCTTTTTTAGATTTTTGATCTTGTCAAAAATTTGATCTAAAAAAAAACCATGCTGTCCTTGACAACTCTGACGACAGTCATGATCCCTGTGATTTTAAAAAAACTGGCATTTTTTGCATTTTTTAAGTTTTAATATTTTTTGGTGATTTGAAAATATTGATTGAAATCCTAATGGGGTAAAAAACACCAGACGAAATATTTTTACTTTTTTTTGAAAGCTAGAATTGCAAATAATCCAGCACTGAAAACCAAATGGTTAGTTTTGAGAAAATTGAAAATTAGTTAATATTGGTCTTTTTTTATTTCCTTCAGGTTAATGTTATTTCTAAATTTCTCCCCAACTAAAAAAAACATACAGCCATCTGTGCACTGTTGAACAATTTTCAAAAAAAGGACCCAAGTTCCCTTCAAAAGTGCCCAGGACCATGATATGACTTTTCTTTGAATCTATCCAAACATTTTCTAGTCTTTTCAATTTCTTAAAATGGAAAAGGGCCCTGAAAAAAAAATTGTGAAAAGAAGGAAGAAACAAAATTCCTGACGTGTTGAAGGTGTCGAAAAAGGTTTATAAGCGATGTCCTTCGGTTGCTCAAATTTAAAGAGCTAGTTGTCGGGTAATTTTAATTTCCACGCTTTATTTGTTTGGGGGTGCTGAATCTGAATCCGAATCCACCGAATCTGATACTTAATTTCCTGACGCAGCATTGAAAAATGCAGTTTTTTTTAAATTGCTTGCAAGTGAACAATTACAAAAAAATTATTGTTTACATTACCAGTTTTTTTTCAGATTATTTTTTTTATATACATTTTTCAAAACTGTGAAAAAGTTAGCAAAAATTGTAATTTTCTTTACATAATGTCAAATGTACCGAAAAGAACGTTATTTCAGTTTCCAAATTTCAAAAACACGTCGTGAATGAATTTTTTCTGTTCGTTTTCGAGTTCAGCACACTAAAAAATCTGAAGAATTAAGTTTCTGTAACAATTTTGCTGACGAGATTAATTGAAAACGGCAAATGTGATCTTTGAAATGCTTTCTGTTTCACTTGAAACGCTTTCCACAAAGATACAAAAAAAAATCTTTCACTTAATTTTTGTTGACTAGTGTTTAATTTTAATTTAATTTATTCCAGACTATTTTACCAAATCACCATGAATATACAAATGAGCAAATGAATATTAATTTCAGCTTCAAAAAATATCTACTACCTACTCTTTCCTGTGATTTTCATTCAGATGATCTTCCACCAAACGACCTTGTCAACAAGCTGAAATTTAATCTTCTTTCTATATGCTTCACACTCTTAAGTTCGCCGGCTCAACTCTTTCGGTTTAAACATAAATAAAAATAAATAAAAAAAAAGCGGTCAGGTATATAAAACAACAAAGGCAACAACAGACTATTGTTGAAAAGCATGAGTTTTTACATGTTTTACATATTTATTGTGTTACCTGATGTCTATCTGTCTGTGATGTCTGTATACCTAACAAAAAAGCATCACAAAAGTAAATAATATTTTTTTTTAATAAAAAATAAATAAAAAACCAACGCAAAACTATTTTATTTTTTTTAATTTATCTTCAATTTAAATTGGATAATCTTATGAGCTTTCCAAGTCTCAAATCATTTTCTTATTCTTAATTGAATGCGAGCCCGATGCATTGCGATTGGCGATGTAAACATTTTTGCATCTGCTTTGGGGAACTTGTATATATTATTTGTATCTTCTGCTTCTCTAGCCCGTTTTCGAACCTTTTGCATTCATACTCAATTACATTCATGTAACGTTCGACTGACTTTGCGGTATTTTTTTTTTTTTTTTTGTTCAAGACCGCAACAATCTTTTGCCGTTGCGTTGGTAATATTACCTATACTATATTTCTACTGTCCCCCGCTTGTCTGTCTGTTAGTTGTGGCCAATGCAGGCAAGCAGGCAGGCATCCCACCCATAAGCAAGAAAGCAAACAAAATAGCACACCCGTTTGGTTGTTGGGTTTTACAATTTGGAACGTTTCAATGCCTTTTTTGAGTTCCTGTTCATTGTTTATATGGTGGGTCCAATCGAATGTGCTGCTGATGATGATGACAATGTGACCAAACAGACCAAAAGGTGTTCGTTCTATTAAAGATATAGCAACACAAACAACTAGATATTGAACTTTGGATAGAAAACCTCAAGCTGTTCACCCAGCTTAGCCCTGCTTGAGGTAGATACCACAACTACGAATAACTAGATAGATAAGGTGCAGGCTTTTGAATATTTGTGATATTTTATTATGGACACTTTGTGGTTTTGGCGAAGGGTTCTTTTTTTTCTTATTTGTTTAGTGTTTTAGTTCTGCCCCAACACACAGGTAAATAACTTTTTATTTAAAAAAAAACCTTGAATTGTGGCCTCGAAAAGGTTTAAAAGTATTTATGTGGGAAGATTTAGGGTATATGCGACCTTACCTAACTCAAAACCCTAATAAATAAAATGAAGAATTTAGTGGCACGTTCTTGGTTTATATTTTCATAATATCTTATGTCTATATATTTTTTATCTCCAGCTTTTGCAAGGTTTTTTGGTTATTTAAATAGTTTTGTTTTATTATTCTCAAATATATTAAGAAAACAGTTATCACGTGATTGTCCTTTATGATTGAAATACTATTAAAAAAAAATAGTATTTGTTTAAAAATTTAACTATATTTGAATTGACATAAACAAAATTAAGAGTAGGTAAAGGCCAATACAGCACAACAAGGTCAGCGGACAATGCAATGTATTTGAGTGAGAACAAATTGTACGGCTGGATCGCACGAACTTGCTCCTTTGTTAAAGTTTTTTTCTGGTTGATTTGGAGAAAGCCTTCGACACCGTATGGTTAGAAGGCCTGTATCTGAAGCTGTCCAGACTTGGCATAAGCAAACAACTGTTGTATATACTCTATGATATGTTAAAAGGCAGAAAGTTTGTTGTTAAAAGTGGCAATGTAACTTCGAAATAGTAACGAAGTTACGCAAGACGAAGTTACGCAAGACAGAGTTACGCAAGACAGAGTTACGCAAGGACAGAGTTACGCAAGGACAAAGTTACGCAAGGACAAAGTTACGCAAGGACAAAGCTACGCAAGGACAAGGTACGCAAGGCAGAGATACGGAATGAAAAAGATATGCGAGTTTGGGTGTATGCAACAGTGGGGTGTGTATGGGGGGGCATGCTGCCCCCCTGCAACCCCCCTGCTTGGGCCCACTGTAGGATTTGGGGTAGGTGCGAGGTTGGGTGTATGCCACACCGAGGTGTGTATGGGTGGTGCAACCCCCCAGCTTGGGCTCACTATAGGATTTAAATGGTCAGAATACTAGAATATCTTACACAATTGATGAAAATTTACTTGCGTCCCATTTTGAATCCCTTCTCCTGCCTGACCCCAACCTTGCTCAAGCAATAACGAAGTTGAAATTTTTTCAAAACACCCTATGAAACTATTTTTTTTATTATTCTGTGGCAGCTACCACAACCTGTGGCAGCTACCACAACCTGTGTCGATTTCGTAGCTACTATATTGTCTTCTTTTTGCATCCCAATATCCAAACGACATCTGGTTTTTAGTATCTTTGTTTTGCATATCTTTTTTATTCCGTATCTCTGCCTTGCGTACCTTGTCCTTGCGTAGCTTTGTCCTTGCGTTACTTTGTCCTTGCGTAACTTTGTCCTTGCGTAACTTTGTCCTTGCGTAACTTTGTCCTTGCGTAACTCTGTCCTTGCGTAACTCTGTCTTGCGTAACTTCGTCTTGCGTAACTCTGGTATTCTCCCTGTAACTTCTGCCACAGTTTTCGAAATTAAAAATGGTCTCCAGCAGGGAGCGGTTAACTCACCGATCCTCTTCAGCATTTACACTAGCGATCTGATAGGTAGCCTAACTCAGGCAATTGCGTACGCCGATGACCTAATCGCGTACAGAACGGCCCCAAAAGTTGAGGTCATTAGAATTCTCTTGCAGCGTGATTTCGAGAAGATTCAGCGATATTGCGATGACTGGAAGTTGAAAATCAACTTCCAGAAATCGTAAACTATTTTGTTTAGGACTCCGTTGCATGGGATACGAGAAAGAACTGGAAGAATCTAGTGATCTTGGGGCCAAACCGACAGCCACTGGCGAATAAAAGTGTAGTAAAGTATCTTGGCATCTGGTTGGATCAGTATTTATATTTCGACAGACATGTAAATGCTGCGCTGACCAGAGCCAGGGGAGCCTTTGCCCTGGTGTTTTTTAGCAGCCCGCTTGACAGTAGGGTGAAGGTGATTTGCTACATGGCCCTCATCCGGCCGATGATTGCCTATGGATGCCCGGTTTGGTTTAACGTTGCCCCATCTCAAATGGAAAAGATTCGGGTGTTTGAGAGGCAGTGTCTGAGACGCTGCCTTGGATTACACAGAACACCAGAGTCGGAGTACAAACATTATTATTCCAACCAGGTTCTATACAACGGAGCCAACATGAACAGGATAGATAATTTCATAATAAAGCTGATTCGGGGTCACATTGCAAGAGCTATGTCCTCGACCAACAGCTTAATTTTTGGGGCATATTACCCCAATGATGATGATGATCGCGGCTCTGACTATCCTAGTTTTAAGTATTTTTAGGTAGTTTTAAGTTATTGTAGGTATTTTTAAGTAGTTGTAAGCAGTTTGATATTAGTCTTAGTTAGTTTTATTTAGAATAATTTAGTTATACGTTTCAAATAAAAATTAAGAAAAAAAAATGATCTGAAACCAAGTTTTTTGTCAATTTCTCTTGGTGAAAAACAAAAACCAGAGATCTCTAGTTATAAGTTAGTTCGTAGGCCGAAAGGCATCATAGAATTAAAAGCCATGGAGTGCCCGCTCAGGGCCAGTAAGTTAGATTTAAGTTACATGATAATTAAGCTAGTTTTTTAAGAATTTTTGTCTAGTTTTAACATAGTTTTAAGATGAATGAAAAATAAAAACGAAATGTTTATCTACATAATTCAGTTGGTTTTTTTTTACCTCCATTTTTATTTTAGCATTTTTTATTTTCTATGTTCTTACGTTTATCCTATATCAATTGAAATTTCAACCGTTCATCGTTTAAAGAAAATTATTACCCACGGGTACCTAAGATAATCATCAATATCACGATCGATAAATTTTTTTTGTATTCACTTAAATCGTTTTTAACATAAAATGTTATTAAAAAAGCTAAATATAGGTACTCATGCACTTCAAATGTATGCCAATGCACGCATTTTAATATTTAAGTGCAGCTATCAGCCTAGCAGACAGACAGACTGACTGGCTTTTCTAAAACTATGCCATATAGCCAATGCTTTCTTTTGAAGCTTGCATTTGAGAACCTACAAATTTTACATTTGTGTTCAACTTGAATATCAATTTTAATTTTTATTATATCAACGTAGCAAAACTCCTTTATATTCACCTCAGCTCACAACTCTCCAACAAAACGTCATGAATATTATAACTTTTCAATGATATCAAAACAAAAAAAAAAGGGGAGAAGCCACATCACCTGAACTGCTTTTCAATGTACAAAATTATATGCAGATGCATTCAACTTCTATCAAAGGACAAGTTTATAAACACAACAAAAAAAAAAGTAAAGAAAAAGAGGCTGGGTGCGACCCACACTGATAACTTCCCATTTGTGATCTTTTAAACTTTATATTTAGTTTTTTTCAAATAACCAAATTTTCTGCGAAACAAACTTTAGCTGTTAAATTCAAACAAGCATTATTTTAAGATTGAAAAGCATTTTAATTATTTAAAGAGATTCACTAAATGCACACATATTATAGTGATTAAATACCTAATGGCAAAGTCAATATCATTGCTCGTTCTCAAGATATCCGAGTCGAAAAACCAATTTTACCACTTTTTAGTTTATTTTTTTTTTATATTTTTTGTCAAAAACTCAAATTAGATATTTGTCAAAATTTAACCTTTTATAAAAAATTGTACTATGCATAAAATAAAATATTTTAGAAGGCACAATCGTTCTTCGTAATCAGGATATTCGAGCTGAAATACAATTATTGTAACTACTTTTCTTTAGTATTTTTAACAGTTTTTGATTTTTTGTTAAAAAACTGCATATTCAATATTTGTCAAAATTTTATCAGTTGCTAACAATTATGTTATGTAGAAAATAAAACAAAGAAGAAGTCAATATCGTTACCCGTTTTTGAGAAATTTGAGTCGAAAGACAATTTATACCAATTTTTGGGAGAATTTTTTGTAATTTTTAATTTTTTGTAAAAAAACTGTCCACTGAATTTTTTTGAAATTTTCATCAGTAGTCAAAAACAACATTTTTCGTAAAATAAAATTATTTTAAAATTAATATCGTTTTTCCATCTAAGGATATTCGAGTTATAAAAATTTTTTTTTAGTTTTTTTTGATTTTAAAAAATAACGGTATATTCATTTTTTTCCAAATTCATATCAAATTTGTATGACATTATAATGTGTCGAATAAAATTTATTTCAAGTCAATAGCATTATTTGTTCGTGAGATATTTGAGCCCAACCAAAATTTCCACTTCCTTTTTAAACTGCTATAGTAAAAAAACCACTGATTGAATATTATTAAACGCCCTTTCAGCTTCTTTCGAAGTTATTATCTGTAAAACAAAATTTATTTCAAGTCGATAAATCTACTCGTTCTTGAGATATCGACGACGAAAAATTGTACCAGAACGTACGGACGTACGGACGTACGGACGTACGAACGTACGAACGTACGTACACACGCACACACAGACATCTCTCTAAAAATGATTGATATAGGCTCTAGGGACCTTGAAACGTCGAGAAATGTCAAAAATTTCAATTTGACAAATCGGACCAATTACAATAACTCCCTGTGGGAAGTTAAAAAATGTTTAAAAAAAAAAAACTTGCAACAAAGGTGTTAAATCACTCAAACTGAGTGGCGGTTGTATAGCTACCTACCTACCTACATAGGTACTAACAGAAAAAGTCGATAAAAGAATAACTTAAGGAAATTAAAAATAACAACAACAAAAAAAATACGAACAAACAAACACAAAACTTTTCAGACCAATTGAACCTGAATTAAATAGTTTTACTTAATAAATACCAGCAATTTTCAAATTAACTTGAACTTTAGTGTTTTTAATTTTATTTTGCTATGCTAGTCTTTTTCTGCAGCAGCAGAAGCAGCAATGCATTTTCAATTAACTTCCATCAAACTGAAACCACTTTTTTTTTTTACTCCTCCACCAACCATGCAAACCTCTTTCCTTCTCCTGTCACGAAGAATTTATAAAGCCGAAGAAAACAGCTGGAGCAAGCAAATATTTACAACAACAACACACGAAAAAAAAAATAAAGTTTCCAGTCAAAATGATACAAACTCATTCGAACTGATTTTAATGGCATTTCCCAGTTAATAGTGAAAAATTGAGCTAATGGACGTAGAGCCCGACACCAGCTAGGTTCAGTCGTCCGTCAGTTGAGCGACATCGTTCGTCGTTACCGTCGTCGGCATCGCATAGCCATCATAGACGACTACGACGACCGACGTCTTTGTGCCTCCCCTGCAGCGTTTCGTTTTTCCAACTGATGCAGCAAATAAAAGTTTGGATTTGGAAGGTACTTAAAATAAACAAAAACAACACAACACCAGTCCAAAACTAACAAACAGAAAAGGAGATTGAGACGAACGCAGGAAACAAGGAAACGAAGCAATTAAAACAACAAAACAAAAAACAAACTTCGGATTCCGGAATGACCTACTTTTTTTCAGAAATTTCGGTGAGTGGAATGGTGCAGCACTGATGCCAACCATTGCTGCTGCCACTGCCACTGCCACAGACACTGATTGGACGCAAAGTGCAATGAAGTTACGATACGATTTATGCATACCTGCTTCAGGTCCGTAGTTTGGATTTGATTGTATATATAGGAGAGTTAATAAACTTGCCAGTAAAAGTCGTTATTTCTAGATACTTGAACCAAAGTCAATATGGATAAGGATCAATGCTTCTAGTGTATCACGGTGATCTTAGTTGCTGTTGTTGTAAACTAGTTTTTTTTTTTTTACTTGAAAAAAACAACTATGTACGTACGCCTCAGGTAAGCTTTGAATTTAATTGTGATATTCAATTTTTTGCATGATAATTACACATTTTTTTATCAGATTTTTCTAACGGCTAACAAGTTGTTTACACCTGGTGGAGATTTTTGGTAGCCATGTGAATTAATCGAATTTGAAAAGTATAACTGCTCCATCTTTTTATGTAGCTACGAATTGTACAAACTGTATACAAATAAACAAGACCGTACCAACGCCACTACCTTTTGGAACACCATTTGTGTTCTAATATTATGTTTTTCAATCTATCGAAACAGAAGTTCGATACCAGAGAAATCATCGATTATTCATTGCCTAAATTCATTTAACCTGGAATTTCAGATTAACTCAAAACGCATGTCTCTTGGTTCCAAACCGAAACTGCTCTGGCTCTTCTGCAATTCCGATAAAATTGTGTCTAATATTTTCAAAATTTTCCATAGAATAACTGTTTGTAACGTTCTGTAAAATCGGAAATTTTTCGAATTCGAACTATTTTTCCACTATTCCGTAATGTTCATTTACTACTACCGCTTTCACTTTGAATATAAAATTTACTTAAAATTTTATTGATATGTTTAAACTTGAAAATAAGTAGATTGAGATTCTAAAGGGTTCAGTACATCTTATGACAATCTCTCAAATCGAGTTTAGCTGTTAAAGAAGCTACTATAGTTAAGATTTTTGAAAAATGTAAAGACTTATTTATTCAAAAGATATCGATAAAATAATTTAATTCTGGAACAACACATGACAGCCCTTTAGGCCCTTTACTCTTTATTAAAACAATTTTATCGTTATCATCGTTTTTGAATGTCAAATTTAAAACTTTTCCCCACATTATGTAGGTATTCAGCTTGAACTCAAAAACTATAAATAAAAACGTTACTTAAATGAATGTATTAATTTTTTTCAAAATAGGAAGAAAGATTAATTAGCTTTCGAAATTTTCGTTCATTTGTTGTTCATCAACAAAAAGAAGAACCATGACGTTACGAGAAGTGTTCAAGGGATAAAAATAGTAAAATAAGACTTCCACTTAACCTCAAGCAGTTCAATGAAAAATAAAATATTCAAGCTAAATTTTTGAGTAGATATATGTACATTACACCGAATTTTTAATAATACAATCCCAGACACAAGGTTAGCCGAAAAATGATAAGAAAATTATTTTTTAAAGAAGAAATTTACGATATGTAAAATATGAAACCATACAAATGAAGTCAAGTTGCGCTGTTACAATTTGTGTTGAAAATTGTGAAGGAGGAACAACAATTCCAGTAATTGTTGTTCATACATAAATTTATCGTTTTTGTAAAACTTTTTCTTCGACCACAGGTTATATGTATATAAATCAGTGTTGCCGGAAAATTTTTTTGAAAAATAAAACAAACAATATTCCTCTCCTATGAAATACAAGAAAAACTTAAAAACTTACAGTTTTAATTTTTGAGCAATTTTGGTTTTCAAAAATCGCTAAGATTTCATATAAATTAATTCAATGAGTTTTGGGTCAAGATAAATAAAGGAAATCAAAAAAAAAATTATGACTCTTTCTATTTTTTCAGAAAACAATTTTTTAAATGATTTCATTGAAGGCAAAAAAAAATGAGGTGTTAACAATTTCATCATGCAATGAAAATTACTAAGAAATTGATCTTCTATTTCTCCACAGCAGTTTCAATGAAATAAAAAGTACCTAATCATGGCACGAAAATGTTTATTGCTTTTTGCGCACTTTTTTGAATGAAATTCATTTTTTTTTGTTTAGGAATTCATAAAAATGTTAAAATATTATTCAATTTATTTGTTGAAAACTTGTTTTCATTTTAATTACAAGCTGCCAATTATGTTTCGTTTTCAAAAATTAAATGAAAAAAAAATTGAATAATTCTAAACAAAGTAGTCATGACGTAATGGGAAAATGGCGAAGCATTTTTTTTTTACTTTATAGAAAGCTTAAATCCAAGTTTTCCACAGTCAAACCCCAGCAGGGTTGCAACTATTTGGACTTACATAAGGCGTGATCTAGGGTTTTGTTATTTTCTTAACGAGATTAAATACATTTTTCTTTTGGTGATAGGTGGATTTTTCAAAGTTGACCATTTTCCAAATAGGTATTGGAAAAATCGAGTTATGAACGTTTAAAAGTCAAAAACGAAAAAGGAAGACTTTAAAAAATAATTTGTGAAAAAAAATCGGAATGAAAAGTTAATCAAAAAATATTTTGAGAAATTTTCGAAAAGGTATTTTTTAACTAATAAAATACTAAACAAAAAAAAACACTTTAGATTATTTTTTGTAAGTTTTTTAATTTTCTTGAATTTTTTGTCATACATATCTGCAACTTACTTATATTTTTAAAAACCTGTAAGAAAAATGTATATACGTATAACTAGCTCACTTCATTTCGAAACTAGTGAAACCCACGTTACTTTTTGAAATCAAGATGGTGGCCGCGCTGCCATAAACCTCTGTCGAAAACATGGATATTAGCTTCCAATAAGTTTTCAACGCTACTCAGAACTAATATGAGGTATTTGTTAAACGTGAGGAACAATAACAAATTCTAAATATTGCCAACCCTACAAAGAGCCCATTTGGAGTTTTCAAATACTTCACCCCCACTAACTTACGCTCCTGACCTCTATTACACTTTATATAAATTGCCCAGTAAAATGAAAACAGAAAGCGAAACACGATAAACGTAAATTTCATCCATAATCCGATCGAAAAATATACATACCCATATATCTATGTATTTATATAAAAATACATCCTTATAACGTTCGGTCGGTCGCGTTCCATTCCGTTCAACACAACGGGTTATCTCTCTTTTTGGAAGAACGATAAATGTATGCATGCATAACTAGGACACGTTTATTTGGATTATTTTGTCATAAAAGCTTGCAGCCACCACATCGCAGCATCATCGGCATGTTTATTAAATTAGTGTCGGTTATTTTTCACTTGATTTAATAAGTGGAATATATTTTTAGTAAAGTGTATAGGGAACGCTTGAGAACTTTCATATTATCCATTTTATTTATTAAAAATTAGGTTATGGAAATGAGCTTATATTTTGAATAAATTCAACAAAACGACTCGATGCATTTTGAAAATTGGTAAAATTCTAAACAATTTCATAGTAAGTTTGGAATAAATGCATTTCCGCATAACCTTAGTACAGAATGTCAAATAATTTTCCGTGATTTATTTTTCGATACGATGCAAACAGTCAAGCAAGCAATCAAAAATATGCATCCACCTAATGTTTTTAAATGTTTTCCAATTTTTGAATTTTTGTAAATGATTTGACTGTAATTGTACACTTCGAGTAAGAAACACTGTTGAGAAAATACTGATTTTCCCCATACTTCTCTGGAAATGAAAAATCAATACGTTCCACAAACTTAATTTTTTTTTTTTATAACTAGCGCGCCCTTAAGGGGATTTTTATGTACCCTTTATATGTCAGAGACAAAGTGCGAGATTTAGGTAAGTAGGAGGGGATTTGAAAGGAGATGCCGGTTAACATTAGTCTTGAATTTCGCATCACAATGAGAGGGAAAGACAGAGCGTGGAAGGGAATTCCACATTCGCGTAGTACGGCTAAAGAACGAATCCCTGTACTTGACAGTACGACCGAAATTGGGTTCAAAAGTAAACTGATGAGCATTCCTGAAAGCTCGAGTATTACGGTTGAAACGTTTGAGGGGAGGAATGCAACTGGCTATTTCATTAGAGCACTTACCGTAAAAGTAACGATAAAAGAGGGAGAGACAGAAATGCTACGTCGCGTCGGTGTTCGAGTGACGTAAAAGCATCGATGATGTTCCTGTCTCCGATCATTTTGAAGGCTCGTCTTTGTATACTGTCCAAGAGGCTTAAGTAAGTTGCTGGATCACCAGCCCAGAGATGGGAGTTATACTCAAGCTTTGGACGTACCTATATAACTTTTATAGATAATAGCCAGATCAGAAGGGGAAAAGAATTATGCAAGAAATTCCAAAGGAAACCTAAACATCTTGCGGTAAAGATACATAAAATCACAAGTTGATTAGTTTATTCGATGCAAGTGCCACTCATACATAATGGCAAGGGGGGTAAGTCTCGCTTTAACGACAGAAGCCAGCATTGAGTTTTGCTGTCTAAGTCAGAATTCAATGCACTTATCATATTTAGCCGTTTCAATTCCACGTCCGAAGAGCAGGGATGTGCATCTGGAAACGAATATGAAAAGCTAAGGGTACTATTGTCAGCGAAATAATGTAATGGATTAGTAGTTGCAGTTTCTTACAGTGGGTTAAGTTTCTGGTGTAACTTTACGAGGTTTTGGTTAAATATCGCCAATCAAACAAAATTGGCTGATTAGCGTAATCCGTGATTAACAATCAAACAACGGGTTGTCTGACAATTTTGTTTTTGTTAAGTTGCACATGCAATGATTTACGCTTTGGAATAATCATGGATCAAGCTTAACCCACTGTGAACAAACTGTTGTTAACTATTATCTCCGACTTTCGTATAAAATAAATGGTAAAAAATCGAAATGAACAATATTACATTCCACTGAAGTCGATTTCAACTTATGTTTGATTAGTAAGTGGAAGTGATAAACTTTTATCTATCCACAACGAGTTTTTAAACAAAATAAATGACTTGACTATCACTTTTTTAGGATTTGAACAAAAATAAAAATACATATCATGTGGAACGCATTTATGTTTATATAAGTAGGTACATACTTTTTATTAATAGAAGTTAAGTCACGAATAAAAATATAATTAAATTATTTAATGTCTTCAAAATAAAAAAGTACATACTTACAAAACAAAACAATTTAACCTTCAAACAAAGTTAGATACTTAAAAACTAACAATAACTATAAAAATAAAAATAATGATAAAGAAAAAAAGAAACAGCGTAAGATAACAACAATCATGTGGGTCATTGTACCATGAATGTTTCCTCTGGCTAACAAAACATTCTTAGCCAATTACCCCTTTCCTTAGTAATTAATCTTCCCAATCGAGAATTGATGCGATAAATCCAAAAACCAGTTTCAAAACAAATGTCCTCCTGTTGTTGTTCTTCTTCTATACTTCTATCATCTCCACACATAAATACAAAAATGAAGATAAAATTTTACTTCGTATACCTACCTATCTTAACTTAAAGTCTGAGTCTCGGGCATTGTGTCTTTGATTTTCTTCCAATGCCAACTAACAACTAACTCTGGAATCTGGATGCACAAACAAAATGACAATGACAATAAAACCAGATGACAATGTGTACCAAAACAAACGCACTTGATTTATTTCTTTTCAATCCACAAGAAGTCGATCCACTTATTATAGGCATTCTATCATTGGCAAAGAATTATTTATTTTTTGTAATATTCCAGGTGGTAGTGTTGTATTATTTCGTAATTTATTTAATATTTTTTAAATATTTAATAAGTTTTGATGACTTTAAATACGAAAAAGGTATTTTTTTAAGGGAACGGTTTTTTGTAAAGCTAAGACTCCAATTTTTAACCCAAGTATTCATTCAAATTTCTTCACTACATAATTTTTATTTTGAATTTTCAAGTCTAAATTTAAAACACAAATTTTTTGTTTGAACTGATTTTTTTCAAAGGAGATGTATAAGACTGCCACCAGGATGAAAAACAGGTATGATTTAAGTTCCCATACACCTCGTTTTAGGTAGGGAGCTTCGTTTGGTTTCATAACCCTAGAAGAAAAGTTCGTGTGTCTCCAAAACTCCAATTTGATTGGGAGGGTCTATATCGCGTAATGGAATTGATCACTGACGTCACAATCAAAGCTAAAACCAAGAGTGAAGCCGAGAATTGTACACATCGTTTGTTTAGCAGAGTATAGAGGCAAGCAGTGCAATGGTTGGCTATTAGAGAAGATCGCTGGTGGAGGTGTTTCAGTTCAAGGTTGGGAGAGTGTTGCGAATATTGCATAACTGAACGCTACCAACAACTGAGCGCTAACAACAATAAAATGACAGCAAAGCCTGCCAACAGCACGACATTATCTTAATTAATCATTCACTTTTGGAGACACACGAACAGTCTGATCAGGAAGTGGGAAAATCTCAACCTATTTTGAAAAATAATCCATGAAGACTAAAATTTGTTTGCCCTCTTGGTTAATGGAAGTGGTCCCAAAATATCCACTGCAACTCTTTGGAATGGCTCACCTGATAGGTAGATTTGTAGTTCAGCTATGGTTTTACTTTTTGGGCCTCTTTTCGAAGCACAAACTCGCAAGCGGCACAGAATTGGTCCACATCTTTTCTAGCGCCAACCCAATAAAATCTAGATCACATTTTACTAAAAGTTTTAGTAGAGCCGAAATGTCCACCGAACGGAGAGTCATGAAACATCTTTATTACATACGTGACTTGTCAAAGATTTTGGCACCACAGTAGCTGCTGTTGTTTTCGAGTAGTGGTTATCCATTTCTTATAAAAAATTTGATTCTTGATGGAAAGAGCTGCAAATTGGGCCCAGTAAGCTTTCAAGGAATTGCATCCCCCTGAAACTTCATTCCAATTTGGACGAGCACCATCTTGCACCCACTTAGTAACCGGGCCTAAGACGAAATCTTCTTGTTGTGACTTTATCAAGTTTTTAGAATCGACTAAGTCGTTAATTTGGAGTATAACGTTCACCGACTTTGTTTCATCTATGCCGAAACTAGTTTCTTTTGAATCACAATGATTACATAACTTGTGCTATTCTGTGAAAATCCACACGTGGTCTTTATTCTCGACGTTTCTGAATGATTAATTAAGATAATGTCGTGCTGTTGGCAGGCTTTGCTGTCATTTTATTGTTGGTAGCGTTCAGTTATGCATTTTCGATGATTGCATTCAACCGTTCGCAATATTCGCAACAATATGTATAGTATATCATATTTTTTTGTACTTAATAAGTTCACTTAAAAATCATTTATAAAAGAAAATATCTAAACTTTTTCAGAATATTGAATTTTCAAAAAAAAAAAATTAAATACAATTTATTTTTCTGCCAATTTTATTTTACAAAACGGCTTAGTATAACTAAGCCAGCCATTTGAAACAAAATGAAAATTTCGAGAATTGATCTTGAAGAAATGGAAAGAATGCTTAATCCCCATTTTTCCTTTAAAAAGTGGAGTTGCCGAAGAAAGCTTCGCTTCATTTTAGAAGAGCCTTTATATTGTATATCAATTATATGACTGGAAATTTTTTTGGACAAAAATTTTAAATTTCAAAATTTGAAGTAATGTGAGTTATCAAAGGAGCCGATCTTAAAATTCTCTCTCGAATCTTAATATTGAATGTAAAATTTTCTAAAATATTACCCATCATCCAAAAATCTAATCAACAACAACGGCTGGCTTCAAAAAAAAAGAAAAAGAGAGAAAAAAAACCCAACGAGAAATTCTGTAAATATTTTAAATTAGCTCGAACAAAAGTAAAACCCACAGGCTCCCGTATTTCCAATTTTATAAAAACCCATCAGTCGGCTCCGTCTTTAATTACGAAAATACTCTGCTATGCACAAGTACCTACATATTTATGTATCTACCTTACCTCCAAACGAGATTTTTTTTTCTGGCTCAGTTAAGGATGATTGAGGTTTCGTAAACATTCATGATAATTCTATTTTAAAGCTGCAAAAACATTAACCTAAATGGCTTAAAAAAGCTTCGTAGCTCTAAAAATCAGCTTTAAAAAAAAACGCAAATGTTTAACACATGTACAAATTTTTACTAATTCTGGGACGTTATTTTAAACTACACTCCGTCACAAAAGTAACTATACACTGGATCTAATAGAAAATAAGTTTATGGCTGGTACGGATTAAGAAAAAAGCTGTGTCATTTTCAAAAACAATACTGTTAAGCTATTTTTTACAAAAGAGACAACATTTTTCAGAATTCGGTCTTGCCATAAACTTGTTTTCTATAAGGGCTGGTGTATACTTACTTTAGTGACTGAGTGTAGGTCAGAACTAAAGACTTGTTTTAAATTTTGGACACCTTAAAATTATTGAAATATATTTTTTTAATTTTGGAATATTATCAAAAAAAATTAAACTAAAACAAGAGTATGCGACTTAAACTTGCTCCTTAAATACAAATTCAGCAAAAAAAAAATTAAGGACCAAAAAAGCACACACAAAATGTCACATGCATATGGAGGAAGGGTGGTTCCGGCGACACTGCTGCTGGTGTTGATGCCATCACCGCTGCATAACCATACGCTGCCTTATATCATCACCATCACGGTTGCCAAGTTGTTTTTTTTTTTTTTTTTTTTCAAAAAGCCTTTAAATGCACAGCTTAACATAGTAAACAAGATCTGTCACTTGTAATTAAGGAAAATCAAGTTCTTAGAACAAAAATATAAGACATTAGTAGTCATCAATCTATTGGGATTAAAAGATATACACATTACCTTCTAGCTGAACAGGTAACTAACAGGCTGACTAACTTTTAGTTTGTTCAAAATCAAAAACAATACCTTATTTTGGTAAGCAAGAAACTTAAAATGAATTTTAACAGTCAGTAACCCCCGTGCGAGTCAGACTTACTACACTAACATTTGCCTGATTCTTAGTAAATAAACAATTTTTTTTTTCTTATCGGTTCTAAAGATTACTTGATCAAAAACACTAGGTAGGAAAACTTCTTAAAACAAACATTAAACATCATCTAATCACTGAGAGTAAAATATTACATTCCATAATTGACATGCTTTTTTTTTGTTTTTTTTTTTTAAATTGTTTGGTAGAAAAAAAGGACTTTAAGTAATTTTCTTGCAACATATGGCAACACTATTTTAGCAATGGCTTGCGTCGTCGCCTGTGGTATAGTGTATTGGACACAGGAATATGGCACAGGAAATTGTTCCACTGTTTAAGGGATATTAGGTTGCACTCAATTTCAAGTACTCTCGGTCTGTTTTGTTTCCATTTTTTTTTTCTGTTGCGTATATATGTACAGATTTAAGCCAGGAATTTCGGCTTATTAGACGAAATAAGCTCAAAAAGAAAAAAAAATGACATGAAAGCAGAAAGCACAATGTGTCCCAGGACTAACAAAAGGGTAGTCACGAGGCTATGTGTATACTGTTGATGAGGAAATACATATATTTTACTCATATGTATATATATTTTTTGACAAAGAAGAAAAGAAAAAAATAAAACCCACACACGAATTATAAAAGTACACACAAGAAGAAAAGGATATTTTTATATACGAGAGGCATAGAGATTTACATAGGGTAAAGTCGGGTGATATGGCACCACGGGTGATATGGCACCCTTTCAATATCTCCCACTTAATGACTTCTTTTTAAAACAAAAAGTGCAAAAAAGAATTCAGTCTTACGAAAGCTCTCAGTGAGTGCAGTCGCATCTGCTGTAGCCCATACCACACATTTTTTATAAAGCTACAAAAAAAAAGTGAGTATCTCTCAAGCGACAAAATTTTTTTGTGTATAAGTGATGTGCGTGTAGTAGAAAAAGTATTTGACGCCAGGTGTTCATTTCAACAAAAAAAGAACCGTTGCTGTTGTGTTTTGTGTTTGTGCTCTTTGCAATAATTCAGCAAACATGTTTTATCGTGTTATATGGAAAAATAAAAGTGTAGTCAAACGGGGGATATGGCACCCCAAAACGTCGGGATATATGGCACCGGTGCCATATCCCCCGCTTCTGCTTTTGAACCTTTTTTTTAAACTCACAATTATTCTTAATATTTTCTATAGGTAAGTATAAAGAAATGCCAACAGTTTATAAAAAACAAGAGTCAGCAAACCGGGGCAAATGGACTCAAGCCCAACTCACAGCCGCCGCTGAAGCTGTGCGCGACAATAAAATGTCAAAAAAAGCTGCTGCAAAAAATTTTGGAATACCCTTTACAACCTTCAGAAGGCTACTAAAAGAACCAAATACTTTAAAACCGAGTTTGGGATCCGTGTCCTGTCTTGGACAACAAAGAGAGGACAAAATCGTTGCCCATATCAAAAAACTCCAGGCACATGGATTCGCACCATCCAGAAAAGAAGTTTGCCAAATGGCGTATGGCTTAGCTGAAAAGTGTGGCATAAGACACAATTTTAATCGCGTAAAAAAAGAAGCTGGAAAGGATTGGTTCATCCTATTTATGAATCGGCATCCAGACCTAGCTGTTCGGAAATCAGAGGGAGTTTCGCAGGCTCGAGCCAGAGCCATGTCAAAAACAGAAGTGGCTACGTATTTTCAATTGCTAGAAAAAACACTATCCGAAAATGATTTGCTGGACAAACCAGGCCATATTTATAATATGGACGAGACCGGATGCCAGCTTAACAATAGACCATCTTTAGTTATAGCTGAGAAGGGGTCTCGCAACATAACCGCAATAACATCTGCTGAAAGAGGGGAGACAATAACGGTCATAGCATGCTGTAATGCCGAGGGTACTTTTCTGCCACCAGCCTGTGTTTTTAAAGGTAAGAAATCTCATGGTCTTATGTATTTCATCTCACAACTAGGTACCTAGGTAATTAGGTATAATTTTTTTAAAGGCAAAAACAAAAAGGCTGAATTCGAAGATGGAATGCCACCTGGATCAGTGGTTTATATGGGTGACAAATCGGCCTATGTAAACAGCGAGATATTTTTCAAATGGCTAAAAGAACACTTCATACCAAGGAAGCCAGAAGGCAAAACCATATTAATTTTGGATGGCCATTCTTCCCATTGTAGCAATGTGGAAATGCTAGAGTACGCAATCGAACATCAAATAATACTGCTTTGCCTTCCACCACACACAACCCAATTTTTGCAACCCTTGGACAGATCGTTCTTCAAACCATTCAAGAGCTCTTATTATGAGGCTTGTAATAAATTCATAAAAACTAATCCAACCAGAAAGCTATCTCGCCTCAAGTTCGGCATGCTTTTGTCCCAGGCATGGGTCAAATCAGCAAATCCTAGCAATGGAATTTCAGCATTTTCATCAACTGGCATATTTCCCCTGAATCCTGATATTATCCCAGATTATGGATACATTAAAAGCAACATCACATCAAATGAAACTGAGAGTCACACCAATGAAATGCAGACTCAAAGTAATCCGCCCTTGCAATCCAATTCATCAGATAGAGATTTGACTCCACCACCACTGGAAATCATCATTCAGGTAATCTTTTATTGAAATTTTAATAATTTTCATTGCCTTTTTAATTCAAATTTCATTTCAGCAAGAGAATCCAGAAACACCAAAGGGTGATGCAAGTGAAATAACTCCAGGGAAAATGCTGAATGTGATCTCTCCAATACCGTCCACCTCACGGGGTATCACACATCATCCGAGGGCTCAAAAATCTCGAGTTTTGACATCATCTCACAACTTGGCTTCTCAAAAACAAAAACTTTTAAAGAAGTTAAAGGTCAAAAAGGTCCTTAAAAAGACGAAATATAACAAAAAGAATACCAATGGTGGGCCTGAAGTCAGCTCTTCAGAGGACGAGAAAATGTCGTTGCATGATGAATCGGATGGACCTGAAGACTTCGGTGAAAACACTTGTGTTGGCTGTGGCGAGGATTATAATGAAACAACAAAACCGGACGAATGGATTAAGTGCATCGTATGCCACTTTTGGTCTCACGATTCTTGCACATCGTTTAACAACACTTGCAACAAATGTGGCAAAAAAAATATCAAAAAAAAGTAGGGTGCCATTTCACCCTCCATCAGGTGCCATATCACCCTCCATTTTTTGTACCTAATTTTTTTTAATGTTTTTTAGTTTTACCAAAAAAACCATGAAATTATCTGTGAATTACCTTTATGTTCCTATTTTTTATTAATGAATTAGTTTTAAAATAAATTTGTTTTTGTTTCAAGTAAAAATCTTGTTTATTATTCAAGTTATAGGTAAAAACGAAAATGGGTGCCATATCCCCCGACTTTACCCGTAAAGTCGGGTGATATGGCACCACGGGTGATATGGCACCCTTTCAATATCTCCCACTTAATGACTTCTTTTTAAAACAAAAAGTGCAAAAAAGAATTCAGTCTTACGAAAGCTCTCAGTGAGTGCAGTCGCATCTGCTGTAGCCCATACCACACATTTTTTATAAAGCTACAAAAAAAAAGTGAGTATCTCTCAAGCGACAAAATTTTTTTGTGTATAAGTGATGTGCGTGTAGTAGAAAAAGTATTTGACGCCAGGTGTTCATTTCAACAAAAAAAGAACCGTTGCTGTTGTGTTTTGTGTTTGTGCTCTTTGCAATAATTCAGCAAACATGTTTTATCGTGTTATATGGAAAAATAAAAGTGTAGTCAAACGGGGGATATGGCACCCCAAAACGTCGGGATATATGGCACCGGTGCCATATCCCCCGCTTCTGCTTTTGAACCTTTTTTTTAAACTCACAATTATTCTTAATATTTTCTATAGGTAAGTATAAAGAAATGCCAACAGTTTATAAAAAACAAGAGTCAGCAAACCGGGGCAAATGGACTCAAGCCCAACTCACAGCCGCCGCTGAAGCTGTGCGCGACAATAAAATGTCAAAAAAAGCTGCTGCAAAAAATTTTGGAATACCCTTTACAACCTTCAGAAGGCTACTAAAAGAACCAAATACTTTAAAACCGAGTTTGGGATCCGTGTCCTGTCTTGGACAACAAAGAGAGGACAAAATCGTTGCCCATATCAAAAAACTCCAGGCACATGGATTCGCACCATCCAGAAAAGAAGTTTGCCAAATGGCGTATGGCTTAGCTGAAAAGTGTGGCATAAGACACAATTTTAATCGCGTAAAAAAAGAAGCTGGAAAGGATTGGTTCATCCTATTTATGAATCGGCATCCAGACCTAGCTGTTCGGAAATCAGAGGGAGTTTCGCAGGCTCGAGCCAGAGCCATGTCAAAAACAGAAGTGGCTACGTATTTTCAATTGCTAGAAAAAACACTATCCGAAAATGATTTGCTGGACAAACCAGGCCATATTTATAATATGGACGAGACCGGATGCCAGCTTAACAATAGACCATCTTTAGTTATAGCTGAGAAGGGGTCTCGCAACATAACCGCAATAACATCTGCTGAAAGAGGGGAGACAATAACGGTCATAGCATGCTGTAATGCCGAGGGTACTTTTCTGCCACCAGCCTGTGTTTTTAAAGGTAAGAAATCTCATGGTCTTATGTATTTCATCTCACAACTAGGTACCTAGGTAATTAGGTATAATTTTTTTAAAGGCAAAAACAAAAAGGCTGAATTCGAAGATGGAATGCCACCTGGATCAGTGGTTTATATGGGTGACAAATCGGCCTATGTAAACAGCGAGATATTTTTCAAATGGCTAAAAGAACACTTCATACCAAGGAAGCCAGAAGGCAAAACCATATTAATTTTGGATGGCCATTCTTCCCATTGTAGCAATGTGGAAATGCTAGAGTACGCAATCGAACATCAAATAATACTGCTTTGCCTTCCACCACACACAACCCAATTTTTGCAACCCTTGGACAGATCGTTCTTCAAACCATTCAAGAGCTCTTATTATGAGGCTTGTAATAAATTCATAAAAACTAATCCAACCAGAAAGCTATCTCGCCTCAAGTTCGGCATGCTTTTGTCCCAGGCATGGGTCAAATCAGCAAATCCTAGCAATGGAATTTCAGCATTTTCATCAACTGGCATATTTCCCCTGAATCCTGATATTATCCCAGATTATGGATACATTAAAAGCAACATCACATCAAATGAAACTGAGAGTCACACCAATGAAATGCAGACTCAAAGTAATCCGCCCTTGCAATCCAATTCATCAGATAGAGATTTGACTCCACCACCACTGGAAATCATCATTCAGGTAATCTTTTATTGAAATTTTAATAATTTTCATTGCCTTTTTAATTCAAATTTCATTTCAGCAAGAGAATCCAGAAACACCAAAGGGTGATGCAAGTGAAATAACTCCAGGGAAAATGCTGAATGTGATCTCTCCAATACCGTCCACCTCACGGGGTATCACACATCATCCGAGGGCTCAAAAATCTCGAGTTTTGACATCATCTCACAACTTGGCTTCTCAAAAACAAAAACTTTTAAAGAAGTTAAAGGTCAAAAAGGTCCTTAAAAAGACGAAATATAACAAAAAGAATACCAATGGTGGGCCTGAAGTCAGCTCTTCAGAGGACGAGAAAATGTCGTTGCATGATGAATCGGATGGACCTGAAGACTTCGGTGAAAACACTTGTGTTGGCTGTGGCGAGGATTATAATGAAACAACAAAACCGGACGAATGGATTAAGTGCATCGTATGCCACTTTTGGTCTCACGATTCTTGCACATCGTTTAACAACACTTGCAACAAATGTGGCAAAAAAAATATCAAAAAAAAGTAGGGTGCCATTTCACCCTCCATCAGGTGCCATATCACCCTCCATTTTTTGTACCTAATTTTTTTTAATGTTTTTTAGTTTTACCAAAAAAACCATGAAATTATCTGTGAATTACCTTTATGTTCCTATTTTTTATTAATGAATTAGTTTTAAAATAAATTTGTTTTTGTTTCAAGTAAAAATCTTGTTTATTATTCAAGTTATAGGTAAAAACGAAAATGGGTGCCATATCCCCCGACTTTACCCTATGGCATTGTGTTTGCAGGGCATAGTCTAGCGGTAATGGACGGTTCATTGGCTTAAGACGGTTGGTTTCACTTTCAACGGCAAACCATGTTCGTTCGTTTATGTATGATGGAGTGATTATTATTTGTGTAAATTTATGCGTGGTAGGTAGTTGGTATTTACCAAACAATGTGGTTTCAAATTATTAAAGCTAACACAAGAGTTGTTATAAGTTGAAGATAAATATTTTCAATTCTTTTTTTTTGTCAGAATTTTTTTTCTTTTCTTTCAAACCAAATGGAAAAATATTTGCAGCTTCGAAAACATGGCCGGAAAAGTTATTTTTTAGAAGGAGAAAATAGAATAAGTACCTACCTAAATAGATTTAATTTTTCTTTTTTTTCACAACTTCTGCATAAAAAAAATCATACGATCCACAACGTTCCACATAATTTTACCAATCAACACTGTGAACAATATTGGTTGATTTTATTCTAAGAGGTTAAAATAATGAATAATAGAAGTTACAACTTGTAGTTCGAGATTAGTAACTCGGAAAATTAATAATTTTTACTTCCAATTCCAAGAGTAACTCTTTGCTATAGTGCTGATAAATTCTTTCTGAATATAAGTAAAAATGTTATTGGAGTGAATGGTGATCTAATAAATCCCTTAGATATTTTCTCTAGCTTAAATATCAATTCTTCATTCCAACAGACCCTACTATAGTCTGTCAAAGCTCTTCAAATATAGAAACCATAACTTCAAAACTGCTGCTGTATAGGACCATGTTCCTGTCAGTACTCAAATATGGATCCGACTCCGACATCTCAGCCGCGTTCGAGAGAAAAGACTTAAGGAGAATTGTTGGCCCATATGTGAGGAAGGACGATTCCGGAGACGGTACAATCATGAATTGTACGCAATCTACCTTGAAGCAGACATAGTGTCAAAAATTAGGCTCGGTAGACTCTGGTGGGCAGGGCACCTAGCTCGCATGAGTGAAGAGGAACCGGCCCGGAAAGTCCTTTGTGGTACATTCTATGGTAGACGGCAGCGTGGTAGACCATATCTGCGCTGGAGAGATGGCGTAGATCAGGACGCCCGAAGGCTTGGGGTGCGCAACTGGATGGCGTCGGCTCAAGAACGGGATAGGTGGACAGACTTGTTGAAAAAGGCGAGGAGCGGACCCCGGTTGTCGAGCCTATGATGATGAAGATTATATATCAGTGTTCCAATTCCAAGGATGTTGAATCAACTTCATTCATGCGATAAAAGAAACAGGGCGTATTTGTTTCAATAAGGAAGCGTTATTGGGGTATACGCTGAAAGTACGCTTACCTTAGGTATTTATTGAAGTATCCACTCTTACATAAAAGAAGCATTTCACTTCAACAAGGGAATCTATTGTGCATGTTTTGGAAAGTAAAATTGACGCATAACAAAAACGCTTGATAAAAACGTCACTTGGTTATTGATTTTTATCAACAACAACAAGGGCAAAGTGAGAAGCTGAAAACACTGGGCTAAAGTTGTATAAGTTGAAAGCTACGACTGGTCCGCCTTTTTGGGGATACAACATTTGGAAAGCCATACTCGCTGCCACAAGAAAGCTGCAAAAGTTCGTAAATAGATGTCTGGAAAGTATTTTTCAAAACACATCAGGATTCCATGGACTTTATCATACGAGTAAGTGGCCGTAGACTGGCAGAGCGATGCTCCTTCGTTAGGGCAGGCAGACAAAGGGGGCGGTCTAGAAACTCTTGAGGAAGAACGCTCAAAGGAATGCAAGAATTCAAAGAATGCAAAAGGAATAAATGAAGTTACAAAAGATTGCAATCTTTTGAAGGTTAAAAATTCGCGTTTGCAAAAAAAGGAAAAGAATACTGATTGCATAGTTTGAAGTCGTAGTCTTCAAGAAAGAAGATGATTACAATCTTTAAGATGAATTATTCAACTATAAAGATTGTTAGATTATTATTTACCACTCTGCCGCACATGATGGCGCAAAGGAGCATTGTAGGCCCTTCCTTAAGAACCCTTATAAGCATAATAACGGACACAACCTACTTGGCTACCATAAAAAGAAAATGGGGCTAAATACCGACGATCTCTGCAGAGGTTGTGGCGACGAGGATGAGCATGAAGGCACGGCTCACTTCCTCTCTGTCATTGTCCAGCACGTTGGCAGCACACTAGGAAAAAAACCCTGGGCAACGACTTCTTTAACGAATTAGAAGAACTTCCTCAAGACCTCCAAATGGCTAGACGAACCATCGGATTCATAGGTTAACAAGAAGTTATAACACTTCAGGGTATCACAATGGATCTACATTGATCTAAGTGTGATGGTAACAAAACCAACTGTCAACCTAACCTAACCTAACCTAGGCCCTCAAGGGGAAACTCACGGATATAATAATTTGGAGGACCTATGTAAGTAATTAAGTAAGTACCTATAGAGAAATAATGTATTCCCACGGCGGGAAAAATGTTACACAAAATTAAATAAAAATAAAAAGAAAAGTAAAATTACATTTTTAAAGCAATTAACTATATTTGAACAAAAAGAAACTTGTGCTTGAGTCCTTTCGCACATCCTGGCTTGTTTTAAGGTTAGAAACGAATATTTTTCATGGAATTTTTCCGTCAAATCACTTTTTACCTTTTTTAAAGTAGGAACAATATTTTTTTGGCTTAACCAAGTTCAATGGCTTTTCCAAATCAACAAACATTCACAACAACGTTGAAATACCTACATATACAAAGCTTTCATGGTGGTTTCAAGGAATTAATCTAAAAAAAATTTAAGCTGACAATCCAGTTCTATCCAATTTTAGGATCATCCAAGCTAGAAAAACTACTTATAGAAAGCAAACGAAGTATTAATTTATTTGATTTTAGTAACTTTGATCTAGGAGCTAGTAAATACTATAGTACGTTCCTGTACTGATTTATTTACAATTAGTGTGTCATTAGAAAATAAATAACTCTGTAGTGCAGTGTAGTCCAATGAAAAAAAATTTCAGAAAAGTCAAATTAAAAAAAAAAAAAAAAAAAAAATTGACAGATGATAAAACAGTGAAAACAGTGTTTAATGTGTTCCCTGTTCATTGAACTTCAACACGCTGAAGAGTTTTCAAAAATATTTAATCAGTTTTAATTGACTTGACTCTGCATTCACAAAAACCATAAATATCAATTTATTTTATTATTTAATAAGTGTCTTCGCACGAAAATGTTGACAACAATTTCTGTTAAAAAATATATTTTTTAACATTATGTTAATTGATGTCTTTTAAATTGTTTAACGTTTTTAAAGCCCTCATTTGAATCTCAGGTGTCTTATTTTAATTAGAAATTGTTGTCACCCATATGAATGAGATAGAAAAAAGAAATTGGAATTTAAGTTAAGATGTAAAAAAAAAAATAAATTGAAACCACATGTTGCAAATGTAAATACCTTGTTGTTGTTTTTTTTTTTTTTTTTTTCTTACAGATACTGTGTAAAATTGTCTTTATTTCATTTTAAATGTTACAAAGTTATTCGTGCGAATAAAAATGAAGTATGTACTGTATACTCACACATAACATTGAATATAATCCCTATACTCTATAGCTTCTGGCAAATATAGCGCATTTTTCATTGCGCTCAATTAATCAGTTTCACAAAGGAATGCTCCCAAGTAATGCACAGTACAGACTTCCTGTGTTATGTTAGTCGAGATGATGATGGTCTTGTCGCACGACTTGGGTTTGGTTCAGTGAACTTGTACTTGAAAGATGGGTAACGTATTTTATTATAGTCTCATCAGAGATGTACGTATAAAGAAAAAATAGAAACAACCGATTAATTTGTTTTAAACCGATGATTATCATGTGTATAAATTATAATTTTACCATATCTCATACAAGTTGTAGATTGCGATGACAGGTGTGCAACCGAGTATGGGCTTATAAAATATACGTTATAACATTTAAAAGTCTACAATTGAGTAGTTTTCTGTATCGAGCACATGTTGAATGATCAGATTCTCAATTGAGTTCTTGTTAAAAATGGGTTAGGAAGAAAATTGTTTTATGGTCAGTTGCACCAAAGTCCATACTAAAACTAGTTTTTCCTAAAATGCTAATAAATATATTGGCCTGATTAATTATTCTGGGTTTGTAGCAGTACCCTTCACTTTTTGCGAAATGTTTTTCAAACCAAACGAAAAAGCTTCACCAGTTCAAGTGTTTTAGCAAAATGAGAGATGTCAAACTTCATTAAAAAGCTAAAAGAATATGATACATGTGCATTGTATAATATAGAACCTCTATACTATCATCAAGATGGTTTTTGTGTTGTGTGGTGTGGTCGTTTGAGGGCGCACTTGTATTTACACAGATACAGGAATAAGAAAATTAGTTAGGTGTGTGATCGCTAGGTGGCCGAACGTGTGGAACGTGTTCATGAGAGTACTATGCAAATTTATATACAATGTACATGTGCATCATATCCATTAAAAAAAGGATTTTTAAGACCAGATACCTATTTCATAAACATTGACAATTTCGACAGGTGACGATTTGTTAATTTACAAGTTGACAATTTCGTAGAATTGTAGGAAAATACCCGACAATTGTCATCTTTTCGTTTTATAAAGAAATTGCCATGACAATAAATAATTTATGAGAGTGAAAAGACATTAAATGATATAAAAAATATATTTTCAAGTGAAAGTGATGACGATTCTCAGTTGGGTTTCCGGAATTTCAAACAGCAAATTAATAATGATTGTTTTTTTTTATAATTAGCACGCACTAAAGGGGATTTTATGTACCCTTTATATGTCAGAGACATAGTGTGAGCTTTAGGTAAGTAGAAGGGGATTTGAAAGGAGATGTCGGTGAACATTAGTCTTGAATTTCGTCACATCACAATGAGAGGGAAAGACAGAGCGTGGAAGGGTATTCCACATTCGCGTAGTACGGCTAAAGAACGAATCCCTATACTTGACAGTACGACCGCAATTGGGTTCAAGAGTAAACTGATGAGTATTACGGTTGAAACGTTTGAGGGGAGGAATGCAACTGGCTATTTCATTAGAACACTTACCGTTAAAGTAACGATAAAAAAGTGAGAGACAGGAAACGTTACGTGGGTGTTGGAGTGACGTAAAAGTATCAATGATGTTCCTTCATTTTCCGATCATTTTAAAGGCTCGTCTTTTTATACTGTCGAAGAGACTTAAGTTAGTTGCTGGAGCACCAGCCCAGAGATGGGAGTTAAACTCAAGCTTTGGACGTATATAACTTTTATAGATAATAGCCAGATCAGAAGGGGAAAAGAATTTCTTGCATCTCCAAAGGAAACCTAAACATCTTGCATTATTGGCGACGTTAAGTATGTGCTCATTCCATAAAAGATGGTTCGTGATACACATACATACCTAAAATCACAAGTTGATTAGTTTCTTCGATGCAAGTGCCATTCATAGATAATGGCAAGGGGGTAAGTCGCGCTTTAACGACAGAAGGTAGCATTGAGTTTTCGAAGCATTAAATTCTACGCGATTTTTTAATCCCCATTGTACAATGCTAACAGAATTTAATGTACTTAACATATTTAGCCGTTTCAGTTCCACGTCCGAAGAGCAGGGATGTGCATCTGGAAACGAATATGCAAAGCTAAGGGTACTATTGTCAGCAAAACAATGTAATGGATTAGTAGTTGCAGACAGGAGATCATTAATGAAAATGAGAAAGAGTGTCGGAGACAAAACGGAACCCTGTGGCACACCAGTATTTATGTTGTGGGTTTTAGACTTGACTCCGTCTAATACTACTTGTATAGAGCGATTCGAAAGAAAGTTACTAATCCAACGAAGAAGGGTTTCAACGATACCAAAAGCATGCATTTTCGATAAAAGAGCAGGATGCCAAACTTTAAAGATTTGTTTCACTGTTCGGTGAGATAAACCATCAAGTCACCAGTGGACCTATTGCTGCGAAAGCCGTGTTGTCGGTCATTAAAAAGCTTTCGATCTTCAAGATATTTTTTTAGCTGGTAATTTATCATAATTCTCTGTATATGGAAAACATAGTACTATCATGGTGAAATGGGGGCAACCCTTACTCAATTTTTTTTTTGCAGAGAGCTTGTGGAGGTTTTAATCGATATTTTATGCGATTTAACATAATTTTTGAAAGCTGTCTGTAATTTTATTAAATTTTTCTAGCAAGTTAATAGTTTTTAAGCAAAAATAGTTTTAAATTCATTTTCTCAACATTTTCTTTTGAGTTAATTTAAGCGTATTTTGAGATACACTTGAAAAACTCGGGTAGATTTTTAGAGATGTTATTAGGGCTCAAGAAAAAAAATCAGCAGTCAAAAAAAAACGGTTTTATTTTAATTTTTCTCCAATATTTTCCTATTAAGTAATAAGTATGCTACTTAAGCTATAGCTCAGTTAAAACCTTCCTTTGTTTATTGATCTTATATCAATTTTGTTTTTTGAACATCCAAGCAGAGGAACTTTAAAGACGATTATAACAAAAATTAGAAAATTTCTTCAACAAAAACTCCAACAATTCATAATTTTTCATTTGACAGTTATCAATAGTAATGGCGGATAATGATATAATACCTTTTCCCTTTAATGTGGAAATACAATCTATGTTTTTTTTCTTCCTCATGTTTACCACCCTTCACCCCTCAAACCATATACTTCCTCAAAATCACATAAATTAAAAAAAAAAAACATCAATCGGGTAAAATGTTTGTGCCGGTTCCAACTTCCTACGTCAACAACACTCATATACCCTCTGTCATCATTAAACTTCACGAGTTTCTATCAGGGAGTCATAATGTTGTTTTTTATTATTTTTTTTTTTTTTTTTTATTTGTAGAGAAAGGTTTATATGTTAGAGTCATCAAACTCCGAATTGATCTCAGTTCCGATAGACGAGTATGATGTATGTACATATACCCTATATACATAAGTGTACGTACATTTAAAGTTTTGCCCTTTTATGTTGGTTGGATATGAATTTGAATTTCGCCTTAGAATAGAACCAACGGACAGACACTCTAATGAATTGATTTTAGTTCACTTAACACAAAAGCTTGAATGTTGATACTGTTGATGATGATGATGTTGATGATATGCATATAAGATAGGTTCATAGGTAAAACTAAAACACAAAAAAAAAACATTAAATTTAATCAAAAGATTCTTTTTTTTAAACAACACGTTAAAAGCAAACATAATGAAATTTCACTAAAAACTATAATAGTCATATAGCCTCATAGTCAGCAGTAGTCACTCAGTTTGAAGTAGGATGAGTCAGTCACATTGATTTTTGCTTAAGAAAAAAAAATTCCATACAGGTTGGACAGAAAATTTATACTTAATCGTGACTATAACAATGACAATGTTTGTTTGTTTGGCAAACAAAAAAAAAAGCAAAACTTTGTAAATTAAAATCAAAATTTTGACAAAGTTTTAGTTGTGGAAAAAGTTGTCGCATTTCACAGAGAAAAATTATGCGATGTGAACTAGTTTTTCTACAGTTTTTTTTTTTTATTTTTTTTTAATTCGATCAAAAAGTTTCTCATACGAAAAATATGTGGCTGTGCGGGGTTAACATATTCACATTTATGAAAAAATCATAGTGTGAGAAACAATACTGCATTTAGAGTGGAGATCTGTAAAGTTGCGTTCTGTTCCAAAGTGTGATTATGACAGAAAAAAATGGCACCTGTCATAGAACGGTTTTTTGATTTCGGTGCAAATTTTTAGAAAGAAAAAAAAGTAATTTTTTATATTTTGGAAATACATATGTATGTAATATTTTTTGAAAATTAAGTGTCCTTAAACCACACGTACCTATGTGGGTATTTGAAAAAAAAAATATTTTTGAGCAGAAATAAACAAATTTGTTTCCCAAAATGTTTAGCTTACAAATTAATTTTTCAAAAACTATTTACTAAATATCTTGATCTAAAGAGCATACAAAAGAATGGAACGACATTTATTTATACATATTTTTATTCTGTTTGTAAGTAATTTTTTTTAGAAAATTGCCACACCTCTATTTCAAAGGGAGGAAATAGACATTATACAAATCACCCTTTAAGCAAAAACTATATTTCAAAAACCACTCTAACGTTATTTCAAAAGCAACATACCTACATTTCTTTTAAAATCTAAAATAGGAACCAGCAAGAACGTTTTATTCAGTCGTGTATATTATTTTTTACATGTGTACCTACATGTTGATAATTGAAATTAGCAACTTAAATGCTCATACTATATGACTTTTGTATTCAAGCACATGTAAAATAAAATTTAAAAAAAAACCGACCGAGAATAATATTTTTGCTTTCGCAGTTTCCCTCGACCTTTTTTTCGATTATATTTTTAGTTCGATTTTGTTTGTTATGATTGTTTTGCAATTATTGATTAAAAAAAAATACGAACAAAAGTTACGAATTTTCCTGAAGAACTCATTGATGATGAAATTTGAGATATTAAGAAAATTTCAATTAACCCTAAAAGATTAAAAAAAAAAATGTACTACAATTCCCATTCACACACTTCGAACGTTACAGATGTTTTTGTGAACAATCTTCGTTTATATAAAAAAAAGACGCAATATTAATTAATTAATATTTGAATTAATTGAAAATATATTCTACATTCAAAGAACATCATGGTTTCAATTAGTAAATATAAAATATGTAACTTACAAAATTAAGTACCTAAGCAAAATTGTGAAAAAATTAATCAACATTTTGGAGTAAAAAATATACTAGACAGCAAAAAAAAAAATTCTAAAGAAAATAAGCAGGTTTTAAGTAAAGTGCAATCTACGATTTTTTTTAAAAAGATTTTCTTCTCAATTGCTCCTAGGATTTTAATGCTAGATAGGTATATAAAATTTTGATTATATTTTTGGTCATTCCTCTATTTTATGAAAATATTGAACTAGAAAATTTAATTTTGAAATGAATACCTTTCCAACTCTTCTATTTAATTTGCATAGATTTAATTGTTTTATTAAAAAATTTTAAGTAATTTTATTTTTGTAAAAATAGCAGCAATTTTTATACACCACGTTTTAGGCACACTTTCGTTTCCTATGAAAATTTTTAAGTTTTAGAACAAGCTTGACAGACTTAAGCGAAAACCATCTTAAGTTGTAACCTCTAATTGACTGTTAGTGGGATAAATTGGTAGAAAAATTTATTTAACGGTTTTCAGTTATACTAGACTACTCTTACGGGCCACCGGAAGTTGCATTTTTAGTAAAGCTTGTTGATTGTTACCTTGAAAAATGCATAGGTTTTTTTTTAAATTGCGATTTTTTTCTGCAAAAAAAAGTTATTCAAAAAAGTACCAACACTGAAAAATAATGCTTTTTAAAAAAAATCGGATTCGTTCCTCAAGACTAGAATCTACAAGCGTAACTCAAAAAGAGCAAACAATATATTTTTTAAACTATATTATACATATATTTTTGAAATGGGAAAATATGGAAATTCTTTTTAAAATTTAAATTTTTAAAAACATATTTTTTTTGTGATTTTTATTTCAAAAATCCACGTCCGGTGGAATTTCTTATAATTATAATTACAAATACTTTATTTCAATTTTTTTTTTGTCACTTACGTATGTAAATAATTGTGTTATTAAAAATGTAGTTTTAAGAAATATTAATCATTAAATATTTTTTTTTATACTTTACTATAAACATATAAGTGTCTGGTGATGCAACTTAGTTTTGAATTTTAAATGTTGGATCTGAAATTCACGACTATACAATAATTATTATATTCACATTAGAACTGTAAACCTATATTCTGCATTATAAATGGTTTTATGTGGGATTGAAAATTTGCATATTTTAGCAATTTGCCAGCCTCCAAAAAACCATGTCACCAAAACGCACTTAGTTAAATCCCACCTACTCTATATCAACTGCTTCCCTTTATGCACGCAATGGCGATACCTATATCGTAGAGGAAATAATAATAAATAAATTTCAACCTTGTTTTTCTATGAATAAAGTTGACAACCAAATGGAAAATTCTATGTGCGAATATAAAGAAAATTACAAAAATTTAGGGTAAATTGCTCAATTGTTGGCATTAATTTATTAATGATTGTAAAAACAAGTTTGTCTTTTTTAAATATCAAATTTTTTGTATGGTCGAGCAGATACTATTTTTTCATTTCTTTTTTAATATTTAAGTCAATATTTTTGTATCATGTAAAAATATAATCCTTTCGAAACGTGTAAATGACTTACTGGGAGAATATGCCAATTAATGACATTTTTCATCAGTTATTGGTTTAAAGAAAAAAAACAACAAATAAAAAAAAACAAAGTTAACAAAACAAAATTGAAAGTGTCAACAACTGTAGCATTTGCCCTATACCTATCATAATCAGAATATAAAATTCAATTTAATCATCATCATCATCAAGCAAGCAAGTATCGCTGTGCCATCCATTTCAATTCGAAATTACACTCTATAGTCAGTTCTTCCCTTCCCCTATGGTCCCCTCTGTCTCTATCAGTGGGACGAGGAGGCACGTAAAGTGTGTACTCATAATGCAACATCCACTTTAAAATAATAACAACAGTTAATAATGCCAGCCATTTTGCATTACAATAGCAATATCGGCATGGCAGATGAAGATCCATATTTGTTACACATTTATGCGTTTATTGTTATTTATGTGTCGACAAAGTCGACGACGACGACGCACGGGCGCGGCGGCGAAGACGACAACGAAAACAACGTCGATGACGAAGCTGACGACGACGACGTAACGTCGCGTCTTTGTAGCGTCTTCGTGTTGTTTTTTTTTATACGAATCTCTGCACTCCGACTTCGATTCTGGACAAGAATCTCTCATTTGGCTGGATGGAGACATTCCTTCTTCGTTGTTGTCTTGATCGCACTAAGCGATCTCAATTACACGCCTGACGCGTCGATGATGAAACTCTTTCTGGAGGATGATGCTTCTCCTTTGTGATTGTTTGTTGGATATCATATACATAAAGTGCTGTGCTAGCTGTGAAAATTGAGAATATGGGTGTGAGGGCCGCCAGTCGAGTCGTTCAGAATCAGAATCAATACCCACGCGCATTTGGTCACCACAACAGCACAATACTTTTGTTTGTTATTTGTCAATTGACAACATGCTGAATTGAAGAGTCCTTGGAGTTGTTTGCAATAATACTTTTATAAATTTTAATTTTTTTTGCTCTTTTAATAGCAAGTGATGTCGATTTATTATTAAGTGCTGATGATGATGATGACAATGCTGTTGGTTTTGCTAACGCGGAAAAATTGCGTAAGAAATTGTTTATCTGAAGAGTAGAGGGCGAGACTAATTTTTTTTTTTTCAATTTTGTTAGTCTATGTAGAGATAGTTAAAAGAAAATTTTGCTATTTTTTTTTATTATTGTTCCTGTAAATCTTTCATCTTTCTTTGACTTTATTATTCTCTTTTTATTTTACTTTATTTTACAGACAGAGGTGTTGTTGTTCATTTCTATATGGAACGAGGCAAATTGGCAATTAGTCTTATTAACCTCGTTTGAACGTTTATTAAACGAATTTGAAAAAAAAAAATTAAATGTTTTCGCTATTTTGTCTTCTTTTTCATCAACACAAAGTGCACTAGGTTAAGTTAAGCGAGAATATGATAAATTAATTACATCATTAATAATACCTAGGCCAGAATCGAAATGTTATTTAAAAATTAGCTAACGTCTGTATTGCGAGGAATTTTTATGGAATGTTGCATTATACCATAGAGAGATTTGGTACAGAATTAAATTAAAAAAGTTAAGCTTTCGTTTAAAATAGTTATTTTTTTTTTAGTGTTTTCTGACTTCAACAGTTTTTCACGCAGTCATTTTTCAACAGTTTACAGTTGGGTTGGCTAAAAAAATGTGCTCAATTAATAGGGTTGTTAGGTCAATAAGATAGTTTAATTAAAAAATTTAATGTTACTAGATTTTTTGAATTTTTAGTTTAAAGTAAATCACAATAAATCAGGGTGATGTTTTATAAAAACAAATTTCTTATTTATTTATACTAAATAACCGGCTTTTTGACACAATTTTCGATTACAGAATCCGATGAATGGTCTGCGGATGGCTTCCGACGATTTTTTTCAGCTTTTACTATTAGAGAATCCGTTGCAACAACCTTCATAAATTTCGGTAAAGTAGTTTAAATTTTATTCGATTATGAAATACTCAGTCCATCCGAACTCCATATGAATTTTGGCTTTTCAAGTCCGCACCAAAGTTGTTGGGGATGCAACAAAATACAAAAATGGATTACTTGAAAAAGTAAGTTTAACATTTGACTTTTTGATTTTAGTTTTGATTTTTTTTTTGCAGAAAAAGAACAACAAATAGATTCCAATTCGAGAAAATAGTAAAATTGTCATTAATTGATTAATTAATTTTATTGGTGTTCAGTACAAATATCCATACCAAGCATTCTTGTGTTTCTGTCTCCATTATCGTATGCGATTTTTAGTACAGGCATGCACCCAAACAAGCGAGTCGAGACTCGAACCAGGAAATTTAGCGTTCACATACCATTTTAAGGGCAAAAACTGTCAGCATCGATAAGAAAGTTTGAAAATGATAAGGAAGTTTTAAGAAACGGTAATGTAGATCTTCCGGCGGATTTTATGATTGTTATTTTACGCGTAAGCTTTGTATATGAAAACTATAGTACTCTCATGGCGAGTTTTTTTTAGAGTTGCCCAGATCCTGGTGGTGGCGCTGCAAAATGTGAGGTGTAAAATTCGATTTGGTGAGTCTTTAAGCGTCGAAAATTGGTGGTAGGAGCAAGAGGAGACTATTTTTTGGATAATTGCATCCAAAAAATATCAATAAATATCATTTAAAACCTCCATAAGCTCTTCGCAAAAAAAAAGAGTAAGGGTTGCCGGCATAGATTAGATGTCGCCCCATTCGACTTCCACCATGAGAGTACTATAGTTTTCATATACAAAGGCGTAAGTGAGTTGACTGTGAATCGAGTCAAGTTCGCGGGAATAAAATTTTTCGGATTCTGTAATCGAGGTGAATATCTGTGCACAAATGTTTGTATATTAGAGAATAAAAAGTAGGTTGAAACAATGAAATTTTATTCAAAATATTTCAAGAATAATTTACACAAGATTTCAAGAAAACTGCGTTTAAGAATACATACATATGTAATTACATACCTAAGTAATCTTGATCAAATATTTTTAACAATAAGCATTTATGTGTAAACCAATAGTGATCATACCTGAAAGTGAAAATAAAACGAAAAATTAATTAATTATATAAAATAGTTAAGCAACAAAAACAATTTTAATTTTTATGGCTACATTCTGAATTCTAGATTAATAAGTTTTAGTTTAGTTAAAGGGTTAAGAAGTGGAAGCGTATTGGAGTGGTAAGTGGAAAATTACAAATACTTTTTTTTTTTAACTAGCACTCAAAGCTTTTCTGAAGCTTTTTTAAATATTTTGGATCAAAACTATGCTTATTTTCAAAAACAAACTGTTAAAAAATGGTCATATTATAAAAGCCTTTAATGTTTCGAAAAATATAAGTTTGATTCAAACACAATTTTTATGGACTTAAATATAAAAGCGATCTTTCAAAAAACAATTTTGATTTATCGATATCGGGTAAGTCAATTTGGATTATTAGTTCTTTCTTCAAACTTTTTCAGCAGATGGATAGTGAAAAAGTGCTTTTTTGAGCAGTAAGCAATTCAGGAAATAACTTGAAATTGTAATCTAGTACTTTCCGTATAACCTCCACTTTTTTTTTAGCGAAAAACGATGACGAGGAAATAATAATAAGAATAATTTCTATTTTTCTTCGGCGGCGTCACGAATTTTAGAATAATATAACATTCATGTTTTTGTATACTTATTTTAAAATTCGAAGTCACTTTCAAGAGAAGCTTTTAAGAGAAAGTTTATGCGACCAATTCATTTTATTTTTTAATGTAAAAAAAAATGTTTTAAAAAATCCAGCTGTGTCATAAAATTTCACTAGAAATGTTTTGTATTTTTACGCAGACAATTTAGCATGTAATTCATGTATAGATTGCTATGTCTGAATGTACAGAAAAATTAAAATTGGTTAATTTTCTTGGAACACAATTTTGAATATTCATTGGCCTGATGTGTCATAAAATTTTATTTGCGTTAATGTTTTTAAACAGCCCATTTCTAAATTTGTAGAAAAATATAGGTAGGTATAAAACTTTAAATTGGCAACACTTTATTAACTAAGGGTCCTTTTAACAGCTGTTAAATGATTTGTGATTAGTTTGGTTTGGTATTTCAACATGAAAAGACTGATGAACAACGCTTCCAAATTGTCGAAATTATCCCGATCCCGAATTTCATAAGAGAATTTTATTTAGCGATGGAGCTGACTTGATGGTTGAACGTAGCCAATAGACGAAACTGCCGTATACTTGGAGAAAAGATAATCCTCAAGTGTATGTTGGGACACTGTTACATCCAGAAAAAAATGATCACGATCCATGATTAATGCATTTTTCGTTTTTCGATTGAACAAACACGATGTGCAGGAGCTGTGATTTCAACTAGATGGCGCCGCGGCGGCGCAACATGTCACACAGGTCGTGCCACAATTTATTTATTGAAGGAAATGTTTGGTAGCCATATAGTTTCACGTTTCGAACCCGTGAATTGGCCTTTGAGATCGTGCGATTCAACGATGTTAAACTATTTTCGGTGGGAATATGTGAAGTTCCTAGTCTACGCCGATAAGCCCGAAACGATCGACCACTTGCAGGACAAAATTCGGCGTGTATTTGCCGAAAATTGGCCCTCCAGATTAAAATTACGTCCGAGCCAGGAGTGCTGTTCATATGCCATACCTTTCGAATAAAGTCAACTTCAAAAATTCATCTTTGTTTTATTGCACTCCAAATTTATATATGTACCTCTAAAAAATGGCAACGACTGCTGTTAGGATTTCAACAATAAATTTTGCATTTGATTTTGTTTTTTTCTAAAATAAAACTATTATGTTTCAATTTGAAAATTTTACAACCAAAACTATTTTATTGCAATGACTTCAGCAGTTATCATCAAGAAAATCTTAACCATCTCTTTTCACAGAACATTAAACGTTTTATATATCATTTCTTTGCTTAAATTTTTTTTTACCAATTTATTTTACAAAAGAAAATAAAACAAATAAATACAATTTTCCAAAATTGCTTTTCGATCTAATATTTAACAGAAATAACATCGAATTTGCCTATACTCACAGTCAGACATAAAATACAACAAAAAAATAAAACCAGTTATCTTCATGCTGACGTCTACAACAGACAATGATAATAATAAAGAGCAAGGACGAAATGCAAATAAGGGATACTTTTCATGGCTGCTAAAAATTGTATAGAAAGAAGAAAATCAACTAACTCCCTGTCTCTTACCTCCTCTTAAGTTTAGTGAACCGTGAGAATAATACTTCTATTTCTTTCATAGAAAAAAAACACAAACTTTTGTTCACAATTATTATTATTCTTCTAAAAGTATAAAAACCAAACAACAACGACATACAAGTGTCCAAAAATATATGCTGCGACATAAAAAAAAGGAAGCGCCCACCCACCCCCTTGGAAAAGGCAAATAGGACTTTTTTTCACTTCACCCGATTCTATTACAACACAGCCCAACAAAAAATAATATGTCATATTTTTCATATATAGAATCGCGAATTCAGCATACAATGCTATAGGTGGAAATATACATATTATATAGATTCACCCATCCACCGTTACCCCGAGAAACTTACTTGAAGTTCCTTGCACTATAGCACAGTTGTTCTGATTTTTTTTTTGTCCTGCAAAGGGGTGCGGGCGGGCGGGTGGTGGTGGAAGGTGATGATATAGAGGGTGGAACTTTGGGGCGTGCAGAGCCAAGAGGGTGATGTTGTGGAGTGTAGACAAAGCATCTTTTCTGGCATTTCTTTGGAGAGTCCTGTTTTATTTTTCCCTGATTTTGTATTATGTTATCCTTTTTTATGTATTTGTTTTTTTTTTTTTTTTTTGCTGTCGACTAAAGAAATTGAAGTCGTCTCGGTTATTCACCGAGATTTATGTCTATAACTATACACCACCTGCTAAATAACCCAGACGAAAAAAAAATACGTTTCTTTGATTTTCATTTGGATTGCTGGATTAGTGATAATCCAAACAACAACAAAAAGCATTTCCATCCCCTTTTCTCTTCAAGCGATAAACTTTAAATATACAAAGGTAGCTTTAAGGATTCTTGTCTGTAATAATAAAGTTAATCTTCTTATTAAACTAAAACGGTGGATATATTTTTTTTTTGTGTCTGAAGACTTTGCAACGAAAAAGAAGATTTTATGTTGAAGTGTGTTTCCGTGTCAGAAATAAAAAATCTCAGCAGCTAAGAGAAAAGAAAAGCAATTGAAACGAACAAAGCTTTCTTTAAATTGTTTCAATTTTTAAAAACAGCAATATTACATACAGTCTACACTTGTCTTTGTGATTTTTTTTTTATTTGAAGTAACTGATTGAATAATAAATCGATTTGCTAGAGAAGATACATTTCACCCTACTTTTTGCAATTATTGTAAAATAAAACCAAGCTCATTCTTTTTTTTTTTTGTCAATCAAACACGAAACTTTCGACTTGAACTTCAAACAAAATGTAAATACGACCTTGTAGAGTCGTTGTACTACACGAGGTGATGATTGGTGTTGAATATATAATTTATGTTTTAGGTTTTGCATATTTTTGTTTTTATTGTAAAAAGAAATCCAAAAAATAGCATAAAGGTGTGTTTGGCACGAAAGTTAAGGGTGTTTATTTAAAGAAAACAAGAGTTCTCCAATTAGTTTAAAAACAAGAAGGTAATCATTTTTTTTTAGATTTATGTTTGTTGGACATTTTTGATGTTTTGAACTTTGAATTGGAAGCAACAGCAGTTTCAAAAAAAAAAGATAATAGAAAAAAGCATTGGAATTTGTTGAATTCAAAAAATGGCAGCAAAAATGAAAACAACATTGAAAACGGCTATTTTTTAAATAAGAGTTTAACTAAAATGTTAGCTTTTTTTTGATAGAATTTTATTAAACTGTTGGAACATTTTTCTTCATGAAATTTCTGATGCCAAAGTGTTTTTTTTAAGAAAATTCTGTTAAAGTACGTTTTTATGTAAAATCAAGCTGTTAAATCACTAAATTTCAAAACATGAAAAGTCCCACTTTTTTCATTTTAGTTTTTTTTACCTAAATTTGCTCCTAATATAAAAATCATCCGACTTTCCGAATATTAGTAGATGGGTACCCGCAAGATCAATTGTTCAATAAGGTTGATTTTTTGAGGAATAACAGGTCCGCCATCAACTAGTGCTTATTTCGTGAATGGTAACACTTACCTAGCTCATGTCTGATTTGACAGATAATTAGTTTTATCCTTGCGCTGAACGAATATGGTTGTGTATTCGCTTGAACAACGCTGGGAAATGAGCAAGGAGTAGCCGTTACTGTCAATGGCGATCGTTATCGGGCCATGTTGAATGAATTTTTGTTCACAAAAATTGAAGAAGAGGATATTGGCAACATTTGATTTCAACAGGACGGCGGCGGAGACAATTGACACTTTAAAGGACAATATTCGTGAAGCCATTGGTGAAATACAGCTGCACACAATCGATAATGTGGCAGCCATTTGAATGAAATTATTTTCCATTACTAACCGGAAGGATTGTACTTTCAAATAAAAAAAAGAAATTTGAGAAAATATTCAGTAGTTTTTTTTTAAGCATTTAAAAAAAAAAAGTTATTTGGCGGACCCTTTAGTTGGTGTCCAACTTGTGTAATGGAACACTTTCAACGGCACTATTCTCATATCATTTTTTTTTAATTTGTCCAAAACACTAGCCACATGAAGTTTTTTAACTACACTTAAAAATATAGAGAAAGCGTTTTTGAGTTTTTGAGAAACACCACACTATTAAAGTACTCAGTTTTTGTTTTCTAATCATACAGGCTTGAAAAACATTTGCTTTATTAAAATTCACTTTTATTAAAAACGGAAAGCCAAAATGTCGATCATCCTTAGGTCAAATATTTCTTTTCCTAAAAAATTAGCTTGAAGCACATTGAATTTTAGGGAATTCCATCTGAAAACTCGAACAATATCATTTATAAGAGCCACCCTACGGTGCAGATAATGAAATTAAATAAATTTAAAAATTTTTGGGATTGCAACTGCCCAGTAACAGTATCTTAAAAAATATTTTGAAAAAAAAACTAGAAACATGAATTTTTAGAATGCTTTTTGTGTCATCTCGATACAGCTTTCAATGGTTTCCTAAATTTTTGGCTAGTATATAAGTTAATGGATACCTAATAAAAAATCAAATTTATTATTTTTGTTAAGATTTATCAATTGATTAAAGTTATATTAAATAAGCAAGAACTTAATTTCAAACCGATTTTGCCATTAAACTTGTCAAAACACATTGTAAAACATTCTACTTTAATAAAACAAGCAAATCCTAAAACTCATTCCAAAAAAATATTAGCTAGACGGCTGTTTTACCTGGTCCATTTATCAAAAATTCACCTGTCCAAGATTAACTTTTGTTTATCCATCAATTAGGTATAGTTAATAATTTCAAGTGTCATTCTCTCCAACAATTACCAAACAAAAACAAAAAACTTCGAAATCATTAATCATTTCTCAAAACAAAACCAAAACCAAAAAAAAAACCCTAAAACTTTTTTGTTTTGTGTTTTTCTTCTTTATTTTGTTTTCCTACTAAAACTTAAGTAGTCGCTAATGGGACGATAATTAATCAAAAAAGGAAAAATTTTTCTCCAAAAACAGAAGTCGTCCTAAACATCTCATCAACATGTTTGCAGAAAAACAAGAAATCTTCATCAATATTTGTCTCATTTCCATCGTCTAGCCGCACCCAGATGTTTGTCTACTGACCTAGTTATGTTCTTCAATAAAAAAAAAAATAATAAAATGAGGAAAATCAAGATTCAAAATTCTTTGGATTTTTTTTTTTTTTTCTTTTTTTGCTTGCTCCAATAATAATTGCATAAACATTTTGATGCTTGGGCAATGCGTAGGGAGAGGGACGTTTCAAAAACACCGACGGAGACGATGAACGACGACAATATGTTGCCAAAAGGCCTAAAATACCATTTCAATTTCATACAGAATTTACACTGAGAAAAATCGATCTAGTCATTTAATGTAAATGAAACTTGATGCAATTTCATATTTTTTCCAGAAAAATTTATAAAATGGATCATTTTTTAAAACAATAGCATTGAATAGCTAAAGATCGGGCGCATATTGTTCATGGCAGAATTAAAGCAAATGGATGTTGTTTTTAAAATTGACAATCCTGAAAGTAATCAAGTGACTTTTATTCAAGCGAGTTTTATTTAAATTGCAAAAATAAAAATAAAAATAAAAATAAAAAACAAAAAAAAAAATTTTTGAATCAATTATTCAAATTTTTTTTTTCTCAGTGCTGATTCTTGAAACATGAGTTTAGAATGGTGAAAATATGATTATTTGTAGCATCACCCACGTATCTTGCTCTACCACACATGTTGCTAATTAATTTTATTTAAGGAAAGAGAGGATGATGCAATAATTTAGGATCACAAGTTCAAAACAAAGATAATCTAAATTTGAAAATACATAATCGGTTTTATCGTTTTACTTCTTTTTTTTAGTTTGAATACCCATTGAGTGAGTGGGAATTTAAATGATGAGAATATTTTTTGTTTTTGCATTTATGTAAAATATAAATGAGGGGCATGTCAACTTGGTGGCTAATTTGCATGATTTTTTAAAATCTAATTTAAGTTGAAGAAATTCGCAGATAGGTCATTGACACTAAAATATGTGTTTATAATTTGCAATTTGTAGAGCGTTAAGGAACGTTTGAAATTTAATATTATGGGCTCGAATTTTTACAGACCTTTGAGCCTGTATCGAAGGAAAAGCCGTCAGAAGTACCAACAATTTTTTTTTAGAAAAATTCTAATTTCCTAATCTTGTAAATTATGTTCTTTTTTTTCGGAAAATTTATAGAAGATTTTGGAAAGCTAATAATAATAAACAAGTACAAAAATATATATAACTCATGAAGAGAATTTGAGAATTAACAGATTTTCTAAGAACTTATAGCACCTTCAAAACACTTAAAAAATTGTTTATAATATATTTCAACTTTTCATGAAGGTGCTTACATTTTTCTGCCCAGGATTTATTAATTTTTTCCACGCGCATTTTTTTAATTGAAACATAAACAATTTTGTTTTGAGTTATTACATTTTGGTATGTGATTTTTGATTTGATAAAGGGTGTCCCAACAAGAACGCAAGAATTAAATTTTAAATAAAACGCAGATATTTAAAAAAAAATCGCGAATTCTTTATTATATCGTAAATTAGACAGGATGAGGTTATGTATGGAACAACACATCAGGCAGATGGCCGCCGCGGCTTTGCTGGCACATACGCGATCTTTTAATGAAATTTTCAATGCATAAATGCTGCGGTATTTCATTAATGCAGATTCCAATTTCCTCTTTCAAGGCTTGAGTCGTCGTCGGCTTATTCGCATAAACCATCGACTTCAAAAAACCCCAAAGAAAAAAGTCCAATGGTGTTAAATCGCACGATCTAGGCGGCCAATTCTGGTCACCAAAACGCGAAATAACACGACCGGGAAATGACTGATGCAGCAATTGAATTGTTTCTCTAGCTGTATGAAATGTGTGCGCCGCAGTCTTGTTGAAACCACATCCCCTCCACATTCATTTCTTCAATTCTAGGCACGAAAAAATTGGTTATCATTTCACGATACCGATAGCTCGGTGTCGAATTAAGGTGGATGGAGTTTGAGTGACATCATCACGTACTGCTGCGATATTTTCGGTCGATCGACCTGGTCGAAAGCGCGTTGTTGTCTTTACATCAGTGACAGACCCAGTTTCAGCAAATTTTTCCATTAATCGCTTTACAGTTCACTCTTTTGGAGCAAATTGATCGCAATTTGCGAACTGTAGCCGCAAAACTTTCGCAATTTTGGTAAAACAATTTCACAACGAGAATGCGTTGTTGATTCGTGTAGCGCTCCATTTTTATTAACCTTATACCTTCTACTAACAAACAATAATAATTGTTCAAATGTCAAACAATGACACTTCGAATGGCGCCAAATTTAAATCTTGCGTTCTTGTTGGGACATCCTTTATATGTATGCAGCACAGAAAATTTGGCTGAATAGTCCTGAAAATGGAGCATTTACTTCAAGCCACTTGAATTTTTAATTCAACAAAAAGATTTCATTTTAGAGAAATATTGATTCAAAGTTAGCAGAAAGAACATGGAGAAAATTTATGAAAAGTGGAATTATGTAATTTTTTTAATAAGTCTTCGTAAACTGTTTCTTCAAATTGAGTTTAAAACTAAAGATCTTTTTAATTATCAAAAATATTCGATTTAACATAAGACATAATTTTTATTTGTTCAAAATATTTTATTTTGTGTTTTTTGAAAAAAAAATTGTATTCATATTAAATACTAGAGAAATCAAATTGTTCTACTTTGCTTGTTCTGCTAACTTGAACTGAATTCAGTGGAATCACGCTGACAATGTATGCTTGCTCTCTCTCCATCCCATAGGATCATTATTCTCCAATCCCCATCAAATGACAAGGGTGGAGAGAGAAGTTGAAGTTTTTGGGCTTAAGATCAATACGGCAAAAAAAAAGTATCAGCCATTGAACTTCCTCATCTGTTCAAGTAGATATTTCGGGGCTAAGATTACAGATGGTTGCAAATTTTCAATATCTTGGAAGTATTGCCTACTTAGGGCACGGCGGAGCTGAACTAGATATTGAACAGGGAAACAAAGGATGCGTTCGGCATCCGTCTTAAATATGGAAAACCATCTCCATAAGCTTACAGACTAAACTACTACACTACAATGTTGAATCCGTGCTTCTCCGTGGATACAGTCTTGGAAAGTCACAATCGTTGTCACAAGAATTTTGAAAAAGTTCGTTAATAGATATCTGCGAAACATTTTGACAACTTCTTGGTCCAATTGTATCAGGAATCCATTGAATCTATCATACGAAGACGTTATTTTTACGTCAACTCCACAGAGTATAAAAACAAATGCATAACCTTACAACCGTTATAATCGAATCAATTATATAATAATTATATTTTGAAAAATGAAATACAAAAAAAGGTCTGTTTCATTTCTGATTGCGCGACCTCATTTAATTTTTTTTTTTTTAATTGCGGCCTTATTTCATTTTGTTTAAAAATTATTTTAGGCCCATTGGTCTTATTTAATTTTTCGATGACGGTTTTATTTCACGCAACCTTATTTCCAACTGCACTGCGTGGAAAGAGTCTGTATGAATTATTAACTCCCACTGCACGGAACACGAGAGGGAAATATTGTGCATCGTTAAAATTTGAATCTTCGGACATTTTACTTTCAATCCTACGATTTTTTTCCGATAACTTGATCAGTCCCTCAATTAGATTGCCACAAATTTTACTAAAAGTTACAATCTTAGTTTAATAGAGAAGAGATTTATTGTTAATATATGTATCGGTTTTTTTTTTTTTTGTTTTGAGTAGAAAGTGATCTTGAAGTCGTATTTATTCAGTTCGTATAATGATTCAGTCATCATTTTCAAATTATCTAAATCAATTTGAATTAATACTGACTCTCTAACTTATTAAAGCTGCGTACAATCTGCAACTAAGCTATGTCTATGGCATTGTTCCAAACAAAACTTAACGACTACCGACAGCGAATGACGCCACAGAAAAACGTGACTTCAGTTCACTTCAGTATATACATACATCATTTGTTATGAAGATAGTGTTAATAACTCGCTACTTATTAGATTCCCCACTTATGCAACAAAAAAAAAATTTCACAAACATGTTCACTTTAGGCATATACAGAGGCTATCAGCTTTCATTTGGCATTGTCCCTCTGCCTAATCAGATGTATCTCATTCATTATTATATTATACCTCCAATTTCATTTGAAGTTTTTGTTATTCATTATGGCAATAATAATAATGCCAAGCACATTGAAGATATCCCACATGTGCGTGTATATAATATGCACTTATTAAGGTTAATAACAATTGGTCAGTTTCAATTCCACCAAACTCTCCCGCAGCCCATCCAGTTTCGGAAATCCCTTCTCTGATCATAATTGGAGTCTTTCATTAACCAGATCAAGTGCACACAGCCCAATGTTGTTGTTCGTCCGTCAACTTCGTCGTCGTCTGTCGTTCGAGTTTTAGCGTCGTTGTCGTCCGGGTAGGTTGTTTATGACCCTATAAAAGGCCTACGTGGTAACGTATATGGGGAACGTTTATTTGACAAATATATTTTTTTTATATCAAGAATGAAGAAGAAGAACTCATAAAGAAAAAGATCATCTATTATGGTGATGGAGAAACATTACTAATACTTGATAGTGAAACTTCACTAGCATAATCAACACATCATGTCAGTTTGAGGCAGTCGCAGCAGCACGCATGAACTTTTTTGACATTTAGGCACGAAAACACTTTACGACCACATTTTACTGCGATGATTCTAATAGTTAATTCACATTTCATTTGTGTTTTTTTTTCGGCCAGGAATTGAATCCAAAAAAAAAAAAGTAATATGGAGAAAAAATCAAAACCAAAAAAAAAAATGAAACGAAAACGAACAAAAAAACGTGAAGTGTGTGGTATGGTGTATGAGCTGACAACGTGACCTCAATAATCATTTCTGATGTTTTAAAAATAGTGCAGGAAAGTTTTCTTTTCTATCATTATTTGTGTATATTTTTTTTTTATTAATTTTTTGTTCTGCGGCATAGTTTTTGAAGAGTTATATGGCGATAAGAATTAATTTAATAGAAGAAAAAAAATGCATAATTTTACTTTTATCAAAGAAAATTAAAAAAAAAAAATATATTAATAATAAATATCATTTATTGCGCGTCTATGATGGTTAGTGAGTTGTTGTTGTAGGTTTTCTAACAGAGAGTGAGAACTTTATCGTTTATACACATCGTGTATGCGCCTTGAAGTTTTGTTTATTTAAATGCATAAACGAAGTTTATCAACAAAATTATAAGACCAAGACTGGGGTTGATAATATTTTATTAGTGGCGACGACGACGCACGGTAAGCGGCGGCGGGCGACCATTGCGGCAATTCATTCAAATAATGTAAACAAAGTAGACTTGAAATTATGACAGCAATATAAACACGGATGACATTCAAATTATATTCTATAATAATTTCAAAAGGAAAAAGGGTAGGGTTTCGTAGTGCAACTTAAGAGGCAAACATATCTATTCATACGTGTGTGTATACCTACATACATATATAACGATATATAGATATTCAAATTAACTGAGGGATGATAAGTAGTCTTTTTTGAGTTTATGCGAGAGATAAACTATTTCGGATAGCGGTTTATTAAAAAAATTATTCTGATAAGAAGAAAATTATTACTTCATCATATATTTGGTTTATTTGCTTTTCGATCATATAATAATTGATTAGCACTTGCCTTTGCCCTAAATTTAGATGAAAGCGTTGCAGGATATTAAAATAAGGTTGACTTATTTAAGTGTTCTTAAGATGAGTGAAGAAGTTTATTTTTTGCCTTTTTTTGTACAAAATCGTTATCGAAATAATACAGAAATTTATATATCTACATATTAAATCAAATTCTTAATAATGTATACTAATTTGTTTTGAGCCTATTATTTAATTATTAACTATTTAATTTATTTATTTATTCTACGTATATATTCATCCCTTGTTAAAAGTCGTTAATTTGTTTGAGGTCTTTTTGTTCCTCCCTTTCTCTTCATCTCGTCTGTTTAAAGAAGGTTTTTTTTTGTGTAGCTTTTCCTTCTATCAAGTAATTATGATCTTATATATTCAAAAACATTGTTATTAATTTTTCAGTAGTAAGGTAGCTTTATATCAAATCTCTGTAAATTGTGCAATATAGGTTAAATGAAAAAAAAAATGTAATAATTCAGTTACAATAAAGAAATAATAATAAAGTTATCGAAATAAAAAAGTCTTTCTATGATCGCACGGATATTTTTAGTGCGAACATGAAACTTTTTCAAAACCCCTTTGGGTAATGCGAAAAAAAAACTAAGTGACAAGTTTAATAAAAATCCATCCATCCGTTGATGGATACAAATAGACAAATAAAATTTCGATATACACTTTTAACAAGTTTTATGTTATTATAATGTCATATTTGGTCAAAATCAATATTATAACAATTTCAAAACTTGCCAAATAGTGCCTAGCTTTTTTCAACAAAAAATTAACAATTTAGTTAAAAATTTCAAACTGAATGATTTTTCGTTTTTTTTTCACGCTCGTTTTTCAAAATTATACCTGGTTTACTCATTTTATAAATTTTTCAAAATTTCTTTTTCTAATAGAAAAACTAGTTTTGTACAAAAACTAACTAAAGTTAAATTTTCAAATTTGGTTTAGTTTTCGAGTTATACCAAAAAATTGAAAAGTGACAAGTGACAAACATAATCAACTAATTTGTTCCTCTCTCCGCCCAATTTTTCTGCTCTTATTCAATTTCAAAATCCTATATTGATCAATTTTCGAAGTGTATAGGTAATTCGTTTTAAATTAATGTCTTACAAATGTTTATAAGCTGACTCATTTTTCATTTTATCATTTTGAGTCATCCCACTATCTCATTGTTATGATATCTACGTTGAAAAAATAATCCTCAAAAATGAGTAACCAAGGCGAACTTTTTCAAAACAACACTATAAGTCAATTTTGTGGCTCACTCTCCGGATGTACATTATAGGGCTCAGAAGAGAAGGGAATTTATTTATCAAGTTATCATATTTCTTACAAAACCACAGAAATATTCTGTGGTCAAAATTCTAACCAAATTTCTGGTTATCGATTTTCTCATAAACAGTTTGAGGAATTACGATCAGAATTTAAAAAAATTTATATTTATATTTTAAATATCTATAAATATTTTGAAATTTGTTATTCTTTTTTGAAAATTCTGTTTTCAAGTTTTTATTGTTAAATCAGACGTCGGGTAGATGGCGCAGCAGTTTAACTTTCACCTTTGTGGGTGGATCCCTAAATAGATCGGACAAAAGCTCATAGCACAATGGTGTCATAACAGGACACTGTCTAATTGGGAAGCACGCAGTAAGGTTGGGTGTTTTCTCTGCAGAAGCTGCAAGGACGAAGAAGAGGAAGAAACAAATACTCATCTTCTCTTTACATGCCCTGCTCTATCCCAAAGACATAGGCTTCACTTGGGAGAATACTTTCTTCAACAATCCCAGCGATCTCATTAACATAGACATATTAACAGTTTCTCACGCTTCATAAGAAGCTCCAAATGGTTCAACGAGTAGGGAGAAAAATCTCTAGATTTATGTGGTATCACAATGTGCCAATCCTGGCCTAAGTTTGACAGCTACGTCAACCTGAAAACTTGCATACATTTTTTTTTTCTAAATTTTTGAGCTTTTCAAATACAATAACAACGTTTCTTACTTTTGTTTCGAGCTACGTTATATACGTTTATAAAAAAAGATCTTTAAAAAAATGTTGTTACTAATTTTTACCTCACCTAAAATTTTTTTATTTATCGAATTGTTCAGCGATACAGAATTTTGAAAACTGGATTTTGGCATTTACAGTATTTTAGATTTACGGAATTTTAAAATTCAAATTCAGAATTTTCAACTTCAAAATTTTGTATTTGATAAAAAAAAGCTTCTAAGAGCTAAATATTTTCAAGAATAAAAAAATAAAATTTTATGATTGTCTCGGTCAAAATTCAACAATTACCTACATAAGGATTAGTTAAACGTTTAATTAATATTTCAAAAATATAAACATATACGTAATTGTAATATCCTTAAGAATTATGAAAAATCTTTTGTATCTCCTCCGACTGACTCAAAGTCAATTTTTCTTCTGCACCTGCGCGTCTATGGTATCAATTTACAAAATTTCCAATCACCCATAAATCATTGTTTGAAAATATAAGAAAATCAAAAACAACCCTTACAATAAATCAAAACCAAACATATAAATATAAATATCAACCCTTTCACAAAACTCATAAACTAAAAACCACACAAATTTGTATGTGCAAAATATTATTTTAAAATAAAACAAAAACATTAAAAAAAAAAAAGTTGAAATGTAAGTATTTCTCTCCAATGAATTTTTTTCTTCTTTTTTTTTACAACTGCGGATGATGGGTTTACATTTTCCATTTATTTACTTGTTTCCATATATCATGCGGTTAAATTTTATTGATTTTTATATTTTTATAGAGGAAGTTTTTTTTTCTTCTTCGAATTGTCAGCGCACGAGAATGAGAAGCTTGTATAACGATTTCCTTCATTGGCACTCCTATTATGGGCAAACCGTAATGATGTTTTTAAATTATTTTTTTTTCAGTTACCAATTGAAAAATGAAAATATAAAAATTCAAACAAACACTCACACATCATCACACTGGAGATTGAGCTTTGGAAATTTAATGAAATTCTTAAATAAAATTGAGTTATTATTGCGTCTTTTCAATTGACTTTTGTTTGACATACATGGACTTTTGGTGATGGATTCAGACAAACATCAAATAAATTTTTTTTTTATTTTAACGGAATTTTTTTTAAGTTTAATGGTTAGCTTCCGCTTTTGGGGTGGGTAATATGATGTGAATATTGATTAAGTATATTTAAGTTTATTTTTATTGTGACTTTAAGTTTTATTGTGGGAGCAGCGGTAAGCTTTTACCAACGGAACGTGTACAATGTACATTCTATCATTATTCATAACTGAGTGTTGGTAATTTGTTCTGAACAAAAAACCAAAATGTTAAGAGAAATCACGTTAACTGTTATTGTAAACAAATTGATACATGAAAACATATATTCGACTTAACATAACCTAACTTCCTGAACATTAGAAACCTAGGAATCAGAGATATCAGGTATTGTTTATTTCTTAGATAACACTGGATTACAGCACTATTTTTTTAAAGTATTTTTTTCTTCGTGAACTAAAAAATCGCATGAATTTTTTTTTTTAAATGGATGGCACCGTTTTCTACGTATGACCTTTTTTTTGCTCAGATATAGCATAGCATATTTTGACGTTTAAATGACCAGGATGTTTGTAAATGAATTTGATTGAACAAACATTAGTTGCTATTGAAGATAACAACTCTTTTTCTATGAAATTTTGAGAGGCTTGAAAGATAGTTTTTTGGAACAAGGAGAGCACAAAATGTATAATTTTACCAAAAACTAACAAAACCTTAATTGCAAAAATTGTGTTGGACTGTTGTCGTTAAGAAGCCATTTCTTCAAAGAAAATGAACTACGTAACCTGGCTTGAATTTTGAGTAAGACAATATTTTTTTGGGATAAATAGTGTGATTAACAAAATTGTTAAAAAAAACGGTGTTCGAAATACATATATAAATTTTTTCAAAGCAGTTATATGACAATTTTTGTTCCGATTTTTAAGTTAAAGAGTTTGCTATAGTATTTATAAAGTCCTTTATATTAAAATAAAAATGTTTATCAATAAGAAAATCATTATTGGAGCAATATAATATAATTATAATTCGGAGTTTTAGAAGAGATCCCATTGCTCTCAGAAATTCACTAGAAAAATAAAATGTTTAGTATTGTCTTTGTATATATAAATTATAGTACTATCATGGCGAGTTTTTTTTTAGGGTTGCGCGGACCCTTGTGGTGGCGCTGCAAAATTTGAGGTGTAAAATTCGATTTGGGGAGTCTTTAAGCGTCGAAAATTGGTGGTAGGCACAAGAGGAGACCATTTTTTGGATTATTGCATCCAAAAAATATCAATAAATATCGATTAAAACCTCCATAAGCTCTCCGCAAAAAAAAAAGAGTAAGGGTTGCAGGCATACCTTAGATGTCTCCCCATTCGACTTCCACCATGATAGTACTATAGTTTTCATATACAAAGGTATTGTTCCCTGAATTTTTTTCGAAACCATTTTTTTAGCAATTTGTGTTTTCTAAATTTTTTTAACCATTTTTATTTTTGAGACAATTTTTTTTCCAGATGTTTGTTCCCTGACAACTTTTTTTTGACGAATTTTCGTTCGCAAATTTATTTTTTATAATTTATTTTTAACCATTTTTGTTTTTCGTTTGAACACGAACAATTTTTTCGACTAAACTTTTCTTCAAAATTCATATTTTGATCTAATTTTTTTTTTCGGCATTTTTTGACAAAATTTATTTTTTGAAGAAATAATTTGTTTGTATGCACGAGTAGACGAAAGATTTAAGCGACACATGGCAAAAATGTATATTTTGATAACATTCCCTAGTATTAAAATAAATTTGTATTTTAAAATTCTTTGGATACTTTCAGTCAAAAAAAATCAAAATGGCGCCTGTCTGGGGACTAAACCTATACCCTAAGTGGAGCAACAGAGTTGCATATGAACCAAAAAGTAAGTGAACAGTAAAAACAGAAACAGGCATTTTTTTGCCCTGCTACCAAATAGTTTAGTTTTCAAATATTTATGGAATATTAAAAAGTGTGTATAGAACTGTTACACAAAACCAGTATCTGTTAAAAATACCCATTTTCAATTTAAGCAACTACGTCCTCTTTTCTGCTTGAAATTTGTTTCATATTATTTATAATTCTGTTTGTAAGTATCATTTTAAATTCTTCTATAGAAAATAAAAACCTTCAGCAACAAAAAAAATGTTGATACAATCAATGCTGTTCCACCATTATTGCATCTTCTTCAAAATGTCTCCGCCATGCAAAAATCTCAAGAGAAAGTGATGAATGGTTTCCATATCGTTAAAGAGCTCTGCAGAAACAGCATTCACTTATATGTATAGTATAGCTTGAAATGATGATTTCTGTATTAAGTGCACACCCTCTTGACCAACGATGAAAATTCATGTACGAAAGGCTCAAGTGCCTCATGGTGATGATGGGCTTTGAAAATGGGGAAGCCATCAACAACAAACGATTTTCATTGACAAGAAATAAATTAAAAGAAAAAAAAAAAGAAAGAATAAAATACAAAAATGATGCAGGTATGTAACATGACCATTTGAATAAGTGCATATGCATCAACAAGCTCTGCTTCCATCAATATCTACTCGCGCAACACTTGTAATCTTCTTATTTCTGATTCTCGTTTGCGCTCAATTGCCGGCCAAGTCAGTCAGTCAACTGTTCCCATTTAGACTCTCACCTTTGTGTCGTAGTGTGGTGTGGTGTAGTGTGGTTTGGTTGTACCAAAGTATGGTACCGACAAACCGAAGTGACCGCGCTGTGGACAACGATTCTCTCGAAAGACACATCATTCAAAGCACCGCACCGGCCAGGCCGCCATCCAACAGCAATAACACAAAAAAACATTTCACTTGCAATAAAATGAACCGAATTAAGTGACTAATGCACTTATCGGCTTAGTGAGTGAGAGGAGGCATATATTCTATACTTTCTTGTTTTGTGCACGGCTCAAAGATCCACGATGGAGAAGGAGAGGGGTGAATCACTTGTTGGTGCAGCACGAATCTACTTGGACAAGAAAATGACTCATCACACCTTCAAAGCTCCAATAACACACACGACATACATTCTACGACAACGACGGAATGGAAAGGTGATTATATATGTGTGACGGTGGCGGGGGTGTTATAAATATTCATTGAAAACGGGAAATGGTTTTGGACTAGTGTCATTCATTGAAGTACATGATGTCGTGTTTTGTGTCCATCATTCGAAAGGTTACGAGATGTTGACATGAAGTTTTCATGTAATGATAATGTCTCTGGGAGTTTTATATAACGTCCTCATAACTTCTAACTTCTATCTACTATTTTTTTTTTTTTTTTGAGAAGGGTTCTTTAGGTTTTGTGTTGAGCTTTGAAATTTGTTCCTAAATCACCAGAAAATGTCGCAGAGATGATAGGGGTTAACGAAGATTTGTGTGTTCGAAATAATAATCTAAAAAGTTCGATAATATCGTGTTTACAAAATACGAAGTAACAAATTATCAAAGAAGGAAGAAATAATGAAAGAACTTGGAATATTTAAAAAAAAATAAAGTCCCAGAAGGATTTTAGTTACTAGGTGAAAGAGAAAAGTTATTGGCCTTTCAAGTGATTGATTTAATCTCTGGTGTTATAAACAGTTACCCACAAAATTGAGCGATCACAAAAGAAAGAATGTCTATTTTTTCCTACAAAAAATATGTGCAATATGATTTTGGTAAATAAAATGTAAACATTTTAATTTTTAAATTGTTCCTGTTAACTTTTAAATTCTTGCATTCAATATTTTTAAAAATCGCATTTAGTTATCACCACAGCGCAGCGCTTCAATTTTATTACATATAAATTGTTAAAGAAGCCTAAAGTTAACAAGAAAATTTAAAAAAAAAACAGCTACATATGTTATGAGTTATTAGAAATGCAAAAGGCATAAAACTCATGATTAAATTTGCTCTAAAACAAGTAAAACAAAAAGCTGGAACAAAAAATATTAATAAATAAAAAAATCTTTATATTAAAAACAAAAAATTAAAAGGTTTTTACTAAAAAATCCTGATTTTTAAGAACATAAAATTTGACTACAAGAAATATTATAGCACAAAATTTTAAGTGTTTCGGTTGTTTTTCGATATCTTTTGTTTTCATTTTTAAGTCATTTCTGTTACAAAACCGCCCTTTCTTTTCAAATAGGGGGAAATAAACTTCTCCAATATTTTTTTTTTGCTGGTCTTCATCCATTCTACACGCTTTAGCTTTTTGACATATATTAAAAAAAAAAGTATGCAAGTAAATATTTAATAAAAATACATTTAAAACAAAATTCAACATTGTTTTTTTTAAACTATGAATATTTTTATTGAAATTTTTGTCATCGTTTAGTACAAAATCGAATACCAAAATTATCGTTCTATTGCTGTAAATAACGACTTTTCGAAAAAAAAAATATTATAATTTCTTATAATTTCATTAAAATCGTTAGGGTCGTTTTTCTCCTCTAGGGTATCACTTAAAAGAGTAAAGAGAATGAGACTGTACGTCGACAGACATAGTAACTATAGTTGAGATAAACAATTTTTGTCTAAAATTTTTGTTATTCCAATTTTCATTGCTTGAAAATATTAATATAAGTTTTGGATATTAAAAATTTATATATATGTATATTGAAAAGTTTATTTCGAAGTAATATTTTTATTATTATTATTTGCTCAATTAATATTTTTTTTCAAAAAGGTAGATCGAATTTTTTGAAAATTCAATATTTAGCATGCTCTTTTTTTAATTCTTAACAAATTTTATTTAAAACTTTTTTTTTAATCACTGTAAAGTTTTTCAAAAACTACTAGGTCAAATTTTAATAAGGAATGCTATCCAAGTTTTGAAAATTTGATTTCTTTTATAGATAACTTTAAGTATTAATTTCAAAAATATTGACCTAAAAACAATATTGTTTAAGCATTTTTGTCAAATATTTTGCAATGTATTATTATTTTATTTTTTAGAAGCCTTTGTATGAAAATTTGGATCAAAAGCAGTGTCAGAAATTCAAATGAAAGCTCCGGTCCATAGTAAATACACTAACGAAACTGGATTCGATCCTTTAACTAATCCCAGTAATTTTATTAAAGTCCATTGTTATAAACTAAGTGACAAATTAATAAATTGTTAAATTTAGTATATTTTGTCACTAGTTAAAATATTTAAATATTTATATGTTTCTGAACTATGTTAATTTAAAGGTTATTTTTGTGTAAAAAAAAAAATCAGTACACTTGTGTGTCGAAAGATTATACATAGGTACCCATTGGTACTCATTGCAATATTCTGCATTACCCAACTAAAATACATAAATGAATTTAGTTTCTGAGAAACTTTCAGTTAACCCTTTAAAATGTGTGAGAATTTATAAAACAAGACTTGCATCATTTGCAAAAAAAAAAACGAAAAACGAAAATAAAACAAAACTTTTTCGCATACCTCTGATAATTGAACCAACTGTGATAGGTGAAAATATTTTTTTAGCGTATTCTTGTTTTATTCACATATCTATCTATACATTTATTAACAACCAACGCAACGCAACAGTAAAAAAGTAGGTCATGTGATTAGCAACAAAAAATATATCAATAGATAGATAAAGTTGTCCTACCCTATAATAGCACTCTATAGCTGAGTATCTTAAATCAATAGATTTCAACTTTATGGATGTGATATCAATATTGTATTGATTGGTCATCGAACCAAAATATCGCAGATTTTTTTTCATTTATGTATCTAAAAATACTGTTCTGTTGCGTCGTCATTTATTCAAAAAAAAATATTATATTTGTATATATTCATATACATTATCTACTCGTATGTATTTTTTTGATTTTTTATTATTTTGTTTTTCTAACAAAAAAAAATTAAAATTCAATAAGTTAAGTGTGAGATTTATTTGAATGGAACAAGTGTGGAAGTTGTTTTTTTGCGGAGGCGTTATATGATAAATATTTTTTGCTTACCTGGAGTTTATTTTTCGTGGCTTTTGAAAATGAAAATTCTTTACTTTTGAACCAGAAATAGAACATGTAGCTACCACTCTTCTAAACATAACACGTACGGATGAATTTTTTTTTTTTCTTAAAAATTAACATTCACTCAAAGAAATGGAAGGTCATACTACGCTTTATTTTCCAAAATAAATATTTAGGTTCCAAAATATTTTGAAAAAAAATGTTCAATTCATTTGTTTTTTCTGTAAATTCTCTTTTTTTAATGTTTAAAACATTGAATACGTAACTTTTGCCGATCTGCAAAAAAATCCCGATTTTTTTTTTTTTTTGTAAGGGCGAAAACAATATTAAAAATCAGTAAAGTATGTCAAACCGATTTGAGACTATTAAGATTTTTTTTTTCGTTTATTTCTGTAATATTTAGTACTTGTAATTTGATCAATATCTACAAATCAGGAAAAGATTTGTTCGGACCACAAAACCCCGTTTTTTTTTTTTTTGTTCGTACAGAGAAATTTCACGGAAAATAATTTCGAATGAGAAATCATTTCACTCGGGAATGGGAAATATTTTCTTCTGAAAAGTGTTAAATTTTTAAAATTTTGTTCAAACGTCAAACGTACATAATTCAAAATTAAAAGAAAATATTCACAAGTTCTAAGATTGATTTCACTTATTTTCACAAAGATCCAGAATCGAATTGTCTATGTTTAATTTTTAAATAAAATTCTCATTTTATAGCTTTTACTGTTCGAGATTTGGCCTTCTGTAATTTATCATTAGGTGAAGAAATAGATAAATTCGAATGCCCAATAATAAATTCTCATTGATTGTTAGGATAAAAATAATAGGTCCCAGATGACTACCTTGCGGGATACCGCATTTCTCAATAAACGGATCTGAGATTGAGGATTTAAACAATACCTGATATTTACGGTTCACCATGAACGATTTTTCCATTTTTAGTTTGAATGAGATGCCTATGCCTTGTTAAAGTCAGTGGCTATGACATCAACCTCAAGGAACAATTGAGTGGAAATTTGTTTGTACCACCTAATTTTTATTGCTTATCATTCCATTGTGCGTAACTATATTTCTTTAAATAAAAACAAAATATTTTCTTTGAATGCTAGCTATTTTTTCCTTCAATTATAATCGACCAAAGCAATATTTTAAAATTAGAAAAATTTAATCGATTAAAGTAAGCATTGTACAATATTTTAACTTTTTTTTCAATTCCTGCCCAGAATTAGTGCATTTGGCCCCTGTTTGTGACAGTAGCTACATTATTCTTCCAGCTTTTTTTCTTTTTATTTTCTTTTCGAAACACATATTATTTTTTCCTACTCTTCAACTTGTTATACCTACGCCAGAAAATTTAAATCCAAAAATAGATAGAAAATTATATACACTTTAAACCATTTTCAGCCTATCGCGAGTGCTCCAGCAACCACCCATTCTGATGGGAAGGTTCTTCTATAGGTATATATTATTATAATCGAAATGTCAAGTGCAAGTTCAGCAATGCTATAACTATAAACACACTCTGCATCATATAAATAAACATACCTATAGGCAAACACAAAGTATGTATATTTTTTGACATTCATGTTTGGTCATTGCATCTGCTGCTGTCAACTTAAATTATAAACGAGCGTGCTAGGAATAATTTTGTATTTTTTTTTTTTTTTAAAGTTTTCCATGAAATTGTGCATTCTATTCTTACTATGCTAACAAAATATAATGACAACAAAGCTATGGAACCCAACCAGAGCATTGATGTGAAAATGTGAACGTCATACACATTCATTATAATTTATAACTATAACCAAGTGCAAGTGCATTGCTCTATAATTAGGCATCGATAAATAGTTCTGGGAATGTTTTGTTATTCTTATATATTTGTTATTATTTTTGGAGACAAACAACTTTTTGTGATTGATAGGACAACCAGGGAATTATAATATGTATCTACCTTTGTACCTATATGCAATTCGACTGAAAGTTTTATATGGAGAATTAAAAGATTTTGGTTTGAATATGAAATTACAGAAGGTAGTTTAAATCTAGAAAATAACACCAAACAAGGTTGTTTGTTATTTAACCATATCATGTTTATATTTTGTTTCTCAGAAAATGTTTGTGCATCAAAGCTAAGCTATTTTTATAGAGTTTCGTGTACACGAGACGATTTAATTTGCATCACGAAATTGAAAATTTTAATAATTTTGAAAGTGGCCATCATAATATATACAGGGTGATTTGCATAAGGTGTCACAAAGGCTTGGACTTAGACAAAAAAAAATATCGTATGGGAGTGGGGTCTATTTCCCCCCGTTTAGGCGGCAGGGGCAATTTTCAAAAAAAAAATTATATTAAAAATATTCTTTAATATTATTTTTAAATTAAGTTGTTCGAGTGAATTTTGAAAAATTAATTTTCAGTCATAATTTTGAAAAAAAAAAAACCTTTAAATTTACCGGCCGCCATTTTTATTTTAGTATTTCTGAAATATCTCGGTTCCTGTTGGTTCTATAAAAAAAAATGTGGTCAAAATGTGTACAGAATTGAATATTTTTAATGTCATCAACAATTTTTCGATATTGTTAGTAACATTGTTCACACATTTTTTTTAAATTTTGGTAAATTTGTTCATAAATACTAAAACCTAAGATGGAGGCCAAAAGTTGATTTTCACGAGTGCGAAAAATTAGAAAAAAAAACAACAGTTGGCAATACCTACAATGTTTTTCCACAGCTGTTTTTAACATTCCATTCATTGAATCACTTTTTAAATCAAGTTGTTTAAGCGAAAAGTTAATTTTAAAATTCAATTAAAAAAATAGATTTTTTGTTTGTTTAAATCCAAGACTGTGATTAGACCATCATTTCATATTGAATTGAGCATTCAATACGGAAAACGGAATTGTACTTTCAAACGTAAAATTTTGAAGATAAAAATTAGTTTTCTAAAAAATTATTTTTTATTTTGTTTTTTTTTTTTTTCTAATAATAATTCCATTTAAGTTAATATTTTTTATTTATCAAAATTGAAAACAAAAAATTAGAGTATGTAACTAATGCAGAGAAAAAAAAAGCCCTGGTATTGATTTATTTCCAACAATTCCAAGCTTTCTTTTAGCATCGTAAGCATTTCAAGATTTGAATTCAAAATTTGAAACGATACTTTTGATGTTGTGGGATGCAAGGGAATCAAAATTTCTTGTTAATAAAAAACTCAATCAGACAAATGCATAAATCTATTCAGCGTTATTTTTCTTCCATTAAAAAAAAACATACTAAAACTATCGAAGAAAATCTCATCAAAATAAACAATATCACATTTATTTATCTCTTCATCACTTCCGAAACCAAACTCCTACAACTGCAGTAAGACTAGCAGCATCTCAGAGCAGCTGATCAATTAAAAATAGACGATGACAATCCCAATTAGAATATCTTCATATCCTCCCATCCCCTCACAAAATAAAAGAAAATACCTTCTGTCAACATGAGAGGAGATGTCATCTTGGGACTCTTCATCACCAAGTTATGTCTACTTCAAATGAAAATATACACAGGTACGAAAAAATAAATAAAAAACAAAATTCAGCGGCATTCCGTAATCTGAGGAGGTCTCTTTCGATATAAAATGTATTATTTACTTGCTTTGCATTCAATGTTTATTTTATTTTACCTGCGACTTGGGATTTAAGATTTTAAAGACAAAACAGGTGGCACGATGCACGATGGAGATTTTTTTTTCTTCTTTTGTTGTACTTTATTTTTTTTTTCCAACCCGCATACAATATTTGTTTATTTGTTGTTTGATGAAAAAAAAAAAACAGAAAGAACACATATTTGATTTAGCTTTTGGTAAAGTAAATGGAAAACAAAGAGAAAAAAAAACACGGAAAACCGAAAGTAAAATAATAGCGATTTATCATTCAGAAAACAAATTTTTAGAGATACGAGTACCTACTATTAGAAAAAGACATTGACAAATATGTCCGTACACTTCGAGGCAATTGAATATGGACATTTTTTGTGTTTCAAATTGTCAGAAAAAAATTCTTATATTTGCGATACATAACTAACTTTTGACGTTAATTTTTTTTTTTTTTTGTCGAATTGTGTACCACCCCGAAGTAAAAAAAAAATTTTCACCACTATTTTTTTCCTACAAAGCAATGCAACTGCCATTGTTTTGTTACAAAAAATGGAAGAAGATTTTTTAAAGTACAATAAGGAAAATATTACCCTTTTTTTCAATGCATTTGTATCAAAAAAAATCATAGAATTTCTGGGGATTTTATAACACAGAGGCTGAATATAAGTCATATATTTCATAAAATTTCATGAGCTAGGAGTTTGACAGCAAATACTGTCAATATGCAATCGATCTGTGGTGTAGAAGTAACGAAAGAGTTAAAAATAAAAATATAGGTAACTAGGTATACATTCATATGAAAAAAATGAAAGTAATTCATACTACATGTACTTATATTTGGAACATTGTTTTGAAAACCCTGTTCAAAAATCAATTTCTGGAACGAATGTCGAAAAAGGGATGATATTTTTAATTGGGTACGTTCATATTTGTATTTTAGACAATTTGGATAGCTTTGTGTTGTTGGAATCCCATGTAAAAAAATAAATAACTGATCACAGCTGTAGCTTCGATATTCAAGTTATCTAAATTTTTTTTTGAATATTAAAATTCTTTTGTTCAAATTTTTCGCAGAACTTTTGGATGGTATACAGTCAACTCCCTCTTAGTCGAACTCCCTCTAAGTCGAAGTTCCCTCTAACTCGAACACATTCTCTCGATTCTTGGCCTATTTTCTTTCCCTCTAAGTCGAATGGAAAAAAAAAATAAAAAAAATCATTCTCTCTCAAATCGCAACTCTTTATTGTTTTTAATTCTTATTAAAACATCTAGGCAAGCTCACACTCGAACACTTTGATTCTCTATTTGATATAGAGAAGACAGCTAGACACAACATACAACCATTTTGTGCTTTTTTTGAAAACTTGTAAGTGTGTGTACTGGAATTTTATTTATTTATTTATCTACGTTTAATTCAATAAATCAGTAAAAAAAAAAAAGTAAAAAAAACTCTCGCTAACTCGCTAACTAATTTTTCTAAAACTCCCTCTAACTCGAACTAGTTTTGATATCCCGTCAAAATTCGACTTAGAGGGAGTTGACTGTATTTAGATTTTGATTTAAAAAATTGGCTTTTTTCAAAGCAGATGAAACACTTTCAAAATAATTTTTTATTTATTGTATTCGTATTATTTGGGGGTTTTTCCATTACATCAAACTGGATTTGCAATTGACAGGTGCCAATTATGTATATTGGCAAATCTGCCAAAAAAAAATCTAGATATGCAGATTTAATTTCAAATCAAAAAAAAATCAATTGTTTGCCTAATGGAATGTAAAATATGAAGGAATCGATGTTTTGACAATGCCAGATGAAAAATAAATTAATTATTGATTTGTTTATATTTAATTCGAACAAAAATACAAAATACAAACATGTCACATAAGAACTAATCATATCGCTGGCTCTATACATATTTTTAATTTGCTTAAAACAAAGTTTTAAGTGTCCCTAGGTCGCTTTTTTTTACACCAATCGAAAAAAGGACACCACTTGAGCTGAGGAATAATTATTCAGTCTGAACTTGAAATGACAAACAATTGACTCGCCAGAGAATGATTCTTTGCTCCTTTCACACAGAATTCAGTAATCCAAAAAACTTGGGAAAAATATTTTCGATTGAAACACATTTCAAAATAAATAAATTTTGACTGACGAGGTTCTTTTATTTGCTTAAAAAATTGCTTTTAATTTTTTCTGGACTCTCGTATAAAAGATTTTCGGCAACCAAACAACATTTCAAACTAACTCCCAACCTTTGCTTTAATCACAGATATTTTTTTCCAGAAAATATGTAGTAATTATTTTTTTAAGTATTGAATCGGTAGAGGTTTCTAATTCTAATTAAAATTAAATTCTTGTTTTAATGAGATGCCAGATCTAAGGCTGGCCATACACGAACGAGCCAAGTGACTCTCTCAACCGAATTTGCATCGTCTGATTTAATTTTTATCTAGACACAAAAACGTTTATAAGGAAGTCAAACAAAATTTATTTTATAATTTTAATTTTTAAAAATCAGAAATCCACGAATCAAATCGGTTCCTAGCTTTTTAGTACGGTCGTGTCAAATTACCAAATTGTTTTGGTGAATTTCTAATTTTCAATTCAATTCATTCCCAAATTTCTACAGAATACAAAATTTATTTCCTTTTTCAGAAACCAATCTTTTTTCAATTTACCAAAAGATCCATCTTAAATCACAGATTGCTCAAAAATGATTATTTTTTTTTCGAAATTTGCCACCCCCCAGCCCAAGGTCCCTTGCCCAGCTTGGAAGTTTCATGTTGCTATATAAACAGTGACAATTAGCAATTAAGTTATGGAAAATTCCAATTGGTTTTGATTTAAGGCTTCTTAAATAGTTAGCACAATGAAATCAATCAATCCTCTAAGAAATCGAGCAGTAAGATTTTTCCACCCTCTTTTCATTATTTCTACTTTGGATCTGTCAACAACAAAAAAAAAAGTATAACAAAGATTTCTTGTCTGTTAAATAATTAAAAAGTAAACATGCATTTTAACTTATAATCATATTTTTTGTATCATAATCATTACTATCAAGAAAACCAGAACAAAGGCAAGAAATCAAGAAAAATAAAAATAGCTAGCACTATGAAAAAAAAAATAAAATAAAATCTCGTCTGCGGTTCTATCCGGTGCGGTGATGACAACAACAAAAACATCTGTGTGTATATTATTTTATTTATCCGCAAAATGGACACACCGCTCTCACTCTGGCTAGATTCACAAAAACAACAACAAAAACTGACATTTCGAAAAGAGCAATACGGCTATATATAACCGAAAAAAAAAACATTTACCCAACAGTCCATTAGAACAAAAGAGACAACACGATAGTGTTTTCGCAAAAGCTGACACAACGAAGGAAAATCGAATAAAATTTTATCGACCCGTTCGTGGTCGTCTTCGTCGGTCTGATGATAAATTCGAATTCGAACAAGAATTTCAACAAAATTTTTTTTAAACAAAAAAAAAAGAAAAACTTGGATTTATGATTATTTTTATGAAATTGTTATTTATGAAGAATCAAATAAGAAAATGGTAAAACCAGGGGTTTATAAAATCCAACAATTAACTCACCTTCTGAGAGTTCCAAATCCAATTCGGCCAATTTCTCCCGGATGTCATCGGGCAGGGCCGATACATCCAAAACCATGTCGGCAGTGGAAGACATTTTCTAGTTGTTGGTCTTCCTACTCCTCGTCCTCGTCGTCGACGTCTTCTGTGCTTCTTCGTTGGGGAGCTGATCTAATCGTTCTCTTGGGGTCGTTGGTTGTTTGATGATGATAATGATGATGATGGAGAAGATGTTGCGCCTATCGCGGCGGCACGACACCCCCGATTCGCTTTACCTTGCCCCCAACAACAATACTAAACAAATTTATGCACTCTAAAGCAAATTTATTTAAATGGAGAGCAACAAAAAAATACAAATAAAAAACAGGGCTTGTTTGGGTTGGAACTTGGAGGAACACCGGAAAATCGAAGTAAATTCCACACCGAGACTGTGAGCGAGTATGATTGATTTTCACTCACTCCACAACACTTTGATTTGGGATGTTTCACTGGGAAATTTTGCACATTTTAATTTTTAAATAGGGTCGAAAAATCTCAGAAAGAAATAACACTCCTTGTGAATTTTGATCTTCTTTGGATTGAAAATTTATTGTTTTCAATCAGAGATTTGATGAGTGATAGGTGCCTAGGCGGCACGGCACGGCACAGACAGACACTTGCACTTTTTTTCGTGCTTTCCTTCAATTTTTTTTTCTTTTCTTTTCCTTTCAGGATTCACTCAATTTTGATTTTTTTTTCCTTTTGGTCACCACACAGAGGGTTTGATGTAATTCCTTTTTTTCTCTTAATGGATTTCACTGGTTCTAGAGAACATTTGGAATTTCAATCGAACTAGGGTTGAATTTAAATACTTTTGTTTTATTTTAGTAAAGGAAAATTTAATTTTATTGGAATTTTTTGTATTTATTTGACGCGGCGACGAGACGTTGTTTCTACGGACGCAGAAACAACGAATTTATCTCACGATTTCAACTCAACTAAAACGCTGTCGATGTTGGACACTGTGAAACTTTTTTTTTTTTGTTAATTTATTTGTTGTGTCCGATCGGGTGGGTCTTTTCTAATTTTGTTTGTGTTGGTTGGAAAATGGTAATGGCAGAAAGAGACAGGTATAGTTTTTGGTTGGTGAGTAAGATGGATAGAAGGAAGAAACTATTTCGAACATGCGATGTTTTGTGGGGAAATTCGTATTTCAGGCGATGTTTTGACATTTGAAATTAAGTTGGACACCTAGGGGCGAATAGGGTAACTAATATCATAGAATTGCATTTTCAGTTACTTTTTGAAAAAGCTTTTCAATTGATTTTTGATTTTGAATAAATACAACATTATACTTATGAAATGGTATGATTATACAATCACTACTCAGGAGTACATTTATTTCGAAATAGATAAAAATCACTGTGATATAGAATTTTAAAAAATTGTAATTACTTTTGTAACATAATGTACATAATAGAACGTACGGTAAATTGAGTTCACAGAAATATTTGACCCCACCCAAACAAAATTTACTCTGTAATTTGATTCGAAATGAAAAAACTGTTTTAAAATTATTTTTTATTCACATTTAAAATGAGAAACTCAGTACATATATACATTTATTTTGAATTCGAACGTATTTTGTTGAAACTTGGTGCATAATTTTTTTTGGGCCGTATCTACACACGTTTTTTTGAACAAAAAGAACCTTTGTATATGAAAACTATAGTACTATCATGGTGGAAGTCGAATGGGGCGACATCTAATTTACCTATGCAACCCTTACTCTTTTTTTTTTGCGGAGAGCTTATGGAGGTTTTAAATGATATTTATTGATATTTTTTGGATGCAATAATCCAAAAAATAGTCTACTCTTGGCCCTACCACCAATTTTCGACGCTTAAAGACTCCCCAAATAGAATTTTACACCTCACATTTTGCAGCGCCACCACCAGGACCTCTGCAACCCTAAAAAAAACTCACCATGATAGTACTATAGTTTTCATATACAAAGTAACCTCTAGCGTTCAGTTTTTGTTTTTGGGAAATCAGGGGTGGAATCGGGTAAGGTGATTTGTGATAGGTGACAGTCACAATCAACAAATTCGGTCTGTGTAAGGTGATAGTCACCGGTGACATTCACGATTTGGCGACTTTTTCTGGTGACAGCTCTTTACACAGACCGAATTTGTTGATTGTGACTGTCACCTATCACAAATCACCTTACCCGATTCCACCCCAGATTTTTCTCGAAAAAAAAAAATAGATGTTGGTTCACATTTTGATTTTCTCAAATTCATCTGATTGTAATCAAAATTAAAATTTGCAAAAGCATCTAAAATTTATAAAAAGTGTTCGTTACTTGTTGAGTTTGAAAAAAAACAATTTTTTGAAAATTAAATATTTTGAAAAATGTGTAGATAGACATGTCAAAAAAAATGGCTACGACAATTTTGATAAAATTTTTGGAATGAATTAGTATCAGTTAAGAAAAACCCGTTATGTAAAACTGCCTTAAAAGTACCTTCTTCTTTAATGGTTCATCTCATTTGGATCAATTTTTGTATTATAAATAAACATTTTCAAACTAACGTATTTTTTTGTTGCAACATTTTTTTTTTTTCAAAATTCAATAGACATTCAAAGTTTCTTTAAATCTTATTGCCAAATGGATGCACATAAATATTATTGTTTCCAGAAATGAAAATTGTAAATATATTGATCAAATTGTCTTGATGAGTTTTTAATTACAAATAAACTAAATGATTGCAGGTACTTCTTAATGCAAATTCAGTAAATTTGTTATTCTAATTTAGTCACCAAAAAATGAGCTTCAGCGAGAAATATAGTATAGTATATTAATTTATATTCAAACCAGTCCACAAAATGATTAGCCTATAATAAATTCACATTCAATCCTCAAGGATGTTCTAAATTCTTGAAATTGCTTTCCCATTCCCTCTGAAAAAAAAATAATTAAATAAAGTTTAACAACATTTTTTGAAATCATAAACTTGGTAACCAAAACTGGAAAATATAAATTTCCTGTCACCACCATATGATTATCACCTCTGCTTGCTACTTTAAGTTTGTGATCTCTTAAACCTAACAATAATATTCTTAACAATCTAAACTAAATTAAACTTGTTTTTTAATTGCAATTTTTAATCGCCAAAAAAAGAACGTCACATGCAATCTATTAAAAAATTCAAAAACAAAATATTTCGAAAAATCAAACAAATCTTGCATTTTAATTTTATAAGAAAAAAAAAACAAACAGGTTGTAAAAAAAATGTTTAATTTATGTATTTCGATCGACTTAACTAAAAATGATTAAATTATTTACAAAAACAAAAAAATGACTTAAAACTACAAATTCTCTTCAACTCGATTCATCATCACTGAATTATCTCGTCTTCTTACCACACAGTGCACTTCTCTTCAATATTCAATTGACTTCCGGTTGGACAACTGAAGGCCTTGCTTGCTTCCTCGAGATTCAGCAATATTCTAAATGGAATATTTTGTCCATTGTCTACTCGAGCACATTCCCTTTGTGCTAAATTCAGGAAGAACGCCTGATCATTGGTTAGATGGAATTCTTTGAAAATATTGTCTAACTTATGACCTGAGTCGTAGTCCTGATCCCAATAACGCTTATAGTCCAAATAGGTCTGCTTCATGGCAGCGAATGAGTCCACATATTCAAAGTAATCCAAATCGTTAAATTCGAACAACCTGTATTTATCTTGTTGGTTATCGAGGCAATCCCGTAGATTATCGTAGGAGTATTTAGGGCGGCTTTCACGGAAGAACAATTCCCACAAGTAGAGCCCTTGAGATGCGAAATGATAGAAAACTGGCTTATTCCTATTGACTGGATTGAGGATATTCATAAGGTATTCCTCGCTCTGATCACTTCTCGAGTTTCCTCTCGAAAGGTACTTCTGAATTTTGTATCTTGTTAGATACAAATAATTCTGGTAGAAGTTATCCTTTTCGATTTGGACGTCCTTGTAGTCAGCGTCAATTTTATTAGCATCCAAGATCTGATCCATACTCTCAAGGATCTTTCGCTTTTCTTGCACTCGTGACAGCCCTCCACCGCTTACATTTTCCAATTTCGATTTAATTGTTCCATGAGACTTTTCGAACTCCTTCAACACATCCAAATTGAAAGCCTTATCAGATTCCGTGAAGTACATGCGATAGAATTCAGCGAAAAGTGGCATCCGGAAATAATCCACCACCATGTCACATCCCGTGTCAATAATTTCAGCCATAAATTCCAGAGCTGTAACTAAACGCAAAGCTTGAAGATCGGTCTCATGAGCAAGATCGATGATCTTCTGCAAATTATGGACATCTTCAATGACAAATTCAAGAGTAGCTTGGTTGAGCTTGGGAAGTTTCTTCAATTCAGTCAAGTACTCATCCCAATCGAAGTTCTTCAAAGCTTTAAGATCACTTCCAACTACAGCATTTTCCCGTGAACTGGTCAGAATAGTTTTTCCCTTTTGAATGAAAGCAAGAATTTTTTTCTCAGCATCACTGCGTTCAGCTGGTTTGACCTCTAGCAGTTCAAGGTTACGTTTGATGATTCTTTCGTTGAAAACATTTGATAGGAACAGATTTTGATCCAGGGAGAAGACAATTCTTACTTTTTTGTCATCTAAAGCATTGATGTTGGCCCTGATAATTGAATTGATGCCGGATGTCTTGAGAATTCCCAGAGCCTTGGCAAGTTTGAATTGAGAGGGATTTTTGAAAACATCGACTTTCTGAAGAATGTTCTTTGGACTCTGGTGCTTCATGCAAGATTCTAGAAAGTCCTTTGCCTTGTGTGTGGACTGCAATTTGATTTCCTTCAATCGATTGAGATCGTCAGCAATCTCTGAGAAATACACTCGATCGTTGGGATAGTTCTCTCCGCCCGAAGCATTGTGGAAATTACCACAAGCGTATTTTGGAAAATTGGCACACGGATTGTGAGCTTCATCAGTAATGGCACGAATCTCTTGCAAATGCTTTCGTAGATTCTCGATATCTTTGTCAGACGACTTCACAGCTGACGCCAGGCCAAGAACCATCACCAAAACGGTGATAAGATGAGTGAATTGAAGCAGCGACATTCTTGCTGCTGTACGATGTCGTATTGTCTCGTTTGGATACTATTTAGTTGAACGTCACTTTGAGTTGTATTTATATTGATTCGAATGGAGGGTAGTCGAGGAAAAAAAAACGATGCACATGCAGAAATATATCACATAGCAGAGCCAAAGAACTCTCGATTCTGTTCGTGAAGATGTTCCACCGAAAAAAAAAAAAAACAGAAAACCTGAATGACAAGTTGTCTTGTAGTTTTTTTTTGTTGGTGTTTTTTTTAAGTTCTGTTCTCTTTATTTTATCAGAGACGCCTTGAACTTGACTCATAAGTAAACTGGAGTTCAGGGGTGAATGGATAATAATCCAAATCCAACGCTAAAAATAACGAAGATACTGGGGCATCCAGGCAATAATGTTTCAAAGATGCACCCATAAAGATTACAAGTTTTGTATATATTCATCTAATTATTTTATTTTACATCTTAAAACTTATTTTATTAATTGATTTATTTTTTCTTTCTTTCTTTTATTTGAGAGCATTTAAATTTGTATGTCAAGTTATAATTGATAATAAATAATTTTTAAAACCCCAGGCGGTCTTAATCGGTAGTTAATAAATTATGTTTATTTGAATTTCCGATTTGTTTAAGGATCCAAAATTATTACTTTTTTTTTTAATTGCATGAACATGCTCTTTATGATAGTGTAAATTGATATTTTGTTAAAGGTGTCAGGTTATTAAACTTTTATGGTTTTCAGGAAATATGAAATTTTAATGGCAGTAAAATTCTAGGTTATCAAATAAACGAGTTGAGCTTTCGTCAGTTTCGCTTCTTTTTTTTTTTGTGCAAACACATTTTTAGTGGCAGCCTGAGAAATTATCTGAGCTTTAACTTTCAATCTCTGCCATTCATCTTACCAACACTTTCAGGGCTGTTGAGTACGTTAACGAGCTAATACAAAGCCTTGTATAGTATGCCAAGACTTATTAAATCCATAATTTATAAAATTATGATTGTTTAAGAACATTAAGACTATTTTATTTGCGTAGAAGGAAATAAGTGATTTGTTTATTTTTATCCGCCAATGGTGGATACATCATCAAAAGTAATTATATCTCAATGAATCATCTATCACATTATTGGTAAAAAAAACACATTATATGACTAAGTCCAATTTTTGATTAGATTCTCCAAAACTGGAATTTATATCACAAAATAAATTGATAAAATAAAATTTAACTATTTTTTTCGAATAACTTAAAAGATTTTTTTTTTATTTTAATGCATATTTAAACACTTTTAAAATATAGTCAACGGCCTTTCTAATACATTTTTGTATTAATATTATTCTTATTTTATTTTTGATTTTGAATATGCAATATATAGACATAGAGTTCGAATTATAAGACGTTTGTGACTAGAGTTTTAAGGCTACGATCATGTTTATATTCTTACTAAATGGACATCGGATGATTAATTAAGACAATTTTACTAACAGAGAATTTTTTTATACAACAACGCCTAGATTTGCGTCAAATCAGAGTACATTAAAATTTTAATTTATGTAAGTATAAGGCATCACTACATTCTATAACTATACCAGCAAAAAAATAAGACTAGATATAAATCAGACACAACATTACTATGATAGAGAAGCCTTATTTTTCTCTATCTTTCGGCCTGTCTGTTACAACCTAAGCTGCTGAAACAATTTTTAGCTCAAAAGTAACAGTTTGAAAAAAAAATTGTCTGTTTCCAAAAAAGTTCTGACAACTTTTATTCTGGGTTTTTTTTTGGGGTTTTGTAAGTAATTTCAATTATTTTGTTAAAAAAAAAGTATTTAAAAAATACTATTATTAAAATTAGCCTTCAGTCTTTGAGGCGGCTTCCTATATCAAAATTTTTATGAAAGATTCAAAATTGGAAAATTAGAAATTTAATGTTTTCTTCTAATGCAAACTGTTTATAAATTTCTTTTTTTTAAGCAAAATATTAAAATTCAAAAATATTATGCATTAAAGAATCGATAATGTAAGAATTTTATTACCATTTTTTGAATGCACTTTGATTTGAAGAGTTTTGGTGCAAAATTAGGTGTGTATGGAAAAAGATGAGTTTTGAATTATACGACTGAGAGGAATAGTGTTAGTTTAAAAAAAAAACTTCACTTTTGAAGTGCTCAAAAGTATAGGAAATAACCCCTCATATTTGAATTCTTAAAACTGATATACAAAATAAAAACCACGAATGTAATTTTTAGGAAATGTTTAAAAAATCTTAGATATTATAAAATGGTTTTAAATAGTGTTTTGGAAGTATTTTTTTTTTGTCGTTTATTTCTTGTGGTCAAAGCGATTTTAAAGTAAATTTATCAACTCAAACAAGAAAGTATATAGCGTATGGAGTATATCGAGAAAGCATTTGGCAGTCTGTGGATAGAACAAAGAAACCCTAATCCACAAAGTTCACCTATTACATCTACTTCCCGAAAATAATACAAAATCGTTGTTTTCCTTTATTTGTTTCAGGAAAATTTTTGGTTCAACTGCAAATAACACATGAAGAGCAAAAGAGCTGGAGTCGCAAAAGGCTCATTTACGTCACATCAACATCACAACTGATTCTATTCAGTTAAGCAGAAGCCCTTTTCATCAGACATCAAATCCAAATCGAAGCTTGTCTGCTTCAGGAGACTTTTGAACTCTCTCATAGATCACACAGATCCACCATAGTTGCCAACTGGAACATCGTGGACGAAGTACGAGTAATTACATATCCACATCTTTTGTAATTTCATTATATACACATAAATATAGTGCAGTTATGTAGTCTGAAGAAAACAGTTTCAGTTTTTTTTTAATAACTACGCATACGTCCTTGGCTATTTTTTCAAAGGTGTCCAAAGACAATAGGTACTCGCCAATTGAAATGCATACATACATCAATTGATTCGAAACACTAATGGGGTTGAAATGAGGGATAACTATGGGAAGGGGGCAATTCGCCAAAAATGATTGTTTATTTTTAAGACTTCTAGACTGTTTAAAATGTTTGCGAGAAACCTAGACTTTTTGTCTAGATTGAATACTGCTATGGCTACACAATCCTTACTATTTTTATTTATTCTGATTTTTTGAAAATAATGCAACACAATTTTTAACATAACCGCTCTTCATCCTTCAATATTTCAACTTAAAATATGTATTTGCTTTAAGAAACCAAATAATAATTATGTCTAAAAGATCTTCACTCATATTCGAAAGTTAAGTCGGATCCTTTCAATTCCTCCTCAGTCCATAGATCAAACCTTTTTGACATTTCTGATGAGAATATATTTTTCCAATCTCCAATTTTTCCCTTTCGAATAAATCTAGCATTAGAATTATCTTCCTTATCCAAACCAATATTCATGTATTCCAAATTAACAGCTGGATTCGTTTGCATCCGATCGAATTTCAAGTGTTCACAGATTTTTTCTAAATCCTCATCGGACATCTTATAATCGACTTCCAGGAAGTCTGCACATTTCTTGATTATTGCATTGATGTCGCGGTTCATGTCTTCGTATTTGAGAAACAAGACATTTGAATCATTGTGTCGCTGCCAAAATGGTAGAACGTGACTAAAATATGGACCAATAGGTGTGGAACCTCTGAGGAAGAGATCGGAAAAATCTTCAAAAGTTCCTTTTAAACCATGCACCAGCTGGCAATAGTAGAAATAAGATGCACACAGATCTTTAGGATTTCGAGCTGTGTAGATTATCTATAAAAGTAAATAAATTTATTTGAAAACTCTTATTGCAGCAAAAAAAAAACAAGAGAATTTACTTTTGGGCAAACTTTTTCCAGATCTTTCGGCAGTAGATCCCATGGCAGATGAGACCGCACCAATCTTGGGCGTGGTATTTTTTGAACCAATTCCACAGTATTTCCAAGTGCAGAACTTGATTTTTGGATTAAACATTTTCGATTTGAATTTTTTGTTGAGTTTGTTATATGGAACTTACTTGACCCATTCATTGTGATCCTCGTCTAGTAAGGCTGTCAATTCAATCAAAGGACATCTTGTTTGAAGCATCTCTTTTGCGCCTTTAAAATCGAGCTTGTTAGCTAACAGCCATATCATTTCCTGAGCCCATGTTGAACCTCAATACAAAAATTAGCCCGTTTTTATATTTTGTAATTAAATTTTCAAAATTCTGTTACCAGTTCTTGGATAAGACACCAACCAAGTGTCATCCTCATAGACCGTTAAATTTCTAATGGATTCTGCAATATTTTCATATTTTCTTGGTACCACCACATCTCCTGGTGAGACTTTGATAAAACAATCGGATATTGGAAAGAGACTATTGATTCTCTTGTTGATCTCCTCGTCGGGTTTATTGAATGTAATTTTCATTTTAAATTTCCACTTGAAATCTCTTTGAGGAGAAAATACAACTGATCACTTCAACGTTAGACAACGAATTGAAGTACTTTTTGTATGGATGCAATTGCATCTTCGGTGAGGAAATAGATTTCAGCTTTAGAGAAAGTTAACATAATAAACCTGAATAGAAGAGCTCCATTGCACTTAAACTTAAACGTGCACCTTCTACGGCCGGCCGGTGACGATGAGGTTCATTGGCAATGTTGATGCAATAAACGCAGAGGTAGACTGCAGGAAATAATTATCTTAAATTCATATATATTTCTGCGGATTTGTAGGAAGGGGTTGGTATATTTGACCAACCGGTATCATAGGCATTTATAAAAAGATATTTTACGTAATGAAGTAAATACACAATTTTGCGTTTTGGTGCAATGTTTGAGGTATATTTTTGTTTGCAAAGTTTTTCATTCGTGAAAAAAAAACGAACTTGAAATATTAACATTACGATGATAGGACGTTAAAAAAGTGGGTCCTGCAATTCTATCTGCCTCGAACTCTAACGATTTTGATGATTTGTTTTTAAGCGGGGTTCTTATTAGTCAAAAATTATTTTAAAAAAACCCGTGGAACCAGATTTTTTGTCTATGATTTTCTCATAAACGGTTAATCTAATTGAAAATATTTCAATTTTTTTTGTTGAAAACTCAATATTTTAAAAATGGATATTTTTATAGAAATTTTAAATTCAAATGTATGTATATTATTAATTTTTTTCCAAAAATACTTAATTTTTTTTATATACCTAGAGAATATTACAAAAAAAGGCTCTAACAATTTTTGAAATTTTTTTTTCAAATTTTTTTATTTTTATGATGCATCAGATAGCATCTTTAGCTTTCAGCTCAATCTTCTTTTTTATCTTAATAGCAATTCAAATATGTAATAAACAATACGTTTTTCATATTCATTGAAATCAAAATCAATTAATCGGGCCTATCAAAAGGTAACCGTCGGAGCGGAATTCTCCTCTACGAATCGGAGACATTTTGCTTCGAGGTACTTCTCCGATCAGTCCTCCGACAAGTTCTTGGTGCAGAATTTTTCCTTTTTCTGGTGACAGCTACTTCGATCCGAAATTGAATCTCCGACGAAGGATGCGTTGCGGAGAAAGTTCCGCTCCGACGATTACCTCGGCTGAATATTTCAATGCAAAGATGAAGACGTGCTTAATGATATGAAAGATTTTTATAGGGACAATGAAAAAAGTGGATCTCGCAATTCTGTCTGTTTTTTTCTAGTACACCCGAAAATAGTGGGTGGATTTTCTTTAAACTGAAAACGTATCGTTTTTGGGGCATTCCCTCAGAACTTTTTTTTAAAACATTTTGTTGTAAGATTAAAAATAATTTTACCATACTTTTTTTTTATTTTGATTTTTCAGAAACACTTTATTTTCTAAAACAAAGGTCCATATATTTTGTTATGAAAAAAAAAATGTTTCTAATTTTCATTCAATGTGAAGCACTTTCGATTAAATATTTGCTTCTAAGAAATTAGGAGTTTTAACTACCTTCCACAGAACCATTTTTTATTTTCAATTTTTTGCATTAAAAATTGATCAAAATCAAATGATAATTTTTTTATGCAAAAGCATCAAAAAATCTATGTATAAAAAATATTTAATATTACACGCACAAACGGCTTCAGGTCTCAAGAAGTGTGCATCAAAATATTACTAAGCATCAAACAATTTTAAATTAAGACATTATTGAGTTAATAGTAAATCTCATAGAACAGTTTGTTTTATTGCTTATTTTCTCATTATTGTCAGAACACAAGATTTGAAAATTTTCAACTGATATTGCATTATCCACATTTTGCAAAACATATATGAAAAATAACAAAGATTTTTCAAAACAAAATTAAAAATATTTTTTTTAAGTTCCATACTTCAAGAAGGGATGGTTAATTTTTTCAGAATAAAAAATAAAAATCTCCACTTATAATGGTTATATCCAAAGTTCTACCCTCAAGTCTAAACAAGATAAAAAGTCTCGCGATGCGAGACAAAGAAATTGCTTCCTTATGTCTACATGACTAACTTTTCTACAATATTCATAGAATATCAAGGAAACAACAAAAAAAAATTATAAACTGGTGATTTTCATTGATATAACCCAAATTCGAAATTGGATATCTCAGGATTGGAAGGAATTTGCGCAAGGACTTAACTCAAAATCGACAAAAATGGCGTATGAAACAAAACAATTCTCAGGCGATGTGGTGTCGAAAATCGATAGGTTCTGTAAAGCAAAATAGTTACTTAAAAAATGGCTCTACCGTCTGGAATGGACCAGAGTCTCAGCCAACATGCTACTTCAAAGCAAAATGCACTGTTTAAAAAAAAATTAGTAAAAATAATGTTCTAAAACATTTTTTCAATTTTTCTGTTTTTTATTTTTCAAGTAATATCACTATTTATTAAAAGCTAGAGGAATGATTTTCAGAAACTTCTATTTTCCATTCATTGACACCATAATAGTTAATTTGGTCTGACGAGTAAACTATTCAGAATTTTTCTTATAAAATCCAAGTTTCGCTCTAGAAGACTTTAAACCAAAGTCATTTACATAATTCCAAATTTGAAAACAGAACAAAAGCCTTTTATACACACAAGTGCACATTATATATTATCAACAAATATATTGTTTATATAGATAGTTATTTGATGCCGAGAGAGTTCGAATACAAGAAGGAAAAGAACACGTATTCTAATATTTAATCCAACGATCCCGGAAATCCTGGGATTGGAGTATCTTAGATTTTCGGGGTCAGAAAAATAACCCGAGTTACACTGAAATGGCACTACAATTCCTGGTTAACATACATGTGTAGATGAATCCAGATCAAATCTTCCAAATGGAAAAGATCTCAACCATCGTTATAGATTTTATCTATGAAATTGATCTTCTGTGAATAAAAACTTTCCCAGACCAATGCGAAACATTCAGATACGACAATGGAACAACAATAACAAAACGTTGCTGTGGTTGACAACACGTTATTGTTATCGTCTTTTTGGCGTCAATACTGTTTCGGTTTTACTATTATTCAATAGCCTTATTTTCCCCTACAAACGTTTTTGCAGACACAATAAAACAATCTGTAACTTTTTTCCATTTGAATTAATATTATCCATTTATTTAATTTTCATGTTCACAATTTTCTTTAATTATGAATAATTTCAAACAAAAATTGGTAAGTGTTGCCTTTTCTGCTTATTTCTGGTCTAGCATTGTTTTATTATGTATGAAATAATTTTTTAAAAAATTATAATTTATCAAGTTTATAGTTAAGGTACTATTTTAATTTGATGGATATGCATAAGACATATCGGTATTATTTTCTTTTAAAGCAAATATTGTTCTGTTATGTATTCTATTGTTTTTTTTTTATATATAACTAAGTTTTGTTTTAAGAGGTCTGAAGTCTTGGTTGTATTGAACACAATATTACCATTATATCACGAGCTATAATAATAATTATGAGTAAACATAATTTGTTTTGTCATTTACAATATTATTTATATAATGTAGGCAAAATAAGAATCAATGTTTTGTTTTTAATTTTGTATTTCTCGAAGTCAGAGTTTTGTTTTTAAATAATAAATAAAATAATTCAAGCTAAAATTCAAGTTTAAAAAAGAAATAAATATTAAAAGAATCTTTGATGCATAAAGCACTTTTGACACATTTTTAAAAAAAAAATTTTGAAGCATTCTTTGTACATACACAAAGGTAAGTTGAAAAGTGCCTCGAAATATTATTAATTCTAGTTACTTGGATTAACCTAATGATACTTTAAATAAATTAGGAAGATTTTCCATTCTTCTTTGAACCGTTTGTTCGGGATGATTGGATTTTCTTTCGTCGTTTTTCAGATGACCAGTCTGCGTCATCTTCGTCATCACTAACATTTGATGAAAAATAGCTGGCATTGCCTTCTTTGGCATTGGCAAGCCTTCGACTGGCTGTGCGAGATGTTTTTCTTCCCATTCCTAAAAGTAGAAACAAATAAACGATTATACCTATACGAAATTTTTTTGTATATATTTCAAACTGAAAGGAAATTTGTGAGAAAAGAAAAATTAAAAAGCATTGTTAGGTCAACTTGCATGCACTAGAATATCATCAGCCGTTTGTCCTAGACGATAACAATACAATAACCGAATACTAGTCATGGTCACTTGAATATAATCTATATAAGTCAACTCGAATGAGGTTATGTAACTTTATCGACACAATTCACTGCAAAGTGGGTGACCAAACTTATTAGGTCACTTGAAACCTTGCCACAGACTTATTACGTATACAGTCTACTCACTTTCAGCTTCCAAAGTCAATTTTTAATACCGTTTTAGTTGACCCACAACTTATTGCTTATAATTAACAAAAACTTAAGATACTTTATTAACAATCCATCTTTACTTACCCATGCATTTTTCAAGATGCGGTGCAAATCTGATGGCAGCTACCAATCTATCACAATTTGGACAATTGCAATCCATTGGCTTGCGGGCCTTGCTCAGGCCAAAAACATCATAATTCGGAGTGTCAACTATTTTGAAAGCCGAATCATCTTCTGGCTGCCCTTCTATGGCTTCCAGAGCACCACTCTTGTATGAGTGATGAACTTCCAGGTAAATACCCATCACGGCGTCTTCCAGCAACGATTCGTAAAGGTAGTCAGCAGCTTTGTCTAGGCATTCGGGATCTTTCATGAAATTAAGAAATGCTTTTCTTATCGCCGACGTTGTGGGGTAATGAGCTCGTGGTCGACTAGCTGGTGCTGATAGGGGCTGATGTTTTAGCCCAGGCGGCGGTAATGGTGGCAGTGGAGGAGGTGGCTTACTTGGATGTTTTGACGAGCTGCTAGTGCTTCCACCAGTGCTGCTGCTAACGCTACTGCTGGCAAATGCACTTGAGCTCGAGCTGGAGCTTTTTGTTGTTGAATTGACATTACCGCTGCTACTGCCACTGCCACTCCCACTGCTGCTACTAACCTTGCTTGCAGTAATACCCGATGAGGATGACGAAGAAACTGCAGTTGCTGTTGTCGACGTCGTCGTCGTCGAAGTGCTTGGCGATTCTTTTGGTTTGGATTTTTCAGTCTCACTCATTGCAAATATACGAGTATGGTTGGATGTTGTACTGAATTGGGATTTGATAGACGATTTGGAAAGGGAAATGTGCGGAAAATTATGAGAAAATTCACTTCGATTATCTGGAAAAAGAAAAGTGCTACGACGCTCGGTGGTGATGTGAAATGAAATTTCTATTCTCACAAAATTAAATTTTTGACAATTGACAGCTAAAACCGGTAGAGGGAGAAGTAAAATATTTTGTTGTTAGTAGTATTGGTTAGGTTGTAAACAAACTAGTGTCAAAAATGACAACGTTCTCAGCTGTTCTGTTTATTTTTTTGTTGTGATGAGTGTGTTCAGCTAACTATGGATATGAAATGGAAATTTAACGAAAGCCGTTGATTCGTTGAAATGCGCTCATTAATTTAAAAAAACGGTTTCAATTTCAATTCATAACCGGAAACTGAAAAAAAAAAATGGTTTTTACATTTTTTTTTCAAATGATGTCAATTCTTTTGCTACTTATTATAAGAAAATCGGTAATTAAAAAGCGTGCATACTTTAATTAGTATGGTCAAAATTTTCAACAAAAAATGAAAAACCTCCATATCTTAGGGAAAATAGCTAAAATTGTCAATGTTTTTACTGAAGAAACTGCATTCTTAATCAAGAAATCTTATTTTGTTTAAGTATTATTATTATTTCAGTATTTATTATCAAGATTATTTGAAAATAAGCTGAATTTGAATTTGAAAATTCTAAACAGTTGGTAGATATCTTGTGGTATTTTATAAAAAAAATGAAAAAGTTTGATGAGCAATAAGCCCAAACTCTACAAAACAATTTACATTGAAAATATTTAGACGATATTTTCTTCCTATGATTTGGAAAAAATATGAACTTAGGCGATATTGTACAATATTTGAGATATATGTATGTATATTTCCATGGAAGTTATTGCCTATTGCAATCTCTATCAGTTTTCAACTATGGCGTTGTGTAAAAAATAAAAAAATAATATGATTGTTGCGCATGTTGGTATAGATTTTTGAACTACTTTTCCTAATAGCAGTTTTTTTGCTGATTGTTTGCTCTAAAAAAAATATCAATTTAATTTTTAAGCATTATCAGAATTGTTATGTCTATACGCCATAATTCAGAATAAATGACTGAGGATTTTCTAAATGAGTGTCAATTACTTATGACCACTCGGATTCGAAACCAGAATAAACCCGGCTAATATTTGCTTATACATATCCTATATAGAAGTACTTTAAGAATCAAAGATGTTATAAATTGGAGTGTCTGAAGTCACAGCTTTAAATTCAGTTCGTTAATTAAAAGTATTATCCGTATTTTTTTCAATTTTTTTTTAATTTAAAACTAGTAATAATTAACAATTTTTTCATAAAATAACTCCTATATTTATAACTCTACTATCACAGTTTGTAAAATAATAGCCAACTATTTTAAAATAACACGTTCAACGTGACATCACTTGTTCCATCCAATTGATATATTTACTAACTCTTGTATAAATTCCCGGTAATCCAGGTCTAGCACATCCAATTCCAGTTGATACAACTCCAACAAGTAGATTATCTTTTGTCACCAAAGGTCCACCAGAATCAGCCTGAATAACAATTAAAAAATTAAGTACATTTTTGAATATATTGAAAATTTCACTCCTTACCCAACACGAATCGATACCACCATTTACAAAACCAGCACACATCTGTGTTTCAGCTATGAAATTTGATCGTTTCCCATTCGTTTGATAGGACCTCTCACAAATGTCATTATTCCAAATTTGAACTGTAGCTTTACGTAGTACATCGGCCCTCTCACCATTTCCCTGATTCTCATTTGTCCAGCCCCAGCCCGATACAGTAGCATAGTCATCTTCAAAATTTCGACCTTCTATGTCCAATGATAGGCAAGTGGGCCTTATTTGTTCATTGAATATTAATGGTCTTGTTATTTCAAGAAGAGCTTAAAACGAAAAATAGAAAAAAAGGGCATACAATTGTGAACGCATATGGTTTTTTATGATTACGATTACCTATGTCGTTTTTAACATGACTACAATCGTAGCCCGGATGCGTCACTATTGTTCTGAACTCAATTTGGCTTGGATTCAATTGAAAATTTCTACTTTGCAAGCCGTTGAGATAGTCTGAAATGCTATGCAGCCCAATGACTCCTTGAATCTGTGCTGGTTTCATTAGATTATTCAATCCGTTGCAAACACAATGTCCCGCTGTGAGAAGCCATCTTTCGTTGAGGATTGATGCTCCGCAAAAATGTCCTCCACGGCGGGTTAAGCTCACTATGTAAGGCATTTCATTCTTAGTTGCCTCTGAGCCTCCAACAATTTTTGGATTACGAGAACCTTGGCAGGATAATGAGGAAACTGAAATAAGTTTCAGAATTATTAAGGAAATATTGCTTGGAAATTAAAAAAAAAGACTTATTTAAGAATGTCAAGTTCACATGCATACGTATTCAAACCCTAAGCTCCTAGGCAGAATTTTGAATTTTAAAATTTTGAAAAATAAATATTTTTCAAAATTTGCTTGGAAAGAGTGATAATATTTTCCTTCGAAATTAAATTTCTAATTTCTTAATACTTAAAAACTTTAGTTATAAAAAATTGATGAAAATGATTTTAGAAAAAAAAAATTCAAAAAATTTTAATTTTTCGATAGGTATTTTTCGATGGCACTTTTCAGTATTTGGCTTATTTGAGTAGGTAATTGAAATAATGAAAATTACGCATTTTCATGTTTTTTCTCTGAATGAAATTCTTGTTTTTTTTTTTATTTTAGTTTGTTCCAAAGAACTTTACAAAATACCAACTTTCATACAAAATGGTTCTTCCATTTCGAAAATAATTTATTTAAAAGTTTTTTACGCCTAACAAAAAAAAAATACTTTACTGAATGTATAAACTAAGCTTTAGCTTCTGAGATTTATTTTTTTGTACATTGTAAATAATTTCTCAAAACTTCGAAAACCCAGTATATTTTTTTAAAAATCCTTTTTAAAAATTGTCAATTGTGCTGCAGTGAGCTAAGGTAATATAGGTTACAAGAAACGCAAAAGTGAACGAAACTGAACGAAAAGTAAAAGTCGGAAATATTGATTGTTGTAAAATCCCTTCTACTCTTAAAAGTACACTTTAAAGTGTCACACTAGTTTTATCACTTTGCTCTTCAGTTAAAAAAAAAAACTGTTTTCGGACTCGAAAACCACTTAAACAATTGGCTAAAATAACATTGTTCTCTTGCTTTTTCGAACGAAGTTATTTTTAAGATGTTTGAAATATAATTTATTAAAATTCTGAACTCACAACTTTTTTGGGTATAAATTTCAGCAATTAAACTCAATACGAAAAAACAAACAATCACAAACTTTCCCATTTTCCAGGAGTATGTACAAAATAAATTTAAGAACACAAAATAACGAACTCTTCTTAAATCAACCTCAAACCGATTTGAAGTGTATGCCAATACAACATGTCAAATATATTTATTTATACTTTCAAACAAACTAAAAGAACCCGAGAACTATAATATCATAAAATAAAGCTTTTTCACATCTAAACTATCCGATAAGAACAACAACTCACTGATTATAAATAACACTTTATTTTTTTTTTTTTGTTGTTATCAAGAGACCCCGCCAAAATTCAAATCCAAATAGAACCTATCACAAAACTTTATGCGCGCAACTCAAAACAAAATAACACAAAGTAATGATGGAAAGTTCTCCCCACTTTATGAAATCAACAAAAGCTTAAAATTTCAGGGGCATTGGGTCATCCTCATCACTATCATAACAGCGATATAAAGTTTCCTGCCCGGCCCATGTTGGCAATATTGCGTAATTACAACGCGACTGATTCATTTCACTATAAAAAAGCTTTAGCTTTTGTTTAAATTAGTCGTGTGCATACCGGTCTGCAATGCATCTATAAACAAAACAACAACAACAACAATATTTAGCTTCCTATAGGGGCAGCTTTGACAATGGTAAGAGTCGGTGACATTTCAAAATTGATCAAATTCTGATAAACAAAGTTGTTTTGTTTACGTTTTGAAACGGCCTTCACATTGAAGCTCTGCGGCGATAGAGCAATATAAAAAGACGGTTCAGTAGAAGCTTGCGGTGTCAATGGCCGGACAAATTTGAAATTTCTTATAAAAAATTTAGATAGATAGATTATTTATGTTAACTTTTATTTGTATAAAGTTGAATCATATTAAACAGGGTTGGAGTTAGCTAGAAATCTAAACCGTTTGGCGTATTATAATTTTTTTTGTACAGGTATTTCCAGAAGTATCAAATATGAGAAAAGTTCCTATTTTGACACTTGAAAACGAAATCAAATAAATAACAGTTAAATAAATAAAAAAATATTTATTTTGGATCAAATATTTGTTGGGCAATGTTTTCGGTTGATTTACTAATTTTAAGACCAAAAAATTATTAAATTGTCCTTGCTTAAATTTAACGGAATTCAACATTATTTTTTTAAGTCTCCGAAATTTTTTAAAACACAACTTCTTTTTGATTGTGAAGTGTTTTGCTTGGTATCTACTTATATTTTTGAAAGTTAAAATCCTAGGATTATCCGGTTTTCAACATTTAACTTTAAATGGATAATTAAATTGAATATTGAAAATAAAAATTTGTACAAATATTTGTATAAAGTAAAAATTTGGCCAAAAGCATTGAAGCACTGAGAGCAATCCAATCTAGGATTGGGATGAGTTTTGAATTTTTACCAATATTTAAAAATTTAAAAATCAATTGATTGAGCAACGGCTCAGAAAAAAAATGTTATAAGTCGCTAAAAAATCGATGCTTCATCAGCCAAATAATAATAATAATTACTAAGGGGTGCTTTGCGAAATAATCGAATTGCGAAAAAGAACAACTTAGCAAATTGACAAAAGAATTTAATAAAAATAAGTCAAATGAATTTCTTTAAATTAAAATTTTAATCGCTACATTTTTATTGTGAAAAATAAAAAAACCATTGCAAACTAAAAGAAATATTTAACAACTTATCCCGAAACAAATTAATGCCAATTTAATTTTGCCTTACAACAAGGGGACACCTATTTTTCAGATAAAAGTCCTATAACATTAAATCCGCTCCTGTTGAAATACCTATACCTACTGCCAATGTTATAACGGTGGGTGTTAGCAAATATTCTATTGTTGTTTTTGTTCCGAACAACGATAAGGAAGTGATTACGGCAAATGTCATTCTAGTTCAAAAACCACAATAGGTATGTCGCACTAGTTTGTTATCATCTTTATGATGGTTGATTAAAGCAATTGCTGTTATTCATCGAACTTCGCCAAAAACTTGTGAGCTTTTCTACTATAGAAAGATGATGACACACAAGGTGTGAATGAACTACACTATAATTCATGGGCATTCTATCGAGCTGATGAGAGTTAGAACAAACAAAAACAATATGGCAATTCCGGAAAAGTTCTTAGACCACATCAGACGCCCAGGTTTTAGGCAATTGCCACTGTAATGTTATGCAAATTTGGAATAGCATGGCGTTTTGCGCGTTTACACTATATGCTGGTAGTTAGATGGATAACTTACTCTAGCACGTGCCAAATTTGCATAATTCGGTGTAAGCTTAGACAATAAAAATGACTCCCACACAAGCCAGCCGGTTCAAATTTCGCGTTCATTGTCAGTGCCGATTGCTTATTTTTTTTTTTGATTTGTACGATATTATTGATGAAAAAGCTTTAATTAATTTATAATTTTCATACAAAACTGAGGGACCGTTTACATTCTGCTGCAATTCGACCACTAGGTATTTCATATGTCATTGGCATGTTGACGCATTTTTAACAATTACGTGTGGAGAAAATGACATTCACTCGTCATTTTTGAAACGAGCTGCTCGCTTTTATGGATAAATAGATGGGCAATTAAGTTGTATCATGTTTTATTTAGGAAACACACATGTGCGGCCCACACTCATGTATGCTAATTTAATTAGCGGGTAGAGGTATGATATTTTTTCCGGATTGACAATCAAATTGAATGCACTTTAATCAAGGAGAGTTACTTTTATATAATGCAGCAATATATTGATGAAAAAAGATGTTGAATTACCTTTTGTTTGTTTTATTGATAGTGTTTTAAAAATGTTTCAGTTTCTGTTGATTGGGACAGAAAAACTAGGACACTAGACTTACTAGTTTCATGTATGATAATGATATTAAGAAGTTGATAATAACTTGACATTGTTTACTTGGGATTGTAATCCCTGACTGTTGCAACGCAACGTATGCAACAACATCACAAAGTTCAAAACATCTATTCCTGCGAAATACGATTGCGACTCACACCATCAACATTGCAAACTACCACAAAGCAAAACATCAAAAAAACCGGAAACTTAAAAATAAATATTAAGTTTCGTTATACAGTTATTCGACAGAAAATAAAACGTAAATGCGTAAATTATCCAAATTTTTGACATCCTTTTGTGATAACAGAACGTTAAATGTTGCATCATTTACACAAAAAAAAAAAAAACAAAGGCGATTTTCAAAGTGCACAGGAGATAGGTGGTAAAGTAGTAAAATTTGGCAAACTTATAAAAAGTCAAGAATTCTAGGTTATATTATGACCAATTGCTTTTAAAAATTAAACAGGAATTAAAGTCTTAAAATGAGGTTGGTTCCATACAAAATACGTCATTTTTAAATTTAAAATCCCATTCAATATTCGGGCACCAGAAAATTAGCGATCCAGATATACTAGATCGTTAATAAATGTCTAAATATAATGAGTTAATATCTGCGTTTGTTGGTCAGACATAAAAAAAAATCCCTTTTATGTCCGCTTTACATTGAGCTGCATACCAGACAGGTGCACCGATTTGCTTCAAATGTGGTACACTTGCGTATGTGATGTATGAATTAAAGCTATTTAAACACTTATTAGTAAAAAATATAGGAGCTGCTTCAACAGAAACAGTAGGTACGATTTGTTTTTTTTTTTTCAAAATGCGAGAAATCGCCTGCACGAACTTCTTCCCCCAGAAAATATTGATTGATTTTGAATATTTAAGAATAAAGTAAACAGAATAAGAATTCTTTTAGGAACTCCCACATTTATCTTTCTATCCAAAAATATAAATAATAGGTATAATCGAAATTCAACGGGCGTGGGTCGGAATTCTGGGTCTCTAAAAATTCTGGTTTTTGTTTATTAAATTTTATCTGGTCGAAATTCCGACTGACCAAAATTCTAAATTATTTATATTTGTATCAAAACTCTTTGTCTGTTTTTTTTTTAAATTTAAAATTGCAGGAATTTTTTACGAGTCTACTTTGGAAAATTCTGTACATCTATTTACAATTGTTTTGATTATGTAAAATAGTGCTCACTCTTCTTACAACAGATTAACATAATTTTGAAAATAGAATTATGAACACCAGAATTTTGAACAAACTAAATTTTAAAATACAGATTTTGAACTTAGGCCAGAATTTTGAAAAACAGAATTTTGGACACAGAATTTTAATTTTTTTGGGGGATGTGTGTTTTTACAGCCTTTTCGATGGGGTAACTTTCAAAAAAAAAATTGCCCTTGTAGACATGGTAACCGTTGCATGAATGTCCCTATTGTGTTGTACTTGGATTAAATGTTAAGCAAATATTATTATAATATATACGCCAAGACTTTTCTTCAAAAATTGTAATAAGTTTCTATTTTTTTTTTTTGCACTACTGTCAAATAATAAGTAAACCAATTACTTACATTTTCAAATATATAATCAGCCCCCTTATAATAACCTTGAACCATCAGAGCAAATTCGTGCTATCGAGTTGTGCATATATTAATTTCGATCTACATAAATATAAAAAAGATTAATGCTGTTATGTATGTATGTATGTATAAGCTTGTGCGACATCATTCACATTCATTAGTATTCGGCAAAGCTATTCCATAAGTTTTTTTTAATGTTAATATTTTGTTTACAAATCTAAGTTATTTTTGAACAATTTCTGTCGCGCCGTGCTCTTATTATTTTATTGTGCTTAAACTTCTAAGTTCCCAGACAGAAAGACCATTTTCTGCCTGTATTGAAGGTCAAAAGAATTTCAAAGCAATGACTAAATAAAAAATGCAATTTTGTTTTATTTTTAACTATTTATATTTTTTTTTTTAAATTAAATGTTGAAATCGTTTACAAATCTCCAAGTGAACACTGAGGTAAAGATTTCTCAGTACACTTCAATTCATCCACTTGATTGAAAGCCTTCTGGGGGAACAAGCAATTATACTTCTCTAATTGACATTGGCTGGGAAATTGATTGTTGCAAATTCCATTGCTAGCACAAACATTTTTGTCGGGCTTTGGGCATTTGTAATCGCACTTCCTTGGTGGTGTCGGACGAATTCCAAGAACAACAGCGAAGAGAGCTGATGGAATTCAAAGTGTTTAATTAAAGACCGTTATTTGTATGAAATTATATTATTCAAACTTACCAGCAACAATAACGATAAGGAGTGTGAACTTCATTTTTATTAAGAATTTTTTTTTTCAAACGATGTTATTAAAGAATCAACTGTAAGTGGTGAATGTTGACATTCTTACATTTGGCATTTCCTTTTATGTAAAATTATTTTGTGAATGAATTAATATAACCGAAGAATGTTTTTGATCTTGTAATATATTTTAAGACTTGGTATTTATTTTGGGATATAATATTTTTTTTTATATTTAACTTTATCGACGATATATTATTTAATAATGAGTTAGTATTACTTATTGAGTTTATTTGTGTAACTGTAAGTGTTTTGTTAAGTCACTGGGTGTTGAGAGTTATAATACGAGTATATGTAGAGTAATTTAAAATATATGAACTAACAGTTTATTTTCAAATTTGACATTTACATCACTTTCAAAGCATTAGCTTTACTACCGCAAACATTTTAAAGAAAATTTGACCTTTGAATTGAACAGGTTCTACAACATGGTTTCTTAAATTATAGCAATAAAAGTATAAGAATTTAATTAAAAAAAAAATATTTTATTTTTTCAAATTCGAAAACGAGAAAGGATTCCATTGCATCGCTTGACTTTTAATGTTTACCCTTTCGTAGCGTATGGGCAATCCACTGCCACTTGTCTTCGTATGACACAGTATGATCGTATGACAGGTTCCTGTCTTGTTCATTATTAGAGATAGTAAAAGTGGGTGCGACTTTCCAAGTGTTGCAACAATAAAGAAGTGTGGATTCAATTGAAAGAATGTGGCATTTTGAGAACCAGGCAGCAAACTGTTTCAAAAATCTGACTGGGCCAAAGAACTGCTTGGAAATGATTTCCAAAATTCTGGTTCACTATTTTTGTTTTGTCAAGACTGTTTTATAAAATTGTGTTTTTAAACGTTTATAAAGGGTGTCCCAATAAGAACGTAAGATTTCAATTTTAAATAAAACGCAGATAATAAAAAAAAATCGCGAATTCTTTATTATATCGTAAAGTAGACAGAATGAGGTTATGTATGGGACAACACATCGGGTAGATGGCCGCCGCGGCTTTGCTGGCACTAGCGCGATCTTTAAATGAAATTTTCAATGACCGTTTTGCATAAATGCTGTGGTATTTCATTATTGCAGCGTCCAATTTCCTCTTTTAAGGCTTGAGTCGTCGTCGGCTTTTTCGCATAAACCATCGACTTCAAAAAAAACCTCAAAGAAAAAAGTCCAACGGTGTTAAATCGCACGATCTAGGCGGCCAATTCTGGTCTCCGAAACGCGAAATAACACGACCGGGAAATGGCTGATGCAGCAATTGAATTGTTTCTCTGGCTGTATGAGATGTGGCGCCGGCCGTCTTGTTGAAATCACATCCCCTCCACATTCATCTCTTCAATTCTAGGCACGAAAAAATTGGTTATCATTTCACGATACCGAACACCATTGACTGTTTGCGCTTGACCTGACTCATTTTCATAAAAAAAGGTCCAATGATTCCTCCAGCCCAAAATCCACACCACACAGTGACACGTTGAGGAAGGATTTGCTTCTCGTGAATCACTCGCGGATTTTCCTCGCTTCAAATGCGACAATTCTGCCTATTGACGAAGCCATCAAGATGGAAATGGGCCTCGTCTCTAAAGATGATTTTATCGGCAAAATCAGCATTTTCATGTTGTCTTTCAAATACCCAATTAACGAACTCATTCATTTGTGCAGCGCTCCATTTTTATTAATCTTATAGCTTCTACTAACAAATAATAATAACTGTTCAAATGTCAAACATTGACACTTCGAATGGTACCAAATTTAAATCTAGCGTTCTTGTTGGGACACCATTTAATTTTAACAGTCTTTTAAGTCTTTAAATAACATTTCTTCCATACAAGTCCATTTAAATATTGGTTCAACCCAACATTAGACGTTTTAAGCTTTAAAATAGCTATAAAATATTTTTTTTAAATGTACACTTGTTATCTAATAAACCTTGTATAGTAGTAGTTTCTTCGTAAATTTTGTGTTATTTTTCTAAATGCAAAAATTATTGTAAACCTTTAATAACTTCATAATAAATATTTAAAATGGAAATGGTGATTTTTCGAATACTGAATTCCACTGAAATATAGAATTTTAAAACATAGAGTTCCACATACAGAGATATTGAAATATATAAATTAAAAATTTTAATTTGTCGAATTTTGAATATACAGATCTTTGAAACACATAAAGGAGATGCACCACTTTTGGGCCCAGTGCGTTCACTAATGAAAGTGGTATCAAATGAAAGGTGAAATCTAGCACGTTATGTGGGTGCAATATTTCCAAAATTGTCAATGGGGTTTTCGAGATATTCGCTTTTGAAGTTGGTTAACTCAGAAAAAGAATTTCACTCCTTTTTTTTCAATAATTGCTTATATCGCGCGATATAAGGCACGTAGGAAAATGATATTGGTATCAAATGAAAGATATTTTTTCTATCTTTTTAATGAATTCAAAACTTTTTTCCTACCAACAATATTTTTTCAAATATTTAGTATAAACTTCTTAAAAATTATGTTTTTTTTACTTACCTTTTGAACACGGATATCTTAAAAAAATCAGTAATGACATCTATTTTTTTTTTGCATTATTTTAAAGCTCTATATCTCATCTTTAATTTAATATATAATTTAGTACTCATTCTCAAAAAAATACTTACTTTTTAACAAACTTACTCTAAAAAACACCTTTACATGCTATCGGCTGCTATGAACTTGCCCGTTTAGCGCTTTTTAATAATTCTTATACCCAATTATGTTTTTTTTTTTAATACTGACTTTAAGTCTTCAAAGCAACCTTTAAAGTAATTAATAAGAAACTGCTGTTTTTTCGAAAAAAAAAATATGCACATGTTACTTCTAAACAATAGTGCATATATAAAAAGCTTAGCGTTTAGAAGAAGTTTATCAAGACACATATTATGTTTAAATCATTTTTTTCATCTTTATTGTTTTCAATATTAAATTAAGTACAAAAAGGTTTTAACTGAAACATCTTAGCACATCTTCCTTAAATAACTATAACAATCAATTGTTATTCATTTTTATTCTTCTTCAATTTCATTTTCTACTAAAATATTATTTAAAAATAAGGCTGGAGGTATGTTTACATTTTCTTGGTGACGAGCAAATCCCAAATACCACAAAATACTCATAACGTGAGCGCAACATCCATTTTCAGTTACAGTTCGCATACCAACAAGACAATTGCAATAGAACGCTTGTACTGCGTTGGAACTATTTGCCACATTTAAATCATTACTTACTAGGATGTATGTAAAATATATTTTTTGACTAACGTGTCAAGATTTTATGCGACCCCTAATTAAGTAATTGTTTCCAACCAGGCTTGCATGGGAACCATTAATTCGAACATGGTTTTCACATACTTCTATTACATAACTTACATCAATGAAATCTAACGAAGCTCTGTCAAATCAAGCAAAGGAAAGTTATTTAGGTTAGGAATATGCCCATTTATTCGACAAAACACTGCCCTTGTTCTGTTAAGGTTTCTTTCTTTAACAAAATCCCCCAAATAGTTAGGAGTGTTTAATCTGTTCAATGCCAACTCCAGTAAAACACTTGCATCTGCATTGTCCTCTAACAAAGGATGAAACTTATTAAGAATTGCAGCTGCAATTCTGAAATCATCCATTAAATGAGGAGCAGCTAGATTAAAAAAATTCTGTCGGAAAAGCTTAAAGTCTCTCTTGAAACGTCCATTTACAACCTCCACAACCCATCTTACCATGGTGACACATCTTGTTTTATTAGCTTGTGCTGTTGTCAGCTGAAAATTCCCTTCCAAAACAGTTTCAGGCAAATAAGCTTTGTACCCGTAGGATTCAAGGCTTGAAATAGCATCTCTGAAACCTCTGTCTAATATGAAAACGTCGTTTTCTCTAACAAAATGCCGCATTTTCCCAGATTCATCTCTAAAAAGATTTTTCATAATACTTGCATCCGATTCAGTTGCGGCATATGGCCCGAATACGTCTATAATATACCCGTCACAGCATGTCATCATAAATGGTTTAACTAAATTCTGAAACTTATGCAGACTATATGTTTGTTTTTGAAAACTATAATTTGAACTTTTTTGTAGGTAGACATTAGTTCCGTCACATATTATTATGGCTGGTTGTTCATTCTCATTTAACTGTGTGTTGCCAAATAATCCATTTGAAATCATTTTAACATTTCTATAGTGAGAAGTAGGCATACTTTGTTGAAGAACATCGCATCAAAGCAAAAGTTGTATAAGAACTTTTGGTTTTTGCATCAACATTTTGAGTATTTTGAATTTGGTCGTCATCAGGAATATAATAACATACCTCCAACTTGTGAATCATCAATATAAATATTATTCATCAGACAGAATTATAACAAAAAACATAATTGGGTATAAGAATTATTAAAAAGCGCTAAACGGGCAAGTTCATAGCAGCCGATAGCATGTAAAGGTGTTTTTTAGAGTAAGTTTGTTAAAAAGTAAGAATTTTTTTGAGAATGAGTACTAAATTATATATTAAATTAAAGATGACATATAGAGCTTTAAAATAATGCAAAAAAAAATAAATGTCATCACTGATTTTTTAAAGATATCTGTGTTCAAAAGGTAAGTAAAAAAAACATAATTTTTAAGAAGTTTATACTAAATATTTGAAAAATATTGTTGGTAGGAAAATAGTTTTGAATTCATTAAAAAGATAGAAAAAATTTCTTTCATTTGATACCAATATCATTTTCCTACGTGCCTTATATCGCGCGATATAAGCAATTATTGAAAAAAAAGGAGTGAAATTCTTTTTCTGAGTTAACCAACTTCAAAAGCGAATATCTCGAAAACCCCATTGACAATTTTGGAAATATTGCACCCACATAACGTGCTAGATTTCACCTTTCATTTGATACCACTTTCATTAGTGAACGCACTGGGCCCAGGCTCCATAGAAAAATGGCGCATCTCCTTTGATCATGTACAGAATTTAAAAAATGATTAATTTCTGCCAAACAGAATTTCAAAATTTCCTCTAGTTGATATTTTTGCTAAAAAATGTTTTTTTTTTATTTATATTCTTTACTATTTTACCGTGATTTAGTTTTCAAATTGATAAGTATTAAACGAATATAGAAATTAAAAGTTTTGGTGGAATTTTCCTGATCAATTTTTTTCGCAATGTTTTTTTTAAATTGTTTTCTTATTCTTTAGACTTGAATGACTTTGTGAGTTGTGACCGTTTGCCATGTGACATATCACCATGAAAAATTAGAAATATTTATAATTTTTCACGAATTTGATATGGTGCTAAAGGAGTCAAATTATAATCAAATTCTGTATTTACGAGTATCATAGATCAAAATGATTCATATTATAACATTATTCAATTGGTTTAGTTTCAAAAATTTGTTGATATCAAAAGAATTTTTGTATACTTATGTATGTCAATAAGAACATTTGCCCACCAACCACTTTATCGTCCTTATTACCAATAAATGAATTCAAGATTTCCTGGTTTCATGAAACTTCCTTAAACCTTAAGAGATCATAAATAATCCTCATTCTGAGTGGTTTTATTTTTGACTTCCTTCGTGGAACCAATACGACTTTCTTAATTCCTATAAAAACAAAGAATTTGGTTAAAATCCTTACAATCTTCTTTTTGACGTCAAAGTACAAACCGAGATAATAACCAACATGAAGCTTATAACTGTTTCTTTCGTCTTTGCTGGTAAGATATTTAAATTAAATAATTCAATTTTACTTTATTTTTACAAAAACAATTTCTTTGTTTCCAGTTTTGATCTCTGTAGCTTTTTGTGGAATGGCTCCACTTCCAACGGATCTGGGACGGTGCAATTATATTTGCCACAAAACTGATGTTCCAGTTTGTGCAACTAATGGAATGTGCATTGATCACTTTTACAGTCTATGCAAGCTGCAAACTTATAACTGCTTGAACCCACAAAAGCAATTCCAACAACTCCCCGATAATATTTGTAAAGATATTTCTCAACCTCTCTGCACAAGGGGTGATTTTCATTAAACCAAGAAATAAATAAAAAATCTAATAAATATCAAAAGAATATGAATATGAAACCTGTTGTTTTTTTTTTTAAATTATACTCATAGATATATTATTATTGTATTTTTTGTAGAAATTTTAATGAATACTTAAAAAATAAGTCATTGATAAATTTCTTTAAAAAAATCAAAAAAATGAAAGGTAAACAATTTTTAAGAAAATTTAATTGCAAAAAATTTTTTTTTGTATTTGAGGTACTAAGCTTAAAACAAAAGTAAAATTATTTAAATAGCTATATTTAAGAATCCGGATACTAAATTTCGAATTACCAGTAATAAAAAACAAAATCCTTGTTGTAGGCTGTTGTATACAAATATGTCAAACTTGATATTTTTGTCTAGATTGACTTTACTGTACTTATAATTATTTGAACATATAAGAGCTGTGTCATTTTTTAGGATCTTGACAAAGTTGAAACGCCGCGCCGCCATAAAAACCTTGCAAGGTTTCCACTATCTTGATTTAAATAATTTTTTTTATAATTTTTTTTTACGACATTTAATAAAAAACGAAAAAATTTTGCCCATGTTTGAAGAAAATTTGATATATTTATTGTTTTTGAAATAGAAAATAAAAGAAAATAAAAGGAATTTAAAAGGCATTAACAGTAAAGCCATCGGACTTCTTTGTAGGTTACAAAATACATTTATAATTTTAATTTATGAATTACAATATTTGTTTTGAAATTGAATATAGTTACATAATTTTTTTTTTTTTAAATTTTATTCAAAAGATTAAATTTTTTTAAAAACTCAATGATTTTTGAAAAATTTTCAGGATTAGGATATCTTATCATATCAATACGATCAATTCTACGATCAACTGGTTGTAAGGATGGACAAGTATTTAGCAGGTGTTCTACGGTCATTTTTTGAGGGTTGTTGCAGAAAAGGCAGGAAATGTTCACTGAGTTATTGTCGATAAGATGTATGTGGGTGAGTTGAGTATGTCCAAGCCTTAGTCTGGTGATTGCCCTTGTTTCAGTTCTGGTGTGAGAGGTCGGTATGTGAGCTGGAATTCGAAACGGGTTAATTGTATTCGAATAAAAATTATTTAAATTTTTGAAACTAATTAGGCTTTTTTCCAATTGAGAGTCATTGATTTTTTTTATATAGTCATATGGATTGACTATATTTGAATAATACAAAGGTGAGTTGGTTGCTAGTTTTGCGGCAGCATCTGCCGCTTCGTTACCCCTTATGTTGACGTGGCCAGGAATCCAGACGAGTTTTATTTTGGAGTTGTATTGGCAAAGTTTATTACGGATTTTAACGATTGGGATGAGGTTGCAGCTTAGGTTGAGTACAGCGTTAAGTGCTGAGAGGCTATCCGAGAAAATGCAAAATTTGCCTTTCCTTTGCTCCGCGTATTCGATAGCTCATATGATGGCTGCCGATTCGGCGGTGAAGATGTTGTTGTAATCATATAATCTGCGGCATGCTACAGTATTGAAATTTTTGTCAACTATTGCATAAGCGACTTTGTTGTTTATTTCTGAGCCATCTGTAAATAGAAAGTCATATTTAAGTTTGGATAGGTGATCGTACATTTCGTTGAACATTTGTCTAAAGTGGATAGGATAGAGATTGTTTTTTTTAAAGGTTGAAAGGTGAGTGTCCACGCTGCTATTCTTCAGTGTCCATGGGGGAAAGGGTCCGAGTTTATTATTAAGAGTTTTAGTTTGAATATTAAGCTCTTTTGCAATTTGAACTACTCTGTAGATTGTGTGTTCACACTTGGGTTTCGTTTTACGTTTCATCGTTAGCAAGAGGTCCTTTTCTATAGGTGATCCATGTGAGGTAAGTAGCTTTGGAATTAATTTGGCTGTTAGTAGGTCCCTACGTTCTTCCAGCGATAGGAATCCAGATTCGGCAAGAATGTTTGGGATGGGTGTTGTACGGAAGGCGCTTAAAGCAATTCTAAGTGCTGAGTGAAATGGCGTTTTTAGTTTGCTCAAATCTTTTTTTGAACAATTACCGAAAATTGGGAAGCCGTAGTCAATTTTAGCCAAAATTATTGCGCGGATAACGTTTAGAATTGATTTCGAGTGGACTTTGCTTTTTTTGCTACAGAAGTATTTTATAATATTTAAACGTGATATGAGAGCAATTTTCAGTTGTTCAATGTGAGAAGACCACCTGTATGTTTTATTTATGGTTAGTGACGTAACAGTATCCAAGGTGTAGGAGCCGAGGTTTAATGAAAAGTCCTTGCAACTTGTTTTTCGGCAGATATGCAGTTGTTGGCTCTTTTCTGTTGAGATTTTAGCCCCTGATGTTTCAGCCCAATCAGTTATTTTGTCCAGGACTCTGACTAACGATTCTTGTGTCCGGGTAGTGTTAGTTATTTTTGCGATGATTATGAGGTCTATTGATTTTTCGGTATTTATAATATTACTGAAGGCGATTAAGAATAACATTACAGATAGTGGAGACCCCTGAGGGATTCCATTGTCAAGTGACCAGATTGATGAGTGTTCATTGTTGACTTTAGTTCGGAATTTGCGTTGGGTAAGGAAGTGTTTAATAAAATTAATCATTTTCGGACCTAGCTTCCATGTTTTTAACTGTTGTATTATATTGTGTGTGCCAATCCTTTCGAATGCTCTTTCAAAATCTATGGATATAATAGAACCGTGATTCCGAGTTGAAAGGATGTTCGATATTGCGTAATCTACGTGCAGTAAAGCATCCATTGTACCCTTATTTGGCCTAAAGGCAACTTGGGCTTTGTTGATAAGATTATTATGTTCTATAAACCATAGTAATCTTTTGGATATAATCTTTTCAAGCACTTTGCTGAGGCAAGGTAACAGGGATATCGGACGATAGCTTTCTAAATTACTGATGTCCTTCTTTGGTTTTAGAATTGGTACTATCGTTGCCGTTTTCCATTGCTGAGGATGGATGCCAGATGAAAAAATTTTATTGTATAAATCACATAAGCGATTTTTTATTTTCTTAAGTTTTTTTGGAAAAAGTTTTTAGAAAATAATTTATTTAATTATTTAATTCATTTTGCATAACAGCACTCAAATTTATATGATTTAATTAAAAAAACAGTGTTTTTCAGATTTCCTCTAAATACACAAAATTACACAACATGTGAAATTTTAAGCTAATAAATCAACTACAACTGGTAGCCGTCGGGTTACGATATATTTAACTTCATAATAATTGTGTTGGGTACAGTTATTACTAAGAATATCATGAGTGGACCTTTCGTTACAAGTAAGTAATTTTCAACTTCCGGCTAAAGTATGTACTTCGTTATTTTCTGGATTTCAATTAATTTTAAAAGTCGAAAAATGTCATTTTGTGGCACATTTCAATTTCACTTAAACATAATATTGAACAAATCGTCAATTTTCCGCCATGTTACTTTCAATGTTTCTATTATATCTGTTTCTAGTTTATTTTTTAATAATTTTTCTAAAAGAATTATCGGGGATTAAAAGAAAAAAGTTGTTTTTTAATTTTTTTTTGGAATTTTATTTGTTTCTACAATTTTTTCTTTTATTTTTACAAATCACCAAGGGAACACAGAGGCAATGATTTTTCTGAACACTTCCAGTCTTCCTCTTGTTGGAATGATTTCTGTGGGTACAAACAATTGTACTTTTCAAGTTGACACCTGCTAGGAAAATTATTAATGCAAATTCCATTACTAGCACAAATAGTTTCATCTAATTTTGTGCATTTGTAATCACACTTTGAAGGCCTTGTTGGTGGCACAGCAAGAGCAACGACAAAGAAAGCTAAAAATATTGAAATATTAATTAAAAATTATAAAAAAAACTTCTTGAATTCATTCTACTTACCAGCAACAATAACAAATACAGCAATGAACTTCATGTTTGCAAATTAATTTTAATAATTTTTGATCCTGAATGCGTTTTTTCAAATTTCAATACTGAATTGATGGTAACTGTTGATTATGTGGGACCTGACATTGGTTTTTATATCAATTAGGTTTCTTCCAAATATTCGAAAGAATAAGGTAAGAAAAAAATGAGAAAAAAAACAAATTAAGGATTCTATTTTTGGCTTATTAAAAATGAAAGAATGAACTTAATTAAATGATAATATTATGCTTAAAAAAACAGTTTATGTTCATTAGTTGGCGGGTGGAATAAATTAAAAAAAAACTACCGGTAGGTACTCTTAAGAAAAAACAAGTATTTTACAAGACTTAAAACGTAAGATATGGTTATATTGTTGAGTTGTTTTGGGTGTCAATTTTAGGTGCAAAATTAAAAAAAAAAACTGATCTTTAGAGATTAGCCTGATATAGGAATTGCCAATTGTAAAACATTTTTCGATTTTTGTATTTTGAATCCGAATTTGGGAACAAAATTTCTTGACGCAAAAAAAAATCAAAAATAACTTTGCAAAATTCATATAACGGGAAAATAATTTTATACAAAATATTGAATTGAAATTTTGTTTTATTTTTTTTAATTTTGAAAATGCACATATCTTTGTTTATTTTTTATTAAAATCTATAAAAAAGTTGCCAAGAAATATACTTTTCGCTTAACTTTGATAAAAGAACGTTAAAAATTTGAAAAAAATTGTACCTGTATACTTCTTTTTCAAGACAATTGACCATTTAGCAAGGAGCAACGATTGAACGGATAAATTAGAATATTTACAGATTTGGTTTATTTTTCTGTGAAACCTAATGCTTACATTAAGATTGTGTATTTGGATATCAGAAAAAGATTTACTAAAATACTAAAATAAGTCGCTTTTTAGCACTTTTCTCAAATTACGGTTAAGGCTAGACAGTAGACACCATTAATTCTGATAAAGCTTTAAAAGTTTCTGCTAAGAATTTTAGATTTCTCAGGTTTTTAAAACTATCCTTAAATCTATATTTGCTGAGAAATTGGTGATAAAATACAAAATGACCTTTTGGCATTTAAGTTTATTAATTTCTAACAAGACAACAAAAAATTAGAACTGAATATAAACAGGTAATCTGAAGAATACATTTTATGGAATCAAAGAAAATGTTTGAAGAAAGTGCAGGTTTTCAATTTTTTATTTTCTGAAAAATATTAACATACATATGTAGATGTGTTGAATCTTAAAAATGATATTTGACTTATCTCAATGCAACCATTTTCACAAACACGTCTCTTCAACAAACATTAAAAAAATAGTACCCATATTTTTTTTTTTTTTTGAATAGAGCAGATATTGAAAAGTCAAACTAATTTTTGAAAATGAAAATTATTTCTTTCAGAAAAAAAATTCTTTGTTATAGAAAAATATTTATTTACAAATTTTTATTTTAAAATGGTTATGTCCCAGAAACCTGACTTCGAATTCAACAAACCAACAAGCTTTGGAAAATTCAATTTATATTTCTGTTACAATATCCAGTTTGAGCCCACTTTGAAACGGTTTGCCAGAGAAAACAAAATTAAACTACAACTTGTGGACGATAGATTTCGAGTTATAAACAAAAACCAAAAATTTTAGAGAGTATTCCCGGTTTTATTAATTTGAGTTCGCAAAATCTCCGATTCAAATTTATCATCCCCCAAAAACATAAGAAAGGGAAAAATTAAAACTATCCTAAAGCTTGCTTCCAAAAGTCTTTCTTCAAGATAAATTTACTAAAACTACATATGTACATACATACATATGTATATAATATGTACTTAAAACAAAAAAAAAATTTTAAGTTGTTGACACCCCATCTGTCCCTCCTTTTATGGCTGGAGCTTGATTTCTGAAGAGGTGATTGTCTGCAAAACCTAACATCATAGGAAAATCTTTATTTAAATTATTTTTCAGAATTCAGAACTTTACCAACTCTGCGTTTAGGTCAGTGATGTCAGGTCGATTTTTTTGGAGAGAGAGTAATATAACCACATTCATACATAGTTGAAGTATGTTTTAAAAATGATTCAGAAGAAAAAAAAAAAAACTATTGGTTTTTTGATTTGGGTACGGTTGCAAACTACTCCGTTTTTTAATTTAAAAACAAATCTATGAAGGCTGTACCAAATGATTCTAAAAAATTGTTTTCTTATTTCCTCGCTATTGAATGTTACGTGGTTTAATATTAGCTTAAACTCTTAATTGATGATTTCAGGACATTTTTGTGAAAGCGTGTTATATTTTTATATTACGGACTAAAATTAAAGACCGTTTGCTACCAGCCTGCCACTCATATAGATCAGAGACTAGTTGTTAACAGGTGAAAATAACCTTTTCATTTTAAGACTTATGAATGTAAACCTAAGCCAGTATTCATCGAAAGCTCATGCAAAGGAACTGAGACTTAGGACTAAGTCTCATAAACTTATGAGCGCTCCGTGAATAACGGCCTTAATTTCAGTATTGGAAAATTTTTCTCAATTTAGTATGTTCTTAAAGCATTCTTATCCATGATGCTAGTGATCCAATAATACTTTGGTAATCATAAACCATTTTTTCCGCCGTACCGCTAATCGCCAGAAGCCCTATTCATCTTTTATGTTTGAAAGTATGAATACAAAAATTACCATATTATGTAGAAAAATTTCAAAAATCAAATTTAATTTTTTTTTAATGTAAACAAAAATAAAAAACATAAGAAATTAAAATAAAAAAAAAAAACTTTTTTTTGTTGCTTTATAAAAACATACATATTATTATGTTTTAAGTTTACAACTTTTAAGCTGAGCACAAAGGCACTGACTTATCATCGCATTTTTTTTCATCTTCTTTTTGGAATTTCTTCTCGGGATGATTGACGCAATTATACTTGTCCAGTTCACATTCGCTTCCGAAATTACGTCTGCAAGTTCCATTTGTGGCACAAACAGGCCCAGCTGGCTTGCCGCAATTATCGTATTCATCACAAGATGTACCAATATGTCCTTCTTCGTGATGTGGTACAGCCATGGCAACAGCTACAAAAGCTGACAATATAAAAATAATATTATTTATAAAGTTTATTAAATTTTAATAAAAATTAAAACGTTAAACAAAAATTCAACTAACCAGCAACAATTAAAAGTACAGCTGTGAATTTCATGTTGTTCAGTTTATAGTTAGTTATCAGAATGTATTCGAATATTCGACTGATGAATTGTTTGATCCATCATCTTGTTTATATACAAAATCCAAACCTCGGGAATAAAATGGATCTAATACAAAACTAACAAATGGGTGAATCACAAATTTTGTTTACAAGAGAAGTGGGATAAACCCAATCTGGTTTTAATTTTCTTTCACGCCACTTGAGTGTCGTGTGACCGACCCATCATGTAACAGTGGGAGAGTTTGCACGTACATACCTAAACATTAAAAAAAATGATTTGATAGATGGTCTAATTTTTGGGTTATTCAAATAAATTTTCTCAACAAAAACTTGACCAATTTTATTCTGTCTTGTATCGATAGTAATTTAAATAAAATAATATTGTTCTAGAATTAAAAATTGACCGAAATGGAATTTTAGTATTAATTTTCAGATTAAAAAATGGTGTTCTAGATTTATTACAAATTCGCTTTGCAGTGATTCCAACTTTCAGACTAAAAATTTGTTAAATTTAACTGTTAGTTGACAAGTGATGACAATTTACATTTTCAAATTTCAAATCCGAATTCAAATTCACAAACCAAACCAAACAAGAAGAAGCTGCCTGAAATTTTAATTTATAAATATTCAAACTTTTCGCAGACAAAAAAATTGAATACAACAATTTTAAATAATGAAATAGCCCACTGTACAATGCATTGTAGCAATTTCTTCCCTGTGCAAAATGCCGCGGTGGATCCCAAGCTAAAGTTGTTGGTTTTTGTATGCGGGGCCTGTCGCCTGTTAGAACCAGACTTGTTTTATTCTTTATGAATTCTAGCTACAAATATATTAAATCGTGCATTGTTTGTTATTGAAAGCTAATACTCTTATATATTTGTTTCGTTGGAAATCTCATTAACAAGTGTAAATTTGACTCAATTATTTATTTATAACTAATTTTCATAAATTATATTTTAATGAAAAACGACTGTTATCTTTGAAATAGAATTTTTAAAGATTTATATTTTCTATACCTAGTACGAGTAATTTGAATGCAAATTAGTGCAAAGTAGTCTCAAATAGATTCCATAATTATTAACTTAGGTGTTACTGCGAACGTAATTTAACTTAGTTTAAAATGGATATAATTTTGAATCTCACGTTTGTTGCGGTTAAGTAATAAATGCAAAAACGCAAAGTTTCGTTGCGAGAACAATAGGTGTGAAGAATAATGAGTGTAAATTTGTATCAAGCCAGATAATCTTATCAGATCTAAGTAATTTAATTTCATAACATAACATCTGATCCAAAATATCAAATAACAAAATTTAAGAATCCCGAATCCCAAAATGTTTCTTTTTTTTGAGAGCATATTGTCAATTTAATTTTTAAATGCAATCATAATTCGTTAGTAAAATAAGTTTCATGCCCTTGCCCGTTTCGGATATAGAGCCTTTACTACCGTAGGGTAAAGTTCCTGGAGATGGATTTCCGCTTTTTCCAACTCTTCTCCAATTCTTGGCCAAGAACTTCTAGATCGGTATGCTCGTCCTGCATCGCATTGATTCGCGATGCACTCTTTACCGTTTCGATAGTATTCCACAGCACTCCGAATTTAGCCTATCATTCCCGATTGCGCTGTTAATATCAAGTTTCGTTCCACAAGAAACAATACTTCCAAGATTTTGGAAATACTGGTTGTTGAGAAATATTTATTTGAGGAGATGAGGAAGTTCCTGCTTGTTCGGCGTTTAGGGTGTCTTGGAGATAGATTAGATTAGATAGTTTTGGTAAACTTGTCCATTTCTAAAGGATTAATAATCGAGAACGAACGTTGCTATATCAGTTTCGGAAAAGATCACAGTGATACAAAGGTTTGAGACAAGGCGATGGCGTTCTGATGTGATTTCTCCAACATCGTTCTGGGAAGAATAGTTCAAAGATCAGTCCAACAAAGATCAGTCCAACTACTGAATGATATTTACATAATTGGAAGAACACATCGTGAGCATTGAAACGTAAGCAAAGGGAAATTGTTTAGTGGTCAATGAAAGCAAGAGTAGCAAGTAGTAGTGCTGTATTCAAGACACTCAACGCCAGCCGCGTCGGTCGGCGTGTTGAGTTCTTCTATGTCTATGACACAGAACAGTCACAATGTCAAAGGTATATGAGAACGCTTTAGGATGCTTCGATGTTGCATAGATGGACAGTGGAGACGACTATGAACTGTACGGGTTGTGCAGTGAAACTGACTTGAGGTGGGTGGGTCATATAGAGCGCATGGACCTCAACATTTCCACCGGGAAAGAATTCAAATTCAATACCAGGTGGACCTTATACCTATACCTGGTGGGAGATGACCTCATATTACTTGGTGTTCGAAACTGCAGACAGCTAACTAGAGACTAAGCGGGATATGAAGATCTATGCTGAATCATAGGCGACCGAGCGACAAGGACGGTCAATTGAATTACAAAGTTTTCAATATATTTTTAATTTTTTTGTTTTGGATTTTTTTTAAATAACTCCTTAGCACACATAAGTGCTAAGTATATGGATTTTTTCTTTAGCCGTCAGTAACCGAATGATAATAAAAACTAAAAGAATTACGCAGCCAATAAAGCACTAGCATTGGACATGATTTATTTGTGTAACTCATAAAAATTTTCTAAAAGTATAATTTTGGAAATTCAGGCAGTTTTTTGTTCATCAGTATTTATTTTCTTTTTTTTTCAAATTCCAACCCACTACTTTGGTTTACAAATCGCTTACAGAACACAAAGGCATTGAACTCTCATTGCATTTATGGTCTTCTATTTTCCGGAAAGCCTTCTGTGGAAACAAGCAGTTGTACTTTTCCATTTGACAAAGGCTTGGGAATTTATGAATGCATTTTCCATTATTACCGCAAGCATTACCATCTAACTTAGTACATTTGTAGTCGCATCGACGAGCTGGAGTTGGACCTTCTCCAAGAGCAACTGCGGTAAGAACTAAAGTGGAATATACGAAAAAAATTTGAATTAAGTAATTAGAAAAATATATTTTGTAGAAATATTAGGACTTACCGGCAAACATAAAGAATAAAATTGCAAGCTTCATGATGAAATTTAATGAAAGTTGTGATGTCAATTCTGAAATAAGTATCCTCTTTTATACAAAAGTTTTTAATCTTACTTCATTAAAGGCAAAAGAAAACAAAAAAAAAAATAATTGGAACAGTCATTACTTTTTTAACTGTAAATTTAATTGATATTAATATTTTCTTTTATATTTCCGCAATAAAAAATAACTTGTTTTCGATTGCATAAGTTTTTAAAATCTTCGTACTTATTTATATAAACAAAAATAACAGTAAATTCTAAAAATAGCTTCTGTTTTTAACTTTTCTGAATGAAATTTGGTTTCATTTTGATTCCACTTCGTAAGAATTATGTAAGAATAATCATTTTAATTATTCAGAATTTCGGAATAACACAACATTTAAAATAATACAAGCCCTGGATACAGCGATAAATTTTGTAAGAAGAATTTCGTGTTACAATCTCTTTGTTCAATTTGCATAAATTTGAACGGAAATGTCATTCTAAAATTAAAACTAAAAATAGTCTGAATTAAATTGAAAACAATTTTATTTGTTTGAAATTTTCATTTTTATTTTCTTTCACTGAACCAATGTTTGAATTTTAATCCAATATAAAAGGAAGTGTTTGAAAAAGGATCCTTACAAATCAAATTTAGTCTTCATACCGACGACTGTTTTGTTTTTTTAATTTCAATATGAAGTCCATTATTCTATCGTGCATTTTTGCAGGTAAATAGTTTTGTTTTCAATCACAAAGACACAAAAACAAAAAGACAAATTAAATAAATATTTTCAATTTAATTTCAGCTCTGATTTCTGTTGCTCTCAGTGGTATGGCTCCTCTACCTAAGGACCTTGGACGGTGTAATTATATTTGCCAAGATCCGGATGTACCAGTATGTGCTACAAATGGCATTTGCTATGATCGTTTTTCAAGTCTGTGTAAGCTACAAACCTACAATTGCCTGAACCCACAAAAGCAATTCGAACAACTCCCAGACCACAAGTGTAAGGATATTGCCCAACCTCTGTGCACGAAGAGCGATTTCTAATAAAATATTTTGAAAAAAAATATATACCTATTACCTAAAGTAAAAATTTGTCTATTGTTTTATTTTTTTTCGAAAATTATTCAAAAGATGTTTTTTCTGCAGCAAGGTTTCAAGAAAAAAAATATTAATAGTAAAATTAAAATTTTGTTAACTATACAAATTACAAATTGTGTTCTTACTCGTATATGCAGTTAGAAATAAATTGAAAAACTAAACTTAGCCAAGTGGGGTCATACGTAGTTTCAAAATTATATTTGTTTAATAAAACAAAAATACACGAGTCGCAATACAGGAGGGCACAAACTTGCTCTAGTGTTTCAAAAATATAACTATAGACTTAATTTAGTAATATACAAAACACTGTGAAGATATCAAAAAGAAGAAACAAATAAATTATGCCATATATTGTCTAATATGTAAAAGTACGTTGTAAAATCACTTAGAACACAGAAGTTTTGAAGATTAATTAAAATCGTTTCAGCAGTTTTTAAGAAAATTCGAAAAAGTTAAAGTCTTTCTGTTAATTAATTTTGCCTGCAAATATTTTGACATGTTAAGAACTTTTTTAATTTAAATTTTAAAAGTTTTTTTCAAATTAAATTCTCATTTACTTTAATTTAAATTTCAATATTAAAAATAATTATTTCAACATAACAGAAACAAATGTGATAACATATAAGTAGTATATAATTAATCCCAAATATGTATATTTGAGACGGCCCTTAAAAGAGCCCTTTAAGGAACGTTGTTTACATTTGAAAATTTTAGATAGCGATTTCACACTTGAAAGCTAATTTAAGGTATTTTTAATTTAAGAAGATTTTAAAATTTCTTTTATTTAGTGTTAAAAATTTATAAATTTTGATTTTTTTTAATTCAAAACTTTGCTCTTAAAAAAATTTGTATCATAAGTGTAAAAATTAATTAAGCAAACAACAAACGTGAGAAAAATATACAAAAAGAAAATCGAGAAGTGTAGGTACCTACATTATACATCAGCCCATATTTCTAAATGTTCTAATAGAAAATAACAATCTGGAAGAAATGTAGCATCCCAGGTTTAATTTCTTATTCTTTGGATAGTAAACTACGAAAATAGAATTTTTAAGTTTTTTTTTAAACTTTTATTTAATTGAAAAACAAAAGAGCTGATGTCAAAACCTTAATTATAAAACTATTCCATTATTCTACTTAGGCACGGTTGTTACAAGCTTGCAACCTTCAAAAAATATATTGAGTTGAGTGCCATATTTCTATAAGTGCCAACCTTTTGAATACCAAATTCTGTAAGAAGTGTCAAAATTTATTTTTCAAAATTCTATGTTTTATAACTCGGCAAATTAAATTTCTGTATTAAAAAATTCTGAAAAAAACTGTATTTCAAAACTCTGTAAGTAAATGTATAACTCCATATTTCAAAAAGTGCAAACTTTTTTAAAATTTTTTAGAAAAATATTCAATATTAAATATTTTATAAAGATGAAAATAAAAAAAATAACCACACATTTTTCTGTTAATACTTTATTTATCAGTCATTTTTTTCTATGCACATAATGCGCATTCATTGAAAATCACCCTTTGTGCATAAGGGTTGTCCAATCTCCTTGCACTTGTTGTCAGGTAATTGTTGGAATTGTTTCTCCGGGTTCAAACAATTGTAGGTCTGCAACTTACACAGGCTCGAGAATCGGTCAATACAAATGCCATTAGAAGCACACACTGGTGTATCAGGTTCCAAGCAATTGTAACTGCAACGTCCTTGGTCCCTTGGAATTGGGGCCAAACCACCAAGAGCAACAGCAATGAAAGCTGCAACAAAATGTTTAATTATACATATGGAATCAAAAATGTATAATGATGATCTTACCTGCAGCAATAAAAGCAACGAGAATAAACTTCATGTTTCTTGAGAGTTGTGAATGCTAAGATGATAACAGGACCAAGGTTGAAGTCACTTTGTTGAAATCCTGCTGCAAATAATCTAATTTTATACAAAATCAAAATGTATGATGGTAAACATAAAAGTGTAAAAGCAGAAAAATGACAAAAGGCAATAACTGTAATTTTTATTTAGAGCACCCGGACCGGCATTTTATTTTTAACTTACTTAAGCATTGTTTCATTTACTTCCGATTTAAACATTTATTTTTATCAGATCATTTTATATCTATATTTAAATAAATGAAAACTTAGTTTATATACAATTTCATAACAGTTTATTAATACGCATTTATTTAAAATTTAATTTATGACTTCAGTCTTGGGATTTTTAATTCCAGTGGATTCCTATAAAAGCAACGACATTGGTTCTGTTCTTCACAAACATCTTTTTGACATTAACGCACTAACCAACATGAAGCTTTTAATCGTCTCCTTCGTCTTTGCAGGTAAGATAACTTTTTTCCCCAAAGTAATGTTTAATAAAAATTAATTATTCTTATATTTGTTTCTAGCACTCATTTCAGTTGCTCTCAGTGGTATGGCTCCTCTTCCAAAGGATGTTGGACGATGCAACTACATTTGCCAAGAGACCGATGTTCCTGTATGTGGAAGCAATGGAGTGTGCATAGATCATTTCCCAAGTCTATGCAAATTGCAAACTTATAACTGCTTGAACCCACAGAAGCAATTCGAACAGCTTCCCGACCACAAATGCAAGGATATTTCACAACCTCTCTGCACAAGGGGTGATTTTCA